>OW386293.2:141266033-142724969 GCA_936432065.2 Rutpela maculata
GCAAATATATCGTCAACATAAAAATAAAAATAATATGGTTGAAACAAGCGTTTATAGAAAACCAACACACACCAACAGGTATTTGAATTTTAACTCAAATCAGTCGATGCATGTTAAAAAGGGTGTCATAAAATGCTTATATGATAGGGCCAAAATAATTTCTTCTAATGATGAAATATTAGACAATGAGAAGCGCTTTATAAAAGAGGTTCTTATAAACAATCAATACCCTGAAGCTTTTGTTGATAGAACTTTCACATATATAGAAAATAATAATCATGTACGACAAAAACCTGAACAACGGTACACGACGTTAATTCCTTATGTACACGGATTATCTGACAAGCTACGCCGTATAGGCAATAGATTTGATATTAGGACGATATTTCAAACGGGCAATACATTGAGATCTATTTTAACAAAAACAAAACCGCTAAATCATGAGCAAAATTCAAAAAACTGCATTTATAGTATTCCGTGTGAGTGTAATAAACATTATGTGGGTGAGTCATCCAGACCATTCAGTGTTAGATTGGGTGAGCACAAGGGTTACATTAGAAAAAATGAGATTCAGAAATCGAAGATTTGCGAACACGCTTGGGAGAACGGACATAGAATAAACTGGGACTCGGCAAAAATTTTAACAAAAGAGACACATAGCAAGAAAAGAAAAATTAAAGAAGCGGCTATAATACTATTGAATGAGGATAAATGCGTGTCGAATTGTTCTGTAGATGTTTGCACAACCTGGCTGCCGATGTTAAAAGAAGAACTTAACAAACTCAACATTGTTTAAAATAAAACTATCAATTAGATATATCAACAGTTCTGTGTAAGCAGTAAGTATCTATGGATACTGAATATAACAAATATATTCTTAAAGCTGTGTATTTAATATACACAGTCCACAAACATTATAATACGCTTTGAGAAAGGAAACAGATTCGTTTTCCGAAACGTCAGCAAAATACGTCATTTTTATATTTTTGTTCTTATTCATTATTTGTCAAAACCACCCTCTAACTGATCCTTTGACGTAAAAGTCACAGGCGTAGAGGTTACTTTCCAGTAAAATACTGGTTAATTGTATTATTTTGTAGATTTCAGACATTGTTTAGAAGAATACATGTGGCAGAGCATCCCAATAAGAATAGAGAAAAACAGCTTGCATTTCGGCGAGGAAAAAATTGCAAAAACATGCAATCTTGACACCTTCATGTTTTTCGAAAAACACCATTGGGACGGACGTACGATGTCGCAACGTAAAGAGAAAGTCTTCCAGATAAACCTGATCGTAAATTGCACAGCGAAATTCGAAAATTCGGCTCGCCACGAACGAATCAAAAGTGACATTTTGTGACATTTCAGAAAATCGATATCTCTTTTTGCAACGTGTTTATTTAATTTTTTGTTCATTTTTGCAGAACTTATAGATTGGCAGAATTCCACCTTCATTATTGATACTGTCTAAGCTATTATGGGAAAAAAATCTAGCTTTATAGAAATGATTTCACGAAAACTGTCGCTACCTCCCTGGCTATATGCTTACATGGTCACAAAAAGATCGGTACTTACATTGCCAGAATTAAATATTGGGCAGAATTCACTTTGTTCTGGCCAGAGCTAACATCAAAATTAACGTTCATAGGTGACATTTTGCGCTTAAAAAACATTCGTCTACATTTTTTTCCTAAGGTTTGGTTTTCCTGGCGAACCCCCAGTGGTTACGGCTCTGACTAAAATATTCTGTAGTACTTTGTAACACTTGTTTCATTAATATGTTACATATCTATGTTACATATCTATGTTACAAATATTTATGTATCTGTTAATGTTATGTAGATATGTTAATAAGTAGTACATTATCAATATTAAACCATTAAAACTGCATATTTTTCCGATTCTATATGGAAATGTTGATATTTCCAATTAGTTTTCCTCAGCAGGTTCTGATGGTTGGTCGATGTAATATTTTGAAGGCAGTAATGAAAAAAATATTTCCTGATTAGAAACAATCAAATAATTTTAGTAGGTATACAGTTAGCACCTAAGTAATTAGAATATTATTTTTATGAAATTTTCCATTATTAGAAACTTCATTTGCTATTTATTGATGTCAAAAGACGACACTATTATTTCTCTTATCCGTTTTAAGAGAACATCTTGTATATATTTATATCTTCAAGTCTAGTTCGATGCGATAAAACACTTGATCTTGAAAAAAAAACACTTGTGAGTACCTGTATAAATATAGGTATAACTGGAATAATATTGCGAGTTGTGAGATCCCTACGAGATTGTGTGATCATTTTCAAAATGGATTTGAAACATATTAAATTGTTGGTTTTATTGCTTTGCAGTGGATATTTGGTAAGTAAAAACAGTGTAGGGCTATGTACTTGATGGTATCATTTAGGTTATAAAGTTTTCATCATACATGAATGCCCGTAATGATAAGCATTTTTGTATATTTTAAGGCATTATCAATTCTTGCGCCTTAGTCCTAAAGCGACAAGAAGCAGTAATCCTTTATAGTAAAGGGAAGATTGAAAAGATTGAAGAGGTACTTTTAATAAAAATAAATCGATTTTTCTCCATTTTCTTGGGAAATATGGCATTTACAAAAAAATTGTTCAAATAAAAGTTGTTTCTGGCAAAATTATCTTTAATTTGGTATTTATATTTAAATTAATTTTATAGCAATAATTAACCGAAATACGGCTATTATTCGATGCGGAGATGGAATTTTTTTCTAAAACAAGTGTTTTAAAGGAACAAAATAAATTGTTCATCTAGGTGATATTAATGAAAAACAGCATTTTTGAAAGAAAAATTAATTACTTAGCAATTACAAATAACAAAATACCGATATTTTGTTAACAAAAATGTGAAAACGCACATTGAATCGGTCATAACTTCTTTATTTTTTGTGATGTAGAAACAAACAAAAAATTGTCTTAAAGACTGATTAATTACCTATAATTTTGTTTCTGAGAACTTTCGATGGAAGTGTCACAGTTTCTAAGATATTCCACATTTTAAACTAAATACTTCATCCTAAAAGCGGTCGGATGTCATATATAAAACTAAATATCTCCGAAACAACCAATCCTACACGCATATATAAACAAAATAAATTTATTCTCAATTTATATGCTTTATTTTTGATGTCCGCCATATTTTCTCTTAAACTAATATTTTTTGAGATATTTGCAGACAAGAACGTTAAGAACAAGAATGTTACATTTTTTTCTAAAATCCCTTTACAGTTTAAAATGCAATTTTTTTCTAAAGCAAGCGCTGTAAGACGATGAAAAAATTTGATCGTCTAGGTCACACTATATATTAACGAAAAACAGTACTAATCCACTGCATTTAGGATTTTTCTTCAGACCAATTCATACAAAAGCAAATGTTGGTTTTTCATGTAGGTTCGGGTGTCCTTAATAAAGTCTCAAAAGTCCCCGAAGTGGGAGTGTAAGGATAAAATTTGGCAACGCTGTAAAGGGCTAAAATCGTGATTGGAAACGAATTTTTCGAGATATCTCGGTTTTCATTGCCTCTACGACAAAAGTACATTAGGCCAAAAAGAAAGCTATGGAAATTATCTATAAAAAAGATAGAGGGTCTTTTTTTCGTATACGCAATAGTTTTCTTGAAAATCTTGCATTGAATTTGAACTTATGGGATATTATGGATAATTTAAGTACTCTATTCCACACCATCCTTGAGGTTGAGTATTAGGCGCGTCTTTTTTATGTGGTTTCCCCGGTAGGCCTAATCCACGACTGTCATACTTATTAAAATGTTGTCAAATTAATAATTTCCTTCTGGTCCGTTTTCTCCTTCTATAAATTCATCGATTCGTTCGAAGAAATTCGAGTCAATCTCAGAATTTTCAGTCTCTGCTTCAGTGACGGCTTCTATTTCTGACGAGTTTTCAATCGGTTCAGCATTCAAGCAAGATTTTTCATGGCAGTTGCCGCAAAGTGGTGAGCAATTAAGTCCCAACCTCCGACAGCCACACAATGGTTCGTGCAGTTGCAGAAAATCATCTTCAGAAGGCAATCAGGAGCAGGAAGTTGGGATGTTGTTTTTGGCCACAATATGGTATCTTTCAACATCCATCCCCACTCTTTAGGATTCAATATATTACCCAACCATTTCTGTACTTGAAAATAAATACGAAATAGATGCTGCGTCATGAGTGAGTGGTAATTAATTCAATTTCACTGGTTTTCTTTTGCTTTACAGCTTTAATAAAGCAAGAATACCGATAAATTTCCATCGATAACTGATGGAAACTTCTTTAACTGGAGCGTTATAGATTGCGAGGAAAAATTTTATCCCATTCGAAGTAACTATGTCAGACAGTCTTGCTGAAAACTTCAGCTACAAGTTTCAAGTCCTGCCGTTTTTTCATCACTTTCAAAGCTGCAGTCTTGCCTTTATTAAACAGAGCAGATGTAGTGTCACACTCAGAGAATGCGTGCAGAAACAATATGTGATCTCGAATATCTTTATGGTGATCAAAGCTTCGTGAAGAATAAATTTTTCGTTGGACCTTCCCTCTGCCTGGTTTGAGAAGAAAAATTTCTTTACTAATAGGTGTATGAGCAGTTAAAATTATAAGAAGATCCACATCTTCCCCAACCACAATCGTAGTATTTTTACATGATTCCTCAAGCGCTGTTTCGACTATCAAAATGGCAGCATTTATCTTCAGCATGTCTAACAATATAATTATTTGCCTCAAACTTTTCTGTCAACATCGAAATCAATCTGGTTTTACTTTTATTATTGGAAAGGAGCTTCTCTTGCCTTACAGTTGCAACCATCTGCTCATCAAAATAAATGTCAACAGATGAAGCTTTTGAGGACCAGCGAAGCTGCTCCATAGCCTTCACACTGTTGCTAATATTTTCATAACCATCGAAAACAATAATAGAGTTCGAGCCAAAATGATTTTGCACATAATTAACATATGCTTGGCAAATATAATTTTTCAAGAAAACTATTGCGTATACGAAAAAAAGACCCTGTATCTTTTTTATAGAGAATTTCCATAGCTTTCTTTTTGGCCTGATGTACTTTTGTCGTAGAGGCAATGAAAACCAAGATATCTCGAAAAATTCGTTTCCGAGCACGATTTTAAAAAAATATAAAAAATAATTCATATGACATTATTCCGAAGTTAAAATCTCTAGTATTTCGGTTAATTATTGCTATAAAATTAAATTTAAAAACACTAAATTAAAGATAATTTTCTCAGAAACAACTTTTATTTGAACAATTTTTTTGTAAATGAATTATTTCCCGAGAAAATAGAGAAAAATCGATTTTTTAATTAAAAATACCCCTTTTCACCCCCCTATAGTTTCCCGCGGATCCGTAAAACTCCTAAACTTTTTTGTTTCATGAACTTTGGCTTATTTTGAACCTACAACCAAAGTTTAAGGTCTGCATTTTTTTCGAGTTATAGTAAAGTTTTCCTGTACTATAAAGGACATTCATATATGATCAGAACTTTAATAACTCTAAGAACATTAGCAAATAGTTTTCTATGAACTTTTTTATCTAGGCCGCAGAGGAAATAATCGTAGAAATTCCAGATGGAAAAGTAAAGGGTCGCACAGAGACTACTATAACGAATACGACCTTTTTCTCATTTCAAGGAATACCGTACGCAGCGCCCCCTATAAATGAATTAAGGTTTCAGGTAAGTACTGAACGATGATTTTCCAAATTGGAAAAATATAACATTTGTTATTCTATTATGTTAAAACTGGTGTTCCGTAAATACCTGTACATGGTTTAATTACATCGGGCTGATTTCATGACACCCTCATATGTACCACCTCGGGTACCTCGTTAAATCAACTGCTTAAAAAATATTAGGATGGGTAAAGTTCACCTTGAAAATTAAAAAAAAAATGTGTGTGTCTGTGTAATTTTCCAAATTATACATACATACAACGTAATTCAAACTGATTATTCATGTTTCAAATGCCTTTTGTCTCAGTGTCTAAATTTTCCATCAAATTTAATACCTGTGCGAATTAAATTCCAGGCTGTAGCATTTTTTAAATTGATGTTTTTTTATTTTAGGCCCCACAGCCAGTAGAACCCTGGGATGACATTGTGGATGCGACATACGAAAAAAACATCTGCTACCAAGTAACGGGGAATAGTGATAGTGAAAGTGAAGACTGCCTTTTTATAAACGTTTTTACCCCTGAGGTAAGAAACTAATACACTTCAAATAATATTGGAATAAAATTGTCGAACTGTCGTTTTTTCAAATTAGAAATTTTCGTAATCTTTTTTATTAAAAAAAAATGGCGGATCGGATTCAGATCTATGTATCTGTCGCGGTTTCTGCTAGGCGTACGACTTCAATAAACTCTTTTTCATTGGTCGCTTTTTAACAACAACGATTCTCTGCGATATTGCCACCTGCTGCAGCTGAGGCTCGAACTCAATAAAGATAATAACGGCACTAAACATCCATACTTTAGCCGTAATCCTTGAACTAGGAAACCCGTGGTCTCAATGCTAACACGTAAGCACTGAACCAATGAGTTGGTTGTTTCTTTCACTATTTGCCATCTGATTTTCCATGAACTATTAACCGTTTTATGTTTCCTTTTCGGTTGATGTGGCCAAAAACATCATAGGATGGAAAGTTCAGTAGGGAGATATAGCGGACCTTCGATCGGCTTCAATGATTCGCAATTATGGTCACATATTAGCCTGATCAAATGGTAGTTTTTCGGTAACATGAGTCCGGTAGAAGGTTTCTCAACGGAATTATATGTTTTTTTTTGGGGTGCTGAACACGAATCTGAAGTTTGCTGCCTCGTAGCAGTACCGGCTCAGGTCGAAAAACGCAAAAAACCTAGAAATTTTCGGAGTGTTTCCGGTTTTCCGCTCATATCTTGCAAACGACGCGTCGTACGGAAAATACTACTGTATTCAAAGTTGAAGAGCATTAAATTCTGCATAGAATGACCTCCCTAACTTGCAAATTAGACCGATTTATAAGGTCGCTGTCAATATAGTCAGCTGGAAAAAAGAGCAAGTAAGTTGTAGTGTGAAGATGCGATGTATAGAAAATACCTGATAGAAATGTCCATTTTATTTTACTCTACAATAATATTTTCCGTACGACGCATCGTTTGCAAGATATGAGCGGAAAACCGGAAAAACTCCGATAATTTCGAGGTTTTGCGTTTTTCGACCTGAGCTGGTACAGCTACGAGGCAAAAAACTTCAGATTCGTGTTCAGCACCCCAAAAAACATATAATTCCATTGAGAAACCTTCTACCGGACTCAGCGGAAGCCAGCGACACTTTCAGTTGCTATTTTCGTTTAAGCAGATCTTTCAAAAGCTCCTGTACTATAAGGAAAAACCCAGGACATTATGCAGATATGGACTGGTTTGTATACGAGTCTGTAAAATTTGTATCCCCACATTTACATCTAGTGTATTTTATCTAGAAATAGCAATTTTTCCAGAGCGAGTTTACTACTAATTCACTTTTGAAAAACAGACGTCAAGAGTTACATATTTATAGTTTATGTGAATTAGACAGCGAAATTATCAATTTTTACATCAATTTAGGCGATTAAGTGATATGGATGTGTCGATAAAGTATTTGCATCGTCATTGTGAATAAATAAAGCGACGCAACATTTTTATGTAAAATATTTTTGAGTAGTTCAATTTCCATCTATAAAGAAGGGCCTTCATCTATCTTTATTATTATTATCGCATCGTCAGCATCATCATTACGGTAATCGCAACCTGAAATAGTAGGGGCATCTTAGCCTTTCAATCCCATCCTAAACAACAGGGCTGGCTCTAGGGGAGGGGGGGGGGGGCGAAGCGGGCGGCAAATTCTTCAAATCCACAGTTACCAAAATATACAAAAAAGCTAGGAAACAATTGTTTCACCAATATAGTAATAGTAATGTTAACTTTATATAAATAATTTGTTATTGTTAGTTTTTTTTGTATATAAAGTAGGTTACAACATATATTGTGTTTCTTATATGTGATTGTATTTCTTGTTTAATTTCTGTGGTGTGGTATTTTTTTAAAGTTTCAATGCGGTTAATTTTTTGAATTATTTTATTTTACACCCTTTTAAATACAGTAATCATGTTGCTGAAAATCCAAAAATTGCTGTAAATCTTGAATCTTAAAATGTTATAAAAAATAACGGACTGAAGAGATAGGGTCTTTTTTTTACCCCACTTGGAGGGTAAAAATGAGACACTATTTTATCAATTAACGGTACTTTTTAGTAAAAAAATACATAGAAATATAGTTTTTCCTGTCATTTTTGCATATGATACCAATCTTTCATTAAATATGACTCGATTCTAAGCAGAAAGATGTCATTTTGTCTCATTTTTACTCCGCCTGACCCTGATGTTATTTATATAAGAGAGGGGCGGCAAAATGAAACTGTGCCCGGGGCGGCAAAATACCTGGAGCCAGCCCTAAACAATAGCGACTCAGCGCGATGTTGGTGCTTTCTAAAACGCAGCCTCGTGGTAGATCACAACGCAGAGTGAACCCAGCAGAGCTACCTTTTTCATTTGGCAGCGGTGTGGGTACAGATCTACAGACGGGAATGGTGTTAAGTTCCTTAAGAAAAGAAATCAATTAGCATAGGTGTGCCACAAGGCAGCCTACTATAATTGTTTCTCATATATTTATAAATGACCTCTCCTGCACTATAACTAGCAATTCTCTCTTTCTGACTAATTATGCAGACGACACAAACCTGATAACGGGAGAAAACAGTACAGAAATACAAAACACCTTTATCACCGACTTACAGAAAATTACCAACTGGTTTACCCAAAATAAGTTTACGTTAAATAAACACAAAACAAGCTATGTAACTTTTAATGTTTTTGGAAAACGAAGCAAGTTAAGACAAACGTTTATATGAACTTTTTTTCACAAAATATGACAAGTAATCACCCCCTCAAATTAAAGTCGTCACTAATGTTACACTATATGTAATTATCTTTGCAGAATCCTCTGAATGCGTCAACTTCATTACCAGTTATGTTTTTCATTTACGGCGGTGGGTTTGTTGAAGGTTCCTCAGATCAGTACAATTACGGACCCCAGCATTTAATAGAGTATGGCGTCATCGTTGTTACATCCAACTATAGAGTGGGACCATTTGGTAATATCATGTTTTTTCTCTTAAATTTACTTCCTAAAGCTGTAGCAAGTATTTCCATCTGATGAATATCTGTGAGTGTGTCCTTTGAAGGTAAAAGTAAACTTACTTTTTTCAGGTTTCTTCTCGACTGGGGATTCTGCGATTCCCGGTAACGCTGGACTGAAGGACCAGACCTTTGCGTTGCAATGGGTGCAAAAAAACATCGAATATTTTGGCGGTGATCCAGAAAAAGTGACGATATTTGGGGAGAGCGCAGGAGGGGCATCAGTGGTTTATCACCTCTTAAGCCCCAAATCAAAAGGTTAACCGTTCATAGTTGCTTTCTTTCTACATGAGATTGGTCATTCGGGGCCTATACCATTATAAAATACATGTAAAACTCACATTTTGAAAAAAAAATTATCGTCCTATGAGTCGATGCACTAAACAATAAGCGGTGGAAATTTCGAAATCAATATTGGTTTCTAGCCGTTTGAATAAATATTTTACTCTAACATTTGGTGCGAAGGTTTAGTAGCAGTAGTTCCACCAACTTTCGTTAAAATTGATTATATTTCTTAAATTGTCAAGAGAAGGCATTTTTGGGAGGTTTTTATTTTATTGCAAATAATTTGGTATTTTTATTTTTGCGATACGATTACTAGGACCAGAGATAATAGGGAAAATAACAGAAAGTTTCAGTGTTGAAAAATATATTGTTATGGACCTATTTAATCTAAAACTGCTCATAGCACTTGATGCTATACATAAAACAAATTAAAATAATAACATTGCTGCAGTCAAACAATCCCATTCAAAATTTGTTTTGGCTCCACTACGAGTAAACAAATGTATTACAGCTTATTAAAATAATGATGATAAAGTTTTTGCTTATAGGCTTATTTAGAGCTGCTATCGCCGAGAGTGGAAGTGCTCTTAGTCCCTGGGCATATCAAAGAAATCAAGTGGCAATTACCTACCAAACTGCAGCATTCATCCATTCTGATACAAACGTCACTGAACTGAATTCCACTGAACTTCTTGATTATTTGCTGAATCTTCCAGCGCTAGCGATAGACGCGGCCTCAAATCTCGTGGCTAGAACGGTAATAATTTAAAAGTACTAATCAATACATTTAAGAATCAGGGCTAATAAAAATTTTATGAGTAACAGATTTCTTACATTTATTAAAAAAAGTTTTTCAAAAAAAAAATTAACAAACGATAAATGGCAAGTACAGTCGAATTGATTTAATTCAATTTCTTTTGGCGACAACATTCCACCTGAAATTTTATTGCTGATTCTTATGTATTATGACCAACTGATTGCGAAAAAAATATGTGTGCCAAAAATTCTTTGTGCGTCAAAAGTTATATACACTTTTTGGCGTACTTTCACGTATTTTCTACTTATCTGCTTAGTATATCTTGTACTACTAATCGGATGGGAATTTTAAAAATACTGGCTTCTTTGAAATAAAATTCTTAAAAAATATAGATCTGTCCCATATGTATTGGTCAATCCGCCATCTTAGAAAAAAAAAATAGAAAATACCAAGAATAGCCGAACAAATCAAAATTGAATATCTTTTCTATAAGAAGGAGCAATTTCACCAAAGTTGGCAAAAATATTACTCATTTGTGGTCAAGTATAATGCACCAATCCCGGACACCGTATGTCAAATAGATCGGTCAAAGATGGCGGACGAAATAAAATTTTTAATTCGTCGTCAATTATCAAGGAGACATTGTAAAAATGTATTTTCTTTTACCCTCCCATTTTTTCTCCCAATGTTTATCGAAACAAAATGAAATATACTATAGAAAGTCTACATAAAGCATAACTTCAAAAATTTAATACAAAATGAACTATCATTAATTTGAAAAGGAGATTTGTTAAGCATACGCATGGTAATAATAATAATAATAATATATGAATATATGATCAATAATAAGAACCAAGCAGTCAAGACTAGAGTAGTATTATTTTTGATAGGTATGCCAATGAACAGAATAGTAAAAATACGGATAGCTTTATAAAATTATTGCTCAGAAAGTTAATAGATAATGATTTTAACGTTAAAATATGCAGAGAAGACGCCGGTACTACAATCGTTAAAACTGCCATTGATTTGAAAACCGAAGGCAATCAAGTTATAATAGTAGGTATGCTTTTAGAGGGCAGAATATTTACTAGTGAAATATTTTTGTCGAACTCCTCTATACGTTTCCTTAATTATATGAGGAATAAAAACCAAACTGCAACCAACAGCTATTCTCCGGACTAATGCCCCGCCGAGCGCTGAATTACGAATTACAAGCCTGGCCGCAATAGCTGTTTATTGCCACAAAACGCTAAAGTTTCGATTTTAATAGAAACCAGCCGAAAGACTTATTCCTACTTAGACGAAGAATTAAAAATTTTATTTCGTCCGCCATCTTTGATCGTTCTAAACTACTGCGCAATTGAAGTGGATATTGTCAAAATATGGGCCATATTTTTAGAACAAGATGGTTAATCTTGATGTGGTTTTTTGTGACCGTTAGCAAAATTCAATGACTATCGACCATCGTAAACAGATTTCTAAATTACGATCGTTTCTTTTATCTACAGGGTGATTAACCAGACCCTTACATTGTTGGTAAAGGCCACAGTTCTCCCAAATTCCTAAAAAAAGTTGTAGAATTTTTTTAACATGTCAATTATAATCTATGAACAATACGTCCGAAACGGTTTTGGATTTTTTAAATTATCTCTCTTATTAAATGAGATACAATTTTTTAAAAATAAAATCGTATAATTTGCATTTGAAAGGTACCTGAATCACCTTAAAAGTCTAAGGCAGTGTGATGTGATATATCGGTATGAGCATGAATATTACAATACTGGTCACTCTTTTTTAAACCATTGGTGTACCGCCAATATTTTCTAAAGGGTTGTTTTTTTTTTTCGGCAGCACCACTGGAACTCGAGGAAGTTACCTTACATGCTCTAAAACATTTTTAGCCCCCTTCGGCTTATAGGCGTAGTGAGAAAAGCTATTAAAAAACAAATTTTGCAATATGTAATGATTTAACGAATTAACAACAAACGAAAAGGACAAAAGTAAAACATGATAATAATAATGATATACAGTGTGTCCCAGGATAGATGTAACAAGAGGTGTAATGGACCAAAAATTTTGGAATTTTGGAATGGTATTTGGGGATTGAATCCTGCTTGTTGTAAAACTAAAGTATACCCAAAAATGACTTGATTTGGTGTTTTATAAGCAAAGTTGTAAAAATCACTACTAATAAAGTACCTTTATTTTTCAAAATATGAAAAAATTCCTCTAAGAAAAGTTATTTAGAATGCAATTTTATACCTCTATACCAAATTTCAGGAATATAAATTTATTTTTTTGAAACTTCCCATTTTTTGAGAATTAAGAGTTGAATTCATATTTAAAATTGTGTAGGAGCAAATGTTAATCATTTCAAAAAGTAGGCTATTGGTAAATACAAAATTGAATATACGAGATGTAAGAAGGTATAATGTTAATCGAACAAATTGTAAAACAAGAAACAATTACTAACAGAAGATTAATGAGGTTTAAAAATTATAACAAGTAATAAATGTCAAAACATAACAGATTCACAAACAAATTAATTATTGACCAATACAAAACAATGTTTAAAATTTTTTTATTATTCGACGTAGCTACCACCCACATCCACATACACTTCGATTCTTTGCCTGAAGTCCTTAAAACTGTTTCGAATATGATCTAACGGTATGGAGTTTACGGCATTTGTAATTCTCTGCTTCAATACTGCTACATAGCTAGGAGGTGGTTTAGCGTAAACCAACTGTTTGAGGCGACCCCATAAAAAGAAATCCAATATTGATAGGTCTGGGGATCTCGCCGGCCACTTGATTGGTCCATTCCTTGCAATCCAATTTTCTCCAAAATTTAAATTCAACCACCGATTAACCATTTCTGTGGAGTGGCCACGGCAACCATCATGTTGAAAATGAACTAAACGCATATCTCTTAAAATATTTAAATGTTCTTCAGAAAATCTTTCAAGAAGCTGTAAATAAGTGTGCTGGTTTAACCTTCCCTCAATGAAATAAGGTCCAATAACTTCAACGTGATAAGCAACGGCACACCACACATCCACTTTTTTATAATATTGTCTTCTACAATGAATTCTAAAATTTGGATTTTTAGAAGCCCAAAACCGACAATTCTGAGATGAAACAACACCATTGGTTGTGAATGTGGATTCATCTGAGAAAATTATGAAATGATGAAAAAATCTCTCTTCCATGATTTTTTCTCCAATGGTCAAACAAAAATCCAACCTACGGCCGTCACCTCCCTCTTCAAGCGTATGTTTATAATTTGCTTTATATGCCCTAATTTTCTTTGCCTTGTAAATTCTTTGGAGTTCAGACTTGCTAATATTAATAAGAGCTGATCTCTCTCTTAGTGGCATCCTAAGATTTTCTATAACAGAGGTATGAGCTATAATAGCCCCAACATTGTCTTCATCATATGCTTTTATTTTTGTTTTCATGTTAAGAACACTACCAGTAGCCAGAAACTTTTTAATTATTCTCATAGCCTGAGTACGTGACAAAGCAGTGTTTGGAAATTTCAAATTAAATTGGCTTACCACTTCTCTTAGCGAGTTTTCACCGCCAATTCCGTAGCATTGCACAATATAAATTTTTTCACGCACTGTGAGTACAATTTTCACCAAATTTTTTATGGTTCGTTAATTTGAAACAGAAATTAAGGATAATATTGACTACGTTTGACAGATATGTCAAAAATAAATGATAAATGTGTATCCACTGCTTTTCTCATAGCCTACTTTTAGCGTCTACATAACTTTAAATATTAATTCACAAAAAATAATTTCTATGTAGTTTTAATTGAATGGTTCAAAATAAAATACTAATTTATTGAAAAAATGGGAAGTTTCAAAAAAATAATTTTATATTCCCAAAATTTGGTATAGAGGTATAAAATTGCATTCTAAATAACTTTTCTTAGTGGAATTTTTTCATATTTTGAAAAATAAAGGTACTTTATTAGTGGTGATTTTTACAACTTTGCTTATAAAACACCCTGTAGAACACCAAATCAAGTCATTTTTGGCATACTTTAGTTTTACAACAAGCAGGACTCAATCCCCAAATACCATTGCAAAATTCCAATATTTTTGGTCCGGTACACCTCTTGTTACATCTATCCTGGGACACACTGTATAATAATATAGTTTATTTGGATTAAAGTAGATACATAATGTAGTATATAATACATGTCGACATATCTTACAAACAAATAAACAAGAAACTCACAAATTCGTAGACTGTCTGTGAGTAAAACAATAGTTTCAGATTCATGGTGTATTATATCTGTTTATACAAAAGATAAATCTAAAAATTTAAACATCTTCGCCAGTCTGCGATATTCTAATATTCATGCTGTTGAGCCTATTGCAGGTGACGATTTTTATGACGAAGAAGATGACTGGGACGCTGGCACGCCATCTTATCCTAAATATATTAATTGATATTTTCAGCGTAGGCTGAATTTCAATAAATGAAGTACTGGTTATTTAACAAAATTCAATTTGACAGTTCTGTCAACAATTATTTAAGTATTTCGTGATAAAAACAATTTAAGAATGGCTCATCTCACTTTAAAAGAATTGAATAATTGCCTTTGATTATTAGATACTGGAATGTCCTAAAAAGACTTATCAAATATTTACGGTGTTTCCCAAAGCCCGAAGGTAACTGTCACGACTTCCAGTGGTCGCCGAAAAAAAAAACCCTTTAGAAAATATTTGCAGTACGCCAATGGTTTAAAAAAAAAGAGTGACCAGTATTGTATTATTCATGCTTATGCTGATATATCACATCACACTGCCTTAGATTTTTAAGGTGATTCAGATACCTTTCAAATGCGAATTATACGAGTTTGTTTTTAAAAAAATTATATCTCATTCAATAAGAGAGATAATTAAAAAATTCCAAAACCGTTTCGGAAGTATTGTTCATAGATTATAACTTACATGTTAAAAAAAATCTACAAAATTTTTTAGGAAATTGGAAGAACGATGACTTTTAACAACAATGTAAAGGTCTGGCTAATCACCCTGTAGATAAAAGAAACAATCGTAATTTAGAAATTTGTTTTCGATTATCGATAGTCCATGAATTTTGCTAACGGTCACAAAAAACGCATCAAGATTAACCATCTCGTTCCAAAAATATAGCAGTCAAAATATAGCCCATATTTTGACAATATTCACTTCAATTGTGCAGCAGTTTATTTGACATACGGTGTCCGAGATTGGTGCATTATATTTGACCATCAATGATAATAATAATAATAATAATAATAATAATAATAATAATAATAATAATAATAATAATAATGGAGAGTCTCCATAATAGGATGGTTCTGGATGAAGCCTGTAAGGTCATCAGGAGTTCGGATCCCCTCCTCTGCATGGTCCGGGACCATGAAAGTGCAGGAATAGGAGCCTTTTTGTTTAGGGCAGCACAGAGAGCAGCCGATGAACTTGGTCTCTCCTTCGACGTCGAGCGGGTAAATCCCGACTCTGTCACCGAGTTGGAACCTGCTCGACGAAAAGCCCAAATTAAAGCTGCAGAACACAACATCTTTCTGCAGCTTCATACGGATAAGCCAATGCATGGAGTTTTCTATAAAAATATAGAGAACCTTAGCTTATCCGAAAGGCTGACCTTTGCCTTCTTAAGGTCAGCCGGGCTGAAGTCTGAGACCGAGGGATTCATAATGGCTTGCCAGGATGGTGTATTTAATACCCTCGTCTATCGTAGTCGTGTCATGGGTATAGAGGTCCCTGATGTCAGCTGCAGGGCCTGCCGCAGGGCGCCAGAGACTTTAATGCACCTGTTGTCGGCTTGTCCGACATATGCAGTCTCGGCCTATATCCAGAGGCACGACGGAGCATTACGAGTGCTTTATTATCACCTAAGGCACTCGTATGGGATAGACGAGACACCAGTGCTGCCTTACGCTCCGGGGGATATTGAGTCCGTTGTGGGAAATGAGAAGTGTCTAATTTATTGGAACTACTCTTTTCCCACCGTCAGGCAAACACAAGCCAACAAGCCTGACGTAGTACTCCTCGACCATCAACTCAAGACAATGTTTGTCGTGGAGTTCTCGGCTCCCGCGGAGAACAACATTGTCTTGAAGGAGGAGGAAAAACGGACAAAATATCGAGATCTGCTCTTCGAACTCCGCAGACTGTATCCAGACCATACTGTTAAGATAGTGGTACTGATTATAGGAGCCCTCGGTGGAACGAGACACACACTGCTTTCGGAACTTAAGATCATACCGGCATGCCGAAATTCGGCAGAGGTCTTAGCCGGCAGAATGCAGAAGGCCGTCATCCTCGGTTCATTACGTCTGCTCAGGGCACACGATTCCCGGACCCAGTAGTCACTTACCCCACGGGTGTGGGGAGTGGCTGCCGGTACTACCAGCTCCCCTCTGTGAGGGTCGGAGCCACAGAGAAGGGTGACTGGTTTTTAACAAAAAAAAAAAAAAAACAATAATAATAATAATAATAATAATATCTTTATTTACCATAAAAAAATATATATATAATTGGTAAATAGGTACCATTTCACCTAGATGGTGCTCTTCCAATGGCCCTAACAAGAAGGAGGTAATCTACAACTTAAAACTAAGTGGTGCAGGGGAGGGAGATCAATCAGAACAATTTAAAGTTGAAATATCGTTATTAAAATGGTGCATGCAGGGATGGGTACCGCTGATTTTAGGTGGCAACATTTTGATCGGCAAGCAGCATACTTTTTATTTTACAATTAAATGTTTTTGTAAATAACTTTTTAATATTTGGATCCAGCCTGTTCCACATATGGATTGCATTATATGTGAATGACTTTTGGTAAGCGGAGGATTTGTGTTTGGGTATTCTTAAATCTTGCATATGTCTTGTATTTTGAAAAACTTGTTTCGTAGGTAGTGAGTAATGAGTTTTATTTTTGCCAGCTTTGGTGAAATTACTCCTTCTTATAGAAAAGACATTCAATTTTGATTTTTTTCGGCTATTCTTGGTGTTTTCTATTTTTTTTCCAAGATGGCGGTTTGACTAATACATATCGGACAGACCTATATTTTTAAGAACTTTATTTCAAATAATGCAGTATTTTTAAAATTCCAATTTGATTACTAGTACAAGATATATTTAGCAGATAAGTTGAAAATCCGTGAAAGCACGGCAAAAAGTGCATATAACTTTTGACGTACAAAGAATTTCTGGGCCCAAATATTTTTTTCGTAATTAAGAGGTCATAATACATAAGAATAAACAATAAAATTTCAGGCCGATTGTTATGGCCTCATCTTGTACAAACACCTTCAACTTGATGCAAAAGCCAATAGGTACTATATTAGCTATTGTCGAGACATGCAATTGGGTTGTTGCACTAAGTTAAAATTTGAGGAAAATCTATGTTAAACAATAACAATTATTCATAAAAAATCATTAGAAACATGTAGAAGTTGAAAAGAAAGTCTTATATTATTATAATATTAATTACAAAAATACATGCGTTTAAAACGGAGATGACATAATAACGGCAGTCTGTAGAGAAGTTGGTTATAAAACGACCGAGAAACGGGTACTAATTTAGAAACTCGTTGATAGCGACGGAGAAAAAAGACAATCACGACAGTTTAATGTGACATAATATTATATTTAACGTCAAATTCAACTGACATTCATAGGTTACAATTCGGTATAGTTTAACAGCATCTAGTTATGGATAAATATAAGTACAGATAGTGTTTTCTGCCGTACTGTGTAAATAATACCACCAATTCACCAGAAAAACTGTTGTATTCCAATAATAAACGCTGAACGTAATAATGAATGATTCAAAGCCACCAGAGAAGGACCAAGTCTTCTTATTGTGGAGACCATTTCAATGTCAAGTAAAGTAACAAATTACAATGTATTCTAAGCGTTTTATTTGTGGTAAGTTGTATCTTAATGTAGGAATTTGATTTTTAATATGGGTTTATGTTGTAGGAAAAACAGCCGCATTACAAGACTTATGTGGCGTTCTAGCTGTTACAAATTTAAATTACCCGCCAAACTGGTGGATAAAACAGGGTGTATTACTGTATTAACGGCTCTAGATTAGAATGTTATTCATGCTTTGACTTCCTAAAAGGAGGGAAATGCCTTTAATCTGCTTTTATGTATTTTATCTAGTTTATGTTGGAATAAAGTGCAGTTGTTTTTGTTAGCTATTGATTATTTATGAAGCTCCCTAGACGCCCCATAATACTAGGATGATCAATAAATTAAGAAAGGAAATTTAAAAACTCGCCGTTGAAAAACTATATGAAACAAACTGTGAAAGTCGTCTAAAGTCGGTGAACACAATCAGTCGGAAATGGCTACGAATGCGTTGGATTGTAGTTATAAATGTCCTTTGAATTATGTGTGTTATAAATACATATCATTGTTTATTGCTTAGATAGATACTAGCATAAAGTACTTACCTATTTATTATTTTTTGTTATAATACAGACCTTTCTTGATATCTTCGTAAGTCTCATTCTGACTCTTCTTAGAAGTGAGTATCAACGGATAATAAATAATTTCTTTAGTAGATAAACTTATTTTGTTGTTTTCAGTTAGATACGCATGTATATAGTTAATAGGAAATAAAACAATGAAAAGGAAATATTTACTAAAATACAAAGTATAGTTAACAAATTTTAATAACTAAATTAAATAATAAAATACATATTAAACATATTATGTAATATTAATAAGATAAGATAAAGGAAGTTCTTGCAGAAATTACAATAGTTTGTACTGTCTATAGCAGCTCTAACGTAAGTTCCTTGCAGCTTTTGCACTTCCAACCATTGCAATGTCAAAACGATCGTCTCTTTTTAAAAATTCGCTGACCATAAATATATCTACCGCAAGTAGAATGTCAGAATTAGCTTTTACAGATATACTGCCTTAGTCGTTTTGTAAAAAAATATTAACAACAACTGCAAACATCAATCACTGCTAGCTAAACGTCAAATTTACTTTTGACATATGAGGTTATTTTCTTTTTTGTCAGCAATGTCAACTTATTCGTCTTCATCTGTTCTGCTTATAAGTTCACATCTAACTGCCGTTATGATGTCACTACCGTTTTCGCGGCACATTCAAATAGTCGAAGTTTAACAATTTTTTTAAATATGTTGCGCTAAGAATTTTTCTTCCAAATTAAATATATAACTAAATTAAGTCCTCCACTACCATATTTCACCATTTTTGAAAATTCGTCAACAACCCAATTGTAGCAGGCATAATGATAAAATTTTCCATAATTTTGTAGGAGAGTGCTGACTACATACAAATCCAGCAAGGATTCTTCTACGCTCCTGTCGTGGAACATGAACATGAAGGTGCCTTTATTTCAAAACCACAATATGAAATTTTGGAAAGTGGCGATATTAATAGAGTGCCCCTTATAATTGGTTTCAACAGTGAAGAATCCCTGTTTATGACTAATGGTAAGTGCCCAAAAGTTTATATATTCGACATGCTTTAAAATTCTTTAGCTGTCCATTAGGTATTTTCTATCCATAATTAGCTTTAAGACATGATTTTCTTAAAAAGACTCACTAGACTTATAGTCCAATGAAAATGACCAAAAGGGGATTGTAGAGAACTTTAATGGGGGGAGAATTTTCCTCTTCAGGAATGTGTGGGGGGTAGTTAGGAGGTAAACATAATAAAAGTCCCCGCTCCTAGCCCCTCCGCTTCAAGGGGAGGTGGGTGGAAAGGTCCTTTTTTCGATTCTTCGCTTATAACTCGGAAAAAAGTATTTTATGTAAAATTAAACATCATCAAATTTCCTACAAAATTATCTATATTCATTTTTTTCCTATGTGTTATAGTCCACAGTACATCGCCCTTTTTTTTAATGGTTAGTAACAGGCTGAATTTTCGTAAGTAGCTTCGTTTTGACGAGACGCCCAACTATTCCCTCTGCGAAAATTCTCGGTAGTGGTAGCTAATAGCAAAAATTATTTTTTCTATTTTACACGAATTAGACAATTCCACAACCTGTCAAATTATTTTGGCAATACGTTGTTGTAGACAAACACTGGGCTTACTATAATTAACTCGCGCAAACGTAACCAAGGCAACAGAAAAACAAACTTCTTAAATTTAGTTAGCATTGAATGTTTTGCTTGCTCAACATGCTTAAAACTGCAATCCCTACACGCAATTTTGTAGATCCCGGACTTTTATTTCAATTTTAACCTGCGGATTGCCTAGAAGTTGAAATTTAACAACAAATAAATAATGTCCATAATTCGTTTTTATTGTGTATCTAGCTTGTAATGGTATTGTAGCGGAATATTTTCCTCTGTTACAGACCCAAACGATTTGTTAGATAAGTCGCAAGCGTTTGACAAGAATCACAAGCTCTTGGTTCCACTCGATTTGCACCTTACAGATGAAGACGCTCTTAATGAGGCTGCCGAGGAAATCAAAGCATTATATTCAGACACCGACTTTGAGGAAGATCCTTTAAAACTTGTCAGGGTAAGTAAAAAATTATTGTTTGTAATATAAACATACATATCCATTGTAAACATATTGCTTTGAAATACTGAACTGATGAAAATTATTTCATTGGTTGCATTTCATCATGAAATGCCTCCTTTCACCTCCATCTAAGAACCTCACTTTTAACCTACCCAAGTAGCTCAGATGATAGTTTACTAAAGGTTAAAAAAACTATTTAAAACTGTATAACTTTTACTGAAACTTAAATAAAACCAAAACATAGTAAAGATTTTGAACAGTCTTTACCACCGTTAGTGCCTAGTGGTCACGCTCCACAGGAAAGTTATGGAGTGTAAGTTGAAGCGTTTATATTTTCGTTCTTTCTCTACCGTGTGGCTCTGAGAAGCCTGGGAAGGCGAAACCCGTCTGCCACTGTTGAGAAATGAATGGCTATTCAATGGGCTTCAATCAGCTGTCCTCACAATTGACTTCTTACGATTATTTTCAGTACTTCAGCGACCAGTCTTTTATCCGATCCCTTATCAAGCACGCAGAGCTCCAGTCGCAGTACACTGATGTACACTTCTACAGATTCGCTTACAGCGGACCGTTGGGAGGAATTGTTCAAGAACCAGGTAACATCAACAGCTACAGCAAACTGATAAAAATCCATGTCTGAACGCTTGTTTTTCTATTGCAGTTGAAGGCTTTTCCGACTCTGTCAGGCATGGAGAGGAGCTCGGTTACCTGTTCAGGCGCAACTGGGAAGGTTATAATACCACCGACTTGTCAAAGTTCCCCGAGAGCGACGTTCTGGTATTTAAGAGGTTCATCACCTTGTTCACCAATTTTGCTAAAACGCTGTAAGTAAAAAAGAACTATTTTTTTCCAGAAATTACTTTTAGAGCTAATGTGGCTGCGGAAGAGTCAAAGTATGTCTAAGTACGGAATGAAGGAACGCGTGAACTGTTACACGGGGTGATTTTAAATTATTGTGCTAACCCTAACGGTTGGGACAATATTTGGGAGTTTTCAAAAAATCGGTTCGAAAGAATCTTGTTATGAAGATGTACACTTTTCCTCGAACATTTAATTTACATACCAATTTTAGATATACATTAAAGGTATAGACTTGGGTTGATTCTTGTATCGTTTATTGAAAGCTTGCTTTCGCAAAACTTGAAAATTCTTCATCAGATCAGAAAGACGACAAGGGAAATAATCCGTAGGACTTCAAAACGGCAAACTACTAACTTGTACTGATAGATTATGTGTATTTTGCAGAAATCCCACTCCTGAATTGGACGAGCTCTTGGAAAACATCATCTGGCCTAGAGTAAATCCAGTCTATTTCCCGTATCTGGACATAGGATCATCCTCGCAGGTAAAGTTGCATCCCAGGAATGATACATTTAGCGCATGGGAGACTATCTATGAGGAGTACGGAGAGGGACCCTACGACACATATTAGATATTATTTAAATATTTACAATAAATAAATATTGTATATTTGGTGTTTTATATTTATTTTAGATCTGACCTTTGGGGAGTAAAGTGTTTAATTACTTTTTTAAAAACCATTGAGTCTTCCTGGGGATAGGTGGGTAAATACATTCTTTGAAAATATGTCTGAAAAATAACTGTTTAGAGAAAATGTCGAGATATTTTGTTTTTGAAATTTGAGACTCATCAAATGCATTAAAAATTGATCAACATACAGTGTTTTGAAGTTATGGCCCTTTTTTACTCCTTTGAAAAATCCAAAATTTAAATAGTAAGATAAAAGTGCACAAGAAATGAAAATCTTCAGAACAGGTGGGGGTAGATTGGGTCTGCACTGGACTTTAATTTTACTGCTGTGAATCCCATAGTTGTTAACCTACAAAACACAAAAAAAATCATTAAAATTGGGTAAGTAGAAAATATTTCAAGATCATGGCAAATTTTGGATGATACGATAAATCCATGAGTATGCATATTATGTTCATGTGTTGTAGTTTATGAGATATTCACCGGCCAAAATAGATAACTAATAGAAAAAAGTCAGTTATGTACCTTGAATATTTCTATCAAAGCGGTTTACCGTGGTCTGCTAATAAATCACAGTCACAAACAGTGACGCACCCAGAACATTGCTGAGGAAGGGGCTACTACAAATAATAATAATATGATTAATACATTTAATGTATTTATTTATTGAACAAAAGTTTAACAGGGAGTATAAAACTACAACACAAAATCAATTCGCCGTGGTTATGCAAAGCATAGCCCATGAAGTATATACAGTATCGGAAGAATTTGGATTTGGGTGGCAGGCATAGTTTCAACGGCTTGACAGACCGCCTACAAAGGCGTGTACCAGTGCTCTAGTAGAGGGAGCAAATAATGACGTGCTATTAAGAAAACACGTACATCATTGCTATTAAATTTTTCAGTACCATTTATTCAAAGGAAGGATGTAGTTGGCTCTGTTCAGTATAGGTAATATTATTACGTGCTTTAATAACTAAAATTATTTAACTCGTTATACTTTCAAAACGAGTCAAATAATTCTTTACATTTCCCGCAGACAGAGCTGCCCACGTACATGTGGTGGGGAAAGCAGGTGGCACGGGTAGGATGTGTTATACGATAAAAAAGAATAGCCTAGTTGCTTCGCTCTCGCTTGCTCTCATTGCTGACCCAAATGAAAGATTTTCTGACACTGTATTGTAACGACCGCGCAATCGTATATTTCGTACAATGTATTTTGCTTTTATATTTTGTTTTTTGTTTATTTATATTTCATTTTTACTTTAAAATATGTGATGCTGGCCTCCATGGGGGGGGCTTAAGCCCCCCCCCCCCCCTTCAGTGCGCCTCTGGTCACAAAACAATCTTTGTTTTACAACACTGGGCCTCAGGCCTGTAGCTGGGGGGGGGGGGGGGGGGCAGGAAGGGCGACGCCCGTCCTTGAATAAGTTTCGCCCGACCTACGGTGATCGCAATGGGGAGCAATTTCAACTGTCTTTTTAATATTGTGAAAGAGATTGGGTAAAAATTTTTTCTTAGAATTTCCCCTCCCCCGCTCATCAAAAAATTTTTTTTGGATTTCTTCCCCCCGCCCATCAAAAATTTTTTCGGACTAAAAAAAGTTTTTTTTACCCCCTTCCCCCTGCCCTGAAAAATTGTTTGCCCGCCCTTAAAGCACTTTCTAGCTACAGGCCCCTGACTGGACGTATTTACTAATGTAATATTTTGTCGAAATCTATACATTTCCTTAAATATACAGTGTGACTCACTTAAAATAAGATACCCTTATAACTTTTTCATTTTGTTTCCGAATTGAATCAAATTTTACTCAAGTATAGAACAAACTAGGATCTACTTATGACCAGAAAATCATTCACCTGCCGCCTGCTATAAAGGCAAAGCCACCTGTGGTACCAAAATATGAGGCCAAATCCAAGAGGCCAAAGTTGAAGAGCAGAAAATTTCCTATCACATACGTCTACTTTTAGAAATTTTGAGTCAGCAGTGGCGGAGCAATGAATTTTCAAATAAATATTTCGAGAAAGTGCTAAATTATGTTTTTTGGCTAGTGTAACGGTCATTTTTATTTCCAGGCATAAAAGCCCTTAAATTACATTATTTCGTATTTTCCGTACATAAATTACCTATTTTGTTACCTCTTAAAAAATAAATTATCGCCGCTACTGGTAAGCATTTGAAAATAATGCCTTTCCTCCAATGAGAAACCATAGTTTAAATTCGCGGGTTTAAGGAGTGAGGTATTTCGACTACTAGTGGGGGAAGAGATAAATACCGAGCCAAGCGGTAGCCATGACACCTTTCCACGGCCGCTTTAAGCGAGCCCACAGTCAATCTTTTAACCAAATTTGAGTGAAGATATTAAAAGTTCCAGAATTTAAATGGTTTAGTTAAACCATAAAAATTATAAATTAATTATTTATTTAGTCTCTTTCCTTCGTTTAAGCTGGTTAAGGAATTTGACAGCCAGATTATGTGTGCTTTTGCGAGCTATACATTCCAAATAAGTATTGATATGTGTAATATCCACCTAAAAGTTGCTAAATAATAGTGCGTTCAATCTACGTTTTCAACTTTAAATAGGATTGCAGTTTTATTGGTAATGTCCAAAGTGAACTTATGTAAGTACCTATCTGAACTTTATATTTTCCTGTTTATGCACGAGTCATCAATTTGTGGAAGATTTGAGCCAGTAGTTTATCAAGTTGATCACAGTGTAGTGCGTGTTCGTTACCTTTACGTTTTCGTGAACACTTCAAGCAAGCTTAATTTGTACTTGCTAATTTTTTATCTCGACTAAACACTCAAATTTACTTTTGGAGTGCTATATGTTTAATATTAAAATTTATCTTTACGTATTTTGTTTGAGGAATTATGTAAATTTTTGTGGGTGTATAAATACTCCCATTTGTACCTTTTAGTTAAGTCTTCTAGCTTGTTTTTGCATTTAAACTTAAATAAATATTTAATTGCTCATTCTTGGATAATTTGCTCGGAAAATAATTCTGATAAGTGAATGAACAATCATTTATTTATTATTTATAGTTTTTTTCTTGCGGAATTGGCCAATCTCCCTTTATTACGTTTTACCTATTTATCTTTTGTATTTTATACCATTATGTCTGTCTCTCCGTATATCTGTGCATTTGTTTGAATATTTGTTTGTACTTTTTTATTCGTTAGCACAAATTTATTCGCCCATACCCTGTAGTGTTATTCTCATTTGCTCTACCACTTTGTTAATAAATTAGTTTATTGTTAATTTCGTATTTTTATTTATTTAGAATTCATTTTAAATAACCCCAAGAGAGACAGGGCGTTATACTAGGTAACTTCAATTTTAATCAAATATATAATAATGCAGTATAGCAGTATAGGGCTATAAGTTTTTGAGGGTGCTCTGTGGTGGGTATAATAATAAAGATTAAATAAACCAAAACGTTTTAATTTTAAAATAGGATTTAAAAAAAAACAAACAACTTGTAAAGATCTTCTTCATCTATGTCAAAATTTACAGCCCGGTTTAGAAAGTAATTTCATTGCATTAACTACATGCCATAGTGCACTTCAGGCCCTTTCGTTTGCATGCACATACTTTTTTACATCCTCCTGATGAACAACTACAAAAAATAAACATCTTTTAGGTCTCCCAATTTTTGTTATAAGATTGGTATGTCGGTTATTTTATTTGGTTTTGATGATTTTCCCGCACTAACCATAAACAATCTTTTCTGGCAATAACGGATTAATAACACCATGAGGTCTGTATCATCGCTAACTACTGCTACCGCATCTTCAGAAGAATTCTCACTAATTGCTATTGGTGTCAATGCTGTCATTACAATGAGAGTATCGGCACAGAAGACCTAGGTCTTCTGTGGTATCGGCATCACCATCTGAGTAATTTACACTAATTCTATTTTCAAACAACATTTTTCCGAGGGCACGTATAAAATTGTTTTTGTTGGTGCTATTTAACAAAAAATCTGCTTTTGGTATCCTCACAGCAGATAAATTCGAAAAAGATACAATAAGTATTATTCTTTTGCTCGTAGACTTGCGATTTTGCTCAACTATTTTGGTCCATAAAACCTCTTTTGTGCGCCACTGTATAATATTTTTGATGATATTGATTTTTCCGGTGATTATTACATACTTTAATAATAATTAATCCTAACTATAAAATATTAACATTTTGAATAAAAATATATTAAAAATTCATTGCTCCGCCACTGCTAGGTCAAAATTTCTAACAATAGACTTATTTGATAGGAAATTTTCTGGTCTTCAACTTTGGCCTCCCGGAATTTTTTCCTACAATGCTTCGTTTTTGAGTTATAAAGAAAAAAGTAAAAATAGGATAATTTTACCCCCATTTGGGGGTTGTTTTGGGGGGACGGGCTCAACGACTCACCGCTGGGGTATCAGGGTATATTTAGCACCTCACAACAAATCACCATACCAAATTTCAGCTTGTCTCTAATTTGTTGAGCATCACTCATATAACATGAGGAATCGACCTTGGGCTATATGTTGATTCTGATTTAGTGACATGTAATTCAGTGCGTCGGTGTCACAGTCATGCGTATTCAAGCGCCCGCACGCATGGATTTCGCTCCAAGTTATAACGTTACACTTGACTATTTTTTTCTGGGAAAAATGTGGCTTTAACGATAAATTTTGTTAGGACATTTTTTGTACATAAATACGTGATCTATCAATCTGTGTTTTTTCTTTTTTTTTAGGTTGATTTAATTTAAAAATTTTGAAAAAATGGATGAAAAAAATTTTTTTTTCTGCATCCAAGCGAAATGTAAACCTTTCAGCATATTATTCTATACACTTTTACGAACTCATTAAAAAAAAATTATTCAGTTTGCAAATTTTTGTGGGTAAATACCTTCATCGACTGGGCTATCCGCCATTTTCTAGAAAATCGCGTATGCAAATTATATTACACAGACACAAAGAAAAAGTGAAAAGTGGTCTGTTTGGACTCCATTGGGTGCTGTATTCGTGAGTTTCATCATGCTTTTGGCATATTCGCTGAAATGTACTATTATATATATGATAGTGATAGTAGATTACTTCTGATTGTAAAGTGATTATATTAAAGTTGATGAACCATGGTGTACAAATTTTCAAGTGGATTCACGCCCGCTAAAGCTCTTGTGACTCTTTTTTGCTCAATTAAAACGTGTGATATTTGGTTGGATGTACCCCAGTTGATCAAACCATAATTATGTCACAGCACTGTAGAATGGTGCAGGATATGTCTAGGTTCGCCCCGTTTTTAGACCTCGCAGGGATTCTAATAATAATGTTATTTACAACGTCAGCAGCATTGCTGCCAGTATCCTTTAACTGTCTTGCAAAAGTAGTATCATCCGCAAAAAGAACCGTAAAAATTGACACAACGTCAGGTAAGTAACTTATATATATTAAAAATAGTAGTGGCCACAATATGCTACCTTGCGGAACACCATGTTGTACTGGCAGAATGTTGCTAAGTTTATCCTTATAAACACACACTGATATCTATCCGATAAGTAGGAATTCATAAGTTCAAGTGCTACACCACTGAAACCATGAAATTGTCGCGTAGCCCCTAAACGTTCTAACTAATATAATATCGATGTAGTTTTCTTTATATAATACATTAGCAGATGATTCTAGAACATGGTTTTAAATTTCAATTTACAAAACTGCTCATGATTCAGAAACCCCATTTACCACTCATTGATGACAAAAGACGACGACCTTTCTCTTATCGTTTTTAACGGAACATCTTGAATACATTTTCTATATCTTCAAATTTAGTTGAGATAAAACACTTGATCTTGTAAAAAGAAACCACTCATTTGTGAGTACCTGTATAAATATAGGTACAACTGGGATAATATTGTAAGATTCCTAAGACATTGTGTAATCATTTTCAAAATGAATTTGAAACATATTAAATTGTTGGTTTTATTGCTATGCAATGGATATTTGGTAAGTAAAATGGTCTCATTTAAGTTATAATAACTTTAAAGACATTACCAAATAGTTTTGTATATACCTATCCTTTTTTAGGCCGCAGAGGAAATAGTCGTAGAAATTCCAGATGGAAAAATAAAAGGACTTACAGAAACTACTGTAACGAATAAGCCTTTTTTCTCGTTTCTAGGAATACCGTACGCAGCTCCCCCTATCAATGAATTAAGGTTTCAGGTAAGTGTATTTTCTGTTTTATCTTACAGTTTTAAGTTTTACGTATTATAGTACAGTACCTAGAGGTAAAAAATATGTTAAACTTCGGAGTAATGTCATATTGAACGGATTTCGTCCATTTTTGGCAGTATAATAGTAAATGCTTCACAGAAAAGTTTCCATATTATGCGGGGGCTTGCTAATTTATAGGGGGTGGATGCCACCCCCTGAGAGATATATTTATTGGAGCTCAAGTAAAATCGGATTTTAAGAAGAAAAGGTCCTATGCAATTTTTCACATAATTTGATAGTTTTTAAGTTATAACGACTTCAAAATTGCGATTTTAGCTTAAAAAAAGGTATTTCCAAACGGCTTTCGTCAAGTATCTCGAAAAGTATTACTTTATCGAAAAAATGTTACCGACCAATTACGGAAAGTACAAACTGCGAATTAATTATATTTTTTGTTCATTGATGTAGGATTAATAATTTCGGAGATATTTAAGTTTACATTTGGCATCCAAGTGTTCATAAGATAATTATTTAGACTGAGAGTTAAATATCTCAGAAACTGTGACACCTACGTCAAGGATGCTAATAGGTAGAATAGTAGGTTATTAATTAAGCTTTCAACTGTTTTTTTATTTGTTTCTGTAGCATAAAAAACAAACAAGTTATGACCGAGGCAATGTGCGCCTACACATTTTTTTAATAACAACGTTGCCATTTTGTTACTGTAATTAGCCAGTAATTTAAAAAAAGGAATTTCAAACACTGTTTCTCATTAATATAGAGCATGACGTAGATGCTCAATTTTTTTGGTTTGTATACAGCACTTGCTTTAGAAAAAAATACAGTTTAAACTATAAAGGTATTTTCGATAAAACGTATTTTTTCTTGCCTTTTCCAAATATCTTAATAAATATTAGTTTTTTTGAAAAATGAGTGGAGACCAAAAATAAAGCTCATAAACTGATAATGAATTTCGCTTGTTTATTTATTTACATAGATTTAATAGTTTCGGAGATATGGAAGTTTACAAATGGCGTCCGAACCTTTCTAAGACGAAAAATGCAGTTTAAATGTTAAATATCTCAGAAATTGTGACACCTACGTCACACATGCTAAGAAATGAAATTAAAGACAATTAATTGCGCTTTCAAATTATTTTTTACTCGTTCTTGTAGCATAAGAAATAAAGAAGTTATGACGGAAAAATATGCGTATTTATATTTTTTTATATAAAATGGTCGCCATGTTGTTATTCTATTTAGCCAGTAATTAAAAAAAATTATCTTAAATACAGTTTTTCGTTAAGATGTAGACATTACCTAGATGCTCAAATTTTTTTGCTCATTTAAAACACTTGCTTTAGAAAAAAATGCATTTTAAACTTTAAAGGTAATTTCGAAACATTTGATTACTAATTATTAACTTAAATATCTCCGAAATTATTAATCCTACATCAATGAACAAAAAATATAATTAATTCCCAGTTTGTACTTTCTGTAATTGGTCTGTAACATTTTGTCGATAAAGTAATACTTTTCGAGATACTTGAGGAAAGCCGTTTGGAAATACCTTTTTCGTTATAACTTAAAAACTATCAATTTATGTGAAAAATTGCATAAAACCTTTTCTCTTTAAAATTTGATTCTATTTCAGCTCCAATAAATTTATATATTTTTTAAGTGCCACCCCTCTTTATATTTTGTTATTGGCATATTTTTCTACACTGAGTGATTTTTGGTGACTGACCAAAAACATTATTTTCCCTAGTTCGGATGAACTTCACCATGACAAACGTGTGTCAAATTTTAAGTACTTGCATAAAATGTTTAAGATAACATGGTGCTTGAAAAATCTGGGAAAATTAGAAAAACTTAGAAGTAACGAATGACTTCAAGGAGTACATATGGAGATGTTTTGGAATGAGTTCGATATGTACGTTACTGTGGAGTCAAAAAAACGACTATCCTAACACTAAGAGATGTGCATGATACATTTCTTTTCAAAAATAATTTGGCAAGTTATGCATGCATAGATGTAAAACTGATTGTTCATACCCCCAAATGCCTATTTGTCTAAGTATATAAACTTTTCATGGAGTTTAATACCTATATTCCATCAAATTTCAGTACATAGTATATTTCAAATTGGCATTTTTCTCAAATTTTAGGCCCCACAGCCAGTGGAGCCCTGGGATGACATTCTGGATGCAACGTACCAAAAAAGTATGTGCCCTCAAATGGCGCAATTTGGCCCCAACGAAAGTGAAGACTGCCTTTTTATAAACGTTTTTACTCCTCAGGTAAGCAACCAATATATTCCAACTAAAAAACTTTTTACAAATACAAATGTTACAAAAGCCGCTGTGTATTATATCATTCATATCTAACAATTAATGATGCTCATAATATGGCTAGAGTTAAAATTTACGTTGCAAAAACCCATTCCTCATGTCCTGTGTGGTTAGTAACTAAGATGAAATCCAGGACATTATACCTGGTTTACATAGCAGTCTGAAAAATTTATATCCCCACGTTTATATCTAATGTATCTTATCTAGAAATAGTAATTTTTCTAAATATAGTTTAGATTAGATTAGATTTGAAGAGAGGAGTTGGCGACCCCTGTGAATTTGTTGTGTCACTCCTAATCTAATTTTACTTAGAACTCCTTATCCAGCTTTATCTTTGTATCTGACTTCTCAGCCTTGATAAGGACTACTTTGTATAGCTATTTGCTCTTGGTTTTTCTTCGCCAAGTAATTGGAATCTCAGTTTGGCTAGGTCTTTAGAATGGCACAGAACATGGACTGAGGTTTTCTCTTCCTCTTGACAGAATCTGCAGGTTGCATTCTCTGCCAGGCCCATTAGATTCATAGTCCCACTATTATTCTAATGGCCTTTCTATTTTGGCGTAGTAGGTCTTCCGTGAATTTGACCGATCGTTCTTGATTACATTTTTTGGCCTGTCTCAGTCGTGGGAAACTCTTCCACCACTCTAGAGATTTATTTTGTACCCATTTACTAAAGGATGTTCATATGCATAGCTTAGCCACACCGCAAATGGGTGCAGGTCCTACTAGGGCCTTAGACGCGCCTTCCTGAGCCAGTTCATCAACCTTTCCATTTCCCCTGTATCCCTCGTGTCCTGGTATCCATGCCGAGGTCACTTTATTCTGACTTCTTAAATCCCTCGTAAACCGACTTCCCATGAACTGACTTCCCGTAAATCCCAGCTCCGACTTCCTGTTCTGTCTTGGAGCTGTTCACAGAACCTTTGTGCCGATATTAGAGGACCGTTTTCCAGTCCTCTCTGTTTGGTATTTTGATTTGAAAATATGTATAGAAGTTATACGAGAAAGATTGAACGTGTCGCTCCCTAAAGATTGTTTTTGTGCCGCCTACATACTGCATACATATGTACTATTTTCTGGTACTTTCAACATTTTCACGTTGGCGACAGTAATCTTAAATATAGTCAATTACAGTATTTACACAAAATGCGAGTTTCTTTGTTAACTTGCCACACAAGTGACAGTGAACTGATTGCGTTGAAAAACACTGATTTATTAGTCAGAAAGGGAGATAAATGATAAATCAAACACAAGCCAATAATAATAACATTCACGAAAATGACAGACATTAGATTATTAACAGTGACTAGAGAACCAGTCGTTACTCCTAGCAACATAGAAAATTAGTTTTAATAATGTATGTAGAATAGAAATCAATTTTGATAATTTTAGTGACTTTTCCGTGTGACGTCACGTTCAGTCTTTCTCGATCTCTCGGTACTTTGGGACCATAGTGTCCTTGGGCATTCCCAGAATGGAATCTGCCTTCAGCTCTGGGATAACTTTTGGTGCTCTGTTCCGTGTTGTTGCCTTATGAGCGTTGTGCCTTGCATTAGCCTGTGTACCAGTGAACGAGCTTCGCCTTGGATAAATATGTGTAGTGGTAGTAGGTCTAAAAGGACTTCCAATGCAGCCGTGGGGCCAGTTTTTATGGCCCGCGTGGAGCACAGGCAAGCAAGCCCTTGCAGGCCACTTAATAGCCTTATTGCTCCTAGTTGAAGTATCTTGGTCCACCATATCACTGATCCATAGGTTATTATGGGTCTAACGACTCTAGTGTATAACCATAGGGTTATCTTGAGGTCTAGCCCCAGTTTTTGCCACACATCTGTCTGCACCTTCTCAGGGCAATAGTTGCTTTGTGTATGACTTTTTGTACATGGGAACTTCATGTCAGCTTTTGGACGAAAATGTCTCCTAGATATTTAACCTCGCTGGCAAATGGAATTTCCGCTCCATCGAGCTTTAGAGATTTTAAGCCTACCAAGGCACTTTTTCGTGTAAAGGTGTCGAATGTAGTTTTGTGAGTATTTTTGGAAAGTCCTTCCTCACTACACCACCTGGTCGACATAACAGATAGTTTAGTATAATAGATAATTTAATTTTAAGCAGTTATCTTGGTGAAAAGGGGGTGGTCGGAGAGGATAGGTGACTTGTAAAATTCAAATTGACATTTGACATGGGATTTTTAACGAAATTTTTTGCTGCCCATTTGATACATGTTTTAAGATGCCCTAAAAAATCCAAAAATACCCTTGACAGCATTTTTAGTGGTCAGGTCTGGCGTCCAGGCAGGGTAATTACCCCCCCATTACCCCCTCCCCCCTCCCCGTAAATTCGCCCTTGGTTTGAGGCAAGTAATTATGCACAAGTCAGTTTATAAAAATAGAAAATCATAATAATAATAAAAAAAGTTTCACTAAATGAGCCCATCATTATCTTTGCAGAATCCTCTGGATGCGTCAACTTCATTACCAGTTATGTTTTTCATTTACGGAGGTGGATTTGTTGGTAGCTCCTCAGACGTACACACCTATTCACCACACCATTTAATAGAACACGACGTCGTCCTTGTTACATTCAACTATAGAGCGGGACCATTTGGTAATATCAAGGTTTTTCTCTTAAATATAGTTTCTGATACTCTAACGAATGTCTCCTATAAGCGCTGGGAATAATCTTATCAATTAGAATAGTGAGATCTCGTGTATAAAATTACAATCATACCCTGTCTTGAATGAGGTATTATGAGGTGGCTTATTGAAATTACCCTTACCTGGCGGATAAACGCACCACATTAGGTATGAAGGTACCTTAGGGTATACTAATAAATATTAGCCTAGAATTTCTAAAAATTTTCATGTACAGCACTAAAATCCAAAATGGACGACAAATACGACAAAATATCACATGTAGCCCAGGAATTTTAGTTTTTGACCCGGAATTAATTATTGTAAAGCTGAAAATTTGCAGGATTGTAGTTTTGGTCCAGGATAACACGTACCAAAAAGTCCCCTACTCTGCCCCGTCGGCTTCCCTGTTTTTACAGAGCAACAAGGGCCTATCTCGCAGAAATTGCAGAGCTGGCTATAAACTGCAGCAGAAATGTTGTTACTGATCCGACTTGGGTCGAAATGAACATAAAAGCTTCCAAGAAGCATATTCGTTCGTATTTCAGATGTGTCCATGCATATTTTGTTCATAATTTTCCGTTCTTTAACAGCGAAACTAGCAGCGAAAAAAAAATTTTTTTTTATTGCTTTTTTGAATTCATATATTCAATCAATTAATGCCCAAAACGGGATTGTAAAGAACATTTAGGAGGGGAGAATTTTCCTCTTCAGGGATGTGTTGGGAGGTGAAAATACTAAAAGTCCCCGCCCCTAGCACCGCCGCTTCAGGGAGAAGGGGGTGGAAAGGTTCCTTTTTTCGATTTTTCGCTTATAACTCGGAAACGATGCATCGTATGGAACAAGATAATCTATGCAAAATTAAACGTAATTAAATTTTCCACAAGAATGTTTATATTCATTTTCTTCCTATTTGTTATAGTTTACGAGTTACTCGCCAGCGGAAATCGATGATTAATAAGAAAAAATCAATTATGTACCTTGAATATTTCTATCAAAGCGGTTTACCGTGGTCTGCTAATAAATCACAGTCACAAAACAATCTTTATTTTACAACACTCGACGTATTTACTAACGTAATATTTTGTCGAAATATATACATTTCCCTAAATATACAGTGTGACTCACTTAAAATGAAGATACTCATAACTTTTTTATTTTGTTTCCGATTTGAATTAAATTTTACTCAAGTATAGAACAAATTAGAATCTACTTATGACCAGAAAAACGTTCGGCTGCTACAAAGGCAAAGCCACCTGCGGTACCAAGATATGCTGAAAAAAATAAAACATTTTGAATGATAGAAATTCTAAAAAATGGATCCAATCGGCGCCACAAACATACATATACCAAAATTTGATTTGGTTATTGATGGGGGATTTCTCATACATAAGCTCATCTGGCAAAGGGGATCCATAGTTTCCGCAATTTGTGGAGCTATGTGAAATTCGTCAAGACCCATCAATATGATTTTCAATCTGTTTCCTCATATTTTGGTACCGCAGGTAGCTTTGCCTTTATAGCAGGTGAATGATTTTCTAGTCATAAGTAGATCCTAATTTGTTCTATACTTGAGGAGAATATGATTCCAATCGGAAACAAAATGAAAAAGTTATAAGGGTATCTCCATTTTAAGTGAGCCACAGTGTATATTTAAGGAAATGTATAGATTTCGACAAAATATTACGTTAGTAAATACGTCCAGTATTGTAAAACAAAGATTGTTTTGTGACTGGGATTTATTAGCAAACCACGGTAACCGCTTTGATAGAAATATTCAAGGTACCTATATAATTGTTTTTTTTTTTAATTAATTATCGATTTTTGCTGGCGAATATCTCGGAAACTATAGCATATAGGAAGAAAATGAACACAAACATTCTCGTAGGAAATTTAATTACGTTTAATTTTGCGTAGATTACCTTTTTCCGTACGACACATTGTTTCCGAGTTATAAGCGAAGAATCGAAAAAAGGAACCTTTCCACCTCCCTCTCCCCCTGAAGTGGCGGGGCTAGGGGCGGGGACTTTTAGTGTGTTTACCTCCTAACTACGCCCAACACATTCCTGACGAGAATAATTCTCCCCCCCCTCAATGTTCTCTACAACTCTTTCATTGACTAGACTTTAGTCAAAATAATATCAACATTTTCACCTGCAAATTATGACCAAAGAGCTAATAAGAAGGCTATTTGCCTCAAATTTTCAAAATAATTTTGACGACCAACGCGTATTTTTCAGGTAAAACTTGTATTAAAAAAAATAGTTACCTGGACCTTTCCGGACCAGTTTTAATCGAAAGGTGGGCTCTTTAGCTTTAATTTTAAATAAAATTAAGTCCCTGGTCCTGGTACATCTGACATAGAAGTTAGCCACGAAACAGATGGCAGCGTTTTCGCTGCTAGAGCGTAATTTCTCAAGTAATATGTTAATAAACAAAAATTGAATAACCAGGCCCATTTCAGACCACTTTTAATCGGAGGATGGGTTCTTTAGTTTTAATTTTTTTAAAATCAAGTCCCTAGTACATCTAACATAGAAGTTAATCGCGAAATAGTCGTTGGCGGCGCTTCCGCTGCTAAAGCATTTTTTATGTTAAACTAAAATAAAATAATATCTATTAACCTGGCCCTTTTCGGACTGATTTTAATCGAAAGGTTGGATCTTTACCTTTAATTTGAAAAAAAGAAATAAATCCCTAGTCCCTAATACATCTAAAATAGAAGTTGACCGCGAAATAGTCACTGACAGTGTTTCCGCTGCTAGCGCATTTTTCATGTTAAACTAAAATAAAATAAGATCTATTAACGTGGCCCTTTTCGGATACATTTTAATCGAAAGGTGGACTCTTTGCCTTTAATTTAAAAAGAAAATTAAGTCCCCAGTACATCTAACACAGAAGTTAATCGCGAAATAGACGTTCACACCGTTTTCGCTGCTAGCAGATTTTTTAAGATACACTAAAATAAAATGAGAACTATTAACTTATTAACTATTAATCGATGTAATTGACACGAAAACCAAATTACTTCCACATCCAGTGGAAGTATAGTAACGACAAAAATTTTTTAAAAAATTTTTATTGTTCAAATAGGCTTAGAATGCCATGAAACGTCGAGATTTTAAGTTTGAGCGAAAAAAGTTTTCTGTCTGTCTGTAACTTTTTTTGTGCGCACGTTTACTCTGGAACCGTTTGAGATATTGACTTGAAATTTGGTACACATATGTACTTTAACGAAATTTAGAACTAGATTATATTTTCATCTTGTTCCGTCGAAGGGTTGGGGTTAATCAAGCGGGTAAGAGTTCATAAAATTGGTATTTAGTATATACAAGATAAGCTAAGATCTCAAAAAAAAATTTTGGTATTAGCCACCCCACCCCATTATTAAAGGGGATGAAGAAAAATTGTGATTTAGTATGTGTACGAGAACCAGAAACCTCAAAATATTTATTTACTTCATCCACCCCCACTACCACCCCCACCCCACTACCGATGTGGGGTATCGTTTTATGGGTTTTTAGGGTAAAGGATTTCAAATATTGTATTATTAAAGTTCCATAAACAAAAATTTCCACATACAAAATGTTTTCGTTGTGAGTGACTTGGATAGAAAATCTGGATGTGGAAGTAGTGATTCCTTGGGCAGCGGTTTTTTTAAATGGGACAACCTGTATTTTTTTTGCATATTTGGATCCTGCTGGCTAAAATGCATATATGATCTAACACTCAAATATTATTTTGATTTTCAAAAAATAGATTTTTTAATTTTTAGTTTTAATAATAGAAGGCCGCGATTTTACCAAAATTGTTAAAAAGTGGTCTGTAAGCACCTTTAAAATATTATCTCTTCAGATACTAATATTAAACACTTATTCTTCATTAAGTTCAACGATATGGGTATTTCAACGAAAACAATTTTTTTTTAACGGAATCCCTATGGGAATTAGATCTTTAAATTACGAAGAAAATTATGTGTATAATGCCTACCTTCTCTTTGTACTAAATTTATAATTAAAAGAAAAATATGTTTTGATATATATTTTTTAATATTTTAAATTTTAGTGCTGTACATGAAAATTTTTAGAAATTCCAGAGGCTGACATTTATTAGTATACCCTAAGGTACCTTCATACCAAATTTGGTGCTTTTATCCGCAAGTAATTGAAATACAACTCTAACCGACCCCACTAGTAAGGTATTTTGTCATAGAGTGGTTTTGAACTGCACATACAAAATAAACACTTTCAATCATAGAACCGTACGCTCAAGATAAAAAACAAAAATAATAACTTTCCAAGTACATTTACAAGTATTTCAATGCATTTGGAATTAGATAAGCGACTCCACGAAGCTTGTGTATTAAAAAGAATTAAAAACAATTAGAACATTAAAATCAAAACAATTTTGAAATAGATTTATCGAAGTTAGAATCAGAAGTGTTAATGATACGGATGTACTTAATTTTGAATAACTAGGCGAGTGTCTGTTGAAGGTAAAATAAATCTACATTTTACAGGGTTTTTGTCAACTGGTGATTCTGCGATTCCCGGTAACGCCGGGTTGAAAGACCAGAACCTTGCGTTGCAATGGGTGCAAAAGAACATCGAATATTTCGGCGGTGATCCAGAAAAAGTGACGATCTTTGGAGAGAGCGCAGGAGGAGCATCAGTGGTCTATCACATTCTAAGTCCCAAATCAAAAGGTAACCGTTTATAGCTGCTACAGTTCATCTCAAACTTATAGCAACATGAGGCCCAGTGTTTCAATGCAAAGTTAAGCACTTTATCCTACAAATAAATTAGCTAGAAGTTTAGAATATGAAGTTGCAATATTAAAATGTTTAATAAATGTTTAATAAAAGCATATTCTAAACTTCTAGCTAATTTATTTGTAGGATAAAGTGCTTAACTTTGCATTGAAACATTGGGCCTCATGTTGCTATAAGTTTGAGATAAACTGTAACCTGTTTCTAGCTAGATTGGTGCAAAAAACGTCAAGAGCATTAACGAGCAGTGAGGAGACTTTGTAAAATCTGAGTAAATAACTGAATTATTTTTTTTTTTTAAGATATCCAGATATACCCCAAGACGAGAAACATGTGACTCTGTTATACAGATGTCTGGTATAATATACGTACAAATCTTTTGCATGATAATATATTGACCAAAAAGAAGCAAAAAAGTCTTATAAATTGTTTGCTTAAATTTATTACTTTTTAAAAATAAGATAGTAACTATAATATTGTGTAGGTCGGTACTACCGAACAAACTAAAACCAAGTTCAATGTCCTCTTACGACATACATCATCGTTTTTATTATGTTTATTGTATTGATACTGAGACATAGACAGCTTAAAAAAAAACACTGCTGTCTCTTTCATAAGTAATCCTCACCTGTCAGCGCCGACGGTTCAAGGAAAAATTTTATGTGTTTTTCATACTTCGTTGGCTAGCGTAGGCTACGCCGCCGCTTACCACTCATACAGTGTTGTCAATGTGTTCAATTAATCTAGTTTTAAAGTAAATTTATAGTAAAAATAATAAACCGGTCTAATGAACGAAGTGGTGTGTTTCTTGAAATTAAATTAACCGCTATTAATTTAATTACTGCAATGGTTAAAAAAATTTTCTATAATAAATTTAAAAATGGTAATTTAAAATACATTTTTTGCAGAGAAGAGATTACTGAGATCAATAACATTTTTTTCAATAAAAGCACAAGGAGCTTCATGAAACCGACCCGGACGTCCTCCTACCTTTTCTAATAAAACCCATGGAATATTTGTGAAAAATTGCGAAAAGACAATGAGTAATTTAATATTGAATGTCAGTTAGTGTTTTCGTTTCAAAACTTAAAACTTAAACAAGGTAAAAATAAAATTTTTATATGACAGTGTTGCAACACTGTAACTCTCGTATTGACGACACGATAAGTGAGCGCGATATCTTTATCTTTTCCGTCTTCTGTTTATAATTGTACTGTCTAAACTGAAGACATTTCCCGTTCCTAATTAATTTTAAATCAGAAAAAAGGTTTGGGTTAGAAAAAAATTGGGTCAACATATTATCCTGCAAAATATTTGTACTTATACCGGAAACACCTTTTTGTTATCTTCTATAAATATTTTCTTCTGTCCCGTAATTAGGCATAAGTATAGAATATTTTATCACATTTAACTCATAAAGTGTAATGTTATGCAATAAATTAATTTAAGAATTTAATTGATCATTAAAACAATTGGGGCTGGCAGTATGAGCCTTGTAGACTAGTTCACAAGTTCAAAGCCGTGTTAATTCTTGATAAAGCTCGTAAAAATGTGACTGGATTCGGAATGACGCGACGTCTAGAAAAATGTGCAAACGTTTCAAACCCGCACATAAACAATTGCAAAAGTTATAAACAAATGAAGATTGAAAAAATAACGAGTTTCCTTTCTTACAAATTTAATAACTCTAAAACTATTAATATTTAAGAAATTTTAAAGAACGATTCTTAAAGACGAAGAAATTTCCAATGAAAAGTCCCAACTCCCAAAACTCTATTTCTATTATTAATAATTTTAATTTAATGTTGAAAATAAAGCTCCGCGCGGCGAACACTAAGCCGTTACGATGCTCTGAAACCGGTCATAATAAGTAAAAATATTTTTTTGTTATTAAATATTAATTTAAAAATTTTAAAAAATTAAGGTATTATTTAGATACTTAAAGGGACAATATCCCGTTGAAAAACAAATTTTTTCACCGATTTTTTATAAAATGAGCCTATTGTTAACAAATTTTGTAGTTTGCGTTTATATTTCAAATCGGATAATTGTTAAACAAAAGCCACTAAAATTATTTCGCTTGGAGACCTTATGTCAACTATACTTTGTGGGATTATCACATTACGATGTTTTTAATTGTTATAGTTTATTAGTTATTAATTATTTAACCTAACAAAAAATTAAAAAATGATAAAGAGTGGTTGAAATTTTTTTTTTATTAATTTTAATTATTATTAATGTTTTTATATTCAAGAACATTATAAGATTACATAAACTTTAAATTTGTATTGCTATTTGTTTAAACAAATTTTATAAACAAATAAATAAATTACGTATTTTTGAAAAGAAAAATTTGTCATTTTATTTGTTATAAAATATGATTCAAAAAAGAAAAAAATTCTTAAAATTTTTTTTAATTGTTTAAACAAATTATTAAGAAAAAATTTTATTCTTAAAATTTATTATTTGCAATTCTCTACAAGGTGGAAAAATGAAAAGATTTGTTTGTTGTTAAGTTATTTGATTATTTAATAAAAATTTGTTACTAACAATCGCCGAATGTTTTTGTATTTTTGTTAGATAGAACAAAAATCACAAAAACAACCGTATGCATGAACATGTCAAAAAAAATTAAATTAAAATTCTATAAAAAATATTAAAAATTTTGTTGACTTGTTTATGTATACGGTTGTTTTTGTTATTTTCTTTTCTATCGAAAAAAAAATACAAAAACATTCGGCGATTGTTAGTAACAAATTGTTTAAATAATGAAAAAAGGAAAAAAATGATTATAAACAATTTAAAAAAATTTAAGAAATTTTTTTTCTTTTATAAATCATAATATTTTATAAGAAATAAAATAGCAAAAAAATGTTTTTCAAAAATACGTAATTTATCTATTTGTTTATAAAATTTGTTTAAACAAATAGCAATAAAAATTTAAAGTTTACGTAAGTGTTCTTGAATATAAAAACAGCAATTATAATTAAAATTAATAAATAAAAATTTCAACCTCTTTTTATCATTTTTTAGTTTTTTGTTAGGTTAAATAATTAATAACTAATAGACTATAACAATTAAAAACATGGCAATGTCATAATGCCATAAAGTATAGTTGATATAAGGTCTCCACGAAGCGAAATAATTTTAGTGGTTTTTATTTAACAATTATCCGACTTGAAATATAAACGCAAACTATACAAAAAATTGTTAATTAGGCTCATTTTATGAAAAATTGGTGAAATTTTTTTTTGAAACGGGATATTGTTCCTTTAAGTGTCTAAATAATACCATAATTTTTTTAATTTTTTAAATCAATATTTAATATAAGAAAATATGTTTACTTATTATGGCCGGTTTCAGAGCATCGTAATGGCTTAGTGTTCGCCGCGCGGAGCTCTATTTTCAACGTGAAATTAAAATTGTTAATAATAGAGATAGAGTTTCGGAAGTCGGAACTTTTTATTGGAAATTTGTTCCTCTTTAAGAATCATTCTTAAAATTTCTTAAATATTAATAGTTTTCGAGTTATTTGCAAGAAACGAAACTAGTTATTTTTTCAATCTTCATTTGTTTATAACTTTTGCAATTGTTTATGTGCGGGTTTGAAATTTTTGCACATTTTTCTAGACGTCATTCCGAATCCAATTCCTCACTCATATTTTTACGAGCTTTCTCAAGAATTAACACGGCTTTGAACGTGTGAACTAGTCTATTGAGCGAGAGTCATTAAAAAAAAAAAAAGAAATGAAATTGAAAAGTGGAAAATTTAAGGTAGCTAATAGGTAGGTACTTACATTATAAAAATTTGAAGGTACAGCTTCTTGGGGCTTCCCAAGTTGTAGATAGCATTTGTAAAATTTTTCACATTTTTTTTTGTTTAATATTGAAAATTGTTGTTATATATTACGCATCCCTACTGCTCACCAATACTCTTTGCGTTTACTGTACTCCCTTACTTCTTGAGATTATTGACAAAGTGAAAAAACGTATAAGTTATTACCTTATAAGTTTTTATTTACAGGTCTATTTAGAGCTGCTATTGCCGAGAGTGGGAGTGCTATAAGTCCCTGGGCATATCAAAGAAATCAAGTGGCAATTACCTACCAAACTGCAGCATACATCAATTCTGATGCCAACGTCACCGAAATGAATTCCAGTGAACTCCTTGAATACCTGCAAGGTCTCCCAGCAAGAGCAATAGATGCTGCCGGTGGTCTCTTTGCTAATAGAATGGTAATAATTTAGATAATCAATAGTACATTTTAGGGTTAGTGTCAGCTTATGAGTTATACATTTCTGACATTTCTTCGAGGAAAGTTCACCCAAAAAATATTACGAAACGATAAAGTCAGATATTAGAGAGTTATTGGAAATTTTAAATACTGTCACGCAGTATTAAGGGACTAGCTTATTTTATTGGTGCATCAACTTTGTCATCAACGAAATGGTGGTTATTGGAACACCTTCGTTTTTCGGGTCGTTATATTTCTGTGCAATTCTGATGCTTGCGCACTACATTCCCCAACAAAAATAATTTAAAAATTTTTTTTTCCATTCTTTTTGCTCTGGTACTTGTGCATTGTTTTGTTTAAATTCAATATGGAACAAATTCTGAAGGCTATCATCCTAGGAGGGGCGATGTTGAAGATATCGAGTATGCAATTTTGGACAATGTTTTAGTCCACAGGGGCTGAAAATGATTTGGGAGAGGAACGTGTCCAATAACTCCCTATACTTCAGTAAAATAGAATTAAATTTTGACCAAACCCGGAACAAATTTGTAACAACCTAATTTCTTCGGGATTGTATTCTATGGCTATCCAGGAGTCTCTGACTGAAAATCCCAAAAAATCGGCCGTGCATAAATAAAGAAAAAACGCTCCGCCATGTTGAAATTAAGCACTTTTTTCCTCTAATCGATAATAGCCCACACGGATGACACTTTAGGAAAAAAAGTAAAGAGGCAAAATTTTGGGAGAAAGAGCTAAGCTTCAATATGGTATAAATCGGTTAAATATTAACAAAGTTATGATTGTCAAAAGGGGCTATCCATAAATGACGTCACGCCAATTTTTGAGATTTTAGACCCCCTCTCCCCCCCATTGTCACGTTTTGTCACGCTGAGTTAGACCCCCAAAAAATTACGTCACGCTTATAGAGGCCCCCCCATTTTTTTTTCGATTCCGTTATTTATTATTTAGGATATTTTTCGCCTCATGGGGGGGGGGGTAGTAAAAATCCAAAAAAAAATTTTACCGACTCATGGGAGGAGGTGCTAGTAGAAATCAAAAAAAAAATTCTTAACGCCTCATAGAGGGGGGGGGGGGTGCTAATAGAAAAAAAAAATAACGCCTCATGGGGGGGGGTGGTGTGCTAGTGGAAATCAAAAAAAAATTTACATTATTTTTCTTTTCTTGATTCGTTCACCATTCGTTTTACGTCACACTGCTATTGATTGCTCAGCTGATATGTGTAACACTGTTATAGTCATGGGCGCAGCCAGGGGGGGAGCCATGCCCCCCCCCCAAGCCGTCTTCCATGAGCCAAAAAATAAAGAAGCAGTACAAAGCAGTATCTAAATTATCCCTTGAAATAAAAATTTTGTAATTAATGCCAATATTATCTAGTAGAGGAATCTACATACACATCCGTTTTCAACCATTTTATGAAAAATGTTCCTCATCCTCTGGGAAGGCCGGTTCTATTTCCCCCCCCCCCCCCCCAGATAAATTTTCTGGCTGCGCCACTGGTTATAGTTGTTGGTCAAGATACACACTTAATTACGTTACTTATTGAGCATTGCAAAACAAAAAATGTATACATGATGAGACCCGGTGATTGAGGTAAATCTGATAAAATAACGAATATCTGCAAGTTACGTTCAGAACTAAGTTAACATGTAGTAAAAAAATACTCTATATGCATATGCCATATTCGGATACGATACCACCTCTGCATTCTATAAAATGGCAAAAAGCAGTATTTTCAGTTTTAGAAAATAATACTGAACTAAGTAACAGTCTATCAAATTTCAAAAGTTTTGCTGAAGCAAATCAGCTTGCAATAATTGTGGAAGAATTTATTTTAAAATGGTATGGCAGTAAAAAAATTAATAGTTTAAATGATTACAGGTTCGTTAGGAATAATCAGATTTTTGCTAGGCAAAATGTTTTCCAGTATTTCGATCTAACAGTTCTTCCGCCAACATCCGATGCCACTAAATATCATTCTTGTAGAGTGTATTGGCAAATTCAAGTCTTGCTAGGCTACAATCTTAATCCAGAGAATGGAAAAGCAGCGGTTATCTAGAACCAATAAAAACTGTACATTTTAAATATTTTATTCTGCGGTAGCAAGAAAAATTGCAAACAGTCTTGAAAATGTAAAAAATATAACCTTGAGTGCAGTACCAGCTGTGTACATTGCATTGGACAGGACTGTGACAATGCGTCAGAGGTGTTATTTTCTGAGAATGAGGCTAGTTTTTAGTTAAAGCTCGTATTTGAAAATTTTTTGTGCTTATTTAATTTTTTCATGCTTTTTAAAGAGTTTATAGTTTATTTTTTCACTATTTATGAGTTCTGTTTTGTGTTTGTTGTTACGTTCTTTTGTTTTTAGAATGGATTTTATTTTACGAATGTATTACTTTAATTAATTAGTATTACCAGTAATAATTGTTGTTGCTTTTTATTACATTTTATGGTATTAAAATACAAGAAGTGTTCTTTTTTAATACAAATCTGTCATGTTGACAACCGTAACTTTCTCCGTGCGTGCTATTATTACCGATTAAAGGAAATAATGGCCTAATTTCAACATGGCGCGGAGGCGCATTTTTTCTTTATTTCTGCACGGCGAATTTTTTGGGATTTTCATTCAGATACTCCTGGATAGCGATAGAATACAATCCTGAAGAAATCAGCTTGTTACAAATTTGTTCCGGGTCAATTTTTAATTTTACTGTACTACTATTGACTTGTTATGTCTATAAATTACTACATTAACTTTTGTTACAATTTGTAACTTGTAACTGTAACGATTAAATTTTTCCGTAATTTTGTAGGAGAGTAATAATGAGTACTTACAAATCCAGCAAGGATACTTCTACGCCCCTGTCGTGGAACATGAACATGAAGGTGCTTTTATTTCAAAGTCACCGTATGAAATTTTGGAAAGTGGTGAAATTAATAAAGTACCTCTTATAATTGGCTACAACAGTGAAGAATGCTTTTTCATGACTGGCAGTAAGTGGTCAAAGTTTATATACTTGAGATGCATTACACTTTTAAATTCATTCAGCAGTCCGTTAGCTATCTTTTTGATCATAATTAGCCTTAAGGTATGATTTCTTCAAAGGACATGTTGCGTGACACTAGTTTTATAAGTCCTTGCATTTTTGAGATAAGTTATGTTTCTTAAATGTAGTTATCATTGAATCTTTTTGTTTGCCCAACATTCTTTAAATTGAAATCCTGGAATTTCGTAAATCCCGGACTTTCATTCACCCTAATTTTAATCCGAGGATCGTAACTTACCAAAAAAAGAATCTGCCCAATTTGTTTTCGTTGTAAATTTAACATGAAATTGTAGCGCAATACTTTTCTGTGTTACAGACCCCGGCGATTTGTTAGACAAATCGCAAGCGTTTGACAAAAATCACAAGCTCTTGGTTCCACTCGATCTACACCTTACAGATGAAGACACTATTAATGAGGCTGCCGAAGAAATCAAAGCATTATATTCAGACGATGATTTTGAGGAAGATCCTTTAAATCTTGTCAGGGTATGTAAAAATTATTGTTTTGTAATATAAACAAACTTACGCATATACAATTTGTGTTTCTTTGTTAAAATGTTGCAAGAAGCAATAGGCCAGTCCAACACGCTGTCACTTTGCTTTGTTTGTACTACAGCAGCCATCTTTTGTTGGTAAGTTAGAGTTTTTGTCAGGCCTAAAGGGCACCATACACGTTCAGCAATAATGTCATTCCAGCAGATCATTACAGAAACATCATTACTAAAAATTTCCCCGTCATTCCCTGTCATTATTTTTCACACCTTACATGTCCATTATTTAAGAAAAAAGCATATCTAGCTATAATTATTGAATTAAGTATGATCGAAAAAACGCGAAAATTCAGGTAATGAGATTACTGAACGTGTATGGTGCCCTTTAGACCTGTCGAAAACCCTAACTTACCAACAAAAGATGGCTGCTGTAGTACAAACAAAGCAAAGTGACAGCGTGTTGGACTGGCCTATGGACCGATTTAATTCAAAAATATTTTATGTTACTTGTTATTATATCTATACTACAAATTAAAACAATAAAATTGCTGCAGCCAGAGAATTCCTTACCCATTTTGATGCTTAGTTTGACTCCACAATGTATATTTTTTAAATTTAACTCTAATAATTCACTTCCAGTACTTCACCGACCAGTCTTTCACCCGATCCATGATCAAAAACGCAGAGATTCAATCGCAGCTCACTGATGTATACTTCTACCGATTCGCTTACAGTGGAGTGTTGGGAGGAAGTGTTCAAGAACCAGGTAACGTAAACAGCTACAGCAAACTGTTGAAATCTATGTCTGGACCCTTATTCTCCAGTCGAGAGAATGGTCATTTCGGGAGAAAGGAAAGAGAAAGAAATAGGAAACATAATGAAATAAAAAGAGAAAAAATACTCCGATTCGCTTCTCCTACGCTGGAGAATAGGGTCCCTGGGACCCTATTCTCGAATCAGGGAGCAGAGGCTGTGAATGTTTTCATCTCCTTCCTTTTCCTTCTTTTTCCTTTCTCCCGAAATGGGCATTCTCTCGACTGCAGAATATGAGTCCTGGGGTCCTATTCTCCAGCTTAGGAGAAGTGAATCGGGGTATTTTTTCTCTTTTTATTTCATAATGTTTCCTATTTCTTTCTCTTTCCTTTCTCCCGAAATGATCATTCTCTCGACTGGAGAATGGGGGACTTTTCCGCCATGGCTTCCGCATGCGCGATGCGAATAGGCTTCTTGCACAAAATATAATTTTAGCATTTTTAGAATCTTAATACAAAACACAGTGTTTAAAGGATTTTTTCTTTTACAAACAGTATTCAACATTAAAGTTTAAATAAATCCGTTATTCTAGCAAACATCGCGTGACGTCAGGCATCAGGAGACGTACAGCTCCAGCGTACATTTTAAATTAATTCCATTCATGGACGTTGGTTGCCCCTGTAATAACTTGATAGTGGAACGCAATAGACCATAAAAATCTCTCTATTCTTGAGAAAAAAACAGCGTAGAACCAGACCAGACCTTATAGTGTGTATAAAGTGAACAATTCTATATAAAAAATGGCTATTTAAGATATTTTTTTGTGGTACAGATTTTTTTTGATTGATTATAAAAATTGTGCTCTTTAACATTTACACTACCATATCTTCAAAACTAATTGAGCTATCAGACCAGTCGAATTAGACATAATAAAAAATTTTGCGTCCTGTGGACTTTTTTTCTGGAAGTTGTTTAAGAGGGCATAATAAGCAAGCACAAAAAACTACACCCGGATACATCATGTGCGTCCCCTATTTTTAGCGGTTGAAACTTTGAAATTTTACTTATGTGTCCATATCTTTTTCCCTATTGCCAAGTTTCACTTTTTGAAGATTCATCCCTCCTTTACATAATATACATATACACATTTGCCGTAGGACAAAAGGTTTTGGCTGTACGAGGCCGGAAAGGTCGCGCTGTCCCAATGGCGCTGTACAGGACAAACGGCTATTATTTCCAATCTATAATACTACACATACTAATGCCCTTAAGGAGGGATGATGATTTGTGAAAAAACCTTCATCGAATACCGCGCGGTTTTCATGATACGGGATGTTGAAATTTTGAAAACTCCTTTTTTAAAAAAAAAGTGAACCTACTTTTTTTCGTTCATTTTTTTTTTCATGTATGTACGACCCTAATATAAGAAAATTTACGTTGGTTTCATTTTAATACATTCATTGGTTTAGGAGCTAGCCAAAAATGGCTATTTTGGTATTGTTGCATTAAAAAAACCAAAACCAGTATAATTCTGGTAAATGTTTTTGTTTATTCTAAAGTCCAAATCATTGCGCATAGAAAATGTGTTTTTGTATTTAAATAGGATCAACACGAGGGGGCAACCGCTGACGAAATTTTGTACACCTAATACCTATTCTAGAAAAATACCCTTTATTTCCCCTTTAATTCCTTGTAATTCCCCTAATTCCTCAAATACCTTTATTTCCTCCTAATACCTTAATATTTTCTAAATTTTCTTGGGAACGGTGCACTTTTTGATAAAAATACCTATATACAAAATTATTCCTTATAAAATTCTCTATCAAAAATATCTCTACACTTTTTTCCTAAAATTAATAGTACCGTGGGAAATAAGGCGCACACTACACTTACTATAATCTACTTTAAAGTTCAATACTTAACGCTAAAGCAGTAGCTACTAAAGTCCGCCTAAAATTATAATAAATTCCTCTCACCCTATAAAATAACGCGATTTTTGATGAAGCGAGAATACTGTATACCGGGTCGCTCAGCCGATAGGGACACTGTTGTAACTTTTGAATGGGAGAATGGATTTTTTTTCAAATTTGGTGTAGTGATATGGGATATAATTTCCAATTATATAATGTAAAGAACCAAAATGGCCGATTTCCGGTTTCGATTTTACCCGAAAGTGGGTTTAAAATACCCGGTTTTTGCGTAAAATCCCACACATTGGCAGCCCTGAACAATAACAACGTTCGCAGCAAGCTCTAAAATAATGCAGTTACCTTGGGTCGTCTGAGATGTAATGGGAGAAATTGAAATTTTTTACATTGTGGTGGTGTATAGATATTTATACTTTTTTCGCGTAAAGACAGCTTTGGAAATAGCCATACGGATATTCAGCAAATTATATGACCTGCGCTGATTACATTTGCGTCTCATTTACCAAAGTACTATTAATTTTAGGAAAATAATTTAGAGAAGTTTTTTATAGGGAATTTTATAAGGAATAATTCTGTATATAGGTTTTTTTATTAAAAAATGCACCGTTCCAGAAATAATCTAGAAAATCTCAAAATGGGGGTGGAAATGACGTCCTCTAGGGGATAAAGCACGCAATTTTTGAAACTATGAATTTTGTCCAATATATTACAATTTTAACTGTTATATTACTAAAGTATTACAAGACATCGTGCAAAGTTTTAATAATAAAAAAGCTAGTCATGGAGAAATTGTAGACGGAGAGCGATTTGTTCTAGTTTTATATAACTCTACCTCCGCAGAAAAAAGTCTAGATGTATACAGATTCATGACTTTTAACAAACTTGTTGGTAAAGGGGACAATACTGTAATATTATCAAAACTACCAACAACTTCTGCTGCTGCTCGGCAAAACTCATATCGCGTTTTTTACCAAATTCAAACATGGAAAAACGTTGCGCTAGAAGCTACTGAGACAAGCATGCATGAATGTCGAGTCTATGGAAGACGATGAAGATTAATTAACGTAGGTAACCCTATGATAATTAGTGGATTCGGCCTACAGGGGACACCACACGCCAAGTACTTTACCTCTAGGGTGGCGTGGAAACAAGTACACTATACAATATTCTCGCTTCTTTAAAAATCGCATTATTTTATAGAGGTGAGAGGGTGGAAGTGGTACATTTATTATAATTTTAGGTGGAGTTTAGTAGCTACTGCTTTAGCGTTAAGCATTGAACTTTAAAGTAAATTATAGTAAAGATTACAATTTATTGTGTTGACTGGAACCAACCCTTATGTGATCGCCTTATTTCCCACGGTACTATTAATTTTAGGAAACAAAGTGTAGAGACGTTTTTTATAGAGAATTTTATAAGGAATAATTGATCAAAAAGTGATCCGTTCCCGAGATAATCTAGAAAACCTCAAAATGGGGGGTGGAAACGGCGTCCTAGGGGATGAAACACACTATTTAGGGGAACTTTTCGGTTTAGTAATTCTTATGCTATCCTTAATATTTCTATCAATTTTCAAAACTTTATGGATTTTGTCCAATATAAATCGTTATATTACTGAACTAGAAGTCCATAGTATCATCGGTACTTTAATTAAATTAAATATTTTCTCTTTACTAGATATTTTTAGCGCTAATCTCGGTGCTAATGTTTTTACAACACTGACGTCCTTTATATAAGAATTGGTATGTAATTCTTCAAGATAAACATTCTATTTCAATATTTTTACGCTCTAATTCCCTCCTAATACCTTTTATTTCCTCTTAATTCCCTTCTAATACCTCGTAATAATATTTATTTTCTCCAAATTCCCCTGTAATTCCATTAATACCTAATAATTCCTTCCGAAATACCTTCAATTCCTTCCTAATTCCTTCCTAATTCCTCTGATTTGTACACTATTTCCCCTCAGCGGTTGCCCCCTCGGATCAACACTTATTGTGTAATAACGATTTATGTCATGTGTTTTCCAGTCTCCCTTTTCACATTTTTTTTTGCGGCTTTATGGTTCATAGTAGGGCAGAAAGCAATATAAACGTGGACAAGGCACATAATAGGGTGTTAAAATGGGTGTCTTGTTAAAATGCGACGTACCGTTTTCGAGTAAAACGCACTTGTTTGCAAAAAATTACTTCAGATCATACTTTTAGAAAAAAATATTTTTTTTTTGCGCGCGACAGTACTTACCATACTTATTTTTCTACGAGTTGCCCGTACAAACGGTAACGGGCATAATTCGCATCGCGCATGCGGAAGCCCTGACAGAAAAGTGGAATTTCTGTTCTTAGACGCTAGTGATCGTTTATTAAATTTCTATTGCAGTTGAAGGATTTTCCGACTTTGTCAGGCATGGAGAGGAGCTCAGTTATCTATTCGCACGCACCTATGATGGGTACGATACTACCGATTTGTCAAGGTTCCCTGAGAGTGACATTCTTGTTGTTAGGAGGCTCACTACCTTGTTCACCAATTTTGCCAAAACGCTGTAAGTAAAGCTCATTCAGACAGTTCCGGAATGCGAATATTTTCATGCGGAATTTCTTAAAATTTATCTCCAAACAGTTTAATTTTGCTGCGGATTCCGCGAAATATGGCACTTGAGATAACGTTTGTGAGTTGTCCAAAAAATCGATTCGAAAAGCCTTGTTGTGAAGACGTGTGCTGTTCTCTTTTCTCGTTGATCTAATTTACATACCAATTTTAAATAAATGTTAAAGGTATAGACTTGGATTGATTCTTGTACCTTTTATTGAAAACTTACTTTTGCAAGATTAAGAAATTCAAGCAAATAATTCGTAGAATTGCAAAGCGGTAGGCTACTCTATTGTACAATTAAATTTCGTGTATTTTGCAGAAATCCCACTCCTGAAAGAAACGACCTCCTGCAAAATGTCATTTGGCCTAGAGTAAATCCAGTCTATTTCCCATTTCTGGACATAGGATCGTCCTCGCAAGTCAAATTGCATCCCAGGAATGATACATTTAGCGCATGGGAGACTATCTATGAAGAGTATGGAGTGGGACCCTACGAAACATACTAGATTTTGTTTAAATGTTTACAATAAATAAATATTTTATATTTGGTGTTTTGTATTTCTTCTAGACCTTTTTGGGGAGTCAAATGTTTTTTCTCAGAAAAAGTTCATGTTCGATAAAAATTGTTTATTCCAACTTACTTTTTCAAAAACCAATGAGTCTACCTCGGGATAGGTGGGTAAACACGTTCTTTGCAAATATGTCGGAAGAATAATGGTACAGTAAAAGTCGACCTTCTCTATAGGGGGTGCTCAGAAATAATTCCCGGCAAGCTGATTTTTTCAGGGTCGTTTTCAGGCCAGAGTATCCGACCAAAAACTCACAGTCCTTGTAGGGTGTTGCAATAGTTTCTTATTTTTTGTTCTCTTTTTAAATTTTCTTTTTCCAGCTTATATATAGTAATATTCTCTACAACTTTGCCTAATAACATTTTTTTTAACTTTGATTTTTGACGGTCCAGCGCCCATTATATGGGAAAACATTCACCATATTTATTTACTATGGATCAGGAAACATACAAACAAAAGGCTGAATAGCTGGTTTTTGCAAGGTTGATTGAGAATTGTCTCCTGAGTCTCCAACAGAAAAAAAATGGTTGGAAATTCAGGAGACAGTTCTCAATCAACCCTGCAAAAACCAGCTATGTATGTTTAAAAAAAAAACAGAAAATAAGAAACCACCCCTATTGCAACACCCTACAAGGGATGTGGACTGTGACTTTTTGGTCGGATACTCGGATACTTTTTGGTGGGATACTCCATCGACCCTGAAAAAATCAGCTTGCCGGGAGAATTTTTTTTGAAAAATGATATCTTTATTGGACTATAAGTGTTTTAGAGAAAATGTCGAGATTTTGGCTTTTGAAATTTGAGGCCCATCAAATCTCCGATTAAAGAACTCATATAAGTTCTTTAATCGGAGCATCAAATGCATTAAAAATTAATCGAGATAAAGTGTTTTGAAGTTATGGCCTTTTTTACTCCTTTGAAAAATCCGATAATAACAATAATAATAATAATAGGCTTTGTTACAAAATATTATTTTGGGTATTCAGCAGATAACTTTCAAAGAAATCATTCGTTCCTTTCCAAGAGCTGATCTAGAAATTTCAATAATTTTTTTCTCGTCTGTGGCGCATGGGGCCCATACGAAATATGGGAAATAACATCTCGAGAAGCACTTCTCTAACGACCCCTAAAAAATTTTGAAAAAGCAGTTTGCGAAAAATTTTTTCAAAATTCGATTACCCTCCCAGGTTTAGGGACTCCTGATTAAAATTATTTTTTTTGTCATATGCATTTTACTTTTCATAAAAATACAACACTGTGTTTTGAAGTTTATGAAAATATTTTCGTTACTAACTGAAATACAACGAATTGAAATTTTGTGATTTACAATTTAACAAATCACAAAATTTCAATTCGTTGTATCTCAGTTAGTAATGAAAATATTTTCATAAACTTCAAAACGGATTGTTGTATTTTTATGAAAAGTAAAATGCATCTGACAAAAAAAATTTTTTAACAGGAATCCCTAATCCTGGGGGGGGGGGGGTAATCGAATTTTGAAAAAATTTTCGCAAACTGCTTTTTCAAAATTTTTTAGGTGCTTCTCTAGATGTTATTTCCCATATTTCGTATAGGTCCCATGCGCCACAGACGAGAAAAAAAAACCGCTGCCCAAGGAATCACTACTTCCACATCCAGATTCTCTATCCAAGTCACTTACAACGAAAAAACTTTGTATGTGAAAATAATTGTTTATGGAACTTTAATAATATAATATTTGAAATCCTCTACCCCAAAAACCCAGAAAACGATACCCCACATCGGTAGTGGGGTGGGGGGTGGTGATAGGGGGGTGATAGTGGGGGGTGGATGAAGTAAAAAAATATTTTGAGGTTTCTGGTTCCTGTACATACACTAAATCACAATTTTTTTCATCCCCTTTAATAAGGCGGTGGGGGTGGTAATGGGGGTGGCTAATGCCAAAAATTTTTTTGAGACCTTTGCTTCTCTTGTATATACTAAATACCAATTTTATGGACTCTTACCTGATTGATTGACCTATTTACCCCAAATTTATCCCAATTTACCCCCCAACCCTTCGACGGAACAAGATGAAAATATAATCTAGTTCTAGATCTCGTTAAAGTACATATCGCTACCTCACTATTACAAGGTTCTATGTGACATTTTTTAACAAATTTCAGTTACAGTACAACATGGTTCTATGTTGAGAATGAAGCTTGGAAAAAAAATCAAGGTGGCAGCACCAACAAGAACTGATTTATACTTTGAATTTCAAGGGTGTATGTCGGACTTTTTACGAAAAATGACCTACAGAGTTCTATGTAGATACATAGAACCCTGTAATGTTCAAATGAAATTACCGTTGTCGTTTTCCCAGTCGTATGTAGATAGCGCTAATTTGTAGCTGAAAGTGACATCTTGACACAGATCAAACAAACCAGATGTTTCACTTATGACGTTTCATGGTTTAGATAATAAATCAACTCCTGGAAGGTACCAATTTGTGTAATGATCTGCGCATATACCAAGCAGTCTTAACCAGCGAGTATAGTCACAGGAGGGAGCTGTGACACGTAACAATAATTAAAAGTCACCTAATAAATACTCAAAAAACCACTTAAATGTATAACAATAACAACTCTAAGCTTCAATACAATACACCACATTCCAAAATAATTAATATCACTGGTGTAGCTGATGACGACTTCCATCTCTGAGATTTCAGTACTAAACACTCCTTCCTGTGATATGATACTCGCTGGTCTTAACTTCCATGTCAACCGCTAGGTTGCTCTGTTTATGTCTTATGCGCAGATTCCTGGAAGGTACACGTGACATGACAAAAAATGAAACTGGTTACATAGGGAATACTATTAAGTGAAACATTTGGTTTGTTTGATCTGTGATCTTGATTCTTGAATATTGACTAGATAGAGAATACAGTGCGTGTAATTGCCGATTAGGCATGTACATTCACGTAGCGCGAGAGATATGACAACACCGCAGCAACAAACTCGATCGTCGGCGAAGCATCCCAGCTTTTAGTTATTTCATTTCAGCCAGCTGGCACATGCGATGTTGTAATTCTTACTCCCTATGCCTAGCCCGCCACTACACACACTGTATTATGAATCAATATTTTCAAAAGATCCTCCGATAAAAAAAAAACGAGCAATAAAGAAGCCTCCAAAGAAATAGTTTCCTTTTTTTAATATGACACGATATTGTATCTTCTAGAGAATGTTGTCTTTTTTTTTTAAATAAAAATATAATCTTGTAATGAAATACCGGCTGTGTAAAATTATTTTACAATGTTTTACTTGAAACATTTTTGTTGTTTGTTGACGTTTTAACATATTATTAGTATTAAGAGCATATCCTAGTTCTATGTCGACGCTAATATTTTCGTAAAATTTTTGAAAAAGTTCTATGTCGATATTTCTTTTTTTTTTGTTTTCAAAATTTTATTATTAATCGTGACAAAATTACTTTAGAATCAACATAGGTATGAGAAAAAAATATCATCTTAAAATAATAAAGTATCCCATCTTCTGTAGGACAACTCCAACTTTTGAGGGTCGTTTTATCCAAATTCTTATTTAACACATAGAACCTTGTAATAGTGAGGTAGCGATATGTGTACCAAATTTCAAGTCAATATCTTAAACGGTTCCAGAGTAAACGTGCGCACAAAAAAAAGTTACAGACAGACCGACAGACAGAAATTTTTTTTCGCTCAAACTTAAAATCTTTACGTTTCATGACATTTTAAGCCTATTTGGACAATAAAAATTTTTAAAATTTTTTTTGTCTTTACTATACTTCCACTGGACGTGGAAGTAATTATTGAAATTTCTAGATCCGCGCTTGTTCCTTTCATATATCAATAATGTAAATCTGACCAAGCTAGAAAAAGTTATCTGCTTAATACCCAAAATAATATTTTATAACAATGATGTAAGCAGAAATACAAGATATTTATTTTTTAAAATAATAGGCTTTATTTTCATAAGACTTACACAGAATATTGTCAATAGTAAGAAATACAAAATCACTTTATCAGCAGTATAGGATTTAAAATATACAAAAATTAAATAACTACACATACAATAGGAAGCAAAATGCAAGTTAAAAAATCCGTCTACCCACACTCAGAGAAATTTGGCGTTTTAAAAAGCACAAGAAATCACTTGAATATAAATATATTGATGTACTGTCAAAACTCAACATATCAAGTTTGTATATTTTTACTTTTATATTGATTATTGAACAAATTATTGCTATAGATCCTTCAAAATATAGGGAATTTCCTTTCCTTTAATATTTAAAATGACTGTTTTACTTGCCTGACTATATTAATAACTCATACATATAAACAAAAGTTGAACATTTACATTTTAAAGAAACTCATTAGTTTTGTGTATACGTAGTTCAAATTTTTAAAGAACAGCACAGTTGAAACAAAATTATATTATTCTTTCTCATAAATTCAATTGAACATTATGCAGTTATTTTAAAAGGGTCAAATATTTAATTCATCATTAGGCACTTTTGTTTTGAAAACGCTTCACAAAACCATATGTTGTCGTTTTGAAGTAACTATAAACACTAATGAGGAAAAAATATATTTGATTTATTTTCAATCATTAGTGATTTTTTAAATTTTACAATGTTTTTTCTCTGAGTGCATAATCAAAAACGTTAAAAAATTAATTATTAAAATCAGCAGTAATATATTCCATCCCTTTTTTTTGTATCTTCTCAGGAAGACATAAGCATTTTGTATCACATCTCACAAGTAGGCTATGTACTTCGAATTTCTTTTTCCTGAAATATAGCTCACAAACATTATGATAACTTTTACTAAAACTATTTTCTTTTATAATACATATTTAGCGAGATATTTAGCATAATAGATAAACTGTGTAATATGCATGAATATGAATAAACAAAAATTATAAAAATATAATACACTTATTGTTGCTTGGTGAGTACATCACATGTCAACTGGAGTGTTGGTTAATGGCTCCATATACTCTTGAGAAAAGTAAAAACAGTACGACATTAAAAAATGTTTTATTATTATTTTAAAATAATTGAAATTTAAACATTTTAAAGCAGGTAGTTTATTATAAAAGAGATCGAAATCTACATCTAGGTGCCCTGAAAATATCACTTGACCTTGTAGGATAATTACTTCCACATCCAGTGGAAGTACGGTAACGCGAAAAAAAATTTGAAAATTTTTATTGTTCAATAGGCTTGGAATGCCATGAAACGCTGAGACTTCAAGTTTGAGCAAAAGAAATTCTATCTGTCGGTTTATCTGTCTGTAACTTTTTTGTGCGCACGATTACTCTGGAACCGTTTAAGATATTGACTTGAAATTTGATACACTTATGTATTTTAAGGACATCTGGAACTAGATTATATTTGGTTCTTATTCCATTGAAGGGTTGGGGGTAAATTGGAGTAAATAGGTAAATCAAGCAAGTAAGAGTCCATAAAGTTGGTATTTAGTGTACATAAGAGAAGCTAAGGTTTCAAAGTTTTTTTTGGCATTAGCCACCCACATTATCACCCCCGCCCCACTATTAAAGGGGGCGAAAAAAAAAATGTGAGTTAGTGTGTGTACAAGAACCAAAGGCCTCAAAATTTTTTTTACTTCATCCACCCCCATAAAAGACGATGGTATTTCTCTTATCCTTTTTAACGAACATCATGTATAAATTTCTTATATCTTCAAATCTAGTTCGACGCGATAAAACACTTGATCTTGAAAAAAAGAAACCACTCATTTGTGAGTACCTGTATAAATATAGGTACAACTGGGATAATATTGTGAGATCCCTACGATTATTGTGTCATAATTTTCAAAATGGATTTGAAACATATTAAATTGTTGATTTTATTACTCTGCAGTGGATATTTGGTAAGTAAAATGGTCTTATTTAAGTTAAAATTACTTTAAAAACATTACCAAATAATTTTGTATATACCTATCCTTTCTTTAGGCCGCAGACGAAATAATCGTAGAAATTCCAGATGGAAAAATAAAGGGGCGTACACAAACTACTGTAACAAATACGACTTTTTTCTCTTTTCAAGGAATACCGTACGCAGCGCCCCCTATTAATGAATTAAGGTTTCAGGTAAGTGTATTTTTTGTATTTTCTTACAGTTTCAAGTCTTAAGTATTATTAAAGTATTAAAATGGTCAAAAACATCTTAACCCATCAGAGGCTGGCGACTTGATTAAAATAACATGGCGCTTGAAAAATCAAAAAAAAATTAGAAAAACTTATAAGGAACGAATGACTTCAAGAGGTATATATGGAGATGTTTTGGAATGAGTTCGATATCCTCTATCTCTCATTTTGTACAGTTACATGTATGTACATTATTGTGGAGTCAAAAAAACAACTACTCTAACACTAAAAGGTGTGCATGATACAAATCTCTACAAAAATAATTTTGCAAGTTATGCATGCATAGATATAAAACTGATTGTTCATAGCCCCAAATGCTTATTTGTCTAAGTATCTAAACTTTTCATGGAATTTAATACCTATGCTCCATCAAATTTCAGTACATGGTATATAGGCTATTGTCTATGTACAAAAAAAGAGGGTTGAAAGGAACTAAAACGTTAAAGGGTTTTTATTGTTTATTATGTTCAACTGACCCCAAGATATGAAAAAACCGCGGAGCGCTACCATTTAAAGTGGTGCGTTTTTGAGATCGAAGTAAAAAGGTCCACTTTTCATATTTTTTTTTGTTCGAAAACTATGAATTTTTTCTATAAACACGTCAATAGAAAAGTGTGTAGAGAATTAAATTTCCAATCGAAATGGCACCTTCAGAAGTCAAAATTTTTTTTTTTTACAAAAATACGTCCAAAAAACAAAACAAAAAAAAAACGAAAAAATGCAATTTTTTATTTTTTTTTATTTTAGCCTGTAACTATTTTTCGGGTACATTAAGGCACAGACATTCCTGCATAACAAAAAAGCTGGCGTTTTACCCATTAAAATGAGATTTTGTAAACAGTTTTACGATTAATAGTGACCGAGATATAGCGTTTCAAAGTTTGCAACTTTTAACTTTTTTTGCAAATTTTTACTATTTTTTTTTCAAATTTCGTCCTGTAACTTTTTTCTGAGTGAATTTAGGTGTACATTATTATATTAAAGTGAAAGCTGACTTTACGCCCGTTGAAATGGTGGCTGGTAAAAGTCTCTACGACAAATAGAAACCTAGATACAGCGTTTCGAAGAGTGTTACTTTTATTAACTTTCTTCCAATTTTTACGTTCTTTTTTAAATTTCGACCTATAACTTATTTGTCAAATGCAAGTCCAGTAGCCATCGGTTCTGCTTCTGAATGTATTGTAACATTACTATACGGTATGAAAATTGATGGCCAAAGCACCTGTCGCTATAAGTTATTTCAGAAGTACTCAACAGGTGCGAAATTCTCATTGTCCCGATTGCCTCCAACAACTGATGGTACTAAACCTCATGGTTTAAGAACTTACTTGCAAATGCAACATTGGAAAGGAAATATTGTAAATCCTCTCATCTGGGGTTGGAAAAGTTCAGAAAATGGACTAGTACCAATTTTGACAAATAAACCTCCCGCACCACAAGTTTTGCAGGAAAAAATAGCCTGTAAATGCACTAAAGGATGCAGAGGAAACTGTGGTTGCAGGAAATTGGGAATTAATTGCTCCATTTTTTGCAAAGAATGTATGGGAATGAACTGTGAAAACGCTGATGTACCTCAAATAACGGAAGACGATGATTACATAGATGCCGATGAAGAAATTGACTTTGATTTTGAAAATATGTTAAATCCAGCATTTGAATTATTTCATAATGTAAGTTAATAATCTAAGTTATTTAAACAAAAAAAAAAAAAAACACGTGATATAATAAAGTTCAGAAGTGGAAAAATGTAAAAAGTTATTTTTTAAGTACAATAATCTACTATACCTAGACTGTATCTTGGTTACTATTGATCACATAAACTTCTATTGCAGACCATTTAAACAAGAATGCTGTGAGTACATTCCATGTAGCAATAGCTGTATTTGACAAATAAGTTATAGGCCGAAATTTAAAAAAGAACGTAAAAATTGGAAGAAAGTTAATAAAAGTAACACTCTTCGAAACGCTGATCTAGGTTTCTATTTGTCGTAGAGACTTTTACCAGCCACCATTTCAACGGGCGTAAAGTCAGCTTTCACTTTAATATAATATTGTCTACACCTAAATTCACTCAGAAAAAAGTTACAGGACGAAATTTGAAAAAAAATAGTAAAAGTTAACAAAAAAGTTAAAAGTTGCAAACTTTGAAACGCTATATCTCGATCACTATTAATCGTAAAACTGTTTAGAAAATCTCATTTTAACGGGTAAAACGCCAGCTTTTTTTGTTATGCAGCAATGTCTATGCCTAAATGTACCCGAAAAATAGTTACAGGCTAAAATAAAAAAAATAATAAAAAATTGCATTTTTTCGTTTTTTTTGTTTTGTTTTTTGGACGCATTTTTGTAAAAAAAAAATTTTAACTTCTGAAGGTGCCATTTCGATTGGACATTTAATTCTCTACACACTTCTCTATTGACGTGTTTATAAAAAAAAAATTATAGTTTTCGAGCAAAAAAAATTATGAAAAGTGGACCTTTTTACTTCGATCTCAAAAACGCACCACTTTAAATGGTAGCACTCCGCGGTTTTTTCATATCTTGGGGTCAATTGAACATAAGAAACAATAAAAACCCTTTAACGTTTTAGTTCCTTTCTACATAGACAATAGACTAATATTTCAAATTGGCATTATTTTCAAATTTTAGGCCCCACAGCCAGTGGAGCCCTGGGATGACATTCTGAATGCAACGTACCAAAAAAGCATCTGCCACCAAATGTCGGGATTTGGCCCCAACGAAAACGAAGACTGCCTTTTTATAAACGTTTTTACTCCTCAGGTAAGCAACCAATATACTTCAACTAAGAAACTTTATACAAATACAAATGTTACAAAGGCTGCTGTGTATTGTATCATTCATATCTAACAAGTAATTATGCTCATAATATGCTTAGAGTTAAAATTTACGTTGCAAAAACCCATTCCTCACGTCCTGTGTGGTTATATTATACATATTGTCACGGCCCTCAGGCCGCTGTGACGGGGTTCCTTTAAAATACTCGCTTGCTTGCAAGAGGATTTGAATTTAATGAATTAAATGAATACTTGTAAATAAAACATTGTGGTAGAAAACAAGTTACCGGTTTATTAACAAAGAAACAACACAACAAAACAGAATAATTAGTACTTACATTAAATACCCCCTGGTGCTCACCCCTGAGGGGGGAGTTGGGCCACGCACCAAGCCACCACCAGTTCGTACCAAAAACCTGAACCCAACTAAATTTTGAAACTAAAATATTTTCTAGCTATTCTTTTTGCAATTCAGCAGTTACCTAGATAACAAGTAACTCGGGTGAATGCACCAGCTTGCTGCTGTCTCAACAATTTCTGTTTGCAAATATTTTAATATTAATTTCTAGCTAACAATAACCTGATGTACTGGGTGTCTCAAATAACTTTTATATAAATTATAATTACTGCGTGACACATCTCCCCCACCTAGGAAAGCTGGCCTCCAGCTTTAAAACTAGTGTTTAATGAACAACAAAAAAAATTCTAAAGTGAATGGCATTAACCTCATAAACATAACATACATTGGAAAAGTGTTAAATTCCAAAAAAAAATTGAAAATATATCACATGGAGCAAAGTAAAAAAAATAAAATCCAGATAGATTATAATCTTATCACTTGCAAGTCGTTAAGTCTCTACTTGAAGTTGCATTGTATCTCAGTTAAATCCATTAAATGCAGTGACAAATTATAAACTAACGGACGCAATATTATTATCAAACAACAATTTCATTGTCAGTTTCAAAAAAAAAATATATCATTTTAAAATAAATACGAAAAAACATTAACTCTCCTCTTTTACTTTAGTACTGCAAGCCCCTTTACCGCGTAACTATAATAAATCGCTCTTGATTTAACAAAAAAAAATACGGAAATATCTAAAAAGACAAAAAAAATAAATCTTTGCAGTAATAAGCTAAAGCAGGTTTTTAATAAAATGAACAAAAAAACATTAACTGAAAATCTAGGATGAACCAAAAATTTCTAACTAGGGCACGCGAAAATGTCTCGCACTGTATAACTTTAAGTCAGCACACGACTGTTATAGCACAAAATTTTGAGTCCGGCTCTGTTCGATAAATTCAATTCTTAGATCACACTTACACTATTGTCCTCCCACGGTTCCAATGTGTTCCAAATGTCTATTATTCCCCCGGGGCTAGTTTGAGGAATTATCATTTTCACATCTAGACTCGTGATGTGTAACCTGTGGCTTCTCAGAATTGAGGGAAGAACATCCACACCCGCATACTATGACCGCTGGCTCTCATCCTGACCATCCTTCCTTTACGTAGGGTTGCTGGGGCTCCCTTTTCCCTTCTTCCATAGCTGCCACCATTTTTCAGGAATGTGCTGTCTGCTTGTCATCCCGCCATTATTTGATCCTTACATCTGGATCTGACTATCAATCAGGTTAAGGCTAGGAAAAATTTAGGCGAAGAGGAACCACTCGCAATGTGGATCTGAAAAAATTGCCCGTTTGACATGTGCCTTTTTATTGCCTGACTGATAGGGGAACTCGTTCAAGAAACAGTTACCATTTTCATTATGATTGGTTTCGGGAAAATTGGGAAAGAAATTATAGAAAATTTAACAATGGATGGGCTTCAGTCGCTACGTCTAACAGGTGGAGTTCCAAATCCAGTTCTATTCTAATCCTGGGGCTTTCGAATAGGGTTGTCTTCCTGTGCTATATGTGCCTCGTTGCCATGGTGCGATTACATAAAACAAATACACCCGAGTAAATTCTTATATAGTGAAAAAAATACTAAACAAAACATTCATAAAATTGTGACAAAATCATCCTTACAAGTGGTTCACCTAGTCAAGTTATTATTATTTTTATTATTTGATAAAAGAACATCATCTACCGGGTAGCACAAAAAAAATGAACCCTTAACTAATTATCAAGAAAAAAATTTTTCCTGCTCATTTAAACGTAATAGGCGGTTCATACGTTATGCTAACATACGATGTATTATTAAAAATTTTAGAAAATTTTTTTTTTACCCATGTAATTCAACAAAACACTTTAATTTGTTTCCCATCTTTTAAAACATTTTAGTTAGAGTTATTTAGGGCTTGCGAAACAAAATCACCAACGTATGCCTTGACAATTATGTCCAAAAGAAAAAATATATTTGTTATTTTTTACTCCATAGACTCCAAAGTCATGATGCTATAAGCAATTATTCCTTGTTTTATCTCTCCCTAAAAAAAATTGAACAGTCAGCTCATATAAATAATTCATTAGTTCTTTGATAACTTATTTTCACCTCCACTATTTAATAAAACTCATCGGCGTTAAAAGCAATTCATATTTCAAACGCCATTATTTCTTTTTACGCAAAACTTAGACAATTGCGACTCTAGGAAAAATAAAAAAATGTTCCTAATCTTGTACCTCAGTGAAAAATTTACTAAAAAAAAATATTACATTACTTTTAAAACAGGGCATGTTTCTAGGAGGACCTCTTCACTAATCATAGATCACATAACTAATTATTACTCTGATTTCTGCCCTCTGGGAGAACAGGGTAAAGAAAATACTTTATGTAATAGAAAATATTACTCTCGCGCGCTTTTCTCAAAAATTTTGCCATTTTTCTAACGAGTATTCAGGGTTTTAATATACCGTGGGTTGCGAATACTATGGTCATTTATTTATATAAATGATTATCTATCACAGGCTCCAAGCAAAAAATAAATTTTTTATACTCTCAGTTTTCCGTGGGTGGTTAAACTTCATGGTTATTTATTGTATCATCAATGTTAATTTTGCTTGAACAGGACAGTGTTGAGTCGTCAGCTATTTACTCTGCCATTTATCTCGTTACCTCGACGTAGCAACTAGCTTAAATCGCCTAGCAACATCGCATCGTAGCTCAACCGTCTGCTCTGGTTCAATTGAAATTGTCCGAGAAAAAACAAATTTTACACACCCGATTCGGCACTGTGGCCTTCATCTGAGGACCCCACAATTCCCTACAGGACACACTCTAGACTGTGTCCTGGTTCAAATTTATTAAGGTCCAACAACCGATCTTACTACTTAGAATTCGCGAAAGAAAAATTTCTTTTGCACACCCCACACGGTATTATACCTCTCGATTCCTCGGTTTGTTGGCCACCTAGGCTTTAACTACATATCAAAAACAACTCTTTCCTCTATCTACGTTCCAAGAATGGTTTACTACTCCAGGAATATTGACCGTACACACATTTATTACTTATGTTCTAGTGCGAATTATAAAGTAGAGTTAACTTTCATGTACCATTATTAGTTGAACCTTATTTGTCTCAACTCACGTACAGATTATTTCTATTTCTCGCGTCTTTCACTCCCGACGCTTCATCCAACCTCATTCACTAAACTGAGGAACTTTGGTACCAACACTCATAATGAATCATCACCCATTCATTATCAACTTTCTTTGTACTCCTTGTCACATCGCTCCCTTCTCAAAACAACTACTCTCCTGGCTATATGCCTCGACGAACATTGAATTACAAAAGAAGGGATATACTGCTCTACCATGAACAGCCGCGTAACGGTACTTATGCTTTTTCATTTCAAGCATTTGTGCCTATTCAAAGGCTGTGGTACCAATAAATAATCAAAATATCACTCTCAATATTTCAAAAAATATCTCTCGAAACTCAAATCAACTCTTTACTCAATGTAGGCCTCAAAATATATATATATCTCTCACTAACTTCTCATAAAACTCATAAACTCGTAAAAACTCCTTTGGACCCTCCAATGACACATTATTCAAAAAAATAAAGTCCCACTATATATACCAGCTCATGTGTCTAACTATAAGATTATACCTGGTTTACATAGCAGTTTGTATCTAATGTGTCTTATCTAGAAATAGCATTTTTTCTAAATATAGTTTAGATTAGATTAGACTTGAAGAGAGGAGTTGGCGACCCCTGTGGATCTGTTGTTTCACTCCTAATCTAATTTTACTTAGAACTTCTTGTCCAGCTTTATCTTTTGTATCAGACTTCGCAGCCTTGATAAGGACTTCTTTGTATAGCTGTCTGCCCTTGGTCTTTCTTCGCCAAGTAATTGGAATCTCAGTTTGGCTAGGCCTTCACAATGGCACAGCACATATACTGAGGTTTCCTCTTCCCCTTGACAGAATCTGCAGGTTGCGTTCGACTCATATGTCTATTAAGCCTACAGTCTGGAGTTAGAAGACCCACTATTATTCTAATGGCCTTTCTTTTTTGGCGTGAATTTGACCGATCGTTCTTTAATGAACTCTTTGGCCTATCTATGTCGTGGGAAACTCTTCTACTACTCTAGAAATTTATTTATACCATTAAAGGATGTTCGTATGCATGGCTTAGCCACTCCGGAAATGAGTTCAGGTCCTACTAGGGCCTTAGACGCACCTTCCCGGGCCAGTTCATCAGCCTTTTCATTTCCCTTGTGGCCCTCGTGTCCTGGTATCCATGCCACGGTCACTTTGCACACCACTGTAGAGCAGACACTTCAGCCTAAATTACTGTAGTGTGTATTCCTAGACTTATCGTGATTTTCGTTTTCTACTTTATCCCGTAATTCCCAGCTCCGACTTCCTGTTCTGTCTTGGAGCTGTCCACAGAACCTTTGTGCCGATATTAGAGGACGGTTTTTGCAGTCCTCTTTGTTTGGTATTTTGATTTGAAAATTTGTATAGAAGTTATATTTTGCGACCATAGTGTCCTTGGGCATTCCCAACATGAAATCTGCCTTCAGCTCTGAGTATAACTTTCTACTCTATTCCGTGTTGTTGCCTTGCATTAGCCTGCGTACCAGTGAACGAGCTTCCCCTTGGATAAATATGTATAGTGGTGGTAGGTCTAAAAGGACTTCCAATGCAGCCAATTTTTTTGGCCCGCGTGGCGCACAGGCAAACAAGCCTTTGTACGCCACTTAATAGCCTCATTGCTCCCAGTTGCAGTGTTTTGATTCACCAATCTACCGATCCATAGGTTATCATGGGTCTTACGACTCATAACCTGTTGTTATGACTGATTTCTTATATTAATCAGATGTGAAAACTGAAAGAATTATGCAGATTAGCGTATAACCATGGAGTTATCTTGGGGTTTAAGCTCCAGTTTTTCCCACACATTTGCCTGCCCCTTCCCAGGGCAATGGTTGCTTTCTGTGTGACTTTTTGGATATGGGAGTTTCATGTCAGCTTCTGGTCGAAAATGACTCCTAGGTATTTAACCTCGCTGGCAAATGGAATTTCCACCCCTTTGAGCCTTAGGAATTTTAGGCCTAACAAGGCTCTTTTTCATAAGAAGGTGACGACTGTAGTTTTGTGAGGATTTATAGAGTGTTTCCTCAGTACACCACCTGTCGACATGATAGATAATTTAGTATTAATTTAATTTTAAGCAGTTATCTTGGTGAAAAATGTATTTAAAAATAGACTTCAAGAGTTATATATTTATAATTTATGTGGATTTGATAGTGGAAATTTTTATATGTAATTTATATTTCAGGTGTCAATTAAAGTGATTTAGATGTCGCGATAAACATGTGTTTCCAAAATATTTGCACTGTCATTGTGTATAAATAAAGCAACACGGTCATTGTCATTGTCATTGCCATATTACCCATATTACCACTGCTATCGTTATTGCCAATATTATAGTCCATCATACGACTGCAGAAATGTACCTCATCCCCACCATTTTTGCTACCTATTTGTCAGTAGGTGAAATTGCTGAATTTTTAATATGTTGTAGATTTCGACTCTTTGATCAAGAGCTCACATTGGCCCAACTCGATCCTATGACAGCTCATAGTGCAGTCATTGAAGCGTAAAATAGGGTTTTACCTCCTAAATATTTTACTATGAATCGATTTACATGAAATTTTGGAATTAGGCTTATCTTACCCTTAACTTCAAAAGTGATATTGACCCGACCTCCGTTTTTTATTTTTAAGGGGTGAAAACAACCCCTTAATGAAAAAATTGACATTGAGCCTTTTTGTCGCTAGAAAACGTGTTTAATAATACGGAGTGACATTTTATAGTATTCTCTAACACAATTACCTCATGTTTAACCCATTTTCAACCCCTGAAAAACTTTACAACCCCTGCAAACGACCCCCAAATTGAAAAAAAAAATTACTTTTATATAACTTAAAAAGATTTAAATATAGAGTAAATATTGTTTTACGTTGTCTACCTTATTTGTCATAATTTAACCCCTTTTCAACCCTTAAAAACAACCTCTCTATGAAAAATTGTATAAATGGTGAACTGAAAAGGATTTAAAGGTTGTTCCACGTTCTCGAAAATGACTTTCATATGTTTAAGCTTTTCAACCCTTAAAACTACCCCTGAATTAAAACATTGGAAAGATAAGTTTATACAATTAAAAATAATTTGATTATAAAGTAAAAAATCACACTTTTTATTGAATAAATTATAAACTTATAAGTTATCTGTAAATATACTAGATCAAATTAGTAATTAATTATAAAAAATTTTGCATTACAATACATAAAAAAAGACATTATTACAAACAAGAGCATTACAATACATAAAAAATTATCGTCCATAAAAATAATTATTCATGACTCAATATCAGAGCTGCTGTCGTTAAGATCTTCTTCTGGATCAATTGGAGGGCTATTCTGGCAGTTATCTCCACTGCATGTTCCACAAGTTACATTGCAAAACAGCCCGACTCTTCGGCATCCGCAAGTGGCTCCGCAACCTTTTTTGCAGTTGCAAAAAATCATTTTGAGCAACTGTTGCGGTGCAGGTGGATCAGCAGTTTTTATTGGATTTAATAACCCTTCATTACTGACCCATCCCCAATCAGATGGATGAATATTTGGTATGTATTCATGCCTATGTTTCCGATATATATATGCCATATATGTATATATATATATATACATAAGACAATAGTTTTGGGTCCATATTATTGTGTACTTTCACTTTGCTCCAAATATTCATGCTCTGAAATTTTTAGTTTACTAAATAGAAAAAAATACGATTAGTTTTTGGACCGTAACTCCTACAATTTTGAAGCTATCACAACTCAAAAAAAACCATTTTAAAGGTAATTGAAAGAGCTACAACTTTTTTCATTATGATATGTAGCGAAAAACCTTTTATTTTGAAACGGTGAAGGGTCAAAGGGCTCGAGAGAGACTGCGATTGCGCTACCGCGCACTCTTTAAACAATCATATCTCCGTCAATTTTGGTGTGACAAAAAAAGAAAAAAAAACAAAATTTTTGTCAAAAAAAGACCTACATTTTTTATTATCACAGTTTTTTACGTATCTTTCATGATTTTTGAAATATTATGAAAAAAAGGTGTTTTTTTCAAAAATATAAAAAAATGTTTTTCTCAAAATCGTGATTTTTTTGAAAAATATGTATTCCAAAGCAGCCAAACCGCTGGAATCCAATAAACTCTTCATATTAAAGTTAATTCTAGACGGAATACGATTCATTTTAATTTTGGTGGAAATGGCACTTATGAAACACATCGATTTTAAAAAAAAAACATTAGATGTCCCTCTTTTTTTCATTACAACTCACTCACTTTACGCGCAAAAGACTTTTAACACTGCTCATTTTAAAGATTATTTTAAGCACTATAAAAAAGTTTCTTATTGTCATATGGATAAAATGTATCCGTTGTCCGCTAGATGGCATTGAATACATCGATTAAATTTCAGACAAAAAAAAACGGCTTTGATCTTCAATATCTCGCTTAATATTGCACTTAGAACACTTTATAAAAAATCAATTTGTTTATTTTTTCACTTGCTATAATTTTGTTCATTATAAAATTATCGTTAAAATGCATATTTTTTGAGATATTTGCAAAAAACCGTTGAAAAACGTGGGAAAATTCCGAATTTTCAATCGCCAATAACTTGAAAAATTATTGAGTTTTTGAAAAAATTTTACACAACATTTTTTGCTTAGAATTAGGTCTTCTATTGATATCCGAGGTTATTTTGAAAAAAAAAAAATCCAGCACCGAGAAGGGGTGGCAACCACCCCCAGGGTAAGAACGGAGGTCGGATCAATATCACTTTTGAAGTTAAGGGTGAGATAAGCCTAATTCCAAAATTTCATGTAAATCGGTTCATAGTAAAAAATTTAGAAGGTAAAAAGCTTCAATGACTGCACTATCAAGAAATGTACAAGAATGACCTCTTGTACAATAAAAGAAATTTCGAATTCATGTTTTTTTTCATACATTTTATATTGTGATACGTTCTAATAGCCCTTTATAATATTTTGCGCTAAAGCATTTGTTGTTTTAATAAAAATAGCGTATAACCTAGTCACCTCGCTAGTCACTTTATACATAAAAAGGCCAAACCTCTAAAAGATTTTCCAACGGGATTCTCTTTATTTTGGCGTCCCAAATAATTTCTCAAAAGTCCATAAAGCAAACGACGGCTACAATAGTTACAGCAGGTCAAATGTCAAGAAAATCGGTTTTTCTCAAATATCTCGTAAATTATCGGTTTTACGTTAATTTTGGTTATTATAGAATTTGTTCGTGAGATAAATATGCACAAAAAAGGCTCTATACAAAATTTATGTAAAACCAATAGTTTTTGAGATTATTGAGAAAACTCGGACATTGTGCTGCATTCGTTCCGCACCACCTTTGAGGTAGAATGCAAGGCGCGTTTAATGAAATCTTTTGCTGTCCATTTGATACATGTTTTAAGATGCCCTAAAAAATCCAAACAATACCCTTGACAGCATTTCTCGTGGTCAGGTCTGGCGTCCAGGCCCAATTTTGTAAGGGTTAATATGCAAAAATGGGTTTTGCCAGGTCGTCCAAAGGAAGTTGTATTTTGCACAGGAAATAATATCAGAAAAGGTAGTCTAAAAAAGGTTTTTTACTCTAAAAATATTTGTATGGCTGTTGACTAAATTTTTTTACAGTCGACAGCATTTTTCTATGTAGTGCTATGTTTTATTGACTTAATTTAAGCAAATTGCTGTCATGAATTTGGTTATTTAAAGAAAAATATTTTAAAACGCGTGGTGAATATAGGTGAATGTAGGTAAAACCACCACATAAAAAAATGCTGTCATGAGTAAACATTTTTAGTTAGCAGCCATACAAATATTGCTAATGTAAGAAATCCTTTTTTAGACCAATGGTTCTTATATTAATTCTTCTACAAACAACAGCTTCCTTTGGACGACCTGGCAAAACACATTTTTCCATATTTTCCCTTTCTGTGATACAAAATAATAGTATCTTAGCTTCATTAAAACCACGTTCAAGCAATATCTCGATTTTTGAAAAAAAAAAAAAAATCGCTACGTTTCATCATGACACTTTGATTTTCCGGAAGTTGGGCGTGTGTCGGCCATACATCAATCCCATCTATTTATCGCGGCCGAATTTACTAATAGTTAACTTCGGAATAATGTCATATTGAACAGATTTCGTTCATTTTTGGCAGTACAATAGTAAATGCTTCACAGAAAAGTTTTTATATTGTGCGGGGGCTTGCTAGTTTATAGGGGGTGGCACTTAAAAAACATATATATTTATTGGAGATGAAAAAGAATCAAATTTTAAGAAGAAAAAGTTCTATGCAATTTTTCGTCAAGTATCTCGAAAAGTATTACTTTATCGAAAAAATTTTACAGAAAGTACAAACTGAGAATTAATTATATTTTTTGTTTATTGATGTAGGATTAATAATTTCGGAGATATTTAAGTTGATATTTGGGATTTAAGTGTTCATAAGATAATTATTTAGAGTGAGAATCAGTGACACCTACATCAAAAATTCTAATAGGTAGAATAATAGGTTATTAATTAAGCTTTTAACTGTTTTTATTTGTTTCTGTAGCATAAAAAACAAAGAAGTTATGACCGAAGCAATGTGCGTCTTCAGATTTTTTTAATAACAACGTCGCCATTTTGTTACTGTAATTAGCCAGTAATTAAAAAAAAGGAATTTCAAACACTATTTCTCAATAATAGTATGACATAGATGCTCAAATTTTTTCGTTTCTATAGGGCACTTGCTTTAGAAAAAATTAAAGTTTAAGCTATAAAGGTGTTTTCGATAAAATGTAATTTTTTTTAATTTTTCCAAATATCTCAATAAACATTAGTTTTAGTGAAAAATGGATAGAGGCCAAAAATAAAGCTGATAAACTGATAATGAATTTCGCTTTTTTAATTATTTACATAGATTTAATAGTTTCGGAGATATGAAAGTTTACAAATGGCATCCGACTGTTTATAGGACGAAAAATTTAGTTTAAATGTTAAATATATCAGAAATTGTAACACCTACGTCAAGCATACTAAGAAACAAGCGCGGATCTAGAAATTTCAATAATTTTTTTTCTCGTGTGTGGCGCATGGGACATATGGGAAATAACATCTCGAGAAGCACTTTTCTAACGACCCCTAAAAAATTTTGAAAAAGCAGTTTGCGAAAAATTTTTTAACACGTTTTGAAGTTTATGAAAATATTTTCATTACTAACTGAGATACAACGAATTGAAATTTTGTGATTTGTTAAATTGTAAATCACAAAATTTCAATTCGTTGTATCTCAGTTAGTAATGAAAATATTTTCATAAACATATTGTTGTACTTTTATGAAAAGTAAAATGCATATGACAAAAAAAAAATAATTTTAAACAGGAGTTCCCAGTCCTGGGGGGTAGAGATGGGCACGTGACGTGAATTTCATCGTGTCACGCCGTGTCACGGCGTGAGCGTGTACATTCAAGGTACCAAATCACGGAAGATTTCGTGAGTGTGCGTGAGTCAAAAGATCCCGTGCGTGAGCGTGCGTGAGATAATATTCACGCCGTGACACGACGGCTCATCTCTGCTTTAAAACTTCAACCTGTCGTGTCGTGACAAGAATAAGAAGCGAAGCGATAGACGGAAGACGGAACACGAGCGCGAGAAGGGAGGGAAAAGGACAGGAGACAGGATGAATGACGCAACATTCAAATCAAACTGCGTAATTGCAATCTCTCTCTACTGCATTCGCCAGTCGCCTAGCCCTCCTGGCCTGGTCTGGTCACTCTGGTTTAGAGATGGGCACGTGATGTGAATTTCACCGTGTCATGGGGTGAGCGTGTACATTTAAGGTACCAAATCACGGAAGATTTCGTGAGTGTGCGTGAGTCAAAAGATCCCGTGCGTGAGCGTGCGTGAGTTTGCCTTAACATATATCAGTCGTGCGTGAGTGTGCGTGAGCTAAAGGTTTAAAGTCGTGAGCGTGAGTCAAAATCGACTCACGCGCCCATCTCTACTGGGGGGGGGGGGGGGGTAACCGAATTTTGAAAAAAAATTTCGCAAACTGCTTTTTCAAAATTTTTTAGGGGTCGTTAGGGAAGTGCTTCTCGAGATGTTATTTCCCATATTTCGTATGGGTCCCATGCGCCACAGACGAGAAAAAAATTATTGAAATTTCTAGATCCGCGCTTGCTAAGAAATTAAATTAAAGACAATTAATTGCGCTTTCAAATTATTTTTACTGGTTTCTGTAGCATAAAAAAAAGAAGTTTGATGGAAAAATATGCGTATTTATATTGTTTTATATAAAAAGGTCGTCATTTTGTTACTCTAATTAGCCAGTAATTTAAAAATATATCTCAAATACAGTTTTTCGATAAAAAATAAAAATAAATTTTTTATAATTAATCTTATTTCGAATGTCATTTGGTAAAGCATTAAATAATATTAGATAGACAATAAATTCGTATTGTAGTTGTGATCAGAACATATTTTAAAAAATAAATGAAATTAAGCAATTTGTTACATTTGCCCCATTTCCCTCCGCCATATCGGATCCGCCATTTTTTATTTTTAAATTCTGACTTCAGACTCATAATTAGCGATACCAAAAACCTATATGCATAGATTAAAACGCGAAATCAAGCAATTTATTACATTTACCCCGTTTCCCTCCGCCATATTAGAGTCACCATTTTAGATTTTTTAATTTTAACTTTATATTCGTAATTAGCGACCCCAATAACTTATAAGCGAAATCAAACAAATTTTTACATTTTGCCTCATTTCCGTTCGCCATATTGAAGAAGAAATTTTTTTATTTTGACTTCAGATTCGTAACCAAAAACATAAATATACTACATTTCAAAAATTAATAATCAGTACTTTCCCATATATTAATTTTTTTGGTTTAGGGGTAGAAAATTACCCCCTAAATCAAATCAGGGGTAAGAGCAAGCACCGGGTCCGTATAGAAACTGAAGATGATACCTTTTACTACAAGAATCAACCATAAAAAAAATTTATCATTCAGTATGGAATTATTCCGAAGTTTTGCATATTTTTTATCTCTAGGTACTGTACTATAATGGAAGTTTCTGTCTCCAGGACAATGCATTTTATTGTTCAAATTGAAATATGTTTTTCAATGTCTTGAAATTTCTTTGAGGCAAGCAATTATGCACGAGACAGTTTATAAAAATAGAAAATCATAAAAAAAAATGTTTCACTAAATTATTATCATTATCCTTGCAGAATCCTCTAAATGCGTCAACTTCATTACCAGTTATGTTTTTCATTTACGGAGGTGGATTTGTTGGTGGCTCCTCAGACGGCTATGAACCACACCACTTAGTAGAACACGACGTCATCCTTGTTACATCCAACTATAGAGTGGGACCATTTGGTAAATAATAACATGGTTTTTCTCTTAAATATAGTTTCTGATATTTTAGCGAATTTCTTCCGTAAGCGTTGGGCCTTATCTTATGAATTAAAATAGTGAGCCCTCGGGTACAAAATACAATCATACCCTGTGTCTTGAATGAGATAAGGTATTTTGCCATAGGGAGGTTTTGAACAGTACATACAAAAATAGACACTTTTTCAATCATAGAACCGTATGCTCGAGATGAAAAACAAGGGTACATCAAAATAATAACTTTTCAAGTACATTTACAACAAATGTTTCAAAGAATTTCGAATTAGATAAGCGAGATACGAAAGCGAATCCACGAAGCTTGTGTTTTAAAAAAAAATTAAAAACGATTAAAACATTAACACCAAAACAATTTTTAAATAATTAATCAAATTTAGAATCAGAAATGTCGATGATATAGCTTGACTTGATTTACAACACCTAGGCGTATGTCTGTTGAAGGTAAAATAAATCAACTTTTTACAGGTTTCTTTTCAACTGGCGACTCTGCAATCCCCGGCAACGCCGGGTTGAAGGACCAGAACTTTGCGTTGCGATGGGTGCAAAAAAACATCAAATATTTCGGCGGAGATCCAGAAAAAGTGACGATTTTTGGACAGAGTGCAGGAGGGGCCTCGGTGACTTATCACATTCTAAGCCCCAAATCAAAAGGTAATCGCTTTCATTCGAGAAGAGATTGGTGCAATAAACGTCATAAGTATTGGCATGCAGTGGGGAGACTGTGAAAACTGAGTAAATAACCAAATGAAATTTTTCGTCACCATGTGTTTTTCCTTATATTATTTACCTTGCCAACTGTGGTCCTCCCTATATTATCACACCTTCTCATAAAATATGATGTAATGCAATAAATTAATTTGGGAATTTAATTGACCATTAAACAAATTGCGGCTGGCAGAATAGTCCTTGACCGAGGCCATTAAAAAAAAACAAATGAAATTAAAAAGTGAAAAATTTAAGACAGCTAATAGTTAGGTACAGCTTCTTGGGATCTCTCAAGTATAGATAAAATGGCATTCGTAAAACTGAGTGAATTTTTTCACTTTTTTTTTTGTTTAATATTGAAAATTGTTGAGCTATTACGGGTTGACTACACAATACCACACATCCCTACTACTCAGAAACACTCTTTGCGTTTACTGCACTCACTCACTACTTGAGATATCTGACCAAGTAAAAAAACGTATCAAATATGACATTATAAGTTTTTCGTTACAGGTCTATTTAGAGCTGCTATTGCCGAAAGTGGGAGTGCTCTAAGTCCCTGGGCATATCAAAGAGATCAAGTGGAAATTACCTACCAGACTGCAGCATACATCAATTCTGGTGCCAACGTCACCGAAAAGAATTCCACTGAACTCCTTGAATACCTGCTAGGTCTCCCAGCGAGAGCAATAGACGCTGCCGGTGCTCTACTTGGTAGAAGAATGGTAATTATTCAGATAATAATCAATACATTTTAGAGTTAGGCCTATTAAAAATGTTATGAGATTTCTTAAATTTCTTCAAAGAAAATCCATCTAAAAAAATTACCAAACGATGAACAAAGTGCCTTATTGAGGATTTTGCATTATTAGAACAGTTGAATTGATTTTTTTCGGCGACAACATTCCACCTGAAATTTTATTGTTGATTCTTATGTATCATGGCTTCCTGATTACGAAAAAAATATTTGCGCCCAAAAATTCCTTGCGCGTCAAAAGTTATATGCACTTTTTGACGCTCTTTCATGGATCTTCAACTTATCTGCTCAATATATCTTGTACTAGTAATCGGATAGGAATTTTAAAAATACTGGCTTATTTGAAATAAGTTGAAAATCCACGAAAGTGCGTCAAAATGTTCATATATATCTTTTGACGCACAAGGAATTAATTTTTGGGCGAAAATATTTTTTTCGTAATCAGGAGATCATGATATAAGAATCAATGTATAATTTCAGGTGGTATGTTGTTGCAGAAAAAAATTAAATTAAATTAATTCGACTATACTATATCTGCTATTGGAGGAACATAATCGATCATATTAGGGACTCATCTGTATAAATACCTACAACTTGAGTCAAAAGCCAATAAGTCCGACTAACTTTTGTCGAAACTTGCAATCGTAGCAGCCTACCTATAACGATTAAATTTTCTGTAATTTTGTAGGAGAGTGCTGAGTATATACAAATCCAGCAAGGATTTTTCTACGCTCCAGTCGTGGAACACGAACATGAAGGTGCTTTTATTTCAAAGACACAGTACGAAATTTTGGAAAGTGGTGAAATTAATAAAGTACCCCTTATAATTGGCTTCAACAGTGAAGAATCCTTTTTCATGACTAGCAGTAAGTGCACAAATTTTATATAGTCGATACATGCCTTGCACTTTTAAAACCATTCAGCAGTTCGTTAGCTGTCTTTTTTTAAAATCATAAGTAGCCTTAAGCTATGAGTTTTTTAAAGGACATGCTGCGTGACACTGTAGTTTTATCAGTTTTTGCATTTTTGAGATGAGTTATATGCTTCTTAAATCTAGTTATCATTGAATGTTTTGTTTGTCCAACATTCTTTAAATTGAAATCCTTACTGGCAATTTCGTAAATCCCGGACTTAATTTTAATCCGAGGTAACTTAGCAATTTGTTTTCATTGTAAATTTAACATGAAATTGTAGCGGAATAATTTCTTGTGTTACAGACCCCAGCGATTTGTTAGACAAGTCGCAAGCGTTTGACAAAAATCACAAGCTCTTGGTTCCTCTCGATCTACACCTTACAGATGAAGACACTATTAATGAGGCTGCCGAAGAAATCAAAGCATTATATTCAGACGTTGACTTTGAGGAAGATCCTTTAAAACTTGTCAGGGTAAGTAGAAATTATTGTTTGTAATATAAACAAACTCACGCATTAATAAAATTAAATTACAAATTTAAAAAAAAATCGACACAAAAATATCGACTAAATAACTAATATGCGTATAAGAAAACAAATCTCGAGGACATAAAGAAAATGTAAGCTGGATTTAAATCATAAGAGTTCGTATATGGAATCAAAATTAATTATATTGAACTGATTAAATGAACCCAAATTTTTCTTAAAATTATAATATTCCATATTATTTCATAATTTTTAAAGTTGTGTTAATTTATTTTTTTTATATGAGTTCGATATTTTTGCATCGGTTTTTTTTTTAAATTTTAAATTTTATAAACATACACATAGCGTATTATTATATCACGAGTCCCACACAAAACTTTTTAATCTTTAAGCCGACGCGGTCCAATTTTGTATTCTACTAGTCGCACACGGTCTACAAGACCGGTTCTATTATAAATATATTTTTGTGTTATATTTAATTTTAATAAAAAAAAAATTGTATTTGTGTATATTTTTGTATACAATTTTTATATAATTTTAAGAAAAAAAAAAATAACAGATAGACAGACAGACAGACAGACAGACAGACAGACAGACATACAAACATACGAGTCAAACTTATAACATCCCTCTTTTTGGGTCGGGGGTTAAAAAAGAAAAAAGTATTTCGACCAAATTTTATGCTTCTAGAGAGAGGTAATCGTTTCAGAAAAGGCCTAATATTTCAGCCCTCTTTTTCATCCCCTCAGAGTCCTTACTTGGTGGTTGCCTACGTCATTTGAGAAACATCTATACAAAAATTCAAGTTTCTAGGCCCAGCGGTTTGAGCTGTGAGTTGATAGATCAGTCAGTCAGATAATAAAAAAAAACTGCATCAAAATCGGATCTCCCGTTGAAGAGATATAAAGCCACAGACAGACAGACAGACAGACAAACATACAAACATACGAGTCAAACTCTTTTTGGGTCGGGGGTTAAAAAAATTCAATCAGGGTATCCTCTTATATATATATAGAGGATGTGCCGCTCTCTGAAGATCTCCCGAGATGAAACCGTACTAAAAACCTTCTCGACAAAATACTCTTTCAAATAAAAAAAAACTGCATCAAAATCGGATCTCCCGTTGAAGAGATATAAAGATATAAAGCCACAGACAGACAGACAGGCAGACATACAAACATACGAGTCAAACTTATAATGATTTTTCTTTTTGGGTCGGGGGTTAAAAATGTGTTTCATTGTTAAAATTTTACAAGAAGCAATGGACCGATTTAATCCAAATTTTTTATGTTACTTGTTATTATACCTATACAACAAATTAAAACAATAAAATTGCTGCACCCAGAGAATTCCTTATTTACTATTTTGATGCTTAACTTGACTCCATTATGTATGTTTTTTAAACTCTAATAATTCATTTCCAGTACTTCAGCGACCAGTCTTTCACCCGATCCCTCATCAAACACGCAGAGATTCAATCGCAGCTCACTAATGTATACTTTTACCGATTTGCTTACAGTGGAGTCTTGGGAGGAAATGTTCAAGAACCAGGTAACGTAAACAGCTACAGCAAACTGTTGAAAGCTGTCACAGAATACAGTAACTACACAGAGGCGAAGGCTTTAGCAGCACGTTTGAGTTTTGATGGCTCGATTTCTGTGACCTTGTGTGCCAATTGCGTCTACACTGAGAGAAATGTGTTCTTAATTCATTTATTTTAATTTAAAGATACACTGAAAGAACAGTGTATTTTGAGATGGATTGAAAAATATTGCCATTTGAATTGTTAATAATCGGCACCTATTTGCAATCGAGTTAGGCACTAGGCCCTAGCAAATTTTCGGGTCCCAATATGACTTTCGAAATGAATTATTATAGATGCAATGAAAAACTCACAAATCCAAACTCGGCACGATAAACGTCAACAGTGTCAACACAAAAGTGAGGTTGATTGATATATCATTTAAAAAATGACGATGCGTATACAACTTTGGTTTTGGCGGGAAGGCTTGCTTTCGCCTCTGTGTAGTTACTGTACTCTGTGTCTATGTATGATCGTTTCACTAGCGTCTAGGAACAGAAATTTATTTTCCGCTAGGGCTTCCGCATGCGCGATGCGAATTGTCAACCATGTTCCGTTCACTGAACCAGTGGCTGACCCCTCCACTTCTTGGTTTTGTCACTGACTGCAGTGAGCGCTGATAGGGTGTGGGGGTTCGCAAGAGCTATAGAGAGATAAACTATAATTGGTTGACAGAATGCATAATATACAAGTGCGAGGGAGACAGCGTATCTTCCTGATATATGCTTCTCTCTGTATAGTTTTGATAAAGAAAACAATCGTTTCCTATTTTTAGGGCTTACTCCAGTATGTATAGAGCATCTGCGGCACGTGACTTTATGGGCGTGCCTAGCTTGCTTCATAACCTCAAAACATTTGGTACTACATATTTATCTGGATTTGTCTTTTCCGTGTCCTCTAAGAAAATTCGACTTTCATTACGTATAGTGATTATTATTACACCTTAGATGCCGAAAGCGCTACTAAATATAGAAAAAAAATAGTCATAATTAGTATAGACCAGTATTAGTATAGACCCGTACCCGATATCAAACAATGCAGCTGTAATGTAGAAAATTTTTCTAAAACAATATATCCAGATATTGATTATTATATACTTTACCTACTCTTATTAGGTTATATACTAGTTAATGAACTGATTTTTGAACAATTAATAATATTCATAAACAAATAGCGTGAGTTATAGTCAGTGAGTTATTATAAATCACTAGGTACAGAGCCAATCACCTTTATCTTCATGCCTAGCCTGTCAAATCAACGTATAACGCGCGACATAAAGGTGGCTCTGTCCGAGAGAAATTCTTTTCCGATACGGTGAAATAGAATGGTCCATTATTATTGAGGGGAGGACGGTGATTTATCATGTTTGAATAGTTTCGACGTTTTCAAATCAACTAAGGTGTACACCACCAGAATGAAGACAAATATAAAACTGCCTACAAAAATTAAATTTTACAGTTAATTTTATTAATAAACAAACTGAGTAATTGAAACAAAATTTTCTCAATTTAGTATTTATTGTTATAATCGTAGATAAAGTATAGTATTCAACTAGCAGCAATGGTAATAACTCACTTGATGAATTACAGCACCTGCCTGCGGCTCATGCTGCAAACTTCATTTGCGTGAGTTATTACCTACATTACCGCTCGTTGGATAATACACTATCAGTTATAACTAGCTTAACGACTATAGTATATAAACGTTTTTAAAATCATGAGCAATTACATTATTTTCCCAAGATGTTATATATTTCTAAACGCACCATAAATGTTTGAGCTTCCAAATTCAAAGCCTACCCACATAACACAGTTTATACTTCATATATGTACTTGTACATACTAAGTACAAACAGGGGAGTATTCACCTGCATATAAGATTCTGTTAAAATTAATATTGAATGTTATTTTTTGAATGTTAATATAAATTTAAAAAATTTGAATATTAAATTTTTATTTTATGGATAAATCTCCATACTTAGTATGTACTATATTGTTGCAATAAAATTATAAAAAACCTACGCTTATTGTTGTTTTTGTAAATATTATAACACAAACAAACAAGAAATAGAGTAAACATTAAAAATGAAAATGATATAATCAAATAAATTATTTGATAATTCTTTCCTTGATTAATGTTATATTCAATAACTAATAGCTGGGTTGCATTTACCATATATATTTTTCTACGAGTTGTCCGTTCAAAGAGTAACGTGTATAATTGGCATAGCCCATGCGGAAGCCCTGACAAAAAAGTAGAATTTCTGTTCCTAGACGCTAGTGATCGTTTCTTAAATTTCTGTTTCAGTTGAAGGATTTTCCGACACTGTCAGGCATGGAGAGGAACTCAATTATCTATTCGCACGCGCCTATTCCCTCGATTTGTCAAAGTTCCCTGAGAGTGACGTTCTTGTGCTTAGGAGGCTCATTACCTTGTTCACCAATTTTGCCAAAACGCTGTAAGTAAAAGCTCATTCAGACAGTTGCGGAATGCGAATAATTTCATGCGGGATTTCTTAAAATTTGCTTCCAAACAGTTTAATTTTGTTGCGGGTTCCAGGAAATATGCGCAGAAAAATTTGTTTTGTTTTAACACGAATTGGTCAGTGTGGGTGTGGAAGAGTCAACCCACACTGCACAGAAATATTCTAAGAATGTGCACAGAATGTTTGCTCGGAACGTTTCGATATTCTGAGAATGTTCTTACAATATGAAAATCATTACCATAGAATTTGCCATGCACATTACATGGAGTATTTTAAATGTTCCTAGAACATCTCAGGTATGTTTTCCCAGGTAGCAAAGGCACGTGAAAATGACGTGACTAGTTAGTAGTCTACTTGATAAAAATGAAGTAATTAATGCATAAATAAGTATTGTCCTATGAATTTGTTTGTTAGCCATCCGTATATTTTATTTACATTAACATATCTAATTATCTAATATTGTTTACCATCACTCCAATTTTTTCTCACAAGGGTTACCTGCAAATTATAATGTTTATTAAGTTATTAAATTCATTTTTACTTACCTTTACCAATTGCGGTCGGTAGGGATCGAACCTGCATGTCTCCGTTGTCTGTATTACAGTACTGACTCTTCTACCAACTGAGCTATCTTAGTGACCGTTATTTCGGATGCTATAAGCGGTATTTATGGTGATGTGTATGAAATCTTTATTATGTGATATTGAATTTCTAGCCTTATTTAAAATATATGAAAATCTTTCAGGTTCTCTTTTTTTTTCTATTTTTTTATGTGTTCCCAAACCTGAATTTTTCGAGTTACTAGTATTTTTATTTATTTATAATTATTAAGACGACCTTATTTAATTTAATTAAACTGTCACCAGTGTCACCTGAGAAGTACGAGTAGGTGTTGAACAATGTAATTATTACATTAATTCAGTGGCGGTTCGTTAAAAAAAATGTTTTCCCCAGATCTCGAAATTGAAGAGCAGAGAGGGAGAAATCCGAATAAAAAGTTTTAAGTTGAGGTACTTATACAAACCTGGGAAACGTGTTGGAGAAAAAACGGTAAAGGTATAATATCGTCATCTACAACATAAATAGAATATTGAATGGTCTAAAACATACCTAAAATTGAAAAAAGTACGTTCGTACATCGGTTTTATAAGTAATTATTACCTTTAAGAAAAAAACACTAAAATTTTTTTCGCAATTATTTAAAAAAAAAAGGAATTAGCAGGGGTCGAACCGCCGACCTCATGACTTGCAACACGACACACTTAACTCACTCGACCACTAACCTCTCTGAGATTTTTTATTTAAATACAAATAAACTGTCGAATCTTTGCAAACTCTTTTGAATATAAATTATTTTGGATATAATTAGTAGTGTATTTATTACAAAAAAAAGACATAAATTAAGATATCATTATTTCTGAGAAACAAATAGGTACTTAAATAAATATTTGTTTTTAGTATACCAAAATAATTATAATAATAGTTAAAAATAATAACCACTGTTAGATAGGTATCGCATCAAAATTTTGCAGTACAGTATTTTTTTGTGGAACGTACCACGAACGTTCTTTTAAAATATTACAGAAATATTTGATCAAAAATGTTTCGTGAATATTCCAAACTAGATAAAAATATTTATGGAGGTTCTAGGAATATTTCAGGTAAATATTCTGTTTACAGAATATTGTCACTTAATGAGAATATTCTATGCTGTGTGGGAAATTGTGACGGTCTTAAAGTATGGAATGTCATAAGAGGGAATGCTTAAACTGATATTATTTAGGGACTGTATAAAATTCAAATAAATACAAGGAAATAAAAAGAGTGACTGCTTGGCGAATCTTGGCGGAATAAAGAATCTAACAGAACTTACCCAATTTGCTTGGTTCACTTTTCTAGCCTCGTCAGACCTCCTTCGGTTCTTTCCATTTACAACTATTCACACTATTCGTATCTTCTCTAAAAGCCTACAAATTTCATACGAATCTTCTTTTTATTTTCAATAATAATAGAAATAATGGAGGTCAATATATAATGAATAACCCTGTACAATTAATTTTTGTGTATTTTGCAGAAATCCCACTCCTGAAAGAAACGACCTCCTCCAAAATATCATCTGGCCCAGAGTGAATCCAGTCTATTTCCCATATCTGGACATAGGATCGTCCTCGCAAGTCAAGTTGCATCCCAGAAATGATACATTTGGTGCATGGGAGACTATCTATGAGGAGTACGGAGTGGGAATCTACGACACATACTAGATTTTGTTTGAACGTTTACAATAAATAAATATTGTGTATTTGTTGTTTCATATTTATCCCAGACAAATTTAACTATTCGGGGAAATTTGTTTTTTTTTCCCTGAAAGAGGCCACGTAGTTTGATAGTTCTTCAGGAACCAATAAGTCTAGGCGAGTACACACATTTCCATTTCGAAAAATAAGTGTTTTAGCGAAAAATGTCAAGGAATATTTTAAAATGTTTATGAAATTTGAGATTCGTCACATCCCCTTATTGTTACAAATTGACCGAGATAAAGTATTTTGAGGTTATGGCATTTTTTCGCTCCTTTTAAAAAAATAAAAAAACAGAGTTTTATTTTAGCAATTTACTCAAGACAGTGCCTTCTGTATTAAAAATACTATAGGTATAAAGTTGCAGGCTTATATAATTACCTTTAGTTCGAGACCTAATAAATCCCTTTATACGATAGGGGATTAGCTTGTTTTACTGAAAGAAATAGATTTGAATATTAATTCAGGATTTTTAAGTACAATATGTACAAAGACTAATGTTATAAACGTATTAGACATGAGATGTAGGTTTGTAACTTTTCTTCTGTGGCTGGCTGTATGGCTTCGGCCTTTATGCCAAAAAAAAAGTATTAGATATGAATTAAATACATGTACAATTGGGTTGTTGCACTAAGTTAAAATTTGAGGAGAATCTATGTTAAACAATAACAATTGTTCATAAAAAATCATTAGAAACATGTAGAAGTTGAAAAGAAAGTCTTATAATATTATAATATTAATTACAAAATTACATGCATTTAAAACGGAGATGACATAATAACGGCAGTCTGTAGAGAAGTTAGTTATAAAACGACGAGAAACGGGTTCTAATTTAGAAACTCGCTGATAGCGACGGAGAAAAAAGACAATCACGACAGTTTAATCTGACATTACATTTAACGTCAAATTCAACTGACGTGACAATTCGGTATAGTTTAACAGCATCTAGTTATGGTTAAATATAAGTACAGATAGTGTTTTCTGCCGTACTGTGTAAATAATACCACCAATTCACCAGAAAAACTGTTGTGTTCCAATAATAAACGCTGAACGTAATAATGAATGATTCAAAGCCACCAGAGAAGGACCAAGTCTTCTTATTGTGGAGACCATTTTAATGTCAAGTAAAGTAACAAATTACAATGTATTCTAAGCATTTTATTTGTGGTAAGTTGTATCTTAATGTAGGAATTTGATTTTTAATATGGGTTTATCTTGTAGGAAAAACGGCCGCATTACAAGACTTGTGTGGCGTTCTAGCTGTTACAAATTTAAATTACCCGCCAAACTGGTGGATAAAACAGGGTGTATTACTGTATTCTTAACGGCTCTAGATTAGAATGTTATTCATGCTTTGACTTCCTAAAAGGAGGGAAATGGCTTTAATCTGCTTTTATGTATTTTATCTAGTTTATGTTGGAATAAAGTGCAATTGTTTTTGTTAGCTATTGATTATTTATGAAGCTCCCTAGACGCCCCATAATACTAGGATGATCAATAAATTAAGAAAGGAAATTTAGAAACTCGCCGTTAAAAACTATATGAAACAAACTGTGAAAGTCGTCTAAAGTCGGTAAACACAATCAGTCGGAAATGGCTACGAATGCGTTGGATTGTAGTTATAAATGCCCTTTGAATTATGTGTGTTATAAATACATATCATTGTTTATTGCTTAGATAGATACTAGCATAAAGTACTTACCTATTTATTATTTTTTGTTATAATACAGATCTTTCTTGATATCTTCGTAAGTCTCATTCTGACTCTTCTTAGAAGTGAGCATCAATGGATAATAAATAATTTCTTTAGTAGATAAACTTATTTTGTTGTTTTCAGTTAGATACGCATGTATATAGTTAATAGGAAATGAAACAATGAAAAGGAAATATTTAATAAAATACAAAGTATAGTTAACAAATTCATCTAAATTAAACTAGTGGAAGCATTATACTCTTCGCCGATTTACTGAGCTTTTTATATAATAGGATACTCTTCGCATTTTTCTTGTAAATAATGTTAATTTTTGGACATTCTAAATTTTGTGATACCAACTTTGTTGTGAATAAAAAATATATGAAAAAAAAAATCACGATGTGAGGGATCGAGCCCGGGACCCTTGGATTGCTATATGGATTATATCAGCGATTTCACAATGAATTCAGTTATAGATTTAAAAGAATGTTGGGGTTGATAATAAATTACACAGGGAAAATAAATAAAAAACCCTGTTTCAGTTGTCAGCTTATAAAAACAATTATTTGCTTAGCATAAGCAAATTGTTAGATGGGTAGACCTTCAGGGGGGGGTCAAGAGGGGTAGAGGGAGTGGATTGCGAGACGAAACTCTTGCCGCTACACCACCATTTCTTATTACTAAAATTGTTAATGAGTGTAATATACACCATTAGAAAATTTATTGTGATTATTAGGAAACATACATTAGTAAAATGTATTAAAAAAAAAAATAGTGATAGGAAATAACATTTCGCAAGGTTTTTATTTATTACAAACCATAACAAAATGTAAAAAATATTTTTTTAAATTTTATATTACTAATAACTTTTTTATTTACCAATCTATTTTGTTAAAAAACAATAGGGTTCTTCCTCTAGCTAACACTAAGTTACTCTCAAAATTTCAATACAATCGGATTTTTCTTTCTTGAGTTATCGTGCTTACAAGAAACGTGACGGACGGACATTTTGAAGGTTGTTCAGAATTCGTTCACTAACATAACGATATAAAATTTTTTTCTCTACGAGCGATATTTACTGATTTAGAAATGTGCCGATCAAATACAATATACTCTTCGTTTTTGCGAAGAGTATAATAATAAAATACATATTAGACATATTATGTAATATTAATAAGATAAGATAAAGGAAGTTCTTGCAGAAATTACAATAGTTTGTACTGTGTATAGCAGCTGTAACGTAAGTACCTTGCAGCTTTTGCACTTCCAACCATTGCAATGTCAAAACGATCGTCTCTTTTTAAAAATTCTCTGACCATAAGTATATCTACCGTAAGTAGAATGTCAGAATTAGCTTTTACAGATATACTGCCTTAGTCGTTTTGTAAAAAAATATTAACAATAACTGCAAACATCAATCACTGTTAGCTAAACGTCAAATTTACTTTTGACATATGAGGTTATTTTCTTTCTTGTCAGCAATGTCAACTTATTCGTCTTCATCTGTTCTGCTTATAAGTTCACATCTAACTGCCGTTATGATGTCACTACCGTTTTCGCGGCACATTCAAATAGTCGAAGTTTAACAATTTTTTAAAATATGTTGCGCTAAGAATATTTCTTCCAAATTAAATATATAACTAAATTAAGTCCTCCACTACCATATTTCACCATTTTTGAAAATTCGTCAACATCCCAATTGTACATACATATTGTACATAAAAAACCTCAAATTAGAATTCAAAACTATTTTTCCGCTAAAACACGCATTTCTTGCCTCGGCCGCAGTATATCATGACATCACACTTCATTAAAAAAATTAGCGTTAATTGTACAAAAGGAAAATGGATGTCTATAGTCGAAAATGGATGTCTTTATCGTCGAAAATTTCGTTTCAAAAGTGCGCCAAAGTTAAACCATATTATTATGAACAAGGAAAAATAAACAATATACTTTTTACGAAGTACGCCAAAAAAATGAAAGTGGAGATTCAGTTATTATGGGTATGGTAAAAGGGCCTGTTTCTCGAATAAAATAAATTTGGATTCATCCTGCGGCTCGAAAATTGGAAGAGTGCGTTGGATTATCAGTAGAAAGCGACAGTAGGAAAACCAAAGGCAGGTCTTTCCAAATGAAAAATTTCTAGAGAAAACCACCTTGTGCGTAAATAAGACAAAACACCATTGCTAGTAAAAGATCACAATTTTTTTGTGTATGTATGTGTGTGTCTGTATAATATTATAATATATGTCTATCACAAATTTTCAGTAAATCGCAAAAATAACCTAAATTATGAGTTTTTTTAGGTTACACACACCTACAAATTTTAACTTTTATTTTCTATCGTTAACCAAAACCACTTATTTGCATTGTTTTGGTCCCAGCTACGTCTAAAATAGTCATAAAAAAAATTTGTTGGCTCTAAAAATTGTAATAACTGACCTGACTCACATATTATGTTATAATTTTAATAAAAAAAAGCAATTAACTACATCATGCGAAAAATATTTGCCATTATGATATATATTTCAAATACATGTTATATACTATATATTTAATTAGAATATAAGCCCGTTAATCAGGAAATTACTTATTCTTCTAGCGCTTCTTAGCCCGTCTCTTATAAGTTACTTCTGGAGCATCTCTTATACATGTCCAACAGTAGTCTGCCAACATCGCAGAAGTCCATTTGCCCTGATATCTTTTACCATATTTTGAATATCCTGGTGGAATCTCTCTCCATGCTCATCACTTACTGCACCACAGTTTTCTGGGAAGTAATCTAGGTGTGAATGTAGAAAGTGGACTTTTAATGACATATTGCATCCTAATTTCTGGTAGCAAGAAATAAGATTCCCAACAAGGTCTCTATAGTTTTCTGCTCTTTTGTTACCGAGAAAGTGTGTTGCTACCATTTTAAAGGAATTCCAAGCAGCTTTTTCATTACCTTCTAGAATGTTGTCAAATTCAGCATCTTTGAAAAAGTTCATGATTTGAGAACCCACAAAAATTCCCTCTTTAATTTTCGCATTACTAAATCTGGGACATTTTTATTTTAAATAACTGAAACCACGTCCTTCTTTGTCCATATCTTTTACCAAGTTTTTCATACGCCCCAGTTTTATGTGGAGTGGTGGCAGTATTACCTTTTGTGAATCAACTAATGGAATGTTAGCAACATTTTTTTCTCCTGGTTCAAAACCCAGTCTTGGCGGCCAAATTTTTCTTTTGTAATGTTCTAATCGCTCTCGACTGTCCCACTCACAAAGAAAACAGCAATATTTGGTATACCCTTGCTGCATACCAAGTAAGATATCTATCACTTTTAAGTCTGCACAAATCTGCCACTTATACTTGTTATATTCTATAGTTTGTAGCAATACATTCATGTTACTGTAATTTTCTTTCATGTGGACAGCATGGGCGATTGGAATTGATGGCAATTTATTTCCATTGTGGAGTAACACAGCTTTTAGACTAAGATTCGAGGCGTCAATAAAAAGTCTCCAGTCACTAGAATCATGGGGAATGTGTAAAGCACTTATTAAACCGTCAATGTCCTTGCAGGCAACCAAGTCATTTTCCATTTTGGAAAAAGGTATAAGATCTTTTTGACGACTTCGATACATGGAAACTTTAACATTTTCTTGTAGTAAATTCCATTGTTGTAATCGAGATGCCAAAAGCTCCGCTTTTGCCTTGGACAGATCAAGGTCTCTTATAAGATCACTTAATTCGCGTTGATTAATTTTGTGTGGTTCACCACCGGACACTTCGGCAGAGAAATCGGGATCTTGTGATGTTGATGGCTAGAGCTGGACTAAGTCGTCATCTACATTATCATCTGATTCTTCGTCAGAATCAAGGTTGTATTTTTGAGGTGGATTAGGAATAGGTAGTTCATCACTATGGAGAACCGGACGAATGGCAGATGGTAAATTGGGGTATTGTATTACCATCCTTTTGTTCTTGTTAATACCCTGTCTAATAGGAGGTATCACGCAAAAATAACAATCGGTATCATGATCTGTAGGTTCTCGCCAGATCATGGGAACAGCAAAAGCCATTGGACGTCCTCTTCCACTTAGCCAACTGCAAAGATTGTACGCACAATTGCTGCAACATATATGTGGTGCCCATTTTTTGTCTTCATCGCCAATTGTACAACCAAAATACAATTATTACGCCTTCTTAATTTTGGGAGTAAAATTACGTTTTTGATGCGCAAGAGTCACTTCACCACAAATATAACAAAAGTTGTTAGGTGTATTTACACAATCTCGTGGCATATTTTCAAAATAGCACAATTTACTTTCGAAAATGAACGCTTATCATGCACAAGGTACATATACGACTACCTAAGAATGAATATTAGTTTTAGTGACAAATAAAGAGGTAGGTAGTTAGTATGTCTATTTTTCGTAGAATTCTAATTCTACCTGTTATTTGTGATAGATCCGCTCATAAACTGGGGTTTATAGCGGCAGGGAGCCAGCCTTGTCGGCATGTTTGAACTCATTCGTAAAAGTGAACTGGTCCGCTGGAATTCCAATTATCTTCAAAGCGTACCGACAATGTCGGGTCCCTATACCTGCGTTACACTTTATTACCTGTATTGGGAAAATCAGAGCCAACTTGAACTTTTGCTTTTTATATTGTTATTTAGCATGACGAAGTTACTAAGAATTTGCTATTTTTACTTCCAATACATGTAGGCTGTAGAATAGTGTTATTTTCGCGATTTACAAAAAAAATGGTGGCCAATGGAGCTAAACGGACACCTGATTCATGTTCAGCACGTCGAAATACATCTGGGTTACCCAATGGAGTACCAGAAAAAGGCCACTTTTTTAATTTTATGTGCCTGTGTATTTGCTCTGTCTGAGACACACAGCACTACGTCCTACTTTAATTATATATTGATTGAATTGTCCAGCATTTGCATTTCTGTGAAATAGTTCGTGTTATATACCATATTAAATGGAACATCTTGTATACATTGCTTATATCTTCAAATCTTGCTCGACGCGATAAAACACTTGAAAACAAAAACACTTATTTGTGAGTACCTGTATAAATATAGGTACAACTGGAATAATATTGTGAGATTCCTAAGACATTGTGTAATCATTTTCAAAATGGATTTGAGACATATTAAATTGTTGGTTTTGTTCCTATACAGTGGATATTTGGTAAGTAAAAATGGTCTTATTTAGATTATTATAAATAACTTTAAAAACATTGCCAAATAGTTTTTTACATACCTATTTTTTAGGCCGCAGAGGAAATAATCGTAGAAATTCCAGATGGCAAAATAAAGGGTCAAACAGTAACTAATGTTATAACGAATAACACATTTTTCTCGTTTCAAGGAATACCGTATGCAGCGCCCCCTATAAACGAATTAAGGTTTCAGGTAAGTGTTTTCCTGTATTATTTCACTAAGTTTTGCAGGTTTATTTTGAAGGCTTGTTGAAAAACATAAGAATTATATAGTATTATTCGGAGTATTATATTTGGTAAAATTTAGCAGGATTATGTTAGTTCCAGTTTAACCAAAGTTGGCGAAGCCGGAAAAAAAACGCCTTGTGTTTAAAATATATAGATTTTTTAGAATTATTAATACAAAGGTTACAGAGGTTTATCAAAATGTGTACTAAAAGAATGAAGACAGAAATTCACCTAGCTTCAAAACAGCAAATTTTTCTATACAATTAAAATTATTCATAAATTATTCCTTAATCATATATGAATTATGTTTTAAGGTTCCAGCCATCAAGGAATAATTTTGCATCACAGGGTCACCTATGTACACTGCAAAGAAAAAATGGAATAATCTAACTACAGTTATTTAAAGTGCTTTCATTTGGTATAAAACCTCCTTCATTTACAAAAAGCAAATATCTTATTACTTTTCGAGATAATAACCTAGGGGCGTTTAACTGAAACACCCTATATATTTTGTTATTGATATATGCAATTCTCGTATCCATAAAGAACATTTTTTCATACAGGGTGATTTTTTATCACTGACCAAAACATAATTTGTTTCAGTTCCAATCGTGTATTTTTTTAAATACGGTATTGGTCCCGGTAAACCTCACCATGACAAACATGTGTGTGAAATTTTAAGTATTTGCAAACGGTTAAAATAAAATGACGCTTCAAAAATCTGGAAAAAATTTAAAAAAATTATAAGTAACGAATGACTCCAAGGAGTGTTTTGAAATCAGTCCGATATCTTCTATCTCTCATTAAGCTCTATTCTGTGTATACATTATTGTAGAGTAAAAAAGCAACTACTCTAACACTACTGTACATGATATATTTTTTTATAAAAATAATTTTTCAAGTTATGCATACATACGATATAAATCAAACTCATGTACCAAATGTTTCTTGTCTAAGTGTCTAAACTTCTCATGAAATATGTTCCATTAAATTTCAATAAATAACAAACCGACATTTTTTTCTATTTCAGGCCCCACAGCCAGTGGAGCCCTGGGATGACATTTTGGATGCAACGTACGAAAAAAGTATCTGCCACCAACTGTCGGGATATACTCCTAACCAAAATGAAGACTGTCTTTTTATAAACGTTTTTACCCCTCAGGTAAGTAACCTGTAATAGACTTCAAATAAAAAAGTTTAGACTATAAATGTTATAAAGACTGGTACTCATAACAGCCCAAGCAATGAAGGGCTAAAATGACCATATGTCGGAAGTAATTAGAAACAGGCTGAATTTTTGCCAGTTGTTAGAACTCACTTCCAAATTAAACACAACTTTTTTAACTTTTGTACGAAAAATACTATTTTCACATTTTTCATCTCTACATCTGTCATTTGTTGACGTAAAAACTTGATATTTTAATATTGCAATATTCAAACCTTTCTCTTTCCAACGGTGTATGCAAAAGTAATATTTGTTATGATATGACTGAAAAATAAATAAATATGAATCGAGAAGTTGCGATTTTTGTGTAATTTACAGCGAAAATGTATGGATCGAGGTAACTTTTTTATTTTTCAAAATAACTGCATACTGTAAAGAGTAAGCTGTAGCTAATGAAATGCGGAATTTTTTTTATTTGGAGCATTTTTTTATAAAATGCATAGGATGTGAGATAAAGGCCTTGTAACATGAACATTGCTCTGGCGCTCAATCCCCAACCGTATCGGTTGCGCAGGCAATGAAATAACCATATGTCGGAAGAAATTAGAGACAATTTGAATTTTTACCAGTTGTTAGGAGCTAATTAGAGGAGTATTTCCTCAAAAGTCCCAGTCCCTCCCCCTTGCGCTTGCCTTCCTATCCTCCCTTAAACTAAAATTGCAAGCTTTTGAGTTATCGCTAATTCAAATAATAGGTATAGGTTTAATCCTCATAATATCAGCCAAATAAGACTGGTTTGACATTTTTCTGGATTTAATACTTTATTCGTAATTCAATAAGTTATGTAATTTTTTGCATTTTTAAGCAGGGAAAATGTAATATTTACTATTTATCACGTTTGTTATACATTAGTTGAAAAAAAAAAAAATTAAAGTGAAACTTGTTGAGCTATTCTTGAACTTTCCAGCAGTATTCATATATCTAGAATTGAAAGCTAGGGATCATCAGGTGTAGATCACGTGAACAAGAATAAAAGGAGCGGTCAACAGTTCATACCCCTACCCGGCTATCTGCTGCCCACCGCCAGCGTTACCGCTGCCAGTACGATTGTACTATTTGCAGTACAATGGAAGGCTTGGAAGTACGTTAGTACTCCCCTTTCAATTTTAGTACAATTTTTGTAGATATAGTGAATGTTGCTATAGAAAATCTCAAGGAGTGCTCTAAGGTTGTTGTTGCAGGATCTGATACAGATTTGTTGACTTTACTAGTGGCCCTAGCTCCAGAGAAAAAGAAAATTTATTTTTGTGAGCAAAAAGGTGGCAAGGATCCAACTAAAGTATTTTACAACATTGAAAATTTGATCGAGCAGCACAGTAAAATCAGAAGAAGTCTCTTTTTTGTGCATGCAATGACCGAATGTGATACTACGTCATGCTTTTATGATTTAGGAAAGATAAAAGCAGTTGAAATGGTGAAATCTTCGGTGGAAGCTCAGCAACAAGCTTCAATATTTTTGCAAGAAAATATATCAAACTAACAATTACAAATTAGTGGAGAAAGATTTACACTTGGACTATAAGGAATGAATAGATATACAAACTTGAATGAAGCTCGTCACTTCAAATTTATGAGCCTGGCAAAGAAATCTTTGCGATCAAATTTCGATCTGGTAAAATTACCTCCAACAACCGAGGCATGTCAACAACATATACTAAGAGTTTACTTGCAAGTCCAGAAATGGTTGGGCAATAGTTTGCCAGCTACTGAATGGGGATGGAAGCTGAAGTCTGTAAAGGAAAAAGAAGGAGAGAAAAAAGTTCTCCAACCAGTGACTTCTTTGAAGCCTTTTGCGTCAAATGATATTTTGCGTTTAGTGTCATGTTCCTGTAAATCTGATTGTGGAAATTATTATGGATGCAGCAAATCAGGTTTGCTTTGTTCAGCTATGTGCGAGCACTGCAGTGGATATTCGTGTCACAATGCACCAATCATGGACGATGATCAAGACATAATTAATGATAATTCAGCATGTATATAATGCCAATAGTAATCTATAAGTAACCTAAAGATTTGTAAATATGTACTATTTTATGAATTATTTTTTAAAGTAAAACACAAAGTGAGAAAATGTAGATAAAAAAAATTAAAAGGCTTGCAAAATGGATGTTTAAGTGGGGGTGAGGATTAAGCGCAAGGGTGAGGGGCGAGGACTTTTGAGAAAATACTCCTCTAATTAGGTCCTAATAACTGGCAAAAATTCAGCTTGTCTCTAATTACTTCCGACAAAAAACCTATGGGGCTATAACGAGCTTATCTCCTATTTCATTCATATCTACCAATTAGTGGCGTCCATTATATGGCTAGAGTTACAATTTACTACGTTGCGCGAACCATGTTATTAATAACTATATATATTGGGTAACCAGGGTAAATGTTTTTTTTTTAATCGCCTTATTTATTTTAATGTCCTGGCGGAGTTTAGCCGATGGCTATTCTACCACTCAACCAGGACGGACACACACATAGACAATATCACAACACCCATTTCCTGCGACATTGCCATCTGCCGCAGCTGAGACTCGAACTCAGGAGAGGAGAGCGACTAGACTGTGTTGTCTCTCACACAACCGCAGTCTAGCCCACTGCTACCGTCTCGGCAACACGTGAAAAACGCCACTACACATCCATACCCTAGCCAGGATTCGAACCCGGGACCCCGTGGTCGCAAGCCTAGCACCTTAAGCACTGCGCCTCCGAGCCGGTTGTTGCCTCCAATTATTTGTTGTTTTTGGTACATATAAATTAGACAAACATTTAGACTAACAGCCGGACTAACAACCGCTAGTGACATCAACTTTCTTTTTCTTAAATAAAATGACTATATTTTTGTGATGGAGAAGCCGATCGACAATTCCAAAACTGTAGGTAACTACGAAGATAGCAACTGTTTATTCCTGTGATTTAATTATTGCCATTTAGCTGGGTCTTAAGATTATTATTCCTATTTTTTATTATTATGTAGTGGTGTGGTTTCTCTATCATAAATGCCGTATAATTTTTAGTAGAATTTCACGAATCTAACACACAAACAAACAATATATTAATAAAATACTATACAACTATATATAGGCCAGTGGAATTAGCAAATATGCATATTGTAATTCGTTTCAGGATGCCACGTGGATTAAACGATAGTTTTATTGATTACGAACATGACCCTGAATTTGGTCCACTTTTTGACCGCCGGAACATTGTTTATTTAACGATTTATTGTTGGAAAATTCAAAAAAAACGACTTTTTTAAAGATAACTCAAAGACCTTTGACGATAGGTTGTTCAATTTGTAGATACTGTTAGAACTTTGAAAAACGGTTAATTTGAGAGGTGTTTCGTTTAAAACGCTTGAAAATTTGTTTAAATAATTGCAAAAAACGCGAAAATTTTCGCAATTTGCAAATATTTTTCATTCTTTAACAAAAGCACTTCAGTGCTTGAAACTTTGACAAAATATGTCTTCTATCATTCCAAAGTTACCTCTAAAATTTCATCAAAAAATTTTAATTAGTTTAAGAGATATTCAATTTGTTTTCTAAAAACATGAATAATGTAAAATGCAAATTCACCCAGTTCCCGTTGTCGTAGAGGGTTGATCTGGACATCCTTTTTTTTGTTGAGACTTAAACTTTATATTTTCATTAACGGCAAATCAAATTTGCATTATTTTCAACTTCAAAATAGCGTTTGAAAAAGTGTCACATTTTGAGGTTAGGTTTTTTGCTAATAACTTTTAAACAAATGAAGATTTTGCAATATCGTTCTGATATCTTTGTTGCTGGGGTTTTTTCACACATTAAAAAAAAAATGACTCTGTACCCTTACTAGAAGCCGAGATGATTTGTTTTTTTAATAAATTCGTAATTTGTTTATTAATAAACTTTAACAGCTGAAACTTGGCGAACAACTAGTTTAATAGTCTATCTTTGTAATAGAGCTGAGTTTGAGGGAAAAAATTCAATTTGCAACGATAACACTAATTAATTTTAAATCAGCGTCAGAACAGGAGTGAGAAGCATGAGTCATATCTGTAACACGTTCATAAAATGATCGAGACGAGTTCAAATCCGTCAACCAAAAATTTACCGTTTCTCCGATTTTGACTTTTTTTTTTAAATTTGGGGTAGCGTGATGAAATAATAATATCTGTCATGTCGATTTTTTCCTAATTAAACAATAATTTGTTATAAACAATTATTTTTTGTTAAAAATTTGTTTACGAATTTATTAAAAAAAAATCATCTTGGCTTCTAATAAAGCTACAGAGTCATTTTTTTTTGAAAATATGTGAAAAGACCCCAGCAACAAAGATATGAGAACGATATTGCAAAATCTTCATTTGTTTATAAGTTATTAGCAAAAAACCTAACCTCAAAATGTGACACTTTTTCAAACGCCATTTTGAAGTTGAAAATAATGCAAATTTAATTTGCCATTAATGAAAACATAAAGTTTAAGTCTCAACAAAAAAAAAGGATGTCCAGATCAACCCTCTGCGACAACGGGAACTGGGTGAATTTGCATTTTACATTATTTATGTTTTTAATAAACAAATTGAATATCTCTTAAACTAATTAAAATTTTTTGATGAAATTTTAGGGGTAATAAAAGACATATTTCTTCAAAGTTTCAAGCACTAAAGTGCTTTTGTTAAAGAATGAAAAATATTTGCACATTGCTAAAATTTTCGCGGTTTTTTGCAATTATTTAAACAAATTTACAAACGTTTCAAACGAAACATCTCTCAAATTAACCGTTTTTCAAAGTTCTGACAGTATCTACAAATTGAAAAACCTATCGTCAAAGGTCTTTGAGTTATCTTTAAAAAAGTCGATTTTTTTGAATTTTTCAACAATAAATCGTTAAATAAACAATGTTCCAATGTTCAAAAAGTGGACCAAATTCAGGGTCATGTTCGTAATCAATAAAACTATCGTTTAATCCACGTGGCATCCTGAAACGAATTACAATGAAATTTCAGTCCTTTTTTTACTAATTCTACTGGACTAATATAATTATATTTACAGAATCCTCTGAATGCATCAACTTCATTGCCAGTTTTGTTTCACTTTTACGGAGGTGGATTTATAACTGGATCCTCAGACCAACGCAACGTAGGACCCCAACATTTGATAGAACACGACATCATTTTTGTTACATCCAACTATAGAATTGGACCATTTGGTAATATCATGGTTTTTCTCTTAAATGTAGTGTCTTATACTCGAGTTTCTCCTGCAAGCGAGCCTAATTTTGGGATTAGAAATAATCCAATCAAATTAAAAAACACCCAATCTGAATAAAAATTCTTACCTAGCTGAATTTTTGTATGAAGCATGTTTTCCATATTTTAAACAAAATGTCAGTCAAAAGTCCTCAACGATATCACTGTAGCTTTAAATTTTCCAAGAGGTCAAAGATAAAAAAAGCAATTTTTTGCAAATATCTCGGGATGTATTAACTTTACGAACAAATACTTGATAGCTTTGTAGCATAGAAAATTTTCTACATAAAAGGTTCTATTACCTTTTCTCGTAAGAGTAACCGTTTCGGAGATATGATCATGCGTGGTTGAAATGATACATATACACATACATGTTATCATTTCAACTCTGTCAAAGAAGGATTAATAAGGGGGTCTAGAGGAAAATGCCGAGATCACAATTTTTGACTTGAAAGCTGTGTTTGGACTATTTAGGAGGTAAACATACCAAAAGTCCCCTAAAATAAGAGCTGCAGGGGGTGCAGGGGGAACGAAAAAACAAAAACGCGGTTTTTGTTTTTTCGCTCATATCTCGAAAACGGTTAGCCCTAATGAAAAAGGCTATATGCAAAATTAAAGCTGACTAAATTTTCTACAATAATGTTCCTATTAATTTTTTTCGTATCTGTTATGGTTCAATAATGAATTGTATATCTTTTGACTGTTTTCTAACTTTATTATAAATCTGTTATAAATTGAAAAAAAATAATCATCGTAGAAAAAAAATTTTGTACGCATATCCGTTTTACAGCAGACTGAACTCAAATATCTAATAAAAAATGTCTTTGCGTCTGTAAGTGTGTGTGTGCGTGTATATGTATATGTGCGTGTATACGGTTTCTTGTAAACACGATAACTTCTGTTAGACTTAAAATATTTAATTACAATTTCGAACATATGTAAAATACGATAGTACAATAATCCCTATTGAAATTGGTCCAAATCTGTAATACATGATAATAACCAGAGGCCTATAAACTCTCACTCATAATAATCTTATTAAAAATACCATGTTCCAAATTTTAGGATAACATTGATATATCATCTAATTTAAATAAAGTTGGTTTGAACCTAACATACACCCGGTATATTGCGGTTTATAAATCTTCATATTTATGTATGCTTAATCAAAAACCTTATAACATTTTACTCTGAAATTAAAATAAAACCTATTTTACGTAAGAGAGAGTTTGTGGGGTTATCACCATGTATTACAGATTTGAAATTATTCCGTGGCAAAGGGAAAGTGCGGTACTTTCCCCTTGCTCTGGAACAATTTTCTCAAAAGTGGAATAGCATACCTACACTCAAAGAAATAGTATGGGTAAATTCAAAAAAAAAAAAAATGGTTAACTAACAATATCGTTAATTTTGTTAAACCAAACTATATTGATGGTATTTTTGAACAAGAGGTGATTGTTATTTTAATTAATAAAAAGTTGTTGTACAACAAAACAAACATTAACTTAAAAAATAGATGAATAAGACTATTATTTTGTTCGTCTGACTATTATTTTGTTGAATTCTGTCAAATTAAACTAGATAATAGTATATTTTATTTTTAACTATTTTCGAATTGTAATTCTCCCCCAGTATTAGTTCGCTGTACTATTGTACTTGGTAAACAAACCAATATTATTGTCGTCTTCTAGAAGTTCTAAAAGAATTACCATAAAATTTGCTTACTTACCACGTAGTCTATTACAGAAATTATTCCCAGATGACGCCACATACAAATCACTGACAATAATCAATCATGCATTATCTTATACTTTTATGAATTTCTAGAAAATTAATAACATGATTGCAATGTTCAAATTCTCTCAGGGATCATCGATATATTTGGATGGATTTTATAAACGATCTCTAATCTTTGGTTTGGGTGGTCTGATGTCTCAATACTGAGATTTTAGCTAACCAAAAAAAACTTCATCATAAAATAAAGTGTAGATCAACCTAAAAATTAGTTGGTGAACAAAAAACAAAGTCGTTGTACTATTCAATTGTAGACCAAATTGAAAATGGTTAGTGAACATAAAAAAATGTCATTGTACTATTTAATTTGTTACAAGAAGATATGATTATTAAACTACTATTTGTTTACGAAAACAAATAAAGTTGTATGACTATTATTCTTTTCTGATTGATTTAACTATGAAACTAGATAGGCGCGATTTCATATGCTCTTTTTGGTTGAATTTACCTATCATTTTCTTTGAGTGTACTACTGCTAGTAGTAAGTTTATCTGTGCTATACTAGCCACATGAGAACTGTGGGTGTGTCTATTGAAGGTAAAAATAAATCTATTTTGTACAGGTTTCTTTTCAACTGGCGATTCTGCAATCCCCGGCAACGCCGGGTTGAAGGACCAGAACTTTGCGTTGCGATGGGTGCAAAAAAACATCAAATATTTCGGCGGAGATCCAGAAAAAGTGACGATTTTTGGACAGAGTGCAGGAGGGGCCTCGGTGACTTATCACATTCTAAGCCCCAAATCAAAAGGTAACCAACCATATACATTCCACAAGAATTTAATTGGGTCTACAATAATTAATCGTGTTCAAGCTGTCATTAAGGCAAGGGAGATGCTACAATTTATTAAAAATAAGGTTGTTACGTTATTGTATTGTTCAATTTCTTCAAAATCCAATTTTCATTAATTATAAAAACGGTGATTTATTCAAGTAATTTCATTTTGAGGCTCTTCATTTGAGAATAAAGATATTAGACAATTTCAACTAATTTTAAAGATTAATAGGTCTTTCCAACAGTTTCATTTTTTTAAATGTGATACCTGCCGCCTGAAAACAATGCATTTAAAGTCAAAACGCGAAATATGTCGATTTATTTGCTCGCGAACATAGTGCATGAAAAATAAATTTTTTACCTCGAAAAAATTAGTACAAGCAAGGAATTTGGTGGAGACGTTCCACTTGCCATTCTAATGAATATACTAAAAGTCCCGTAAAATCGAAGCTGTGCTTCGCCCGCCATATTGAAAAATGGCGGCTCATTTTCAGATTTTTGTATATAAATCCTTTTCCGTTGCAGATAGGAAAAAAGTTTCAAATAAAAAATGTAGGCAATAATAAAAAAAATAATTTTTGACATTAACAATTTTTCTCTAAATCGAACCGTTTTTGAATTATGAGGTACAGAATGTTATTGAATTTTCAAAAATCCCAATTGTGTACAAAATATATTGTAAAATGTATATTTATCGGTTGTAAGTAAAACAAAAAACATTTTTTTAGGTATGTTATCATTACAGAAGAAAAATATACTATAATTATGAAGCCTATAACAAATAGAATAAAATACTAAAATACTTTATAACATTAGTTCGTCATTATCAATGTCGTCGTCAGGTAACATATCTTCTAAGTTGCTACAAGAAAATCCCTGGCAATATCCACACATGGCAGAACACTTTAACCCTGCTGATGAGCACTCATAACGTTTTGTGCATCCCGATTTGCAACCACAGGATATGAACTTCAGTAAATTGTAGGGGCTGGATCTAAACAGGTCAAAACTGGTTTCAAAGCCCCATGGCTTAACTGCCAACTCTAGGCAGTCGGCTAGCTCATCCACTGCTGGACTTGGAGGTATGTGCAAAATGACTGATTATCAGCTGCTCTAATTGTAGGAGGCAACACTGCCAAGTTAAATTTGGAATGTAATTGCTGCTTACTGACGATTGTATCAAAAATATCTATACTCATCAAGCGTCTGGGACTTTGTTGCCCCATAAAAGGCAAGCAGAAATTTTTCCCCTGCAGCTGCAATGTCATCTTGGGATACAGCATCCTCCGTAAATAATGCAACAGTCTGTCGCAGATTCTGGTTTTGTTCTAAAAACTTGCTCTTTCCAAAGGGCGCGGAGGTTGTGTCACAACCTGTACCAGCATGTATGAACATCAGACAGTGTAATGTAATCCTGTGCAAATTTCGTTGCTTTGGAATGTAAAAAATTGACCATTTTTTATTCCCTGAGCCTGGTCGAAGGAACCAGACATGTATCTCATCTGTTGACAAAGTAATTGGGAGGACTAATAAGTTGGTGTCCTGACCAACAACAACTACTCGAGTACCATGCCTTGCTTTCTCAATAACTGCTGCTACGATCGATACATCAGCGTCAGCTTCGATCTCTTCTATCTGGACACCCCGACTTCTTAACTGGATGGCTAGATATTTTATAAGAAGTTTTATATTTGCACAGTTTGCAAAAAATTCCGCTTGCGTTGTTGTGGTGACAGTATTTAAAGTATTCTCACTTATGCTTATATCTGCTGATGTCCTTCTTGCCGCTCTTCTTTCTTGTTCGTTCCCCTTCGTTATTGGGTAAACAGGATAACCATCAAATACCACAACGCAATTACCGCCATACCAGCTAATGATGTGTGAGTTGTAATTGTTAATGATGTCTTGATAGGTCGCGGGCCTAAGCCAGACAATATTGTGAAGAATATGTCCCCCATCTAGGACGTAAATACAGTTGTCTATTTCTGGTGATTCCTCCATTTTAAATGCTGCGACAAGAGATGATTTCTTGCCTTTCCTCATACCAACCTCACTGAAAAGAGAAGCAGGAGAAGGTGCGAATTCATATTTGAAACATTCTTTTAGCTCCTTTGTTCCTTTAACTACACACACAATGGACCAAAATAGTGTGACGTTTCACTCCCACTCTATTCCATTCTATTTCTCACATCGACCTTATCGCCACTGTACATAAGACCCTGGTTAAAATTGAATTTGAAATTTCAGAAAATCTGTGAATATTTAACTATTGAATTATCATCCTAATGTTTTAACTTTAAAAGCTGCGCCTTCTTGTAATAATACTGTAATTTTTAAGTCCTCTTGAAATTTTTTCAGAAATTATTTGTTTATTGCGCACGCGTAATACGCATGTCGGGCATAACTCCATCTTATTTTTATTTGTTTTCCTGGTTGAAGTTTAAGGTTATGTATAGTGGATTATTTCTTTTATGACTTTCAAGGATTTTACAGTATTTAAAGTGTTTGTATATCAAAAATGGTCCAAAAATTACATTTTTCTGCGATTGCTCAATTTTTTAAGGATAAAGAAACATTCATGGTCAAGGCAGAAAGTTCTGTTGAAGCGCGAAGCGGGCCGCATGAAAGGAATGATTATGATCCTAAAGTACTGATTGTTAAGGGAGAAGTTCATGCTGGCATGAGAGATAGAATCTATAAAGTAGAGATGTGTGCTTTTTTTAAAAAACCGCTGCCCAAGGAATCACTACTTTCACATCCACATTTTTTATCTAAGTCACTCAAAACGAAAAAATTTTGTATGTAGAAATAATTGTTTATGGAACTTTAATAATATAATATTTGAAATCCTCAACCCCCAAAACCCATAAACCGATACCCCACATCGGTAGCGGGGTGGGGGTGGTGATAGGGGGTGGTAGTGGGGGTGGATGAAGTAAAAAACGTTTTGAGGTGTCTGGTTCTTGTACACACACTAAATCACATTTTTTTTCATCCCCTTTAATAATGGGGTTGGGGTGGTAATGGGGGGGTGGCTAATGCCAAATTTTTTTTTGAGACCTTAGCTTCTCTTGTATATACTAAATACCAATTTTATGGACTCTTACCTGCTTGATTTACCTGTTTTCCCCAAGTTTACCCCAGTTTACCCCCCAACCCTTCGATGGAACAAGATGAAAATATAATCTAGTTCTAGATCTCGTTAAAGTACATATGTGCATCAAATTTCAAGTCAATATTTCAAACGGTTCCAGAAAAAAAGTTACAGACAGACCGACAGACAGAAATTTTTTTTCGCTCAAACTTAAAATCTCGACGTTTCGTGACATTCTAAGCCTATTTGAACAATAAAAATTTTTTTAAATTTTTTTGTCGTTACTATACTTCCACTGGAAGTAAAATAAATATATTTTACTTTAAATGTAATTAATTGTTTTCAGATATTTTTGAATAACGAATATAACCGATGCAGAATGTACTTGTCCAAGGGGATTATGGTTATGCCATCATATGGCTGCTCTGGCTCTCTTTGCACACTATAAAATTTCTGTAAGAGTACGAACATGCCAAAGATGCTACGCAGCTATAGAGAAGTTCAGGCCGCAGTTTCAGTCGAAGCATTGAAGCCATCAATTTGTACTAGGAGCAGTTCACCCTGCTAGCATCGACGGTATGTGCGGTTATATTTAAATGTATAGATTTGTTTTACACATTGATGGCTTCGATGCATCTACTGAATTTGCGGTCTGAACTTCTATATAGCTGCGTAGCAACTTCGGCATGTTCGTACCGTAACAAATGAAGCGTGCTCATGGAATATGTCGTATTTACTAGACAGTTCAATTTTAAACTATTTTAATCATATATATATTTAATAGAAATAAGTTCTGAATAAATGATACAGTATGTAATTTCTTTATTTATTTGCGTTTCTAAGTGAAAATACTTATAAATAAACATTTAAACACGAGGTTAGAGGCAAGGCCCCCACAAGGGAGGGTCAGTAGGAACTGTGGTGCCTGGGCCCGGTTAGGCTAGTAAATGCAATTCTCGCTCGTTTAAGAGACCTGGACAAATTTTTTTTTTTTCAAATTTCTCTTAGGCGCGGGGGCCTGCCAGTGAATTTGGTACAGGGGCTTGGTTAGAGGACGAAAATCTATGATAACAGTATAAAATAATGGAAAGCAATTCAAATGATAAATAAAACAGGCTTTGAGGTTAGAGCACAAAGAAATAATCAAAGAACTACGTTCTCAATAATTTTCCAGACACTTGTAGAACGCATGCGCATAAACAACCATTTAGAAAATATTTTTTTATTTATTCTCGGCAAAGAAAATTGATTACCACATGTAAAAAACTTATAATCCAGCTCTATTTTCATACTAGTAGTTAGGTTTCAATAGTTAAATATGAAAAATAACGTACCAATCCTTAGATACATATTTAAGTAATTTATTTTGACCCTTAAAGCACATTGTACATAAGGCAAGCTTCGAATAGTGGATGGAAAGGAATTCAAATTAACCTCCTCGTGAATGACGTCACGACTATTGTGGTCCATTCGGTTGAAAAACTGTTGTGAGTTAACAGCAACAATATTTTCTCTCACTTTGATTGACGAGTTCATTGACGATATAGCTTTCAATTTGCTATTTCTTCGAATTATGATCTAACAAAAATTGTTCCCAACCATTGACGACATTGAACGTAGGCCCTTCTGAAGTGCTTCATTGCAGTCTATAGTATGGTCAGCTACTAACCCTGAAGATAAGCTAACCAAATTTTCACAACGCTGATTAAAGAGATTATGCTGTTGCATCCAGTTGACAAAAGTTTGTTTATCGCGGGTGTCTCTAGCTTGTCGAAAGAGAAAAGTATCCATACAATGCAAAGTGTTTAGAGGACAGCTCATAATTCAAAAACCGTCCGATTTAGAGAAAAAAAATGTTAATATCAAAAATTTTTTGTTTTATTATTGCCTACATTTTCTATTTGAAACTTTTTCCTATCTGCAATGGTAAAGGATTTATATACAAAAATCTTAAAATGGGCCGTTATTTTTCAATATGGCGGGCGTAGCACAGCTTAGATTTTAGGGGACTTTTAGTATATTCAATAGGATGATAACTGCAATATCTCCACCAAATTTCTTGCTTGTACTAATTTTTTCAACGTTCGCATACTTTTAGGCTTATTTTTCTTGCACTAATATAGGTATGGGATGTTTTATGACGCCTTCTCATAAAGTATGATGTAGAGCAATAAATTCATTTACGAATACAATTGACCATTAAACAAACTGCGACTGGCAGTACGGCTCTTGATCGGAAGCTATTAAAAAAAACAAATTGAATTGAAAAGCGAAAAATTTAAGGTACCTAATAATTAAATTATAAACATTAGGTACAGCTTCTTGGGACTTCTCACGTATAGTCCAAAAAGCATTAGTAAAACTGAGTAAAATGTTTTCGTACTTTTTAGAAATTCGACCTTTTTTTTTTGTTTAATATTGAAAATTCTTGTATTATTATGGCTTGACTGCGCATCCCTACTACTATTCCTCAGGACTCTTTGCGTTTACCGTAGTCACTCACTTGTTGAGATTTTTTTTACCAATCAAAGAAGCGTAACGTTTATTACAATTATTAGTTTTTATTTATAGGTTTGTTTAGAGCTGCCATCGCCGATAGTGGAAGTGCTCTATGCCCATGGGCATATCAAAGAAATCAAGTGGAAATTACCTACCAGACTGCAGCATACATCAATTCTGGTGCCAACGTCACTGAAAAGAACTCCACTGAACTCCTTGAATACCTGCTGGATCTCCCAGCGGTAGCAATAAGCGCTGCCGCTGGCCTATATGCTAGTAGAATGGTAATCATTTGGATAATAATAATCAATACGTTTTAGAGTTAGACCTAGTAAAAATTTTTGAGATTTTTTTACATTTCTTCAAAAAAAAAATCGGCAGCTACTGGAAGCGGCTGGAACCTCCCCACCCGGTGAATCTTTGAAGCCGAAAAGAGCACTAAACAATATGAACGATCTCATTTAATTATATTTATTAAGTTGAAATATTTTTTTCGTATTAAATCAGAAAAAAGTCTTGCGTTCGGTGGGATTTGGACCTAAGAACTTGAGTGTTAAATTTATAGTCTGCACAACATTAATATTTTATTCAATGTTTTTAATACAAATATATGCTTCATCGGATCCTAGCCCGGGGCCAGCCAGACAACCACGGTGAACACCGTCGTGGCGAGTGTGAGGCTGGACGGGGTAGGTCCGGATTGGCTTGGAGAAAAATAGAAAAGTAGCTCCTATCTTCTGTAGGCAGGCTTAAAGACTAGGTTAAAATTATAATGACATGGACCTAAAATTAATATTAAAATAAACACAATTCTATAAAAACGTTCGTAGGCAAGAGCACTTAATAATTTTGATTATTGATACGGGAAAAACCTGTTCGTTGGTAATGGGATGGATGGCAGGGATGGCCATCTTTGGAAAAAACCATATAACTCTTGGTGGACAGCTTCCCTGCCAGAAGTAGCCAGGGTAGTGTTCATGGTGGATCGTTTAAGTTTGAGTTGGTATATTTTGTTTTATCTTTTGGCCTCGACCAATTTTTCACTTAATCGGTCGGGGAAGTGATAGCTGTCAAATTTTTGGTTCCAATGTTTCTCTGGGGAATTTGGTTTTTGAAAAATGTTTAGGTTGGTACCAATGTCTTAAATTGTTTTTAGGTTATATAGTATTATTTTTAGGTTATGTTGCCGGAAGAATTTCCGGTGGGATGCCGGAAGTAGCGGAAATAGTTTTTAAAATATGTCACTGTCACTTTTAAAGTTTTATTAGAAAAAACTCACCGAAAGCGTTCCGGTGGGGTTGCTTACACTTGTAGGGCTTGTAAGCGGTTCAGGATGGCCTCTCACACCATCCGTGGGCTTTATAAATGTCGAAAAAACTTGTAATCTCTCGATGCACCTGACACGTCAAAAATACTCAGCATACAGTCTGCACGTTTTAACACACTAGCAGAGAACTTATACCACAAATGGACCCGTAGTATTTTTTGGGAATTTTCCTTTGAGTCCATTTAATAAAATTTGACATTTTTCTGAAAAGTGATATTTTTCCGAAAATTTGACATTTTTTGAAGTGACATTTCTCCGAAAATTTGACAATTTTCAAACATTTGACATTTTTCTGAAAGGTGACATTTCTTCGAAAATTTGACGTTTTTTCGAAAATTTGACATTTTCCTGAATTTTTGACATTTTTCCGAAAGGTGACATTTCTTCGAAAATTTGACGTTTTTTCGAAAATTTGACATTTTTCTGAAAAGTGACATTTTTCTGAAAATTTGACATATTTCTGAAAAGTGACATTTCCCTGAAAATTTAAAATTTTTTCGAAAATTTGACATTTTTCTGAAAAGTGACATTTCTCCGAAAATTTGACGTTTTCCTGAAAATTTGACATTTTTTAAAAATCTGACATTTTTCTGAAAAGTGACATTTCTCCGAAAATTTGATATTTCTTGGAAATTAAGAAAAAAAAAATTTTCGTGACTCGTCTTGTAGAAATATTTTTTTGATATCATCAGTTCGCCTGTTATAAGAATTTTATGCTTTTACGACGTCATCAGAACGTAGGTGTATTTTTAATTCATTCGTATTCCATTCATCTACAATATTTCCATCTACGTTTCAAACTTTAATTGGATGTTTCCAATAGTTAAGTCGATATCTGCACCAGTTTCTAAGAATTTTTCTTATTTGTGACGTCATGTGACGTAGGTGTATTATTAATTCACTCGTAATCCGTCTACAATATTTATACCTACGTTTCAAATTTCAGTTCGATATCTTCAACCGTTCCCGAGTTATCAGCCGAAATCACTGAACACCTCTGTCATTATTTGAATATCACCCTGTACATTGCACTGCTTTGAGGACAAAACAAGTGGAATTTTTGTTTTTTAATCTTTTTCACGGAAACCAAATCGAAAAAGTACAAGTGTGATATATCGTTGAAATCGGAATTTTTACTGCTTTTCAATGGTTCAATTACAAATTGTAAGTAATCATAAAATAAACAACTTGTTGTGCCAAAACGGCACTAAACGTAATCCGATCTCAACCAAAACCTTTTCAGATCTTCTGGAGCACTAAAGAAACCGTCATGCAACGTTTCATCCAAATCCGTTTAGTAGCTTCGTCGCTATCGTGCTAACATACATACACACACACACACACACACAGACATTTTTCAAAAACAACTTTTTTGGGTTCCTGGGACCTCAAAACGTAAAGATTTGATGTTATCTCAATTTTCGATTTTGGACTAATTGTAGTAACCTCCCACAATTTTATTGTGGGGAGGTTAAAATACCAAACGATGAAAAATGTCATCTTTGAACATATGATGTCTACAGCTAAGTAATAGAAATACCTAAATAATACTTTATTACAAGCTAATTTTTTCGAGATTGTATTCTATGGCTATCCAGGAGTCTCTGACTGAAAATCCCCAAAAATCCGCCGTGCAGAAAAAAAGAAAAAATGTTCCGCCATGTTGAAATTAGGCACTTTTTTCCTTTAATCGGTAATAGCCCACACGGATGATACTTTAGGAAAAAAAGTAAACAGGCAAAATTTTGAGAGAAAGAGCTAAGCTTCAATGTGTTATAAATCTGTTAAATATTAACAAAGTTATGATTGTCAAAATGACAGATTCTTTTCAAAAAAGGGTATTTTTTTGTATTTTAACACCGTAAGAATGTAACAATAGTCAACAAAAACTTTTGTTGGTAATACTAATTAAACATGGTTTATTTGATTATGACATAAAACATATACCGGTTAGTTTATTTGACGATATTTCGTTTCGAAAAACAACAAAATCATCTGTTTTTTTTCTTATTTTGATAAAAAACTTACACCCAGTCCAACTTTGCCTGAAAGTGCTAAACAATTTGTAATAGACGGAGGGTTTCTCCTTAGAAAAGTTGTGTGGCAACGCCTGGCTCAATGTAAAGATATTGTTCATCAATGTGTTTCATTTGTTGGTTATCATTATGGTTTAAATTGTATTATTACTTTCGATGGCTATTCTAATGAAAACACTTCCGTTAAATTTACAGAATATCAAACAAGAGCTAAAAATGCATTTCAGAAAGAAATTAATATTGACTTACAAAAAAGTAGTATAGAGATATCTCAAAACGAATTTTTAGCATCAGTGTCTCGTGTACACTTTAGCTTAATGTATAAAAGTATGTATTTATTTTATTTGAGGAGCCTAGAAGACAAGGGGTATAAGTGACAAATTGAAATAAAATGGGTTAAGTTCACTAAAGGTTAACAAAACATGCATTCTGTTTGGTGGTTTAAGGATACAGATGATTTCAAACCCAGTGCTGACATCTGTTGACAAATTACTTAGACACTTTACCATATCTGACTTTTGATTGGAGCACAAGGAATACAACCAAGGGCAGCGAAAAAAATCCCATAAAATTTAGATGTCTGGTTGTTTTACAAAACTATTCATTTAGAAAATGACATTAGACTGTATGAAGCAATGTTTAACCGTGGAAAATGTAATACTCTTTTCCTTTCAATTACTGTTAATCTTCAAGTTTCAACTCTATTATCTCCAATGTAAAGTTCTGATACTTATACCTTATACCCCTTGTCTTCTAGGCTCCTCATTTGTTATACATTTGCATGTTGTTATATGTGTATATACAGTGTGTCCAACTAAGTCTGCACCATATGGGAAACTTTTTTATTATCGGTTTTATGAAAAAAAGTTATTCTTGATAAAAAGTTTTGCATGGCCTAAAACCCAAAATGAAATAATCAGATATCAATTTCTTGCAGTGGTATACGGGGTTTGTCGAAAAATGTAAATTTTGCTCAAGAGTAAAGTACCTTTATTTATTACAATATCGACAATCGTTATTAAGAAAAGTTGATCCTAATTGAAAACTACGGTCAGATATCCAATATTATCCATCTACCATGAAAAAACGATTTTTAATAATTTTTGGGTATAATATCTATTTTTTCATGGCAGATGGATAATACTGGATATCTGACCGAAGTTTTCAATTAGGATCAACTTTTCTTAATATCGACAATCGTTATTAAGAAAAGTTGATCGGTCAGATATCCAGTATTATCCATCTGCCATGAAAAAATAGATATTATACCCAAAAATTATTAAAAATCGTTTTTTCATGGTAGATGGATAATATTGGATATCTGACCGTAGTTTTCAATTAGGATCAACTTTTCTTAATAACGATTGTCGATATTGTAATAAATAAAGGTACTTTACTCTTGAGCAAAATTTACATTTTTCGACAAACCCCGTATACCACTGCAAAAAATTGATATCTGATTATTTCATTTTGGGTTTTAGGCCATGCAAAACTTTTTATCAAGAATAACTTTTTTTCATAAAACCAATAATAAAAAAGTTTCCCATATGGTGCCGACTTAGTTGGACACACTGTATATATATTTTGACTGATTGTTTTATTGTACGTATTTATCTATTTCTGTATTGATAAAATATTGTCATACGTGCATATGTGTCTATTGTATGTATATGCGATTTAACATGTTATTATGTGCACGCGCGTATATTTAATTTATACAAGTACATACTCTGGAACTGTTATTTTACAAATTTTACTTATCCTATAGCATACTGTATTGCTCTTACTGGATCAATAAAATAAAAATAAAAAAAGATCAGTTAATTAAACTTCTAACATCAAATCTCAATCAAAATAATATCCCAGTTAAATGTGCGGATGCAGATGCTGATTATTTAATTGTAAAAGCTGCTATTGATTGCTCAGCTGATATGTGTAATAGGGTGCATCGATTTTCTTTCTTTTTTTTTGCTAATCCAAAATGGCGGGCGCCCAAAAGTTGTTGATAGGGTTGTAAATAATACGTTAAAATTTCAAATTGAAATATTAACCCTTAGGGGTAGCGGGTTGGGGTCAAAGGTAAACATTTTTGATATTCTATATATTCAAAATGGCGGATGTGAAAAAGTTGTGCTTTACAGTTATATATAAGAGGTAAAAACTTAAGACAAAAATATTAAGCTTTAAGGGTAGCGGGTTAGGGTTAAAAGTCAACTTGATATTTTCTTTGTTCTGCATCGGATCCATTTCTATTCCCTACAAGCTCAAAGGTCCCATTTTTTTAAGGGAAATTATTTGTTTTATCATTATAGTGTGAAACAATAAACTTTATTTTCACTTTAATTTCTTTATTGGAAGTTTGATAACAAAAATATGTGAAAATAAACTTGATTTTATTAAAGAATAAAAAGTAAAAATAAAAATACTATAAACATTATGGTAAAACTTGCTTGTAGTTTCTTTGTGTTGAATTTGGGAATTTTGTCACAGGATCTAATCGTTGTTCTAATTAATCCATCCAGCGCTGAAGCTTCAGTTACAAGCTTTCCTGCCCCTTTTCACAGCTTGTGTGTGATTAGGAAATTTCTTTATTTCAATTATCAGACAATTCGGGATTATTTATAATTTGATTAAGGTCCTCTTCGGATAAATCAACTGTTAATGGTGGCTCATTATATTCACATTCTTGCCAATCAATCATCTCATACTAATTTGTAGCATTTAGTTTCAGCGGAGCAAGTGTAAACTTTCTTAAGTCGGTATTGTTGCCTTTTCTAGCTTTTAATATTCTGCGAACGGCCAACTCCCTAATACACCGGTTTTCATCGCCCAGCATTCCCAGTAGTATGTTCTCAGGGTGTGCAAAATATCCATTTCGTATTACGACGGGATCAACTACCTACTTCTTTCAACTCTTCTGATAAATATCTGGATAATTGTATGGCCTTCCATACATTTGAAGGACCTTGCAGACATGATAGATGTGCTTCTATTTTGAACCACATTGGCACATACACTTTGACAACATACGTTGCTGATATAACCAAATCTGCAGAGCAACATATAAGCGAAGTATTCGAAGGTTCTCGTTTTGAAAGATTAATAGAAACATATGCCGTTATTACTGCTTGGCATATTTCATAAAAATATAACTGATATGTGTTAAGATCTTTCACCTTAACTATAGGAATTTCGGATTTAATAATCTTAATTGCAGCTACTGGCATCTGCTCGCATTTGACTAACGACTTTCCTATTATACCTGAAAATCCTGAAATACAGTTCCGTCAACATGTTCGATCAAGTGCCTTTTATTGGAAGTTCATTTGCATGCAGTTGGCAAATGAACTACTGAAGTTGTCTCTTAAAATGTTTTTCGAGTAGAGCTATAACACCAACTATAGAAACAGTATTTGTAGCCGTTCCATCACATCCGACGACTTTTAAGGTGTTAGTTGGGATTCGAGAGTTTTCAAAATAACTGATAATGGCGTTAATGATGTTTACAGCTGATGTAGAAGGTGTGACATGTCCCAAATATGATGATCCGGGCTCTCCAATTAAAACTATATGTTCTTCGGTTGTTATCTTTCGACGGTTATCTATTAATTTCATGGCCTTGTCTTTACGCCCATCGAAATAAAGTCCACGTAATGATATTGGCGTTCCACATGATGATAATTCACCTCTCTTCTTGCTTATAGCTCTTCTAATTTTGTTTTTATCTATTACATGCGTTGTGTTAGATTAATTAATTAAACCAAACTCTTGTAGTACTGAAGAAGCAATCAGTGCTCCAGCTCTATCGGACATACCGCATCTATCTAAATTTTCGGCTAAAACTGACAGAGTTCACTGTTCACCGAGCTTTCATGTATGCAGAACACAGCGCATGCTGTATTATACATGCGTACATTAGATAACGTACGTAGGTAGAGTGAAATTACTTAGAGAAGATAACATCGTCATAGAATACGCAGAGACCGATACCGTTACCACGTGCTCGTTACCTAGGTAACGATGCTATTTTTACAGCTGCATGGGCGTTAAGACTGCCTACTACCATTGATTAATATTTAAATAAAAAATGGATGGCACGGGGCACTGATATTATGCCAACTTTTATACGCGATGTGCGACTTGATGCTATCTTCTCTAAGTAATTTCACTCTAGTAATAAGTAATTTAAATTTAATATCGTAATTAAACATAGTTTAAAAATATTACTAATTGATAAGTATCGATAATATTTGTAAGGGTACGTACTATCTTTTTGGTCTTTGATGCTAACCCGCACCCTTGAGTCTTAATATTTTGGTTTAAAATTTTTACCAGCCAATTTCAACCCTAAGACCAAACTTTTCCTCGCTCGCTATTTTAGATATGCACAAAATAAAAAAATTGGACATTTAACCCTCACCCGCTACCCCTAAACTTAAATATTTTTTACTAAAACTTCTACCTGTTGCTTATAACCCTAAAACACAACTTTTGCACATCCGCCATTTTGAATATATAGAATATCAAAAATGTTTACCTTTGACCCCAACCCGCTACCCCCAAGGGTTAATATTTTAATTTGAAATTTTAACGTATTATTTACAATCCTATCACACAACTTTTGGGCGCCCGCCATTTTGAATTAGGTAAAAAAAAAAGAAAATCGATGCACCCTAATGTGTAACCCTTTTATAGTTGTTGGTCCAGATACAGACTTAATAACGTTACTTATTGAGCATTGCAAAACAAAAAATGTATACATGATGAGACCCGGTGATTGAGGTGAATCTAATAAAATAACAAATATCTGCAAGTTAAGTTCAGAACTAAGTGAAAATGTAGTAAAAAATACTCTATTTGCACATGCCATATTCGGATGCGATACCACCTCTGCATTTTATAAAAATGGCAAAAAACAGTATTTTCAGTTTTAGAAAATTATACTGAACTAAGTAACAGGCTATTAATTTTCAAAAGTTTTGCTGAAGCAAATCGCTTGCACTAATTGGGGAAGAATTTATTTTAAGATGGTATGGCAGTAAAAAAACAAATAGTTTAAATGATTACAGGTTCGTTAGGAATAATCAGATTTTTGCTAGACAGAATATTTTCCAGAACTTCGATCTAACAGTTCTTCCGCCAACATCCTTTGCCACTAAATTTCATACTTATAGTGTATTGGCAAATTCAAATCTGGTTAGGCGACAATCTTAATCCAGAGAACTGGGGTTGGAAAAACAGCGGTTATCTAGAACCAGTAACACCAGTACAAAAGTGTGCCCCTGATTTCATTTTAAATATTTTATTCTGTGGTTGCAAGAAAAATTTCAAACAGTCTTGTACATGTAAAAAATATAACCTTAGGTGCAATATCAGTTGTGTAAATTGCATTGGACAGGACTGTGACAATGCGTCAGAGGTGTTACTTTCTGAGAATGAGGCTAGTTACTTCCACGTCCAGTGGAAGTATAGTAACGACAAAAAAATTTTTAAAAATTTTTATTGTCCAAATAGGCTTAAAATGTTATGAAACGTCGAGATTTTAAGTTTGAGCGAAAAAAAAATTTCTGTCTGTCTGTCTGTCGGTCTGTCGGTCTGTCTGTCTGTAACTTTTTTTTGTGCGCACGTTTACTCTGGAACCGTTTAAGATATTGACTTGAAATTTGGTACACATATGTACTTTAACGAGATCTAGAACTAAATTATATTTTCATCTTGTTCCGTCGAAGGGTTGGGGGGTAAATTGGGGTAAACTTGGGGTAAATAGGTCAGTCAAGCAGGTAAGAGTCCATAAAATTGGTATTTAGTATATACAAGAGAAGCTAAGGTCTCAAAAAAATTTTTGGCCTTAGCCACCCCCATTACAACCCCCACCCCCTTATTAAAGGGGATGAAAAAAAATTGTGATTTAGTGTAGGTACAGGAACCAGAAACCTCAAAATATTTTTTTTACTTCATCCACCCCCCACTATCACCCCCCTATCACCACCCCCCACCCCACTACCGATGTGGGGTATCGTTTTATGGGTTTTTGGGGTAGAGGATTTCAAATATTATATTATTAAAGTTCCATAAACAATTATTTTCACATACAAAGTTTTTTCGTTGTGAGTGACTTGGATAGAGAATCTGGATGTGGAAGTAGTGATTCCTTGGGCAGCGGTTTTTTTTAGTTAAAGCTCGTATTTTATGCTTATTTAATTTATTCATGCTTTTTAAAGAGTTTATAGTTTATTTTATCACTATTTATGAGTTCTGTTATTGTGTTTGTTGTTACATTCTTTTGTTTTTAGAATGGATTTTATTTTACGAACGTATTACTTTAATTAATAATTAGTATTATCAGTAATAATTGTTGTTGTCTGTTGTTACATTTTATGGTATTAAAATACAAGAAGTATTCTTTTTTTATACAAATCTGTCATTTTGACAACCGTAACTTTGCTAATATTTAACCGATTGAAAAAACTTATATTGCTTGTTTGATGCTTGGGTAGGCACTCATCTTGTACAGATACCTCCAACTTCAGGCAATAGTTAATAAGTCCGACTAACTTTTGTCGAAACTTGCAGTCGTAGCAGCCATAACGATATACAAGGTGATTCATAAGTAATGATACAACACTTAACTGTAGATAGTAGGAGTCAAAATATTAAGATTTAGCCAATAATGCCTTAATGAAATGTTTATAGGTAAAAAAGATACAAATTAAATTTTTTATTTTGCTTGTAATTTAATGATTTTTTAACATTTTATCATGAAAATTGGTGGATGGAGGTTATTTCTGGTGGGAAACACACCTTCAAATTTTGTCTAGCTCCTAGAGGGCGCTACGTACTCTATGTTTACTGTATTAAAATGCCTAAATCTTAATATTTTGACTCCTACTAACTACAACTAAGTGTTGTACCATTACTTATGAATCACCCTGTATAAATAAATTATTATTTTTTAAAATTTTCCATAATTTTGTAGGAGAGTGCTGAGTATATACAAATCCAGCAAGGATACTTCTACGCTCCCGTCGTGGAACATGAACATGAAGGTGCTTTTATTTCAAAACCACAGTACGAAATTTTGGAAAGTGGCGAAATTAATAAAGTACCTCTTATAATTGGTTTCACCAGTGAAGAGGCCATGTTTATGACTGCCAGTAAGTGCCTAAAAGTTTATATACTCGACATGCATTGTAGTTTTAAAACCATTTAGCTCTTCGTTAAACATCTTTTCAATCATAATTAGCCCCAAAGTGTGATTTTTCTGAAACACATGCTGCGTAACACAGTAGATTTATCAGTTCTTGTATTTTTGAGATGAGTTGCATGCTTCTTAAATCTAGTTATTATTCGGTGTTTTTTAAATTGCAATCCTTACAGGCAATTTCGTAGATTACAGACTTCCGCGTTTACTTCGACTTTAACTGCGGTATGTCTAGAAGTTGGGCATTTAGAAAAAAATAATCTGTTTAATTTGTTTGTATTGTACATCTAGCTCGAAATTGTATTGTAGCGGGACATTTTACTCTGTTACAGATCAAAGCGATTTGTTAAACACGGCGCAAGTGTTTGACAAAAATCACAAGCTCTTGGTTCCACGTGATCTACACCTTACAGATGAAGACACTATTAATGAGGCCGCCGAAGAAATCAAAGCATTATATTCAGACGTTGATTTTGAGGAAGATCCTTTAAGACTTGTCAGGGTAAGTGAAAATTATTGTTTGTAATATATACAAACTTACGCATTGTAAATGCGTTTGGTTCTGAAAGCTTTTGTGTTTAATTTGGAGTTGTTTCAATGGACCGTCAAGCCTGTCAGATGGAGGACAGAAGTGAGATTAAGGCGAGAAGGCTGCTCAGTTGCTCAGTGCTAAGTGCTCTCAAAGGCGAGTTGGAATTCTGACATAAAGAGTGACCTAAAAAAACTCGTATTTATTTTTTATTTTTGAAAAATGCTGTCGAACATATGATAGTTTTTAGAAATTGTTTTGTGCGGAAATATATTTATTTATAATGTATTACCTACATGTTTTATATTGGACAAGAAATGCCTAGTAAAATTAAAATACAGTCCACTTATTTATCGAAGTCCCATCAAAATGTATTGCTTTGAAGCACTGATTCGGAGAAAATTATTTTGTGGATTGTATTAGAATTAGCAGCTCCAGATGCTTCCATTCGCCTCCATCTAAGGCCCTGACCTTTAATATATTCCTCTTATCCTTGTATCTTTTAAATTCAGCTCTAATTATTCATTTCTAGTACTCTAGCGACCAGTCTTTCACCCGAGCCCTTGTCAAGTACGCAGAGATTCAATCCCAGATCACTGATGTACACTTCTACCGATTCGCTTACAGTGGACCCTTAGGAGGAATTGTTCAAGAACCAGGTAACATCAACAGCTACAGCAATCTGACGAAGTCTATTTCTGATCGTTTGTTAAATTACTATTGCAGTTGAAGGCTTTTCTGAGACTGTCAGGCATGGAGAGGAGCTCACTTACATATTCGTACGTAACTGGGAAAATCAAAATACCACCGATTTGTCAAAGTTCCCTGAGAGTGACGTGCTTGTGCTTAGGAGGCTCACTACCTTGTACACCAATTTTGTCAAAACGCTGTAAGTAAAAGACTATTTTGTTTTGGTAAATACTTTTTAGAATTTGATCGACTACTTTCTAATACTTTTTAGAATCAGTGTGGATGTGTAAGGGGGAATGCATGAACTGATAAACAGCACATTCATAGCAACAAAGGTAAACTCCAGATATGCACTGAGGTTCACGAATATAGCACAAAAAATAATAATTAATAAGTATAGTAACGACAAAAATTTTTTAAAAAATTTTTATTGTTCAAATAGGCTTAGAATGTCACGAAACGTCGAGATTTTAAATTTGAGCGAAAAAAAATTTCTGTCTGTCGGTCTGTCTGTAACTTTTTTGTGCACACGTTTACTCTGGAACCGTTTGAGATATTGACTTGAAATTTGGTACACATATGTAGTTTAACGAGCACTAGAACTGGATTATATTTTTATCTTGTTCCGTCGAAGGGTTGGGGGGTAAATTGGGGTAAGTTTGGGGTAAATAGGTAAATCAAGCAGGTAAGAGTCCATAAAATTGATATTTAGTATATACAAGAGAAGCTAAGGTCTCAAAAAAAAAATTGGCATTAGCCACCCCCATTACCACCCCCACCCTATTATTAAATGGGATGAAAAAAAATTGTGATTTAGTGTGTGTACAAGAACCAGAAACCTCAAAATATTTTTTTTACTTCATCCACCCCCACTACCACCCTCTATAACCACCCCCACCCTGCTACCGATGTGGGGTATCGTTTTATGGGTTTTTGGAGTAAAGGATTTCAAATATTATATTATTAAAGTTCCATAAACAATTATTTCCACGTACAAAATTTTTTCGTTGTGAGTGACTTGGATAAAAAATCTGGATGTGGAAGTAGTGATTCCTTGGGCAGCGGTTTTTACATTAAAAAATGCAGCATAATATTATGCAGGATGCTACTATTATAATAAGTTACCACACGAAACAAAAAATTTGAAATCACCAAAACAATTTACAAACAAAATTAAAAACGTGTTAACAGATAGTAGATAGTTTTTTACAATATGAATGAATTTGAACAACATATTAAATTTCAGGAAAATGAGATTTTTTGATTTCTTACAGCTTTAACACTCTTTCAATATTATTATAATGATATAATGCCTAGTCAATAGTTTAAAGGTCCCCTTATCGTGTTTTTCTTAAATAACTCGAAAACTACGACCCCTAGCGAAAACTTGTTTTTATATAAAATTAAACTAGGTGAAATTTTCTACAAATAAGTTTCTATTCATTTTTTATGTAGGATCAATACTTTACGAAATACAGAGGATGGAAAAATTGGGAATTAAAAAAAAAATTAAGCAGTTTTTCATGTTTTCTTCGGAAAAACTCGGTGAAAATGCACTTTACACAAAAGTTGCAAATAAAAAAGTCTTGTATTTCGATGATACATTCACCTAAACTTTTTCAGATTTTTTTTTTACATTTCCCCTCCGCCACTTTTAGGAATTTTCGAGTGGCCATATCTCGATAAATATGCATCTTTCGAAAAAATTCACGAGAGTAAAACCATCTTATTTTAGAAGGTATATTGTTTTTTTTTCATTTTTGGCCATTTGCCATTAAGTTACGGAACCCGTGTTAACAGGGGTGTTTTCTACCCCTCCGATCATTTCCTACACTATTTTTTTTTCATCTTTTTTACTAACGTCATTACAAACACATTGCACAAGGTTTCATCAAAATCCATTCATTAGCACTCAAATTCGAGATTTTGGTCATTTAAGCGTTCCGTTGACTGAACTACCTTTGATCCTATATAAAAAATGAATAGGAACTTATTTGTAGAAAATTTCATCTAGTTTAATTTTGTGTAAGAACAATTATTCGTTAGAGGCCTCAGTTTTCGAGTTATTCAAGAAAAACGGGAAAAGGGTACCTTTAAACCACCCCCTTCCCCTCCGCTCACCCCCCACCGATCAGGATTTTAGTATGTTGTTCAGGGTACTCCCCCCGACAACTGTAGAAAAATTGGCTACTACACGAATTATTTGCCCTTTCCCCTATTTGGTCTTTTTTTGTACTTCGTTGACTGGATTAGGTACGGATCGCTTGAGAGAACGTTTGTGAGTTGTCAAAAAAATCGCTTCGAAAGAGCCTTTTTATGAAGACGGTGCCGTTCTCTTTTCTCAATTATCTAACTTATATACCAATTTTAAAAAAACGTTAAAGGTATAGACTTGGGTTGATTCTTTCTTTTTTATTGAAAACTTAGTTTCACAAGACTGGGAAATTCAAGCAAATAATTCGTAGAATTGTAAAACGGTGGACTGTTAAATTGTACAATTAAATTTTGTGTATTTTGCAGAAATCCTACTCCTGAAAGAGATGAACTCTTGCAAAACGTCATCTGGCCCAGAGTAAATCCAGTTTATTTCCCATATCTGGACATAGGATCGTCCTTTCAGGTGAAGTTGCATCCCAGAAATGATACATTTGGCGCATGGGAGACTATCTATGAGGAGTACGGAGAGGAACCTTACGACACATACTAGACTTTGTTTAAACGTTTACAATAAATAAATAATGCGTATTTGTTGTTTCATATTTAATCCAGACAAACCTAACTTTTCGGGGGTAATTTATTTTTTTTTTCTCTAAAAGGTAATGTTTTTTGGTAATTGTTCATTTGTACTTAGTTTTTCAGGAAACAATGAGTCTAGGCGTGTACATGCAAGTTCATTTCATTTTTTCATTTTCATTTCAAAATGTTTATGAAATTTGAGATTCATGACATTGCTTTTTTGTTACAAATTGACGTGCTACATGTGGCAAATTTAAAGCTATGGCCTGTTTTCACTCCTTTGAAAAAAATAAAAAAAACAAAGTTTTATTTTAGCAATTTACTCAAGACAATACTTTTTAATTCAAAAATACTAGGTATAAACTATAAAGTTGAAAGCTTATTCAGTTACCTTTGGTTGGAGACCTATTAAAACCCTTTACGATAGGACTGCTTTACTGAAAGAAATATATTTAGAATGTAATTTAGGATTTTCAAATAGGTACACTGTGTACCAAAAATAATGTTATAAATGTATTAGATATGAATTAAATGCATGTGTACACACTGTATATAGAAACCTCAGATTAGATTGTAAAATTATTTTTCCTGTAAAACACACATTTGTTACCTCCGCCGCAGTATGTCATTACTTCGCGCTTAATTAAAAAAATCAGCAATCGTTGTACAAAAAAATAATAAATGCCTTTATCGTCGAAAATTTCGTTTCAAATAAGATCCACATCACTAAAATTTTCTAAGATGATGTCTAAGATCCGAAAACTGCTCAAAAACTATACATAAACAAAAAACTGTAAATGTGTTTACACAAAAATTTACCATCTGTTAAATGACCACCATGTACATTTCCTTAGTAAAAGTATATCAGAATTTCTTCTAGACAACAGCGACAACTACATTTCAAATATTTTATTGCTCCATGGTTCTTATTTTTTAAAGTGACCACCCTGTATATTTTTCATATTTTTCTTCCTTGACAGTTGTATTAGCTATATGCGAAATATTACTGTCCCCCGTCACATTTGTCATTTTTTTTAAGGGAGATCACCCTGTATATTTTCTCTAAAAGTGCATCAAGTTTTCTCTTCGGTAATTGTGTCAACTACATTTCAAATATTATTTCAACCATAGTTTCATAGGCAAGAATTATAGGGTCACCACCCTATATTTTGTCACATTCTTTTTTCCTTGAGAGTTGTGTTAACTAAATGCGAAATATAATTGTCTTTCGTATTTTTTTTTTCATTAATTGCTTATATAGAGCATCCACCCTGTATGTTTTCACTAAAAATATAATACTTCGTTGGCACTAGCGTTAACTACATACAAAAAAAATTTCTGCTCCAAGAGCTAAACCTATCATGCCTTAAGTATTTTTGTGCTGAATCCGAATTTTCAATTAAAAAAAATTTCTACCGCGTAGATTTCGAGTAAATGTCAACGCGGTAGAAAATTTTTTAAACTGAAAATTCGGATTCAGCACACAAAAATACTTAAGGCATGAAAGTCCTTGGAGCATAGAAATGTCTGCTTTATTATTTACTTGATTATAATTAGCTACAAATAATATTTTCCCAACCCTAGTCAAACTTCCTTCGTTGTTATCGTCTCCATATACCCTAAATGAATAATTAGAAAATAATTGACTAATGCACTGTAATGCAATTGAACATAACCAACGTATGCACCATATAACGATAACATATTTTTATATTCAGTTAAATTATTAATGGGCTATGTGGATCGCGTACGCTGACGTCACAGATTTTGAGACCTTAGGAAAAACAAACAGCTATCATTGAATCAGAATGTTTCCCTTAAAAGTGAATTTTGCACCTTATATTATGAGAAAAGAATGCTTTAGTATAAATATTATGTATTTCCAAATAGTACACATGGGGATACTGCGAATTACTTGATTTTTGAGAGAAGTGCATAGTCCGAAGGATGAGTTCAAAGCATTCAAAAGTCTTGATAGTAGAGTGCATTAATACGCTTATTGTGACTTCTGTGGGGGTTTCGTTGTTACAAGCTGAATTTGATATAAATGATGATATATTGATGTTTCAAAATCTCAAAGCCGTCAAGAAATGTCCTACTCAAACAAATAACACATACAAATAATATACCAATCGATGGAAAAAATAATGGTCTTTATTTTTTATATCTTGTAGAATTTTGATTCATTGGGCCGTTTTAGCCAAACATGTGTCATTGTTGGAAGGCTCCTCACCCGTTTTTTTGCTGTGGGGCCTTAAAAAAAAGAAAATAGAAAAAGCAAATGGAGGGTCTTATGCAAAATTTTATACTCTATCGAATGGCGCCAAGATCATTCCTCTAGCTTCTGCCGTTTTTGAGAAAGAAAAAATATATATAGGCAGATACAGGCAGCCCCTTTGAGGGGGAGCAGGCATGATTTCTCGAGGTGGGTCTGTTCGAAAATCTACTTATTTTGACTAGTTCTATTCATGGTTAAAAGGATTTGCTATTACTCAAAAGTAGAAATATCAAAACACCAAATTCACTAAGAAATAACTCGTTTTTTGATTATAATGACCTAAAAGGACATTTTTTGACGGCTTTGAGATTTTGAAACATCAGTATATCATCACTAATTTTATATCAAATTCAGCTTGTAACAACGAAACCCCCACAGAACTTATTTTTATGCGTATATCTGGGCACCGAGCACTCTACTATGAAGCTTGTGGTTAGGTGAAAGAAGTACTCTGCAAGAAATTTACAGTATAAAAGCTTGTTACAAAGGTAAGAATTGTTATCAGTGATCAACCATTCTTTTCATATATACTTGCCTAATTAAATGTTGCTTTATAAATAATTGCTAACGTACAAATTCATTTTCAGGTTATGAACTCGTAGAATCATGAACAAAAGCGATTTACTCCTTAGACCATTGCATATTCAGATGGTTCCTTAGTACTTACTGTGAATGTGTTGCTAGTCTAGACAAAACATGTTCACTACTTAGTGACAAGAAGTATTTCCTTTTAGATTTTTAACCGTAAACATGGTCTATGGTCGAGGAATTAACCGTTGTAAATTTTGTGAAATATAAATTAAGCAATGAAGATTGAGGTGCTATAAACTATTCGAGGTACCTATGTAACAAGACGTACACAATTTCTTCCAGCGGTTAACCCCTCGTCTATAATGTCTCTATAGATTGGACTATATAATCCATTGTAAGTTCTGTAAGAATTTCATTTTTCATATATTATCGATCAATTGCGACCTCCACATGCACAGTTTGATGTGGTAGGGGTAATACATTATAGTTCGAGCGCTGAGATTCATTTAATTATTTCAACTTCTATTTCGTTTCTCTGTATGAAAATAACAATTTGAGAAAATGAAAATTAGTGATGACACATCTGTGGATAAAGAACTTTAAAAAAAAAGAATCATCAAAATGTGTCATCATGCATAAATTTCTTGTATCTTAAAATCTAATCTGATATGATAAAAACATTTATCTATAAGTGCCCACCGGCATAATGTAGTTATAAATAGGTATAACATTACAATGTCCTTAAGAGAATACATCGTTTCGTTCATATCATTTTCAATATGAACTTGAAACATATTAAATTATTGGTTTTGTTGCTTTGCAGTGGATATTTGGTAAGAATTTTTTTTTGATACATTGAACATACCGGTAATACAATCCCTTTATTCTGGAAGACCTGAAGTGACTTTGCGGGAGAGGGCTACATATTTCAAGACAAGGGACAGCATTAATGAATGTATTTTTTTATTTTTAGTCTGCAGAAATAATTGAAGAAATATTTATAGAAATCCCAGACGGACAAATAAAAGGTCGTTCAGTAACTACTATAACGAATAACACTTTTTACTCGTTTCAAGGTATACCGTTCGCAGCGCCCCCTATAAATGAACGCAGATTTCAGGTACGTGTTAAACTATGGATAACGGCGGACAAGTACGTATATCCGGCCGGCTTTACATGCGAAATAAATGGGCAACCGACCGCAGGTCGAGCCCCCACCATTTAAATTCCTTTGTATCGTTGCGCATTAAATCTGCTTGGCACCCGTGAATATGAAATGTCTAGTTGCCCATAAATTCGTACGTGTACGTACTTGACTGCTATTATCTGTATAATTTTTCAAATATCTTTCAAATTGCTGTCTTTTTCATTTCAGGCTCCACAACCAGTAGAGCCCTGGGATGACGTTTTGGATGCAACGTACGAAAGGAACATCTGTTACCAAGTATTGACAGATAGTGACGACGAAAGTGAAGACTGTCTTTTTATAAACGTTTTTACACCTCATGTAAGTAAATGATGAAAACAAACAGGGTTGGACTTAGAGAATCTGGCGTCCTGGGCCACTAGGAAATCTGACGCCTAAACTTAGACTAAAAAAAATTGTGGTGTTAAACTTTGAAGTACTATCAATTATTAAGCACATGATAAAAAAGTGAGACATTCCAGGAAATGATTGTCTATTGGAGGTTAGCACATATTATAAGTCGTCGGCGTTATTATTTTTAAAAGTGCATGGTAGTAGGTGGAAGTAGTATTTTGTTTAAAAACAATGTAATGCAAAATATATATGTATGTGCTTACATACAAGATGCGTTTGATTTTAAATTAAAATATCTATACTACTAAATGAAATACTACAGTTTTTTAAAGGATATCAGGTAGATAAAATGCAACCGTTTTGTTTTTGTTTTTTTTGTTATTGTAGAGATTGCATATTTTGTATAGAGTGGCCCAAAGAAGCAGTGTACCACGAGGTTAAGATTTGTGACTAAATAATTCAAATTTTCTTATTTATTTCATTGATACCAGACGCCAACGATATGCGTTTTTGACCACCTGTGATATGTGTAATTCGGTTTTACACAAATATGATAAATCCTGCCTCTCATTCTAATTCTTGTATACTTTTTTAAGAATAGAAATGTACTTGTACCATTTTATCTTCAGAATGCCTTGGATGCGCCAGCTCCACTTCCAGTCATGGTTTGGATATACGGAGGTGGATTTATTTACGGCTCCTCAAACCAAAACGACCACGGACCTCAACATTTTATAGAGCACGAAGTCATAATTGTTACATTCAACTACAGAGTGGGACCATTTGGTAATGTAATCAGTTTTTCCCTTAAATGTACTTCTCTATTTAGGTCAATATCATCCTTGGTAATTAAGGTACATCTGCAAACAGTATACATGAACCCTGGGCGATAGAAAAAAGGCAGATCATGAATGATGACGAGAAATAGAATAGGCCCCAGAACAGATCCTTGAGCAACACCAATTTTAATAGATAGTAATTCCGACTCATTGCCGTTTAGACATGCTGCCTATTGAATAAATAGGAAGAAAGCAATTAAACTACTTTTTGCCTCAGGCCATAGTATTTTAATTCATGCAGCAGTAGTTCTGTATACTGACGCAGCCGAAAGACTTGGTGAAGTCACGCATTGTAGCCATGGACCTTCTGCCCTTGTCAAAACTGTTGACATTTTCAACCATTGCTAATAAAACTATTATTATCTTATTTTGAGCAAGGAAAAATTATTAGTAAAATAAAATTATTGAATTTAGAGCCAGAAGTATGTGACATGGCTGCTTAGTTCTGGTTCTAAACAAGTGTCTTCTTTTGAGGTGAATATAAATCTCTTTTTACAGGCTTCTTCTCAACTGGAGACTCTGCGATCCCCGGTAACGCTGGGCTGAAAGATCAGAACTTTGCGTTGAGGTGGGTGCAAAAGAACATCGAATATTTCGGCGGTGATCCAGATAAAGTGACAATCTTTGGGGAGAGTGCAGGAGGGGCATCAGTAGTTTATCACATTCTAAGCCCTAAATCAAAAGGTAACAGATTATAGTTGCTTTCTTCTACAGGAGATTGGTACAATACACGCCAAGTGTTGGCATTTTAGCGCAGACTAGGGCAAGTTTATCTAACATTATTAGTGTGGCGATCATAATCCGATCCCTGTCCGTTCTTAGAGTACCATTGAAGTCCTTGATTAGTCATGGATTTGAATTTGTTTGTTGTTCAAAACAAATTTCACACATAGCTCATTGTAACGGTAAAAGTATTTATTTGTAGGTCTATTTAGAGCTGCTATTGCCGAAAGTGGAACCGCCCTGAGTCCCTGGGCATATCAAAGAGATGAGGTGTCAATTACTTATCAAACTGCAGGAAATATTAACTCTGGTACAAACGTTACCGAATTGAGTTCTAGTGAACTTCTCGAATATCTGCTAAGCCTCCCAGCGAAAGCAATCGATGCGGCTTCTTACCTCGTGGCTAGAACGGTAACAATTTAAGTACTAGTCGATACTTTTAGAATTAGCAAAAACAGAATTGCTGATATTAATTAATATCAATAATTTTAATTGTAGCCCTTCCAATGAATACATTTTCCACAATTTTGCAGGAAAGTGAGGCGTACTTCCAAATCCAACAAGGATACTTCTACGCTCCGGTCGTAGAACATGACCATGAAGGTGCCTTTATATCAAGAAGGCAATTTGACATTTTGGAAAGTGGCGACATTAATAAAATACCACTTTTAATTGGTTTTAACAGTGAAGAATCCACGTTTTTTGCTGATGGTAAGTACTTAAAAATCCTCATACTCTCACGCCTTTCACCAACCACGTTGGCATTATTGGAGAATGACTAAAATTATACTTAGCCCAATAAACTATGTATACTCAACACTATTTTCACAGGGTGTAATTTTTGAGCTTCCACAAGCATCTAACTGCTTGTTATTTGGTACAATGTAATTCCTAAAATAAGTGGTTTCATTTTCGAGATTAGTCAAATGCTTCTTAAATCCAATGATCATTGACTATTTCGTTTGCCCAACATTCTTTAACTTGCTATTCTTAAAGGTAATTTCGTAAATCTCGACTTGCTTAGAAATTGTAATTTTATTTTTAAAAATCTTCCTCACTTGTATTAGCTGAATATCTATCCTGGAATTATATTGTAGTGTAACATTCTCCATTACAGACCAAGACTATTTATTGACTCTTGCGCAATGGTATGACATTCATTCGAGATTTTTGGTTCCACTCGATTTGCACCTCGCCGACGAAGACACTATTAATGAGGCTGCCGAAGCTATAAAATCAATATATTCGGATACGGGCTTTGAGGAAGATCCTGTAAGCATTATCAGGGTAAGTAACGATAGGATATTTTCAGAAATTTGGTTAATATCATATTTGGATACTTCATGTAAAAGTTAAAAAAAAGCTTTTTTATATGGTTTCTGTTGTCGTTAAATTTCTGTTTATACAGGACAATGTAGTTTTTACCTCACTGAGAGAGTAGTAAAGGGTGGTGAGCGCTGAACGACTCAACTTTCGGTAATGTCGATAAAATGAATTTGTTGGCCATTAAATGTCAGTTGATGTAGGAAAATGCATTTTTTACCTCCCTGAGATGTTAAGGTGGGCGGTTTCGTGAACGTAATTCGAGAATTTCTCCTGCATCCCTGAACCGATTGAAAAATTTTTTTGATATTCTTTTAGAGATAGCTTTATAGAATGGTATTAGGCTATTTAAAACTAAAAAAAGAAAAAAAATTTTTACTTGTGCGAAAATCGAAAAAAAATGCACTCAGTGAATAATAATAATTTACCGAATTATAAATTAAAATCCATAAAGTATACCCTGGCAAATAGAATTTCAAGATAAAATATTGTAATAGGTCTCTGTATTTTCATGCAGTCTGTCCACCTGTGTTCGGCCTGATATCGTATCATATCTTTCGTTTAAAAGGGTAATAAAAGTTTCAAATAATTATCTTAAAGCACAATATTTACTTACTTATTTTCATCCAATTGCTAGTTGGTTTTGAAATTATTAACTAAGTAGGCACATTATTTGTCGTCATTCTCAAATTCAATTTCATCAGGTTTATTGATAAATTTGACAGTACTTTCACGTGATTCACATTTTCTCTCCAAGTTGATTTCAGTATTCAATTCTTGAGCCAAATTAATATTTTATTTTGTAGGTTTCTCAGTAATTGTAAAATACGGAAATGTGTATAATTCCTCATTTTTAGCTTCCTTTGGCATTCTGAAAGTATAAAAAATCGTATTAAATTTAATATTCAATCATAATCAGATAAATTTTTCATAACATGAAGTTTAATAGGTTATGTTATATTTTTATACATTTGTACTCACTTTTTGTAGTCTGGAATGAAAACACTCAAATAAAGCTGAACTAAATAGATAAAACACAAAGATACAACTTTAAAATATTTCATACAGCCACTAATAATAATTATTATTTAAATATTTGAGAAAATAAAAACTAATAAAGCATGGTCGCTGTGTGTTTGGGGTATTTTTTAGTTGCTTTGGCCTGGCCAGTTTGGCTAGTCGGAAATCAAAATGGCGCTTTATTTAAATATATTAGAGACCTAATAGGTATTAGAGGATACCTTTTAAGGAGATTTAGTCAACATAGTTAATGTCAAAATGGAACCTATTCAGGATAGCCCATTCACATCCATAAAAGGATGTCCTGGAATGTAAAATGGACTGTCTTGAGGACGTCCTAAAATAGGGTATCCTAAAAGGTATATCCGTTTCTCTATTTAGTTTACGTACTGGGATATCCAGGTATGTCAATTTATCATCCCATATCCCGATTGTACTCTGTGGGTTGATACGAAGCGGCGAGTTGTAAGTACTCCGCTCTATGTCTTTTCATTTAAACGACTTGTAACTTAATTTAGCACAGGGATGTATCGAAGCAGATCAGATTGAAATTTTAATAGTAAGAAAAATAAGCTTCGTTACAGTTTCTGGGATTTTTAATTTTTTTTTCACTTTCAGTATTTCAGCGATCAATCTTTTACCCGATCCCTCATCAAACATGCAGAGATTCAATCACAACTTACTGATGTATTTTTCTACCGATTCGCTTATAGTGGACCATTAGGTGGATATGTTCAAGAACCAGGTAACACCTCGTCAATAGCTACAGCACGCCGCTGAAGTTTACGTACGAGCAATTATTTTTCTATTACAGTTGAAGGTTTTTCCGAAATTGTGAGACATGGAGAGGAGCTCGGTTACCTGTTCGTACACAATTGGGAGGGATCACAAAATACTACCGATTTATCAAAGTTCCCCGAAAGTGACATTCTTGTGCTTAGAAGATTCGTTACCTTGTTTACGAATTTTGCCAAAACACTGTAAGTATTGCAATGTATTTCATATATGAACCAAGTAATAATTTTTGAAAGGTCCTTTAGAGAAACGCGGATTAGTTAAACCTTTTGCCAAAACAATAATCCCACGTATTTTTCTAATTTATTTGCTATTTGTTTTGTCTAAAATATTAGAGATGCATATTCATGTCCAAATCAATTCTTAAATTAAAATAAATTAGGTTCTATTAAAAAAAAACATCCCACATCAACAGCATTAACGCATTTAGCAGATGACTTTATTAGAAACATTGGTAGTGGAAAATGTATATGTTTTGCACTGATAGATTTCCCAAAGACTTTCGATAACCATTCTATGCTATTAACAAAGCTTACTGTTATCTTGATTTTCTAAATTTGCGATAAATTTCACGAGAAATTATTTAAATAGAAGAGACCAAGCTGTGATTTTGGATGCATATCGTCTTTGAAATAATAATATTATTATTAATAATATAGGTGTACTTCAGGGTTCAATTTTGGGCCACTATTGTTTACTTTGTACGTTTCTGATATTTCGATGACTGGCGAATATACAAATCGTTTGATCTCCATGAGCGGCCAGATACTTTGACGTTAATAAACTAGGAGCTAAGAACAATTTCTGAGTACCTATTCATTATTGTAAATAAGGCAAAAAATTTAGGGCTTTAGTTAGGTTTAGTTAAATTTTGAAAAATTGAATTTTGAATATGGTTGATTGAAAAAATCTTACTAAAGATTTAGGACTTCCGAACGGCAAGCACTAAATATGTACTATGTACTAATATATTCTGCGTATTTTGCAGAAATCCCACCCCTGAAAGAGACGAACTCTTGGAAAATATCATCTGGCCCAGAGTAAATCCAGTCTATTTCCCATATTTGGATATAGGATCATCCTCGCAGGTGAAGTTGCATCCCAGAAATAGTACATACGGTGCATGGGAGACTATTTATGAGGAGTATGCACTAAAACCATACGACACCTACTAGATTTTATTTAAATGTACAATAAATAAATAATGCATTTTTGTTGTTTCATATTTAGCCCAGGTAAATCTAACCTTTACCTAATAATCGAGGTAAACCAGTCATTCAATAGTCTCTTCTCTCACAATGAGATTATGGCCTTTCTGCTGGATCGAGTAATACTGTTACCATGTTCTGGAATGCTTTGTACCTTTGCTTCGGTGACAGTGACAGTGACCGTAACTGTGAGAGGGACAGTATATCTTTATTTCTTTAGCATAAAAATTGCTATACAAACACATAAGTGCTAAAATAATATAGCTAAATAAATCTACCATTCCAACATAACAAAATTAACGCAAGGAAAGTTGTAGAAGTTGCAACGCCTTGCCTGCTTAGGAGTAATGTGCTTCTGTCCCACAGCTATGGAGGCAATGTTGGACCTACTTCCTCTACATCTGCATGTAGGGAAGGAGGCAGCACTTAGTGTCCTAAAGCTGCATCAGGTATTCCCCTTCAAACCAGACGATCTGGTTGGTCACTTAAGGAATCTGGGATCAATTGAACTGGAATCCATGACCAAATCCACTGACTCAACGCCAATTAAGCGGGAATTTGACTGTCCGTTTGATGTGCTAACTGAGAGCCTTCAGACGAGCAGAGTCGAAGTCCTGCAGTTGGTACACAGATGGATCAAAGATGGCTGAAGGAGCTGACGCGGGCGTATCTTGGCTTAATTGCAGGCTATCCAAAGCCCTAGGCAAGACCCCAACCATCTTCCAAGTAGAAATCTTTGCTATAGACCTATGTGCCTAGGAATGCATAAATAAAAACATTCGAATGGCAAAGATCTATATACTTTCAGGCATATATAATAATGTTACATTATAATTTATGTTTTTTTGTTATGTACAATGTGTGTACAACGAATAATGTTAAAAAACGTAAGCGTTACGAATTAAATAAATGTGTACACAATGCACATAAAAATCTCGAATTATAATGTAGAACTATTATTGTTCCGGTAAAACACACATTTCTTGCCTCGGCTGCAGAATATCATGACTTTGTACTTAAACAAAAAAAGTGATGGATACGTTTTTCATCGTAAATTTGGTCGCAAGAAAATGTCTAACCGAAAAAAAAAAAAAAACTATAGCAATAAAAGGAAGTGTTTTTTAAAATGTAGATATCTACAAAAAAAGAAAAAAGGTCTAGAATTAACCGTATGGCGAGTGGTCAAACTTCAAAACAAAAAAAATCTAAAAATTTTTTTGTGCCATGAATGGAGGGAGATTCATGGAGATTTTTGCAAAAATTTTTACAAATTCTTTATATTCCTCGCTTACTGAAGAGAAGTATTGTAGTCGTGAAAAATCACTGCTCCAGATTACTGGGGGTTTTCATATTTCAGATTTAGATTATGAAAATTTAGGTATTTCAATTCAGTCATTCAGTCCGTCCGTCGGTCGGCGTGACGTAAGAGTAGACTAAGGCGTGACGTAAGATAAGACTTATTGCCATGGAATAAAATATAGTATATTTTGATCGAAAAATATAGAGACTGAACCATAGGAATTATACCACAGAGAAGCGACAGCAAGACTTCCCGCGTACCGTTTTCGTATGTGCATGTGTCAAACAGGTTGTGCAGTTGTCAGTTCCACGTGTTTACATTGCGTCAAAGACGACCCAACCACCATTGGTATAATTCTCTGGGTTAGAGAACAGAGCACCAGTGGTCTGTCCCTTGCTCTGAAAGTTACCGTCAATCGGGGATATATCTAGTGATTTCTAAAGATTTTTTTGAATATATCCAATCTGCATAATTTAAATCTGATTAAGCACGTTGATAGAGGTATATTTAGGGAACTTATTTTAATGTAAAGAGAGTAAATTAAAGTGAGCAATATGTTTTTTTACTATTTTTTAAATGTGTCTGGTTTGAGGATATATCGGAAAATTGTATTTTTCCATTTAAAATGTGTAGATTTTAATATTTTTTCGATATAGAATTTATTATACACCCGAATCGGATAATTTTGTTTAAAAAAATATAAGTAAATGCTATTAAAAATAGACTTTAAGAGGAAAGTAAAAAAGTAAAATTTAAAATATATTTTATTTTAACATATGTAGGTACAAACATAAGTAAAAAATCGATAAACAAAAAACTTTCATAAATAATACACCACAAAGAAAAAAATGTGTTTGTACCTTCGGAGAATGATTTTGTAGTGTCCGATATAACCCTAGAGAACCATAAAATCTGTATTATCCATTTTTATTGGAAAATCAAGCTTTAAAATTTAAAAATTGCCCGTTTGATTTGTTAACGAGTTATGTACTAATATTTTTTCTCAAAGAACCGAGCCTGTATTTATCAAAAGTATCACATTTATAAATAAAAATATTTTTTGTAAAACATGTTGTTTGTTTTATTTTTAAAATTATAAACAAAAAAATATTTAAACAACAAATTGTAATGTTATGTACAATATATTATTCTAAAATATGTTTTGATAACGTATATCTATACAATACATTCTATTATATATATGAATGTAAATATTTGATATTTAATATATGAGGGGCGTTTTTTTTACGTTTTTTTAGCCTTTTTCAGAAACTAATAGTGTTTCAAACATAAACTATTCAAACCTTGAAGTTCTCTCAGTGCAAGAGATTGTGTTTGACTAATGTTCAATGTCATTAGAACCGGGCCATAAAATATCAAAGGAACCGCCGATCTTGTCGCTTCTCTGTGGTATAAGTTCTCTGACTGAACACCCCAAAAAATAATTAAGGAAAAAATGTTACGAAAAACAATAATATTTGACATGTAGTTAACATAATTGCTCAGGAAGAAACCTATTTTAGTTTTAGTGAAAAATATATACAGGGTGGTCATTAAGAAAATAAAATAATTACTGAACTGAAGGCGTCAACATTTGACGGAGGATGTATAGAGTAGACTCTTTTATTTTTTGGACTACCTACTCTAGGAAAAAGTGAGATCATTACGTTGAAACAGAGCCTCGAATTTCTCGAAAATGTGAGTGTTGGTAGTGAGTTCAGTTTCAAGTATGCCTCCAAAGAATAATTTCTAGGATACATTTTTCTTCATTCCGTCGAATTTCGGCAGGCTCAGCTAGTTAGTTTTAATAACATCATTTATATCGTTGATGAATACGACAAATATAAACGGCCCTAAGTTAGAGCTTTGAGGTACTCCGAAAGTATTCGTATAGTGATACGAACAAAAACCTTCATACCCAACAAACTGTTTGTGTTCAATTAAGTATGAAATAAATAAATTGATTAAGTATTCTGAGAAACCAAAGATATTTGGTTTTTGGTTTTTTGGAAGTCCCATTTGCCACTTGTACTGTCTTGCATACATTTCTTATTTCGTAAAATTCAATCTGATATGATAAAATATTTATCTATAAGTGCCCATCTGCATAATGTAGTAATAATAGGATATATAATATCCTTAAGAGAATACATCGTTTCGTTCATACCATTTTCAATATGGACTTGAAACATATTAAATTATTGGTTTTATTGCTTTGCTGTGGATATTTGGTAAGTATTTTTTTATAAATTAACCACACCGGTAATAAAATCCCCTTTATTCCGGAAGGGCTGAAGTGACTTTGCGAGGGAAGGTTACACATTTTAAGACAAAGGAACCCATACCCATTACTAGGATTAATTTCTTTTACTCAGTGTTCCATCCGGGAATCGAACTCGGGACGTCATAGTGAGAGCCAAGACTTCTTGTTTCTGGACCTCGCAATTATACAGCTACATACAGTATCGGAAAGTGCTGGTATTGGGATGACAATAAGAGCAAGCGAGAGCGCGGGAAGCGAGAGCGAAGCATGCAATAGTGTACATGCTTCTGTTGATGGGTGTATCCAATCTTTACCTCTGCTAGAGTATTGGTGGACGTCTTTATTGTGGACGGTCGGTTAATGGCGCAATGACAAACGCAGGACTTTCTGATTCTGTATATATATGGTCGTCTTTATAACTTTTAAATCAACGCTGACTAGTTTTCTGACGCGTATTAATGGGTATATATTTTTTATTTAGACTGCAGAAATAATTGAAGAAATATTTATAGAAATCCCAGATGGACAAATAAAGGGTCGTTCAGTAACTACTATAACGAACACCACTTTTTACTCGTTTCAAGGTATACCTTTCGCAGCGCCCCCTGTAAATGATCTCAGATTTCAGGTAACCATTAAACTATAATTTTTCAAATATCTTTCAAATTGCTGTTTTTTTTTTAATTTTAGGCTCCACAAGCAGTAGAGCCCTGGGATGACGTTTTGGATGCAACATACCAAAGGAACATCTGTTACCAAGTATCGACAGATAGTAACAAAGAAAGTGAAGACTGTCTTTTTATAAACGTTTTTACACCTCATGTAAGTATATAATTGATACAAACAGAGACGGACTAGAGAGTTTGGCGCCTCGGGTTACAGTAAATTTGGCGCCCTATATAGTACAGCAATTAGAAGTTTTAACTTCGGAATAATGTCCTATAAAATATATTTCGTTCATTTTTGGCAGTATAATAGTAAATGCTTCACAGAAAAGTTTCTATATTGTGTGGAGGCTTGCTAATGTATAGGGTGCCATCCTCTTCGCAGGGGATGGCACCTAAGAAAAAAAGAAAATATTGGATCTGAAAAATAATCAAATTTTAAGAAGAAAAGGTTCTATGCAATTTTTCATATAAATTGTTAGTTTTAAGTTATAACGATACGTTGAAAGTCTTTTAATGGATAAAGTAATGTAGTGTAATGCACTAATATAGCACAGTATGTAACATTTGTCATAGAATTACTTAAAACTATGATACACAAGCTAAAAACGTACTCTTCGCCTGTTCACTGAACTTCTTATATAATTGGTAAAAGACTCAGTGTAAAATAAAGTAAAAATTAAAAAAAAACATACCAAACCTCATTTGGGTTTCGAACCCGGGACCCTTGGATTCCGAGTCAAAAACGTAAGAACTACATCACCACCTTACACCTTAATGTAAATTTTTACATTATAAGACACGAGCTAAAATCATATTTTCACGGTTGTATATTACATTATAAAATGTGTATTTGTAAAATTTATAAATATTTAGATATTAAAATGAAATATCATTCCACCAGATTTCTATTCGATTACAAAAATATAAAAATCAAAAAAACTTTTTTTTCAAATTTAACACTTTCATTTACCGATCAATTTTGTCCAGTAGGGTTCTTCCTCTAGCTAACACTAACTTACTGTCCAAATTTCAGTACAATTGGATTTTTATTTCTTGAGTTATCGTGCTTACAGGAACGTGACGAACAGACAGACAGACGGACGGACAGACGAACGGACATTTTGAAAGTTGTTCAGAATTCGTTCACTAACACAATGATATGAAAATTTTTTGTCTGCGAACGATATTTACCCTTTTAGAAAAATGCCGATTAAATGCAATAACCACACAAAAATGATTACAATAAATACATAACAATTTACAAAAAAAATAATAATTACATTTTAGTTGAATTACACAAACGTATATAATACAGTGTACCGGAAATAGGCCAACGTTAAATAAATAAATAAAAAAAATGAATATCAGTGTAAAAAATATTCTATATGGTAGTGGCTTTTTTTTTATTAAACATTATTTGAGGTGAGTTCTAAAAAATCTAACGCGTGTAACAGATTTAATATGAACAGATAACTTATTTATCTTTTTTCTAGTATTCGCGTTATAAATATCAAAGTTTCTGGGAAATTTTCCTTGACGTTTAAATATATAAATGCTCAATTCAAATATTAAGATAGATGATAGAGTTTCTAGTTCACAAAATAGCGATTTGCAATAATGTCTACTATTAACACTAACAGTGGTTCTTATTTGTTTTTGACCTGAATATATCTTACAGTCAGTTTCACAATCGTTGGTTATCTTTTTGGTTGACTAACCAGAACCTGAAAGTTATAATTATTAGTAAATAGTAAACACAACTTTACCAGATATTCTTACCTTTATAGTAATAAGTCATTGCTCAAATCCTAACTATTAATTAACCAACAATTGTAAAACTGGTTGTTAACACAGATTTTTATAATAAAGTATTGGTCAAATCCTAAACATTAGTTAACCAACGATTGTGAAACTGGCTGTTAGTAGCATGAGTAAACCAGCCCCAAAGTAAGTTTCCTCGTTATTTAAATATGAAGAGTTGCTAAAGAAATATGTATTTAGATTAGAAAGAGTAGCATGACATGAACCTTTCAACCTAGTAACATATTTATAAGATATAAGATCAGATATATCATCAGCAAATATGGTTAAGTTTGTATTTGGTACTAAATTTTTTACTATTTTATTTGCAGAATGCCTTGGCTGCACCAACTCCACTTCCAGTCATGGTTTGTATATACGGAGGTGGATTTATTGACGGGGCCTCAGAGCAAAACTACTACGGACCTCAACATTTTATAGAGCGCGAAGTCATCATTGTTACGTTCAACTACAGAGTGGGACCATTTGGTAATGTAATGTGTTCTTTCTCCATACATTTAGTTCTTAGTATTGAAGCGAATACCTCTAGTTTGATGTTATTGTAGAAGAAACTCATCACCGCTCGTCTGAAGAACATGGCACCATTTATTTTATTAAGGGCGCCAGTCGCGTTCTCCTCTTTGACATTGCTTGGTCTACTCTCAGGGGGGGGGGGGGGGGAGGACGATCAAGGACTGTAGTCTTTAGTTTTATTATAGACAAGAAAAGGTTAAAGTTTATACCTACCGTGGAAAAAAAACACATTGAAATTTAATTCTGGACAACTGTGTACCTGATAAGGTAAAAATAAATCCCGTTTTCCAGGCTTCTTCTCAACTGGAGACTCTGCGATCCCCGGTAACGCTGGACTGAAAGATCAGAACTTTGCTTTGCAATGGGTCCAAAAGAACATCGAATATTTCGGCGGCGATCCAGAAAAAGTGACGATATTTGGGGAAAGCGCAGGAGGGGCATCGGTGGCTTATCATATTCTGAGTCCCAAATCAAAAGGTAACCCTTTATAATTGCTTTCTTTTGACGGGTATGGTAACATCATGGGTGTTGAAGGAATTTTAATATAGACTAATTCATGCTTTTCTAATATTATTGGTGCAGGGTAAAATATAAACAGTAGTATATGCACAGAATATTAGACATGGGAGTGCATTTTTTTAAGATTCCCAATTCGATCCGTACACAGCGTGTATGAAAAGTAATTAAACATGCCCGTTAGTTATATATTATTAACTATATAAAAGAACACTTGTACAGGTGGATTTTATTTAAAATAAGGTTATACTCCCCTACTATCCTACCGCTTTCCCCACCATCCTGTCATCCGCCATACCTTCCTCTATCCTCCCTTCTTCCACTTTCCCACCTCATTCTTTCACTGTCTCACTTCAGTCTTCTCCAACCATCATCTCACATTCACACTATTTTTTCTCCCTATATTTCACAACTTTCCACCCACCTCTGATATAAAGTGGTTTATTCTCTAATTGGACAAATATCTACGAGTGTACCCTGTACAAAAGTCGAGATTTTTACTTAAATTATTTCTGTGGCTGGATCAATTCATCCCGCCATTAAGAATGACTCACACTAGCGTAACACAATTTGTATTTCCCTTATTACTGGTATTAAAAAAAAGCCTGTGAATCTTATTTGGATTAAATTTGAAGTAGTTGGCGGTAAACAATAATTCAAATTTCTTTTCATCAAGTGTTATCAACTCTTTAAGGTTAGTAACGTTTGAATTACATTACATTACTATTTACAAATAGGATCATTTTATGTATTAGATAAAGAGCATGGGTTCCAATATCGAGTCTTGGGGTACACCATCTTCGATATTTCAGAACCGAATTTATTATTGTTAAAAATAATATATTGTTTTCTACTTGCAAGACAATATCACAAAAATATTTTTGAAAAAAAATTTAACTGCTTTCAAAAAAGGTTGGTAAGAATTACGAACACACTATCTTTCAATAATTGTGCTTCTGGATTGTTTTCAACTAGCTAAGACAAAAATATAAGTATTGGGGAAATACTTAATCAAAATTTTAAGAAGAAATAGCGATTTCTGGACTACCAGTAGCTGTTAAAACTATTTTCGCGGTATTGAAGTCAACAAAATAATGTGATCCATGTCAGTTCTAAAAGTACCACTGAAGTTCTTAACTAACCACGTCATGGGTTTGAATTTACTTGTTGTTTGAAACTAAATCTTACGCATGGCTCATTGTAAAGATAAATGTCTTTACTTATACAGGTTTAATGACCTTTTAGAAAATGAAAACTAGATAAATGTTTTTTCTCAAACCTGTCCAAACTCTGCCTTTAATGAGTTCGCGGATACTCTAAGTTATTATTTTGAGATTTGCTTTCCTCTTCAACGTGTCAAACAAAACAGAAAAGAATCTCCGCCTGTGTGGGTTTCGGAGGAGCTTCTAGAGTTAAGACAAAGAGTGTGTTTGATCTCAGACCTTGCTCAAAAATATCCTCAACTAAAGCCTATTTGCAGAAATGTAAATAATGAGTATAAAAATAAACTAAAAGAAAGCAAAACAGCTTATAATGATAATAAAATTTCAGAATCAACAAACAAGGTTAAAACGATGTGGAATATAATAAACGAGGTGGTAGGAAAATCTTCTGCTTCACAGACAAAAATAGTTGTTCACGAGGATGGTTCCCTTTTGCCAGATAATGTTATCGCAGATAATTTCAATGCCTATTTTACTACAGGTCATATAAATCCCCAAGTTGACCCCATCGAATTAAATTTCTTAAATACAAACATACCACTTTTTCGTCAATCATTTTTTCTTCAACCAGTAACTGAAATAGATACGTTATCATTTATTAGTAGGCTCAAGCCATCTAATTCCAGTGGTCTGGATAATATGTCTAACAATCTATTAAAGAAATGTAAAAATAATTTCGCTTCACCGTTAACTTACATAATTAATCTATGCTTTGTAAATGGAGTTTTTCCTGACGACTTAAAAATTAGTAAAGTAATCCCACTCTTTAAAAAAGGAGACAAAAACTCTTATAATAATTATCGTGCGATTAGCATAATTTCAAGTATGTCGAAGGTTATAGAACTTGCATTTTTAGAACAGTTAAGTGGATTCTTTCATAAAAATAACCTCTTATTGCCAGTTCAGCACGGTTTCCTAAAAAATAGAAGTGTTGACACTGCATTAGTAAACTTTCACAGCTCAGTAGTAGACGCCCTAGATAAAGGATTATATGCATTTGGTCTTTTTATAGATTACTCACGAGCCTTTGATTGTGTTGATTATGACGTACTTATTGCCAAGTTGTTCAGATATGGTATCAGGGGTCCTGCTTTAGATTTTTTATCCAGCTATATTAAAGACCGTGCGCAAGTAGTCTATGTGAATAGAACAGAGAGCAACAAATATCTAATAAATGCCGGTGTACCACAAGGCTCCATACTGGGGCCATTTATTTACCTTGTTTTTGCCAACGATCTTGCATTATACATTCAAAGCAAATACAACGTTTGCATTACTTGTTACGCTGATGATACTAACTTTTTAATTGTTCAAAAAAGTCCCGACGCAGTAAAAAATATATCGAAAATCTATACAGGGATGTTATAATTTGGTCAGAGAAAAACCGGCTTACACTAAATAAAGAAAAAACAACTACTGTATCATTTAGGTACAACATCGAGCAAAACCCTAACGACGAATTTTTAGTAACAGATTCTGCTAAAATCTTGGGTGTTATGTTCGACAGAAATTTGACGTGGGCTGCTCACATAGATAGTTTGTGTGTGAAGCTCGGTAAAGGTTGTTACGGTATGCGTAACTTAAAAAATCACTGCGGTAAAGGTTCTCTATTGACATTTTATTACTCTAACATACATTCCCATCTACGGTATGGAATTATGTTGTGGGGTTTGAGTACTACCTATGTTCGTCGGGCATTTATTCTGCAAAAGCGTATCATTAGGACTATGGAGAGTTTACATCCCCGAGAATCGTGCAGAGAATCCTTTAAAGCCCTCAAAATATTAACTCTGCCTAGTATATATATTTATGAAATATGTTGTTATGTTTTTAAAAACAAATCAACTTTCCTTACCAACCAAACACACCACAATTATCAAACTAGATTCAAAGATCAGCTAATTCCTCATCAGCATACAACAGCAATATATCAAAAAAGTGTGTTTTACAACGGATGTAAAATTTATAATCATTTGCCCATTGATTTAAAAAATTGTAAAAGCCTATTTACTTTTAAAAAGAGGATAAAGAATTTACTAGTTGAAAAGTGCTTGTATGATGTTAATGAATTTTACTCAGTCTGACTATTTATATATTTATGTGTTTATTTATTTATTGTGTTTTATACTTTTGTAGTTTGTTATTATGTACGTGTTGTCGCTTATACAATTTTACATGTATTTTATTCTATATTTTGTATTGTATTATGCTTATGCATATTAGCTCAGATTTTTGACGCACTCCTGAGTTACTTGTATGGTTATTAACTAATTGTACTTGTGATTGGGAAATAAAGGTTATTATTATTATTATTATTATTATTATTATTATTATTATTATTATTATTATTATTATTATTATTATTATTATTATTATTATAGGTTTATTTAGAGCTGCTATTGCCGAAAGTGGAAGCGCTCTAAGTCCCTGGGCATATCAAAGAGATGAGGTGTCAATTACCTATCAAACTGCAGAATTTATCAACTCTGGAACAAACGTCACTGAATTGAATTCTAGTGAACTTCTTGAATATCTGCTGAGTCTTCCAGCGAAAGCAATAGACGCAGCCTCCAATCTCATGGCTAGAACGGTAATAATAGGTATTTAAAAGTTACTGTTAGTAAAAATATAATTATTGGGACTATGACCAGGATCAATTGTAGCTGCTGTAGCGAATATATTTTCTGTAATTTTGTAGGAAAGTGCAGCGTACTTTCAAATCCAGCAAGGATACTTCTATGCTCCGGTCATAGAACATGACCATGAAGGTGCCTTTATTTCAAGAAGGCAGTTTGACATTTTGGATAGCGGCGAGATTAATAAAGTACCACTTCTGATTGGTTTTAATAGTGAGGAATCCTCGTTTTATGCTGATGGTAAGTGTTCAAAAATCCATATACTCGATACGCCTTTCCATGGCGTCATCGGATATGCTTAAAATTAAACTTAATCGATTTTATTCAATACTTTCACGATGCGTAGTTTTTGTGCTTTCTCATGTAATTACCTAGTTGTTATTTGAAACAATAAAGTTAACATTAATTTAATACTCGTTTGGATGTGTTAAAGGACATAATACGTAAACCGCTTAATTTATAAGTGGTTCTATTCGAAATGAATCATATGTTTCTTAAAGCTAGTTATCATTGAATGCTTTGTTTGTCCAATATTCTTTCAATTCAATCGTAACTTTCTGACTATTTGTTACTCCAATTGTACCTTGGCATTAGTTTGAAGTTGTAATTCAGTAAAAAAAAAGGATCTTCCTCATTTGAATTGAATATCTGGAATTTTATTATATTAGGACATTTTTCTCTATTACAGACCCAGATAGTTTATTGGCTCTTTCGCAATGGCTCGACATTAATCCGAGGTTCTTGGTTCCACTTGATTTGCACCTTGCCGACGAAGATGTTATTACTGAGGCTGGCGAAGCAATAAAGTCAATATATTCAGACACCGGCTTTGGGGAAAATCCTTTAAGCCTTGTCAGGGTAAATAACAATTATTGTTTGTAATATAAAAAAAATTGCGTCAAACTCCCAAAAATTGTTTCTTTTTCTCTCGCCCCCCCCCTCCCCCCAATGTATCCTTGAACAGTGAATGGCATGTTTTCAGCAAAATTAGTTTAAAATGTGTAAAAACATGGTTAATAATTAAAAACTGGTCGGATATTGAGAAAACTAACCTGCTGATCTGAATTCAGGAACTAAAGATACCTAAAGTTCACAAAGATATTGTCAGCAATTTCAATAGATTACTGATCCTCTGACTGATGTCCAAAATCTACCCTTAACATTCATTACTTTAGTCCCTTTTTTTGTAACACATACGAAATTTGTAAGGACGTTGTTTAATGTAGAATATTGTGCTCTTTAATTATTATTTATTACCTTTGCGATTTTTTTGTAATTTATGTGTTTTAGAGGTCACTTGCAAAAAACTAGTCTTGGGAGTTTGATTCCATTTACACTGTAACCACGGTAGCCTTGAGAATTTTTTAATACTAAAAGTCTACTGTGCAAAATTTTTCAAATTGATTTGTCTCTCAGTACTACAGCGATCAATCTTTTACCCGATCTCTTATCAAACACGCTGAGATCCAATCGCAGCTCACTGATGTGTTCTTCTACCGATTCGCTTATAGTGGGCCATTGGGAGGTTATGTTCAAGAACCAGGTAAGGCCGCGTCAAAAGCTACAATAAAGTGATCAATGTATATTTTTACGATTCTTTTTTTTTATAGTTGAAGGATTTTCCGATATTGTGAGACATGCAGAGGAGCTCAGTTACCTATTCGTACACAATGGTGAGGGACCACAAAATACTACCGATTTATCAAAGTTTCCTGAAAGTGACGTTCTTGTACTTAGAAGATTCGTTACCTTGTTCACCAATTTTGCCAAGACACTGTAAGTGTATATATTGTATTGTATATTGCATATAATAAACCAAGTACTATTTTTTTCAAATTTCATTCCTTATAGAAACCTGTTGCCGAAACCAGTAAACCCACTAACTTTTCTAATTTTAGACCAGTTGGCTTGCTATATGTTTTATTTAAAATAAGAGAGAGAGCGGCATATCATATCCAAATCATTGAGTTTTTAAACAAAAATAAATTAGTATGCAGTCCGGATTTAGAAAAAATCATTCTTCATCAATAGTATTGACATATTTAGTAGATCATTTTTTTAGAAACTTTGATTATTAAAAATATATATGTTTGGTAGTGATAAATTTCTCAAGAGCTTTTGATGTCTTAGACCATTCGCTATTAGCCAAACTTAATTTTCTTGGTTTTTCTAAATTTGTTTTTCATATGAAAATGAAAAATTAATAAGAACTAAAAGCCGACTTAGTCGTACAATTTTTTTTAGCAACATTTGCTGGAAACAATATCTAAAATACTCTTTCAAAGCTTCCTTCGCATCGAAGGTCTCCAACGCACCCTTAACCACCCTTAAGTTAAAAAAATTACCAAAAATTAAATCTGGCTTACACCAAAAATTTTCTTGGCCACATTTGCTTAGAATAATGTCCTAAACATACCCTCAAAATCTCGTTCTCACGTAACGTGCGGAACACACCCTTAATCAACCCCTCATTTTAAAAAAATTGACCAAAAATTAAAACGGGCTTACACCAAAAATTTTCTTGGCCACATTTGCTAAGAATAATGTCCTAAACATACCCTCAGAACGTCATTCTCATGTAACTTGCGGAACACACCCTTAACCAACCCTCGAATTTAGATAATTACCAATAATTATATATTTCTTACACCAAAAATTTTCTTGGCCACATTTGCTTAGAATAATGTCCTAAACATACCCTCAAAATCTCGTTCTCACGTAACGTGCGGAACACACCCTTAATCAACCCTTCATTTTAAAGAAATTGACCAAAAATTAAAACGGGCTTACACCAAAAATTTTCTTAGATACATTTGCTAAGAATAATGTCCTAAACATACCCTCAAAACGTCATTCTCATGTAACTTGCGGAACACACCCTTAACCAACCCTCGAATTTAGAAAATTACCAATAATTATATATTTCTTACACCAAAAATTTTCTTGGCCACATTGGCTTAGAATAATGTCCTAAACATACCCTCAAAACGTCATTTTCATGTCACTTCTGGAACACCCCATAATCATCCCTCATGTTAAAAAATTGACCAAAAATTAAAACTGGCTTACACCAAAAATTTTCTTAGCCACATCTGCTAAGAATAATGTCCTAAACATACCCTCAAAACGTCATTCTCATGTCACTTCCGGAACACACCCCTAACCAACCTAACCCACCCTTGACTTTAGAAAATTACCAATAATTATATCTTTCTTACACCAAAAATTTTCTTGCCTACATTTGCTTAGATTAATGTCCTAAGCATATCCTCAAAATCTCGTTCTCACGTAGCGTGCGGAATACACCCTTAATCAACCCCTCATTTAAAAAAATTGACCAAAAATTAAAACTGGCTTACACCAAAAATTTTCTTGCCTACATTTGTTTAGAATAATGTGCTAAACATATCCTCAAAATCTCGTTCTCACGTAACGTGCGGAATACACCCTTAATCAACCCCTTATATTAAAAAAATGGCCAAAAATTAAAACTGGCTTACACCAAAAATTTTCTTAGCCACATTTGCTAAGAATAATGTCCTAAACATACCCTCAAAACGTCATTCTCATGTCACTTCCGGAACACACCCTTAACCAACCCTTGATTTTAGAAAATTACCAATAATTATATCTTTCTTACACCAAAAATGTTCTTGCCTACATTTGCTTAGAATAATGTCCTAAGCATATCCTCAAAATCTCGTTCTCACGTAGCGTGCGGAATACACCTTTAATCAACCCTTCATTTTAAAAAATTGACCAAAAATTAAAACTGGTTTACACCAAAAATTTTCTTAGCCACACTTACTAAGAATAATGTCCTAAACATACCCTCAAAACGTCATTCTCATCTCACTTCCGGAACACACCCTTAACCAACCCTTGACTTTAGAAAATTATCAATAATTATATCTTCCTTACACCAAAAATTTTCTTGGCCATATTTGCTAAGAATAATGTCCTAAACATACCCTCAAAACGTCATTCTCATGTCACTTCCGGAACACCCCTTAATCATCCCTCATGTTGAAAAATTAACCAAAAATTAAAACCGGCTTACACAAAAAATTTTCTTGTCTACATTTGCTTAGAATAATGTACTAAACATATCCTCAAAATCTCGTTCTCACGTAACGTGCGGAATACACCCTTAATCAACCCCTCATTTTGAAAAAATATAGATCATTTTTTTAGAAACTTTGATTATTAAAAATATATATGTTTGGTAGTGATAAATTTCTGAAGAGCTTTTGATATCTTAGACCATTCGCTATTAGCCAAACTTAATTTTCTTGGTTTTTCTAAATTTGCAATAGATTTCATGGAGTATTACTTAAATGGAAGAAAACAAGCTGCGGTTATACATGATGGTGATACTCGAACTATATCGCCTTAAAAAAATAGTAATAATAATATAGATGTACCTCAGGGTTCAATTTTGGGGCACCATTATTTATTTTGTACATTTCTGATATTTTAGATGACTGACAAATATACAAATCGTTTGATCTCCGTGAGCGGAGGAATTGTATTAATAGATTCTGCGTATTTTGCAGAAATCCCACTCCTGAAAGAGACGAACTCTTAGAAAACATCATCTGGCCTAGAGTAAATCCTGTCTATTTCCCATATCTGGACATAGGATCGTCCTCGCAAGTGAAGCTGCATCCCAGAAATGATACATATGGTGCATGGGAGACTATTTATGAGAAGTATGCACTAAAACCCTACGACACGTACTAGATTTTGTTTAAACATGTATAATAAATAAGTAATGTTTTTTGTTGTTTCATATTTTATACCGGGCAAATCTAACCTTTGCCCAATAATCGAGTCAAACCAGATGTATAATAGTTTCTCTCCAAAATTTTTGAAAAAGTGGTATATGACCATATTTTAGCTTTTGTTATAACTATTCTATTCGATTTGTCTAAAGCTTTTGATGTCGTGGATAAGGACATTCTCTCAATAAAACTATCGAAGCTAGGTATAGATGGTATTTTATTACAATGGATACATTCCTACATAAATAATAGGAAGATAAAGGTAAAATATAACAATATAAACTCCGTGGAATGTAAAGATCACTTGGGAGTTCCACTGCTTTCGTCATCAGTTGGTGCTCAAACAACTTGCTGCGCATTGATTTTACCAAGTAGAAAGTAACAAGTCAGACGAAGATGAGAACTGCTATTTTATAATCGTCTTTACATCTCAAGCGCACGTTATTCAGATATGTTTATAAACACTAAAACCGAAAGATAACAGTTCTGGCTTAGATCATACACACATAAGTGATATAATTTCTATTTATCGAGATAATTTCCAAGAAATCAGTAATCACAATCTAACGATACCAGATATCACAATGATGATAGTCTAAGAGCTATTAGATATTTGGCTTAGTGATTTTCTAATAATAAAATTTTTATATATCCTCTTGATGTTTTAGATTCATACCTTAATTTTCTCTACCCTTTTGTGCTTCTGAGACATGAACTGTTCGGGAGACAGATAGGGGCATTCCTTAGAAGGGTACACAACTATCAATTGCTGCCCTTTCCTAATATAAAAGGATCCCGCACAGATCTTATGGAAATTGACCCCCGGTTAAATTGGCTGAATTTTTGGGCCGAGGAGAGCTTTTGATCAGAAAATCGGAATCTACAACATATTAAAAAGTCAGCCTATTTAGCCTGTGCCAATTTCCATAACATCTGTGCGGGGTCCTTTGCCGACTCACAAATTGAATTGTAATATCTACGTGTGCTCAAATATCTAACCAAGTAAATGAAAAAGGGAACATGTTCTTCAGATTTTTCATTTTGATTTCAGGAAACAAACAATTTATTTATTATTTTTCAAATTAAAAATTAAAAAATACAAAAATACATTGTCAATATTCCAGCCAAACTTGTGTAAGGACAGGTGCACTGGAGCGAGCGTGAAAGTACTTTGCTGCTCGTTGTCATGGGAGACGAGCGGCAAAGTGGGATTAATCACAGCTCCTCGACAAACGTCAACTTTGCGCTTTCAAAATGTGAGCAAAAAATCCTACTTTATATAAGTACATTTGAGGCTACCAGCGCGAAAGCAGCCTAACCCTAAAAAACGGCTTAACCCACAGAATTGTGGGTTAGACCGATTACGCGCATGACATGTTGCCCTAATTATTTAAAGTAAAGTGAAACTAGTGGCACCATTTTTTTAATAGTGGGCAAAGGTCGCTTAGGCCGTTTCACATTATAAATGTATATACTAGGCAGCAAGTTGAGCCGATAAACTCAAACGTCATAAAATGTGGCTTAGGCCGTTTTCGCGCTGGTAGCCTCATTTGACCATTTGACCCACGAATAATTCCTACAAGAGATTTTCTTTTTTCATAGTGTAGGGGGACTTGCTCCAATCATTAATTGATGTTTTCCACAAAAATATCGTGTCCGCTACGACCGCCATGTTGAAAAAATTACAGTCAAAATAGGTTTTTCTGAATTATCTCCTTTCCTGTTAATTCTACTCCAAAATTAGGTATTACCAATATTGTAGACACTGCTCATTCTCACTTATTTCCTTGTTTGAATACCTGAAAAAAATGATGCGTCAGCGTTTTGTAAGTGCCAGCAAGTTAAGTGTGTACTGACACTGGCTTTATTTACGGAGTAAGAACATGTGTGCTTATAAATTTTAAAATGTGTTCAAATAGAATTAATTCAAAATAATACCTAATGATAAAATATTGGTATGATATTTAATTTTGACGTTCATTTTTATTATAATATACTAACGATGTGAATGAATCCTTGTTTGACAATATATGTGTTGTAAACAACAGCTTATAATCCAGTGAAATTAGACTTTTCTGATCTAACAAAATATATCCTGCATTTTTTTTAAATCGATTTATTTTGGTGTTTTATAGAAAATATTAAAAATCGACAATGATATCACTAACGCATCAAAAATTATTCAAGGTCAAAGTTCACAAAAAACGTTTTTTTGCGAATATCTCGCTTTCTATGACTTAGAGGCCAATTGAGGTTTCCTAGACAATTTTCTTGCTGTTCGATGCGTTTTTCTAGGTGAACTACATCCTGGTGTGTGAAGCACTAGAGAATATATGTTGGTGCAGGAATCAAGGGTGGAATTTTTTTGCTTAATGGTACCTAGGCTGGAACCAGGCTCGAAGCCGAATTTGTCCAGGAAATCTACCGCTGGGACACCTCTGGAAGACGTAAGATGAGTGTTTTTTCTTTCAATATCTCTTGATTAAATTTGTAGAGATATGAGCACTCACCGAACGTTTGTCCAGAGATTCCCAGAATTTGTGGGTTTCTGAACCAACAAACAATTTTCTTTCATATTGCCTTTGGTGTAACTTGCATTGATGAATTAATTATATCGCTATTATTTTTTTCTTGTACCTAAATTAATCATTAATGTAAGTGTCGGTTTTTTTGTCTTACTCCAGTTAGTAGCTGGTAAATAAAATTTATCTTTTAACTATTTTATCTTATGTCTATCTGTTCACACCAAGTTTTTTAAAATATATCTATCTCGTGATTTATTTATCACATAATGCACAAGTAACCATAGCTTCCATGTTATAAATTTTTTTGTCTGATTTCTGGTAGTGAAATCTGATTTTTTTTTTAACAAACCACATGTAACCTTTATCTTTTTTGGACATTTTTGTCTTATTAAAATCATCACGTAAACTTTATCTTTTTGCTATCTTTTACATTAAAGTAACGTAACTTATCTTTTGGCAGTAATTTTTTTAGTAGATTAACTTTTTTTATTATTATCGAGTAACTTCTTGTCTTTAGCTTAAAAGGCTATATTATTAAATTTTGTTGTTTTTTTGTTCATAAGATTATGCTAATCACATAATAGTGAATATCTAGTAAAGCCTAACTTTGCCTAATTTTTTAGGAATATTTTTCTTTATCGATTTTCGTGTAGATTTCCCGTTACAATTTTTTTTAACACGAAAATATAATTTCATGTATCTAGTCATTTTGCAGAGAAAATTTTCTCGTAGTTTTGGTCATTAAATTTTTTTTTGCTTTAACTTAATATCTCAGTACCTTGATTTATAGTAATTTACAATTTCTATGTAGAATATTGTGATTAAATTTTGTAGTTTTAGCAAAATTTTATATCGGAGTACCTTGGACTTATTATCTATTGTTTATCGTATTTCCAATTTTTTCTATCTTGCCCGACTGGTTTTAACCATTTATTCTCCCATTTTTATGTAAACACTTGGACCAAGCGAAGAAAAGTGACCCAGTACACGTATTCCATCGTATGAAGGAATTTGGTGGTTTGGCAAGCATCACCGTTGAGAGCGGACAGAGCATACTCCAAGCCAAAAGGAGAATTCCGGAGAGATTCCAGGTCAACATATGTCCCCATAGTCCGAGACGTCGGTGCTTCCAGCCCCTAATCCTGTGACATTCAGCTTACCAAGTTACGTAAGAATTTTGGAAATTGTACTGTCTCTGAATAATTGGTCAGAAGAAAATTTTGTAAAAAACCAGTCAAATTTGTAACTTTTTTATTCATTTAGTCAACTTAAAATTTTGTAACTATTTAACCTTTCTCACTGATTTTTTTGCAATTTTTATGATCTATAATCTATTTTATCTTTGTACAGAAATTGTAAATTTTAACATTGTTGTAATATATTGTTGTTCAATTTTTATTGTGTTTTTATTCTTACTCGTTATTGTATTCAAGAATATATTCTCTCTCTCTTCGTAACGATTAATATTTAAAAATACGCTGGCGTCCTTCAGGCCCAGTACAACTTGAAAAACCGCTACCCAAGGAATCACTACTTCCACATCCAAATTTTTTATCCAAGTCACTCTCAACGAAAAAAATTTGTATGTGGAAGTAATTGTTTATGGAACTTTAATAATATAATATTTGAAATCCTCTACCCCAAAAGCCCATAAAACGATACCCCACATCGGTAGCGGGGTGGGGGTGGTGATGGGGGGTGGTAGTGGGGGGTGGATGAAGTAAAAAAATATTTTGAGGTTTCTGGTTCTTGTACACACTAAATCACAATTTTTTTTCATCCCCTTTAATAATGGGGTGGGGGTGGTAATGGGGGTGGCTAATGCCAAAACTTTTTTTGGGACCTTAGCTTCTCTTGTATATACTAAATACCAATTTTATGGACTCTTACCTGCTTGATTTACCTATTTTCCCCAAATTTACCCCACTTTACCCCCCAACCGACGAACAAGATGAAAATATAATCTAGTTCTAGATCTCGCTAAAATACATATGTGTACCAAATTTCAAGTCAATATCTCAAACGGTTCCAGAGTAAACGTGCGCACAAAAAAAGTTGCAGACAGACCGACAGACAGACCGACAGATCGACAGACAGAAATTTTTTTTTCGTTCAAACTTAAAATCTCGACGTTTCGTGACATTCTAAGCCTATTTGAACAATAAAAATTTTTAAAAATTTTTTTGTCGTTACTATACTTCCACTGGATGTGGAAGTAAAATTAACTTCACAACAACAACAACAACAACAACAAAATTAACCCACAGACCTGCACTGAGCTAGCAGGAGCTAGGTAACTACACCTCTTGATTGGGGAATTTGAAATACACCAACAAAGTGTCGTTAGATACGTAATTTTCTAATCTATTTATTGTTCACCTCTCCTCTTGAGATCTAGTAGACAGCGCGATAAAACACTCAAAGAATAATTATTGCTCTTGAAAGCTAAACATGATATGCATTCCTATAGTACTATATAACTCAGTATAACAATAGTGTAGTAAAATACCATATAATTTTAACTATGGTTTTAAAAAATGTTGAACTTTGGATTATGTTGTTTTGTGTTGGATATTTGGTAAGTTGTTTTTAAGTGAAAATAATGCACTGATCTTGTTAGAAGTTGTCCGTTTATTGAATATTAAATACTTTTTAAATTTATTGATGTACAGAGAAACATCATATTTAGTGGAGTCAATAGAGGCTGAAAATATGCATTATTTCGGAATAATTACAGGAAGCTTCGTTATTGATATAAATTTACATAGCTTAAAATAAAAATTTATAAACATATAATCATGAGGAAATTGTTTATTAATTATTTAAACAAAAAGGAACTTTTTTTTTAACACAATTATCATAAGTTGAAAAATTTTAAAACAATTTAATTCAAATTGAGACATACGGGGGTTTTCGAGGTCGCTGAAACAGATTATGATGTCATAAAAAAGGTAATTCAAATATTCACATACAAACTTAAAAAGAAGCTGAGAAAACGTGATATTGTACACAAAATTACAAGATGATCTGTGAAAAAGTGCACAAACCACTTTTACAATGCTCTGCGGACACACACACAGCGCAGCGTGCGGGGCAGGTGATGCGTACTGCTTGTCGCGAAGATGTTTTACTTTCAATCTCTTTCTATTATTCAAGCATTATAATTTAACTCATGGCCCTGTGCCACGTGAATATTTTTAATATGTTTTTATTTTAAACAGGATAAAAATCATAGAAACAATCAACATTGAGTCGATTTACCGAAAAAACTTGATTTTTTCAATATTTCGTGAAAAGTACAGGTGTAGTATATATTCCAAAATATTTTCATCATCAAATTTACTTAGTTTGAGGTCCTACTATGAACGTATGCTGCATAGATAGGCTAAATAAATTTTTTATAAAAGTTATTAACATATATTTTACCCATAATTTCACGAATTTTGAGCAAAAAAAATGTTTTTTAATTTCGTAAAAAATGGGGGTTAATTTAATTTTTAAGGTAAATCCCTTGGAAGCATCTTAAAATACACATTTCAAGCTTTAAAAATCACACCTACAGAGATCTAATAACGCGATTTAAACCAGAGAAATAGGTGGTTAAAGTTAGTTATATATATCAAATTTTCTCATTTTCTCAAAATTTATTTCGATGAAAGCATCGACAAATTGTATCCTTGGGTATATTTAAAATTGTGGAAATTCTCCTTAGGCTGCAACTTGGATTTTCTCTCACAAACTTAAGAATTTCTGCATCTCTAACATGCTCTCACATGTTGTTCTTGTTGCACACTTTGCCAGTTCTATTGAATAACTTATTAACTCGACAAACTTTTACATGGTCTATTGGGGGTCGATCTGGATGCCGATTATTAAATTCTGTAGCAGCTTCTCTCGCTGTACGAGAATTATCGCCAACTAATCTAACAATTTCCACTTTTTCCGCAGAATGCTAACAGATTTACTTGACAACTAACCTGACATTTACAGAATTATCTTTCAGTAGAAACAAAGGAGTCAGAGCATGCTTATCAAAACGAGAAATTTGGGACTGGAATTTTTTTCATCAAGACCTCATTTTTTTAGAATTTAACTAAACTTCACATTGAATGATTTCGAACAAGTTTTGTTAATAAAATTTTTTGATTAAAAAATGCCTACTATGATTTTGTGATTTTTTTTCATATAATTTAGCATCCAGATGGCCTTGCATTTAAAGATGAAAAGTAATTTTGTGGTCTTAAATAGACCTTGGTGACCTCTATCTTTTGAGATCAGTTAAATTTAAATTGGATAAAAAACAAAAGAATTATTACGCCATTACACTTTTAAGTGAGACACGTGTATTTAAAATATTTTTGGGCAACTCTTTAAAGAGTTTGCACAAATTATGCAATACAAAAATTGTGATTTTTCAAACGTTTACTAACAAAGGATCCTACACAAAACTAGTGGGAAAGGTTTTTCTGTCAAAATGTCTGGAACTTTGGGAAAAGTTAGTTCAAGTGATGTGGATCAAAAGTTCACATTATTTTTCTGTGTGAATTATTCATTATTCGTTAGGGATGGTTTTTAAGGGTGAAGCTCACACTTACGCTTAGGGAACTCTTTTGTTTCTTAAAAGTGGTTCTCTGGTGGGTATAATCCCCAGAGGCAAAAGATTATAATGTATTTGCTGTATTAACCGATTTTAGATCTAATATCAGTGGATTATTTATTACAGTATCTGTAACAAATAAATTGATATTCATAATATGTGACGAACATTTCTCAAAAAGTATAGGAGTCTACTTGCAACATATGACATAATTACAATTTGTTTAATTATTTTTTCTAGGCTGCAGAACAACTAATTGTCAAAACGCCTGATGGACTAATACAGGGTTATACAGAGAGTACCGTGGCTGGTACTCTTTTTTACTTGTTTCAAGGAGTTCGTTTTGCACAGCCACCTATAAATGAGTTGAGATTTCAGGTAAGCACCCCACACCTTTACAGGCGGCTTCACTGCTCATGTAGGAATCTGGATATATTTTTTTGTTTGTGGACGGATGCAAATCAAATATTTATAACTTGCCTTTTTCACTATAATTAATATAGACGAAAAACAAGCAATTTAAAGAAAGCCCCGCATTGAAGCCAAATTGTAACACCCTGTCTATTAACATGAATAAAGAAATAAATAAAAATACTGAATTAACAAGAAACTAATTTATTGACAACTAAGACAAATTTGGTAGAGCAAATGGGAATAAATTTGTGCTAACGAATAAGAAAAGTGACAAACAAATAATCAAACAAAGGTATATATGCACAGAGAGATAGACATAATTGTACAAAAATAAATTATATACGTATTTAAAAGGTAATAAAATATTAAAAGCAATATAAGGGATATCGGCCAATTCCGCAAGTATTCAAATGAAAAACAGTTATAAATAAATAATTGTTCACTCGCTACTAAAAGAAAATAAATAATAAAATATGTATCTAATCAGGAATCCAGAAATAGTATAAGAAAGCTTAACTAAAAAGATACAAAATACAGTGTATGTACAACAACTATTTTTTACATACTTTCTGTAAAAGTAAACAGATATAAGTATTAATAGATTAAAACGTATCACTCGCGAAGCAAGTCTGTCTGTTTACCCGAAAACGAGGAAGGTAAAAGGTACAGCTTCCATAACGTTGTAAGAAAAGTAAATGTACAAAACACTGCACTGAAGAATTAATTGTTGAATCGTTGGCTAGAAAATGAAATGTTTTCTACTTACGAAGTACAGGACAAAAAGGAAACACTTTCACAGGAATGCGGTACACCTTTATAGTTGAGTACCAATGGGTACGTAGATTCAGAACGTCATTAAAACATTTTTACGCATAATTTTCACATACACAAAAATATTTTTATATTCTACTTCTCGAAAAGCAAATATAACCACTTGTCTAATTCTTGTGAACAAGATATGGTTAGATTTACGAGACAAAAGACATAACAAATTTAGAATAATTAGGGTATAGAAAGACTAAACATAAATATCTTGTATTTCTGCTTACATCATTGTTAAAAAATATTATTTTGGGTATTCAGCAGATAACTTTCAAAGAAATCATTCGTTCCTTTCATATATTATTGACCTAACTCTGACCAAGCTAGAATATCAACGAGTAGTCCTCTTACGAACAAACTTGTCAATTTCTTTATACATTTACTATGTCTAACGTTCAATATGATAAACAAGAAAATAACCATTCTTTCTATATATTGAAGATCTAAGTCTGATCATCCCAATATATTATCAGAAATCCACCCTTACGAGGAAATCTATCAAGCATCTCTGGCCCTACCTAGAGGATACTACATCACAAACAAACATTGTTACATTTCAAAGCCAAGAACTACTGAAAAGCACAATGAAATATAGGAATAAAATTTCACTCACATGTCATAATAAATAAAATATTTCAATCAATGTTTGATTGACCAAACCTCTGTAAAAATTGCGCAACCTTTTTCATTCTCTTTGATATGTGTCAACTAAATAAATATTTCCTGTCATATTTTACAAGAAAATGTTTTCCTATTTTTTTGATAGTGATTATGTTTTTGAATTGAACATATATCTCTGCTGATGAGTTCTAAAGATGGATGTCAGATAGGACTTTTTTAAAAAGAATTGCCTTGCTGATGACAATTGATAATAACCATTTAATTTACCTGATTTTGACTCTTATTTATTGATTTTAGGCTCCGAAGCCAGTGGAGCCCTGGGAGGGAGTTCAGGATGCAACATATGAAAAAAATATGTGTTTCCAACTAGGCAATTACTACCCTGCTGAAAGTGAGGACTGCCTATATTTAAACCTGTTTACTCCCCGGGTAAGTGTAAATCAACGTTAGAAATGCATTAAATAATGTAAATCTCAAAATAGTACAATTTAATGTACATTTGAGAAGATGATAGCGATATTCTAAAACACCAAAATGGCAAGTACTATACTCAAGTCACCTTTCGTACACGTGTTTAGTACCTAAAAATCTCAATTTTTATCACCTTCAAATAATATTGTTACGTGTTTATACCCCTTTTGTAAACACCCTGTACCGTGGATCCGGAAATTATAACACCAGGGTAACATTAAACACTAATTTATTAACTTACATACTAATTACACCAATTTACTTCTATAATATAACACTCAGTACTATAATTCAATAATTCAGTCACTTGTTCACTTTGCTTACTTGTTCTTAATCTCTCTGAACTTGCTATCTTAACTGAACTGTTTACTCTGCTGACTGAACTGTACTATCTGACCATCTGAACTATACTAAACTGAATATCTGAACTGTACTGTCTTCGTACGGCCACTCACTCTCTTTTTATACTCTTAGGTAAGTAGTTCTGGATCTTTCTACATCGTTCCACAGTATTCCAGTAGATGTTAGCATCGCGCGCCATCTCTGAGATCATTGCCGAACTAACTAACTTAATTGTTCTGCGTTACTTCTACATGGAACTTAGAGGGAACTCTCATAGTTGTCTCTGGGATAGAACATGTAACAATATCGACTCAGTCGGCGAATTTATTGTTTAGTTTACTGTTCTGGGGTTCATTAATATTAGTTCAACATTGAATAAAAAAAGTTGTTGAAAACTTCATAGTTAATTTCAAGTTTTCTATATTTTCTATTTGCAGTAAATGAGAATTGCAGAAAAAAATACAATATATCTAAAAAAACAATCTTATATCTGCCCTCACTATATTCATATTTTTTCTCTCAAATAAAAAAATGTACTTCATATCATGTCACAACATATATTTTTTGGAATCAATAATATGGATACATCATAATCAAAAATATGATATGTATTTCTCGATTTATTTTGCCCCCATATTTTCTTGTTCTTATTACCGTATTTTCTTTTATAAATCTTTAGGCACTAGTTCACAAAATATAATTTTTTTGGTGCATACTGCATGTTTCTTCCTACCGTTAGGTACTATACTGTAATATGACTCTATCTTGCTTCAAACGAGCGTATTATGTAGCTTTATGTACCATTTCCAACAATTCTTTTGACATTTAAGACTCGTTGATTATTTTATTGGACTATATTCAAGAAATCATTATGTCACCAGAAATTGTAAGATGTATTTAAATTAAATGTAGAAAGGTTCCAGAAAAATAGACACCCACTTAACTCAGCGGGGTGTACGACAACAGCATAGGAGAGAGGGAGAGAGAGAGAAATAAATATAAAACAGATCGCCTGGAGCGCGTGACCACGTGCTCTCCGAAATATAATGTTCTAACAATTTTTTAACATCATTTTAACTATTTTTCATGTGAAAATAAAAATTCAGCCGTTCAAATTTCATGTCAAAAGGTCTCTTTGTTATTTGACGAATGCATAAACTTCTTGGCTAGTAAATTCGCAGAATTTTTTTTGGATTTTTCATAATTTTATGACCCTTTTACGTAGTAAAAGTTTTTATTTTTATAAATTGATGGATGATGGTTAAAAATATGTCAAAATTCGAGACAGTATTTAGCTTATACCTGCACAGCTATACACTTATTTGTTTGCAGGATCCTACTTCCAATGCATCTCTACCAGTCATGATTTGGATATATGGAGGTGGATTTTTGAATGGTTGGTCCGAGACCGCCTACTTCCGACCTGACCACTTTATGGACAGGGATGTTATCCTTGTAACGTTCAACTATAGGACAGGACCATTTGGTATTTAATATAACAAAATAACCTTACACAGCGTGACCTACCACATGCGGAAAATAAAATGGTGTACTAGTTTTCAATGTGGGAAAGCCCCTGCAAAATTTTAGAGGGTTCTAAAGTAATTTAGTATATTCAATTATTAGTAAATTTACGAAGATACACTACTGATGTTGAGAAGGTCGGGAATAGGTCGACGAACTTACTTGTGAAAGAACGTAATGGAGTTGTTTACATTTCCTTAATTGGTATAAAAAGTGAAGCCGTCAAGTGCGGCAAAGCACAGATCAAAGAAAGCCGCGTTTTTTGCTGTCGGTTGAACAATGAGGACACCGGCGTGTTATTGTAAATATCTCTTGCTATTGCGGAGCTAACTGGCTTAGGGTCATTGTCTTTCCGATTTATTTCGATTTTTTTCGCTATTTTTGTAGTGTGATTTGATTAAAACCAAAAAGTCACTTCTATTATCTCCAGCTTTACTGTGAATAGTTCCATTCCCAAGTCTGGTTGTACCGCGTTACTTCAGATTAGTTAAAGTCATTGGCGGTGCATTTCTACATCATTTTTCTTTAATTTCCCATTTTTTTTAACTCCTTTCGGTGGAGACAACTATAGCGTTATCGCTATAAATAAAATTAAAATCGAAGTAAATATACGTATATTTGTTTTAAATACATGTTCATATTTTTTGTGATTTTGGTATTTTTAAGTATATTGATATTATATTTTTATATCGAATATTTTTTATTTTTCTTAGCGACTCCATGGAAACTTCTCCATTATGGATCGAGTTTTCCTTTTTGTTTCTTAGCGACTCCATGGAAACTTCTCGCTTTTGGAAGTGAGTGAGTCGCTATAGTCGCTATAACAACCTACTGGTAAATTTTCCGCATGTCATGGTAGATCACGTTGTATAAATAATGTGTGGCAACATTCTAAATTGCCCATAACAGGTATAATTCAGTTAATGGAGGTTTTTTGCTAGGCAAAAATGGTATAAATTTGAATTTTGGCATGAACGTTCAGTATTGGCCCAGAAACAATAATCCATCGAGACCTCCAGAGTTCGCTTTGAGATTTCGCTGCCGAATTAAAAAATATGTTGAAAATGATCTATTTTTTAATTTACAAAATTATCTTGAGTACCATTATCGTTAAAGCAGTTCTAGTTACAAAAATGTACACAGGGTTACAAAAATTTGACATATTTATTACGGTTTATTTATTAAGAAAATTCCAAAATATACACACAGATATGTAAATGATAAAGAAGCTTTGAACTGAAAATAATGATTACAAAATTATTGTTCGCTTTAGAAACGTCAAATTATAGATTTGTATTTTGGCGTTTAAGTTCATTCTGAAAATTATTTATCTAAATGTAGAAACCGAGGACAGTCAAATATTGTATGAAACTCATGCCCAAACTGTCCTTTTTTCACTCATGAGATTGCGAAACTTCCCTTTCGTGAAAGAAGGTACCGCTTTATGCACTTGTTACATAAGTTGCATTGTATTTTGCCCGGTTTTGCAACCTTATATTATGATAAGTTATTGCATTTTTCATACCCGCGTGAACATCATATTTTAATGCATCTTTATAATATTCCTGCTGTCAGACGTGCCATACAGCAAAAAGAGACCAACTAGAATAATTCAAGGATCACAAAATGTATGCAAAGACGTTGTGAGTAAGATGTTAATCTGCTTACGTTTGTTAAAATTGAATACGAATGGGCTCATATAGCATTTTTTAAATTCATATTCCGAAAGTACTCTTTGCAGTTAGTAAATGTGCAAAATATTAGATTTTTTTTTCAACAGCTTCTCCCTCAAACTAAATAATGAAAATACAGCGCGTGAAAACACATGTGTTAATTTCGTTCATATCTTGTAAGTGTTCTGTATTTTGTTATTAACATGGATAAATTAACTCCTATATAAAAAAGTCTATTTGACAGTCACATTTTGTCACTTTGACAGCGATAAAAAAGGTGCATCGTTTTTTATCACGATAAAAATGCCTGTTCCTCAGAAGCAGAGTACATCTAGTAGTCGTACGTCATTTTAAAATCTGTACTGTCGGCTATAATTTTTAAGTCTTGTGGAAACTATACTGTACGATATGAGTCGTTTTGAGAAAATTATAATTATTTTTAATTGTTGTTCGTTCACATATTCTGTCGTTAATTTATCTTGCCAAAAATCACTCGAGCTTTTCTTTTATGGATAAATTTCTTTTATGGATAAATTTCTTTTTAACTCAATATTTTGATAATCAGTAATTTTGCTCGAAAAACTGACATTTGACAAAATCGCTCGACCTCCGGTCTCGCGATTTTTTCATGTCAGTTTTTTTCATAAAATCACTGATTGGCAAAATTATTTAGTTACAAAGAGAAATTTATCCGATAAAAAGAAAGCTCTTGTGATTTTACTGTTGATAAAAACGGGGTTCCAGACTGTAAGTGTCTACTCCCTATAAAATATTTATTTCATTACTAAGTTATGAAAGTATTAGAAATTTGTGACAGCAAGCTATTCACAGGGAGAAATTTGTTAATAATAAAGGGACAAAATATTGTTGTGAGGATAAAGTCTAGTGTAATAGGTTATTATTAAAATTGTACGATAATAAAGTTTGTAGCTTGAAGAGGATATGGAAAATTATATGTATTATAAAATACCTCTTATTTGCACACCAGTTGCGTTATCGCCGTACTTTTGTCTGGCTGACCTGAAAATCAGATAAATTCTGGGTAGACTTGATTAAAGTAGATATCTATCTAGTTAACCTACCTCTGTAACTGATGTCATCCGCGCCGTCGGCTGTTTCAAATATGTTACTAATTCGAATATTAGGGTTAATATTAACGCTAGCGTCCTAATTTTTTCACTATATTGAAGGGTGAAATACAAAAATAAATTATAAAATAAATATTACTAAATGAGCCCATTTAAACAGGTTTCTTCTCCACTGGTGATTCCGCGATTCCCGGAAACGCAGGGCTGAAGGATCAAAACATGGTGCTACAGTGGGTCAATAAGAACATCCAATATTTCGGAGGCGACCCGGAGAAAGTGACTCTGTTTGGGGAAAGCGCAGGGGCGGCTTCAGTAGCTTATCAAGTTTTAAGCCCTAAATCGAAAGGTAACGGAATGGTTATTTTCCACTAGAAGAACTTAAATGACCAAGTATACATTTTTGTAGGCTTATTTAGAGGGGCGATCTGTCAAAGTGGAAGCGCCATAACTCCCTGGGCATACCAAAGGGAACAAGTAAGAATTACCTACGAAACAGCCGGATACCTCAACCCTCCCTTCAACATCGGCAATGTGAGCTCTAGCGAACTTCTTGAGTTTCTGCTAACACTTCCGGCTCAAGACATTAAAGACGCGGCTACTTCTGAGTTAAATACGGTAAGGAAATATTGGCTAAAAGTTAGTTGTGATGTTTTAATAATAATAATAATAACGTGTCTTTATTATATAGTAGTGTTTTCTTAATTTTTTTTGTTTTTTTTTTATATTCTCTTCTAAAAATAATGTCCGTGGTATCTTCACATAATACAATTGTCCAGTAGATTGCTGGAACATAACCTCTACACCTGTGACTTTTACTTCAAAAGGACAGTTAGAGGGTGTTTTTTGACAAATGATATTAATAAGAGTGAAAATATAAAATCTCGCCGTCCTGGTTAAGTGGTAGAGTAGCATTAGCTAAACTTCGCCGGGACGTTAATATAAATAAGGCATTTAAAATAAAATAAATATATATATATATTTTACTGACGTTTCGAAAACTCAATCTCTTTCTTTTTTCAAAGCGTTATTAGAAATTCTTTTATGAAATACCAAATACACATCTCTAAGAAAATCTCTCTCTCTCTCTCTCTCTCTCTCTCTCTCTCTCTCTCTCTCTCTCTATCTGGCGTTACAGCCCTTTGAGGGCCTTAGCCTTCTCTAGGACGTAACGCTCATTTGGAAACTCGAGCTAAATTAACTTTAACCTAAGGTTATTTTTACCCTGGACCAAAATATCTCTATCCTGGAGTTAACGTTTAACCTCGGGACAGACTAACCTAACACTGTATTAATAAACCGGCCCTTAAATGTTATTTTCCAGTAATATACTAGATTTGTATTTTTACAATTAATTGTTTTTTATTTATTTGCTTTCATCATGATTAGAGAAAATTATTTTCTCTAATATAAAATTATAATTTAAAATTATTTAAACACTCATTATTGCAAAACCAATCAAAACAACTACTCTTCTAGCTAATACTGTGAATGACTGAATTTCAATAAATGATTTAAGTGTTTTCAATATATTTTTTTGCCTTAAAATGCTAGGAATCCTATCATGTAATTCAATGCTTCGTCAGTATTAGCTAGAAGAGTAGTTGTTTTGATTGGTTCTCCAATGATGTGTGTTTTAAAGTTTTTTCCTAAGTAGTATATTAAATTGGGTTACGACTTTATTTTTATTAACGGGGGGGGGGGGTATATGTAGCAGCTCACTTACCGTTAATAAAGGATTTAAATTAGATTCTGAATTTTGATTATCCTTTAAGAATCCACTGATTGATACATTAGAACAGCTGCTTAATTGAACTGATAAAATTATAAATTATTAATTTTCTTTCCTTTTTCTTTCTTCAAAAATAATCTCTTCTAAATTACTATATTCTCTTTCTTCTTATTTATAAAAAAAATCAATGTTTTCTGAATTGGTCCATATTGAAATAAATGTACAAAATATATCCTGGATTTTATCTTATAGTATTTAACAGCCAAATGTCGGGGGTCACCAATTATGGTAGGATATACCATAATAAAACTTCATTTTGATTGAGAACATATATATTAAAGTAAAATGAGTTTTTAAAATTGTTCTTTTATAAAATTTTTCATCATTTTGCCAAAATCAAAAATTGTTGATATCATAAAATAATATAGATGTGTTTTTTTGTGTTTCCTCTTCCATAACAACCCAAAATCCTTTATCTGTGGTAAGTGAGCTGCTACATAGTGACCTGATTAAGTTGCCAGAAAGTAGATAATTTCATATTAAATAAAAAAGTGTGTATGACTGAATTTAAATAAATGATTTAAGTGTTTTTAATATAGTTTTTTGCTTTAAAATGCTAAGAATACTATCATGTAATTCAATACTTCGTCAGTATTAGCTAGAAGAGTAGTAGTTTTGATTGGTTCTGCAATAATGAGAGTTGTAAAGTGTGATTTGCTTAATACCTAAATAATTTTCTCCAGATTTGTATTATTTGTAGATTCCACAGATATCATTTTTAGAAGAAAAAGTTAAAAAAAAACATTTCAAAAACGAAAATAAAAAATAATAAAAAAAATAGATGAAGAAAAAACATCTCAAAAACGAAAATATAAAAAAATGGGAAAGAAAACAAAATATATTAAAATATAAATGCATATGTGTATATATCTGGAAGGATAGGAAATTACTTATACAAAAAAGTTAAGATAACTATTTTAGCTATTGTTTGGGCAATAATCTAATAGGGAATACAATCGGATTTGGATATACAGTATATTTCTCTCCTGCTTTTTTATAGATATGTGTATATATAATTATATTTCAACATGGCACTGTGCGAATGGTCACGCTACCATAGCCATGTCTTTGATTATAGATAGATAGATTTTTAGAAGAAGTAAAGTGCGCCACACTTAAAACTCCCCAGACTTGTAACTTTTTTATTTTTGAAGCGATGATGATGTTGGGCACATCAAAGAGTAGACATTTTTAAAGCCTTTAAACATGCATACAGAGTGATTAAAAAATTTTTTTTTGAAAAAATTGTTAAGAAAGAAAACCTAATTTCCTTGAATATTTTTTTACCTCACCCTGTACATGAACTGCGTTAATGTTTTCTTAATTAGCATCAATTTATGTTATTAAAATAAAAAAAAATTTAAAAAATAAAAATTTTGCAATTTCCTATTTAGTAAATTTTAATATAAGTTTGTTTTTAAAAATATTTATTTCTTTTGTTTCTTGTTGCTGTTTTGTTACGTTGAATATTGTTTGTGATATGTCTTTTACAAATAAAGCATAAAATTATTATTTAAATTCTTTTCAAAGTTATTTTAAAAAAAATCAGTTTGGAATTGGAAAGAGTGTTTTTAATTTCTTTCTCTAAAACCAAAAAGAATTTAGGATGTGACGTAATAACATAAATTGAAGCTAATTAAAACCCTTATAAGAAAACATTAACGCAGTTCATGTACAGGGTGAGGTAAAAAAATATTCAAGGAAATTAAGTTTTCTTTCTTAACAATTTTTTCAAAAAAAATTTTATTAAATCACTCTGTACACATGTTTAAATGCCTTAAAAGTATCTACAATTTGATGTGCCCAACATGGCCGTCGCTTAAGAAATAAGAAAGTTACAAGCCTGGGGAGTTTTAAGTGGCGCACCCTGTATAGTCAATTGTCAAGAAAGCAGCACCAGCTTGACAGATACCTTGAAGCTGAGAATAATTACAGTAGTTATAGTTTAAAAAATTAAAAAACACGCTTTTATGAGTAAAAGGGAAAAATAATTATTAGGTAATTAAAGGACCCTGCACAAAAGTATAGAAAAAGGCCTTTCAAAAGTTTTCCTAGTTATATTGAACAAAAGTTCTCTTGGGCATAATGCTCAAAAGTCAATAATTCGCCAGTGGCCTTTGAAGTCTAAAAATGTAGTTCTTATATAGTACCTTGAGGTAAAGCTTTGGCCCCAAAAGTTGTGTCTCTGACTGGACCACAGCAAGACATCTATCCCCTCATTTTCGAGGGTGGGGAACACGATGGTGACAATATTTTTCGACCTACCCTTCGCCTGCTACACCAATTCGAATAAAATAAGTAAATATTGACCACAGGTGATCTAACCCACCGCACCCCAGGGGTTGAAACTACCTCCACCCTCAATAACGAAATGCCACGAAAACAACGAAAATCAGCCCCGTTTTCGATTGCGGGGACTAAAGTGGTGACAATATTTCCCGACCTACCCTTCACTTACTACCCCTAAACCGGAAAAACCATCCCCTTTTTCTTTTCCGATTTTACTGTTTTTCAGTTTTGTATTCATTGCGTCGTCCTTACTTAAAAGTCTAAAATCAATCAAGAAGACCCCGTGACCTCTATCAGCAACCTTCCTGATCAAATTTTGTAATCAAAGCCACACAGTTAAAATACTGTAGCAAAATTGAATTAATGGTACAGTAGCAGCAATAGATATTTAAACTTTAATTTAAAAAAAAACGGCGAATACGAAATTATAGTTTAAAAAACTAAAAAACACGGTTTTTGGTACCATACTATTGTATTGTTTCCAGAATTATATACGTTTGCAAAGTTTCAAATCGATACGAGAATTAGAAGTGGGTGAAAAGTGAGATGTAAGATCTGCTTACAATGTACAAGTTAAGCTAATAGAACCATGTTAAAAATAAATGCTTTCCTTATTTTCCAGGCGGGTATCGACCAACTGCAACTTCAGCAGGGATTCTATTTTGCACCTGTCGTGGAACACGACCACGAAGATGCTTTAATTTCAAAACTGATGTATGAAACTTTGGAGGCTGGCGATATCAACAAGGTGTCGCTGCTGATTGGCATAAACAGTGGGGAGGCAGAAATAATGCGAGATGGTAATTAGTAGAAATTATTGAACAATTCAAAACAGTTTTTATGGCATTACCCTAGGTGGATTAGTGACCCCCTGATGTCTGCTAAGTAGGGACAAAAGAGATTAACCAGTTTTTCGCAAAACTCGAAAAACAAAGAAATTCGCATTTAAAATTGGAAAATTTCCGACAATTTGAGACTAGCTACGTCCACGTCCAATTTGGGCAAAAATTGACCGAGATAGAATTTCATTAAAACAAACCCTTTTTAGTCCTGTCAATGAATGGTTTCTAGAGGGAAATTCCAAGTTCACAATTTTTGACTTGAAGGGGTGCAGAGGGCACGAATAAGGTCCCTGTTTTTAGTTATTCGCTCATATCTCGAAAACGGTTAGCCATGATCAAAAACTGGCTATATGCAAAATTATCACCATGTATTACAGATATGGCCCATTTTCAATAGGGATTATTGTACTATGCTGTTTTACATATGTTCCAAATTGTAATTAAATATTTTAAGTCTGACAGAAGTTATGTTTACAAGAAAAAGTATACACATACAGGCACATACATATTCACATACATATTCACGCACACACACACTTACAGACACAAATACATTTTCTATTCGATATTTGAGTTCAGTCTGCAATAAAACGGATATCTGTACAACAAATTTTTTTCCACGAAGATTATTAAAAATGTAATTTTTTTTCAATTTGTAGTTGGAATACTGTTAGAAGATAGACAATCCATTACTGAACCATAACAGATACGACAAAAATTAGTAGAAACGTTATTGTAGAAAATTGAGTCAGCTTTAATTTTGCATATAGCCACTTTTTGATTATGGCCAACTACTACGGGAGCCCACCCTAAGTGCCCGTGCACCCCCCCCGCCCCCGATCCTTTAGGACAATGTTTTTCATAAAGATTAAAGCCTAAGGAACAATTTAACACATGTCCTAAAAAAAAAAAATTGCAAATATCGGTTTTGTCATTTAACACAAAAACTAAAAAAGATGGAGAAAAACTTTCTGTACAAAAAATAAAGTGCATAAAATTTTCTACAATTTTGTTCCTATACAATATTTGCATTGGAGTTACCATTTCCCAGATAAATGATTCAGCTCTTAAGATAAAATATAAGATTCAGTATAAAACGTAACACTACGGAAGCCCACCTTAACTGTCCGTGCACCCCCCCGATCCTTGGGGACAATGTTTTTCATAAAAATTAAAGCCTAAGGAACAATTTAAGACATGTCCTAAAAAAAAATCAGATGGCTGTACTTTCAAAATGGCGTCCGTTTAAAAAAAAATGCAAATATTGTTTTTGTCATTTAACACAAAAACTAAAAAAAGATGAAGAAAAACTTTCTGCACAAAAAACAAAGTGCATGAAATTTTCTACAATTTTGTTCCTATACAATATTTGGATAGGAGTTACCGTTTTCCAGATATCATTGTTACCGTTTTCGAGATAAATGTCTGCAAATTATAATATTATTTTTATTATTAATTTTTTTCAGTTTATTTTATTTTATTTTTATGTTAATAATGTCACGTGTTTCCACCCTTAGGAAACCACCCTCGCAAATTCCGTGGGTTCCAAAAATTATAACAAGAGATGTCCACTAACACACTTTATTAAATGTTTACTGGATACTACACAATACTATTATTAATTTAAATACACTTTACTGACTAAAAATCACAATGTTTATTACTTTGTTTATCTTTGAACTCTTAACCTCACTTTCTATACTTTCTCAACTTCTGAACTACTCGCCGAGAATGCGGTTGGTCTTTTATACCTAAAAATGACAGATCTCGATTGTTCTGTGATGACGCCACCATTCTCTAGAGAATTCCAGATGTCACTTTGGAATCTTCTGGTAGGTTCTTTTTCGAGTAGGTGCAAATACACTACATTCATTCAGACATTCGATCTGTTGAAGTCTGCCTACTTTTTAGTAACATAACCTTAAATTTTAAGGGGTGCAACATATTACACTGCCCCCTCCTTAAGCCTGAACGTCCCGGTCAGGCAATTCAGCCTCTTTCACATACTTCGCCAGTCTATCCAAGTGTACGATCTTCATCTTGGACTTTTTGTTTCGTTGAATACGATAGACGACATCATTAATTCGGGTAATAACAGTATAAGGTCCTTCCCAAGGAGGTTGAAGTTTCGGTGACTTCCCTTTCTTTCGCTGTGGGTTATACAGCCAAACCAGATCTCCTGCCTTGAACCCTTCTGAACTACCCTTACGGTCGTATCGAGCCTTCATTCGGTCACTGGCTATGGTGATTTGGTCTCTAACCAGCTCATGAACATTTCTTAGCCGTTCACTCATTTCATCCACATAGCTGTTCACAGGAAGCTGTTCTCCGCCTGGTGTTCCGAAAATCAAATCACACGGCAGTCTGATCTCATGTCCAAATACTACACGGGCTGGTGTTTGTTTCGTAGACTCGTGGATAGCAGCTCTGTATGCCATGAGGAAGAACGGTATGTGGAGATCCCAATCACGTTGATTCTTATGAACCACTTTAGAGAGATGTTCTTTTATGGTCTTGTTATGTCGTTCCACCATTCCATCTGATTGCGGGTGAAGGGCTGTTGTCCGTGTTTTGTGTATCCCCAATAACTTGCAGATTTGCTGAAACACCCCTGACTCAAAGTTCCTCCCTTGATCTGAGTGCAGCTCCAGGGGTACACCAAACCGACATATCAAATTATCTACCAAGACTTTGGCAACAGTGACTGCTTCTTGGTTTGGAATTGCATAGGCCTCTGGCCACTTACTAAAATAGTCCATGGCAACCAGTATGTACTTGTTCCCATCCTTGGTTACTGGGAATGGGCCGGCTATATCGATCGCGATCCTCTCGAAAGGAGCTCCGACGTTATATTGCTTCATTGCACCCCTACTTCTAGTCTGTGGTCCCTTACTGGCTGCACAAATTTTGCAATTGCGACACCAAGCTTCCACATCTTGACGACTATTTACCCAATAAAATCGTTCCCGTACTTTATTCAGGGTCTTATTAACGCCGAAGTGCCCACCGGATGCTCCATTATGCACTTCCTGAAGTACTTTCGGTACTCGACACCTGGGAATCACTAGACGCATAACAACTTCCCTGCCATCCGGGCTTTCCCAAGCTCTCTTTAGCAGCCCGTTCATGACTTTAAGTGAATCCCATTGGGCCCACAAAGCCTTCAATCCAACTGCCTTATCCGAAACATCCTTCCACGCTGGTCGAATTCCTTTCTCCTTTGCTCTCAATATTGCCCCAATTTCTGTGTCATTCAGTTGTTCTTGTCTCAGGGCTTCGGTTGTCCAATCGTCCGGAACCTCTATTTTAATAGTGTTGACGGCCACCGTACCCTGCAATTTCTCGACATGGCGGCAGTGCTTGCAATCTTCCTTGCATGGTCTTCTAGATAAAGCGTCTGCGTTCTTATGAGATCTTCCAGGTCGATGTTCTATTTTGAAATCATACTGTTGCAACCGTTCTATCCAACGAGCCAGTTGACCTTCAGGGGTTTTTAACTGCAACAGCCATTTTAATGCAGCATGGTCGGTCCGGATCTTGAAATGTCGTCCATAAAGATATTTATGAAAATGGTCCACTGATTTAACGATGGCCAGTAACTCTTTCCGAGTTACACAATAATTTCTTTCCGGTTTGGACAGCACCTTGCTGAAGTACTCGATCACTCTTTCCTGCCCATTCTGGATTTGAGACAGTACACAACCGACCGAAGAATTGCTGGCATCCGTGTCTAAAATAAAAAGTCCTTTCCGTTGTGGGTATGCTAGCACAGGACCAGTACATAAAGCTGCCTTCAATTTTCTCCATGCCGTTTCACATTCCGGTGTCCACTGGTACTGCACTTTCTCTTCTGTCAGCCGGTGTAGTGGCTTCGCAATTTCTGCAAACCCTTCCACGAAGCGCCTATAATAAGTGCAGAGGCCAAGGAAGCTCCGTACTTCATGAACGTTAGATGGTCTTGGCCAATCTCGTACAGCAGAAATTTTGTCGGGGTCTGTTTGTATTCCATCCGAAGACACCACGTGACCAAGAAATTTGACTTCTTTCTGGAATAGCAGGCACTTCTTCGGGTTCAACTTCAGATGGGCATTCCTGACTCGCCCAAATACTTCTTGAAGATTTTTCAAATGTTCTGTAAAGTCCTGTCCCATAACAAGCACGTCGTCAAGGTAAACCAGGCACGTCCTCCAGGTTAGCCCTCGCAGTACGAATTCCATCAATCTTTCAAAGGTAGCTGGCGCATTGCAAAGTCCAAAAGGCATCACGGTAAATTGATAAAGACCACTGCCTGCTGAAAACGCTGTCTTTTCCTTATCATCCGGATGAAGCCCCACTTGCCAGTATCCACTCCTAAGGTCTAACGTAGAAAACCAACGTGAGCCTGCCAACGTGCTTAATGTGTCATCAATTCGTGGTAATGGGTAACTGTCTTTCTTCGTGACATCGTTTAATTTTCGATAATCGACACAAAATCTTAACGTTCCGTCCTTCTTGCCAACCAAAACTACTGGCGATGACCAGGGACTCGTCGACTCCTCAATGACTCCATCTTGTAGCATCTTGTCTATCATTGCCGAGGCATCTTCTTGTTTTGCTAATGGAAGCCTCCTAGGTGGTTGTCGAATAGCTGGTGAGTCGCCAGTATTTATCCGATGCTGGACTATGTTTGTTTTTGTAAGGGCATCTGTATTCTTGGCAAATACTGAACTTTCCTTTTCTAGGAACTTGATTGCCTCCCTTCGTTCATCTTCAGATAAATGCTCCAACTGGGTAGTCAGCAAGGTCAAAACTTCCTGGTCTATTTTCTTAGATGAACTTCTTCCCTCTGTTTGTTCCTCGCACCTCGCTACCCATGTGACCGGTTCATAGGAGCCAATCGGTTTGCCTTTCTTAATTGTCACAGAGTGGGAATTTAAATTAACGACTCTAATTGGGATTTTGTCTTTAGTCCGGGTTAAGGTTCTCGCTACAGTAATATTGGGTAGGGACTTAATCGATTCGTCATCTTCAACTAGGCCAACACGGTACCCTCCAGGATTTCCTTCTAAGGCAGCATCGATCATTTGTTCTGAATGAGCAGGAATCTTGATCGTCTGTGTTGTTAACAACCTTGCTTTATGGAATTGGTTATCTGCGGTTGCCAGAATAAATTCCTCATTTCCAATTTTTAAGACTCGCTCCCCTACGTTAACAATAAATCCCTGCTCTCCCATGATGTCCAGACCCAAAATGAAATCATCCATAATGTCAGCCACAATGACCTTGTAATTGAACCTCAACCGCCCAACCTGCAGTTCCAAGTTGATTTCTCCATGGACCGCAGCCCTGTCCCCCGTGGCTGTCCGAATGATTACTCCATTTTGCTTCTTGTCAATCTGCAAGCCTGATATAAACCCTGGCCGCACTATTGATGACGTAGCACCGGTGTCAATAGTAAACACGCATTTTCTTCCATTCACATATCCTTGCAACAACAGACTGCTTGGAATTCTTTGGAGCTGGGAAATCTTTATTTCTCTGGGGGCACCGCATTCCCTAGCCAGCACAGCCCCCTTGGTGCTGGCTATCTTTAGTTTTCCTGCTTCTCTTCAACATTCACAGCATTTACTCGACTCTCCGAGTTCTGCTGTCGACAGTCTCGTTTCATATGTCCCACCTTGCCGCAGTTGAAACATTTAATACCTCCGCTCGGCTTTCCTTTATTTTGTTGTTTTTCCTGCTTTCCGAGGCCATCCAATTTATCGCATAATTTGGTGAATATTTTCTGCATCTCAGTCAGCAAGGGGTTCTGGTTCATTTCTGGTTGCGATTCTTCGAGAGTCACAGCTCGCACTCTCGACCTTGGAGTATCCCTGTAAGCGGCTTCTACTTCGAGTGCACGCACCAAAGCTTCGCTACTACTTTGGTGTCTCGTCAGCCTCAGAACTCGCCTGACCTCTTCGTCCCTTATACCATCTAAAAAGGCCCCCACGGCTAATTGTTCCTGGAATTCTTTAGGTGCACTCGGATACGCCAGGTGTGCCAGTCTCTCTATCGCAGCTTCAAATTCTTGTAAACTTTCCCCAGCTTTTTGCATCCGGGATTTCAGCTGAGCCTGGTATAATTGGGCAAGGTGTTGATCGCCATACCTCAAGTCTAATGCAGCTTCCAAGACTTTAAAGTCCCTTTGTTTCTCCACCGGGATAGTCTGAAGTAATTCTGAGGCCTGGCCCCTTAACGCCAGAACTAATGCCATAGCCTTTTCCTCATTATCCCAGTTATTTGCCGATGCTGCTGCCTCAAATTGTCTCTTGTAGGTTGTCCATGAGCTTTGGCCGTCAAAGGAGGGAGGCTTTAATCGAGGACCCGATGATGTTACTAACTGGCCTCCTTTTTCTCTCAACTGACGTTTAAGGCGCTCTACCTCTCCTTCGACCTCACTCATTTTTCCTTTAATTTGACTAACTTCTGTCTCGACCACACCTACTTTGTCTTCGACCTTGTTTATCTCCTCTTTAACTTCTTCCTTAACAGAAATGATTGCGTCCTGTTGTATTTTTATTTGTTCATTTAGAATTTTCCTTAATTCTTCCTGGCGTCTTTCTTGCTCCTGTTGGCGTTTTATTTCCAAATCCTCCATCATTCTTCTCAGTTCTGCTTTTTCTTCTTGACGTCTTGTTTCCTGTTCTTCTTTTTCTTCTTGACGTCTTCTTTCTTCATCCTCTTTTTCTTTCTGACGTCTTGTTTCTTCATCCTCTTTTTCTTTCTGACGTCTTGTTTCTTCATCCTCTTTTTCTTTCTGACGTCTTGTTTCTTCATCCTCTTTTTCTTTCTGACGTCTTATTTCCTGATCTTCCATAATTTTCTTTAATTCGTCCCTTTCTTCTTGACGCCGTTTTTTCCTCCTCTTGACGTCTTCTTTCTTGCTGTTCTTTTTCTTCCTGACGTTTTTTCTCCTGTTCTTCTTTGTCTTCCTGCCGTTGCTGCGCCATCATTTTTTGGAATTGTTCGAATAAGTCCTGTATTTGTTTATCGGATGCCATACTTCTTGTTGTTACGGGCATACGATGAAATTAAAATAAAATAAATTTAACTGTCACGTCAATATCGGTAATGGAACTTCCCAGACAAATCTCGAAATAGCACGAAAAAGTCTTATCCAGAGTCTTTTGTCACTATCCAGTTCAGAGAATTTAATAATCTCCACTAATGTCCAAATAGAAGTTCTAGAAATTTTCACGCACTAAATGAGTCTTTTTCAGTGTCTCTATCACTTCTCAGTTCAAAGGATTTAATTATCACACTAATGTCCTAATAAAATGTTCTACAATGTCTCAAAAATGCACTTAAACACTATTTTCCTGTTCGAAAATAACCCTCGAACAATGTCCAGTAAATTAGTCCTGTGTTAGCACTAACTCTCGAGAATACTTCTCGAACACTCCAACACAACTTCAGAGCTCCTCTTGTCATAAAATTCCGCTTTCTGACACCAATTGTCGCGTGTTTCCACCCTTAGGAAACCACCCTCGCAAATTCCGTGGGTTCCAAAAATTATAACAAGAGATGTCCACTAACACACTTTATTAAATGTTTACTGGATACTACACAATACTATTATTAATTTAAATACACTTTACTGACTAAAAATCACAATGTTTATTACTTTGTTTATCTTTGAACTCTTAACCTCACTTTCTATACTTTCTCAACTTCTGAACTACTCGCCGAGAATGCGGTTGGTCTTTTATACCTAAAAATGACAGATCTCGATTGTTCTGTGATGACGCCACCATTCTCTAGAGAATTCCAGATGTCACTTTGGAATCTTCTGGTAGGTTCTTTTTCGAGTAGGTGCAAATACACTACATTCATTCAGACATTCGATCTGTTGAAGTCTGCCTACTTTTTAGTAACATAACCTTAAATTTTAAGGGGTGCAACATATTACAATAATATAAAGTTATATTATACGCCTTACAATAATTGTCACAGTTATTTCTTTTAAATGATTTACCGATATATGAATTTCCATGTTTTCTTAATTTTGGACTCATTTATCTGGAAAACGGTAACTCCTATCAAAATATTGTATAGGTACAAAATTGTAGAAAATTTTATTCACGTTGTTTTTTGTGAAGAAAGTTTTTGTCCATCTTGTTTAGTTTTTGTGTTAAATGACAAAAACCACATTGGCAACAGTTTTTTTTTAACATATGGCCGCCATTTTGAAAGTACAGCCAGTTTTTTTTTTTAGAATATGTCTTAAATTGTTCCTTAGGCTTCAATCTTTATGAAAAACATTGTCCCTAAGGATCGGGCGGGGGGTGCACGTACAGCTAGGGAGGGCTCCCCGACTAAACCGTTTTCGAGATATGAGCGAAAAACTAAAAAACCGGGACCTTCTTCGCGCCCCCCCCGCACCTCCTATGTTCGGGGACTTTTGGTATGTTTACCTCCTAAATAGTCCAAATACAGCCCCCAAGTCAAAAATTGTGATCTCGGCATTTCCCTCTAGACCCCCTTATTGATCGTTCATTGACAGGGCTATTTTGGCACTTTTTAAGCTCTATTTTAATAAAAAATGTCCTATGCGTTTTTCCCAATGGATGAATCATTTTCCAGTTATTTACCAATGTATTGATTTTTCAATATCATGCATTATTTTTGGAGTTTTTCGCCATAACTTGGCCATCTTGGTCACGTTTCTGTAAAATTATTTTTAACCGTTATTTTTATTACGCAGATAGTTTATCTTGGGTCCAGAATGAATTTGACAGAAACCATTCTCTTTTAAATTCACATGATCTACATATTCACGATCAAGAAACCCAGCAGAAAGCAGCCGAAGAAATAAAAAATCTATATCTTCCGGAAGGCAATTTCATAGACAATCCTGATAACCTCATCAACGTAAGTAGAATCAAATTATATGACGTAATGTTATGAGGTCATAAAAGATTGTGTGTTTGTTTAAAACATTCGGATTGCTCCGATTGTTCAGTTAACATTTGGAAGACTAACAAAGAATTCTCTGTTCGTTTTGCTTACTTATACGTTTATTTATTTTTCAGTATTTAAACGATCAGTGTTTCATGAGATCTATAATGAGGCACGCAGAAATTCAGTCGACCATGACTGACGTGTATTTTTACCAGTTTTCCTTCAAGGGAGTATTAGGAGGATTTGTCCAAGAACCAGGTATGTACTAAAGATTAATCGAACATATGAATTCACACCTACAGTCAGGCGCGAATTTAGAAAATTCTTGATTCTTCATCTAAACTAAATATATGAACTTTTTATTTAAAAAAACTAAATCTATAAACCTTAACCTTATAAATGACTGGCTCAGGGGGGGCGCCCCCTCCTAAATCCGCGCCTGCCTGCAGTATATATTTTGTGATATACGCTATTAGTTTTATTTATTTATTTTTCATCGTTTATCATTTTGATAATTATAACTATACCAAAGTAATGTCCACAAACACCAAAACACTAGAACATGTTACCTAGACCGTCCTAGACGCGTGATTCGCTCATTATTGGCATCACCAGGAGATGATTGAAGACCAAAATAACACTAAGAATATATTCTATGTCTTACAATTCTTAAATGCGTTTCTAACCTCACCGTCACTTTTGGTAATGGACTTCTAGCAAGACTTTATAGGGACCATTATTAATCAGTATATCTACGCTTTCATCATAATCATTCTTTTCTAAAATAGCCACTTAATTATCCTTACCTTCATTTAAATAAAAGCAATTTCTTTTCATAACCGTGTGATAATTTTCCTTTCCTCTGTGGATTTTGGTATTTTCGTGTTATCTGCACACTCTTCTGACAAAACACTTAGAAGAATTGGATATGTAGATTGCATTGAACTTTCCACATTTGCTATAATTTCTTCTAAAACGCCGCACAGTGTGGAATTTACGTAATTTTTTTGGACAAAACTACCTCCGGCCCTGAATTCTTGACCAATTTTGATGTACTTTGGCTTAAAATGTAGGGAATTAAATACACTTTATACCATTTTGGGGATGATTAATTATTTGAATAAGGGATGAAATCAAGAATTTGTTTCTCCACATCCGAGCCAATCTATGAAGATGAATAAATATATATGGAAACAATAGAAGATGATTAAATTTTTGGAGAAAAGATGTTAATATAATTGGAGTTGTTGAAATAAAATATTTTGTAGTATTTCTTGTATTATAATTCACCCCTAAATAGAAAAACATAAAATACATAAAAATTCGTAAAAACAGTGTTTTGTATTCTGAATGATTGTACTCAACAAAAAATATCCACAAAAGTGTACATATATATCTAAAACAGTCCAGTGTAAAAACAATCATACAGAAAAAACACCCCCAGCTCGAATAACCACCCCTAATATTTATAAATTCGTAATTTCCAGAGTCTTTAATTTCAAATTATTTTAATAAGTAGAGAGTGAAATAAAAGGTCTACAAATATATATTAACAGGGTTGGGCTGAGAAATAGTTCACCGAAACACTACCCTTAACTTGAAAAATCTCCCTTAATGTATATAACTTCGTAAAGAAGAGTTTTTCTTATTTTGAATGCTTTTATTCAGCAGAAAATATCTACAAAGGGATATATATTTATTGAACAAGAGTTTATTGAAGATAAAGCAAGTCTAAATATCATCCCCAACTTGAAGTACTTAAAGAATTTAAATTCCGAATTTCCTGAATATTTAATTTCAAATTTGTTTACTACTTCCCTATGGCCAATTGTAACCATTTTCGTTTTATTGAGCAATAAGTGGAAAACTCAAGAATAAACTTTAAAAATAGAACTTCATTCAAATAATTCGCTAGAAAAAATTATAATAAGTGTCCACATGTTGCCCATTTTGATTGAGAGAAGTCTTTATGCAATTTTGAAATGAAGCCATTTAGTGGGACCATTTCTTCCAATCCATTGAAGTGGTATTTCACTGGCCCCTTATTGTAATAGTTTTTTTGTAAATTTTTTTGCTGTTTTCGTTATTCAACAAGACCTCTTGTACAAATGAACATTTATCGCACTTATCGATTGTCAGTTATCATTGGTATTAAAGGGCATAGCCGGGTAAGCATGGTGTGACTGCCCCCAAGCGTCTGGCGCTTATATTTGTGCAGTAGGAATCAATCTTAGAAAGTAGCAATTTCACAAAATATTAGCCCGAAAAAGGGACCGGTTTGGGGTGAGTAAGGGAGGGTTGATTTTAGCAAAACTATTTTTTTTCTAAGAAACGGCGCATTCAATCGTTTTGTAAAAAATATATGTTAAAGACCTACTGAGAAAGTACTAAATAAAAAATCATGCTCAAATTCCGAAAACAGATACAGTAAAAAAAACATATATATTATTTTCAAATTTTTTTTAGGGTAACTTATCCCTGGGGTACCAGCCTGAATTTTTTTCTGTAGCATGTCTATGTTATATTTTTTTCCCAGTCTTGTCCGAAGATTACGCCATACTTAAAAAAAAATGCCGAAGTGTGCAGTGCCGTATGCATATTTTGTGGACAATTAACTCCTTGCAAGTAAAAAAGGCCAAACTGCAAAGTAAATATAGATATCTGAGTAGTGTATACATATTAGTGACTAGTGATTATGGAGATGGTGAACGTTGTAAGAGAAACCAACATAAAGCTGCAACGCTGACAGTTAATTAGGTGCTCAATAGAGTTGACTCTTGCGCCGCAAAAATCAGTTTATAGCCGTAATGTTAAATATCATTAAGGGTAAAACCTAAAGTCAGCGGTACTATGGAGTACCTTGTCAAAGACTGTCATTATTCACATATTACCGTCGGCAGGGATAAGAGCTTAGTTGTTAACAATTTGCAGCATTAAATCGTAGCATTACTAACCTGAGAAGGATATAGATGTTAATCTTCCTCACTGTCATCTGCAATCACTGTACTCATGCTATCCTTCTGGAACAATAGGGAGAGAACTTCTGCCGGTTTAGGTATGCTTGCTAGATATCATCCGTACGAAAGGTAATACACGACAGCAGCTACATGGGAACAACATCCAACAGTTTGATACCCATTGGCACATTCACAGAAATGTCTTCTAATGCCGACACTGTGGGGAATATAGTCGAGGAAACATCGGTAAACCTTCGTTTTGATGTGACGTGAACAAACTTGTATTTTGAGTACATTGGACTGGTCCTTAGCGTACTGAAGATTAAGTGTTCCGTCTTCATTTATGACTTCGAGGTACGAAATCGTTTGTTTATATTGATACGATCCGGTAAAAAACAGTTTTAAATCCGTCATTTCTGGGAAGTCCAGTACATCTTTGCTGGAAATATCTACAAAAGGCAGTTTTGCAATTTATTTGAATGTGCCAGTGGGAATCGAACTGTTGGATGTTGTTCCCATGTAGCTGCTGTCGTGCATTATCTTTCGCAAGGACGATATCTATCAAGCATACCTAAACCGGCGGAAGTTCTTTCTCTATTGTTTCAGAAGGATAGCATGAGTGCAGTGATTGCAGATGACAGTGAGGAAGATTAACATCCATATCCATCACAGGTTAGTAATGCTACGATTTAGTGCTGCAAATTATTAACAACACATGACTGTTAAGACCAAGCTTTTATCCCCGCCGACGGTAATATCGATAGTACCGCTGACTTTAGTTTTTACCCTTAATGATATTTAACATTCCGGCCATAAACTGATTTTTGCGGCGCAAGAGAGTTAAACTCTATTGATCATCTAATTAACTGTCAGCGTTGCAGCGTTATATTGGTTTCTCTTACAACGTTCACCATTTCCATAATCACTAATCACTAGTATGTATACACTACTCAGGTATCCATATTTACTTTGCATTTTGGCCTTCTTTACGTGCAAGGGGTTAATTGTTGACAAAATATGCATACGACACTGCACACTTCAGCATTTTTTTTAAGTATGGCGTAATCTTCGCACAAGACTGGGAAAAAAACATAACATAAGTGAGTCCCCAGACATGCTACAGAAAAAAATTCAGGCTGGTACCCCAGGGATAAGTTACCCTAAAAAAAATTTGAAAATAATATATATGTTTTTTTTACTGTATCTGTTTTCGGAATTTGAGCATGATTTTTTATTTAGTACTTTCTTAGTAGGTCTTTAACATATATTTTTTACAAAACGATTGAATGCGCCGTTTCTTAGAAAAAAAATAGTTTTGCTAAAATCAACCCTCCCTTACTCACCCCAAACCGGTCCCTTTTTCGGGCTAATATTTTGTGAAATTGCTACTTTCCAAGATTGCTTCCTACTGCACAAATATAAGCGCCAGACGCTTGGGGGCAGTCACACCATGCTTACCCGGCTATGCCCTTTAAAATAGTTCGAGTTTTACAAAATTATTTTTAATAAAGCGGAACATGACTTTTGTTTTGGCCGAGTCGGACAGAAATTGTTTGCTTGCCAGTAGAATTTATAATCAAGGGTATCCTGAAAGAAGGATTCCTGATGTTAGCAGTTTCCAAAACCTTCTCGATAGATTTGTGGAAACTGGAAATGTCCAACATAAAAAGAAGAAAAAAGAGAGAATAAAACGTGTTATGAATGAAGAAAATTAGTTTTCTGTGGTTCTGGCAACGGTTGAAAATCCCCATATTAGTCAGAGAGAAGTGAGCTCGTTAGTAGGAATAAGTCGATTCTTAAAAACAAATAAGTTTCATGCATATCGTATTTAAATACACCAGAAATTATGTGATGACGATTTTCAAAGGCGTCTACAGTTTTGTAATTGGGCCAAAGGTAAAATGCAAGATGTCACCTTTATCATAATGTTTTATTCACTGATGAGGCAACTTTTCATAAAAATGGATTTGTTAATAAACACAATTTCCATTATTATGCTTCGGAAAATCCTCACTTTTTTAGGCAAGTTGATAACCAGCGCATATGGTCTATAAACGTTTGTGGAGGAATTATTGAAGAACATGTAATAATGCCACATTTTTTTGACGGTACATTGACTGGAGCTATTTATCTTCATTTTATGGAAAATTATTTGCCACAATTATTGTTGAATCTCTCTGAAATGGGATTCGAAATACGTGATGGCAGGTCTAAGAGGACCGACTAAAATAACTAGTTTATTATGAGTTAATTCTCGCTAACGCTATAGCGGCCATTTTGTTTTTAATTTTGTGGCATGTTGATTTTTGCATCAAACTATATAAATAAATGATGTAATTTTATAAATTCACATTTCTTTGCAGTCGAGGGATTTTCTGACAATGTCAGGCATGGAGAAGAACAGAATTACCTTTTTGGACATATTGGAAACAATAGTACCGATTTGTCCAACTTCGACGAAAGTGACGCTTTGGTATTTAGGAGGTTCATTACCATGTTCACCAATTTTGCTAAAACTCTGTGAGTAAAACTAGATTAATTATGAATAATTTTTGAGCGCATTATAAATAATTTAATGAAACAAGAAATGGTTAAAATCATGAAATTGTGATTTTTTTAGGAATCCCACTCCTGAAAGAGATGAACTGCTGCAAAATATCATCTGGCCCAAAGTGAATCCAGTCTACTTCCCTTATCTCGACATAGGGTCGTATTCGCAGGTCAGGCTGCACCCTAGATCAGATACTTACGACGAATGGGTTAGCATTTATGATAAATATGGAGAAAAGCCATTTGATACCTACTAAATATTTATTTAAATATTTACAATAAATATGTTATATGAATTAAATGCTCTAATTTATCCATCAGTCTACTGTTACCATAATATCTATGTGAGAGGGTATAGACGTTTCAAGGGAAATCGACCTGGATATCCCGTATCATCGGATCGTATAGAGTTAGTCAGTTTTCTTTATTGGTGACAATTTTCTCTCACAGGAGTAAAAGTCTACCTTCTTGTTGTAACATTCTATGTTACAATCTTGTAAAGTTCTATATAAAGTTTGTTCCAGCAACAATTACGGACTAGTTATACGTAATACGATTGGTTGAAAACAGTTCGTGACTGATCACCTGACTACGTTAGATAAAGCTCATTTTCGCTGATTAGCTTGTGACTTCTTGCTGGAACAAACACAAAAAATACATAATCTGTTGTAATTTATAGTCAAGTGGCTGACAGTTAGACTATTTCATAATACCTTATGTAGAGCTGGTTGCCTACCAATCATTTAAGGTAAAAAAATCCTTTGCAATTCTCCAGCTATACCTAGTGAGGTGACTTATTGAAATTACCGTTACATGGCGGATAAAAGGACCAAATTTGGTCTAAGGTATACTAATAAAGGTTAGCCTAAGAGTCTTCTGGAATTTCAAAAAATATTCATGTACAGCACTAAAACCCAAACTTGCCGACAAACACGACAAAATATCACATCGCGTCTTTCTTTTCGAGGGACCACTACTACAAAAACCATAAAAAGTGCGATTTTCTTGCACTCTTCAAGAGACCAAAGCATAAAGCAACATCTCAGCAGGAGAAAAAGCTGAAAGTGATTCAGAATGATGTGGTACTATTTAGCCAACTATATGTATATGCAGAACCGGGAATCTGATTTCGATGAGTTTTTTGCGCATGAGATACAGTCATTTTCTTTTATTTAAGACTTTAGTAAGCTCCATTTGCCAACCAACAAGGCTGGAGTACTGCAATGTCTTGAGCAGGCAGGTCAATCAGAGCCCCCTTCAACCTGTGGCTCCAAATTTCTGAACAGTGTCGTCATCGTTCACTGCCTGCCCACTACTAGTGTCGATACCTTCAATCAGTACGTTGATAAAATGTTTCTACCTTACCTTCATAAGTAGTGGATAATGCCCAAAAATAAATGTTGTTTGGGACACCTACATTCTACCTGGGAAAAGAGGTGAGGGAATTTGAAGGAAAGTATTTGGCAACACCAAACTGCCATAAAATTGGATAGGTTTTCTCCGTGACTCAATGGACAAGAAGGAATTGTTAAACTTTTTGACTTCCAAGATTGTAGAGTTCAACTGGCCACCAGGCAAAGATTTGACACACCCATGGAAAACTGCAATCATGAAGAGGCAGACAGTAGGCTTGTGGTTCATGTACTCCATTCACTACAGCAGAGGGCAAAGAGTATCCTTGTGCGTACTGACACAGATATGATTGTCATCCTTGCTGGCACATTCTGTGATCTAATAGTGACTCAACGTTTGGCCGATATCTGGGCAAGCCTTAGGCATGGGCAAGCATTACAGGATTTATCGCAGCAACCTCATCTGTGCAAGCCTAGGGAGCCAAAATCACGAGCGCTACCTGCGTTTCATTAATTCTCTGGTTGCGACACAACCTCCTCCTTTAAAGGTAAGAGTAAGAAGTCTAAACCAAGCATTTCAAGATGTCACTGATACATTTGTGTATTTGGCCACTCATTCATTCCAACTGCTGAAAGCCGACTTTGAACACTTCAAGAAGCTGGAACCACTGTTGTTCTATATGATAAAACCACTCCTTTCAGCAGTATCAACCAAATAAGAAAGGAGATTTTCTGTCAGAAGAATCGAGTAATGGACAATCTGGACTACTCACCACTTTGCAAGTGCAAGTGTAATTTGCAAATGTAACCCAAGTAGCACAATTAATTCCTCAAGATATCCCGAGGACAAAAATTTAGGAATTAGTAAATATCTTCTAAAGGTCTGTAAGAGTTCCCTAAGATGGGCAAATGTCAGCATATCAGTATTAAATAGTACTTCCCATGGTAATCGAAAAAAGCTATTAGTATAGAATTCTGTGAGCAGCCTTTTGCATACGTATAGAATTCCTATCACAGAAGACCTATACCAGAAACGACTCTCAGGCCTTCCCGCCAATATTGAATTTTATGCGCATTTGTCATATGTCGGTGGTATTATTGTCAACCTATAAATCCGCAGGTTTCTAAATTCACCGGTGGAGCGTGCCAGTAAGCAATAACATTATATGATTGGCTATTTTGAAAACCAAAGCCAAAATCAGCTTCGAATTTTATCTACCAATGCGTCCAGCGGTGAATTTAGAAAGGTGCGGATTTATAGGTTGACAATACCACCGACAAGATGGCCGAAGGTCACCCCAATTTACCAATGAAAGGGTGCGTTTGCACGCACTCAGTAATTTAGTCGAGCCGCTTAGTAATTTAGTACTCGACCAATGCGGACAGCGTGTTTTAGTCAAGTAATTTAGTGGAAAGCAATTACTAAATTACTGGACCGTCTCTCTACTCGACTAAATTACTGGATGCGTGCAAACGCACCCAAACATCGAACGTGCCTCCGACAGTGACGCTTCTGGTATGGGTCTTCTGTGATTCCTATAGTAATCTTTAGAATATCTTATCGCTTGCCAATATAAATGGTCCCGAGGATATCTTTAAAGGATTTCTGTTAGATGTACCGCATTGATCCTGCAAACAGATTTAATTCCTGTAGTAATCTTTCGGGTATTTTATCGCTTACCAATATAAACGGTACTGAAAATATCTTTATAGGATTTCTATTAGATGTACCAACACACACTTCTTATAGAATTGCCAGCGGCAGCTGGTGAAATGTTGGTTAATCAAAATCTCAGTATGAGACATCAGGCCCAAACCAAACCAAAGATTAGAGATCGTTATAAGATTCATCCAAACAAATCGATGATCCCTGAGAGAATTTGAACGTTGCAGTAATGTTATTAATGTTCTATAAATTCATGAGTATAAGATAATGCATGACTGATTATCGTCAGTGGTTTGTACGTGGCGTCATCTAGGAATAATTTCTGTAACAAACCACGTGGTAAGCAAACACATTTTATGCATTAAAAGAATTTCTTCTTGCGATTTCTATAGGTGTTCTATTAGCGATAATAATAATATTTCCATTTTAATACTTTATTTCTGTAATACATAGAAAATTGAGCTGTATGGTAATTCCCTTTTAGAACTTCTAGAAGATGTCTACAAGTATTCTGTTAGTGATAATAATACTATTTCCCTTTTAATACTTTATTTGATTTCTATAATACTTAGAAAATTGAGCTGTATGGTAATTCCCTTTTAGAACTTCTAGTAGATGTCTGTGGGTTAACAAAAGTTGAAATTCCTATATAATGCCCAGTGCATAAAAGTTGGGCACATATAAAAATTTCTCATTTTGATTTCGGAAGGACTTCTAGAGTACATAAATATAAGATATCTTCGCGGGCAGTAAATAGAACTTCTTAAAGATATCTTAAAGAATTATGTGCTACTTGGGAATGTATTATAACTTCTGCATACTGAATTCCATCGAATGAATAACTATAAATATTTTTTTGTTATTGGGAACTCTTATTAGCGTTATTTTTGGACATATGTATTACTATAATAAATGATATGGATATATTTTATTGTATTTTATTTAATACGTAGACTACCCTGAGTTAGGTGTGTAGTGTACTTAGTTGGCTTAAAGCTGTAATTCAGAATTAACAGTATAATAGATTACATTGGGTAATATTTTGTCATATCTGTCGGCCATTTTGGATTTTAATGCTGTACATGAACATTTTTAGAAATTCCAGAAGGCTTCTAGGCTAACATTTAATAGTATGCCCTAAGGTACCTTCATACCAAATTTGGTGCTTTTATCCGCCAGGTAACGGTAGTCTTGAAATACAGCTCTAAGTTATGTTAGGGACGATATTGTTTTATGTGAACTTGTCCTGGATAGCCTAACAACGATTTTTTGATTACTTTAATGCTTGAGAAGAAATATATCACTTTCAGAAAATAATGAACAAGTAACCCATAATCTGTTTCAATTCTTCTTCCTCTTTCGAATTTTATCGAGCGCTACTCGAGTTAAGCGGCCTTATAAGCTAATTAAACATCTAAGATTTGCATATACGTATGTCTACGTATTTTTTTTATCCAAATTGTGAAGAACGGTACCCTTTTATATTTTTTTAAATTTCATTGTCATATTTGTGATTAAAAGTACAAGCTTATATATCACTGGTCAATTACAATTTTTTTTATAAATATTCTTTTGTATGGTATCCAAGGTAAAGATCAAGTGAACTTATTGATGCTACCAAGTAGAAAGTAACAGATCAGTAGAATGTGAGCACTGCTATTTTATAAACGACTTTACACTCAGGCGCACGTGATTAAGATGTGTTTATAAACAGTAAAAACGAAAGATAACAATTGTAGCTTAGATCATACCCCTATAAGTGATGTTATAATTTCTACTTATCGAAATAATTTCCAAGAAATCAGTTTTCACGATCTAACGATACCAGATATCATGATGATAATAGTCTAAAAGCTATTCAGTTCAGTAATATAACGATTTATATCGGACAAGATTCATAAAGTTTTGAAAATTGGTAGAAATGTTAAGGATAGCATAAGAATTAATAAACCGAAAAGTTCCCACCCCTGCATAGTGTGCTTCATCCCCTAGGACGTCGTTTCCACCCCCATTTTGAGGTTTCCTAGATTATCTCGGGAACGGTGCACTTTTTGATAAAAATACCTATATACAAAACTATTCCTTATAAATTTTTCTATCAAAAACATCTCTACGATTTTTTTCATAAAATTAATAGTACCGTGGGAAATAAGGCGCACATATAAGGGTTGGTTCCAGTTAACACAATACATTGTAATATTTACTATAATCTACTTTAAAGTTCAATGCTTAACGCAAAAGCAGTAGCTACTAATAGTGGCTTCTGTGAGTCGGACAGACATGTCACCAATTTATAACCTAACGAGACTATGCCCCCACCCCCCGTTTTCGAGGATGCTGAACACGTGGTTTAAAATCTCCCCAAACGGCCAAAAACCACCCCCCCCAAATGGGTTAACGCGGATACGCCGTCTCATACCGACTAACCCTGCGTCACCCCCCGTTTTTGAGGATGTTGAACACAATGGCGGTGGTTTAAACTTTTTTCCAGTTGCCCCACCCATTTCATGTTAGGTAAAGTACCTTTTCTGTAAAAGATACAGCAAAATGCTGTTAAGGAAAGTTATTCAGATTAAAAACTCATAGTCCTCTGCAAAATTTCAAGAACATACGCCTACTTTGATGATTTTGATTTTTTCAATATAATTGCATTTTACGAAAAAAAAAATTGTTCTTTACTAAAGTGTTTACTCCATTATGTACTAGATCAAATACGTTAGTAAACTGGCATGATATATATATTTTTTTGGTAAAATGCAATTATATTGAAAAAATCAAGATCATCAAAGTAGGCGTATGTTCTTGAAATTTTGCAGAGGACTATGACTTGGCGAATGTTTTTCTGGTCATAAGTAGATCCTAATTTGTTCTATTTTGAGTAAAATTTGATTCAAATCGGAATCAAAATAAAAAAGTTATAAGGGTGTCTTCATTTTAAGTGAGTCACACTGTATATTTAAGGAAATGTATAGATTTCGACAAAATATTACGTTAGTAAATACATTGAGTGTTGTAAAATAAATATTGCTTTCTGACTGTGATTTATTAGCAGACCACGGTAAAACGCTTTGGTAGAAATATTCAATTAATTTATTTATTAATTATCTATTTTGACTGGCGAATATCTCGTAAACTATAATACATAGGAAGAAAATGAATATAGGCATTCTTGTAGGAAATCTTTCCACCCCCCCCCCTTCCCCCCTGACGCGGCGGGACTAGGGGGGGGGGACTTTTAGTATATTTACCTCCTAACTACCCCCAACATATTCCCGAAGAGGAAAATTCTCCCCTCCTCCATGTTCTCTACAATCCCTTTTTGGGCATTCATTGATTGGACTAGTAATACACATGTTTCTCTCTAATATTTTTCTTAGCCTGCAGTTCAAAGTAAATTTATTTTCGTTTAGTGACTTTCAGTCTCAACTTACAAAATTTTGTATTCGTTTAATAGGTCGACAATTTTTGGCGTCCTTACTCCTTCGCGACTTTGGATACGCGCCTGCTTATTCCTAGCTATGGCTCTGGGCTATATAAAACGGTTAATGGTTCAGAGAGAACTAGATGGAAAGCGGAGAAAAAAACGCACATTAGCTGATGTTACCAAGGAAAGATGAGAAAAGATTTGGCAAATCCGTAGATCTTTGCTGTTAGACGTGCCATAGGGCAAAGGGAGGCCAGGCCAGCTGCCAGATTTCAGTTTATTAATCGTAAATAAAAAAAAATGATCATAACATCACCTAGTCTAATACATTTTCGCTTAGTTTTAAAAGCATCATACCATTTTGCGTACATAGTATTCTAATCAACATTTTTTGTTGAATATGTAACCATTTTAAATGTCACTTCCAGTGTTTATTGTTCACCTCTCCTCTTGAGATCTAGTATACAGTGAGATAAGACACTCAAAGAATAATTGTTGCTCTTAAAAACATAACATGATATGCATAGTACTATATAACTGGGTACAACAATAGTGTGGTAAAATACTTATGATATTATTTTTAAGCTAACCATGGTTTTAAGAAATGTTGAATTTTGGATATTGCTGCTATGCAGTGGATATTTGGTAAGTTGTTTTTAAGTGATAATGATACAATCTTTGTTAGCAGTTGTCTGTTTATTGGGTACCTAATACAGATTGGATGCTTGTATTGACTTGTAGATTTGGCAAATAAGAAAATATAAATGGAAAATTAGGAGAACAACGAAATTTTGGGAAAATTTTGATTTTTATCTCCTGTTTTCAAAACCGACGAATCTTGAGTTGAAACTAGATAACTCTTTTTAGGTGCAGAAAGAGTAAAAATTAAATTATTTTTTGATATTGCGAAAAATAATGCTTTCAACGAAAAATGCAAATACGCCTGGAATATATGTCAGAATTACAATTTTTTCCTACTTTTTTAGTCTGCAGAAGAATTAATTGTCGAGACACCTGATGGACTAATAAAGGGCTATACAGAGAGCACTGTGGCGGGTACTTTATTTTACTTGTTCCAAGGAGTACGTTATGCGCAGCCACCTCTAAATGAGTTGAGATTTCAGGTAAGTGTCCAACCACTACATTGACAATAATGATTCTTTTTAACTTATTTTGATCTATATTTATTGATTTTAGGCACCGAAGCCAGTAGAGCCCTGGACTGGCATTCAGGATGCAACATATGAGAAAAATATGTGTTTCCAACTAAGCAATTATTACCCTGCTGAAAGCGAGGATTGCCTGTATTTAAACTTGTTTACTCCACGGGTGAGTATGTATAACGCCCAATCTCTCTAGGGGATATTGATTGATTGATTTACCAGCGTGCGGTAGGCATTGCTGCCACTCCCAGAGTTATACAGCTGGGCCTGCTACGTCCACGCTGGGTTGGACTAAGGTCATGCTTGTTGCCAGCAGCGAGAGCCACATGGCGCATGGTAAAGGAACTGGGGATGGGAGGTGTAGGTATTTATGAGATGCGTTACCGCATTGTGTCGTGAGGGAGTGTTTAAGCTTCCTTTTTTGTGTTTTTGATTCTGGGCATCTGCCTCTTCTGAATCTTCGTGTGAAATATGTGCTGTGTCTTGATATGGAGTGCTTATGCTCCTCTTTTTGTGTTTCTGCTTCTTCAAATCTTCTTTTGCTGAGTCTTCTGATTCCTCGGTTTCCGATGCTGGGTTGGATTTGGGTCATACTTGTTGTCAGCAGCGAGAGCCACATGACGCATGTTTCTTCCTCGATTTTCTTTCCTAGTTTTTTTTTATCCTCTCGATTGTTATTTTCCACGTGTAACATGGTCTCCCTATTTTTAGTTTGCTGCTGTTCAATGTTAGCGCTTTCTTCTGCTGTCCTTTTTGCTTTAACCTTCTTGATCCTTGCCCTTATCTCTCTGCCTACCAGGGTATGGTCTATTTGTGTGATTGAGCTTCCATTACTCCAGGTGTCAATGCAGGTTTGACTTTTGCTCCATGTATTTCTTATTGTTAAATTCAAACATGTGTGCTAGGTTTTTCAGCGCGTTTCCATTTTCGTTAGGCCATGTGTGGAGTATATGTGCATTGAAGTCTCCTAATAGTATAATGGACATTTTTCTTGATTTTTCATAGCGTTAGTGTGCCGGTTTTCTTTTTCTAATTGATGGCTTAGTGCTCCATATAGACAGTCCTCTCTTCGGTTATTACTGATTTATCTCTCTTTTTTGCCGCCTGGCACGATTTCACTGCACTATATGTACCATTATTTACTGTGTTAGAGGGGAAGCACTGTGTAAAATTTTGGTTTGTATACCTAATTAAACACTATCTATTATTTCTTATCAATTACTGAAAATATTCCCATATATGTGTATTATTTTACAAACACATCCACTTAAACTTTTTTTAACTATATTTTTTACACGTTGTCACTATTTAACTTTTATAAACTTTTATGGGTATCCATTGGTGACAGAGCTTTATAAAGCAGGTCTGGTCGCCTCGACAGCAAGATGACAAGTCCAATGTGTTGTCGCATTGTGTTGATTGATTGATTGATTTACCAGCGTGCGATAGGCATTTCTGCCTCTCCCAAGGATTATACAGCTGGGCCTGCTACGTCCACGCTGGGTTGGACTAAGGTCATGCTTGTTGCCAGCAGCGAGTGCCACATGGCGCATGGTAAAGGAATGTGGGATGGGAGGTGTAGGTTTGTGAGATGCGTTACCGCATTGTGTCGTGAGGGAGCGTTTAAGCTCCCTTTTTTTTTTTGTATTTTTGGTTCTGGACTTCTGCCTCTTCTGGGTCTTCTTGTGATATGTGTTGCCGCATTGTGTCGCTGCTGTTTGTGCTCCTATTTTTGTTTTTCTGCTTCTATAAATCTTCTTCTTCTTCTGAATCTTCTGATTCCTCCGTTTCTGATTCTGGTATTAACTAAATAGAGAAGTAAATAAAAATACTTGATTAACAATAAATTAATTTATTGACCAACTAAGCAAAGTCGGTAGAGAGCATTTAGAACAAATCAAGGTGTAGGTGAATAAATTTGTGCTAACTGTTAATAAAAACTAACAAATATTCAAACAGAAGTATGCAAAATACACAAGAAAAAATCTTGAAAACGTAATAACGGTTACAGAAGGTACTAAAAGATAATCAAAGGGAAATTGGCCAATTCCGCAAGTAATACGACAAAATAGTTATAAATAAATAATTGTTAAAACAAAAGTAAAACAACAGATTCATACATGAACTATTAAATATTTATATAGATAAAATTCTACTATAGCACACAGAAACTTAATTAAAAGGTACAAACTTGAAGTTATACATCAATTTATTTTAAATAATTTCTTAAAAGGTAAATGAATATAAGTTAAAACGTATCACTCGCGAAACAAGCTGTCTGTTTACACGAAAAAGAGAAAGGTAAAAGGTAAAACTTTCATAACGTCTTAAGGAACGTAAATGTACAAAACACTACAATGGCAAATTGACTGTTAAAACGCTGGCCAAATGGAGGAATAAATGTTTTTACTCACAAAGTTGCCGGAACGAACAGGAAACGCTAAACTGGAATGCCTTTATAGCTGAAGTACCAGGAATATATGCAGACTCAAAACCATATTCCAACACTGTTAGGTACAATTTGCACATACACCAAATATTTCCTTAAACTGCGTCTAGCAATGCAAACATAACCATTTGTCTAATTCTTCAAAAATAAGTGGTTTCACGAGACAAAGGACATAATAACTTTATTATGAGAACTGGAACTTTTACTTAAATTCAGATAAAAGTCTAACTTCTTCGCTTGCCTACAGGCAGAGTAAAATCCTTGGCCGCCACTATCGTCTATATTTATAGGTCAGGGTGGGGGCTAACATAACAGTACAACAAAGCGATAAAAATGAACCAATCGCTGGCCCGGGTACAGGCGTAATACCTTATAAGGAGCGGTGAGATATTTACGTGTAAAAATAAGAATACCATATAGTCTGTTCCACAAAACGTGAACGTTACATGTGAATGAACATCAGAGATGCAAAATAATACAATTATATTTATTTGAGAGGACGATAGCGACGTTTTAAAACACCGTAGCTCAGAGTACTATACTTGCCTTTCGTGCACTTAGTTAACATCATTGGGAAATGTTCAAAACTAAACAAAGGTTTCAGTTTTATTCATTTCTAGATGAAATCAACTTGGTCGCCAATTCCTTTGTCGACCTCAATGTTTTGGTGTTTGTTAATATTATTTGAGGTGGGCGGTTCGTAAACGTAATTCGAGAATTTCTCCTGCATCCCTGAACCGATTGAAAAAATGTTTTGATATTCTTTTAGAGACAGCTTTATAGAATGGTACTACGCTATTTAAAACTAAAAAAAGAAAAAAATTTTTACTTGTGCGAAAATGTTTTTTTGACTTCTCAATAGTCTGGCACCATTCTATAATGTTGTCTCTAAAGGCCTATCAAAAAAATTTTTGAATCGGTTCAGGGATGTAAGAGAAATTCTCGAATTACGAAGTCATTTTCTTAAGCACACCACCGGCACCTTTAAGCATAATAGTATATATAGTAGTATATAAGAAAACTAGTTAAACATTCCAAATATAATTTCAAGTTTTCCATATTTCCTATTTGCAACAAATGACAATACAGATTTTTATCTCTTAATTCATACTTGCGTTTAATCTCGCTACGCTCATGTTTTTTCTCTGATCACGTTTGATAACCTAATAAACAAAAAATGTTCTTGGATTTAGCCTACACCAGCACAGCTCTATGTACACTTACTTTCTTCCAGAATCCTTCATCCAACGCATCTCTACCAGTCATGGTATGGATATTTGGAGGTGGATTTTTGAATGGTTGGTCTGACACCGCTTTCTTCCGGCCTGATCACTTTATGGATAGAGACGTTATCCTTGTGACGTCCAACTACAGAGTGGGACCATTTGGTAATTAATTTACCTATTTTTTTTCTGAAATTCTCAGCCGCAAATATTGTATTCAAAAAATGATGTCCGTAAACATGGTTTTTTTAAATTTTGCCCTGTTTTGCAACCCTTCAATACAACGCGTTACTATTAGATCAGTCGGAATAGCTTTTTTGTGCCAAATGTCGTTTATCCGCAATATATATTTTTTATAGTATAGTTTGGGATATCCAGAAACATGCCCTATTCGCACGCGTGACAGGTGGGACAAAAAACGTCCATTTTTGCCATTTTTCCCTTTATTTGCAATATAGCTCGCAAGTGAAACATTGTTCGAAAATATATCAAGAGACAAAGAAGTTGAGAAAATTGATTCAGAACATTATATTATTCCTGACATTTTCCCAGAAAATGCTGCTACAGACGAAAATCATTTTCATTTATAACCACCAACGATATCTATATCGAAAATTGCATCAATCTTGCTGTTTGTACAATCTGTACCCTTACGCATTTACAAGTACAATTAAATTCTTTCATTAAAATATCTGGGATCAAATGACTTTTCGTCAATATTGGTTTCAAAATGTTGCCACGTCTTCTCCATCCCCAATCAAGTAGATCTAAATTGTTACCGAACCACTGTTGAAATTGATAGTATGTACGGAAAGCATGTTCACGAGTTGCCGCCTCAGTGGGAAGTAAGGCACTCAATTCAATGTTTTTCATATTTTTACAAAAATTGAATCGAAAATCATTTAATTTTTCAGTGCGGTTAGTTCCTTTATTAGCATATATCCTCATAACCAAAGAACATGAGATCTCAAAAAGCGTTTCACGATCAGCTGTAAGTGAACTAAATATTTCTGAATCTCTTCTTAATTGAGTACTGTTACATAACATTTTTAAAAAACAATTTTTTCCTTGATTGTAAAAAGCGGAAGTGGTGTCACATCCAGAAAAAGCATGAGCAACTATAAGATTTTTCAATGACTTATTTTGCAAACAATTCGAATTGTATATAATTTGGGTTTTGCCATCTTTAGATGGTTTACAGACATCTATATTACATTTTCCTTCTGTGAATTAAGTTAAAAGTACAAGGTCAATATCAAAAAAAAATAAAAAGTAACATTGTTCTTTCGTCTATAAGTCTTAAATGGAGCATTTTCTGGGAAAATGTCAAGAATATTAAAATGTTCGAAATCAGTTTTCTTAATTTTTTTATCTCTTGATATATTTTCGGACAATGCTTCATTTACGAGATATATTGCAAATAAATCGAAAAATGGCAAAAAATTGACGTTTTTTGAATTTTGAAGTGTGTTGCTCCACCTGTCACGGTGCGGATAATTGGCATATATTTCTGGACATCCCAAACTATATTTAAAAAAAATAAAATTGCGGATAAACGACATTTCATAAAATGACCTTTCTTCAATCTATTCCGACTGGCCTATACCGAGTGATTCAGTTTGGTATTCGCCCCCTCTATCTTTTTTTATTTTAACAGAAAACTACAATAAACCATATATATTTGTAAATCGTTTGTCAAGCTCTATCGAATGACGTCCTTAAATCATCTCTTTGATCACGTATGCCAAAATAACGATAGTCAACTTTTTTTTTCCAAATGGTATGCTATACATTTATTTGCCGATTGTTGTAGAGCTTCTTTTTCTGCATTCAACCATGTGAAAAAAGTATACACTTCCATAAGGAAAATTTCGAGAAAATTAATAAAATACGAAAAAACTTCATTTAAAGGTTTTGTTTCTGATTCAACATAGGTAGCCATGGATACAATTGAATTTTGTCATTGTTAGTAATGTCAAATTGAAAATACTGTTATTGGTGACTGTTATTCGTTTCTGTTTTATGTTATACTTCTAAATAGATTTACTCAATGGTATCTTACACTACTGAAGAAAAATGATGGAAATGGACATGATATTAATTTATGGAGAGTGCGGAAAAACAGTAAAGCAGCCAAACGTTTATATCAAGATCGCTTTCGAAATAGGCCGGTACCATCAGACAAAATGTTTGCAAAATTGGCAAGAAATATGAGCGAAAGTGGAAGTTTTGAGAAAAAAAGAAACGTTTTTAAGCCCAGAACCGCACGAGATGAGGAACATACAGTTTTGCAGTTTTAGCTCGTGTTTTCGTAGACCCGCATATTTCTATTCGTCAGTTAGCGACAGAAACTGATATTTCATATTCTTCAATTCAAAGAATTCTGAGAGACAATAAACTGCGACCATATAAAATACATTTACATCAGGGCTTGCTTCCAGGAGATTACGAGAGACGTCTACATTTTGTAGTGTGGTTGGCAGTTGCTCAACAAATGACTATTAAGATCGCATCATGTGGTCAGATGAATCCCGTTTCCATAATAATGGAATTGTCAATAGACATAACTGCTATTATTGGTCGCAGGATAATCCTCACTGGCTTCGGGAAACTAATTTCCAAAACATCTGGGGAATTAATGTATGGTGGGGAAATTCTCAACGGACAAATTATAGGACCAAAGTTCCACGAAGGCGCGCTTACTGAAGAAAGATATCTACAGTTTTTAAGAGAAGAGTTGTTAAATTTCATAGAAGACGTTCCATTACATGTTAGGCATAACATGATATTACAAGATGGGAGACCGCCACATAATGCTATAATTGTAACGAATTACTTAAATGCAGCTTATGCAGGTAGATGGATCGGAAATCGTAGTGAGGGAGTCAAGTGGCCTGCCAGATCACCGGATCTCACACCGTGTGATTTTTTCCTTTGGCCATATCTAAAAGAAAGAGTGTACTTTACACCTCTAAATGATGTCGAAGATCTTAAAAAAAGAGAATACGAATTGAATGCCGCAGATTAAATGTTGAAATTCTTCAACATGTATGTATCCAGGGCGTGATAAACACAGAAGCGAACGGAGGACTCTTCGAACATATGAAGCAATAAATAATGTTTTTATTTTCTTAATTGTTAGTTAGTTTTCAAGTATTGGTAGTTTTTTTATTGGCAATTGTTATTTATTATTAGTTGTTATTTTAATATTGTTGTTGAGTGTTATTATCATCAATTAACTAAAGATACGACATTAAATGTTTGTTTATATAAAAATGAATTACATAATTATTTAAAAACAGAACTTTGTTTGGTCAAAACATTAAACTTTGTTTCGAAATTTTTATGCCTCATCAGTGCCATACACAATCCTCGAAAAAATCCCTCTCTTTCGAATCTGATTTGCCTAGTTGGTACTAGTTACATTACTTACAATGTCAAAATTCAATTGCTTCCTTGGCTAACTATGCTGATTCAGAAAAACCTTTGAATGACGTTTTATCATAGTTTATTAATTTTTTCGAAATTTTCCTTATGTTGAAGAATTAATTTTAACATATTAACATCTGCAGCATTCATTTCGTATTCTAGTTTTAAGATCTTCGACGTCATTTAGAGGTATAAAGTAAACTTTTTCTTTTAGATAGAACCAAAGGAAGAAATCTAACGGTGTTTAAAAACGTTTCTTTTTTTCTCAAAACTTCCACTTTCGCTCATATTTCTTACCAATTTTGCAAACATTTTGACTGATGGTACCGGCCTATTTCGAAAGCGATCTTGATATAAACGTTTGGCTACTTTGTTTTTCCGCACTCTCCGTAAATTAATATCATGTCCAATTTTTTTCCATTATTGTAAGATACCATTGTGTAAATCTATTTAGAAGTATAACGTAAAACAAAAACGAATAACACAGTCACAAATAACATTTTATTATATTTTCAATTTGACATTACTAATGACAAAATTCAATTGTTTCCATGGCTAACTATGTTGAATCAGAAACAAAACCTTTGAATGAAGGTTTTTCGTATTTTATTAATTTTCTCGGAATTTTCCTTATGGAAGTGTATACTTTTTTCACATGGTTGAATGCAGAAAGAGAAGCTCTACAACAATCGGCAAAAAAATGTATAGCATACCATTTGAAAAAAAAAAGTTGACTGTCGTTATTTTGGCATATGTGATCAAAAAGGTGATTTAAGGACGTCAGAGCTTGACAAACGATTTGCAAATATATATGGTTTATTGTAGTTTTCTGTTAAAATAAAAAATATACAGGGGGGCAAATACCAAACTGAATCACCCGGTATATGTTATATTCCTACTTAAACATTTTTTTAACGTTGCCTTCGTAACCTTCTCACTTTTGTTAAAATTGCGCACGTATTTAAACAGGTTTCTTCTCCACTGGCGATTCCGCGATTCCCGGAAACGCAGGGCTGAAGGATCAAAACATGGTGCTACAGTGGATCAATAAGAACATCCAATATTTCGGAGGCGATCCGGGGAAAGTGACCATATTTGGAGCAAGCGCAGGAGGGGCTTCAGTGGCTTATCAAGTTTTAAGCCCCAAATCAAAAGGTAACGGAACGCTTATTTTCTATTAGAGAAAATTTAATTACAAAATACAAAATGAATTTTTGTAGGCTTGTTTAGAGCGGCGATCTGTGAAAGTGGAAGCGCCTTAACTCCCTGGGCGTATCAAAGGGAACAAGTAAGAATTACCTACGAAACAGCCAGATTCCTCAACCCTCCCTTCAACAGCGCCAATGTGAGCTCTACCGAACTTTTAAAATTCCTGCAAACAGTTCCGGCGCAAGCTCTTAAAACCGCGGCTGGCTCCGAGACAAATACGGTAAGTACATCTTTTACTTCATCCGTCATATTTGACCATGACGACAAAAATAAATATCATATAAAGAATAATAAGATTACTGTGGCCCACGAAAGAAAAAAATCACCTCCATCAGATTAGACCATCACATCCTTGTGTTTCTAGGACCGCTGAATCCTGATCCAATGTCAGATTTGCTTCATCGTGTTAGGTTTCCTTCATAAGTTCATAAAGCAACCTTTTTGACAAACGATTTCAGTGGCAAGCGAGTTCGAACCTTAATAGCGGTTTTCTACTATTTCTTGAGGTTAAGGAGGCAACCTGACGTGATGGAGAATCTGACATGGGATTCGAATTCAGCTGCCCCAAAAACATTAGGTTATGTTGGTCTAGCTTGGTGGACATGAGTTTTTTTTGTGGGCCTGTGTTATTAAAGTGCAAAGCATGAAGAAAACATCAAACTTATATACATGTTTGTATATACATGTTTGTACAACAAAATGTTATAAATAAGCGAGCAGCACATATACAATATAAAATTACTAAAAGTCAAGATGATTACAACAATTTTAGTCTTTTAAGAGCAGTCTGTAAAGAACAATCAGCCAGTTGTTATAATAACTATATAAATAAAGTAGAAAACAATATTTTATCTGATGCAAGAGTCTTCTGGGATTATGTACGCATTAAAAATAGAGAAGATATTATTCCTAATAGCATGAGATATCTTGACGAAACTGCCGATGACGGAAATTCAATTGCAAATCTATTTGGGAAACATTTTTCTTCTGTTTACACTGATACTTCCACTGATTCACTAAATCATAGCCATTTACAGAATAATCAAAGCTCTATCGACATCAGTGGTTTGTATATAGAAATAACCGAGGTTTTAAATAAACTGAACGATCTTGACTGCAAAAAAGGTCCTGGACCTGATGAGATATCTTCTTATTTTTTAACATCTTGTGCATTTGCCTTGTCAAGACCACTATGGCTATTATTTAACAAATCACTGTCGGAAGGAATTTTTCCAACAATCTGGAAAAAATCATATATCGTGCCTATCTATAAAAAAACTGGTGACAAAGAAATGGTGATTAATTACAGACCTATATCCAAAATTTCACATATACCTAAAATATTTGAGTCTCTTGTAAACGATTATTTAACATGTAAACTAAAAAACCATATAAGTTCTAAACAACATGGGTTCTGTCAAGGCCGATCTATTACTACCAATTTATTAGTATAAGAAAATTACATTGTTAGTGCCTTGGAGAACTGTGTGGATTCAATTTACACAGATTTCTCCAAGGCATTTGACAAAGTAGATCATGTTCTCCTACTCGATGTATTATCTCAGTATATTCATGGTATGCTCTTTCAATGGCTAAAATCATATTTAAATGATCGTGTTCAAGTCGTAAAAATTAAAAACTATTATTCAAACGAAATTAAGGTCAAATCAGGTGTTCCTCAGGGGGCACATCTGGCCCCATTACTGTTTAATCTTTTTATCAATGACGTTTTATAATGTTTTTTCCACTGCCAAGTATTATTGTATGCCGATGACATGAAAATATTTAAAGAGATTACTGATACCATTTCCTATCTAGAATTACAAGAAGATATCGACAGATTTTATAACTGGTGTAACAACAAAAAAATGATCCTTAATGTATCAAAATGCAAATATATACAGTTTAGCAAAGGGCTATCTCAATCATTAAACGTGTATTTCATAAACGATATTCCAGTTGAAAATGTTAATATAATACGTGATTTAGGAATTTATTTTGACTCCAAATTGACCTTTATCCATCACATCGAATTAATCTGTAATAAAGCTTTAAAAGTTCTTGGATTTATTAAAAGACACTCAAGAGAATTCAGTAACATTTTTGCCATAAAAACATTGTATGTCTCACTAGTTAGATCTCATCTTGAAAATAGTTCAGTTATATGGTCTCCATATTTTCAAATACATATAGACAAAATTGAAAGAGTACAAAATAGATTTCTGCGCTATATAGCATACAAACTCCATATTCCAAGCGATCAAATTTCTTACAACGAAATTCTAACTCATTTAAATCTTCAGACTTTGCACAAACGAAGAACCAATACAGATATTATTTTGGCATTTAAACTATGCAATGGAATTGTCGACAGCCCTGAATTACTGGCACTATTAGATTTTCATGTACCACAAAGACATTTAAGAGAATCATACACGTTTTTTATCCAAACTCATCGAACCCTATATGGTACTAACCTTGGTATCGACAGGATAATGAAAAATGCAAATACTGCATTTCTAGATTTTTTCAATGTTTCACTATACACATTAAAAAACAATTTGTGATATGATTAATTAAGTAACATATTTTGTGTATCTAACTGTTCTTTTTTACCCGAATCAATTTGTTATTTATTTTAATTTACACTCTAGTCATATGTGTCTACTTAATCTGTTTTTTTTTTAATGTATTACTATTTATGTGTCCTTCTTTTGTATAATGTATTTTTTGTGTACTCAATGGGCTCTCCCGTAAATAAATAAATAAATAAATAAATGTTTGGAATAGAATTTAATATAAATAATGTCTGTCCTATCAGCATTCTGCTAGTTTTCTCTAAAATATTAGAGAGGATAATTTTTGATCAGCTAAAACAACACGTACAAATTAATGATCTGATTCCCCATACCTAATATGGCTTTCGCCATGACAGCTCTGTTGAATATAAATGGCGATTTCTTAGAAGCTATAGATAAATCTATGGTAACTATAGCCGTTATGATATTAGAAAGACGTTTGATTATCTGAACTATGAAATGCTTTTAGCAAATCTGCATTATCTAGGCTTGGCATCAAATACTATGTAGTATGGTTTTATAACTACTTGACACATAATACAAAAAGCTAAAGTACGTGACTTGCAAATGTCGGATAATGTAATTGTTACTTCGGGAGTACCTCAGGGCTTAATACTTGGACCAATACTGTTTCCCTTATACCTGTCAAATTCGCCGAAAGTTATAAAACAGTGTAAAGTACATTCTTACGTGGATGACACCCAAATATATTTTTCGTATCGACCTATATTCGTTGAAGAATCCATGGTAAAAATGAATGAAGACCTTTTTGGTACATTCGTATGGTTAGATTGGTAAAGTTTAAAACTTAACTGCAGTAAAACTGTTTGTATACCTTGCAGATCTATCAGGAATATTTTGCAGGAATCTTATGCAACTAGTTCAAGTTTACAATAATAAGAAATAAATTATATAGCCACGCTGAACTTATATTCTCGCATAACTCATCAGTAAATTACATTTATGTGAATTTTCCGAGAAAAACCAATAACAGTATTTTGTTAGGTTCATAATGCACTATTAACGTATAAAATTTGTGCAAAATCATTCTTTTATGAGAAACTCGAATTTTTTTAGTTTTTCCCATTAGTAAACCACTATTGATATCAAGGGTAAAAATGAGAAAAACTGCTGAAGATATTTGTAAGTGGGCTTTAGATATCGAATGTGACCGAAATCGTTCAATACACACACATAGACATTTTTTCTAAACCTCTTTTTCGGTATCTGGGAATGATATAGAATAAAAAAAAAAATCATTAAAAACTCAAAGTTGAATTTTACAATACTTTTTTCACTCTTGATCGCTTCAAAGTTAAAATGAATACTTCCGTTATTTTCTAGGCGGGTATCGACCAGCTGCAACTTCAACAGGGCTTCTACTATGCACCTGTCATAGAACACGACCACGAAGACGCTTTCATCTCGAAAATGATGTATGAGAGTTTGGAGGCTGGCGATTTCAATAAGGTGCCGCTGCTGATTGGTATGAACAGTGGGGAGGGCGAATATATGCGAGATGGTAATTATAAAAGAAATATTGAATAATTTAAAACATCTTTTATGGTATCTTGATGCAGAGGCTTTCGCGGAGCTGGTGATCTGACTGCTGGTTTTCGATCTTCTTCCGCGTAGACTTTGTTGGGTGCTTGACATGGTCTTCTTTCATGACCATGACAAGATGGTCGAAAGGTCAAGCACTCAACAAAGACTACGCTGGAAACTAACAGCCAGATCTTTTATGGTATTAGCCCAGGCGAATTACGATGCAGTCGCCTAAGTAGGGATAAAAGTGGTGATTCACCGGTTTTTGCAAACATTGCGAAAACTATAAAATTTTGAAAAACCATAGGAATTCACATTTAAAAACTAAAAAATATTCCACCAATTTAAAGCTAGCTATGTCTTATATGAACAAAAATTGACCAAGATAGAATTTTTGCAAAACATATCATTTTTTGGCACCTTTTTTAAGCTCTATTTAAAAAAAATGTATTTTTCCGATTGGATTTTCGAGTTATTTAATAATATTCACATATCAATATCCATTTTTGTGGACTTTTTCGCCATAACATGACCATCTGTGTCACATTTATTTAAAATTATTTTTAACCGTTAATTTTCTTTATTCCACAGCTAGTTTGTCTTGGATCCAGAATGAATTTGATAGAAACCACTTGCTCTTAAATTCACATGATCTACATATTCACGACCAACAAACCCAGCAGAGAGCTGCCGAAGAGATAAAAAATATGTACCTTCCAAATGGCAATTTCATAAATAATCCTAATAACCTCGTCAACGTAAGTAGAATCGACTTATATGTATGTCATGGAGTCGTAAAGAATTAGCGATAATTTTGTCCGGTTAAAGAACAATGTTAAAAAGGGCTTTTTTGGCCCATCCGTGATAAAGTGTTTAAAGCATTTTTTTTTTACTAATTTTGGGGTGCTGAATACGAATCTGTTATTAGAATTGGCTAAAAACATCGGAAATATAGTAAAAAACAATCCTTATTTGGGGGTGGCATTGAAATTGATATTTGAACTTGCAACAAAAAGTTATTATTTGGTGAAGGAAATTCTTTCAAAATACTCCCCAGCCTTAAGGACGGTGTAAATTACAATATCTAATATACGGTTATTTATTTATTTTTAAAAAATCAAAACTCCTCGTTAAATGATTACAATGTGATTATTTCTGAATATTCTTACACCCATCCCCGCCAATCCATGTGGTGGATTTTATCTTTTTAGAGTTTTTATTGGTTTTAATTACAGAAGAAATCCCTAATCACCCAGTTTGATGTTTTTTATCATAATATTTACTCAATTCAGATGAATATTTCTCACACTTTTGGGGTTGGGGTGTACGGTGTGCATATCACTATCCAGAAAATATGACTTTTTTTTATATTAAAAAATTCTCTAATTATTTAAATGACTTTTGGTTGGGAAAATGAGAATCTTCAATTTATGGTATCCAAATAAGGGTTGTTTTTTAATGTGTACCCGAGATTTTTCTTCAAAGCGGGTGACCGATTCATATTCAGCACCCCAAAATTAGTAAAAAAAAGATGGCTTCCACACTTTACAACGGATGGGCCAAAAAGCCGTTTTTTAAACATTGTTAACATAAACACACCACATACACCACGAGAGTTCTTCTTGAGTAAGGGCTGGTATCGTCTGCAAACATAGTAATTTTGCCTGTGATGGTAGGTCATTTACATAAGTCATGAACAGAGAGGTCCCAATACAGAACCCTGCGGAACTCACATTTTAATATTTTTGTTCTCAGAATTAACATTTTCATATTTAACCAATAATGTTCTGTTTTTATCTGTGTGTGCCTTATATTTAGACAAATCCTGTACGATGTTCATTTAACTTTGGAAGACCAACAAAGAATTATCTTTTTACTTTGCCTACTTATACGTTTCTTTGATTTTCAGTATTTAAGTGACCAATGTTTCATGAGATCTATAATGAGGCATGCAGAAATTCAGTCAACCATGACTGACGTGTATTTTTACCAGTTTTCCTACAAGGGAGTATTGGGAGGAAATGTCCAAAGACCAGGTATGTACGAAGGAATGACGAAACATATAAATTCACACCCACAGTATATTTTGTGATACACGCATGCTGGAGAGGACTGGAACTGTGTAAATGTGGATGATTATGCGCAAGGGTGGGTTGAAGATTAGGTGTGATAAATATGATGCCTGCATGAATCAAAATTAAAAACGATCGTATGAATGTGTATACTTTTTTTTTTTTTAACTGTTTAACGTCGGCCTATTTCCGCTACCAGGGCCTATCACCGACGCCAGGAGACGAGCTACCCCCAACCTAAAAATTTTGCCGAACCTCTTCCCTTAAGAAGAGTAGGGATCTTTTACTTGCCTAACATTTAATAGACAAGGGACCGCCTGCTTTACATCCCCTCCGAAGGATGGTATATCCACTACGTAATCCTCGTCTGAAATTACGTAACTTCCGAGTATACACTGATATACAAGCCTCTAGAAGGTGGGACGAGAACGCTGTATTTCCCAAGATGGGAGCCCATCCAAGTACTAACCGCGCTCGACGTTGCTTCAACGGAATATCGACTGATATTCACATTGAAGTCGCCTCTACGCTCGCCCCTAATGTGTATACTTATAGTATAACTACTCAAGCATATATATATATAAGTGTATTAAAACACAAACTACTAAAGCAACTTTAAAAGTTTGTATAGCTCGCTAAGCTCTAAAATAATGAAATTTTACTCCTTGAAACCCTTTAAAATATAAAATAATAAGAAAGAGCTATCATCAATTTTCATATGTTCTTTATTTTCGACAAGTTGCATGAAAATAGTCAAATATGATGCTTTTTAGGATTTTTAAAGCTTTTAAGGTTCTCAATTCATGAAACCTGTTCTGTTGTGACTATTTAGGGCATAAGATGCACAAAAAAAGTACTCATGATATTTGTGGAGACGTTTGAACTTTCAGATATTACTTTTTTCTGACAAATTATTCAAAAATTGCCTAAATATGATGTTTTTCGCGATAAAAAAAAGTGCGAAATTTCGTTATTTCGACCTCAAATTCATGTTAAAAGGTTCAATGTACCTAGAAATATGGTGTTCTGATCTCTGGAAAAAACATTTTTTTCGTGTGCCTGTGAAAATTAATTAAATAAGAAATTTATTGAACCAAAAATTTATTCAAGATCTTTCTTTCTTCTTCATATAAATCACATTGTATAATTTTATAAATTCAGATATTTTTGCAGTTGAAGGATTCTCTGACAATGTCAGCCATGGAGAATCTCAAAACTATCTTTTCGGACATATTGGAAACAACAGTACCGATTTGTCAAATTTCCCTGAAAGTGATGCTTTGGTATTTAGGAGGTTCATTACCATGTTCACCAATTTCGCTAAAACTTTGTAAGTAAAGCTGGGTTAATCATGAATAATTTTTGAGTCCACGGTAAATAATTAAATGAAAAAAAGCGGGTAAAATCATAAAATTTTGATTATTTTTTAGAAATCCCACTCCTGAAACAGACGAACTGTTGCAAAACATCATCTGGCCCAAAGTGAATCCAGTCTACTTCCCTTATCTCGACATAGGGTCATATTCGCAGGTCAGGCTGCATCCTAGGTCAGATACTTACGACAAATGGGTTAGCATTTATAATAGATATGGAGAAAGACCCTTTGATACCTACTAGGCTTTTTTTGAAATGTTTACTTACAATAAATATGTAACGTGAATCAAATGTTCTGATTTATTCCCAGTCAACTGTTGCCATAGTATGTACACTTCTGTGCAACGAAATCCCGTACACTTGAAAAACCAAGTAATCCAATTTTCACTAATATTAAGTGGTGTGAATCAATCTTCATGGAATTTAGATTTTTTATCATATAGGTTATAAAAAAGTGACATTGGTTGTAAAAAGTCAGAAGCAATGTATTTGAATAATGTTAATCCAGAAGAAAACCATACGTATTTCTGTTTTTTTTTACTTTTTTTACACCATTCGATGAGAATAATTTCAATTTATAATAAATGTAAAATTTGACGCTGAAAAATTCACAGATATGACTGCACATAACTAATTTCCTAATTTATTAAAAAATATTAATGTAACTGCGTTTGTATTTATTGTGTAAATAAGGTAACCTGATATTTTGTACATATGTGCGTCATTACAAGACTGAAAAACTTTTTCATCGGTAAACACAACATTGTTCCAAAACTCCAACGAGCGATAGACACAATTTAAACAAAACATAATGCGGGCTTGCTTCTATTCTTCTGTTAATATGGTCTTCTTGGCACTTGCACAGTTTTTTATTTCCAATTTTCTTATCCTTCGGCTAGCTGTTGACCTCGATGCTGGAAAATTTGTTATGAACACAGCGTCTCCTGCTATTTGAGACGGATTTTTCCTCGAATAGCCAAGAAGTGCTTCATCTTCAATGAGATTTGAACTTCTCGATCGGCCTGAACCTTTCTCCTCCCACTTTTCTTCACACTCATAACAGTACTTTTATTCAATTGATAATGATTAGCAACTGCTCTGATAGACCATCTCTTTTCAATTTTAGAAAGAATTAAAATTTTTTCATGTTTAGTTAATTTTGGCATTGAGAAAATATGACACTGACACTGACAAATAAATAAAGAACGATTCAATATAGCGAAAAATACGGGATTTTATTGCACAGAAGTGTATATGCATATCGGTCCATCGTAACGCGAATTTTATGAACACCTCATATGTGAAGAAATCATACCAATTGACTCTTGTCCTTTAAAGGCTTTATGCTATGCGAGGATTGAAGGTCTCAAGGGAGAAGTATAAGCAGAGTAGAAGTTCATGGCTACAGCATTGAACACAAACTTGTTAATCATCATAAATCGGATATCGTCGTATCTCGAATCTACTTCAGCCAATGGACGAAAGTAAACTGGACATATTACATCTATGCTAGTATTTGGATGAACCGATACGTACGCGACAAGACCACTCCCGGATGTCCCAAATATCATCTCGTGATTTTATTACAATTACTCGTTTTATGTTATCCTCTCAGAGTAAGTGATATGAAATGAAACACTGAGAACGGCGTACCTCCTTATCCAAGTGTGCGCACAATTCTTGTCTGAGGATTCAACGCATATTATACATAATCCTTCAATTCATGAAGGCGCAGATGGTTAGAGTTTGTTGTGTGGAAAAACGCGATTAATCATAGATTGTCTCTCCTGGGTTCGAACCCCAGCTTCGGTAGATGGATATGCCAAAGGAAATGGATGTCATCCATACTTCTTCAAAAGTGAATTTTTTTTCCGGATATCTTTCGTTGTGGATCTATTTAGCCTATAATTCAAGCATCTTAACATGTAGGTTTGGCGAACGCAATTCACTAGTTATTCTGCAAAATCCACCATTTGGCAAGAATGGCCCATCGAATCAGTTTTTTCTTTCTTTCTCGAAAGCGATGAATTTTTCGATAAAAATAGCTTAGTTAAAAATGTTACAGAAAACGGTTGTTGTGCATTTTGCGTAAGACTTGTTTTTGAGCAATCTTTATGACCCCGTTTTATTAATAGATTTTATCGTGAGATATTGCAAAATTCAAAATGTGCCCAACAAATTCAACTTTAATAATGTTGGGTCATAAAGATTGCTCGATATCATAAAAACTGTAAGTTTTCGAGAAAAACGAAAAATGAAGAAACTAACTTAATGTGTAATTTTTGTCAAAATGGCGTACGTTTGGGAACAGCTAATAGTAGAATGCATTAATACGCTTGTTGTGACTTCCGTGGGGGTTTCGTTGTTACAAGCCGAATTTTATAAAAATTAATGATGATATACTGATGTTTCAAAATCTCGAAGCCGTCAAAAAATGTCATGTTCAAAAAGGCATTATGATCAAAAAACGAGTTAAGCATATGGCGGCAAAGAAGAGATAAATTGCGATTTTTTGAAATATTTTTCATAAAAGGTTTTGTACCGGAAATATGTTTAAATAATTTTCAAATAATATATTATACATTTAACTTCACGGGAGAACTAAATTTAAAACCGCAATATCTCGGTCTGAACTTCCTCAAAAGTTAATTCAATTTATGTGTCTCCATCGTATTACACAGGGTCGTGAACTGGATGACTGATCATGGTATTCGAAAAACTTAAGATTGGAAAGATGCACTTTGGAGTTTTTCAATCTGAGAGAAGAGAAATCTGCCAACGGTATCGAGTTTGTAACAGGAAAGTGCAGAAGGATGTGGGAAGATTATAAATCATACGCCATTACGTTCGGAAATGATAAAGCAAATTTTTCTTAAAAGTACAAAATTTTGATTTGAGCTTTCATTTCGGAGATAATACGATGGAAATTCAAAAGTTGTCTAAATTGAATTAAATTTTGAGACATTTCAAACCGAGATATTGCGGTTTTAAGTTTCGTTCTCTCGTAAGATCTAATGTATAACATAATATTTGAAAATTATTATAAAATATTTCCTCTACAAAATCTTTTATGAAAAATATACCAAAAAATCACCATTTTTCTCCTCTCGCCATATGCTTCTCTCGTTTTTTAACTTTAATGCCCTTTTGAAGATTTGACGGCTTTGGGATTTTGAAAACTCAGTATATAATCATTGATTTTATATAAAAATCAGCTTGTAACAACGAAACTCCCACAGAACTTATTTTTATACGTATATCTTGGCGCCGAGCACTCTACTATAAGAATAATAGCGTTATATGCAAAAGCGTTAAGACAGTTATTTAGTCATTTTTTAGCTTACTTTGAATTAGTTCATTACTTCAAAAATCCTGTACTATTATGTTTTTTCGCGTTCCCATATCTTCCTTATTGATTCAATATGCTATCTTGAAGTGATGAAGAACAAAGTCTAAGCAGTAACGATATAAAAATGGAGTGCCCGAAAATATGAAATCAAATAGGTAGACAACAAATTGACCAAGATAACACATAGTTGTATGTGTTGTTATCTTTCTTAAGTGTTCACAAATGTTATTTATTTTTCAAATCTGATGATAAAGCACTTGATTATCGTGTACAATTCTACAAGCAAAATACTTGTGTAAAAGGAATCAATTATAAGCAAAGAACTAAAGAAAAACATCACCAGCAAATTTCTTATTTGATGTCCGAAAATTAAATGTGCTCAGATATCCTGATGAAGTAAAGCATACAAACCTTTGTTATAGCTGGAGAGCTCATGGACCTTTTATGTAACGGTCTTTCTGTAAGGCTAGAAAGTATAGTGACGAGTCAAAGGGCACTAAGTACGAAAACCTGGCAAGCATCAGTCCTGCACATCATCAACATTTATATTTTTGAAAGTGTAAAACAAATAAAAAAAATAACCTTGTCGCTGTAAGTTTGAAATTTTAATATATTTTAGTTCATCCATAGTAAAGTATAAAAAAAATTGACAGGCCATTTTGATGAGCAAGGACACCTTACAGGTGAATTGAAAGATGCGCAGTTTAGGACGTAAAATACACTTTGTTCTGTAAAGTTGAAATTTATACATATGTTTAGTAAGCGACTTAGAAAAGATGTGTACAATGGCAGGCGATTCTAGTCAGCATAAGCACTTGACCAATATATAAAAGGTTTACGAGCTCTTAGACTATTAAGTTTGTATACTAATAATGTAAGGTCGAAGAGAACGTTCTCCAAAATGTTGAGGGCCTTAAACCGAACAAGGAACCGTGCCAGAAAGCGTGCTGCTGTCCAACTCACCATACTGGAAAGGTAGACCAACTAGAATAATGCCACAAGACATCTACCAAGGCATTGTAAATAAATAGAAGGGAATAAAACGAGAATTTAGATCAGTGCCTCGTTCAGTTCATTGTCTAAGTTACTTAGTTCCGACTGAATGTATGCAATTAGAGGGTCAATTTTAAAATACAAAGGACGAAGACTTTTGCGTTTTATGTGATGTGAACAAGAGGTGTCATAAATGTTGCTGGAAGATAGCATTTTCAAATTTTGGCATTTATTTTTTAATGTAATAAATTCTGCAATTGGTGCAGTAGGTAGGATTTAATTGATACAATTTAAATTATTGGCTTTTAAAAATATTTATTTCATTATTATGATATGGATCAGAGTTAAGTCCAATGGAAAATATTGGTATAATTAAGTAAAGTATTTAATAAGAGGTAATATAATAAGTGAAGTATGACTACGAGTGATGCAAAATATATTAATAGGTTGTATTGTAATTTCTTATTCCATTGTGAAGATTGCTTAAGCTACACTCAAAATTTGCAATACGTGCTTACACAGTAACATATATGTTTCAATATAGTTCCATCTAGCGGACGGTTAGCATAAGTTACTCCATAGCCAGATGACTTCCTCCCTGTTCAGAGTATATTGTGCTTCTGTCTGTTTCAGTATTTATGCTTCGTTTAGTACCACATTCAACGCCAATTTTATATCAATTCCATCCAAGTCCAGGGGGAGTAGCACAAAAATATACATTACAATTGAATTTTGCACCTAGAAAATGTTATTAATTATTATAAAATGTGAAAATTTAATCACACTGATGCTGTGGCGAACTTTTTAAACATGTAAACATTTTTCCGCTAGCACCAGCACAAAATGATTGATTTATTTACCGCAAATAAGAAGCCGTTATCGATGTAGAATAAGTTGCATGCCTTTATCGACAGTTTGTTTTGTCGCATCCGTAGCCCTGTTGCTATGACCTAAAATATTAACAATAGTTTCAACGACGTCAAACATTAGCCCAATTAAATTAGCAATAAATAAGCACAACAATTAACGTGCAACGGATTATAGACGAATGACTAGAAGAAAGTGTGTCTTGTACCAAAATGCACCATGTGTACACACTGAGGAAGAGCCACCATCTTCAGGGACGTCTTAAGCATTCTTGAGGCCCTGGCCCCACATGCAAATGTACCCCTCCCCCTTTCATAATTTTGTTTGCAATCAAAAATTAGTTTATTCAGGGTGCACCACTTAAAACTCCCCAGACTTGTAACTTTTTTATTTTTGAAGCGATGACCATGTTGGGTACATCAAATTATCGACATTTTTAAAGCCTTTAAACACGCATACAGAGTGATTAAAAAATTTTTTTCTGAAAAAATTTTTAAGGAAGGAAACTTAATTTCTTTGAATATTTTTTTACCTCACCCTGTACACGGACTGTGTTAATGTTTTCTTATAAATGTTTTAATTAGCTTCAATTTATGTTATTAAAATTAAAAAAATTTTAAAAACAAAAATTTTGCAATTATTTAGTACATTTTAATATAAGTTTGTTTTAAAAACATTTATTTGTTTTGTTTCTTGTTACTGTTTTGTTACGTTGAATATTGTTTGTGATATGTCTTTTACAAATAAAGTATAAAATTATTATTTACATTCTTTTGAAAGTTATTTTAAAAAAATCAGTTTGGAATCGGAAAGAGTGTTTTTAATTCCTTTCTCTAAAACCAAAAAGAATTTCGAATATGACGTAATAATATAAATTGAAGCTAATTAAAACCTTTATAAGATATCATTAACGCAGTTTATGTACAGGGTGAGGTAAAAAAATATGCAAGGAAATTAAGTTTTCTTTCTTAACAATTTTTTCAAAAAATTTTTTTTAACTCACTTTGGACACATTTTTAAATGCCTTAAAATATCTACAATTTGATGTGCCCAACATGGTCGTCCTTAAAAAACAAGAAGGTTACAAGCCTCGGGAGCTTTAAGTGGCGCACCCTGTATAGTATCACTAATATGTTATTAACTATAAACTACATTGTGTATAATTTTATTCTAGGGTAATCTAGAGAGGTCGTTTTCTACATTTCAAGGTCTGCAAAATGGCATTTTCAATATGACGAGGCCCCTCGGAAGCCGAGGCCCCCGGCCATGGCCCATGGCCATGCCTTAAGACGTCCCTGACCATCTTGAAAAAAATTGCGGTAAATGTATGTTTTTGCGAATATCTTTAAAAGTATATAGTCTAGTTAACGGGGGGTTTCACTTCTCTAATTTGAGTGCTAATGAATGGATTCTGATGGAACCTTGTGCAACGTGTTTGTAATGACGTTAATCAAAAAGTTGAAAAAATATTAGAGTAGGAAATGATCGGAAGGGGTAGAAAACACCCCTTTATCACGGGTTCCGTAACTTGTAGAATTAGGTCGAAAGTAATGAAAAAAAAAACAATATATTTACTTTTTTGGTCCAAAATAAGATGTTTTTACTCTTGTTAATTTTTTCCAATATTATTTATACTCTCGTTTTTATTAAAACTAGATTCGTCACTCCAAAGAATTCTATAAAGAAAAATTTCTGTTTGTTTTCTTAAGTACGGACATTTTTGCTATAAATTCAGTCCTCGAAGTCAAAAGATATCACGATTATAAAATAAGTTTAATTTAACAACTTCACAAAGGTGATTATGCGCAAATAACTTTGGCTATGTTTTCATTTGGTAAATCAATTCTATGGCTAACTAAAAAAATGTAAAAGTAAATAAAGCAAAGAATAGTTTTTGCTAGAACTACTCCTATAACCGAACCAAACCAAACAAAAAATAATTTACTGTAAAACATGCATTGAGAGATCTATTTTGTCAATGACCACAACATTATAAACAATTTATTAAGTTCAACTCATAAAGAAGAGTTATTTTGTCCCTATTCACGCTCCCCGGGAAAATATCATTCCTTAAATCGAGTTTTCTACCTGGAAGAGTCGCTACAACAAAGCTTTAAGTGTATTATTTAAGTGTAGGTACGAACGTCAAGGGGAATTTTAAACATCACAATCTGTTTGATAGTAGAAATATTCCTGAAAATTAATTGGTCACGACTTGAGAAACGCTCTCACAGGAATAAATTATAAGAAAGTCACTTACAGCTTCCCTAGCTTCTTCGTTTTCAGGATCTATTCTTATTCCAAACAGTAATACTTTCACGTTGTCAGCCTAAAAATGTATTTACATAAGCATACAATACTGGTTCTTAAACATCGAAAAAGACGTTCACAATTTAGTTGTGTGTTTACCAGTAAGGGGGCAACAGACTTTTATACGCGGCCGCGAAGGCAAATTAATTGAAAGTATTTCCCAAATAAAATTTAAAAGTACGACGAACATTTTAAAAATTTCTCAAATACGGCGTACAATCAAATAAATTCGAAAGTACTTCAAATAACGAACCGAAGTACATCCGATCCACAGCTGGCTGCAACCCCTGAGATTACTGGCACCGACTAATCGTACAAATTTCTAGGAGTGGTAAGCAAAACTACAATTGAAAACGCAAATTTAAGAGGGAAATTGCGCTAGAAGGTGTAGGTAAGAAAGAAAATATACACATTTTGAAACGATTCTGTAAATCCCGGATCCTCCGCCATTTATTAGAAAATGTTATATACAGTGTGTCCCAGGATAGATGTAACAAAAGGTGTAATTTACCGAAAATTTTGGAATTTTAGAATGGTATTTGGGGATTGAGTCCCGCTTGTTGTAAAACTAAAGTACACCAAAAATGACTTGATTTGGTGTTCTACAGGGTGTTTTTTAAGCAAAGTTGTGAAAATCACCACTAATAAAGTACCTTTATTTTTTAAAATTGAAAAAATTCCACTAAAAAAAGTTATTTAGAATGCAATTTTATACTTCCATACCAAATTTCAGGAATATAAAATTATTTTTTTGAAACTTCTATTTTTTCAATAAATTAGTATTTTATTTTGAACCATTCAATTAAAACTGCATAGAAATTATTTTTTGCGAATTAATATTTAAAGTTATGTGGAAGCTAAAAGTAGGCTATGAGAAAAGCAGTGGATACACATTTATCATTTATTATTGACATATCTGTCAAACGTAGTCAATATTATCCTTAATTCCTGTTTCAAATTAACAAACCAAGCATAAAAAATTAAGGAAAAATGGTACTCACAGTGCGTGAAAAAATTTATATTGTGCAATGCTACGGAATTGGCGGTGAAAACTAAGAGAAGTGGTAAGCCAATTTAATTTGAAATTTCCAAACACTGCTTTGTCACGTACTCAGGTTATGAGAATAATTAAAAAGCTTCTGGTTACTGGTAGTGTTCTTAACATGAATAGCAAAATAAAAGCATATGATGAAGACAATGTTGGGGCTATTATAGCTCATGCCTCTGTTATAGAAAATCCTAGGATGCCACTAAGAGAGAGATCAGCTCTTATTAATATTAGCAAGTCTGAACTCCAAAGAATTTACAAGGCAAAGAAAATTAGGGCATATAAAGCAAATTATAAACATACGCTTGAAGAGGGAGATGACGGCCGTAGGTTGGATTTTTGTTTGACCATTGGAGAAACAATCATGGAAGAGATATTTTTTCATCATTTCATAATTTTCTCAGATGAATCCACATTCACAACCAATGGCGTTGTTTCATCTCAGAATTGTCGGTTTTGGGCTTCTAAAAATCCAAATTTTAGAATTCATTGTAGAAGACAATATTATAAAAAAGTGAATGTGTGGTGTGCCGTTTCTTATCACGTTCGAGTTATTGGACCTTATTTCATTGAGGGAAGGTTAAATCACTTATTTACAGCTTCTTGAAAGATTTTCTGAAGAACATTTAAATATTTTAAGAGATACGCCTTTAGTTCATTTTCAACATGATGGTTGCCCTGGCCACTCCACAGAAATAGTTAATCGGTGGTTGAATTTAAATTTTGGAGAAAATTGGATTGCTAGGAATGGACCGATCAAGTGGCCGGCGAGATCCCCAGACCTATCAATATTGGATTTCTTTTTATGGGGTCGCCTCAAGCAGTTGGTTTACGCTGAACCACTTAATAACGATGTAGCAGTATTGAAGCAGAGAATTACAAATTCCGTAAACCGTTAGATCATATTCGAAACAGTTTTAAGGACTTCAGGCGAAGGATCGAAATGTGTGTGGATGTGGGTGGTAGCTACGTCGAATAATAAAAAAATTGTAAACATTGTTTTGTATTGGTCAATAATTAATTTGTTTGTGAATCTGTTATGTTTTTGACATTTATTACTTGTTATAATTTTTAAACCTCATTAATCTTCTGTTAGTAATTGTTTCTTGGTTTACAATTAGTTCGATTAACATTATACCTTTTTACATCTCGTATATTCAATTTTTTATTTACCAATAGCCCACTTTTTGAGATGATTAACATTTGCTCCTACACAACTTTAAATATGAATTCAACTCTTAATTCGCAAAAAATGGGAAGATTCAAAAAAATAATTTTATATTCCTGAACTTTGGTATAGAGGTATAAAATTGAATTCTAAATAACTTTTCTTAGTGGAATTTTTTCATGTTTTGAATAATAGAGGTACTTTATTAGTTGTGATTTTTAAATCTTTGCCTATAAAACACCCTGTAGAACAACAAATCAAGTCATTTTTGGTACACTTTAGTTTTACAACAAGCAGGACTCAATCCCCAAATACCATTCCAAAATTCCAAAATTGTTGGTCTATTATACCTCTTGTTGCATCTATCCTGGGACACACGGTATATATAAAAAAAAGTAAAAGTCGCATACCAACGTATCTTTAATCATCGACCAGTTGCCCCCTTACCTTATGGCTTATATAAAGATAATTTACAAAAGAGCCACTGACACAATTATATTCCGTTTATAGAGTATTCGAAAATTATGCGACCAAAGTATTTAACTAAGATTAGCAAAGAATTGTCTTACTATAGTGATTTCTTACTGGAACTGTAAACATTACAAGACGTATACCAAAGAAGTTTGAAATACATCTGACACCCAGAAGTCATTTGTTTAGATCAAAGAATTTTCCAAATTGGGCTTTTTCGCAGTTTCTCTCGCAAATCTTCGATCTCTGATTTTCATTCTTCCTAGTATAATATTTGCGTTCACACAATCATACTTTGAAATCTATTTTAACAAAAATAAAATCACTAAACCATAGGCAAAGGTAAAACTGACTGCAATATTCCATGTGAGTGTAACGAACATTATGTGGGACAGTCATTCAGACCTTTCAATGTAAGATTGGGTGAACACAAGAATTACATTAGGAAGAATGAAATTCGAAGACGGAAGAGTTGCTTGAGAGAACGGACATAGAAAAATGTTAACAAAAGAGGGGATAGCGAAAAAAAAAATTACCCTCTAAACGTAGCATCACAGTCGTAGAGGTTATTTTCCAGTAATATACTGAATAATTGTGGTATTTTGTAGATTCCACGCACATTATCTCCAGAAGACAATACATAATGTGGTAGAAAATCACAGAAAAATTAAGAAACTACCATATAACACATAGGTAATATCTCTGGTTTGTGTAGCTAGTATCGAATTAAAAAATATATATTGTTCATTATGAAATTCAGAAGAAAATTAGAACTGCGTTTGTCTAAAAAAATTATAGAAAAAATATGTAAAATACTTTTGAAAAAAAATGTGCGGTTTTAAAAACGCTAATAACCAAAATGAAAAGCCATTAATTAGGCTTTCAAGTGGTTTTTTTTCGTATTTTTATAGCAAAAAAAAACAAAGAAGTTATGATAGAGACAATGTACTTTTTCACATTTTTTTTTAACAAAAACGTCGCAGTTTTGTTAATGCAAGTAGTCAGTAATTAAAAAAATATATTCCCATATATGTACTGTTTTTCGTTAATATATAGTGTGACCTAGATGCTCAAATTTTTTCATTGGCTCACAGCTTGCTTTAGAAAAAAAAATTGCATTTTAAACTGTAAAGGGATTTTAGAAAAAACGTAACATTCTCGTTCCTCTGCAAATATCTCAAGAAATATTAGTTTAACAGATAATATGGAGGACATGAAAAATGAAGCTTATAACCTTATTTTGTTTATATATTTGTGTAGGGTTGATTGTTTCAGATATTTAATTACTTCCACATCCAGTGGAAGTATAGTAACGACAAAATTTTTTTTTTAAATTTCTATTGTTCAAATAGGCTTAAAATGTCAGAAAACGTCGAGATTTTAAGTTTGAGCGAAAAAAAATTTCTGTCTGTCGGTCTGTCTGTAACTTTTTTTGTGCGCACGTTTACTCTGGAACCGTTTAAGATATTGACTTGAAATTTGGCACACGTATGTACTTTGACGAGATCTGGAACTAGATTATATTTTTATGTTGTTGCGACGAAGGGTTGGGGGTAAATTGGGGTAAATTTTGGGTAAATGGGTAAATCAAGCAGGTAGGAGTCCATAAAATTGGTATTTAGTATATACAAGAGAAGCTAAGGTCTCAAAAAAATTTTTGGCATTAGCCACCCCCATTACCACCCCCACCCTTATTAAAGGAGATGAAAAAAATGTGATTTAGTGTATGTACAAGAACCAGAAACCTCAAAATATTTTTTACTTCATACACCCCCACTACCCACTACCACCTACCTATCACCACCCCCACCCCACTACCGATGTGGGGTATCGTTTTATGGGTTTTTGGGGTAGAGGATTTCAAATATTATATTATTAAAGTTCCATAAACAATTATTTCCACATACACAGTTTTTTCATTATGAGTGATTTGGATAGAGAATCTGGATGTGGAAGTAGTGATTCCTTGGGCAGCGGTTTTTTATAGATTAGATGGCATCCGACCGTTTTTAGGATGAAGTATTTAGTTTAAAATGTTGAATATCTTAGAAACCGTGACACTTCCATCAAAAGTTCCAAGAAACAAAATTAAAGATAATTATTCAATCTTTAAAATGATTTTTTCTTTGTTTCTACATCACAAAAAATAAAGAAGTTTTGGCCAGTTCAATGTGCGTTTTCACATTTTTGTTAACAAAATGTCGGCATTTTGCTATTGGAATTGCTCAGTAATTAATTTTTCTTTCAAAAATCCTGTTTTTCGTTATTATATAACATTACCTAGATGCTCCATTTATTTTGCCCCTTTAAAACACTTGTTTTAGAAAAAAATTCCATCCGCCATCTCCACATCGAAATATTGCCGCATTTCGGTTAATTATTGCTATAAAAAATTAATTTTAAACCACCAAATTAAAGATAATTTTGCTAGAAACAATTTTTATTTGAACTATTTTTTTTGTAAATGCCATATTTCCTGAGAAACAGAGAGAGAGATCGTTTTTTTTTATAAAGAATACCACTTTTTACTCCCTATAGGTTCCCACGGATCCGTAAAACTATTTTAAACTTATAACCAATGTTTAAAGTCTGCACAATTTTTTTTGAGTTACGGTCATTTTTTTCAATATCTTCCTGTACTAATATAAATGAACTTTTGTGTAAAATGATAAATTGTAAAATGAACAATAAACATGATTCTTGTTATTATTATTATTATGTTATTTCTCTCACCTCTCTGCAGATATTTGTGCATACCATACATAACAACGCAAAGTCAAACGCATTATAACATAGTTCACTGAAGAATCCAACCACAATCTTCAAGTTGTCAGAAATATCATGAAATACACAAACAAAAAACAACGTGTAACCCAGGACGACTAACGTAATATATTCCACAGCTATGTACACCAAAAGTTGGACGTCAAAGATGTTGTTCAAATCTTTGGTCATCACCACTAGTGTCTTAAATAAACTCCCAATATCTTCAATTTCTCTGACGAATTTTCTAGTGTCTACTAGAACTTTGACGTGGGATCTTCTTATTTTAGACTTCAACAAACTGTTTAAAATTTCAAATCTTTTATTTAATGCCTTTATCCACGTATAAAAGTATATCTTTGTTGTGAACATGACAATGTAGGGGAAACTGTACCTTGCTATTACGAAAAAGCGAATTTCGTGAAGAACCCAGTAAGTTAGTAAAATATGACACAGTAAGATATTCGCTCCAATCGTTACAATTAATTGGATACTAAATTTCCATGTGTAATAGTTAGCGTCTTCAAGGTTTTTGCGTAGTCCAATTTTTTTGAATCGTGTATCAGCAAGATCCATTGTTCTTAGTAAGTTTTCTGCTTGGTCTCCCAACAACAGTACAATAGCGAATGATACAGTTACGTGGATTAAGCGACAGCAATCAAGTATTATAAACGTTTTACGCAGAATTGTTGAAACATTATTATGTAGTACATTAGAAGGTTTAGGGAAATAAATGAAAGAATATGCGTAATATCCAGATAACAGAGTTAGTGTATACACAAATCGAGAAACAGATAAAGAACGTGATCGGTCCTTGCCCAGATAAGAATACGGTCTCAGTCCGACCAACGCCATGGTTTCTTTTATGGGTGAAAAAACATCATTAAAGTCTTGAACCCGACGTCTCTGTCTCCGCAGGAAATTCTGCAAAAGAAAGAACACCAAACAGAAGTCAGTCCAATTTCGTTCTACTTTAAAATGTCATAGTTTCAAAATACAATACAATACGTTCATTGGAAAAATAAGCAGGATAGACTTTTCCAAGGTCCACCCTGTATGAAAACTAGGGTGGCCCATCTTTTTCGAAATCGAAATTTTTTATTTCTCACCCCTGCAAATGGTTCCATTTGAAGAAAAAACAGTCCCCTCAAAATATTATTGAGGCAAATTGAAGGCAAGGGGTGCCGCAGAATGCATTATTATGCAATAATAAAAGTAAATGGAATTATTTACATTCTTTGGTTGATGCATTGTTTTTTTTTTTTAATCAGCAACATTTATCTTTAGAATGACTAATCAAGTCATACAAATATCAAAGACATTATCTGTTGTGACTATGACATGTGTCATACCACTGTAAATTCGTAGTCTAAGAAAACTAGACTAGAAGTTTTTGAAATGAAACTCTCGTTTTATCTTTGTGTATTTTATTATGAAACGTTTTTTTCATACATAGTACCAAATATTATCCTAAATCTATAAGACATATAGTAATAAAAACAATATTTTTTGCACTAGGCCAAAGCATGCGACAGGGTTTCTTTTTTTACATTTGGAAACTGTGATTTATAATCATTTACAACTTGGAGTAAAAACTGTTTTTGGTCTTCATTTTTTGTTAAAATGTCATTATAGTAAGTAATAAGTTTGATTCCTCTCTCAGCGGCATCATTTACAACTTTAATTTTGTTTACAATATTGAAACATCGGGTATAACTTTCATTTTCCCTCCATGTTGTTGGATCATTTTTCAAAAATTCCATAGACAAACCTAATTTTTGAAAAAAACTGTTTAGTGTTCTCGCATATGAAGTCCCGAATTTCCTTGTTTTCAACGTCAGTAATGTTACTAATCATAAGTCGTTTAATACCCTCTTGATTTGGTGCTTTCCTATTCAAAGCCTTAACCATTTCTCTTTTAGTGGTAACTGAAATATCGTCATCAAAGAAAGATAAGCCAACATTCACTGAATTAAGGTACCACAAATGGTTCACTATTTTCCTACTTGCGGCTTGAGATATTTCTTTGTCAATATTTTGATAATTAATGAGTTCTTTACAAAAGTCTAAGTCATGAAGCGGTGCTTTACTAGCAAATGACGCTGTAAACCAGGCCTTTACATAAACCTTTACAATAAAAGACATATATCTTCAATACCCATTTTTTCTTTTTTAGTTAGTTGGAACTGATCTTGGAAAAAAAATATTTTTAGACAGTAAATGGCTTTGGCCATCCAACGTGCATGATGAAATGCCCCTGGTTGATAGAATGTCTTGTGAGTGGGCTCTTCTTCAACAAAAAGTTTAGAAAGCATTAAAAATTCTTTATAATCATCACGAGGCTGTTGCAAAGTTAAAGCTGCATTTAGAAACTTTACAATTTCGGCTTTAACTGGTTGTAAAATGTGTTTAATTTTTGATACCTGAAATCCAGTTTTTAGTTTATTTTGATCTATTTTAGGCCAAAATTCCCTAAAACGTTTAAATAGTGGCAAATTTGGACCAGATGAGGAAGGCATTTTTGTGTCAAACACACTTCTCAAAACCACTTCAAAAATATGATGTCTACAAGGAAAATATAGAATATCTCTTTCTAATTTTTGTTGCAATAGTGTGGCTGCCCCATTTATATAACCCATATTTGATGCTGTTGTATCACAACACAAAGCTATTACCTTTTCGTCCAAATTCCATTCACAAAGCACATCATAAACTGCTTCAGTCTGTTCTCTTCCAGTTGAATTGGGCAAAGCTGGTACTCCAAGTAGTTGTTCAATATCTCCACTAGTAACTAAGATAGCAAGTCTATCGATATTTCCCATTGCAGTGAGAGAAGGTAAAAGTTTTCCATCCCAATGGATGACTGGGGCCGGCAATTCAGAATTACCGAAGGCAGTTATTAATATTTCAGCTCTTTCTTCGCGGATGCGTTGTCTAGAGCGCTGAAGTGTGGTTCTGCTGATGGACAAAGATGTGGTGTCATGTCCTAGTGCTTCTGCTACTGCCGTCAAAATATGGACTCCATACCTGTCGCTTATTTTGCAAGCATCAAATGCAGCGGCTATTTTTGTTGTGATGATGTTACATCTTCCATACAATCTCCTCTTTTTTGGCTGTGACGGGCCAGGCTGGTCTTGTAACAACTCTTCTTGGGCTTCGATTATTTCATCTTCATTTTCGTTGGAGTCGGCTGAATTACTACTTGATGATGGACAGGTGACTGTTTCCTCTAACCTAGCTTTTTCTTGTTGACTTCGTTGCATTCGTTCGGATAATTTCTGTAATTTCTCCTCAGCTGATTTTTCTTGAGAAGCAAGTTGGTAATCAATACCATGCATAAATCCAGGACGTCCTTTTTTTCTTTGGTTAATTAAAATCCGCTTATCTTCATCTATTTTCATCAACTCCAATGCATTTGCATGAGAAATGTCAAAAAGATCGTCCAATTTTTCAACGAAATTTTTTTCTTTACTCCCGCACTGGCCCTTTTAGCCGATTTTTGTAAGTTCCTCCACTCTGCATAAAGTTTATCTAGTTGTTTAACACAATGAAAATCCTGACGTGTCGGAATGCGAGCTTTATCCCAAAAAACTGACACCTCTTTTATTGTTAATTTAGCACTTTCTAGTACACTTAGCTTCACTTCACGAATGTTATAAAAGAGCACTTGTAATACTTGTCTATTAGACGGCAATTTATTGCCAATGATTTGTGACGAATAGTGTCCAACTAAGTAAATGAAAGTATCCTTTCGTGAGGATCTAACATCAGCCATCGTTAAATGTTTTTTCAAAAAGGAACGTATGCTAGAACTTATAATGTCACCACTGTAAAACACAATTGCAAACTGACATAAAAACCCACCGTAGGTACATTATATTTCCAAACTTCCAAAACAAATAATTTCTAGGAAATAATTACACCAATAAAACATTATGAGAAAAGAGGTAGATATTTGTATTTTAAGTAAAATTTAAGTGTATTACCGTAATAAAATCTTATCTACAAATTTCTACCTAAATGCGGCACGGGTTACCGTAATAAAATCTTATCTACAAATTTCTACCTGAATGCGGCACGGGTTACCGTTCACCGAATTATCTGAAACTTTGACATAAATTATTCCTAGTATAATAGTATATTTTCGTGGGGTGAGACTTAAAAAATACGCAAAAAAAATTCACCCCCTATAGAAATGGGCCACCCTAATGTAAACACGTTTAAGCATGCACATGTAACAATAACTATCAAGTGAATATACTGTAATCGCCATTTAAGAAGAAGTCGTCGGATGCAGATAAATCCCACTAGTTCTTTCTAAAACCGAATTGGCTAAAAACATCGGGAAGACAGTAAGAGTTAAGTCAAGTTTTCAGAAAAGCGAAATTTTAGAAGCATTTCATATTACTTTTTGGCAAATGGTCTTTTTCCCCTATTTCGACCTCGCTGAATCCGACTCTGCCGGTTGCCAAACCGAAATCTTGTCCGGAAGTGAGATATTCAAATTGGCGGCCAGTAAGGTGCCGAAACCGGAAACCGGAGCTGTAAAGCCCCCCTTTGACACAGGAATGCGTCCAAAACATATAATTGTATGTTTTTGAGTATGGGGAATTCAAAAATACATTTCAAAAAACATTGGCTGGGTAAATTCAAGAAGGCGGCTATTACGGCGCCAGCACCATCATCCCAATTTCTAACTCAAAAACGAGTGTAACGCGTCTCCATACATGTTTTTGAGCATGAAGATTCCAAAAATTACCTCTAAAACAACGTTTGAACTATACTATTAATTCAATTAGGAAAAAAAAGCTACATTTTTGGGGAAACAAAAGCTTACATGAAAAAAACATACAAAAATTACTGTGTCTCTCCAGAATTGAGACAGGTACGTTTGCAGGGAGTACAGAGTTTTAAGCAAGGGACATTTGCCTTCCTACAACTGCAATTCTTGAAATTACAAAGTCCTTTAAAGTGGCAAATGACAACTTCTGGACACGTCTTAGGAATGGGGTCCAGTGTCATGAATCGTGGGACAACGTGATCGCCGTCAACGGCCCAGCCGCACTGTTCGAGTGATGGCAGCGATGGCATCAAGAGTGTTAGTTAAAATGTCAATGTTGTCAGCAAACTTTTCAAGCACAGAGACGCCAAGCTGCAATCCGCTTGCAAGACATTGGTGTAGGTCATACACCCAGCTAACAATTTAGGTGTTATTCGACGTCGATTCCAGTTGACGCCACCAATTTCGATACGTGAAATAGGACATAAATTCGACGTCGAATCAACCTAAATGGTGTTTTTTGACACGTCGACTCGACGTGGAAATCGAGCTGAATAGGTGTGGATCTATTAGGTTAGGTTGTCAGACTCCTTTTTTATGTCAAAAATACATTAAATCTACGTAGCGGATTACTTATTTTCTACCTTTTATACTTGCTTTAAAACTGCTTGGTCAAAAAGGTAAAACTGTATACCTATATAATGGTTGATAATAACAACTAAGTACCTACTTATTAACTACTTATAAGGCATATTTTTATCCTTGACTACTGTTTAATTTGCACTGTATATACGCAAGAATTTACTAGGGAATAATTTTTTTCTGTTGAAATTAGGCATTGTACATTGAAATATTACTAAGCCCTTTAAAAATACCTATTATTATAAAGAAAACAAAAAAAACTTTTAACTATATAAAATTTTTATTTTCAATTTTTGACTTGATATTCTATTTTTTCAAGCTTATAATAATTCAATAATTCTCAATATGTTCAATGAATACTTATGAATTAAATTATTTGCAAAAACCAAAGTTTAAATTTTAATGGCAAGTTTTCGGTGTTCCGTATTATCGAATAAATATGGCTACTTCCTTGCAATGTTATTTAATAGGTGCCAGAACTTAATTTCCACCAATATTTTTGACTTCATCTTTAGAGATTAGAGATTAGTGAAAAACAAGCTATTTTTGCCATCTATTAGGTAATAAGTGTCTAATATTACCAATATTTGTTCACATAATTGTAATTACTTCACCTAATTACGTTATGTTACACCAATTGGTCCCCTGTTTTAATGTATCTACTTAGCACTTAATATGTCGTTAATTCTACGTAAATCACTAAATTCACTTATTGGGGGTTATTCTACAACCTAACAGGTCTCGTTTTGGTGGCTATTTCATACATAATAGGTGATTTCACCTATTAGATCTTCCATGAACCAACAGGTTACTTTATTCGATTGTTAGTGTTTATTTGTGCTCAGACTATTCCCTTAGTGTACTTATTTTTACGTGGAAAATAGGTTTCTATGTACTTATAAAGTTGTATTTATTTTATAAACCTTTAACATGGTCATGCATGTAACATAATGTATACAGTATCGGAAAGTGTACGTATTTGGATGGCAATAAGAGCAAGAGAGAGCACGACAAGCGAGAGCAATCGTCTAAAAGCCTCTCTTGATGGGCGTGTCCACTCTTTACCTCTGCTAGAGTACTGGTAGACGTCTCTATTGGGCGGTAGGTTAATAGCGCAATGCCAAACGAAGGACTTTCTGATTTTGTATAGTGTTCATACAAATTGGATATTTCGGAAAATACAAACTGTTTTAAAAATGCTTTGATAATTCAGTTGATTTATCCATCAAACCAGTGCCGGTTCTAAGGCAGGGCGAGCGGGGCAAGCGCCCCGGGCGCCATAATACAGGGGCCGCCGGAAGAGCCAACAAATTAAACAATGAATCAACTTGAAACCAAAATTATTGCTTGTTCAGAGTTATTTTTTTCTAATTTTAACTAGTTTGCTTATTAATCTAAACTCTGATTTGCAAAATGGATGTCTTTTTTAGAGCATAAAATAATGGGTACAGTAGGCGACTAGTGAACGAGTTTGTGCCGCCCAATACCTCATTTGTGTCGGCGCGGCGGCAGAAAAACGTAGATCCAGATGGATCTTCAATATCTGAACGAGATGATGAAGCATGTAGATTTTCTGCAGTTTGTCCTATCACGGTTTTACGGATAGCTTTCACGGCTTGTGTACAAGAGACGTTAACAGAATATTTATTGCTGCACACAGTTTTCCACTGTATTTCATTTTTACTTCTTATTTTCTTAACTTGGCGATAAAAATCGGTCGTGTATGTCACTTTTCTTTTACTTATAGTGTTTTAAAGTTATTACGGAGAAAGTGAAATGAGGGAAATGGCAACACAATCACACTGGACCACAGAAATATGAATAATGACGGCAAGTTCTATATAAGTATACGCAATTTCGTGCACGTCACTTATGTTGGTAAAATTCGACAAAATAAGTAATTAATAATTTTGACAAATAGGTGCAAATAACTTATTGGTTAAAAAAATTAAAAGTAATTTCGACTTTTTGGTGAAAATATAAGTATTTTTAGGGTCCTTATTAGGTACCTAAGAAGCTTTCTTCAAGAAATACCATCACCTATTTAGTCATTTCAATACACTTCACTAATATCTCCCATCAGGGTGTATTGATAACGTCAACAAAATTTACTTAATAAGTTATTAACGAAAATATTACCTATTAAGTCACAAATATTCCCTTATTTACGTTACCAAATTGTTTCAAAGAGGTCACTTTTCACCTACTCCCCCTATTAGGTGAAAATAGTTACTAAAATATTTTTCATAACCTATTAAGTCATTAATTTCACCAATAATTTACCTGTACCTAATAGGGAACACAGCGACTTAACCAATTAAACTTTAAAATTACCTAATTTCGACCTATTTTGGTCGAATTTCCTTTAGCTGAAGTCGTCGACACCTAAATTGTTAGCTGGGCAGTGACCTGCCGCGTGCAATTAATTAATCAGTTTTTTGCTTCTTGTTGCCTGATGCACAGTAAGAGCAAGACCAATATGTTTTGGAGTTAATTTTTCCCCTCGCTAATAGCATATACTATATCCTGTGACATAGATATGGCGGCATTACTTGTTAAAGCTGGAATCTTCTTCTGACATTCATCATCATCATCACTGTCATCATCGGTGTCAAGTGCATCATCAGGGTCACTACACGAGGTGTCCAAAACATCTGCCCCCTTTAACAGTAAATTCATGAAAATATGCCAAGAATCCGGCATTACTTTGTGCATGCTTCTTTTGTAACTTCCAAACTAGATTGACCTGGCCGTGATTTTCAAAGCAGTCTGCACTATTATTTGGAATTCACTGTCCTAGGCTGGCTTGAAACTAGGCATCTGTTTGACGTCTTCATCATAAAAGTCATCAGCAGCAAGTTTCACACCGCGGAATCAACAGCATCTGGCGTTCACTGACGTCAGGGCTAAGAGGCTGGAAAAACTGGAAAACATTCAATAGAATGCGGTTTTAATATAGTTTCATTTAGTAAATATTTCAAATTTTTTCCAATTTTTGAGTAGTAACCAATGTTTTTTTAAGTGTATTTTTGAATTCCCCATACTCAAAAACATATATTTACACGCTCTGGACGCATTCCTGTGTCCAAGGGGGGCTTTACAGTACCGATTTCGGGTTTCGGCGCCATATTGGCTGCACTAGCAGGAATTTCTTTCAAAATACTCAGTTTCGTTAGGTAAGTAGAAAAAGAAGCAAAAATTCTAAATTCACCCTCCCCTCCCCCTCGTTTTCCTCAATTTCCTTCACTGTATAGCACCCAAATAAGGGTTGTTTTTTAATGTGTTCCCGAGATTTTTCACCAAAACGGGTGACGGATTCGTTTTCAAAATTAGTAAAAAAAGATGGCTTCCATACTTTACCACGGATGGGCCAAAAAACCCTTTTTTTAACATTGTTCTTTACAAGTTTTTTTACTTCCACGTCCAGTGGAAGTATAGTAACGACAAAAAAATTTTAAAAAATTTTTATTGTCCAAATAGGCTTAAAATGTCATGAAACGTCGTGATTTTAAGTTTGAGCGAAAAAAAATTTCTGTCTGTCTGTCGGTCTGTCTGTCTGTAACTTTTTTTTGTGCGCAGGTTTACTCTGGAACCGTTTAAGATGTTGACTTGAAATTTGGTACACATATGTACTTTAACGAGATCTAGAACTAGATTATATTTTCATCTTGTTACGTCGAAGGGTTGGGGGGTAAATTGGGGTAAATTTGGGGTAAATGGGTAAATCAAGCAGGTCCATGAAATTGGTATTTAGTATATACAAGTGAAGCTGAGGTCTCAAAAGATTTTTTGGCATTAGCCACCTCCATTACCACCCCCACCTCCTTATTAAAGGGGATGAAAAAAAATGTGATTTAGTGCATGTGCAGGAACCAGAAACCTCAAAATATTTTTCTTCATCCACCCCCCACTACCAACCCCCATCACCACCCCCACCTCACTACCGATGTGGGGTATCGTTTTATGGGTTTTTGGGCTAGAGGATTTCAAATATTATATTATTAAAGTTCCATAAACAATTATTTCCACATACAAAGTTTTTTCGTTGTGAGTGACTTGGATAGAGAATCTGGATGTGGAAGTAGTGATTCATTGGGCAGCGGTTTTTTCTTAGATTTCTTAATATAGGCAGGATATTTTCCATTAAGAAGGAAGAACACCTAGTTCTAATGATACGTTAATAATATGGGTCAGTGAGGTCGATATTCACTTTAAACCAAGATGATTGCAGCTGATAATAATCCATCAAGGCTTGTTGTGTGAAATTTTTGTTTATTTATGATATTTACAATGTCTTTAGCAGCAAAAGCTTTGGAAGGCAATTAAATTCCGTACATAAACTTAGTTTATAAAAGTGTATCGTTCTGTTTTTCAGTCCCTCATAACACATTTATTGGGTATCTATCAGATTAGTTGAAATGTTGCTGTATTATGGCATTTATCATGTCAAGAACACCACTCCTGTTTAACAGCATGAATTTATAGAAGGCTACTTTAACACTACTAATTTAGTATTATCCTATGCAATATATTTCGAATCCTTTGACATGCGAATTCAAACAGATGAAATATATTTCGATTTCACAAAAGCACTCGTAAGTTTAGTCGTAATATTCTTATTAGAACTCTGTTTAATATTGGAAGGTTTCGAAAAATGTAACGCACTGTTTAACTCATACTTAACAGACGGACTGCTAAAAATAATTTCATAAAATTTTTTCGGTGTACCCCAGTGGTCTGTTTTTGGACCACTCCTGTAATATCTATGTTAATGATATAAGATGAGCCAGATGTTTAACAACCATGAATAAATAATATAACAAAATTATTTAAAACCTAAATTATAATAAACCATCGTAAGAATTGTTCAACTATTCACCGTTTTGATTAATACACAGAGTAACGCACCTTATTGTTGCACGTCTAACATTTTGTAGTTGTTAAGGTGTTATTTGTGCAATTTCATATCTAACTCTCTCTTACAGGTCTTGCCTTATGGTTAGAGCAGTCGCGTAGACTCTATTTTTCAAATGCGCCCAAATAAAAACAATCAACTGGGGTTAAGTCAGGAGACCTTGTAGGCTATCTGACTGGACCATGGGTCCCAATCCAACGGTCTGGAAACAATTAATTTAGGTATTCCCTAAAGATAATAGCATTGTGTGGTCCAGCCCCGTCTTGTTGGAATAAACATCGTCAATATTGGTATTAGGAATTTGAATAATTTGTGGAATTACTATATTTTGGAGAAATTCTAGATATCTTGGTTGAGCTAGATTTTCGTCAAATATTGATATGGTCGCCCAGTACGCCTAACCAAACATCGAAGCCAAACCAAACCGCTAATGAAACCACCCCTGCCTCATAATATAAGGATTTTCAATTGCCCAATATAGAACGTTGTTCAGATTAAATAACCCAAGGTTTGTAAATCTCGATTCTTCAGAGAACACAATGTTTTTGATGAAATTCTCATTTCTTAATTGGCGGAACTTTAATCAATTACAAAAGGTTATTTTTCATTGATAATCATTCTCATACAAAAATTGATGCAACTGATATTTATAAGAATTATAGCCTTGTTTCTTTAAATTTTTCTAACTGATTCTTTGGAAACTGATAATTCATGTTCAATTGGTCTTATGGAAATAGTTGAGTCAACATGCACTGAAGTTAATACGTTAATTTCCGTTTCATCATCCACAATAAGTCTTTCTTCAATTTCTATACCAGGTTTGGTTCTAAATTGATGCTCCAACCGGGCGAAATAGTTTCTCGGAGGTTGTCTTCTTTCTGGTTATCTCTGTCCATGCAGAGTTTCTGCTCTAGTTGCATTACGTTAAGTCTTTCCATAAGTAATCAACATGTCAACTTTTTCATCGAATATTTTTCAATCATTTTATATTAATTCAATTATTTATAACAAATTCAATACACCTACTTCAGATAATCAATGAATAATGCCAAGAAGTTTACGGGCGGTCGAAGAGAGTGGTCGAAGAGAGTGGTCGAATGCGAAGTGATGCTCCAGTAAAACTTTAAAATAACCGGTAAAAACTGCAAGAAATGAGCTAAAATTAAACTGAAGTAGGTACAAAATTGCTAATTAAAGACGAAGATTAAAACAGTGTATTGAAAAATATTGTGTGAGTTCCTAACCGAGTGCTTAAAACGGCATAGAATTTCCAGGAAAGGATGACCGTAATAAAGTGTCAAGTCAAGTAACAAATAGTAATCTAATAAACAGAAATTGTCTGCAAATATTCTATCTATAGACAGTGCCCCTGGAGACTACGGGACATCTGTTTGTGGAAGTGTTTATTATATTGAACTATAGTACAGTAGAGATCAAAAGACAAAATACGTATAACCCTCTTACGCCGAATCGGTAAATAAAAAATAAATATAAATAAAATGAATGATACACCAAATGAAATTACAAATCAACTAATTTACCAGGAAATCTTAAAGAACAGAACAGAGTTAAAAAATACAATTGATGCCAGCGAAACACGTCTTTTACAAAAAATAGAAGAGTTAAATAATAATAATAATAATAATAATAATAATATGTTTATTAGACCATAGTATTTACATAAATTACTTTCACAAAAAAATAATATATTTTACTTAAATACACAATGGTAAACAAACATGGAAAGTTACTCACTTAGGTAATAACCCTGCATGTGAGATTAGAACTTTAGTAAAATAATAATAATAATAATTTGTTTGTATACTAAATACCTGGAAAATTACAATAAAACTTAAATTCTATATTTGTAGTAAAATAGGATGCGTTTAACAGAAAATAATAAAAATATAAGAAATATAAGAGATTATTTTTGAAGGGCTGTAAATTGAGGTTACTAGTAACATATAATCAAGTACTAACCACTTCACTTAATAATAATCCATACATCAGAGCCATAAGAACCGTTATATTTTAGTGAAATTAATTGTGTAGCATAATTATTCTTAATTTCACAAATTTGATTCAATAATATTATGTATTGATTGTCTGTTGAGAGATAGGGTGTATTGTTTGAGTTGATTTTTAAACGAATTTTGCGATGTTAAGGATTTTAGTAGTACAGGTAGAGTGTTGTATAGTTTAGGGCCAAGGTAAGTATAACTTTTTTGTCCAATAGTTCTTCTCATATATGGGACAACGAAATTATTATGTCTTGTGTTGTAATGGTGGTCGGGTTGTGTCAGGTTTTGTTTATTTTTGTGCTGATGTATATTACATTGCATAAAGAACAGTTGTCTAGAATCCATTACTGTTGCCTCTTTATACAATTGATCTGAAGGATAAGTAGCTGGTTTTTTGTACATTATCTTTAGTATGGTCTTTTGCAAAATTTCAACTCTTTTGACTATAGATTTTGTTACGCCACCCCATCCTAAAATACCGGCTAAATAAAAGACTAAATACTTTGGAAAAGGAGAACTTGGACCTTAAAAATAAAATTGAAATACTTGAAACAAGAGATAAAAAAAATAACGTAATAATATTCGGTATAAATAAACCAGAAGACGCAATCTCACCGAAATTCATTTGTCAAAAATTAAACCATCTTTTGGATGTTGATTTAACAGAACTGGATTTAAATAACGCATATTCATTAGGAAATTCGGAAAATAGCCCAATTAAAGTGGAATTTGTGAGATATCTAACAAAAAACGTGGTACTACAAAACTGTCATAAACTTAAAGGAACAGACATCTCTATTTCACGTGATTTAACCTTTCAACAAAGAAGAGAAAACAAAACACTGAGAAAGCATCTACAGTTGGCTCGACAAAACGAAGACGACTGCTATATAAAAAATAACAAACTTTATGTCAATGGTAAAGCATATACCCCGCAAGACCTGGAGGATATACATGCAGTAGAAAATATCGAAAGAAATACAAATAGTGTAACAACAACCCCAAACTTACACGAACTAGACCAAAGCAAAGCAGTTAGGGACATCGCACTTGCAGAGAATCAAGAACCACCTGCAGAGAATAAAGAATCAGGAACTCCCAAAACGGAAACAATTAGGAAGCAACCGAAGGTAATTCCTGTAAAAAAGGAGAAGGCGCGAACCCGTTCAGCAAAATAAGGTTCTTCATACAAATACCAAATTCCAAGTTTCTGCAGCAAATAGTAGTATGTATATATAAGAATATTGTAATGCATGCTTACCAAATATCTTGTACGTTATTAATTAATTGTATCTTACCTTACTTAGTCTCTCTGTAAAATCGAAATGGATCCTTTTATAAAAGAATATGAAAATGAGCCTATCAAAACCCAAATAATACACAACATACTGAATTTTAATAATATTTATCTGCATAAACAACATAACTGTAAAATATTACATATAAACATAAGAAGTATTTCAAAGAATATTGATGAACTAGTCATATTTCGAAATCAATTGTCTGTAAATTTTGAAATAATCGCACTAACGGAAACTCATTACGTATATGACCCAGAAATATTTAAATTTGATGGCTACAATATTCTATATAACGAGGGTACCTTAAATAGGAATGATGGCGTAATAATCCTAATAAAACAAAATCTAAATTATACCTACAATATTGTCAACATAGGAAAAATTAAGGCAGTGCAACTAAATATAATAAAAAATGATAAAAATGTTATAATCACAGCCATATACCGCTCACCTAGTACATGCCCAAAAATTTTCAATAAACAGATACTAAAATACCTTGAACAAATAAAAAAGAATGACATGCATATCATACTGGGAGATATTAACATAGATATCCTGTCTGACATTGATTATATCGAAGAATACAAAAATATAATGAGCGCGCAAGGTTTCATATCCTATATAAATAAGCAAACACGTCCACAAAGCAAAACTTGTCTAGATCACTTTTTTATAAAGAGTGCACTGCACAATGAAGATAACAATATAAGATCGTATATTTTTGAATAAGATATCACTGATCACTACCCCATAGCCGTAACTTTCGAAATTGACAAAGCAGCAGACAAAGAAAACAATTTAAATCCAAAACAGAAGTGTAAAAAATACATTAATTACGCTAATCTCAAGTCTGACTTACGTCAAGAAAATTGGTATGCCATGTATCAAGAAAACAATATAGACAAAATTACAAATACCTTTATAGAAACTCTAAAACATCACATTGGAAAAAACACAAACGAAATTAAAATAAACCACAAAAATATACAGCGAAAACAATGGATAAGCTCTGGACTTGTAAAATCTATAAATGAAAAAAATAAATTATACGTAAACTTACAAAAAGACCCAAATAACAAAAACTTAATTGATAAATATAGAATTTATAAAAATAAACTAAAGCAGTTAATACAAAAAGCAAAAAAAGAATAGTTTAAATCTTTAATAAATAAAAATAGAAACTCATCCACGGCTCTTTGGAGCTGTGTAAATGATATCTGCAATAAATCACAACCTAAAACAACTATAAATAAAATTAAGTTAGCAGATAACTATATTACAGAAAATAAACAAGAAATCGCAGACGCATTTAATCAACACTATAGCGACTCAGGGGAAACATACGCAAATAAGATAATAAATCCACCGGATTTTACTGAAAATAATACCCATATTGAGAACACGATGTATTTACACTTTGACTGATGAAATAGAAGTATTAAAAATCATAAATGAGTTAAAACCTAAGAAATCGCCTGGTATCGACAATATTAGGTCAGAAGTAATAAAGGAAATAGCGAAAGAAATATCTAAACCATTAACATTCTTAATAAATAAATGTTTTGAAAACGAATGTTTCCCAAAATCACTGAAAATTGGTATCATAAAACCTCTCTACAAAAGCGGTGAAAAATCGGGGATAATAAATTACAGGCCTATTTCTCTAATCTCAAGCATAGCTAAAATCATAGAAAAAATACTGAAGCAAAGGATTACAATATTTCTAGACAAACATAAAATTATTTCAAATAATCAATATGGATTTAGAGAAGGAAGATCAACTGAAGATGCAATACTTAAATTGACATCTCACCTGTATAGAGCTTTAGACTCAAAAACACCTGCATTATGCATATTCGTTGATCTCTCCAAAGCATTCGACACAGTTTCTCACTTAAAACTATTAGAAAAAATAAAATATTATGGCCTCCGGGGAAAGGTGTACAATATCTTAAAAAGCTACTTATCCAATCGAGAACAGTATGTAGATATTGATGGTACCCTTAGTAATTCTAGAACAATTACTTATGGGGTTCCGCAAGGAACGGTACTGGGACCATTGCTATTCACTATATATATATATATCAATAGTTTACTGGACATTGCAACGGCAGGCACAATCTTAAGTTTCGCAGATGATACTGCTGTTTTATACATAGAGAAAACATGGGAAGATCTAAAAACAAAAGCAGAATCAGACTTTAAAAGAATACAACAATGGTTCCAATACAATAAACTCACACTGAACTGCGACAAAACTAAATACTTACCCTTCACCTCCTATGCTAATAACCTGCCAAATTTTGGCCCGTTAAATATTGACCAAAACCAACAAATTCCAGAGGCCGATTCTATAAAGTATCTAGGTATAACTATAGACCGGCATCTTAGATGGGATCTACAAATACTAAACTTAACTAAAAAGGTCAGAGGATTACTAACAAGATTTAAGTACCTCAAAGAATACCTCCAGGAAAAACAGCTAAAAATTCTTTACTATTCACTAGTCCAGTCACAGATCTCCTATGGTATTGCGGGATGGGGAGGAGTAAATGACAATCATCTCGAAAAACTTAATACTGTGCAAAAATGGATTTTGAAAATAATTTATAATAAAAAGCGCACTTATCCAAGTGACACCTTATTTAAAGAAACCAACACTCTTGATATTAGACACCTATTCTGCTTAAATATGATACTAAACATAAAAAAAAATAAAATACACATAGAACCAATTAACCATCATTACCACACAAGAAAAAGACAAAGCCAGTATAACAGGCCCCGAAGTGACAAGACTATAGGTCAACGCAACTGCAATTATCTGGCACCCCGCCTATATGAAACCTTGCCAAGCTACATTAAAAATATTAAAAAATTCAAAATATTCAAAACCAAAGTGAAAAAATGGCTTCTAAATAATGAACGTATTCAATTTCATGATATAATCAACTAAAGAAATAAGTAAGTAAAATAAACATTTTCTCCTCAAAAATAAACTATATTATTGTTTTCTTCTTGTCGCCTAGCATAATCGATATAACCTTATCTCTAGATATTGCTCTCAAGTATGTATGTTATGTGTTATGTAATTCTATTCTATGCCTATATCCTACCTATCTTCCTTCAGTCACGCACAAACAGTACATTGCTACTGTTTCAGTGATTGTAACTGTTTATTTACGCATTGTATGTTATACACTGTAACACTGTACAAAATTCTAATGTTATATTATATTGTATACTGTACCGTATTGTAATAATTACTGTTGCTAAATAAACTATATTATTATTATTATTATTATTATTATTATTAATAATAATTCAATTCATGCGAATGTCTGTCATTTTCATGGCTATCTGCAATTTTGGATTTAAATGTAGATACCTTATTAAAATTATCTGTTGGCGCTTACCTTTTTTAAATACTTTTATTATTACGAAGGATATCGTTAAGGAATGAATAAGGGCGAAAAAAAATTAAGGTTTATGAATCATTATTTCTGATTAATAAAAGAAAATAGCATGGTCCCATTAAGAATTTAAGAAAATTAAATTTTGTCTTTTGAGAAAAATCATAAAATAGTCGTAGGTGCCTACCAGTAATTCAAATAACTATTTTGTTCTTTACAGACAAGTCTACAACCTTACTAATACTTTCCATAGTAATTTTCTTTCGTCGCATTCATCTGATGCGGCTATTTTGAACAAAATAAAAAAATTTTCGTATCTCACTTATTTTTTGGAATGTTTTAAATCGAAAAAAACCGTTGTATTTAAAATTTTATACTTAATAAGAAACCATAAAAAAACATATAATCATTCTATTTAAGAGAAAAGTTGATGTCACTTCCGGTTCAACCGTTTCGTTCCTGTTTTGTCTAAAAGTAGCCCACTTTTGCCTAATTATGTGTGGAATTTTTAAATTAAAAAACAAGAAAAAAAAAATAGGGGCGTACATTGACTAGTGGCCACCCGGTATTTTTTTTATAACTTATAATGTTAATAGTACATACCATTTCGAGTTGAGTGGTTGAAGACAATGATATAATACCCTCTTGTACTTAATATATCATGCAAAGTGCAGTTAAGTAACAATTAATCATTAGTGCAATACAAACAGCGATCACGTCCAGGAGTACCATAATAATAATCATGAATGGGTAATTAGCCTAATGATGAACAACAATTAATACATAGTGTTTCTTAAGTACGTTGACAAACTTCAGGAGTTAATTCTATGGCTAGTTTTTAACTGAAAATCCAATCACAAATGGAATGAAATTGATGGCTGGCAGACCACCGGTAGACAGACATTTTTTCTGCTCAAACTTAAAATCTCGATGGTTCATATTCTAAGCACAAACAAAACAAAATTTCAAATTTGTTCCTACGATTCCTATACTTCCACTCCATTACGTGGTAGTAATAGCATTTTAGAAATTACACAACAAAAAAAAAAACCAGCGAACCATCCCCATGTATACCCATGTATTTTATGTCGCTGAATGCGAATCCGAGGTAAAAAAAATCGTACACTCTCAGCTAGAGCCAAAAGCACCCCTGAAATGGGGTGAAAAGGAGATTAAGCTACGAGAATAGTTGAAGAGCTAAGTGGATAAAAGTGTTATGTCACAAAAACACGTTATTGAGTAATTTAACTCGAAAGTTTCTAGGCGAGAATTTTTTTTGTTATAACGACTATATTTTGCGATGATATTGACATTTGATGTACTTTTCAGAGACAAATAACTAAAGTTGTCAGTTGTCATTATTTTCGAAAATTTTAAAAGATTAATGTACATAACACCTTTATCCGTTCATAAGTTTCTCTGAAATGAATAAGGAATTAGTGAATAAAAGTGTTAAGAAATAAAACATATTTTATTATTACTAAAACATTGTACAATTTTTAGGTAGTCGGACAGTTCTACGGTTTTGAGCCACAGTTTGGTCATTTCCAAGTATGTTGTGATAATACGGCCTTACCATTCATTTATGAATGGTAATTGTTCTTTAAGATTGGCCAGTTTTCCTACACTTAGGCTGCCCTTGTTTTCATTAAACACCGTTAGAGCAATACCGTCGGAATTTATCTTATGCATATTCCTTTTCTTGAAAATATCGACTTTGTAAAATGGAGCCATTTCATCTAGTGATGTAATAGTAGCACCCAAAGGTGCCATTTTATACCGTGGCGAAAATAAACCTTTGCATTGTTCAAGTTTTTTTTCCTGTTGTACAAATTGAGTTTTAAGGCAATTCCGTCAATATCCTTGAAATGATTCTTCATATCTATGACAACGGCGTCTCTGAGAGTTCTTAAAACTTCTCGATACTGGTCCGGAACGTAGATGTTTTGATGTTTCCTTAAAATTTTCTCGACTCTGCCAAAGTCTCTGTCTGAATCTAAATATGAATGTCCCACCTCCGAAAATTTATGGTCGATAACTTTAAATTCTCTCTTTAAAATCAACAACTGGTAAAGTGTAATGATATTGAAGTTTTTATTTTGTCCACCACAGGAGTCGGGCCATATTATAATGTGATCGATCTTTTCTTGGAAATATTCATTGTAAATTTGTGAAAAGGTATGTAAGCAACTAGCAATTTCTAGGCTTTCACGGCTGGCCATATCTTCAGTCCATGTGAAAAAGAACGTTTTTTTTTTTTCAGTATTCCTCAATGTATGTATGCCAAGGTTGTAAAACCACATTTGACGAAGGTAAAATGCTTTCGATGTACTTAATTTTGGTAGCGGCATGGTTCGCTGAAGATCTAAAGTAAGAAAGCAAATCGTTCTATCTTCTGTAACTTTTGCTCCGTCACGCTTTTGTTGTTCGAAAGCTAGTTTGTAATTTTCTCCGTATTCTTTAGTATTATTTCCAGCATCACATTTGGGAAAAAATGTGAGTCATTTCATGTTCTCAATTAAACAATTTTGAATACCATGGACGTAATTTCAGCATTTTTATTGGGTAGGCAAGGATTTTTCACAGATAACCCAATAGATGTAAGCATGTAATTCTTAAACGATAACCTTACAAACCCAAATGACCTTTGACTTGATTGGCGTAATTATCATACTTATTATTTTTTCCGCAAGAATTTCGGAATTCGCCAGATTTGCCTTAAACAATGTAATGCTCTTCCAAATATTGGGTGGGCAGAAGCCATACCAGATATCAGTTTTGCTCTTGTCATAAAAATGTCTACGGTCCAGCCCTCTTCTACTTGTCAGCATAAAAATGTTTGTACAAAAATCAACACCGCAAAGCGTCACTTTCCAGTATTTCTGATTTACAGACTAATTTGCTAGAATACTTTGGTAAATTCGTATTTTATTATTGCATTTTATATTGATAATGTTTTGTTTTTAAAACATTATTAAAACTTGCCTGGGAAGAAATTGCCACTATGTGACTGATTTCTGCTGAATTGCCAAAAGGTATAAATGTGTTTACAGCAATTAGATACTCAAGTACCATCTCGACTCTTGTACCATCTCATAAAATTTCGAAATTGAACGAAATGAATATATGGATTAAAACACTTTATAGTGTTTTAATCGCATCAGGTCCGACGTAATCTTCATAAACTGTCCCTATATGGTTGAGAACAACCACCCATAAGTTTAAAGGACTCGAGAAAAACAAAAAAAAAACCTTAAAATCCAACGGGATTTCTATTTTCATGGATAACTATGATTAGCTGAAATTGCGTAGTATTCTAAAATAGAACTAGAAGGTGGTTGTTCTCTATAGGGGCAATTTATGAAGATTACGTCGGACCTGAGGCAGTTTCTTATTACTTTAACAAAACTGAGACATTTCGAGCTTTTCAGCAGTTATTGCTGTTTTGGATCGATTTTTTTATATATGTGGTGGTATTCGTCCCTCCCTGGAGGTGTGTTTCATATCTATTGTATGTACGCTGCTGTTTAACCTTAATCTGTATAATTCGATTGATTAAGATGTAACAACTATTCTCGTAGCTCTTTACCCCATTCCTGGGGTGTTTTTTGGCTCTAGCTAATGATATTGGAGCTGTGCGTTTTTTTTGACCTCGGATTTAGATTCAGCGACAGAAAATGCATAGGGATACATGGGTCTGGTTCGCTGGTTTGAAATTTTTTCTTTTTTTTGTGGGGCTGTGTTATTAAACATTAATTGATTTATTTCGTATTAGAAAGTTTGGTAAAAAGTGTCATGGAGAAAACTACATTGGTATCACTAAAACTCACTGCACATGTTGTCCAACTCATCCAATTCCCAAACTTTGTAAAATGAAATGCCTATAATATAATCATATCTATTCAGTATTTTTACCAAAGTAAGCTTAGAATTTAAAGCTTAAACTTAAACTTACTAAAGTAAGCTTAGCATTAAAGATGCTGAAAACAATGATATGATTATTATAGATATTCTACTTTTGTTAACATGTGCAGTGACTTTTTTCCGTGATACTTTTTGAAAAAGTTTTTAACGTGAGATAGGTCAATTGAAGCTGACTGAGTTTTATCTTGAATTTATTTCTTGGTATGTCTCGATTAAACTCTAGACCAAATTACAGCTATTTAAAATGAAATTCAACTACTTCTTCAAGATGGCAACGTTTCCGCCGAGACAAAAAAAGTCAGAAATTTGCATACATACTCGGAATAGACCCCTTGCAAGTCCTCAAAACAGCATGGAGTTAAATTCATTTTTATTAAAAAAATAAACTCCTACAGATTGGAGTACATGTTTGAGAGTCTCATATCAATGGGTTTTTGCGTTTTGGAAAGTGTCCTGTAACAGTTTTGTTTGAAATAAAACGTAAACTGCCAAGTAGTTGTCTAATAACTTGTAAGATCTTTTTTTTTACTGTTTGCGTGTTCTGCATATTTTCTGCGAATTTCAATATTTTTTTAATTTGATCGAGATTTTGATTTGCGCTTTTTGAACAATTTTTAACAACTGTTCCGTTAGTAAAATTTTCCGATAAAAAAAGCTTAAAAGGTTTTTGTGATTTATTCCATATATACAGTATTTCCCACTTTTCACGATAACATCTTTGTAGTTCAGGTATTAATAAATCGATTTATTTCAAACCTGTTGTACACCTCAAGGTAACTAAAACCGCATATGCCTATTTAATGTATTTCATAGATTAGGGGGTGAAACGCCAACAATTCAGGTAAATCATATTCGGGATTTTTCAAAGTTTCAAAGTTCAAAATTTTTGTTGTAGGCTAGTTTGAACCTTGAAGGTCAAGCATAGAAAAGTATAGCTATCCCAAATGTTCCCTTTGTTATATATTACATATTGTTTACAGGTTGTCGCGACGACACCGCTTTAACAACAATTATCGTCAACAGACAAGATTTATTTTTGAAAAATGAAATTTTTTTTAAATTATAATCTTGACATAATTAATACATTAATATCGTTTTTCAGTGAAATTTTGTTATCTTTTCTTTGAAGACAGTTCGCTTTTTTCAAAAAAATGTTATACCGTTTTGTCATGCAAGCTTTTTTCAAGAGTACGCAGTATTCCCTGTAATCCAATACTTATTATTATCGCGCTCCAAAAATAATAACAAAACTTTTAAAATAACAGATACAGCATATCTACCGTGATCATGATACTTAACTACCTTCATCATGATTTAATTGGGTATCGCATGTAAACAATGCCTTATCTTTCGCTATTTTTGTTTATAAATACACTTACAAACTTGAACATGTTCCCATGCATGATCCAAAGATGTTGCGAGTCATCACTTTCTTTACACCCATCGTCATTTTCTTGGTAATTTGTTATCTTATCATTACTAGCATGCATTCAAAATGTCGGCACGAGGCCAAAAATTAAAAGGACACTCGAAGTACTTAAAATAAACACTTGGAGAGAAAACACAACAGATAACAGATGTAGTATTTAATGTTGTTAAATAATAAGAGGGTTAAATTAACATATTCGATATTTTGAAAATAGATCAGATGTCAACACGATTTCATAAATGACGCCATGTATGTTTTCATGGCGTTTAAGTTCAAATTAGCATTCTTCTCCTATTAGTTATATTTTTTATTTGTTATTATTACAGAAATTTTAAGTATACAAAACTGATGTTAAAATGTAGTAAGATCGACGGTTTTCGCGAAAAAATTGTGTAAAACAAATACCTCAGTTTGGTGTATCTCAAGTTACTTATAGAATCATTTTAGTAAAAACTGCGGCCTACGGAATCGCTATTTCCACATCCAGATTTCCTATCCAAGTCGCTTAAAATGAAAAACATTTTGATACTATATTTGCACTCTACTACGTGGAAATAATTGTTTATGGAACTTTAATAATATAATATTTGAAATCGTCTACCCGAAAAACCCATAAAACGATATACCACATGGGTAGTGGGCATGGTAATGACGGGGTTGCTGCCAAAAATAATTGAGACCTTTGGTTTTTGTACACACTAAATTACAATTTGATAGACTCTTACTTACTTGCTTTACTTATATACCCTTCAACTCAAATTTAAGTTCTGGACGTTTCATGATAGCCACGACAGAAAATTTTCTAGTAAAAATTACAAAAACTTGCAAAATGAATAACTTTTTTTTAATGAGTTCGTGAAAGTGTATAGAATAATATCCTGAAAAGTCGAATGCAGAACATAAAAAAATCTTTCGTCCATTTTTTCAAAATTTTGAGATTAAGTCAGGGTAGGAAAAAATGAAAAATACAGATGGATAGACCACGTGTTTCTGAACAAAAAATGTCCTAATAAAATTTATCGCTAAAGCCACGGTATTCCTGGAAAAAAAATAGTGAAGCAACTTTGTCACTCTGCGCGGCCAAGCGCACGGTTAAATGCATACAATGGAACCTCTAAAAATTCTTAGCAGTTCTAACGAGTAAAATAAAGCTTTTCTTCTCTTTCTGGTTACACATTTTTAACATTTTTCTTAGTGAATAGGAGAATAAATAGTGAGTATGGAGGGGAAATACATAATTATGAACGCATATACAAACACCACACATAGCAGCTGAATCGCTTGCATGAATTTTTACGTGCCTTTCCTTACTGTATTGTATTTATTACCAGGTACACCTATCCACATTTCAGCTATATATTTGTTAATGTATTGGAAAAGTTCCAGAATTTATGTTCAAAACAACCAAAGATATTTTCTTTATTATAAGGATAAGATCATGAAAATCGCAATTTCTTATCATGATCTGATTGATCATATTTTCGAAAAAATGTATCATATTCGATTTTTCACAAAGAAAACTGCTCTCCTGTAACAATTTTTCTCTATACTAGTAACTACGTCTGTATCGCCTGACTCGTTGCGCTGCTCTCCCTGTATTTTTTTTAGCAATAACAATCATGTTTGAGACTGAATCTTCCAAATTTTAAGTTTGAGGGTTTAGGTTTGGGGTTAAGTTTAAGGGTGGTAATGTCACCCCCAGCATTGGCCAAAAGAGTTGCCGAGGAACGGCGCATGCTATGGCCAGTATACAAATCTGCATCTGACAATTTCAAATAATCAGCTACAATTCTTGGAATTTTTGCAAGCTTATTTAATCCAACGCATTGGACAGTGCACTTTTTCCTTTGAAAATTTAAGAAAAATCTTTTGTGAGACACATTTTTCGGTCTTAAAGACACATATTTCCTAATCAAATCAAGTGGATTTACCGAAAATCCTTCATTTTAAACTGTGAAACTTCTTAATTTATTCGTCTTGGTATCTGGCATGGATATACCGGGTGATTCAGATTGGTATTCGCCCAGAAAACTACAATAAACCTATATATTTGTAAATCATTTGTCAAGCTCTATCGAATGACGTCCTTAAATCATCTCTTTGATCACGTATGCCAAAAGAACGATAGTCAACTTTTTTTTTTCAAATGGTGTGCTATACATTTTTTTGCCGATTGTTATAGAGCTTCTCTTTCTGAATTCAACCATGTGAAAAAAGTATACACTTCCATAAGGAAAATTTCGAGAAAATTAATAAAACACGAAAAAACTTCATTTAAAGGTTTTGTTTCTGATTCAACATCGTAATCTCCTGGAAGCAAGCTCTGATGTAAATGTATTTTATACGGTCGCAGATTATTGTCTCTCAGAATTCTTTGAATTGAAGAATATGAAATATCAGTTTCTGTCGCTAACTGACGAATAGAAATATGCGGGTCTACGAAAACACGGGCTAAAACTGCAACTGTATGTTCCTCTTCTCGTGCGGTTCTGGGCTTAAAAACGTTTCTTTTTTTCTCTCAAAACTTCCACTTTCGCTCATATTTTTTGCCCATTTTGCAAACATTTTGTCTGATGGTACCGGCCTATTTCGAAAGCGATCTTGATATAAACGTTTGGCTGCTTTACTGTTTTTTCCGCACTCTCCATAAATTAATATCATGTCCAATTTTTCTTCATTAGTGTAAGATACCATTGTGTAAATCTAGTTAGAAGTATAACATAAAACGAAAACGAATAACACAGTCACAAATAACAGTATTTTCAATTTGACATTACTAACAATGACAAAATTCAATTGTTTCCATGGCTAATTATGTTGAATCAGAAATGAAGTTTTTTCGTATTTTATTAATTTTCTCGAAATTTTCATTATGGAAGTGTATACTTTTTTCACATGGTTGAATGCAGAAAGAGAAGCTCTACAACAATCGGCAAAAAAATGTATAGCATACCATTTGAAAAAAAAAAGTTGACTATCGTTATTTTGGCATATGTGACCAAAGAGATGATTTAAGGACGTCATTGGATAGAGCTTGACAAACTATTACAAATATACATGGTTTATTGTAGTTTTCTGTTAGAATAAAAAAGATACAGGGGGGCGAATACCAAACCGAATCACCCGGTATCTAGATATTGTTCTTTATCTTTTATATCTTCGACGGTTAATTAGGTCAGTTCACCGCATATCAATGCAACCTAAAAAACCAAAACAATTAAATACATAAAAGCAAGAACATCATAATAAACACCTACTTTTGACATAAGATGCTCATCGTCAGGGGTATCCATCAAATATTGTTCGATATGTGCTTTTTCCAAAAATTTGACCTTTTTGGGTCTGAAATTTCTTGATCGGCTTTTTAAGTATGCCACAAGTTTTCCATATCTTGTTATATCAAAGTTCCTATATACTTTTAAAGTCGCCTTTATCATAAAATATTTAGTCCACATCGAAGAAGGTGCAATTTTTTTACTCAAATGTAGAAAGTAAGAGAGGGAGGAACGGTCGGTATTTGAAAGTGAATAGACGCGCTTTACAAACGCTCTAAAAACGGCCAGTAAATCGTGAAAAAAACCGGTAAAAAGCTGGCCGAAATGGGTCAAAATTACCCTAGTTATTGAGTAAAAAATTCTACATACGGTGGTGGTGTCAACATAACAACAATTAAGTGATAAGTGCCAATAATTAATAAATACGTGATTAAATTCTTCAGTGTTGTGCATTGAAAAAAGCTGACAGATGTATTCGACGAAGGGACGGACCAGAAAGGGAAACATAAATCAAGCTAAGTGTCCAATTACCACTTATAAACCAGTCACATTTTGTAGACAACTTAAAGAATTTCATAAACAGGTCGGGCAATAAATTAGATAAGTCAATAAACAATTTCTCTTTCAGCTATACATATATGACTAAACCCCAGGGGCGTACCATCAGAGTAACAGTACATCGCGCCTAATTAAATTAATTCAAAAATAACAAAAATTTTGGATAAAACTGTTGACCATTCTTGATTTCAGAGCTATTAAAATCTAGAAAATTCTCATGCATGCTTTAAAAACGTACTGACTGTTAACACTCCACGTCTGGTACGGCTCTGGTAAGGCTAAGGAATTTTATTTTATTAAAAAGTTTAGGTCAAGAATAAGCAAAAGTAAGCAAGAAATAACAACTCTCCAGAAAACACAAAAACAATGTATCCACTACAGAACGTAAGAACGAAGACACATCAATTACTGGTACAAAAAATTGACGGCGACGGAAACTGTCTAGAAAACCAACTGACAGGAGAAGAATTAGACTGGACATCAATGGGCGCATAAATAAAAATTGCAGCAAGAAAAACGTTAAAAAGGGACAGATCACCTATGGGCCCGACAAGAAAGAAAAAAAATAACAAGTACGAACAGCTAAAAAAGATGAAGGCCACAGGCGAACAACAGCCGACGGGGAATATAAACGAGAAACTAAAAGAAGCACTGAGGGAAAAAAGAGAGGCGGAGAGAAACCACGACGAGGAAAAATGCAAATCATTCTTCGAAAACATAGAAGTACTTCCAACAGGATAACGACTAAACCAAACCTTCAGATATCTGAAAAAATATAGAAGAAACAACAATACCCACAGGAGAAGATACATACCAATACAACATTGGACCAAGAAGCTGGAGGAAGAAGAGAAAGCAACTAAAGAACGAAAAAAAACTAATAAAAGAAACAGACCACTGGCCCTTGGACAAGCCACCATCAAAAAACTAACTGCTAGAAATAATAGCCAGAGCTAGAAGAAACAACGAGTTAATACACTACGGCACGAAAAAGCTAAAGGAGCAAACCCTAGAAATCATCACTAGGTTATGGACAGAAAACACACCTCTGCCTACGGAATGGACCAAGACTATACAAATACTTCTCCCAAAAACCAACTCACCACAGACCATAGAAGACTACAGAAGAATAACACTCTGCAGCATAGGATACAAATACTACGCACAATTCCTGCTCGAGCAACTAGAGATGTACATTGGAAGACCGCCAGACTACTAGACAGCATTCATCAAAGGCAAATCAATGGACGACCACATGTACACCACCAGAAGAATACTGGAAGAAAAGAATACTACAGAAGAATAACACTCTGCAGCATAGGATACAAATACTACGCACAATTCCTGCTCGAGCAACTAGAGATGTACATTGGAAGACCGCCAGACTACTAGACAGCATTCATCAAAGGCAAATCAATGGACGACCACATGTACACCACCAGAAGAATACTGGAAGAAAATGGAGAGAAGAGACAAAACTGCACATAGCCGCTATAGATATCCAAAAGGCATTCGATACCATCAGTCACGAAGCCATAGTCAACACCCTCTATAACAAAGGAGTGCCGCACTATCTAATAAACAAGATAATAAAGGCCTGCCTTCATGAAACAACTGCCATACAATGGTTCGGACAAATGACGGAAACTAGACAAAAGAACAGAGGAGTCAAACAAAGATGCCCCCTATCTCCCCGACTATTCACCACGGTCCTAGACCAAGCGATACAAAACACAATAAGGGAAACACCAAATTTTAACGAAGACACGGAAACACTGAGAACCCCAATCGAATTAGCTTACGCCGATGACCCAATCGTCGCAGAAGAAGAGCAACAAATTCTCAACTTCCTAGAAAACATGAAACCGCATTTGGACACATCTGGGCTAAAAATAAATTTCAAGAAAAGTCTAATAATGGAGCGATACCTATCAACAAAAGAGAGTCGGATCAGTGGAGAAGAATACAAAATAGGTGACTACTCCCTAAGAACAACGAACAAACTGAAATACCTAGGAACATATCTGACGAACCAACTGAAAAGAGAGAAACAAATAAAGGAGAGAATAAAAACAGCATACAGTCACAAGAGCAATTATACCGTTCATTGAGAAAAACAGACTATCATGAGGCCTGGCCAAACGGCTGTACATAGCCATCATACTGCCAACAATGACATATGGAGATAAAAACGCGGCAACAACAAAAGCCAACAGAAGAAGTTTGAGAAGAGCTGAAAGAGACATCATCCAATTACTCAGAAAAACAACAGGGCAAAAACAACGACATAAAACATCAACACTACTAGAAGGGAAGACAATCACAAAAAGGACAGAAATGTACGCAATGAAGTACTGGGGACACGTCCAAAGAAGGGAACCAACACACCTACTGAAGAAAGCACTAACACTGAACAGCAGCAAACTTAAAATTGGGAGACCATGTTACACGTGGAAAACAATCGAGAGGATCATGAACAAACTGGGAAAGGACCAAACATATTGGGGGAAAAAAAAAAGCGAGGGGAAAAAATGATTTCCACAAAGAAATCGGAGCGATATATACTCTACCAGAATCAGAAACGGAGGAATCAGAAGCATCAGAAGAAGAAGAAGACTTGTAGAAACAGAAGTACAAAAATAGGAGCACAGATAGCAGCGCCACAACGCGGCAACATATCTCACAAGAAGACCCAGAATAGGCAGAAGCCCAGAACCAAAAATACAAAAAAAAAGGGGCTTAAATGCTCTCTCACGACACAACGCGGTAACGCATCTCACAAATACCTACACCTCCCATCCCATATTCCTTTACCATGCGCCATGTGGCTCTCGCTGCTGGCAACAAGCATGACCTTAGTCCAACCCAGCGTGGACGTAGCAGGCCCAGCTGTATAACTTGGGAGTGGCAGCAATGCCTACCGCACGCTGGTAAATCAATCAATCAATCAATCAAAATGTAGAAAGTAAGAGAGAAGCACTTCTTCGTTTACAGCACTAACTCCTCTTTTTTCATCCAATTTTCAAATTGTAGATATTCTTTAAAATAGCTTACTTCGGACTTTTCTGGAATTAAATTGGCTGTAGCTTCTTTGGCTTCTTGCAAAATATCGGTCGGAATTTCCATATTATATCTTTCACAATTTTCCATTTTGATGCCAATTACACAATGTTTATTAAACAAACCCCTGGTTATAAACAAAATTGGTAACAACCACAGCTTTATCGGCACATCCATTCAGAATCTACTTAGCAATAAGATACTTGTAATTTATATTTTTAGAGAAACACTGTTGACTTTGACAACTGACATAAAATCGATGACATGACATTTTAATAATTTTATTGTTTGTCACTGAAAAAGCATTTATATGAAAGTGTTGGATAAAATGTTGTATTAGACACTTGAGTTATTTCATATAAGTCACTTAAGAAAATTAGCCCACTCGCCCTTCGGGCTCGCGTGACTTTGTAACATAATAAATAACTATTTTTTCGCTTTTTTTTATGTTCTGCATCCGAGCGAAATGTAAACTTTTCAGGATGGTTAGTACTTCGATGGGTGACCCACCTATCTTGGGAAATACAGCGTTCTCGTCCCACCTTCTAGCGGCTTGTATATCAGTGTAGAAGCGGAGACTACGTAATTTCAGACGAGGTTTACATAGTGGTTATACCATCCTTCGGAGGAGATGTAAAGCAGGCGGTCCCTTGTCTATTAAATGTTAGGCAATTAAAAAATCCCTACTCTTCTTAAGGGAAGAGGTTCGGAAAAATTTCCAGGTTGGGGGTAGCTCGTCTCCTGGCGTCGATGATGGGCCTTGGTGGCGGAAATAGGCCGACGTTAAATAATTAAAAAAATAAAATAACTTTTCAGGATATTATTCTATACACTTCCACGAATTCATTAAAAAAAATTATTCATTTTGCAAATGTTTGTAGGTACCTTCATCGACTGGGCTACGCGCTCAGCAATAAGTTGTTTTTCTGCAGGGTGCGCGTCACTTATTGTCAAATTATGATATTTGCTAAATTGAAGCCAGCTTACTTTTTTAATTTAAATTGGACCACAAAATGACCCTGCAGCAACTATTTTAAACCAGTTTTTATAAAGAACCACTGGTTCAACGTGTTCTACACAGAGGACAATTTTTGTGTTTATTTGAGCAGAGAACCACAAAACTACAAAAATTTAGAAAAAAAAGCCAGAAACAAATTTTGGGTTCAAATTTTTTTGGCCATTGCCATAAAATAATAACCGTTATTGATACTAAATAAGGTACCAAATATCATGTAGCACAAAGTGTTCCTGAAATATGAAATAAAAACATACTTTAGGACAACACTCGCAAAGGCCTCTAGCTCCCTTAGAAAACGTTTTCGGACACGTCTATAGAAACTTTTTCCATATTTTTTCAAAAACTTAAAGTTAAAGTTAACAGTAGGAACTTCCAAACACCCTGTATAATTAATTGTTGAATATTCTATACTCTTCAGAGTTCTTCGAAAATGAGTTAGTTATTTAAGTATAGTTATTTCTGCAGGAGAGATTGTTTACCTTAAAAATATTCTATCACGGGCAATTTCAGTAGGTATTAGTGCAAAAATAGATTCCTATCACCCCACACTTGACCAATTTTCGTTATAAATTATCTCATTATAAATAATTTAATCTTTCAAGTAATAATTGCAAATCTCATAATTTCGGAGAATCCAATTATACTTTTTTATACGAGCTACTGCGTAGCCGGATTGTTTAGATATTTACAATAAAATGTCGATGAGATTTTGTCAATAGCGCTTGACGATCCAAAGGGATGAGGAGGGGTTGGAGCTAAAAATGAATATTTTTCCCGTGATCAGCGACCCCAAAACCGGGGATACGCATTTGAACCGAACCATTTAAAAAAAATGATTTTCCACCCCCTCGGGAGGGTTTAATCAACCCCCTAGGCCTGTTGTCTGGATTCCACTTACTCTATAAATAATCCTATACCATGTTATTTAAAGTATAACTCGTCGATAAATCACTCCCCAGACCCGTTTATATATGAAAACATGGATCCATAAAAGGGGTTGTTTTTGGCCGTTTAAGGGTGTTGCGGCGGTCAAAAACTTCTTCCACTTGAATCGTGTTCTGCACTTTCGAAAACGGGCAGGGGAGAAGGTAATCTTTGTATGAAATATTTACAAAAAAGTCATCTTATAATGCTTCATAAGTATATTCATAATATTTTTGAGGCACCGGTATATTGAAATACTTTGAAAATGAATAAGTTCATATATGAATGGACAAAAACTTAGGAGTCCCTCAAGACTCGATACTAGGACCACTTCTTTTTCAGATGTTTATTGATGATTTGCCAGTACACGTAAGCAGTGGTGGCTCGTCAGAGGAAGCAGCTGAGGCTGAGGCTCCTCTAGCAGCATGAGCCTCCTCTAGCAGCATATCCAGGGGTGGCGAGGAAATGTACAAATTGTAATCATATTGCAAGTTAATTGTCTTTTAAATATCAAGTCTCCTCTGCACAAAATATCACGAGCCGCCACTGTACGTAATGTATGCCAATGATACTACAGTAACTGTAGCTGCTATATCACTTAATGAATTAGTAACATAGACTCTGTGATTGATATAAGGGCATGGTGTGATCGAGATAAACTCATGTTAAATGGTACCAAGACAGTGTTTATAAACTTGCGCTCAGTCGTACGATAGAGGAGTCATAGGCACATTACAGGCTGGATTAATCCACGGCTGCCGTCCCTTATTTTAACATCGAACCTGTACACGTGTACACTAGGGTGGCACGAAAAAACATAACAATTTGAATTTGCAAATGATATAGTTTGTAATTTGTTGATATGTATCTAAAACTAGTTCGGTTAAATTTTTAGCAAAATCGGTTAATATTCAACTCCCTCCCCCACCCACGGCCTTGAAAATGAAGGAAATGCCAATTTTTCAATTTTTAACATGTTTCAAATTGACGTTTGAATTTTTTTTATGACTCTTTATTAATGTCTAAACGTGTGTGGCAAGAGTTTTCCAAATAAAATATTTTTTACTTCCATGAAATTTGTCACTAAAAAGTAGAATTTGACGAAAATACACATAATTGTACAACATTCATAAAAATATTTTATTCGAAAAACTCTTACCACACACGTTTAGACATTAATAAAGAGTCATACAAAAATTTCAAACGTCAATTTGAAAAACCTTAAAAATTTTTCTTCATTTTCAAGGCCGTGGGGGTTCGGCTAGATATTAACCAATTTTGCTAAAAATTTAGCCGAATTAGTTTTAGATATTTAGCAACAAATTATAAACAATATCATTCACAAATTAAAATTTTTTTGTTTTCGGACCACACTACTGTGCACATTTGTTTTCGGATGATGAATTCCGCCCATTTTTAGAGGTTCCCTCGTCTTTCTGTTTATTTTCGCAATGTCATTTCGAAGCTAGTCGACAATTCTAGAACTGAAGGGTAAATACGGAGACAGTAATGGTATTTATTAATGAGATATTGTTCTTGGCGTTTAACTCGGTCTTAAGTCTTGCAACTCTAATGTTCATATCTTCGTTGTCGATTTCGGCGTACTGTTTGATACCCAGATAGTTATATGTTTCCCCCAGATCCATAATTTTTTATTGCATCACAATATTCTGACTTTTCACATGTTTATCTGGCTGGAGGACCACTGTAGCACATTTCTAAGCCAAATTCTATCCTAATGTCATCACTGAACGGTTCGACGAGATCCAGCTCTTGCTTTAAGTTAAGTTTTATTCTCAGCAATTAACTTCAAGTCGTCCGTATTATTGTATTGTTGCCATTGACTCGAAGTCAGCTCGTTGTTTGTTTAGTTGGTTTCTCAGGGGGATAAGCGCCAGGCAAAATAGTAAAGGCGAAAAACCTTCTCCCTGAAAAATGTCAGTTTATATTTGTACGTTCCCTGTCCTTATGTAACCTTTTGAGTGAGAGAGCCACATCTCCGTTTTCCATCCCTTCATTGTGATTTCCACGAAATCTGTTATTGTTGGGCACACGATAAGTTTTCAGGGATTCAACAACTCAATTATGAGGAACACAATCAAACGCCTTTTTATAGTCCATTCATGCCATGCAGAGATTTATGTCCTGCTTCTCTGATCCTTACAGCCAGAGATATTTGAACCAGAAGTTCTGTACCCTGTTTGGTCCAGGCCCTTTTCCATTTTTATATTGTCATTTTATTTTCCAAATTATGCTTCTGCATTTTGTTCATACCTTTTAGAGACACACAGTATCCTGTTTACCTCTCCTCTTGATATCTGTTGGTATAGTGTGATAAAACACTCATAAAACAATGTTGCTCTCGAAAAATTTGCATATTGTCATCTATATTGATATAAAACTCACGAAAATGTAAGAGTAGTCGATTATTTACAACATAATCATTTTTAAGTTAACATGATTTTAAAATTTGTCCAGGTGTGGCTGTTGCTGCTATGTAGTGGATATTCGGTGAGTACAAACTATTTTATGGCACCCTGTTTGTGTTGTACGTGCTTAGTTTGCCAACGAATGGAGCTGCTGTGCACGTATTGACATGTAGTCCAGGCGTGATCGCAATAGAGCCTGAAAGGACGAATGGCAAAGGATTTGTAAACCAAAGTATTAGTTTTATATGAATTCGCATTGAGTGGTCAAAAATTATGTTTTAATAATTTTAAGACTTTTATTATGATATCTAGGTTTGATTTTAAAGAAAACTATCCTTCTAAACTGCCGACGTTTCGATACGTTTAGTGTATCATCTTCAGAGCTCTACAAGATAGCATACGATATTTTAAATATATGTAAATATAATTATGAATTATTAACAACAATTATTGACAATCACAATTAATCTCGAGCAAAATATTAAAATTACATAGAATTCAAATACTTAAAATTACTTCAAAATTAATAATAAAAAAGTAACGAAAACAAAGGTTAAAATTTGTATAGGTACTTATATTAAAATTTAGTTTTCCGTGTTAAAAAGTATATTTCATAAAATATATGCAAGTTATTCATAGATCGCTCGATTTGATCAAAACAAAAACGTATGTTCAAATTATGGATAAAATGTATGACTTACATTTGGCGAATTACTAGTACACACACTAGATTTCTAAAAGTAACAATACTTGACAGGATACATTTTATTAGGTAGTAACTTCTTACCTCTATAAATAATTATTAATATTTTATTTCATTGATTAAATTAACATATGCACTGCTAATGGCATTCTGTATCTTTTCTACCATGTACACCATTGATGTTTTTATATTTATCATTTCTTGAAAAATTCTTTTTGCTTAGTTATTTTGTATGCCCATAATTTTTGTATTTTCTAAACTGAAGTTACCGTTGATTAAAATAAAGTATTCCACTAGAGAAGCGGGATTCTTCAATTTGTTTTTATTTCTTTATGCCACTCTCATGTTCTTTAATTCTAGTTTTTATATATCTTTTTATCTGACCAACATAATCTTTTTCACGATTTTTGCAGGGTATTTTATAAACGACATGATACATTAAACGTATCGAAACATAGGCTTTTTAAAATAATAGTTTTCTTTAAAATAAGGCCTATATCCCATACAAACTGTCAATAACTCTGTTAAAAGTTATTTTTAATAAAAATTGATTAGTGGCATTTTGAAGGATGTGAAGATGATATGCTTGCTGTATGTGACAAATATTATTTCATTTTATCATTTTTTTTTAGTTGGCACAAAACCCAATTGTACAAATCCCTGATGGACAAATAAAAGGGCGCACAGAAAGAACTCGAGCTGGAAAAACGTTTTACCAATTCCTGGGAATTCCTTTCGCTCAGCCTCCTGTAAATCAGTTGAGATTCCAGGTAAGCAGATTTCTTTTTTCGTGTAAACACTTCTATATATTGTTTTGTTTGAAACCGGCGTTTTGGTTTCTATTTTAACTGAGTTACAACTCTATATTGCTTTTTTCGTCCCTTAGCAGTTGTCCCTATTGAAAACACAATCTACTTCGATAAACTAATTTTTTTTTAATGCTTGGCAAGGTAGTTAAATATGCGGTACTATTATAGTACAGTATCTAGAGGTAAAAAATATGTAAAACTTCGGAATAATGTCATATTGAACGGATTTCGTTCATTTTTGGCAGTATAATAGTAAATGCTTCAATAAAAAGTTTCTATGTTATGCCACCCCTTCTCAAGGGATGGCACTTAAAAAATATATATATTTATTAGAGCTGAAAAAGAATCAAATATTAAGAAGAAAAGGTTCTATGTAATTTTTCACATAAATTGATAGTTTTTAAGTTATAACGACTTCGAAATTGCGATTTTAGCTTAAAAAAAGGATATTTCTAAACGGCTTTCGTCAAGTATCTCGAAAAGTATTGCTTTATCGAAAACATGTTACGGACCAATTACAGAAAGTATAAACTGGGAATTAATTATATTTTTTGTTTATTGATGTAGGATTAATAACTTCGAAGATATTTAAGTTTATATTTGGCATCCAAATGTTCATAAGATAATTATTTAGAGTGAGAATTAAATATCTCAGATACTGTGACACCTACGTCAAGAATGCTAATAGGTAGAATAATAAGTTATTAATTAAGCTTTCAACTGTTTTTTATTTGTTTCTGTAGCATAAAAAACAAAGAAGTTATGACCGAAGCAATGTGCATCTTCACATTTTTTTAATAATAAAATCGCCATTTTGTTACTGTAGTTAGCCAGTAAATAAAAAAAAGTATTTCCAACACTGTTTCTCATTAATATATAGCATGACGTAAATGCTCAAAATTTTTCGTTTCTATACAGCACTCGCTTTAGAAAAATTACAGTTTAAACTATAAAGGTATTTTCGATAAAACGTATTTTTTTTTCTTTTCCAAATATCTCAATAAATATCAGTTTTATTGAAAAATGGGTAGAGACCAAAAATAAAGCTCATAAACTGATAATGAATTTGGACTTTTTATTTATTTACATAGATTTAATAGTTTAAGAGATATGAAAGTTTACAAATGGCGCCCGAACGTTTATGAGACGAAAAATGCAGTTTAAATGTTAAATATCTCAGAAATTGTGACACCTACGTAACGCATGCTAAGAAATGAAATTAAAGACAATTAAATGCGCTTTCAAATTATGTTTTACTCATTTCTGTAGCATAAGAGATAAAGAAGTTATGACGAAAAAATGTGCGTATTTATATTTTTTTGTATAAAAAGGTCGCCATTTTGTTACTCTAATTAGCTAGTAATTTAAAAATAATAATACAGTTTTTCGTTACAAATACAGTTTTTCGTTAAAATGTAGCATTACCTAGATGCTCAAATTTTTTTGCTCATTTAAAGCACTTGCTTAAAAAAAATACATTTTAAAGGTAATTTCGAATGGATGCAAAATATAAACTTAAATATCTCCGAAATTATTAATCCTACATCAGTAAACAAATATAAAATAAAATAAAATATAATTAATTCCCAGTTTGTACTTTCTGTAATGTTTTTTCGATAAAGTAATCCTTTTCGAGATACTCGACGAAAGCCGTTTGGAAATACCTTTTTTTTAAGCTAAAATCCCAATTTTGAAGTGTTATAACTTAAAAACTATCAATTTATGTGAAATAATGCATAGAATCTTTTCTTAAAATTTGATTCTTCTTCAGCTCCAATAAATATACATATTTTTTTAGTGCCACCCCCTGAAAAGTGGTGGCATCCACCCCCTATAAATTAGCAAGTCCCCGTACAATACAGAAACTTTTTTGTGAAGCATTTACTATAATACTGCTAAAAATGAACGAAATCCGTTCAGTATGACATCATTCCGAAGTTAAAACCTCTAGTTAATGTACTATTAGGAGAAAAAGTTGACCCAGAAAAGAGTATACCTTGTAAAAATTTGGTAAAGTTGGCACAAATTCTAAAATTTGGTAAATAGGCTGAGGTTTATGGAAAAATTGTTTTAAATATCAAACTTTAAAAAGGGGTTGATTGTGAGGAGTGAAAAAATTATGTTAACAAAGAATTACGAAACTTTGCATTCTTATTAGCTTAATCATGCTAGTAATAAAAAAATATAATTCAAAATATAACTTCTAAAGAGGCTGTTTTATGAGGGTAAAAAATAATTGAAAAATTCTGTATTTTATTATTAATTTTTTAGGAAAAAAATATTGAAATAATCTACACTTATAAGATAAATATTTCATAAATAAATAGATTTTATTGTTCAATACAAAAACACATAATATCATAAAATATAAAATTTAGGGCATATCAGTTACTTCAATAGATATTAGAATAGTTCTCAAAACAGATTAGCATTAAGGTCCTTTTTGAATTAATTTTTTTTACAAGAAGAAGAAATATCAATTTCTTTATTACAAATTATTATAAAGATTTATCATTTTAAGTAAAGGATTATTTAGTTGCACTTTTAATCAATGTGTAAAGCAGTAGAAAAAGTCACTCATTCTGCTATTAACAGATTCCGGAACTTTTTATTCTGCTTAACATGACATGACATCATTGATATGTTTCATTCTCATTAGAATAAATGTTCCCGTTATTTTATTTATTTTTTATTTTCATCCCGTTGGTAGAAAGTATGTGGTTCCTAACACATGCGGAAACTGTCTTTTCCGCACTCGACTGCCAGTAGTCGCGTGCGGAAAGGTACCACTTTCCGCATTTGTTAGAAAAATAACTATTATAGTACTCTTAAGACTTATAACAGTAATGTTAGTAATGTAATCATGTGTTAGAATATTTATATTTTTTGTAAAGGTACAATCAAACATGTACTGATATTAAACTCTAATTCATTTATTTGTCACCAATATTCAACTACCTTTCGAGATAATTGGACTTTGAACTATGGTCTCTAAAAGAAATACAGTATTGATGGCCATTTTTGATTTTTAACTTTTTGTCAACTTTATCTGGTTTTGACTCCACTGTGCGACGGCCAAGTGGACAAAGATCAACGAAAAGGTCAAATTTTTAAAAAATGCCTACTCTGAACAATTTTTCATAATTTCAATCTTTCTCTACGTTATTATGAAACATTTTTTATCACAACACGCTGGTATTTCAAATGTCAAGACTATAATGTGACAGAAGTGGTACACTCAGTAAAATTTTGATGTGGTTTAAGTCCCAAATAAAGGAGACTCCGTATTATCTTAATTTTAAGTCTGACACTGTGTTATTCATTAATTATTAAACAAATGTTAGCGATATTTCATATCGTTAACTATCTCGTCAATTATGTCAAAATCATGCCCCGATGATGACACCTTTGTGGACGAAACGCATTGTCACATCAAGCTCCAGTATTTTCATTAATTGATCAATGTTTATAAATTGTAGGCACCTAGGCCCGCACTGCCATGGAACAACATATTAGATGGAACATACGAAAAAAGTCCCTGTTGGCAAATACAGTACAACTACCCAGCCGAAAATGAGGATTGTCTCTTCATTAATGTCAATACTCCAACGGTAAGTGCAATTCAACTCTAAAAATAATTTTTAGCGATTCTTTTTGGAGGCGGTTAAATTTTTATAAACATTTACAAGGAATGACTTTCTCCAGGAGTTAAACAAAAGGTAAAACTAAAAGAAAGCCCTCGCTATGGAGCAACAACAATAAACCAAACTTTTAACCCAAAGGCCAAGGCAAACATTATTTACTATTAAACTGAAAGAGAGGAAAATCTAAATAAACAAATATATTACAATATTTAAATAGAGCGATGAGACATCAGGGATAAGCAGGCAACAATTTTGCTTTTCGCTTAATAATGTTATGTACATACATAAAGACAATAAAATAATGCATCAAGCAATATTCTCTAAAAATATACCGAAAACAGAAAGCATCAAAAATCTAAAATGTTATTTTTATAATAACCCGAAAAACTAACGTGTGGGCCCACCGATTGGACTACTATTTACTACGGTGCAAACAAGACTACTTTAAACTTAACTCAAAATAAGAACTCAAACTAAAGAACGAACTAAACGAACTAAAAGTAATTACAAAAAATTACTTGACACAATAAAAATAACAGTATCAGCTGTTAGCAACATTTACAAATACTCAAATACGACAAAATTGCATTGCAACAAAAACAACAAAAGTTCTTACAAGTGATCAAAAAATGACGAAATCGCATACGCGCACTAACACAACTTGACGTCGGAAAGTGTGGAGACGGGGACAAAAAATTACCTCCTAGTAATATACTGAATTAAGCCTTTTGGCCAGCACAGGAACAGCAAACGTCAATAAAATGTTTTTTACTTACTTTGTAGACAGTATACTACGTAGCACTCACTTTATTTTAAAAGTTCTAGAACAAGAACTTATACAGTATCGGAAAGTTCTGGATTAGGTATTGCATAGTTTCAACGACTTAACCGACCGCCCACAATAAAGGCTTCTACCAGTGGTCTAGCAGAGGGGCAAATAATGACATGCTCCATGTAGTGGGGAAAGCAAGTGGCACGATTGTAGGATGTGTTATACGATAAAAAAGAATAGCCTAGTTGCTTCACTCTCGCTTGATCCTATTGTCGTATCAAATCAAACGCTTTCCGATACTGTATACAAGTAAAGAATTAATATGTACAGGCTGCAGATTGATAAATTCTCTTTAGTTTTGTTCTGCGTTTTTAGTAAACTTTTAGACGATGATTCTTGTCATGTATTTTTTTAATAAGCTGATTTTACTAACTTAATAGACCTAAATTCTGGTCTCAATGGCACAGACTCTTATTCAACTTTCGAGCTGGGAAACAGGAATCTAACTACAGATTATCGTTGCCGTAGTTTTTATACCCCCCTCTCCAAAAGGGGGAGAAATACGCTAATGCACGCGGGCAAATAAATCTATCAATCGGCTAAATATGCCTACTGTATTTAAGAGCGATTTGTCTCTACTGGGAGACGAATATATTACATATTTAAAAATAAATGAGTTTTTTTTACCCTTAATTAAATTTGGATCGTTACACAGTTTTGCTTCTTGGACATATTAGGTTTAACCGCTCCATGTTGACTTCATATAACTGCACTTATGCCGTGTCCATTACTTTTTTATAGAATCCTTCCTCTGGTGGAAATTTACCTGTCATGGTTTGGATATATGGAGGTGGATTCATCGACGGATACTCCCAATTGGATTACTTCGCACCCCACAGTTTTATGGACCGTGATGTCATCCTTGTATCATTCAACTACAGAGTTGGAGCATTCGGTAAGTGATGGGAAATCTCGGCCAATTCTCTAAATGAGTGGCGATGCTTTATTACCATACATCGCCTGCCATGCATTTATTGACAGATATTACTTTACTACTGCAAACTTAATAGTATATGTCGACCATAATGTGTATGTTCATAAGTACCATGGCTGAGACACTGGTACGATATTATATTATACAATATACATGACGTTAGAGAAAGCATAGGTCTGCAGCATGATGCCAGTCTTGTTGAGGAGCACAAGAATCAAAGAGATAAAATGCGGGGGGAAAAATCAGTATGGAGGCTGAAACTCTGATGGTATGTTATCATGACATCATTGGTAATAACAAAACAGTCTACCAGTACTAGTCCAACCACCTTAACTGAATCAAAGGTGTATCCGCGGCTGGCTATTTTACTTCACAAGTCGGCGTACGGCGTCATAAAAAATAGAAGTGGTTATAAACCACCATACTTATTGTGAGGTATTTACCTTTCTTTCTTTCCAAATAAAAAAGTTGTTAACATTAATGACAAAAATAAGGGGATTCTTTATGTTCTTTGTCAGTATTTTGAAAACGAAACGAAATACGACAAAACTATACGTACTTTTTGATAGAGCTTACAATAGGGAATTTGCCCAAAAAATAAAATTGATTTAAAATACTTAAAATCGTAAACTAACATCATTAAAAACCCCATAGACAACAAAAAATTTAAAAAAATCTCTTCCAGAAATATAAGCGATTAAAACCTGCCGGATTTTACCCACTGCTGAAACGTGACGTCAGATGGAGAAAGTCGAATCACGGCGTCAAGCGACACCGATTCTGCTTTGGCTTTGATAATTCCGCATGCGGAAACGCATTTGCCAGAAACAACCAGCAGTGAACACAACCTAACCTAAAATGTAGTGACGGGCATAACCGATTAATTTCAATAACCGAATACTGGATATTCAAGTGATTTCAATGACCGGATAATCATTCGAGTGATGGTCACTTGAATGCTATGCATAACTTACATGGCTATTTAACAATTTTTTTTCATATTCCGATTCTTAAAAAAACGGGAAAATTAATTAGCCAATCAATTTTTGGTAAAAGCGTGTACAGGCGGATCAAATGGTTCTTTATAAAATTGCACATAGTTTGATTAATAAATATAAGTATACTTATTATAAATAAAATAATTATAAATAAATAGGTACCTATAGGATACTGATGACTACTACATCAATTGGTTCGAATTCATATACCTAATATTTATTTTAGAAACGTAAGTTAATGGAGGTTCACTCGTTTATTTATACCATACGAGTTAACATTTACCTAACTTATTTGTGAGTCATGAACAATTCAATAACTGTTTAACATTCGGTTATTTTTCACTTGAGTACTCGTTGACAATAACCGAGTAATGCAGGTTATTTCAGTAACCGGATAACCGGGTATTTTTCACTCGAGTGATCCCATCACTGCTAAAATTTAAACGTATTCGTTGGAAAACCATCTTCAATATTCTGAAATGTCACAAAATGCTACTTTTGATTCGTTCGTGCCGAGCCGAATTTTCGAATTTCGCCGTGCAACTTACGATCAGGTTTATCTGGAAGACTTCCTCTTTACGTCGCGACATCGTACGGCCGTCCCAATGGTGTTTTTCGAAAAATATGAACGTGTCAAGATTGCATGTTTTTGCAATTTTTTCGGCTTCGAAATGTATTTTTCGCAGATATCTCCGAAACGGTGGGAGTTAGGTCGAAATAAAAATAAGGTCAAACGAGTATTTTCAACTACGAATCTTTTACTACCATCAAAATTTCGATTTTTTTGTTTCGTTTCGAAAATAATTACTGAAATGTTGGCCGTGTACGGCAAAAAATCGCAAATTTTGAGCTTCTACAGTTCGCAACTTTTTAATCCTGGCTCCTACGACAAAAGACTACTACTAGGTAATTTAAATAGAACTAAATTTGCTAAAATTCCTTTTTTTATTTTTTTAATTCCGACAAAAATGAAGGAATTAGAGGGGGCGGGATTTGGGACTTTTTTTTTCGGTAAAATTTCTCCATTTGTCACCGTAATTAATCGGTAATTAACTGAAATCGATCTCATTTACGATGTTCACTTAATATCATGTACTGGCTTTGACGCTCCGAGGGGGTGATTTTCAGTTTTTTGCCATCATCTCGAAAAGTATCACTTTTTCTACAAAAATAGTAATGAGCAAAAATATATCTTATAAAATTCTACACAAAAAAGGACATTACACTTTTTTTCGTAAGATCAATTGTTTCAAAGATATAGCGTGTTTGCTTGCCACTATAATATTATTATACATTTATAGAAGATATACTTTTTGCAACTAAATTTCATTCAGTCGTTTAAATATTGCACGATAATAAAAAAAGCGATAAATGAAATGTAAAAACTGTATTTGTTCTTAAAATAAAGAGAAATAAACTAGACAACTTTTTTTTTAATTTACTTGTCTTTTAACTGATGGACCTCATTAAGGTTACAAAAGAAATATATGGATAGAAAAGTAGGTATGTATTGTACGTAAGCTGTCATTAGTATCAAAATAATCCGATCATTTAAAATAGAGTAAGTATTAATTAAGCATTAATAGAATATTTTTATTATGTAAACTATTTGCATGTACAGTATAATACCAGAGCTTCAGAAACAGTGCTAAACCTATTTTAATATATACAATCGTTGTCAAATGTGGCACAGTCCTGCTTTCAAAATCACCCTAACAAAATAAAGTACAGTAGACAAGGATGATTAAGTTGAAAAAATTTTACCTTTGGGAGAAATATGTTTTTATCTGTAAAAAGATGCAGAGTGATCACGATGGTGATGTCCAAATTTTTCTACAGTGTGTGCTACCCTTTTAAAATACTCTCTCTCCAGAGCGATTTTCCAATATAAATTTTCTGAAAAGTGTAAAACTTTGATTTTCATATTTTCTCCGTATGGAAAACATGATATCAAACAACTTTTATTCTTACCATTTTTTTGTTCAGAAATTTGCAAGGAAAAGAAATAATTAACATTATACATAATGTGCAATTTTCCAACTTTCCGAAAATATTTCACATGGGCCCATTTTTGAAAAATTTGGACATTTCCATCGTGATCGACACATTTTTTTACATTGAAAAACATATTTAGCCCAAATCAAAATGTAGCTGCATAAAACTAGGTCTTCGCTGTTCTGCAGTAAACGGCCATTGCCGTGGGCGATCTTGTTTGAACGCCGCGACGCACATAAGGCCAATTTAACAATTTACGACGACAAAAATATAAAATATGATTTTATTGGATATTTTGATCAGAAATGCTTATGAGGAGGCTACTTAATAATTATCGTTCAGAAAAATACCTAATTAGGGTTAGTTGGGGTAAGGTGCTCATAGTATTCTAATTAAAAAAAAAACAATTTCATATTAAATTATTTTTTTATTTTGAATTAGTACAATTTGTACATAATGTACCATTTTGATCAAAATTTTATTCTACATCTACATCCTCATCGCCCTTATCACCATCAAACTCCTGTTCACCTTCATCATCATCACCACAGAAAGTAGACGGTCTTAGCATGCTTAATACAACTTCACTGAATTGCATTTTATTTTTTTTTTTTAGGTTTTTTTCGCTTATTTGCGGGTCCGAGGATACTAGTATCCAGTTAAATATATCACTAAAAATAGTTCCTTTCTCTTAATCTTCACTTCCCTTAGAGAAGGATCGCCACGACTACCTGAAAAGAACACGCTCGATTTAACAAAAGGGGAAACAAGGGGACTTGCATTTTACTTTTTTATATTAGTTATAAGGTATTTTTTCGAACTAGTAAAAAAAAGTCTGTGTACTTTTCGGAACTTTTTATATAACTCTATCTAAAGCAAGAATTTCAAATTTTTTTTTAAACAAAAATAGTGTTTCATGAAACACATTATATCTATACTACGTACAACTGTTATATTTATAACAATTGCAGATTAAAGTACATACCTGGTGCTTCAATATCCATGCTGAAAAAATTGTGATTATAAATTTAGGAAAATATGACGAGCGTAGTTAATCCGTACACAATTTATGCGCAACTAACCGGTATTGACCGTACGAAAGATAACCCAACTTTGCGCACACGCGTAGGCTATTGTGTTGCGTTAAAAAAATTAATTTTTACGGTTCATTGCGGACTGGTTTATAGAGAACGTTTTGAAGGTATTTGTGACTAGTTTGAAGAAACTACTTTTATCTATTTTTGTCGTCGTAATTTAGCTATTTGGCCTTATGTGCGACGGAAGAAATAGATAGTAACAACAGAGCTATAATTGAAGATACGATACCATCAACTGATCAGCCAATTGACGAAGCTCTTTATAAAGAGGACGATGACGTTGACACGGAATTAGATCTGCTAGAAGAGAACGAATGATTAACGCAAAGGGTTGTTTTGAGTGTCAGATGTGGATTAGGTCTACTGTTTGTTACTGTTAAAAAAATACAGACATTGTATCTTTCCGTAACTTTTACTCAAAAACGATTGATCCTACGAAAAAAAGTGTAGTGACCTTTTTTGTGTAGAATTTTATAATAAATAATTTTGCTCGTAACTATTTTTGTCGAGATGATGGCAAAAAACTGAAAATTGCTAGAACTTCGCACGATGTACCAAGGGTACCTCGTCAAGGTTTCCACAAAAAGTAGCTTTCTCGTAATTTTTCCAGTCGAAATGTCTTCATTTTTTCATTATTCAATTTGAACAGGTTTCTTCTCAACCGGAGACGACGCGATTCCCGGAAATGCCGGTCTGAAAGACCAGAACTTGGCCTTACAATGGGTCCAAAAGAACATCAAATTCTTCGGAGGAGATCCTACCAAAGTCACAGTATTCGGAGAGAGTGCCGGAGCAGCTTCAGTGGGTTATCATCTTATAAGTCCCAAATCAAGAGGTAGTAGTGACATTTCTCTTCGCCTTTTTAAAGATTAACGGCGTATTTGATTTTTTTACAGGATTATTTAGAGCTGCTATATTGCAGAGTGGAAGCGCCTTAACCCCTTGGGCTTATCAAAGAGACCAAAAGGGCTACACCTACAAAACTGCCAGCTACATCAACCCCAGCGCTGCTAATATGGGCACTTACGATCTTCTACAGTTCCTGCAAACCGTTCCAGCGCAGCAGATTAAACAAGCAACTATTACCCAGAAGAATACGGTAATCATTTATTATAACCTTAAGAAAGTTAATAGAGGTAAAAAATATGTAAAAAATAATAATAAAGTCCGCAAATAAGATTAGAAGTTTTGCAAAAACAACAATAAAAATCCATGTCAACAAGTATCCGAAAATAAATAACCCTGGAAGGAGCTGCGACAGTCAGGAGATCCAAAATTTGGTTTTCATTTTTTTTATTTCATGAGCTATTTAGAGTAAAACAATGAAATTTGAATATTTTATCAAAATAAATGTTGACATTAGATTTTTCGGACAAAATAACATAAAAAGGTACCCTTCATAGAAATCCACAGGGTGTGCTGTTTATGAGCAAAACCGCGTTGAATAAGTTACTTTCGGCATAAGGAAATCACATTTCCATTTTTTTAATGACATGAAACTATTTAAACCCTGTATGATATACAGCGTGATCCATATGTATGGAATAAATTCACTTTAAGCGTAATTATGAACTTCTGAGAAAAATCCTGAAACAGATCGATTTGAAATTGCCAAAATACAAGGAAGAAATGTACTTACGGTAGTAATGTCTTCATAAAATAATAAGTTAATAATTCAGGAAATCGAAACTGTATACTGTACATTACCATTCATAAAACTTATTCAACCTCCCAGGGAGTACTCTCTGCTTAACTAAAAAGCCATAACTTAAGAGGGGACAACGCCAATCACAAAGTTTCATCGGTAAAGCTAAAGCTGAAGTGGGGCGAGGGGTAGGCAGTGTGGCTATTATAGCATCTACACGTGACGTCACAGCTAAAAATATGTGTTTCTTAAGATTTAAGAGTATTACGCAGCTGTTATTAGAATTTCTGCCTGGTTCCCGTATTTTCAACTAAAATCTAGTTCAGTGTAATGTTTATGAAGTTCTAAATACTTTGTCTCTAATAAAATAAGGTTCTTTTTTGTAGGAGGTTGGAAATCTAACCTGTAAATAGCAGTCTATTTTTATTAATTAACAATATTGAAAAATTATTTACGTGACTTTTTAAATATTTGCTTGGAGTCGGTACGGCTTCAAGCTAAAAATTCGTATACAAACAATAAAAATGAGAATAAACTTGAAAAACTTAAAATCTAAGGTTATGTTGTTTACATGATGCAGATGCCCTATTGCAGTGCTGTAGGTGGCACCATCTATTAAAAAGCACTGAACTAAAAATCTTTACTGGGAAAAAGCAGTTTTTAGCCAAACGGCTGGCGTTATTAAATTGAAAAAAAAAATTCTTATAAGTAAATTCTTGTAAGTAAATGAATACTACACTTCTATTGAAGAACATTTTTAGCTAAAACTTGTTTATTAGGAAGATCTCTCTTCACATTGGCTAAATAAGTTTTGGCTAAAAATGTTCTTCAATAGAAGTGTAGTATTCATTTACTTACAAGAATATCTATTGATCAGTTTAATAACATGAACCAGTTCTCTAAAAAATCCTTTTTGTTGGAAATTTTTTTTTGGTACAATGCTGTTTTAGTAGATAGAGTCACTTCAATATAATTAAAAATGATTGCGCACTCATTTCGTGTATTTACTATTTGAAGCTTGGTCTCGATGTGTTCTTGACCTTTCAGGCGTGATTTTAAGTAGGTAGAGCAATAATAGAGAAAGTACGAACGCCAAAACTAGACAAACAACACAACAGCTCTCTGAACTTTATTGGTTAATTTCCGCCCACTCCCCTCTGATTTGATCGCGTTGCTCCCTCTTAATTTTTCTTCTCAAATTAAAAATAAGGATTAAATAAACACTTTAACACAGTAATAATTATTTTCTGAATCATTTACTGGCATGCAAACTATCTGAAAAATTGTGCATGCATGAGGACGCTAAATTTTAAACGTGCCTTTATTTTATAGGAAGGTATTCAGTACCAGCAAATTAGGGATGGGTTCTTCTACGCTCCTGTCGTTGAACACGATCATCCAGATGCTTTCATTACCCAAATGATGTTTGAGACCATGTCTGCTGGCAATATTAACAGAGTACCAATCATTATTGGAATGAACAGTGGAGAAGCACTGTTAATCGTGGGTAAGTATCAGAAACTATTGACAACTTTTATTACGGAAAGTTAGAGTGTGTTGTATTTCCTACATTTATTTACCTACACATGAAGAACTATCAAACATCTTCTATTTATCGTTTGTTTATAGGAGTATTTCGCATAACATTTGAAAAACAAAATTTTTTTTATTAATTTGTTCGTGTTGAATCCGAATTTTGAAAACTCGAATTTTGAACCGGATGTGCATAATGTAAGATGCTCACAAATATAGCAGCAGTTACCAATCTCGCCCGTTTCTTTATTGTTTTTTAATCATATTTTTAGTCATAACTGTTAATACAGTAACTAGAGGTTTTAACTTCGGAATAATGTCATATTGAACGGATTTCGTCCATTTTTGGGTGTATAATAGAAATGCTTCACAAAAAAGTTTCTATATTGTCCGGGGACTTGCTAATTTATAGGGGGTGGATGCCATCCCCTCCCAGGAGGTGGCACTTAAAAAATATATATTTTTATTGGAGCAGAAATAGAATCAAATTTTAAGAAGAAAAGATTCTATGCAATTTTTCACATAGATTGATAGTTTTTAAGTTAGAACGAGTTCAAAATTGCTATTTTAGCTTAAAAAAAAGGTATTTTCAAACGGCTTTCGTCAAGTATCTTGAAAAGTGTTACTTTATCGAAAAAATGTTACAGACCAATTACAGAAAATACAAACTGGGAATTAATTTTATTTTTTGTTTATTGATGTAGGATTAATAATTTCGGAGATATTTAAGTTTATATTTGGTATCCAAGTGTTTCCAAATTACCTTTAAAGTTTAAAACGCATTTTTTTTAAGCAAGTGCTTTAAATGAGCAAAAAAAATTGTGCATCTAGGTAATGCTACATTTTAACAAAAAACTGTATTTGAGATTATTTTATTAATTTAGCCCCTGAGAAGGGGTGGCATCCACCCCCTATAAATTAGCAAGCCCCCGCACAATATCGAAACTTTTCTGTGAAGCATTTACTATTATACTACCAAAAATGAATGAAATCCATTCAATATGACATTATTTCGGAGTTTTGCATATTTTTTACATATTTTTTACCTATAGGTACTGTACTATTACAAGATCACAGCAAACTATGATTACTTGGCAAATTTACGTTTGTCGTCAGATTCAATAATTTACTTGTAAGACAACTACTTGATCCTATTTTGCTATTTAGAAGAGATTTTTCATAAGAGAAATGGGACTGAAGCTATGCGGCTGTAATTTGTAATTTATCGAAACCATTTGACTACTAAATCATGTTATTGATTTAATCCCAATGTCCAATCTGGAAAACAATAAAGCTAACCTAACTTGTGGAGTTTCATAAGGGTATGTTCTTGGCCCGGTTCTCTTTCTGCTGTATATTAATGACCAGACAGCTGAAAACATATCTGGTAGTTTTTCGCTTCTTGCTGATGACATTACCATTTTATGACATAATGAAAATTTGCAGAGCTGAGAGATTTATTCCGACTCTCTTTCGTAAAAAAAGGATACGTTCAAATCTTACATTTAATATTGCCAAACCTAACGTAGTAGCTTTCGTTCAATTCGAAAAACTGCTGGTTATCAAATGATATGCAAAATGCTCGAAGGATAAAGAAAAATAGGAAATTATTTTTAGTCTATTACCATTTAACAATGGATATTAAAACACGTGTTAACAGCATAGCCATCGCAAAATAGTTTTTATATGATGTTTATCTGTTATAGACCCATCAAGTTTAGGTTGGTTGTCGCAGCAATATGACCAAAACCCGGCAATTCTAGATCCACTAGATTTGCATATTACTGATGACGCAACTCGAAGAAATGCCGCACAAGCAATCAGAAATATTTATACTAATGGCGGCACGTTCCAATCGAATCCTCAAAACATCGTCAGCGTAAGTAAAGTCGATTTTATTTTTAATTAAAATCCATAGTAGTAGTTGGTAAAACCAAAAGTGCAAACTCCACAATTTTCATAAAAAATCACTTAAATTATAGTTGGGAAATCTGTCAACTGTTGGTATCAAGTCCTTCAATTTCTAAAAAAAATATCTAGAACTAATTATGTTTCAATATAAGATATACATAGTAATCCCAAATTAATCAAGTATGGAGTCCCACAGGGAACCGTACTGGGGCCTTTGTCATTCTCACTGTACATACATCAACAATCTATTAAATTTGGATAATTTGGGGAAAATAACAAGCTTTGCTAGTGACACGGTTATTTTATTTAAAGGTAAATCCTGGGAATCTTTACAAACGTAGTTATTCTGCACCTATTGTCGCTATAAATATTGGCAAAATGACTAATCTAGTACTATTTTCTTTGTTACAAATATTTGTGAAATATATCATAGCTGCGCCAAATTTTCAAATTACCATTTTTTTTTTAAATTTTTGTTAAAAATGATATTTTACATTCAATAGATTGAAGCAAATATTTAGTAGAGCTGGCATATCTCAAAGAAAAGTGTAGAATTAGAAGTGGCTGTAATTTGTTGTCCTCTAATAAGTGCTTTTTTGTTTCAGTACCTCAACGACAATTGCTTCATGAGATCTATAATAAAGCACGCCGAAATACAGTCAAAACTCACTGACGTATACTTCTACCAGTTCTCGTACACTGGAGTACTAGGAGGAAACAGTCAACAATCAGGTATGTACGATTTTTACCTGTATAGAAATTCTTGCTATATTCAAATCAGACTACAACTTGGGTTGTTAACGAATTTTCAAATATAGTGAAATATGGTAGTAGAGGCCTTAATTTAGTTATATATTTAATTGGAAGAAAAATCCTAAGCGCAACATATTTTAAAAAATTATTAAACTTTGACTATTTGAATGAAAACGGTAGTGACATCATTACGGCAGTTAGATGTGAACTTATACGCAGAACAAATGAAGACGAACAACTTGACATTGTTCACAACAAAGAAAATAACCTCATATGTCAAAAGTAAATTTGACGTTTAGCTAGTAGTGATTAGTATTTGCAGTTATTATTTAGACTAGTTCACAAGTTCAAAGCGGTGTTAATTCTTGATAAAGCTCGTAAAAACGTGAGTGAGGGCTCATTGGATTCGGAATGACGTCTAGAAAAATGTTCAAAATTTTCAAACCCGCACATAAACAATTGCAAAAGTTATAAACACGAAGATTGAAAAATAACGAGTTTTTTTTTGTAAATAACTCGAAAACTACTAGTTTATAAGAAATTTTAAAGAACGATTCTTGAAGAGGAAGAAATTTCCAACAAAAAAGTCCCAACTCCCGAAACTCTATCTCTATTATTAATAATTTTAATTCAATGTTGAAAATAGAGCTCCGCGCGGCGAACACTAAGCCGTTACGGATGATCTGAAACCGGCCGTAATAAGTAAAAATATTTTTTTATGCTATTAAATATTAATTTAAAATTTTTTAAAAATTATGGTATTACCTATTTAGACACAATATTTAATAACATAAAAAATATTTTTACTTATTTCGGCCGGTTTCAGATCATCGTAACGGCTTAGTGTTCGCCGCGCGGAGCTCTATTTTCAACATTGAATTAAAATTATTAATAATAGAGAGAGTTTCGGGAGCCGGGACTTTTTTATTGGAAAATTCTTCCTCTTTAAGAATCCTTCTTTAAAATTTCTTAAATAATAATAGTTTTTGAGTTATTTACAAAAAACAAAACTCGTTATTTTTTTAATCTTAATTTGTTTATAACTTTTGCAATTATTTATGTGCGGGTTTGAAAATTTTGTACATTTTTCTAGACGTCATTCCGAATGAAATGAGCCGTCACTCATATTTTTACTAGCTTTATCAAGAATTAACACGGCTTTGAATTTGTGAACTAGTCCATTGGAATTCATCAAAATGAATGTACCTATTTAGTCTGTTGTGCTAAATAGTGTGAGGAATCTTTTCCTTAGATATGTGTGGTGTACCACAGGGGCCTAACTTACCTCGTATACTTTTAAGTTTCATAAAAGCATATCGTTCTCTCAACACACAAAGTTATATATGACTACTGCATCGGTGTCTTAAAGAGTACTTTAAGTCGTACATTTAAGGGAAAATCAATTACAAATGTTTTATCATACTATCTCCTCAGTATAGAACTCAGAGGCGGATGGTGAAATTTTAATAATTTTTTCTCGTCTGTGGCGCATGGGACCCATACGAAACATGAGAAATAACATCTAGAGAAGCACTCCTCTAACGACCCCTAAAAAATTTTGAAAAAGCAGTTTGCGAAAAAAATCTTGAAAATTCGGGTACCCCCCCTGGTCTAGGGACTCCCGTTAAAAATTATTCTTTTTGTCATATACATTCTACTTTTCATAAAAATGCAACAATAGGTTTTGGAGTTTATGAAAATATTTTCATTATTAATTGAAATACAATACAACTGAAATTTTGTAATTTACAATTTAGCAAATTACAAAATTTCAATTCGTTGTATCTCAGTTAGTAATGAAAATGTTTTCATAAACTCCAAAACCTATTGTTGCATTTTTATGAAAAGTAAAATGTATATGACAAAAAAGAATAATTTTAAACGGGAGCCCCTAGACCGGAAAGAATTTTTTTCGCAAACTACTTTTTCAAAATTGTTTAGGGGTCGTTAGAGGAGTGCTTCTTTAGACGTTATTTCCCATATTTCGTATGGGCTCCATGCGCCACAGACGAGAAAAAAATTATTGAAATTTCACCATCCGCCACTGATAGACCTATACTTTACTGCTCCTTTTTCACATATAACTTCACAAAATATTAAACTAGGATCGTAACTGACCTCAAACAGCTTATGCTTTGCGAAATTGCTGTCTTAGCATAAAGTATTTTATTGTGATTTATTGATTTCAAGTCAGACCTAATATTCTGTATCGCAAATTTCGTTTCCAGCAATAGCCTTCCACGACAAGTACGTCTGTGCTACAATTTTTAAAATTCATATTTCTGTTTCAGTCCAAGGATTCACCGACCAAGTCAGGCATGCTGAAGAATTGAATTATCTCTTCGCTCACACTTACGGAGGACAGGAAACCAATTTGAACAGTTATCCTGCAAGCGATGGTGCAGTATTTAACAGATTCGTCACATTGTTCACGAACTTTGCAAAAACGCTGTAAGTACATAATAATAATAATAATAGAACGTCTTTATTAAGGTGAAGTTTAGCCATCAGCTACTCTTACACTTAACCTTAAGCTAGCTAAATCAAGAAAATTTATCGCTAGTAAAGGTAGTAATAAATGAAATAGAAAAGTTAGCTTTAGAGATAAATGGTGTTTGAGGTAATTGGTTCCATAATTGAGTAGTATTAGACTGCTTGAAAGTCCTTAAACAGTGTGTCCCAGATATAGTGGTCAAAATGACACCTGCTGATAAGGGACACTTTATCAACCCCTTGAATGTGGTTATCGGAAAGTCAACGGTTTGAAAGTTATTCAGTCGTTTGTGATTTTTGAGGAGTTTTCTAACTCTTCTTACAAAAACAAACTATCCAGTATAATGACCTGAAATTTGGCACAAACATACTTTGGTAATGTAGCAATTAGGTAAAGTACAGAATTATGACTAGTGTAAATGCTTTGTTTTCTGTTCTTTGCTAAAATTTCTAGTTACAAGAAAAAAAGTTAATTTTCAAATGAGTATTGTAAAACGAAACTGCTCGAAGACGATGTGAAGATAAAGTTAAATTACATTAAACAAATTTCAAATTCGATCAGCCACTGGAACCTTTTTAAAATAGTCAGCATTCATGAAAATTCCAAAAAAAAAAAATAATAAAAAAAATAGAATTAACCAAAACTGTGTAAATTAATTGAAGAAAGTGTATGATGGGAAAAATTAAACAACGAATAATCAGAAATATGTATATGTACTACTTATTATATTAAATTTTCAATTGTTTTGAAGAAAGGAAGAAAGGTATGTGTTGCAATTACAATTATCCTCGATTCAAACAAAGATTCTCGTCAGAAGCTTCTCGTAGTAAGTAATAAATAAACATATTTTTGATTACTGGTTGTTTATTTTGAACATCATACACTTTCATTAATTATTTTGCACAATTTTGGCAAATTTTATTATCCTCGTTTTTTAGGACTTTTCATGACTGATGACTAGTCTGTGCCAAATTTCAAGTCAATACACTGAGTAGTTTTAGCACAGTGATGATTTTCGTAAGGACACAGAAAATTCCCCAAAAAGCACAAAAGTTGGAATACTTTTAAAACCTGTAGACCCAGAGAGCCAAAACAGCAATATTTTAAAATGTTTCAAGACTCTAAAAATATAAAATGTTTAATTTCTAGCAACCCCACTCCTCAAGCAGTGGATAACATCATTTGGCCCAAGGTAACTGCCAACAACTTCCAGTACTTGGACATAGGATCATATTCACAGATTAGAACAAACCCGAGATCAGCCACATATAAAGGATGGGACCCAGTTTACACACAATTTGGAAAAAGGCCTTTCGATACCTACTAGTTTTTGCGTGAATGTTTACGACAAATATGTAAATATGTAGGATATGTTATTGTGTGTCAAATAAAGTGAGAAAATTACTGCCAAACAGTGCCTTATTTCTTGTTTTGATTAATAGCTGCTTTGAACATGTATAAGTCAAAATTCAATGGTCCAACTATAATGTTCTTTCGGTGGTTACTAGGTGATACAAAATATATTGTTAGGTCGAGGTCTAGAGAGGCATCTCGTGACAAGACGACCCCTCTCCATATGATCTAATCTAACTACAATAGATATTTCGTTATCTGAATGAATAAAACAATGTTCCTCTACCACTGCTTCAGTTTTTTCGGAATGAAACGTTTCCTGTTGATACTACGGAAAAAGTATTTCTGATGTTTGAGGAAAAATTTCTCTAAAACTGTTATCTTGTTCGGTTAGTAGTTTAAAAGTTATACGGTCGAGAAAATTTAATAATTTCTTTTATTCGCCAATTGGGTTGTTGACGAATTTTCAAAAATGGTGAAATATGGTAGTGGAGGACTGAATTTAGTTATATATTTAATGTGGAAGAAAAATTCTTAGCGCAACATATTTTAAAAAATTGTTAAACTTCGACTATTTGAATGTGCCGCGAAAACGGTAGTGACATCATAACGGCAGTTAGATGTGAACTTATAAGCAGAACAGATGAAGACGAATAAGTTGACATTGCTGACAAGAAAGAAAATTACTTCATATGTCAAAAGTAAATTTGACGTTTAGCTAGCAGTGATTGATGTTTGCAGTTATTGTTAATATTTTTTTACAAAACGACTAAGGCAGTATATCTGTAAAAGCTAATTCTGACATTCTACTTGCGGTAGATATATTTATGGTACCTAAGCGAATTTTTAAAAAGAGACGATCGTTTTGACATTGCAATGGTTGGAAGTGCAAAAGCTGCAAGGTATTTACGTTACAGCTGATATAGACAGTACAAACTATTGTAATTTCTGCAAGAACTTCCTTATATGTCTAATAGGTATTTTATTATTTAATTTAGATGAATTTGTTAACTATACTTTGTATTTTATTAAATATTTCCTTTTCATTGTTTTATTTCCTATTAACTATATACATGCGTATCTAACTGAAAACAACAAAATAAGTTTATCTACTAAAGAAATTATTTATTATCCATTGATACTCACTTCTAAGAAAAGCCAGAATGAGACTTACGAAGATATCAAGAAAGGTCTGTATTATAACAAAAAATAATAAATAGGTAAGTACTTTATGCTAGTATCTCTATCTAAGCAATAAACAATGATATGTATTTATAACACACATAATTCAAAGGGCATTTATAACTACAATCCAACGCATTCGTAGCCATTTCCGACTGATTGTGTTCACCGACTTTAGACGAGTTTCACAGTTTGTTTCATATAGTTTTTCAGCGGCGAGTTTTTAAATTTCCTTTCTTAATTTATTGATCATCCTAGTATTATGGGGCGTCTAGGGAGCTTCATAAATAATCAATAGCTAACAAAAACAACTGCACTTTATTCCAACATAAACTAGATAAAATACATAAAAGCAGATTAAAGCAATTTTCCTTCTTTTAGGAAGTCAAAGCATGAATAACATTAATAACATTCTAATCTAGAACCGTTAAAAATACAGTAATACCAGAGACAAAGTTGTCTCTGGTAATACAACCTGTTTTATCCACCAGTTTGGCGGGTAATTTAAATTTGTAACAGCTAGAACGCCACACAAGTCTTGTAATGCGGCCGTTTTTCCTACAACATAAACCCATATTAAAAATCAAATTCCTACATTAGGATACAACTTACCACAAATAAAACGCTTAGAATACATTGTAATTTGTTACTTTACTTGGCATTGAAATGGTCTCCACAATAAGAAGACTTGGTCCTTCTCTGGTGGTTTTGAATCATTCATTATTACGTTCAGCGGTTATTATTGGAACACAACAGTTTTTCTGACGAATTGGTCATATTATTTACACAGTACGGCAGAAAACACTATCTGTACTTATATTTATCCGTAACTAGATGCTGTTAAACTATACCGAATTGTAACCTATGAACGTCAATTGAATTTGACGTTAAATATAATGTCAGATTAAACTGTCGTGATTGTCTTTTTTCTCCGTCGCTATCAGCGAGTTTCTAAATTAGTACGCGTTTCTCGTCGTTTTGTAACTAACTTCTCTACAGACTGCCGTTATTATGTCATCTCCGTTTTAAATGCGTGTACTTTTGTAATTAATATTATAATATTATAAGACTTTCTTATCAACTTCTACATGTTCCTAATGATTTTTTATGAATAATTGTTATTGTTTAACATAGATTCTCCTCAAATTTTAACTTAGTGCAACAACCCAATTACACCTCCAAACCGAACATAATAAGGCCCTGGCCACCTAGCCCTTAACATCTCCTACAGTGTTAAAAATATCTGATCTCTGAACCATTTTTACATCCTCTTTGTTTATAAGCATAAATTGGAAATTCCATGCTTGCGGAAGTAAATGTTGCTGTGCGATTTTGACAATTCTGTCAATATCACCAAGACATTTCGATAGCTGTTTGAATAATTAAAATATCGTTATTTTCGGCAGCTTGACGTCCTGTAAAATTGGATTGCTGCCTTTTTTAGCATTGTAATGAAGAGAATCATGTTGTTATCACTTATCAATTTTCTAGCATTCCGTTAGTGCGATTTATGTTTATAAACAAAGAATGTATAAAAATGCTAAACTTGGAGAGCAGATGTTTCTAATACGCGGGAGAAGGTCATAAATCAGGGAATCGAAATATTAACTTGGATAAACACCAAACAAAACATATTTAGAAGAAAATAATATATTGTGTATTTAGGTGTGAAAGAAATACATACATACAAGCTTCGATGCTTGTTGCATCGTCGTCCGGGAATGTGTTTTCACACCGAAGTACACATATTATTTTTTCTGAAATCACAATCAATATTATTATAAATTAAGGAATTTGTATTAATGCATAACATTTCTTCATTACAATCTAACTGCTTACTAATAAATGCAATTTTAATGTGAGTTGGTTTGTCTGCGTGTATTTATTTACTGTCTAAAATATACATAAAAACCGTACGGGAATGTTACTTTCCCGGTCTAGGCCGGATAAAATTATATTTCTCAAATATTAAATAATTAATAACTTTTAAACGAATTGTATTTCGAAAAAAAGTCATTCTTCATTTTTCATTTAAATTAATTTTTTCTACAACCCAACGGCATCTGTACTTTCAAAGTTCATATACTAAGAATTTTCATTGAAAAATTACCAAAAATAATATCTAACAATTGATAACTTGAAAACGAATTTTTTTTCGAAAAAAAGTAACTTTCTATTTAAAATCACTTTTTCTACCTCCCACTGTCATCCATGCTTTTAAATTCGGCAATCCTTAATGCATGAATAATTTACAGTGCAGCTTGTTCAAAATGTTTGGTAATTTTTCAATAAAAATTCTCAGTCTATGAAATTTGAAAGTACAGATGACGCTGGGTTGTAGAAAAAGTGAATTTAAATAGAAAATGAAGAATGACTTTTTTTTCGAATTACAATTCGTTTAAAAGTTATTAATTATTTAATATTTGAAAAATATAATTTTAAGGGGCCGTAATTCGAAAATCATAAATCAAAATATCTTCAAAATTTAGATATAGGGGTTCTAAAGCCTGCTGATCAATAATATTACATTAGTCTTTGAATAAAAAACAACGGGCCCGCATTATACATACAGGCCTGCGTACTTGCAAGGTAAGTGACGTCATATTACTAGCCTCTGCCTGGGAACGTTACTTAGCCTGGCTGCATTGAGGTCATTTCTATTACGAGTAACTGGCAAAATAAAAATATATATATTTTTATTATTGTTACATTAGTTTATAATATCGATAAATCTATCATTTCCAATTAATTGAAATCAAAATTTTGTGAACATGCCTAATCGCACCAAAAATGTAGACATTGCCGATCGATTTCAGAAAAATTTCCTTATGTTACAACTTGAAATGAGGGTAAAAACACATTTCAATTTATGTTAAATAATATCTGTTATATTTTCTCGATGAATGAATTATTGTTTGTTAATTTTTTGCCCCATATTGACAATTTGTATGCAAATGCATGGCTGATTATGGTGACACATAAAGTTACTAAGAAAACATGTGTGAATGAAGGTAGTACTACGAGCTCTTGACAACAGCCTAAAAAATGAAAGTTATAGGATTGAAAGAATGCTGTCCCTGTCTCACTGAGACCATAGTAACTTATCTTTGCACATAAAAGTGAATGATTAACTAAATCAAGGAATCTAATAAAATCAGTACCACAGCTTATTAAGCAGCATTCTTAAGATATTATCTGAGATGTTCAGTAAGGCAACTGTGGTACTGTGTTCTCCCTTCAATCCCAATAGATAACTCAGAAATCATATTGACATAAATATTTTCCTAATTGAAGGAACACGTATTTTTTTTCAAGAACTTGACTAAAAATGAATGATAAGCTTACTCTTACTAATCTTAAATCACTATAATTGGATGGGCTACTGACTTTAGGTGTTGAACACACTATAGTTAATAATAAACAATAATTGATTATATGTCTTATATAAATGCGTTATATCTGGGCCTGTGGTGCAAAATTAGGTGATTTTTAGATTTAAGTTATCACAACCCCTTGAATTAGACTTTCATTCTAAAATTATGCTATTAATGTCTTCAACGCCAACATAACTTCATTAAATCTGTTATATTTATAAAAGTTCAGTACATTGGATTGACCTTCCAAACTTTTCATAGACACACTGAGTAATGTTTATCTCCCCTCTTGAGATTTACTTGGTAAAATGCGATAAAACACTCGAGGAACAATATTGCGCTTGAAAAAATATATGCCCGTATTTTGTTATTGTAAAACTCAGAAGAACGATAGAGTAGTAAATTATTAGCATTAGAGTCTTTTATATTAACATGGTATTGAAAATTGTTGAAGTGTGGCTTTTGCTGCTATGCAGTCAATATTTGGTAAGTACAAAAGCCAGGTGTCTTAATTATTATAAATAAATATTGTCCATCCAGGGATTTTGCGTAATTTTTACCTTAGTGCTACAAACGATATGTCCATGCAGAATTGTATGCGTACCCTAAGTTTTTAATTAGATTTGAGTGGCCTATTGTCGTTTTTCAAAATTTATCAAAACATTTTAACCATAACTTTAATAACACCAGATTTTCTCTACGAAATATGCACAGAAGCTCATCAGATTTTTATTTTATATTATAAGTAAAGTCTATTGTAGAAAATCCATATATCAGTCACTGTTGTATTTTGTCGCCTTATTTATACATTCAACTTGAGGTGTCATCAACATAATATACATATGCGAAAAATGGAAAAAAATATATTGCAAAGATTTGTTTAAAATCTAATAGAATAGAATTTGAAAGATGTCGTATAAGGTTCATTTAACAAAAATACCCATGAGTTAAGAATTCTCAACAATCGTATTTGAAATAGAACGCAAAGGATTATTAACAAAACTTTTACTTGTATAACATGATCTTGCAATTAATGTTCAGAAAATTATTTAAAGGTTTATAAATCATATAATTAGGTAGTGATGATTTTGGACGCTATGTTAAAAACTGCCTCCAGAAAGACTATTTAATAACTTGCGAGATTGTATAAAAATTCGTTACCAACCTACATATTCTAAGAAGAAGATTAAGTTTCTATTTTATTTTTATCGTCGTCATATTACTTATATTCAACTGATTAAGTTCTGATGAGAACAAGACAATTAGGATTTGTGATAGCTTATTCTGACACTTTACCTGCGATGAATATATTTTTAGACCTGATAAAATAATGTACTTATATATCAAAGCACTTTCCAACATTTAAACAACATTCTATTTCCATCAAATTTTTTCAATAAACACACTCCCTTTTATCCGTTTGTCTCTTTTGGCCTCCTCAAGCTTCTTCCTTCATCCATCTCTACATCTCATTGCTATCTTCCCGTTTCTTATGCCGAGTCTTACTGCGTTCTCCGAAACACCGTCCTCCCACCTTTAACTTTGGTCTTCCTTTTCTCCAATGCCCTTGAGCAATAGCATTAAATATTTGCAGGGTTTAATTCCTCCATGCGCGCAACATGACCTGACCATCTTAACCGACAGGTCCTAATGAAAGAAATAATATCCTCATCTCTGTACAATCGATACAGTTCGTTGTTGTACCTCTTCTCCATATGCCACGTTCTTGGATGGGTCCAAGTATTTTCCGCTCGAATATTTCTAGGGTGTTTTGATCCTCCAGGCCAAGAGTCCATGTTTCGCATCTATATGTAATTACCGGTCTAATTCTGGTTTTATATAGTGTTATCTTGAATTTACATGTAAGTAATCCGGACTTCATAAGTTTGGAGAGCCCATAGTAGTTCCTGTTCGCTTTTAAAATTCTCCTTTCTGTGCTGATTTTGGTTCCTGTAGTCCTCAAACTCTCTTATATTATTATTTTCCAACTCTCTCTTCTTTCGTCTGTGTTTACGATTTTCTTCTCTTCTTATCGCTGTATATCTTACCTCTGTTGCCGTGGTGTGTTCCCGCAAGTTGTCTTTGTAAGCTTTATTTTTCTTTTCGGTGGCTCTTTGGCATTCCTCATCAATCCAAGTTTCTCTTGTCCTAGGAGGTATATTTCCTAATGTTTCCTTTGCGGTGTTTAGTATGATCTCTTTTGTTTTTCTCCATCTCTCTTCCAGACACTGTTCTTCGACCTCTCCCAATATTTCCAGCTTGCTACTGATTGTTTGTTCATGGGTTTTAGCTATCCTTTCATTCTTGAGAGCTTCAATATTAAATGGTTCGCTTCGGAGGTAACGCATTTTATTTGTGTTTGGGATTCTTGTTCTCAAGGGGGCTCCCACTAAGTTGTGGTCACTATCTATATTAGCACCTCTGAATGACCTTACGTCCATTATGTTCCTCCACATAATTATATGTATAAAAATTCACCTACTACAAATAGACTCAAAATAAATTACCATATGAAATATACTTGTTTAATATAATAGAAATATTAGTAAATTGTGTTTATTCTTTCTTTAGGTCGCTCAAGATAAAATTGTTCAAATCCCTGATGGCTTAATACAAGGTCGTACACAAAAGACTATTGAAGGCACTACTTATTACCAATTCCTAGGAATTCCTTTCGCCCAACCACCTGTAAACCAGCTAAGATTCCAGGTAAGCAGTATTATGAAGACACATTCATATCTAAACTAAACATTACACTCGACGTGTACTTCACCAACCAAGGCGCAATCGTCTCCAGTCGATGCACACTTGATTGGCGAAACGTGCGCAGGTTGTAGTATTCAACGTTTTGATGTTTATAAATACCACTTCAGGGTCGCTATCAACCTCAATTGACTATTTACCTTTATAAATTGTAGGCCCCGAGACCAGCGCAGCCATGGTTTGACATACTGGATGCAACATACGAGAAAAGTCCATGTATGCAAATATCGTACAATTACCCAGTGGAAAGTGAGGACTGCCTTTTTATAAACGTCAATACTCCGCGGGTGAGTATGAATTTACTGTAAAAAATATACAAATTTCAAAATAATTAATATATACATATAGTACAGTACACACACTGTATGTATTATCTAGGCTCTTCTTTGATTGAAAAATTTTAATTTTGTTTTCTTCGTAGCGCAGAACACTATAACACTATACTATTATATTTGTTTGCAGGATCCTTTGACCAACCCAAATTTGCCAGTCATGGTTTGGATATATGGAGGTGGATTCATCGACGGGTGGTCAGAACTGGCGTACTTCGGGCCACAACGTTTTGTGGATCATGACGTAATTTTTGTATCATTCAACTACAGAGTGGGGCCATTTGGTAAGTAATATAGAACCTCGTCAAATTATTTGAAGCGTTTTCATTCAATTTTGAATTCTTTACCCTTCTTTTATATTTATTATTATCTTCTCTACGATTAATATGGCCAAAAAAAGTTATATTTCTGTCAAGGTAAATTACTCTAAAGTATGATCTTGCTCTTCTCCGTAGCGCATCGGTCAAACCTTCTATTTGCAGTTCACGGTATTGTCAACAAAGACTCTAAAGTTACTACCTCACATTTACCTATCATTAACAGAAGTATTGTAATTATTATAACTACTTTTATATTGATATTCCAATTCTTACAGGTTTCTTTTCAACCGGTGATAATGCAATACCCGGAAATGCGGGTCTGAAGGATCAAACCCTGGCCTTACAGTGGGTCCAAAAGAATATCAGATTCTTTGGAGGTGATCCAGACAAAGTCACCATATTCGGACAAAGTGCCGGAGCGGCTTCAGTTGCTTATCATCTTTTAAGCCCCAAATCAGCAGGTAACACTAACATTGTTTTAACTACCGAACCTTATAATAACCGCACTTTTTACAGGATTATTTAGAGCAGCTATTGCCGAAAGCGCAAGTGCTCTAACTCCTTTCGCCTATCAAAGAGATCAAAAAGCCATTACCTACGAGACGGCCGAATACATCGACCCTAGCGTGGCTGACTTAGACACTTATGGCCTGCTTGACTTCCTGCGAAACCTGCCGGCACAACAAATTAAGGATGCGGCCATTGCCAAGAAAAATACGGTAATACTTCGTTGCAGTTTAAAAAAACATAACATAATTGTAAATAATATTTGCGATCAGTGCTATACAATTCTGAAAAATTGATGTGCAGGTAGAGTGCCAATATCATAACTCAATCAATGTAAATGTCCTTCCTGGTTATATATCTAAACTCTTATACTAGAAGAAAACCTGATAAACTATATTCAGCTGGTTGTCACCGGCCTAAAAATGGCACCAGCAACATTTGAAATAGTTTTGCTGAAATTAGGCAATCCAACAACCTGTCAAATTATTTTGTTGTGGCAAACACGGGGTTTATTTTAATTAACTCACGGAAATGTAGCCGAGGCAACCGAAAAACAAACTCTTTAACAAACGTTTAACGAATGAAAACAAACGCTTGTCGGATGTTTGCCCACAACGCCGTGATAAAAGTCACGTGGTTTGGATTGCTTAATTAGCAGTATATATTAAATATAAAAGAGGTTTCAACATTGGTCCTTGCGAAACACCAGTTTCCAGTACATTCATATCAGATTGTAAATATCGATTAATAACAAACAACTTTTGAGAGAATAATCCCAGATGATGTATTAATAATTTCTTTATATTTTAGGAGAATATTGAGTACCAGCTAATTAAGGATGGGTCTTTTTACGCTCCTGTGGTTGAACATGAACATGAAGATGCCTTTATTACGAGAATGATGTATGAAATTTTAGCTGCTGGAGATATCAACAAAGTACCTCTGATCATTGGAATGAATAGCGGAGAAGCAGTCTTTTACGCAGACGGTAATTGTCAAAAATTGATTAACGTTAATCTGTTCAATATTTTTAGTTTAGCTCTTAGTCATACTGCAAAAATAAAAAATTGACATTGTTCGCAATGAAATTTTAAACAGATCTAGATGTACAAGACCTCTATTAAATATGTACTTAGGCTCAAAAAAATATTAATTTAAGCTATACAGCCTTAATAGTAATGTATTGAATTAGATCAAATTTTGGAAAAATATATCTACTCTGTATAGATGTTAACAGCCACAGAAAGTTTCAAATCAATATCTAGTAAAACATAAATTGTTTAAAACTTTGAGAGATATTCTTCTTTAAACTGTAGATGTTTAAAGGTACTTTGGATTATGACATTTTGCATATTATACAATTAAAAACATTTTATTTTTTCCATAGACTTACTCTCAGGAAATTTTCATGTAAGTTATCAAAATCAGCGATATTGTTGACAATGAAGTACATATTCATATCATCAGCATAATGCATAAGGGGAATATTTAAAACAGATCCCATATCATATAAAATATGTTAAATGCCTGTGGGCCCAAATTAGAACCGTGTGGAACTTCAGAAGTAGGGACTCATTTGCGTAATGTTCTTTTTAATTATTTTGACGTGCTATGTTTTGGTTACAGATCCAGCGAGTCTGAATTACATGACACAGGTGTATGACCAAAATCATGGTCTTTTAATCCCACGAGATTTGCACGCTTACGATGATGAAACTCGATACAATGCTGCAGAAGGAATAAAACATATTTATGCTCCTAATACGACGTTCCAAGAAAACCCTTCACTCCTTATCAGTGTAAGTAAAATCTTTTATTGAAATACAGTGTTAACAAACGTAATGCAGCCCAGTTCTAACTAATAATTATCTAAAATATCTCTAATAGTGACGCAAGTAGAATTCTTATTAGGATAAAAATGAAGACATAAATAGCGAAAATTACAACTATAACTGCATGTGTAATTTGGATTCATATATGGCATCTTTATGGTACCAAACATTTATAAAACTACGATTTCCAATAAAATGGACGAATGGCAAAATCTTCTAGATTATTAGTTTAGCTTCTTGTTGAGGAATTTCGTTTTGTCCTTATGTAATTGTTTTCTGTTTTAGTACATGAATGACCAGTGTTTCATGAGATCCATAATAAAACATGCTGAACTTCAGTCAACACTAACTGATGTATACTTCTACCAATTTTCATACTCTGGAGTATTGGGAAGGAGTAGCCCGGAGTCAGGTAAGAAAGTTTTTCGTCTGCAGATGCAATATATGACTAAGTACATCACAACTTAGTAAATATGGTAAACATTTAATTTGGTGACTTCCCTTCTTTACTTCGTTGACACCGACTACGTACAATATAAATAATACCGAAACTAATCATTTCTACCACTCCTTGATCTGTCTCTTGCTCATGTCATTTGGGTAAATTTGAATTTAAAAATTTAAATTAAATTTGAGTGCAACTTTTTATCGTCGTTGCACGATATAAGACTATGAGAATCTCAACATATTCAAAGGATATTATTAAATCCCTCTGAGTCACAATAGAATATTCTGACTCATATACTTCATGTACTTTTTGGTTAATTTTGCTAAGTAGTCTACTAAAAACAAATTTTTGAAAAAAGCGTCAAGTTTTATTGAAATATCTCCAGAACAAGTCGGAAATGGGCAATGAAAATCAGATATATAGTTTACTCATAGTCATACCTGCACGTTGATATAGTTTGTAATAGAGCTTTCTATCGGGAGCAAATCGCCCATGTTTATCCGGCTATACACTTTCATTATTCGAAGTTACACATAATATTTCGTATTGCAAATTTCACTTCCAGCAAGTGGCCTTGAATTTACAATAATTATATTTCTGTTTCAGTCGAGGGATTTACCGACCATGTCAGACATGCAGAAGACCTTGACTACCTATTCGCGCATAATTATCCAGACCTGAACTCCACTGATTTATCGAAATACCCTGCAAGTGACGGTGTGGTATCGGAGAGACTTGTTACTTTGTTCACAAACTTCGCAAAAACGCTGTAAGTACGTCTAGGCGTTTAGTTCAACTAGACAAGTTGTTGACTAATACGAGTATAAGAAAATGAAAAATTAATAATTTTTGATTTTTATAAAATCTATCAAGAGTAAATAAATAGTGTGACATCATTATAGACCGGGAGCCAGGTGAAAATTTGGTCAATTATTTCTTCTCGAACGATAATTAGTGAGACGCATCAGGGAGTTGTACCATAATGCCTCGTGAACGTCAGCTGCGGTTCCGTGGGTGGGATGAGCGGCGGTAGCCTCCCACGCACGGAGAAAAAAAAAATTTCTAGTCATTTCCTCCTGACTAAAAATTTGTCAAACTATAGCTAATCCAATATCATGAAGAAAAAAAGTCAGCTGACTATAACATGGTGTGTTATACGTCAGCTGGTCGCTTGAACAGGAAAAAAAAAATACATTCAATGATTTCCTCTCAACTAAAAATGTACCTGATGATAGCTCATATGCTACTGTGAATGAATATAAATGTCAGCTGGCTGTACCTCGGTGGAAAGATCGTCAGCTGATACCTTGAAGGTTGTAACGCAGAAGTTAGGCGGGAGCATCTATCGCCTATTTAAATGCATCAGCTGACGTGTTTTCCCTCGGCTTACTGCTACCTGATTTTTTTTTTGTTAATTACAGAAGTATATTAACAATCAGGTTACAAATTTTTATCCGGGAGGAAATGACGTATCTTAAATTATTCGGCATTACGCTCCGATATGAGTGTTCCGATTAAATCAATATTCTGTATAGATACTTTAAAACTAATAAGTATATAATTGAATAACTGAAGAAGTATTTAGATAAGTAAATTAATCAATTTATAGTTTATTGTAACTTAGCTGTTCGATAAATAACATTAATTTTAAAGAAGTGATTAAAAATAATAATGTAATTTAATCATTTTCGTTCTCGCTTTGGCTTGTATCACTCTCATCGCTCTCTGATTCACTGTCAGAGTCGCTGTCAGAGCTGTCTGCCATCATGTCTTCATCATCATCATCTGTACAAAAATTTTAAAAAAATATTAAGATGCATAATCAAAATGATCAAAAAAATTTTACCTTTTTCGAGCTGAATAGTTATTTCTTCAATCGACTCTGGTAACTGTGTTCCAGAAAACCAGATGAATTCAAATCTGTTGTCGATTTCTACCCAGCCATAGTCTGAAGGTTCATCAGTAGTTGGGACTTTCAGGTGTGCGTGTGACCAAATTTGAGCTATGTAACATGCTCTTAAAAATTGCTGATATAGCTCCGATTTGCATGGTGGTAGAGAAGAGCCATCAATACCCTTTTTGGGCAACTTGTGTTTAACGGTCACTATACTAATTCTTCTTGAACACTCTCTACGACTGACTACGCATTCTATTGTGATCGCCTACTCGCGTGCTGGATTCTATAATGCTATTGGTCAAATGGCCATAAACTGCTGATAACACTCATCGCGGTTTCGGTACAGGTGCGTACTCAGACTCAGTTGGAAGTACATCGTTGTTGTATCTGTTTACTTTTCATGTCATTGTTTAAATTGCATCTTTGTAAATACCGTACCTTGTGATATGATTATTGTGTTTTATTTATATGCTTTCAGAGTATATTAAATAAGTGTGTTTGCCTCTCGGGCATATACCAAGACTTTGACTTTGTGTTTTGTTTATATACTTTTTCGGTGTATCAAATATATCAAGGACACCAATATCTAGTAGCACGGATACAGCTGATGAGCCCACAGAAATTTGTTTATCTCCTCTTAAATAAAGGCCGAAAAAGTCTCATTTCGACGTAAAGGCCAAGGAAATGATTTTAAGCGTGTATAAGCATGAGATTCAAGAAAATCCTATATTACTCAAAGATGAAATTGTAAACAAAGTGGCAAATATGACAGGAGTGTGTGGCCGCAGTGTTTACAAAATTGTCAGAGAGTATACCACTAACCATAAATTTTCGGTGCCAAAAACCAATCAAAACCATAAAAAAATTGTTGATATGGTGGATGACTTCGATCGATATGCAATCAGGAGAAAAGTTCATCAATATTTCTTTAGAAACGAACCCTACTTAATTATGCTCCCGCCTAACTTCTGTGTTACAACTTTCAAGGTATCAGCTGACGCTCTTTCCACCGAGGTACAGCCAGCTGACATATATATTCATTCACAGTAGCATATAAGCTATCATCAGGTAAATTTTTAGTTGAGAGGAAATCATTGAATGTATAATTTTTTTTTTTCATGTTCAAGCGACCAGCTGACGTATAATACACCATATTATAGTCAGCTGACTTTTTTTTCTTCAAGATATTGGATTAGCTATAGTTTGACAAATTTTTAGTCAGGAGGAAATGACTAAAAATTTTTTTTTTCCCCGTGCGTGGGAGGCTACCGCCGCTCATCCCACCCACGGAACCGCAGCTGACGTTCACGAGGCTTTATAATACAACTCCCTGATGCATTCCACTAATTACCGCTTGAGAGGAACTTGGTCATGAAAATCTGTCGCTGGCTTTTAGACTATTACATGTTGAGCGTGAAAATCTTGACGTTTAACCGCGTATGTAAAGTTGCGCTGTTTCAAATTCAGTTCTATACCAAATGCAACATATTGATAACCAAAACTCTTATTATAACAAAGAGATAATGTAATTTGATCGACATTAAATATGTGCTCGTTTCTTGTTGCTTTGAAATGTTTCTTGTTACGTTACTAGAAAGATCAAATGTTGCTATATCTTTTTCAACTTGTCAGATTAAATTAATTAATTTAAACACTCTAAAACATGTATAGACGTAACTATGTTACATGTGAGAATTTGAGGATAGTAGAGTTATAGTTTTCGTTACAACCATTTATGACAATAACCGCCATATCCTACCCCCGTCTAAAGAAATGTTAAAGCAGTAATTGAAGAGTTTGGAACTTAGACTTTTAATAGTATTGCATGTAAGATTTGTATACCAATTATTGTTAGCTTCCCATTACTTTTTCCTTATAATTAAACATTACCCAGCTATATTGGTGTCAAGGATCACAAATGAACGCCATATTAAAACGATAGCTAATCAAATTGGTAGTTCAAATTAAAGCGTATGAAGGTATTGACCTTTTATATATATATTTAGATTTTTTTCGTATTTTTCGAGAACAATCAGCAAGAATGAAATTTTCCAACTTAAAATATGTAATGCTGTGAGGACTTTTGTAATCCTTGAGTACTGAAATAAATGGTTTTAGAAGGAAACCTTTTACAGTGATTTTCTCGCCGATATTTTTTGTTTATTTTTCCAGAAATCCCACTCCTGAACCTGACGAAGTTTTGGAAAACATCATTTGGCCCAAAGTAACTCCAGACGAATTCCAGTATTTGGATATAGGATCATATTCGGAGATTAGATCGCACCCTAGACAAACGACATACGAAGAATGGGATCCTATTTATACCGAGTTTGGAGAAAGGCCTTTCGACACCTACTAGTTTTCTTGTATGAATATTTAAATTTACAATAAACGAATACGTAATGCAAATATAATGTAATTTATAGGAAATTACTTTTAAAATTAAAAATTCACAGTTTTTCGCAAAAACGCAACCAGGGAGGGATATTTGGCACGCGCAAATTAGATTAAGAAACAGTGAATATAGAAGAAATAATTTATAAAGTAATAATATTTGAAATGCGTACTCTAGATGGGGTTAGAAATAGATACCCGAAAAGTCCCCCCCCCATTCAGGGGTGGAACGTCCCTTTTTTGCAAAAACGTGGACTTAATTCTGGTTTTTCACTTTTATCTTGTAAACCGTTCGTCGGAAGAGAAAAAAGCATAGGAAACAAAAAAATCGTCGTTAAATTCTGCATAAAAAATGTTCTATTAACCTTGTAGCTTACTCTTACCTATTTCGCCCTAACAGCGTTCCGAACAAAGTTTGAAGCATACAGGTAAAAATCAATCCTATTCGTAGTTTCACAGCGAATATCTTAAAACCGGTTACTTTAACGAGCTAAGGAATAAATTTATAGAGCCGAATTCACTTTATAAGATAAATATAAGGACGACATCAGGCTATACCCGGAAGGATTACGGCAATAAAAACTTCAGACGTGAATAATTACCTTAAACGTATATATAGTATACTTGAAATTATATTGCATTTTTTTAATCATTTTATTTACTTCTCTCCCAGATCCTGATACTCTGAAAATTAACTATAAGTAAATAAACAGGTGTTTATAATTTTTGGAGCCATGTTTCAACTTTGAGCTTGCTTCAACCCCCCCTCCTCTCTTCGACGAGAAAGGGTTAATGAGAAAAACCAATAATTCGTCTCTGTATATATTCAAAAGCTGTAAGGAGACAGTTTTGTTTGTCCACGCGTTCAGATGCGATACCACTTCAGTTTTCTTTGGTAAAGGAAAAGTGTAAACGGTGAAATGCGTAAATAAAAGAAAAGATGTCGAAGAGGTTGTCCATATATTCAACAACCGTAGCTCAACGAAACAAGAAATTACAAGTGCTGGAGAGCAATTCGCGCTTGTATTATACACAGCCCCCAAAAAAGAGACATCTTTGAATCATCAAAGGTTCATTATTTTCAATAAGTTGGTCGGTCAATCTAGTACTGCCGGGATTCTACCAAGATTGTCACCAACATCTGCGGCATTACGTTAACATTCTTACAGAGTATTTCTCCATAGATAATCTTGGTGAGGAGAAATATTGAAACCAACGGATTGGGGTGAGAAGAAAGTAGGCAACATCTTAGCACCCATTTATACCACCGAATTACCAGCACCAGTTTTCACCCTACAGCTAATATTCTGCAGCTGCAAAAAAGATTGCGGAAAACGACGCAGCTGTGTTAACGTTCGATTGCGCTTCTCAACAATTTGCTTTAATTGCCATGGGCAAAGATGTTTAAATTCCGAATTTGAAGAAGAATTCGTCGATGAAGAACCCCTTAATGAGTAAAACTACACAGAATTTTAGTGGAGTAGGCCTACAGGGAAAACCATAAAAAAAACACACCGGGAGCTCTACCTCGAGCGTGGTGTGGAAACGAGCTCAAATTAAAAAATACAGCTTTGTGGAAAAAAGGGAAAATGAATAAAAATCACTTGCATCAAAACATGCTATAGAGAGAATTCCGCTCTATAAATTCATTCCCGAGCATTTTTCTCGTTAAAGTAACCGGTTTTAAGATATTCGCTGTGAAACTTCGAATAGGATCGATATTTAACTGGGCGCTCCAAACTACCCCTCTGTTCGGAGGATGTTAGCGCCAAAAATAGGTGAGGATAAGCTACAAGGTTAATAGAACATTTTTTATGCAGAATCTAATGACAAATTTTTTATTCCCTATACTTTTTTCTCTTCCGACGAACAGTTTACAAGATAAAAGTGAAAAACCAGCTTTAGATCCCCGTTAAGGGTGGTTTTTTGCAGTCCCTCCCCCTACATGGGGGAGGGACTTTTCGGGTATCTGTTTCTAACCCCATCTAAAGTACGCATCTCAAATATTATTTCTTCGAAAATGTCTAATTTGCGTGGGCTATTTGAAAATGAAGTTAGATTCTGAACCGTTATAAGGCAACCTATAGCTTCAGTAATCTTGTCAACGTCATGCTGCAATATGCACTTTTCACGGATTCAGACTCGATATAGAGAAAAGTAAAAACATTTTCAATGTCAAATGGTGCATCCTTAGTATTTCAGAACAATGGTCAGCATTTAAGAACTTGTTAATTAAATATCTAATGTTTACAGAAAACTATATCAAAATTGATGCTCTCATTTTAAAGTTTTAGAGAAAAAATGTGCATAAAGAAAATAATTTGCATACTATAATGAGAGAGAGATGACTTTTAAAAATAATTGTTATACCAGAAACAACTTATTTTCGAAAAACTGCGAAGAACAATTATATAAAAACAAATGTCTAGTTATTTACTTATTTTTCTTCCTTATTATTATTATTATCATGAAAGTCACAAGACGTGCAACATTCAGCAGTAGACTGACATTAATCCCATAAATATCAGTTGCATATATACACTCTTATATTAGTGAAGTATTCGGTAGATTATTTACCCATTTTAGATTAACCGGGATTATAATGTTGACTGACAAAGCCTAAATAATCTAAACCAATTGTAATTATGTTTTAAAAATGATAACTTAAGGACTATCATAAACAATGTCTGATTATTAGTAATATAAATAGAATTAGAAAATAAAAAAAACCCCGACCGAATATCTAATCAGTCAGTCAATTAAAACAAATTTATTCTAATAGAGTTATTTTATAATTTGTACTTACGTTAAATTTGCATTCCAGGACTGATAATAACTTAAGTACCTACATGTAATGGCAATTTCTTTATAGAAGTTGAACTATTTTAAATTCAATTTCTAAACTGGAAATGTAGTGGCTGTCAAAAACTGCGACTATTACGCATGCGCAATGTTGTTTAAACGCTAAATTTATGTGTCAAACTTCAACATTATATTACTTTGTAAACTAACGTTTTGTCATCGAGGTTAGCTTTTTTGAGACGGCGTTTATTATGTTTATCTTCAGTTTATTATCCTGTAAACTGTACAGAACATAATACTCTCCGTAAATACCAAAACGAATAGTATATTACTTGATTTAATCTGCACATTTATAAAGCCGTAAATATTTCTCGTAAAGAAAAAAAATCATTCTATGAGTCATCAAATAGGACAACTTTCAAAATGTTCGTCCGTCTCTCCATCTATCGGTATATACGCCCACCTCTCTGCCCGTCTGCTTATCCAACTGTCTGACCGTCTGTCTGTTCCTCTGCCTAGCCCGTCTGTCTGTCCGCCTGTCACTTTCATAGTAAGCAAGATAACTTAAGAAAGAAAAATCCGAGTGTATTGAGACAGGGCCACTAAGTCAGTATTTGCTAGAGAAAGAACTATATTAATTTTGAAAAAAAAAAAAAATCAATTAATAAATATAAACATTAAAAAAAACCGCTGCCCAAGGAATCACGACTTCCACATCCAGATTTTCTATCCAAGTCACTCACAACGAAAAAAATTTGTATGTGGAAATAATTGTTTATGGAACTTTAATAATATAATATTTGAAATCCTCTACCCCAAAAACCCATAAAACGATACCCCACATCGGTAATGGGGTGGGGGTGGTGATAGGGGGTGGTAGTGGGGGTGGATGAAGTAAAAAAAATATTTTTAGGTTTCTGGTTCTTGTACACACACTAAATCACAAATTTTTTTTCATCCCCTTTAATAATGGGGTGGGGGTGGTAATGGGGGTGGCTTATGCCAAAATTTTTTTTGAGACCTTAGCTTCTCTTGTATATACTAAATACCAATTTTATGGACTCTTACCTGCTTGATTTACCTGTTTACTCCAAATTTACCCCCATTTACCCCCCAACCCTTCGACGGAACAAGATGAAAATATAATTTAGTTCTAGATCTCGTTAAAGTACATATGTGTACCAAATTTCAAGTGAATATCTCAAACGGTTCCAGAGTAAACGTGCGCACAAAAAAAAGTTACAGACCGACAGACAGAAATTTTTTTTCGCTCAAACTTAAAATCTCGCCGTTTCATGACATTCTAAGCCTATTTGAGCAATAAAAATTTTTAAAAATTTTTTTGTCGTTACTATACTTCCACCGGATGTGGAAGTAATTAACTTATTCTCAAAAATAACGATGAATATACTACAGAATATTCAACAAGTATATAGAAAATTCAATTACAACAGTATAACATTTGTGTCTAGTTATTTATATCATTTTGTTATTTGATAAACATGCATTATCAAATTTACAACCGAAAATGATACCACTAGTTGACACGGATATAAGCAGTAAGGAAAAAAATCAAAAGTTACACATTAAAGTCATAAATTATTTATTTTAAAAATAGAAAGCTTATCAAACACAGCGGGATTAGAGAGTTTAAAATATTAATGACATAAATAATACTGACTTACAGTACTTTTTTTTATTTATTGAATTTGTCTATTATATCAATAGAAGCTTAACATTGTTTTATTTTCATTATTGTATTCCCTTTAATTCAACTGTCGAGATAGAAAAATCGAATTATAGGGTACCTACTAATTCCATGTGCAAGGGCGGTCATAAGGGGAGGGCCATGGGGGCCATGGCCCCCCCCAAACTACACAGGGGCGAAAAATGCGGAAAAATAGATTTTTGGTCATCAGCCAGGATTTTTAATAAGAATTTTTGTTAATTATTATTAGATGGTATACATTTAAATGTAATTTCTGTACCAGAGATAAAATGTAAGTTATCTCTGATTATACTCGGGCAGCAAAGGAAATATTGAAATGTTTTCAGAAGTAATAAAGTATCAAATTTATTATACTGGAACAGTTAGGTACTCGTAACCAGGAAATTCCTAGAACACCCGCCGAGCTGAGCAATTTAAGTTCAAGAGGGTCGCAATTGCGACCTTCTTGGAATTTTGTTTGTTACTATATAGTCTGTTTTTAAACCAGGAGGACCGTTTCAAATTTACCCAAGAATATCTTGGTTTATATATATTCGAAATAAATAAATTCTTCATACCTATAAAACAAATACATTTGTTTCAAGAATAATTAATTTACTACCAGCTTTTGATTACTTGCCACAAATGTATTTGTTTTATATGAAGAATTTATTTATTTGCGTATATATAAACCAATATATTCTTGAATCAAAAAATTTTTTTTCAGTGCATCTGTGATTGGATACGCCTTCGCCAGTTTTACACAATGCAATAGTATAGTTGTAAATAATGTTTAATTTCTCAGTATTATTCTGCTCCTCCTTTTGTGCGCTTGTATAAACGTTGGTAGTCGGTATTCGGCATTTGAAAATATACTAATAATATAAGTGTCAGTGCTTGATTTCCATTTTCGAATTTTATAAATCATTAGAGGTAAGTAACAATCATAATTAATAAGTAAGAGTAAGAAACAATTACTATCGTGAATTACGAATTAATGGAATTAATTAAAATGTCTTTTAGTTCTTTTTTCTCCTTCCCGTTATTATACTCTTCACAAAAACGAAGAGTATATTGTATTTGATCGGCACATTTCTAAAATCGTAAATATCGCTCGTAGAGAAAAAAATTTCATATCATTGTGTTAGTGAACGAATTCTGAACAACTTTCAAAATGCCCGTCTGTCCGTCCGTCCGTCGCGTTTCTTGTAAGCACGATAACTTAAGAAAGAAAAGTCCGATTGTACTGAAATTTGGAAAGTAGGTTAGTGTTAGCTAGAGGAAAAACCCTATTGTTTTTGAAGAAAATCGATCAGTAAATAAAAAGTTATCAATTATTTAATTTAAAAAAAAATGTTCTCTTAATTTTTATCGCTTGTACTTAAATAGAAATCTTGCGAAATGTTATCTCCATAATATTTTTTTTTGTTTACGCATTTTACTAATATATATTTCATAAAAATATAACTAATGAGTTGAAATATGTATGACTGTCGAAAGATATATATCACAGACAATCAATTTTCGTAGCAATATGTCATGGTGCAGTGGCTAAAGTTTTGCCTTGCAATCCAAAGATCGTGTGTTCGAATCCCACACAGGTTGGATATTTTTTTTTATATAATTTTTTTCACAACAATTTAGGATGTCCAAAAACTAACATTATTTACAAGAAAACTGCGAAGAGTATTCTATAGAATGTGTAACAATTATATAAAAAGCTCAGTAAATTGGCGAAGAGTACGTTTTTAGCTTGTTAATATTACTAATGAATACTGTTTCCATTCTCTAAAAGAGTTATCTTGGTGTGTCAGACATAAAATGGTTATGTTTTTGTTTTTTTTTTCTAAAAGCTTTGCCATTTCATCATTTTGAAATATTTTAAACAATCACTAATTGTTAGACATTAGGAAGTAAAATGTAATATGTTTCAGAGAATAAAAATGAAGAGAAGAAATAATTCGATAAGTTCGTATTTCTCTGTTATTCCAAAGAAAGCTAAGGAAGCGGTTTTGAGTTCAGCTGATGAGGTCCGCAATGCAGGAGATGCTGGCCCTTCTTCATCGTCGTGTTCACAACAGACACCACCACTAGTGCTATTGACAACATCAACAGGATCCTACTCCGCTTCTCAGGTGCTTACACCAACAGTTGATAATAATTATGACATTGGAACAGCTGTTGGTCGTTTAAATACTTTGACAGACTTTCAAAAATATAATTACTTAAAAAATACATGGGTTCCAGAAAAAGAGTATTCATTTCCGTTTTCTGAACACAATAAAAATAACAATACAATTAGGCGGTATTTAGGACACCAGCATCTTCAAAAATATAGCTGGATTGCTTTTTCAGACGTAAAAAAGGGACTTTTTTGTAAGTTTTGTGTTTTTTTCGCAAACACGGGCGGCAGAAATAAAGCAACAATTTTGCAAAGTTTGGTTACGACTCCTGTAACAAGGTTTGCTAAATTACATGGCAAGGATGGTGTACTAGACAAACACAATACAAACCAGTATCACATCGAAGCTGTTTTAATGAGTGATCGTTTTGTGAACTGTTACGAAAATCCATCTTCTGATATCAGAAATATGCTAGACAGTGCTCGATCAAAGCAAACAGAAAATAACCGCAATAGGATTAAACCAATCATTCGGTCAATAATATTTCTTGCAAAACAAAATATTCCTTTTCGTGGGCATAGAGATGACGGCCCATTGTTGGAAGATGACAATCTTACCAGCAACGAGGGAAATTTTCGCGAACTTCTCCGATTTAGAATCGAGGCAGGAGACAAAGATTTAGAAGAGCACTTAAGAAACACGTCATCACGCGCTACGTATATAAGCAAAAGAACTCAAAATGAGTTGATTGAATGTTGTAAAGAAGAGATTTTGAGTGTTATTATGAAAAAAATTGGCGGTGCCAAATATTACAGCATCATGTTTGACGAGACTACTGATATATCGCACACTTCTCAAATGTCAATTGTCATAAGATACTTAGAAGATAACAGTGTGCGGGAGGATTTTGTATCATTTATAGATTGCCATTCTGCAAACTACGAGCTAAATCCCAATACTTTGGAACCAGTTTTGAATGGTAGAATATTAGGACAAACTGTAATAAAACAAATTCAGAAACTTGGTTTACCTTTGAAGCATTGTGTAGGAATTTGTACAGATGGTTGTAGTGTGATGACGTCAAAACAACAAGGAGCAGTCCAAGAAGTTCAAAAGGAAATGAAATTAGCTGTACGGTGCCCATGTCTTAACCATGCCTTAAATTTAAGTTTGTCAAAATCATCAAATGTGCAGAGTGTAAGAAATGCTGTAGGAGTAATGAAAGAAGTCATATCCTTTTTTACAGCTTCCTCTAAACGCAATTATGTCCTTAAACACATATTGGGTAACCAACTTTCTGGATTGTGTGAAACAAGATGGATAGAACGGCACAATTCCGTCCTGCAGTTTAAAGGTTCTATAGACCAAATTTTGCAAGCGCTAAATTTAATTTCCGGATGGGATGAAAAAGAATCATCCAGTAAAGCCAAGTCGCATATTCTTGCGCTCTCAAATTGCAACTTTATTGTTACTTTGTTTTGTCTAAATGAGGTACTTGCAATAACTTTACCTTTAAGTAAGTTATTGCAAACTAAAAATTTAGACGTAAATTGTACCACAGACGCTATTCTTAACACTCTCCTCGTTTTGAAAGACAAGCGCGAAAACGCAGAAACCAACTTTAATTATATAATTAATGAAATTCAGCTTTGTCTAGAAAAGTTAAACGTGGATTTTTCCGTTCCTAGATTAAACAAATTTATGAAAAATCGTCCTAATCCAGACATTCATTCACCAGGAGAATATTTTCGAATTACGGTATATGTTCCTTTGCTTGAAAGTATTATTTTCGATATAGAGTGTCGATTCAAACAAGAAACAGTGGATTTGTTTTATCTGGAAGTGTGTGTTCCTACTTTATTATCTCAATTAAATGACGATAATATCAACTCTGCCACCAAAGTTTTAGCTGACAAGTACGGAACTCTATTTAAAGAAAATAAAACAGTGTTGAAGTCAAGTCTTTCTGCTGAATTAAGATTATGGAAGATGAAATGGAAAAACGGCAATAAAGCGGAAGTTCCAACGGATGGACTAACTGCTCTCAAACAGTGTGATGCCACTATGTATCCAACCATACATGAATTTTTAAAAATTCTTTGCACTCTGCCAGTGAGTGTAGCCTCTTCCGAAAGAAGTTTTTCCGGACTAAGAAGACTGAAGAGTTGGCTGAGGTCCAGGATGGGCGAAGAAAGGCTAAGTGGTCTCGCACTAATGAGCGTTCACAGGGATATTGTCATTAATGAAGATAATATTATTGAACGTTTCTCTAAAAGTGGAGTAAGGCGAAACATGGACTTTGTTTTATAGTTACAGTTAGTTAGTTAGTAGTATTTTTTTAGCTTATTTCGATTCATAAATATTTTATTTTCTGCAACTCTCATGAAAATGACATTTGCTGCGAATTAAAAATAGAATATTATATGGCGTGTTAAAAATAAAATCTACTTATATGTTTATAAAATGTCAAGATATTCTAAGAAACTGTCAAAACTGAAACGAAATTTTGTTCTAAATTATCAGTTTTATTGAAACGCAGCAAAAAGCAGTTGTGATTTGCGATTTTGCTTTGCTCGGTACCCCCGTTCCGAAATATTTTTTTACTCGCAAAATAAAATGTCACCTTTAACCCTTATATAATAAATAACTACTATTATTATTATTATTACTAACTATTTTAATAAACTATTATTATTATTAAATATTGTCTGAATTTGCAATATTTTGTTTGTGTTTTTGTTTCTAAATAAAATATTATTTATCAGTATGTACCTACATAATTTTCATTATTTTGATTCTTTTAATAGTAGCCCCCCCCAGAAATTCGATATATGACCGCCCTTGTCCATGTGCATACAGTTGTGAAATAATTCAAATATTATAATAGGTCATTTTATTTTAATATTATTTCATATCTGCTACACTAGAAATAATCCAATCAGTAGAGACAAAAAATGGCCTTTGCCTTACAAAAGGTGGAGTAGAAATGACTTTAAATCGAGGCCCTGATAAAAAATACACGTTTTCGACCTTGGGGGAGGGGGTGCAAGACACAATTGAAGAGGACAAAATTTCCATTAGCATCCTCTTCAGCGTATTTAACTTTAAAAGCAGCCTGTTCAAATTTAGTTTTAAGCAACGAAATAAGACGGATTTTATTGTTTTCTTTGGCTAAAAATCGTTAATTGGAAAGTTGAACTGGCATTGTTTCATCGACAATAGCATCCGCGGATATCTTCTTCTTCGATTGGCGAAGTCTCTCTGCGGCCTTTGTATTTCTTTCCTATCATCTAACGGATACCCGTCAAATACAACGATAGTATGTGCTACTGCGCTTCTCTCTCTAAAGTGGGAGGAAAAAGACGTCCTTTTAGAACATTACAAAAGAAACAAAGAAACACGAGAGATAGTCTATACCTGCTCTAAGAAACATCTACTACAAAAAAAATAAAATGAAACTTGTTTACTCCATCCTGGCCGTAAGAAAATGTATATACAGTGTCAGAAAATGTTTCATTTGGGTCGGCAATGAGAGCAAGCGAGAACGAAGCAACTAGGCTATTCTTTTTTATCGTATGACACATCCTACTCGTGCCACCTGCTTTCTCCACCACATGTACGTGGGCAGCTCTGTCTGCGGGAAATGTAAAGAATTATTTGACTCGTTTTGAAAGTATAACGAGTTAAATAATTTTAGTTATTAAAGCACCCCCCCCCCCCCCTCCAAAGTCGAAAACTTGTATTTTTGACCAGGATCTCGAAAATAATTTGTGCTCCATATTTTGTAGAGCTGATTGAACTTAAAAAAATTGTGAAAATCGGCTATCTCTAGAATTGCAAAACTATATTTCTTCGGATAGCCATGCTCCACTCAATTCTTGTCGCGTAAAAACTAAATAGAAGCCAAATTGTAGATAACCCTTAAACAATATCACAGATGACCTATGCAGAATGACCTCTGAATTCTAAAAATGAAAAAATATATAGGGTGTCCTATTTAAAATCCGGTGAAATCTGAGGTCATAGAAATTTAACAGATGGATGAAAAAATGTCTTTTTAGTAACAGGTGACACGTGCCCAGTTCCATCTCGATCCGTTAAAAAATAAAAAAAATGGCAGCCGAAAAGTAACCTCGTTGACATCCGGTATATGTTGTATATGGTGCCTCAAAGAAGAAATTAACATTGCATTGTTTAAAATAAAACCATCAACTGTATCAACAGTTCTGTGTGGGTAGTATCCATGGATATTGAATGCATTCTTAAAGCTGTGTATTTAATATACACAGCACGTAAACGATTTTCTAATAAAGCTTTGAGAAAAACTTTTTATTATTCAGTTGTCAAAAAACAACCTCTAACTGTTCCTTTGGTGTAGAAGTCGCAGGCGTAGAAGATATTTTCCAGTAAAATACTGGATAATTATATTATTTTTGAGATTTCACTTACATTATTGTTAAAAGAGAATATACATGTGAGAGAATCCCTGAAAAATAAACAGAACAATTAACAAATTGCCAACTAATATTTAGTCAACATTTAGACATTTTTGTCAGCATTCATGCATTTGCATTGAGATAAAGATCTGAAAAATAGTAAATTAACATGATTTTAATTGATTAAGGTGTTCCACTTATCTTTCTTGTAATTTACAACTTTTTGTTCACATTATAAGAAGTCATTGCCTGACATTTGAATTAAATTCAATTTGAAAATCTAATCTACAGGATTACAATTAATAAATTAATTATCTAAACCAATGCTACGACACGAAGTCGTGTATAGCAATAATACCGAAATATATTATTTATGCCCTATTGAAAAGTAGAAAAGGCAAGATCTGACTAAGGATTTAAGGATTACCTAGATGCTAACTGATAAGTTTTGTTAAAATAGAAACTAATACTTTCCTTACATGTTGCGAACTTGAGATAGGTAAAATCTAGCCCAACTTTCTTCACCTGAAGCGGGAAAATAAATATTCTGAAAAATCGAGAACATCAAGTAATATTAGGTCTACCACAAGGATATAATTAGAGGCCTTTCCTATTTATCATCTAGAGAGTATTAGCATTTGTTAATAACAGTTTTGTTGATGTTTTCATTGTCTGATGGATTATAAAAAAAAACATTCTCATATTTTTATGCTGCTAGAGGAATGCTGGTCACGATATCAATTTTGAGTAGAGCCAATAGCCTTTGGATGGTCTCAGATGTCTAGAGTCGGGCAGGACTATTGCCATTTACCCTTCTACATCGCTGTAGACCTACTCACAAATGTGAGTGGTGTGAATGATTTTGGTCCACCGCCCCTGGTCCTGGCTGTTGGACCTTGCTGGCTAAGGCCTTTCTCTTCTGGCGCTCTTCTTGTTTGATGTTCTATCTTCGCCAGCTTGTCTCCCCCGGGAGTAGTCATCGGGATGTTGGAAAACTTTAAGGTACTTTGGCTGGGATTGACTACCGGTACGCAAAATGTCAATTAACATCCTGCCATCTTGATTATTGGTTAAGTAAGGATGAGGTATATAGCTCGAGGAGCTAAGTACTTGGTAGCACTTCCGGTCTGCATGGAGCTAGGTGGCTACGGGTACTGGACGGTGCTTGTCCGGTACCCGCAGGATAGTGGGTGGGTGGTTGGGTGATCGTCAGGTCTCTTCTGTGGGTTGTCTTCATCGGCGGTGGTATGGTTCTCATACTCACCCATTATCCATGATTTGCATCTTCGGCCTCTTATGCCTCTGAACGTCGGTTAGATTATAGTCAGTCATTAATAAAGGAAGAAGAAGTATATTCGTTTATGTTTCGCCTATCATGATACCTGCTGCAACGACTTGGATCTTTATCTCTTGGAGGTGGTTCAAATAAAAAAAAAATTGCTTGACTAACTTAACTCTTATTGACCGTTAGACAACTAAAAAGTACCACCTCGAAGTTTTACCTGCATTCTTAAACTAAGGGGAACTGCTTCTAATGGTACTATTGGTCTAGCCAATTTGTTCTTATTTGTGTGTATTACTTATCTTGATATTCACAATGAAAATTCACCCAGCCTAATCCTATAAACACGAATTTATTGGATTACTATCTGACAAAACTGATACTGTACAAATTTAGTTATCTCTTTTTTTGAAGATATAAATACTAGTATATGTAGGAAGGTTTCCAGTAGTGGGAGTTAAACAAAATGTTGTTCGTCAGTGGTGGAATTCTAAGTGTTACTTTACTGCTATGTATTAGTAGCACTTTTAGTAGCCCTGTTGATGAAAATGTCGCGAAGGAGGAAGATTATTTAGTCGAGACTACAACGGGTTGGGTTAGGGGAGCGTATGGAGGAACCACGGCTTCCGGAAAGAGTCCGGTCTACTGGTTCAGAAGCATTCCTTTTGCTGAGCCACCTGTGGGAAATTTGAGATTTGAGGTAAGGCTTTTAAACATTGCCCAAGCGCTTAATAAGTTAATGGTAGTCATAAATTGTTCAGTAAACAGTTCCATTTTATTTACTCAAAAATTTTAAGTGTTAAATGGTTAAAAAGTGAATATGACCAATAACTCATGTACAGCATATTATTAAGTTTTGCACGGTATAAAGTGTGCAGCAAAAAAATATCAGTATTTTATTCTAAATCCAGTAAAAATAATAAACATTCAGTAAAGACTACTTTTATTTTTGTTACTTTATGATACAAATAAAATTTTGTGTCGCATCTGACTTTGTCTTTTCTCCAATGCGTTGCCTATTTTTATAATTTTAAACATTCTACATAACTCAGGTTACTGCAGTGCCATTTCGCGTGCATGTAAGTACTTTTTATTTAAAATTTGCTAATGTACTGGACCATTTGTTATTTTTATATTAAACACATTATTTTACTGAACATTTACTATTTCAACTAAATAATTATAATGTTTTACCCAACAATTTTTTTCTGAACATCTTTTACTGAAAATTATTGTAGGATATATCTTGTTTTACTGTTTTACAAAGGTCAGTACTGCGAAATGTATATTTAAGAAAAGGATTGATAACATGTAACAGTTCTCACGAAGAAATAACCTGAGATAGAGTTGCAAACTGAGAATGTAGTGACCGTTATTACAGAATTCTTTAGACAGAAATTAGTAATTTCAGCAGCAATTGAAAGATGTCACCGCGTAGGTAAAATCATAGAAAATAAAGTGGAGTATATTTATTAGCTTTACATCTTTACCACAAAAAACTGGAATATATCAAAACAAGACAAGAAGAAACTTGAAGGTCAATGGCAAATTATAAAATAATTGTTAACTATTCTAAAAGCAGAAACTGTACCAAGAACCATTTGGGTTACAAAATTGTTAAATAAAAAGCAGACATATTTATAATTTCAAATGGAAAAATTCGAACATATTATGAAGACAATGATGGAACGAATTAATGAATACATAAATTAATGTAGCGACTTTAACGTCAATATTTATTTTCAAAATAGGCAGTAGAATTTTACTTCAAAGACTTTACTTCTGTTAGGGCAACCGTACACAGTCGATATTAGCCCGACTAAACTGTTTAGTTGAGTTTGCTTGATGTTAAGATATCTAACCAACTAAATAGTTTAGTTGGGAAGAAATCAGGCAACTTGCGCACACAGACGATTTTAGCCGTAGTTTGTTCATTTAAAAATGATTCATTGATTTATGCTTTGTTATATATACGGAGGAAAAAAGACTGCAGAAAATAAACCAACAAATATAGAGTTGTCGATTAAGAATGGGTCTGTTTCATACATTACATGCAGAACTGATGAAGTACCCCGAAAAATTCTTTGCATTTTATCGGATGATTTGTTAAAATTAGTTGCTGGTACTCCTTTTGACGTAGATGGGACTGCAAGTACTGCATTTTCTGAATTATTCTCATCCATTTTTGCACAACAGTCTGCTCAAGACAGACAGCGACAACTAAACAGTTGGCCGTCTACGCAGTTCCATTTACAGCAGTAGATATTTGTAAGTTGTACGATAGTTGAACGATTAAAATATCATATAGCGTCTCCAACTGCTTTTGACTAAATAATCGGGTGACTGTTCAGTTGGATTGTGTGCGCACCTACATTTAACTTCATGGCTTTATAGAGACAGACTGAACTATCGTCCAACTATAAATCGACTGTCTGCGGTTGGCCTTAGACTTAAAATATTTAATTACAATTTGGAACATATGTAAAACAGCCAAACGGCCCAAACAATAATCCCTATTGAAATTGGGCCATATCTGTAATACATGGTCATAACCAGAAGCCTACAAACTCTCACTCTTACGTAAAATAAGTTTTATTTTAATTTCAGAGCAAAATGCATTCAAAAATTTCAAGATGTGCAAGATTTATAAATCGCAGTATACCGGGTGTATTTTAGGTTCAAACCAACTTTATTTTTTTTTTTATTTTTTTAACTGTTTAACGTCAGCCTATTTCCGCTACCAGGGCCTATCACCGACGCCAGGAGACGAGCTACCCCCAACCTGAAAATTTTGCCGAACCTCTTCCCTTAAGAAGAGTAGGGATCTTTTACTTGCCTAACATTTAATAGACAAGGGACCGCCTGCTTTACATCCCCTCCGAAGGATGGTATATCCACTACGTAATCCTCGTCTGAAATTACGTAACTTCCGATTATACACTGATATACAAGCCTCTAGAAGGTGGGACGAGAACGCTGTATTTCCCAAGATGGGAGCCCATCCAAGTACTAACCGCGCTCGACGTTGCTTCAACGGAATATCGACTGATATTCACATTGAAGTCGCCTCTACGCTCGCCCCTCCAACTTTATTTAAATTAGATGATATATCAGTGTTATCCTAAAATTTGGAACATGGTGTTTTTAATAAGATTATTAGGTTGTGTTTGTAGGAGGCCTCTGGCTATCACCATGTATTACAGTTATTACAGGCCCAATTTCAATAGGGATTATTGTACTATGCTGTTTTACATAATGTTCCAGGTTGTAATTAAATGTTTTGAGTCTAACAGAAGTTATCATGCTTACAAGAAACACACACACACACACACAGACACACACACACTTTTTGGAAGTTCAAACACAGCCAAAGTCTAAACTTGTGATCTCGGCATTTCCCTCTAGAAACCATTCATTGATAGGACTATGTGGGGGATATAAAAATAAAACTTTTCATAAAGACCGCCAACGATTTTATACTAAAAAATATAAATATCTTTAGTATTCACTGTGTGAATTTTTCAATTTTGAAGTAACAAGTATAATTAACAACGTAATAATATAAAGGGTGTTCCATTCATGCACGTCAAAAATGAACAAGGTGACACAGGACTTCAAGAGCACCAATATTGACCATTGTATAATATGGAACACCCTGTGTATGTATAAGTATAATGTTTTTAAGTAATTTTTTCACGGATTCTTCATTTAAAACTAAATTGATTTGTATAAAATTTTATTATGTGTGTGTATTTTGCTTCGTATTTGACACAATATGAGCTGGTTGCAACTCAACGTGTCTCAGGAAAACAATTTTATTACATAGGATAAACTTTGATAAACTTAAAGGAATAATAAAAATAATATTATTATTATCAAATAAATAATTTTTGTAATCTTTCAGCCACCAGTTCCAAAGAAGAGGTGGGATGGGATATTGGACGCTACCCAGAAAGGTGCAGAATGCTTGCAAGGAAGTGAAGTGGTCAGAGGTAGTGAGGATTGCCTGTTTGTTAAAGTATATACAACAGCGGTATGTAATCAAGATTTAAACCTTATACTCTTCGATGTTTTTTGAAAAGAAATCATTTTTTACATACAATTGATATATCTTTCATTTTATCATCTCCCGATGATGACAGCTTAGTTAGCGAAACATTCGCTGCAGTAGTTCTGTTTCTGTAGAATCTTATCAAAGTTGCAAACCTCTTAAAGTGTACTTTTCTGTTAAAAATATTTTATAACTTCTATTTACCGATCGAAGTTCTAGACAAATTGAAAACAAGTAAATGAAGAAATGAGTAATTTCTGGAAGAGACTCATTTTTATTCTTTTAGCTGCCCAGCGAACAGAAGAAACTACCAGTCATGGTTTGGATATATGGGGGAGCCTTTTTTGCTGGTGCTCCAGACTTCGAAGATCACAGTCCCGATTATCTCTTGGACGAAGGCGTGATCGTTGCATCTCTTCATTACAGAGTTGGAATATTAGGATTCCTCTCCACTGGGGATTTTGTGGTGCCCGGTAACAACGGCATCAAGGACCAGGTCCTGGCTTTGAAATGGATCAAGGAAAACATAGCGAAGTTCGGTGGAGATCCTGACAATATAACTATATTTGGACAGAGTGCTGGGAGCGCTTCTGTGGCTTACTTGCTGCAAACCGAACAAACAAAAGGTTTGTGATAATAATAATGTCAAGGTTAAGAAGTTGATATTCAAATATTTTAAAAATAAATTAAGAAAAGAGAAAATTCGTACGTTTTGTAGATACCCATACAGCACACCAAATAACGATTACGATGTGTTCGCATTGTGACGATGTATCTAGATGCAGACACAAGGTTACACAATTCTACGATGTAAATGTGCTACGTTTACACATTGTAGGCACACACGAATGCACAAAGGTTAAACGTCCGCCTCACAATGTAGCCACAGTATACCATTTACATATACACAAATAATTTGATCCACAGTGTGTTATCGGATGCACAGTGATTGACTTCCTAATGTTTCAGACGAATGACGTCTTATGCTAGACGTTAATTTGACGTCTTTTTCAGGTTATATTTGGTAATCCCCCCACAGGTTTTTAGCAATGGGAACATATAAAACTACATACTAGTTAGTAAGTCTACTTGATAAAAATAAAGTAATTAATGCATAAATACGTTTTGTCCTATGAATTTATTTGTTAGCCATCCGTATATTTTATTTACATTAACTATCTAATATTGTTTACCATCACTCCAATTTCTTCTCACAAGAGTTGCCTGTAAATTATAATGTTTATTAAGTTATTAAATTCATTTTTACTTACCTTTGCCAATTGCGGTGGGTAGGAGTCGAACCTACATGTCTCTGTTGTCCGTATTACAGTACTGACGCTTCTACCAACTGAGCTATCGTGGTGACTGTTATTTCGGATGCTAAAAGCAGTATTTATTATGATGTGTATGAAGCCTTTATTATGTGTGAAATTGAATTTCTAGCCTTATTTAAAATATATGAAAATCTTTCAAGTTCTCTTTTTTTTTCTATTGTTTACGTGTTCCCAAACCTGAATTTTTCGAGTTACTAGTATTTTTATTTATTTATAATTATTAAGAAGAACTTATTTAATTTAATTAAACTGTCACCAGTGTCACCTGAGTTAAGAATTAAAGTTGAAGTACTTATACAAACCTGAGAAATGTGTTGGAGAAAAAACGGTCAGGTATAATATATCATCTACAACATAAATAGAATATTAATGGTCTAAAACAGACCTAAAATTGAAAAGAAAAATATTCGTACATCGGTTTTATAAGCAATTATTACCTTGAAAAAAACAACTAAAAGTTTTTTTGCAATTATTTTAACAAAAAAAAAAAGACAGAGTGAGCACGGATCGAAGCGTACCTCTTGACGTTGAACTCACTCAACCACTGACTTCTGTTTGAATATCTGCTTAAAGACTTTATAGGTAGTAGAACACGCAACGGCTAGATTTTGCTTTTTAATGCATTTTAATCTAATTTTATTATTAAAAGAACTCGATATCTTTAAAACTGCCGAATCTTTGCAAACTCTTTCGAATATAAATTATTTTGGATATTGTTAAAAAACAAAAATGCCTGCTATATGTGTGGCTACGACCACTCTTATAGAGGAAAGAGGACACATGTGATACACATGGTCGGTTTGCTCACGCTGACGCTTTGCGCGCGCACACTGTTCCATGCTCGAATAATCGAATGTAGACACGACAAGACACAACTAAAAAGTGTATAATATATAGTTATTTGTATCATGTGTATATATCGCACTTTTATGTGGTGTATGCAGTAGGCACAAGTATTATATAAAGCATCACACATACATATGACTTAAACCTTGTAGGCATCTTCTACGGACGTCAAATTTCAACATTCTAATGATCCTTCTTTACGTTATATAAAAATGTTTAGAATCTTGAGTGCATAAGGTATACAATTATTAAACATTGTAACACATAATTCTGTCAATATAAACATAAATGTATCTCATATGTGTACGTCAGTACTAGTTTAACAATTAGATCCACCTTAACATATTTTGTTTCTCATGTGTCTATCTTGTAGAGACGTAATTACAATTGGACGTGCTGTTTGGGTATATATGTTTAAATAACATAATAGTATTTTATATAACAAGTGGCTAAAATGGTGTTTTTTACAGGTGAGGCGTTTATAGTACGAGCCATAGGCGAGTGCTATAAACCACACGAGTAAAAAAAACACATTTTAGTCTCGAGTTATATACAAAAATTTTTGTATCGCCATTCGAAATTAGAAAACTATATAATTTTGTAAAAGTAGTTTAAATTCTATTGCTGTTTCCATAGAAACCAATAAGTTTTATTTCACACTGTGAAATAAAATTTCTTTATTTCACTATTTTTTATTTATTTTACACTTGTCAATAATGATATTGTTTTGATTCATTGAAACTGTCAAATAAATGTCATTTTAGGACATGGCGTTACAAAAAAATAATTTACTAGCCTAAACACACCACATAGACACTTACATCTATAGTCCTGTCAATGAATGGAAATGCCGAGATCTTGCCGTAGAAAATAGAAAAATTTGTGTACAGATATCTGTTTCACAGCAGACTGAACTCAAATATCGAATAAAAAAATGTCTCTGTGTCTGTAAGTGTGTGTGTGTATATCGTTTCTTGTAAACACGATAACTTCTGTTAGACTTAAAATTTTTAATTACAATTTGGAACATATGTAAAACAGCATAGTACAATAATCTCTATTGAAATTGGGTCATATCTGTAATACATGGTGATAACCAGAGGTCTACAAACTGTCACTAAAAAAAAAACCTATTTTACGTAAGAGTGAGAGTTTGTAGGCCTTATCAGCGTGTATTACAGATATGCCCCAATTTCAATAGTGATTATTGTACTATGCTGTTTTACATACATTCCAAATTGTAATTGAATATTTAAAGTCTAACAGAAGTTATCGTCTTTACAAGAAACGGTATACGCACACACACTTACAGACACAAAAACATTTTTTATTCGATATTTGAGTTCAGTCTGCTGTGAAACGGATATTTGTACACAAAAATTTTTTTCTACGATGATTATTAAAGATTTTTTTTCAATTTATAGTAAACTTATAATAAAGTTGGAATACAGTTAAAAGATATTCAATCCATTACTGAACCATAACAGATACGAAAAAAATTAATAGAAACATTATTGTAGAAAATTTAATTAATTAATTTTGCATATAGCCACTTTTTGGTTAGGGCTAACCGTTTGCGAAATATGAGCGAAAAACTAAAAACTGGGACCTTCTTCGTGGCTACCGGCACCCCCTGCATCTCCTATGTTCGGGGACTTTTGGTATATTTACCTCCTAAATAGTCTAAACACAGCTCTCAAGTCAAAAATGGGTCTCGTCATTTCCTTCTAAACCCCCTTATTGAAGGTTCATTGACAGGGATCCTAAAACATTACAAAATATTAACTAACATTAAATTAAACAAGTTGTTCCATCTGCTATATATACAGAGTCAGTGGCGCAGTCGGAAAATTCATCTGGGGGGGTGCCAATATAACCGTCCTCCCCAGAGAATGAGGAAAATTTTTCAGAAAATGGTTGAAAACGGATGTGTATGTAGATTCCTCTATTAGATAATATTGGCATTAATTACAAAATAATTATTTCAAGGGATAATTTAGATACTGCTTTGTACTGCTTCTTTATCTTTTGGCTCATAGAAGACGGCTTGGGGGGGCCCGGACCCCATGGCTCCCCCCCTGGCTGCGCCCATGTGCAGAGTGCTCCAACATATCAAGCATTGAACGTCATATTACTCCATTTACACGAGTTCAAAGTAGCTTTAAACTTTATTCGTTTTAATAAGACCAATAATATTAATGAAATAGATAAAAACACTTTTCTTTTTATTTTATCGCTAATTTATTATAACTAAGTTACTGCAGTTTCGGCAAGCTTGTCACTGATTCACAAATACTGTAGTAAAATTTGTGAATCAACCGTTTGAGAATGACAAGCTAAGTTGTCGAAAGATTTAGTTATAATAAATTAGTGATGTGTGTGTGCAGCAGGGTGCGAAATTTACTATATTATTCTTTAAACTTGTTTTTCTGATCAAAATACAAACGTTCTTCTGTTTAGGTTTGTTCCACAGAGCTATTTTGCAATCGGGCGTATCACTATCCCTCTGGTCCTTGTCGAGATTGGGTCTGGATATGGCGAAGACAGTTGCCTCGGACTTAGGTCTAAGTACAGAAAATACCCATGTATTGGTTGAGGGACTGAAATCCGTCGACGCAGAGGAATTACAACGGGTTCAGTCATCGGCCATGTTAGTAGTAAGTATCACATATATCAACCTAAACTATTCATTATTTTGGCCTTAGCCATGCATAAAGAATTTGGCTTTTGACTTTTCTTAAATTCCATTTTGAAATCAGCCATTTTTAAGTAACTATTTAAAATTCATGTTGCTTCATCTTTCTAGTCCAAAATGATTAAGTTATGTCAATCAGTATATTAACAACATTTTTTTCCTAGAAATTGATGACAGCCAATCCAAGAGATGGTTTGCCTTTTGCCCCTGTCATAGAGCCAGAGCATGAGGGTGCTATCTTGTCAGGTCGCAGTCATCAGCTATTAAGAGAGGGGAAGTTCCACCATGTGCCCCTCATCATTGGATACACCTCATTGGAAGCTTTATTATCAGAAATTCCAGGTAAAATGAAAATAAAAATTTTTTGTAAAAATTTTTTTCGTATGGCAATTTAAAAGCTTGAATATAGCCACTGTTTAGTACATTCATTAATCACTGTTCAAAAATTATAATAATATAAGGTAGGTTTGGTTATATACAGGGCGAGTCAGTTGAAACTCTCCATGACCGTATTTTTTAAATGTTGTAAGCATATTCCAGGAATGAAATACAAAGTACTTACTAACTTATATTTCAGATGTACTAAGAATCTGGCTTCTCACCTACGATATTCAGGCCTCTAGGTTGGTTCCTGTTGATCTAAATGTAGAAGGCCTTTTGAAAAGGAATACGATTGGGCGCAGTATTAAAACTCATTATTTTGGAAATTCACTGGTGTCTACTGCACATACAGAAGTTATGGAGGTAGGTAATATTGTAATGGTATTTTGTCTCTTTTTCATTTGAGAAAGTGACTTTAAAATAGTACCGACAATTCTTTAATAGTAAGTTATGTAACAAGTGCATAAAATGATACTTTTCCACGAATGGCGAGCCGTAGGCCAGTGAGACAATCTCATGATCGAAAAAAAAGAACACTTTATGAACTTCATGCAATATTGTTTCTACGACTGGCTTCAATTTCCATATATAAATGAATACATTAAAGATTAACTTAAAGGTCAAAACAAAATTCTTTAAATAGACGTTTCTATAGCAAAGATCGTGAGATATCTTCAATTGTTTTTAATGATTGTCTACACGCCAGAGTGAAATAATGAGATAATAATATAAAGTACCTTTCAAGTAACTTAATAATGTTTATGTTTTTTCCAGTTTATCAGTGATGACCAGTTTGCAAGACCAATTCAAGAAGCTGCCCGTCTGTATGCCGCCAGAACTCCTGTTTATTTCTACAGATTTTCACACGAAGGCAGCTTGTTCACCAATAGGCAGAGAGACGTTTCAGGTACGATTAACAACGAAATGTGTAAATCATTGCCAATATAGTAAGTATTAATGATTATTGATTAATGGTTTTTGTGCGACAGCTTCTCTGAATTTGTGTCAAAGAGGTTTCTTCGTTTTGGTTAACATAATTCAATATTTTATTCACTTTTCTTACGTTACTCGTAACATGCCCTCGTCTTACTGCTTTTTTGGAAAATGAACCATGTGTTTTTAGATTTTGAACTAACTTTTTAAACATAGTTCGATTTGGCTGCGGATCATCTGGAAACCTCTCGCTGTCAGCTGTGACGGCCATTTCAGCGTCAAAATTTTACTGACAATAAATGGTAATCATATCGAATTTTTCAATATTGGTGTATATCATAATTACTGATATAAAACTTCTTTTAGAACTCGTCAACGGCAACATACACTTCTGTGCAATGAAATCCCGTACACTTGAAAAATAAAGTAATCCAGTTTTTACTAATATTGAGTGGTATGAATCAGTCTTTTTGGAATTTTAATTTTTTATTATCATATAGGTTATAAAAAACTAACATGTATTGTGAAAAGTTATAAGTAAGGTATTTGAATAATGTTAATCGAGAAGAAAAATATATGTATTTTTTTTTACTTTTTTACACCATTCGATGGGAATGATTTCGACATAACTGCGATTGTATTTATTGTGTAAATAATGTAACCTAATATTTTGTTATGGCTCCGTTTCCTTCCAAGACGTGATTATATCTTGTTGACATAGAAGCAATTAGTCCACGACAATAGTTTTCTTTTTCTCTTAGCTCCTCCCAGCAATTTTCAATGGCCGACCACAATTCTTCTTTATTTCTTGGTCTGAAGTTTCCTTCATATTTTTTTTACCAGCAATCCCCAGACGTTCTCAATTGGGTTTATATCGGGATTGTGCGAAGGTCATGGTAATAATTCAATATTATTGTTCCCAAACCATCGAGTAATTATCCTGGCAGTATGAATGGGGCAGTTGTCTTGTTGATAAATGAAGGTGAATATAATTGTTCCACCGAAGGAAGCATAACGTTTTCCAAAATAAACCTGTCCATTAAATCTACCATTACCCATAATACGCCACTACATCAGGGCCATGCACGCTTATCCATGTGGAAATATTAACAAAAAATCACCCGGACCTATTCCGCGGAAACACGTAACGTTCGTGAAACCTGATATTTGCAGGACGACACACCCCAATATGTCCGTCATTACAAGACTGAAAAACTTTTTCATTGGTAAACACAACATTGTTCCAAAACTCCAACGGGCGGTAGACATAATTTAAACAAAACAGAATGTGGGCTTGCTTCCGTTCTTCTGTTAATATGGTCTTCTTGGCACTTGTACAGTTTTTTAATTCCAATTTTCCTATCCTTCGGCTAGATGTTGACTTCGATGCTGGAAAATTTGTCATGAACACGGCGCTTCCTGCTGCTTGAAATAAATTTTCCCTCAAATAGGCAAGGGGCGCTTCATCTTGAACAAGATTTGAACTTCTCGATCGGCCTGACCTTTTTTCTCTTTACGCTACCTTCCTCCTCCCACATTTTCTTCACACTCATAACATAACAGTACTTTTATCAATTGATAATGGCTTGCTAATGGTTGACTCAATGATATTATATTATTATTATATTTTTATGACCTGTTTTGTATCGTTGGAAAGAGAAAAAGTAACGGATTTAATGGTGTCATGGCCTACCTTGAGATTTGTTTTTTTTTATCTTTGCACAAGAGCGTATGTTTAAAGCAACTACGTTTTTTCCAATTTTGTATACATATTATTATTCTTATAATCTTTACTGCCAACTTTCATCTCCTATTTTTTTTTATATATATTTTATTTAAACCTGTCCTGTCACTATAGAGTTCTCTGATTTTTTCACAATATATTAAGAAAGTAATGCTCTTTTTAGCTGTGCAGGTAGTTTTTTTTTTTTGAAAAGCAGTAGGGGGGACGCAATAGCTAAATTTGTCAGGATAAGGGACCGCCGCACAGTGGGGCAAATAGCTCATTTTTTGGACAAGCGATAATTCCCAAGCCTGGAATTAATGAAATTTAATTTTTTTTTTTAAACTGTTCGTTATAAAATTGCCTTTAATTCTATCGAGCCCGAATTTTGAAATTTCAAAATTAAAGGACTTAAATTTTGAAAGTAAATTAAAATTTTATCAAAAAATTGTTTAAAATTATAAAAAATTGTTACTTGGGTGGTTTTTTTGGTTTCTAATCTCATTTCTGATCCCCGAATTTTGCGATTCAAAAAGATAGCGGATCCAATATGGCGGCCATAATATTTTTTTAAATGAAATGTACATGCACAAACTGTTAAAAATTGTTACTTAGGACTTTTAAGGGTTTCTGATCGAGAATCTGAAATCTAAATTACGTAATATCGTAATCCAAAATGGAGAATCCAATATGGCGGCCATAATATTTTTTTAATTGACATGTAAATGCGCAAATTGTTAAAAATTGTTACTTGGGGGGTTTTAGAGATTGCCCCAAGTAACAATTTTTTTATAATTTTAAACAATCTTTTGATAAAATTTTAATTTACTTTCAAAATTTAAGTCCTTTAATTTTGAAATTTCAAAATTCGGGCTCGATAGAATTAAAGGCAATTTTATAACGAAGAGTTTTAAAAAAAATTTTTAAATTTCATTAATTCCAGGCTTGGGAATTATCACTTGTCCAAAAAATGAGCTATTTGCCCCACTGTGCGCCGTCCGGCAGATTATATATTTTTTTTCTCGAGAACTATGGAGTGCGGCACTCTGATTTTTTCACAATATATTAAGGAAGTAGTGCCCTTTTTAGCTGTGAAGGTAGTTTTTTTGGGAAAGCAGTAGGGGGGACGCAATAGCTAAATTTGTCAGGATAAGGGACCTCCGTCCGGCAGATTATATTTTTTTTCTCGAAAACTATGGAGTGACTCACTCTGATTTTTCATAACATATTAAGAAAGTAGTGCTTTTTTAGCTCTGAATGTAGTTTTTATAAGTTAAAAAAATGCATCCTGACGAAGCAACAATTATTTCAGGTGTGGGGCACTCCGAGGATCTTGGTTACTTATTCGACTTTGGACGATCCGGATCAGAAGCAGATTATTTAACAAGGTACCGCATGGTAAGGTTGTGGACGAACTTTGCCAAGACAGGAAATCCAACTCCAGAAATCGATGCGCTCTTACAGAATATTCAGTGGGCACCAAATCAAGCAGGGGATAGTAAAATTACGTATTTAGAAATTAATTCAACGTTGGTGGTTGCTGAAAATCCAAATTCAAGGGACATCTCCTTCTGGGATGGTATTTATAGATCGGAGGGAATTCCTCCATTTGATACGTATTAAAATGTTATGTTCATTTTAAATGTATATAGCTATTAATTAGATACGTTTTCCAGACAATTATAATGATACTGTAGTATATATTTAAGTAGCATTCTGTATTTAAAGATGTAGTGTGCAATAAAATGTGAGACAGTTTAATTGACTGCATAGCTTCTATACTGGTGTGGTTCATTTTCAGACCTTGGAATTTTTTTAGTTAAGCACCACAACTGTGGACAAAAAACCTAATTCTTCGCCAGTAAGGTGGACCCCTGTAAATATATTTTAGGAAACCTCAATATGTACAAGTCAATACAACAAACAGTGTAATAAAGCGATAAAAGGCTACTAAAAAGTTGTTTATAAAAATGAATTACAATAATAGTGCATCGTCGTAGTAGATGCTACGAGTTCTACGATAGCTAGAAATTAAAAAAAAATACAGTAAACTAGATAAAAAAGTCTGTAACCGGAAATTATTATCGAATATACAGGGCGAGCCAAAACGAAATTACAGGATCAAGTGCCCTTTTTTTAAAAGGAATGATGATGTGTTTGAACAATTTTTATTTTAATAAAATATACAGGGTGACAAAAAATTATTTTTCAATTAAGAATTTTTTTCAAATAGAACACCTTGTATATTTTTCGACGATGTGATGTAGGAATGAAAAACGAACATTTTTTGTAAACTAAGTAACTTTCTGGGAAAGGCATGGAGGAGTTTTGAACCGAACAATACTATGGAATGGTGTAGCAGCATGAAGTTCCCGGCGAGCTTTCATATCTAGCCAGTTGGCATCTTTAAGCTTGTGTGAAATCCTATCAGATTTACGAATACCATAAATAAACCTTAAGCACGACTTTTGCACTCGTTGTATTCTATTACAATCTTCAAAGTCTAGGCAAGGGCCATATACTGCCTCACAAAAATTAAAATGAAATAGAACTAGTAAATCCATTAATAATATTTTGGAGGAATAATATTGCAATTCGGATAAAGCATTTTAATATTGCTATATGCTCCCTTCAAACATTTGTTAACATGATTCTTAAACCGCAGGTCAGTATCTAGCTCAAGGCCTAGATTTCTAGCAATGAGTGTACATGGCAAAACATTATCATTGATGCTTATTTTTAACTGATCCTGAATAAATTGACGAATTTCCCGAAGAAGACATTAGATTTTATCGGATTAATATGAAGTTGCTGAGCACTAGATTCAGTGACAAGCCGTTCAAAATCCTGATTAATCTGTTAATTAGCTAGAATATAGTTACGATGGTCAAAGGAGAATTTTATTTGCGTATCATCAGCATACAAGTAGGTCCGGCCATGGTTTATACATTTGATAAAATCACATGTATACAACGAAAAAAGACTAGGACCAAGCACAGAACCCTGAGACACTCCACAACCCATAGATTTCGTAACAGATGTGCCCTTTGATGTAACAACAAATTGTTTACGACAGGTCAAAAAACTTTCGAAAAGTTTTACGGCGTTTGTGGAACGCCCTATATAGTGTAAAATTGATAATAAAATTGTATGATTAATGGTATCAAAAGCTACCGACATACCATTATCAATGTCGTTAAGTATATCATCGGTAACATCTAGCAAAGTAGTGGTACAGCTGTGACCTGGCCAGAATCCAGATTGCCTCATGGGAAGTATTTTATATTCATTTATATGTACACAAATTTGAAATTTCGTAATCTTTTCTAATAAATATTATATAAAATTGAAATGGGACGAAGTTCCCCTAGACTAGTTATAGATTTTTTTTTTGTAAGGGGAGTATTCCAGGGATCAGGTAAAATACCGCTAATTATACAGCTATTAATAATATGCGTCATAAATGGTAAAGTGTAAGGACAGCATAGAAGCAACATAAGTATATTAATTTTGTCGGCCCCGATGGCCGCCGACTTAATTTCTAACAAGTATTTATACACAACAATATCATCTACGGCTGTAAATGAGAAGGGAGAGTTAAAATGTTCTCTAAAATTACTATTGTTAAGTATGTACCAAATTAGCATTAGGCTCCGCCATATTAGAAGACGCCTACAAAGAATGGTCATTAATTAAATAGAGATTGCTAAGGTTGTCAGGTATAGTGACTGACGGGGATTCAGCATATATGTTTAGTTCTTTTAACTTTTGCCAAATTACTTTACTATTGGTACCATGATTTTGAATACAGTACTCCATATACCTTTTTTTTTTCACTTCTAACGGCATTTTTTGTCCTTTTGAGCTTAGCTAGCGCTTTGTCACGAAGCTTCATCATCAATTTAATATTATCTGTGGGCCATGGAGGTCTGTATCTATTTGTGTTAATTTATTCCACTTTACCATTTATATCATCAATATCAAATATATTTTTAAAAGGGGCAGATACATATGTATGATATTACCAAAAAGTTCTCTAAAATGTGCCTATCATTATTTTTAAAGTTTCTAAATTCTAAATTAACACCTGGCTCTTTTTCCACATTCAGATTAATTTTACAAAATGTTAAAAATGCAGTTAGAGACCACTTAAATAATACCTACCCATTTCAATGAATTGGAACACATGGACCTACTAAATGGCCTGATCCCCAGATCTTACAAAAATGGATTTCTGTTTATGGAGATACGTGAAGGAAATTGTTTTTAAAGACACCAACAACAATACAAAATATGAAGTAACGGATAATAACTGCTTCTAGATCTATAATTAGGAACGGTAGAAACCTCATTTCAAAAGTACATATGTCCATTTTCATTGACACACATAATGTGTGTCAATGAAAATGGACATGCGGAGCACTTGTTATAATTTTTTCTAATGAATTATTTGAAGAAACCTCCTATCCTATTTTACTTCCACATCCAGTGGAAGTATAGTAACGACAAAAAAATTTAAAAAAATTTTTATTGTTCGAATAGGCTTAGAATGTCATGAAACGTCGAGATTTTAAGTTTGAGCGAAAAAAAAATTTCTGTCTCTCGGTCTGTCTGTAACTTTTTTTGTGCGCACGTTTACTCTCGAACCGTTTGAGATATTGACTTGAAATTTGGTACAGATATGTACTTTAACGAGATCTAGAACTAGATTATATTTTCATCTTGTTCCATCGAAGGGTTGGGGGGTAAATTGGGGTAAATTCGTGGTAAATAGGTAAATCAAGTAGGTAAGAGTCCATAAAAGTGATATTTAGTATATACAAGAGAAGCTAAGGTCTCAAAAAAAATGTTGGCATTAGCCACCCCATTACCACCCCCACCCCATTATTAAAGAGGATGAAAAAAAATTCTGATTTAGTGTGTGTACAAGAACTAGAAACCTCAAAATATTTTTTTTACTTCATCCACCCCCACTACCACCCCCTATCGCCACCCCCACCCCACTAACGATGTGGGGTATCGTTTTATGGATTTTTGGGGTAGAGGATTTCAAATATTATATTATTATAATATTATTTCCACATACAAAATTTTTTCGTTGTGGGTGTCTTGGATAGAAAATCTGGATGTGGAAGTAGTGATTCCTTGGGCAGCGGTTTTTTAGGTTTATTCTTGAATTTTGTACTTATTGCCCAATAAAACGAAAATAATTGCAATTAGCCATAGGGATGTACTTACAAAAAATGTTCGTTTTTCATTTTTACATCACATCGTTGGAAAATATACAGGGTGTTCCATTTGAAAAAATTGAGAAAATTCAATTTAAAAAGTTCTTAACTGAAAATGAATTTTTTGCCACTATGTACATTTTTAGGAAGTAAAAATGATTCAAAAGCATTAATTGGATGTCTCCTAACTAGTATTCACATAAGTTTTTCTTAAAGCCCATAATTGTGACTTTGGTGATTTTTTCAATATGTATCTGCAGATGGCATTATTTCGAGAACAAAATTAATTACATCCAAGTGTTTGGGAGATGTGTCAATAATAATATAGGAATGAATAGAGTCTAGAAAGAGGCTTCAGAGAAAATGTATCGATATACATAGCATTCCATTAAAAAAAAAGATACTTGATCCTGTAATTTCGTCTTGGCTCGCCCTGTATAATCGAAAATAATTTCCGATTATAGACTTTTTTTATCTAGTTTACTTGTATTTTTTTTTAATTTCTAACTATTGTAGAACTCGAGATATCGATGTCCGACGGACTATTGCCACACCGTGTATAATAAGAGGGCAAAAGGAGCACTGACGGAAAATAATTGTTCAGCCAAAAAATCGCTACACCTGATCGCACCTATAATCCACTGCATTTAGTGAAAAATGAGCCGCATGTTCAGACCAATTCATACAAAGGCAAATGTTGGTTTTCCAGGTAGGTTCTGGTGTCCTTAATAAGGTCTCAAAAGTCCCCCAAGAGTGTAAGGATAAAATTTGGCAACGCTGTAAAGGGCTAAAATCGTGCTCGGAAACGAATTTTTCGAGATATCTCAGTTCTCATTGCCTCTACGACAAAAATGCATCAGGCCAAAAAGAAAGCTATGGAAATTTTCTATAAAAAAGATACAGGGTCTTTTTTTCGGTTACGCAATAGTTTTCTCGAAAAATTATATTTGCCAAGCATATGTTAATTATATGCAAAATCATTTTGGCTCGAACTCTATTATTGTTTTTGATAGTTATGAAAATATTAGCAACAGTGTGAAGGTTATGGAGAAGCTTCGCCGGTTCTCAAAAGCTTCATCTGTTGACATTTACTTTGATGAGCAGATGGTTGCAACTGTAAGCCAAGAGAAGCTTATTTCCAATAATAAAAATAAAACCAGATTGATTTCGATGTTGACAGAAAAGTTTGAAGCAAATAATTGCGCTTGAGGAATCATGTAAAAATACTATGATTGTGGTTGGGGAGGATGTGAATCTTCTTATAATTTTAACTGCTCGTACACCTATTAATAAAGAAATTTTTCTTTTCAAACCAGGCAGAGGGAAGGTCTAACGAAAAATTTATTCTTCACGAAACTTTGATCACCATAAAGATATTCAAGATCACATATTATTTCTGCATGCATTCTCTGGGTGTGACACTACATCTGCTCTGTTTAATAAAGGCAAGACTGCAGCTTTGATAGCGATAAAGCAACCGCAGGACTTGAAACTTAGCTGAAGTTTTCAGCAAGACTGGTACTTCTCCTGACATAGTTACTTCGAATGGAATAAAAATTTTTCTCGCAATCTATAAAGCTCCAGTTAAAGAAGTTTCCATCGATAACTATCGGTATTCTTGCTTTATTAAAGCTGTGAGCAAAAGCAAACCAGTGAAATTGAATTCATTACCACCCATTCATGACGCAGCTCAACAGCATCTATTTCGTGTTTATTTTCAAGTATAGAAATGGTTGGGTAATGTATTGAATCCTAAAGAGTGGGGATGGATGTTGAAAGATACCATATTGTGGACAAAAACAACATCCCAACTTCATGCGCGTGATTGCCTTCTGAAGATGATTTTCTGCAACTGTATGAAAGGTTGTGGACCATTGTGTGGCTGTCGGAGGTTGGGACTTAATTGCTCACCAGTTTGCGGCAACTACCATGGAAAATCTTGTTTGAATGCTGAACCGATTGAAAACTCGTCAGAAATAGAAGACGTCACTGAAGCAGAGACTGAAAATTCTCAGATTGACTCGGATTTCTTCGAACAAATCGATGAATTATAGAAGGAGAAAACGGACAAGAAGGAAATTATTAATTTGACAACATTTTAATAAGTATGACAGTCGTGGATTAGGCCTACCGGGGAAACCACATAAAAAAACGCGCCTAGTACTCAACCTCAAGGGTGGTGTGGAATAGAGTACATAAATTATCCATAATATCCCATAAGTTCAAATTCAATGCAAGATTTTCAAGAAAACTCTTGCGTATACGAAAGAAAGACCCTCTATCCTTTTTATAGAGAATTTCCATAGGTTTCTTTTCGGCCTAATGTGTTTTTGTCGTAGAGGCAATGAAAACCGAGATATCTCGAAAAATTCGTTTCCGAGCACGATTTTAGCCCTTTACAGCGTTGCCAAATTTTATCCTTACACTCCCACTTCGGGGACTTTTGAGACCTTATTAAGGACACCCGAACCTACCTATAAAACCAACATTTGCTTTTGTATGAATTGGTCTGAAGAAAAATCCTAAATGCAGTGGATTACTAGTACCTACTATTAAAAACCTCCATAAAGTTGAAATACACTTTTCACATAAAAATGTTTAAAATTAATTAATGTTTGTAAAAATCGTAACAGGTTTTTTCCACCAGATTGGCATTACATGCATGAGACTGCCTAAGAATTATTGTTTAAAATTTGTCAGGCAATTGATCGCATTATTCGACAAGAGTCAATAGAGCGTGTATGTTCAGGTTGGAAAGGTTATAAATCATTTGAAAAGGATGTCGAAATTATAGTAAAAAAACAATGTGAGTTTTTGAAAATTAGACACAATATTTGATATTGCGCGCGCATCAAATTTGATTCAGCTGAAAAACGGATTTTTTGTTATTTCTGAAAGAAAATTCCATCCTGGTTGAATATTTAGTATTTACAACCAATATATATAATTATCCAATGTGTTGGAAATCTTTATTAACACTTAGGCTTATAATTATAGAACAGATACATATTATGTATATCTCAATGAATATAAGAACATAATTTTAATTAAAATAGAATCCTTATTGCTTATTTTTATTTAATATGTGTCGTATGGTGGTTGTCCATATTTTTTGTATATTGTATCCCAAAAGGTCATATCCTTATTAAAAGGATTCGTCAGAAGTTTCATATCAGTATTTATATCCAAGTAGAATAAATTATTCGGTGCATTGTTGACTGGGAGCCATGTAATATTTTGAAGAAGGTTTTCCTTCGTTGGGGTGGGGTTACTAAAAAAAATATAGTGAAAAGTGAGAAGTGATTAATTTTATTGATAGGATGAAAGGTATAAATAATATATAAATAATTTTAAATAATGACATAATATAGAAGTATTAACAGTATATATTCAGAAAATAAAATATTATGCATAAAGTACCTAAAATCATGTTTTGTTGGACGAATCGTAGCTGTTTCGGGACGAGGCGAAGCCAAGTCCGGAATAGCCGATGAGTCCCGAAGATGCAATATTGAACTATTTACATGAAAAGGTAAGTGCCGCTATTTGCATTCAATATTAACAACATATATATTATTTTGTGACTATTTTCGTATTTTCCTATTATAGTCGCAAGAAGCAAAACCATCTACTCTCTGGTCAAAATATTCGATGATAAAAGCTATTTTGTCTGTCAAAGAAAATATAGAAATAAACAAATTCGTCAGAGCCATAACACAGAATAAGGAACTACCAGAAGCGACACTCTCAGCACCGCCTTTGATGTTTTTTGTGACCTTCGCCATTTTGTTGTTGGTAATTTTGGCGGGAAATTTAAACAGAATGTTTATAAACAAACTTTACAGAGGCTGAATACAATTATGTTATTCGAATAAGAATTCTATTTATAATGGGTATTGAAACTATTAAAGTAAACTGGATAAAATTGTCTCTACGAACAATAGTATTCTTAATATAAAGTCACAAAATGTATTGAAATCAATACAATATCTCGCCTGAGAAAATCTGTAATTTTTTACTGGGAGGTCGTTCTGGGGAATTTTTTTTTCTGTTTAAACTACCAAATTGAGGAAAAATAGTAGGTAGTGCTGTTAGTAGCAGTCTATTTTGATACATATTTGTCGTGCGCACAACTTAAAATTGTTATAAAGTTCGGCTGAACTTTTACTTGCCAAGTCCCCACGATCGCATGCTTCCAACCACAATACGGATCTTAAAAGAAGAAAAGTTCACAATTACTTGGAAATATCTTATAATTTACATCAATAATAAAATACTTTTGGGAGGGACTCCTTAGGGAACCTAAATAAACTAATGTCTTTTCCTGTCGTACTACTTGTACATTCCTTAACAGCGCAAACGATTCCACCTCGTTTACTCATATCGCTATTAAAAATTACTATTAATCCAGCATAATAACACTAAAACCTTTTAAGAATTTATTTTGGTATTATGTCACAGACTGTCATTTACGGCACTTTATCGTTTTAACCTAAAACAATAAATGAACTGACGGATGAACCATCAACAAAATTACGACAATGGAATTTTGGCGGGAAGCCCAAGTGTCGTTTCTAGTAGTTCTCTTTTCTTTGGTCATAGCTTTTTTGAAGCGAAATTCAGTAGGCTACGAGGCCACAAAGTCAAAAATTTTTACACGGCAACAAATTAATATATTTTTGATAAATGTAGACGATGAGAAGTATTTATTAATCAAAGTAAGTTTAAAATCATACTTTAATGACATGCATCAGTTTCATATTTAATTTCGCAGGTTGCTTTTCTCATTGGCGTGTGTGGTGCATGCAGACGCGAAGAGCTACATTCACTAAAAATACAAGATATTGTCCAAAAAGGCACACGATGTCTTCTTATAACAATTCCCGATACGAAGACCACCATTAAGAGAGTGGTAGCTGAAGATGAAGCTGTTAATCCCATGGAAGTGTACCAGAAATATGTTTGACTACGATCGGTGAATGTTAAACACGATTATTTTTTTATTTCCTATCGTAAGGGAAAATGTACGGTACAACATGTAGGAATCCATTCTTTTGGGAAAATGCCCTCTATCGTTGCTGAATATCTTAGAGCCCGACAGAGTATACAGAGCATTGCTTCCGACGAAGTTCTGCGTCTCTTGCGGCAGTTGCTGACGTCGATTTAATCTCATTGAAACGGTTAGGAGGATGAAAGTTTTTTCACAATATTATTGTCTTTTTATTCTAAATAATAACTCATTCCAGGTCGTTTTCAGTGGCAGAGTCATAGAAGAATCAATTGAGAAGAAGAAAAAAGTGTGCAGAATGTGAATGGGGTAGAAGAAAACCGAACTATCGAGTACCATGATATCGGTTGCTACCGAAGCTACTACCACAATATCAAAAGAAATTAACACGATACCCTCGGGTTCGAGTATTTCGTTTGGGGGTAATAGTTTTGGAGGTGCTCAAAATTGTTCATATAGTTTTCATTTTGGGCCGTAAACATTTAATTATTATTAATTTAACTTGCAAACCTAATAATTAAGTCATATTGTTGTACCTATTAGATTAAATAAAGTTGTTTAATTGTTGTATGAACCATTTTGCCTTATTTACCCAAATGATCCTCAAAAGTTGCCATGGCAACTTTTTGGGATTGAGTCCGGAAAAGATTCATTTTACGGACTCAAATGAATCCGTAAAATAGCCATTTTAGGGACCAAATACAAAAAAATTAAATAAAGGTAATAGTACCTGCATCACAAAGAAAAGTAACCTAGTAAGGCGAACAAAGGAAATACAAGACGTGAAAGTAACTATATTTTGATAAAAGATGAATTTGTTTATGGTGTAAAAGCAGTTTTCAACCAGAAATCCTAGTTTTTTTTGAGTAGTAAGGATGGTAGTAAGGTTTTCTAAGTGTTACGGTATTTTATATACCGGGTGTAAACCAATAGTAACTTCCTTGTATTTGAAGATATCGGGATGAAATTTTGTATGGTGAAATTAGGTAAGATTTCCAACTTTTTGAGACCTATCCGCCATATTTATCACTTCCGGTTTCACCGAAAATGGCCCCAACAGTCTTTTCTAAATGGACCACCCTGTATGTTTTTACATTATTGAAATAAAGATTACATTTTGGATACATTTATACTATTTTGAACAATTTATACAGTGTTGCACGAAACATAATTCGAATTTTAGTTATCAATCTAGATGGCTGCGAATATGTTAAAATTAATTTTGTTCCAATGTAATTCATATAAAAAAAACCGCTGCCCAAGGAATCACTACTTCCACATCCAATTCTCTATCCAAGTCACTCACAACGAAAAAACTTTGTATGTGGAAATAATTGTTTATGGAGCTTTAATAATATAATATTTGAAATCCTCTACCCCAAAACCCCATAAAATGATACCCCACATCGGTAGTGCGGTGGGGGTTGTGATAAGGGGGTGGTAGTGGGGGTGGATGAAGTAAAAAAATGTTTTGAGGTTTCTGGTTCTTGTACATACACTAAATCAAAAAATTTTTTCATCCCCTTTAATAAGGGGGTTGGGGTTGGTAATGGGGGGTGGCTAATGCCAAACATTTTCTTCAGACCTTAGCTTTTCTTGTATATACTAAATACCAATTTTATGGACTCTTACCTGCTTGATTTACCCATTTACCCCAAATTTACCCCCCAACCCTTCGACGGAACAAGATGAAAATATAATCTAGTTCTAGATCTCTTTAAAGTACATATGTGTACCAAATTTCAAGTCAATATCTCAAACGGTTCCAGAGTAAACGTGCGCACAAAAAAAAGTTACAGACAGACAGACAGAAATTTTTTTTTTCGCTCAAACTTAAAATCTCGACGTTTCATGACATTTTAAGCCTATTTGAACAATAAAAATTTTTTTAAATTTTTTTGTCGTTACTATACTTCCACTGGATGTGGAAGTAATACGAAAACGTCAATATGTCCAATAATACATCATACAGGGTGCTGTAAACTCATTAAAATCACATTTTACTTCCACATCCAGTGGAAGTATAGTAACGACAAAAAAATTTTAAAAAATTTTTATTGTTCAAATAGGCTTAGAATGTCATGAAACGTCGAGATTTCAAGTTTGAGAAAAAAAACAAATTTTTATTTTCATCTTGTTCCGTCGAAGGGTTGGGGGGTAAATTGGGGTAAATTTGGAGTAAATAGGTAAATCAAGCAGATAAGAGTTCATAAAATTGATATTTAGTATAGACAAGAGAAGCTAAGGTCTCAAAAAAAAATTTGGCATTAGCCACCGCCATTACCACCCCCACCCCATTATTAAAGGGGATGAAAGAAAAAAAGTGATTTAGTGTGTGTACAAGAACCAGAAACCTCAAAATATTTTTTTACTTTATCCACCCCCCACTCCCACCCCGTCACCACCCCCACCCCACTACCGATGTGGGGTATTTCAAAATGACTCGTTTGTTTTAAATATTATGATATGGGCCACCTGGATATTCAGAAAGCTCTATTTAGTAGGGGTTAAACGGTACCAAAAGTTCCGTAATGTGTAATCGTTACCGGCAGGAATGACAATTTTGCTAAGAAACTTATGATTTATATCTAACTTCAATTGAATTTTTATCAACCCTGTATATTTGTGTTAATATTTTATGATATGCAACAAGAATGAGCCAGAGGCCCATTCTGTCTCCTGCGGAGGGTGGCATATCTGAATATCCGGGTGGCTCATATCATAATATTTAAAACAAATGAGTCATTTTGAAAAATGTGATTTTAATGAGTTTACAGCACCCTGTATGATGTATTATTGGACATATTGACGTTTTCGTATTACTTCCACATCCAGTGGAAGTATAGTAACGACAAAAAAATTTTTAAAAATTTTTATTGTTCAAATAGGCTTAGAATGTCATGAAGCGTCGAGATTTTAAGTTTGAGCGAAAAAAAAATTCTGTCTGTCGGTCTGTCGGTCTGTCTGTCGGTCTGTCTGTCGGTCTGTCTGTCGGTCTGTCTGTCGGTCTGTCTGTCGGTCTGTCTGTCGGTCTGTCTGTCGGTCTGTCTGTCGGTTTGTCTGTCGGTCTGTCGGTCTGTAACTTTTTTGTGCGCACGTTTACTCTGGAACCGTTTGAGATATTGACTTGAAATTTGGTACACATATGTACTTTAACGAGATCTAGAACTAAATTATATTTTCATCTTGTTCCGTCGATGGGTTGGGGGGAAATTGGGGTAAATTTGGAGTAAATAGGTAAATCAAGCAAGTAAGAGTTCATAAAATTGATATTTAGTATAGATAAGAGAAGCTAGGGTCTCAAAAAAATTTTTAGCATTAGTCAACCCCATTACAACCCCCACCCCATTATTAAAGGGGATGAAAAAAAATGTGATTTAATGTGTGTACAAGAACCAGAAACCTCAAAATATTTTTTTACTTTATCCACCCCCCTATTCCCACCCCCTCTCACCACCCCCATCCCACTACCGATGTGGGGTATTTTATGGGTTTTTGGGGTAGAGGATGTCAAATATTATATTATTAAGGTTCCATAAACAATTATTTCCAGATACAAAATTTTTTCGTTGTGTGACTTGGATAGAAAATCCGGATGTGGAAGTAGTGATTCCTTGGGCAGCAGTTTTTTTATATGAATTACATTGGAACAAAATTAATTTTAACATATTCGCAGCCATCTAGATTGATAACTAAAATTCGAATTATTTTTCGTGCAACACTGTATAAGTTGTTCAAAATAGTATAAATGTATCCAAAATGTGATCTTCATTTAAAAAATGTAAAAACATACAGGGTGGTCCATTGGGGCCATTTACGGTGAAACCGGAAGTGATAAATATGGCGGATAGGTCTCAAAAAGTTGGAAATCTTACTTAATTTCACCATACAAAATTTCATCCCGATATCTTCAAAAACAAGGAAGTTACAGGGGTGGCCCACTATTCGTTTACACCCGGTATCTAAAATAAAATAAAAACTAATCTAAGAGACACGTTGTGTGTATATTGCAAATATCTTTCTCATACATCTTCGTATTTTTGGGTGCTTAATCAAAAAGTTTGTAGCATTTTGCTTCAAAATTATAATAAAATATAGTTGGTATGAATTATGATAGTTTATACGCAGCTGGATATCATCGTGTATGACGGATATAGCCCAATTTCAATAGGGAATATTCTACCATACTATTTTACGCCTGTATTAAATTTGAAATAGAAATCTTTCACTAGCTATAGTTTTTACAAGAAGTCTGCACACATACATACCAAGGACCTGGGGGGGGGGGGGGGGGGGGGGGGTAACACTGAACCCAAATTTTTTTGATGAGCAAAAAAAATTTTCGTCTTAAAATTTTTTTGAAGAGCGGGGGGGAGAAATCCGAAAAAAACTTTTTCGTCCCAAAATTTGTTTTAAAGACCAAGGAGCAAAAATCCAAAAAAAAATTTCCATCCTAAATTTAAAATTTCTTGGGGGAGGTAATTGCCCTGTTAAAATTTTTTTTCTTCCGAAAATTAACAAAAATCATAACATTTTAAGACAAAAGTTAATGATTTACAGAATCTTGGGGGGGGGGGTAATTATCCCGTTACCCCCCCCATAAATCCGCGCGTGATACATACAGACAGGCACACAGACTTTTCAATTTGATATTTGTTATGAAACTGATTTCGGTAAAAAAAATTACGAGAAAGATTATTAGAAATCTATGTACGGTTATAATGTACAGGGTGGACCAAATTAGATGGGATTTGGGGTTTTGTAGCTCGGTAGTCGAAAAAGATAGACGATCGCGGTTTACGCCCTTGTTTGTTTCTCGAAAATCGAGCTCGGGGCATCTAAATTGGTTTTTGTCTATCTTGTCTATCTGCCATAGTTTTAGAAAAAACCTCAAGTCCCATCTAATTTGGTCCACCCTGTACCTATTTGATTAAATCAAGTAGGTACAACAAAGACATATTGTTATTGTTATTAAATGGCATCAATTAACGAAATTTCTGATTAACTACTGATAATTTGTGGCGTAATACAGCACAATATGTATATTACTTACTTATGTTTTGCAAAATTCGTCCAAAGCTTGACCATTCTACGCCGAATGCGAGAATCCCCCTTAGGAATAGAATATTCAGGTTCACTTCCAAAAATATAACCCAGTTCTTCTGCATGACCCACCCCTAAAAATTGTTAAACATTATCTTTCTATTTATTGTCTAAACGTTGGTTGTGGCATTTTCTTAATTTTTCTCTATTCTTATTGGGATGCTCTGCCACATGTATTCTTCTAAACAATGTCTGAAATCTACAAAATAATACAATTAACCAGTATTTTACTGGAAAATAACCTCTACGCCTGTGACTTTTACGTCAAAGGATCAGTTAGAGGGTGGTTTTGACAAATAATGAATAAGAACAAAAATATAAAAATGACGTATTTTGCTGACGTTTCGGAAAACGAATCTGTTTCCTTTCTCAAAGCGTATTATAATGTTTGTGGGCTGTGTATATTAAATACACAGCTTTAAGAATATATTTGTTATATTCAGTATCCATAGATACTTACTGCTTACACAGAACTGTTGATATATAATTGATAGTTTTATTTTAAACAATGTTGAGTTTGTTAAGTTCTTCTTTTAACATCGGCAGACCAGGCAATTGCATAATATAAACAATAACCCTCTAATTGACAAGACTGTCATTAATATGTCAAATAGAGTTTTAACAATTTCAGATAAACTTGTCTTGTCAAAAGGTTTAAATTTTGCAATAAACCCAAAATCTGTCCCAAAATTTGATATAATAGCAGCTGTAGAGAAAACTGCTCAAAACATGCCAACAGATGATGCAAATGAATATCGCGTACGGGCAAAAATTGCTTTAGAAAGGCAATGTAAAATTAGAGACAATTTAAGTACAGAAGAGAAACAATCCATATCTTCCTTAAGAAGAGATGAACATATTAAAATTTTACCAGCAGACAAAGGTAATGCCACGGTTGTTATAGATAAAAATGTATATGATACAAAAGTCATGACATTAATCAATGAAGGACCTTACTCAAAATTAAACAAGGATCCCACAAAATCAATTGAGAGCAAAATATATAGAACTCTATTCAAGTATAAAAATAAATTTAATGACTTTGAACGAAGTAAGCTCACACCGCATCATAGCAAGCCACCTCATTTTTATGGTTTGCCAAAAATACATAAGCAAAATATTCCTTTAAGACCCATTGTTAGTTCCATGAATTCGCCATGCCATAATTTGGCAAAATTCTTACTTAATATTCTAAATCCATTATCTGGAAACACCGATTCATATATTAAAAATAGTAGACACTTCATAGAAAGGATTTATGAAAACAATATTCATGATACCCATCTGATGGTTAGTTTTGATGTAGTTAGCCTCTTTACCAATGTCCCAGTAGATAAAACTTTAGAAATAGTCAAGTGTAAATTGTTGAACGATAATAATTTGGAAGCTAGAACTAAATTAACTGTTAATAGCATAATGGAACTTCTAACATTATGTATAAAAAAGACTTACTTTCAGTTTGAAGGTGATTTCTATCAGCAAAACTTTGGTATGGCAATGGGGTCTCCATTGTCACCAGTTTTAAGTAATATATTTTTGGAGGACTTTGAAACGAAACATATCCAAAATTGTATATATAAACCGGTTAGCTGGTGGAGATATGTTGACGATATATTTGCAATTTGGCCCCACGGAGTCGATTTGCTAGATAATTTTTTAGAAAATATAAATAATAAAGAACCATCTATTAAATTTACATTAGAAGTAGAAAATAGAAATGAACTACCCTTTTTAGATGTTTTAATTAAAAGAGTAAATAATATGGTTGAAACAAGCGTTTATAGAAAACCAACACACACCAACAGGTATTTGAATTTTAACTCAAATCAGTCGATGCATGTTAAAAAGGGTGTCATAAAATGTTTATATGATAGGGCCAAAATAATTTCTTCTAATGATGAAATATTAGACAATGAGAAGCGCTTTATAAAAGAGGTTCTTATAAACAATCAATACCCTGAAGCTTTTGTTGATAGAACTTTCACATATATAGAAAATAATAATCATGTACGACAAAAACCTGAACAACGGTACACGACGTTAATTCCTTATGTACACGGATTATCTGAAAAGCTACGCCGTATAGGCAATAGATTTGATATTAGGACGATATTTCAAACGGGCAATACATTGAGATCTATTTTAACAAAAACAAAACCGCTAAATCATGAGCAAAATTCAAAAAACTGCATTTATAGTATTCCGTGTGAGTGTAATAAACATTATGTGGGTGAGTCATCCAGACCATTCAGTGTTAGATTGGGTGAGCACAAGGGTTACATTAGGAAAAATGAGATTCAGAAATCGAAGATTTGCGAACACGCTTGGGAGAACGGACATAGAATAAACTGGGACTCGGCAAAAATTTTAACAAAAGAGACAGATAGCAAGAAAAGAAAAATTAAAGAAGCGGCTATAATACTATTGAATGAGGATAAATGCGTGTCGAATTGTTCTGTAGATGTTTGCACAACCTGGCTGCCGATGTTAAAAGAAGAACTTAACAAACTCAACATTGTTTAAAATAAAACTATCAATTATATATCAACAGTTCTGTGTAAGCAGTAAGTATCTATGGATACTGAATATAACAAATATATTCTTAAAGCTGTGTATTTAATATACACAGCCCACAAACATTATAATACGCTTTGAGAAAGGAAACAGATTCGTTTTCCGAAACGTCAGCAAAATACGTCATTTTTATATTTTTGTTCTTATTCATTATTTGTCAAAACCACCCTCTAACTGATCCTTTGACGTAAAAGTCACAGGCGTAGAGGTTATTTTCCAGTAAAATACTGGTTAATTGTATTATTTTGTAGATTTCAGACATTGTTTAGAAGAATACATGTGGCAGAGCATCCCAATAAGAATAGAGAAAAATTATCTTTCTGTTGGTGGCTATATGAAGCATTGCGTTCATTTCGGTCTGAGGGTCCCAAGCGATGAGGCATATTGACGAAAAAATGAGTAGAAAGAGGTTGTTATTTGAAAGAAAGAAACTCACATTTTACAGGTTAAATTTTTCTTACGAAACCACAAGGTTCCAATTCTTTTAATGCCAGTAGGTTTATGAGAATTTCCCACCACCAAATTCGGTTTTGCAAAGTACTCCTCATGCAAGTGGTTTTTAAGCATTCTGACTTACCCTTTAAACTTCTATTTTCACGTCCTCCCAGAATTCCTTCATATGAAAACTGATAAAAAAATAATGCAGGGGTGTATTTAGACATGTCTTTCACCATCTGCCTAATAGGCCTGTTAAACATATCATCACTAATAAACTAAAAGAAAGAGATATTACAAAAAAGATAGTAAATACATTGGGGGCAAAATGAAATTCTCCAGCGGAAGCTCGATATTTAAAAAAGAAGCGCCAATTTTTTTAGTCCGAAACTTAAAAGCAACCTGTTTTAATAAAAGGACCACGCACACAATACGTGGAATTTCATACAGCCGTCGATTCGGCTGAAAATTTGGTATGTTATAGTCCATAACTTCCTGATCAAAAGTGCTTATGACCACAAAGCCCAAAATGTCCTAAATTTCGAGATATTGAAGGTCAAAGGTCGTATGAGCTATCACTTATTATAGCTACCAAGTCACCTTCGGGTGCCTCTTGGACCCTAGAAATATTACTCTGGTATAAAACTCGACGACCTTGAACAGATCTATGACCTTGAACAGATCTTGGCCCATGGATCATGGCCAAAGTTACCTTAAAGTGCCACATCAACCATAGTAATATTTATCTGACATATAAAAAAGAGATACCGACAGTTTTTTTTAGCTTGACTCTTGACCCATGACTCACGGGTCAAGGTCAAGGGTCAGTGTGTCATGATCAATGACACCTTCTTACTTCAATTTGACTTTCTACCAAAGAACTGAGTCGCTATAATAAGTGATAGCTCATACGACCTTTGACCTTCAAAATCTCGAAAATTAGGACATTTTGGGCTTTGTGGCCATAAGCATTTTTGATCAGGAAGTTATGGACTATAACATACCAAATTTTCAGCCAAATCGACGGCTGTATGAAATCCCATGTATTGTGTGCGTGGTCCTTTGTGAAGAAGAAAGAATCATATGTACGAACCTTAACAACCGAATCCGTTTGGACAGCCAAGGGCAAAATACCAAAATAATGTCGTTTTATGGACAAGGTTGCTGCTCTTATGTTCTTCTCATTGCTTGTCAGATCTACAGGCACTAATTGTGTAGGAAATACGTCATACTTCAAGAGATACAGACGTATTAGCGCTGAAACATACGAAACCTACTCACACATAGCTAGAAACATCGATTTTTTTAGTGGCCACTGTTTGGTTGGTAATGTGTCAAGTCATCATATATGAATGCCCGTGAAGGATTAAAAATATATATCGTGTATTGTTTCAAGGTGTTATCAATTTATTGCACCCTAGCCTAAAAGCGATGTCACCTCCAAGTTGCTCTTAAATAGAAAATTGAATTTTACGTGTATACTTATGTTCACATCCCCACAAAAAAAAACGTCGTGATCTGGATGACTGACCATGGTGTTCCTATGTATTTTTCGACGCTGAATTCGAATCCGAGACCAAAAAAATTCGTGAAGAGCCAAAAATATCCCTTAAATGGGGGTAGAGTTATGAATATCAGTGTCATTACGGAAAGGAGTATGGAAGGGCACTTTGCAACCCTCGTGCTCTCATTTATTGCCAAGGGCGTAACAACCCCTCCTCCCCCGAAGGGGTTGGTACGCTTTCTACACCACTTCCATACCCTTCCGGACATAGATCTGCGTCATGAAAGCTTCTAGCTTACAAGCTACAACGCTACAACTACCCTCTGCTGGACGGGCATAGATCTGCGTCATGAAAGCTTCTAGCTTACAAACTACAACGCTACAACTACCCTCTGCTGGACGGGGGAGGAGAAAGATGTGGGAGAGCAAATTTTTCTTGTTTTTACTGCGCAATAGTCGCAGTGTACTTTACAGAACAGCCCTAAACTGCTTTGCCCTCCCCGTCTAAGAGGAGGAAAGCACCTCCAAATTCACAAGAATTATTCTAAAAACTTTTAAGACCGGAAAGATGCACTCTGGAAATTTTCAATCTGAGAGAAGTGAAATCTGCGAGTTTGCACAGCAAAACCAACCCTTAAAGCAGGTAAAGAACATCTCTGCCTTTTTGTCTTCGCCGCACACTTCCTGTTCTATTTCATGAATTCTCTCATGATATCACCAGTATATCATGTCTTTTTCGTCCATACTTCCCATTTTATCTTCAATCACACTTGCTTCTCTAAAATTCTTGTCTCTCTTCAGGGCTTCCTCTTACACTCTATATACTCTATAACTTTCTTAAAAACTTACCACTCTTTCGATCACTCTGTTTCGATCTCACAAACTTTCTGTATGCATCTGGCATGGTATTCTTACACTCTCCCGCGGTCTCTCACTCCTGCTTCGCTGGGACCCCTTCTTACTCTCACTTTCTCTCTGTTGCTGCTATAGCATCTATTCTCTTTTTTTGTAGTATCTCTTGCGTGTTCAATTGAAGTATATAACGCAGAGGTCGGGTAAAAGGTTAAGCCAGACAAGGCCGAGCAAATGTTCGAGGGTTGGAGAAGGGATAACAGAAGGTGTATGAGAGCTCGATAAATTCCGCATGAAACTTCTCCATTACTGGCTGGAATAAAATTCTTTAATTGTCTACCTACCGAAATTAAAGAAAAAGCTTCCTTATATTCCTTTAAGAAGGAATCACGGAGCTACTTAATAACTGGCTGTTATTATTCAGTCGATTAATTTTTAAATCATACATTTCATATTTCAAAAAAAAAACAAGCTGTATTACTGTATATTTTTGTGTGTATGCGCGTATAGTGTAACTGGCCATGTTTTATATTTTGTCCTATTTATTGACATGTCCTATTTCATTGTATTGTGATCGAAAGGATGAATAAAATTATTATTATTACTATTATTATTACTGAATTGTTTCAAAGATAAGGGGCTTACACGTAATACCTCAGGGGCATTTTTACATGATGAGAACTTTATAGAGTTTATCTTTACCTGGTATGTCACCAACAGCAGCACCCTCATTGGAATTAAAACCTGCAAGTATTGGCACGCGGTGAAAATTTCCCTGGGATATCAACTCTTCGCTGTCGTCATAGAAAACAGCGCCTTCATGATAGGGTTCCTTCACAGGAGCGAACATAATACTCGCCAGCGGGTTTTTGAGTGCCTCCTTTAAATACGACATAGTGGATTTATATTCTTTTTGAATAGTGATGATATACACATTTTGGAAATAATAATAATAATAATGATACATTTAAATTTTAGAACAGAACATTTACATTTTTGTTTCAGACTGACAGACAGACGAACAGATGACATTTTTGAAAGTTCAGAATCCTAGGACTAACACGAATGGCATTTTTTTCTCTGCCGGTGATATTTACAGTTTTGGAAATGTGTGAATCAAATGCAATTTTCGTATTTCTAAAGTTTGAATTAATAAAAAAAAGGTGATTTTCAAGAAGTTTTATCTCCAAAAGATTTTATTGCATAGAATGCATCTTTTAGCTATAAAAACTTGAAAAATCATGGTCCGTACGCACAGAATGACGGGGAAAGTACCTAAAAATGGATAATTATGCAAAAAAGTGTATTTTTTTCTGTTTTGGGCATTTTTCAAGGGTTTTTCAAAGATATTCATTTAGGATTCATAAAAATTTGAGAAAAACGGTTTGTTTTAGTATTATACAAGCTTTAAGTAACATATTGGGTCATTTAAGACCCTTCATGGGCCGATTGTAGCCATTAAACGCATCAAGTGCATAATTTGCATCCGTTTAAAACAAAATTTAATAATTGCTCTAAAATTAATAAAATATCGTCCAAATTATATACTCGGGGGTTTTCGAGGTCACTAATTACGAATTTGAAGTGAAAATCGGAAAATTCAAAATGTCTGACTGATAATGAAGAGAAATTCAATTTTAAAAGTGAATTTTTTTCCATTTTTTCACATAAAATGTATACAAAGCAAATAAAAATCTACATTTTCAATCTTTATTTTTTTTTGCATCCCCCCCTCCCCCTCCTATATCTTATTTTTTAACGCGTTGGCATTGAATATGCAATTTGATAAAAAGAAAAGTACATAAATTATTATTTTTTTTTAATTATTTTTATAACGGTAAAAAAGAAGATGACTGCGTGTATTTAGGGTGGCCCATCTCTATAGGGGGTGAATTTTTTTTGCGTATTTTTTAAGTCTCACCCCACGAAAATATACTATTATACTAGGAATAATTTATGTCAAAGTTTCAGATAATTCGGTGAACGGTAACCCGTGCCGCATTCAGGTAGAAATTTGTAGATAAGATTTTATTACGGTAATACACTTAAATTTTACTTAAAATACAAATATCTACTTCTTTTCTCATAATGTTTTATTGGTGTAATTATTTCCTAGAAATTATTTGTTTTGGAAGTTTGGAAATATAATGCACCTACGGTAGGTTTTTATGTCAGTTTGCAATTGTGTTTTACAGTGGTGACATTATAAGTTCTAGCATACGTTCCTTTTTGAAAAAACATTTAACGATGGCTGATGTTAGATCCTTACGAAAGGATACTTTCATTTACTTAGTTGGACACTATTCGTCACAAATCATTGGCAATAAATTGCCGTCTAATAGACAAGTATTACAAGTGCTCTTTTATAACATTCGTGAAGTGAAGCTAAGTGTACATGAAAGTGCTAAATTAACAATCAGTTTTTTGGGATAAAGCTCGCATTCCGACACGTCAGGATTTTCATTGTGTTAAACAACTAGATAAACTTTATGCAGAGTGAAGGAACTTACAAAAATCGGCTAAAAGGGCCAGTGCGGGAGTAAAGAAAAAAATTTCGTTGAAAAATTGGACGATCTTTTTGACATTTCTTATGCAAATGCATTGGAGTTGATGAAAATAGATGAAGATAAGCAGTTTTTAATTAACCAAAGAAAAAAGGGACGTCCTGGATTTATGCATGGTATTGATTACCAACTTGCTTCTCAAGAAAAATCAGCTGAGGAGAAATTACAGAAATTATCCGAACGAATGCAACGAAGTCAACAAGAAAAAGCTAGATTAGAGGAAACAGTCACCTGTCCATCATCAAGTAGTAATTCAGCCGACTCCAACGAAAATGAAGATGAAATAATCGAAGCCCAAGAAGAGTTGTTACAAGACCAGCCTGGCCCATCACAGCCAAAAAAGAGGAGATTGTATGGAACATGTAACATCATCACACCAAGAATAGCCGCTGCATTTGATGCTTGCAAAATAAGCGACAGGTATGGAGTCCATATTTTGACGGCAGTAGCAGAAGCACTAGGACATGACACCACATCTTTGTCCATCAGCAGAACCACACTTCAGCGCTCTAGACAACGCATCCGCGAAGAAAGAGCTGGAATATTAAAAACTGCCTTCGGTAATTCTGAATTGCCGGCCCCAGTCATCCATTGGGATGGAAAACTTTTACCTTCCGCCACTGGAATGGGAAATATCGATAGACTTGCTATCTTAGTTACTAGTGGAGATATTGAACAACTACTTGGAGTATTCAATTCAACTGGAAGAGAACAGACTGAAGCAGTTTATGATGTGCTTTGTGAATGGAATTTGGACGAAAAGGTAATAGCTTTGTGTTGTGATACAACAGCATCAAATATGGGTTATATAAATGGGGCAGCCACACTATTGCAACAAAAATTAGAAAGAGATATTCTATATTTTCCTTGTAGACATCATATTTTTGAAGTGGTTTTGAGAAGTGTGTTTGACACAAAAATGCCTTTCTTATCTGGTCCAAATGTGCCACTATTTAAACGTTTTAGGGAATTCTGGCCTAAAATAGATCAAAATAAACTAAAAACTGGATTTCAGGTATCAAAAATTAAACACATTTTACAACCAGTTAAAGCCGAAATTGTAAAGTTTCTAAATGCAGCTTTAACTTTGCAACAGCCTCGTGATGATGATAAAGAATTTTTAATGCTTTCTAAACTTTTTGTTGAAGAAGAGCCCACTCACACGACATTCTATCAACCAGGGGCATTTCATCATGCACGTTGGATGGCCAAAGCCATTTACTGTCTAAAAATATTTTTTTTCCAAGATCAGTTCCAACTAACTAAAAAAGAAAAAATAGGTATTGAAGATATATGTCTCTTTATTGTAAAGGTTTATGTAAAGGCCTGGTTTACAGCGTCATTTGCTAGTAAAGCACCGCTTCATGACTTAGACTTTTGTAAAGAACTCATTAATTATCCAAATATTGACAAAGAGATATCTCAAGCCGCAAGTAGGAAAATAGTGAACCATTTGTGGTACCTTAATTCAGTAAATGTTGGCTTATCTTTCTTTGATGACGATATTTCAGTTACCACTAAAAGAGAAATGGTTAAAGCTTTGAATAGGAAAGCACCAAATCAAGAGGGTATTAAACGACTTATGATTAATAACATTACTGACGTTGAAAACAAGGAAATTCAGGACTTCATATGCGAGAACACTAAACAGTTTTTTCAAAAATTAGGTTTGTCTATGGAATTTTTGGAAAATGATCCAACAACATGGAGGGAAAATGAAAGTTATACCCGATGTTTCAATATTGTAAACAAAATTAAAGTTGTAAATGATGCCGCTGAGAGAGGAATCAAACTTATTACTGACTATAATGACATTTTAACAAAAAATGAAGACCAAAAACAGTTTTTACTCCAAGTTGTAAATGATTATAAATCACAGTTTCCAAATGTAAAAAAAGAAACCATGTCGCATGCTTTGGCCTAGTGCAAAAAATATTGTTTTCATTACTATATGTCTTGTAGATTTAGGATAATATTTGGTACTATGTATGAAAAAAACGTTTCATAATAAAATACACAAAGATAAAACGAGAGTTTTATTTCAAAAACTTCTAGTCTAGTTTTCTTAGACTACGAATTTACAGTAGTATGACACATGTCATAGTCACAACAGATAATGTGTTTGATATTTGTATGGCTTGATTAGTCATTCTAAAGATAAATGTTGCTGATTAAAAAAAAAACAATGCATCCACAAAAGAATGTAAATAATTCCATTTACTTTTATTATTGCATAATAATGCATTCTGCGGCACCCCTTGCCTTCAATTTGCCTCAATAATATTTTGAGGGGACTGTTTTTTCTTCAAATGGAACCATTTGCGGGGGTGAGAAATAAAAAAATTCGATTTCGAAAAAGATGGGCCACCCTAGTGTATATATATAACTTGCCCAAAAGTAGCGCCTCTACTTTTTCATGGTAACTTAAAAATATAGCGCGAATTTCAAAATGATATAAGCTATATGATAAAAAATAATTAAAAAAAAAAAAATTATGCACTTTTCTTTTTATCAATTTTCATATTCAATGCCAACGCGTTAAAAAATAAGATATAGGAGGGCGGGAGGGGGAAATGCAAAAAAAATACAAATTGAAAATTTAGTTAAAAAAAGACGTAAATTCATTTTTTATTTGCTTTGTATACATTTTATATGAAAAAAAAAGGAAAAAAATGTACTTTTAAAATTGAATTTCGCGCCATTATCACTCAGCCATTTTGAATTTTCCAATTTTCTTTTCAAATTCGTAATTAGTGACCTCGAAAATCCCCGAGTATAAAATTTGGACGATGTTTTATTAATTTTAGAGCAATTATTAAATTTTTTTTTAAACGGATGCAAATTATGTACTTTAGGATGCGTTTAATGGCTACAATCGGCCCATAAAGGGTCTTAAATGACCCAATATGTTACTTAAGGCTTGTATAATACTAAAACAAACCATTTTTCTCAATTTTTTATGAATCTTAAATGAATATGAAAAACCCTTGAAAAATGCACAAAAACAGCAAAAAATACACTTTTTTTGGATAATTATGCATTTTTAGGTACTTTCCCCGTCATTCTGTGAGAAATTTCAATCATTTATAAACTAGCTTACTTACTAATTAGTATTGAGTTGCATTCTTCTTTATTTTATTTTTTTTTGTAAAAACTTGATATTTATTATATACAGTGTGTGCTATTTAATACCGCAACGCCCCGTTATTTTGGCCGATTTATTTTTATTTTTTTTTACATATAAATAAATGCTCGATGTGCTTTTCTTGACTGTTTTGAAAAATTTGTAATTTTAATATTTTCAAGGCCTACTAAGCTCCTCTAAATGGGTCGAAATTTCGAGATCGACTATATAGGGTGTTTGTTATTCAATAGCCAAATTTAAAATTTCTCACTTTTCGACTGGGCCTGTATAAAAGTCGGTTAGGTTAACTAAAAGGGCAAGGTCTCTATTCGACTTAAGGAACATGAAATACTAAATGAGGAAGAAAAAAGAAAAGTTATTCTCTAATATAGTGTTTCTATACATTATTCAGTTGCTGTACGCAGGTGCCTTAGTGAAAATTTTTCAAACAAATGGAATAGCTTTTCATTTTTCTTCCTTATTTAGTATCTGATGTTGATGTCACCTTTTTAGTAAACCTAACCGACTTTTATACAGGCCCAGTCGAAAAGTGAGAAATTTTAAATTTGGCTATTGAATAACAAAAACCCTATATGAGGTATCGAGCTAAAATTTTGCATAGAGGTATTTGAGACAACTGCGAATCGAATACGCTATCCAATTTCTAGTAGTTGATCTCAAAATTTCGAACTCTACACTGTATATAAAATAATTTTAAAAAATTGGTGTCTATTATTATACTCTTCGCAAAAACGAAGAGCATGTTCCATTTGATCGGCACATTTCTAAAACCGTAAATATCGCTCGTAGAGAAAAAATTATCATATCATTGTGTTAGTGAACGAATTCTGAACGACTTTCAAAATGTCCGTCCGTCTGTCCGTCACGTTTCTTGTAAGCACGATAACTTAAGAAAGAAAAGTCCGATTGTATTGAAATTTGGAAAGTAAGTTAGTGTTAGCTAGAGGAAGAACCCTATTTGTGAATAAAATCAGTAAATAAGAACGCTACTAATCATTTTTATTTATACATTTTACTAATATATATTTCATAATACTAAATGTTGAAATATGAATCTCGAAAGATACACAGGGTGATTTTTTTTGGGCGTCTATTAGAAGTATATCGAGAAAGAAAAATGATATCGATCTGAAAATTTGGCTATAGGCCTAACGGGGTAGGATCTATTTAACGAAAATATTTTCAAAATGGTGGCATTTCCGGTTATACCGGAAGTTGACCCCAACTTTGTTATTTTAAATAGAATGCCCCCATTTTCAATTTTTTTTTAGATTCTGCAGTTAATTTAAAGAACATTTCGTTAAAGGTTTCCTATAGCTAAAATTAATATTTCCGGAGATATTAATTTTTTTCCTAAAATTTTGACAGAAAAGTTGTATAACATAAAAATTAATATCTCAGTAACAATAATTGATAACATGTTGATTTTTCAATGAGGGTAAGACAAGGTATTAGAGTTACTCATCATGTAAGAAAATTATCGAAATATCCACTAAAAAGTTTCTAAAATTATTGACATATGTCGACCACACAAAAACAGCAAAAACTCATTTTTTTTAAATGGCACCATACCTAACTAAATGCACCATTCGATAGAGAAAAAAAATGCGCATCTAACCATGTATCATGTTCCTATACCCAAAATGTAGGGTTCTTTAGATATTTGCGATTTTCTAATTTTATCAATGAAATGAAAAAATGAAAATTGTATAATTTACTAATAATAAAAATTTTATAACGAAACATTAATTATACTGTTCAATATGTTCTCCATTAACCTCTAAACATTTTAGAATCCTATTATTTACTGAGTGTGTAGTAGCACTCCGAATTTCATTTGGGTCCAAACCTTCGAATGCTCTTTGAACTCTATCCAATAGTTCCTCTCGGTTAGTTACCGGGGTTCGATAGACCTCACTCTTTATACGGCCCCATAGGTAAAAATCCATTGGGGTCAAGTCAGGAGACCTGGCAGGCCAAATCCATGGACCCAAACGCCTTATCCACCTGTCATCGAACATCTGATCCAATTCGTTACTAACTGGTCTGGTATAATGACTTGGAGCTCCATCGAGTTGGTACCAGCATGAAAAGTATTGATTAACAGGTAAATTGTCTAAAAAGTTCATTACGACAATTCTTAAAATTTCTAAATATCTTGGTTCATTCAAATTTTCGTCGTAAATGTGGTAACACAATTTATTGCCCATTAACAAACAAAACACATTAAAACTAAATTTATACTGAAAATTCCTCGGTCGCATAACATGAGGATTTTGATTGCCCCAAAAATGCGAATTTCTGCGATTGAAAATACCTTCTTTTGAAAATTTTGCCTCATCAGTCCAAACAATTTTTTCTAAAAATTGAGGGTCTTCTTGTGTTCGGATTAATATCATTTCGCAAAATTCTGTTCTTCGCTGTGGATCTTCAGGATAAAGTTCTTGCACAGTAGTAAATTTAAAATTATGGAATTTATGATTCACTAAAATCTTCCGAATGGAACTGTAGGAAATGTCCAAATCCGCTGCCGCTGAACGAATCGAATGATTGGGATTTGCATAGAAATAGGCCAAGACGTTAATTTCATTATTTTCATTTGATGTTATAGGTCTGGCTAGTGTTCTTTCTGCGTGTCGACTGCCAAATCTAACAAAATTGCTTTGCAATCTTCTAAACTTTTGTGGATTCATTGATGGTAAATCAGGATACGTTTCATTAAATTGTCTGCATGTTCTGCTAATTATTTTGTCACACTGTCCATGAATGTTAAATAAATTCAAAATATCCGAGTGTGAGTAATTGTTTGCCATTTTCCCCACAGTAAATAAGTACAACAGAAACTACGTGTAATGAAATACAATAACATAAATTACCTATCTGTCACATTTTGTTGTATTTTGTTTTGTCAACACTCAAAGCCTACTCTATAGAAGACGGCACTCTTTGAGATACTCTTCAATTTTCATTAATAACACCGAAAATCGTAAATATCTAAAGAACCATACATTTTGGGTATAGGAATATATTACATCGTTAGATGCGCATTTTTTTTCTCTATCGAATTGTGTATTTAGTTAGGTATGGTGCCATTTCAAAAAAATGAGTTTTTGCTGTTTTTGTGTGGTCGACATATGTCAACAATTTTAGAAACTTTTTAGTGGATATTTCGATAATTTTCTTACATGATGAGTAACTCCAATACCTTGTCTTACCGTCATAGAAAAATCAACATGTTATCAATTATTGTTACTGAGATATTAATTTTTATGTTATACAACTTTTCTGTCAAAATTTTAGGAAAACAATTAATATCTCCGGAAATATTAATTTTAGCTATAGGAAACCTTTAACGAAATGTTCTTTAAATTAACTGCAGAATCTAAAAAAAAATTGAAAATGGGGGCATTCCATTTAAAATAACAAAGTTGGGGTCAACTTCCGGTATAACCGGAAATGCCACCATTTTGAAAATATTTTCGTTAAATAGATCCTACCCCGTTAGGCCTATAGCCAAATTTTCAGATCGATATCATTTTTCTTTCTCGATATACTTCGAATAGACGCCCAAAAAAAATCACCCTGTATATCACAGACATTCAATTTTTGTAGTAATGTGTGATGGTCCAGTGGCTAAAGTTTTGTCTTGCAATCCAAAGTTCGTGTGTTCGAATCCCACACAGGTTGGATGTTTCTTTTTCAATTTTTTTTTTCATATATTTTTTTTTCACAACAAAGTTGGTATCACAAAATTTGGGATGTCCAAAAACTGACATTATTTACAAAAAAACTGCGAAGAGTATCCTATAGAATGTGTAACAATTATATAAAAAGCTCAGTAAATTGGCGAAGAGTACGTTTTTTTATTTATTATTTTTATACTTATTATTTACTATTTATTATTTATTCGCTGAAGAAGCATTTTTAAAAAATTATAAATAAATTATATAAAAAACAATTACAAGGAACATATTATTATGTTTTACATTATACATTCTACGAAGATCTAGAAACGTTACTACACACAATCAGGGTTACGCGGAATTATATGAAAAACAATCACAACAAACATATGTCTTACATTATCGAAATAAAACAATATAGTTTAAAGTGCTGCATTTCGGTCAGTGGTTTTAGCTCAGCAACCAACAAAACCTAATTGAAAGAAATTTTATTTAGTTTAAAGAAGATTGCTTGATTTTTTATTTAATGAGTAAAACGTCAAAAATTACAATTTAATAGAAAAAATTGGACTTGCTGTATAAATTGCTATTTAGTGGAGTAAAAAACAGGGAAAAGTCGCTTCCTTCTCGAGTTTTTTTTTAATTTTAGAACAAACCTAGATATATACTATTTCGTTAAGTAGGTCGATGTTCATTAGAAATCATGAAATACGACATTTTTTAGTGGTCACGAACATTGTTATTTTTAAAAAGGTGTGAAATTTTGTTTTTTTTTTAATCATGTTTTTTTGAACATCTAATGCCATAACTCAACAATGAATGGAGCTATCCACATGAACTTTTTTTTGTTATAAAACACACACTTAAGCGCTTCTATCTGTGTACAGTATTGTTAACTAAAACATTTTTAAGTTTGTTAAAAACTTAGATAACCTTGAAAGTTCAGAAAATACGCAGTCAAATTTTCACTAAGCTACAAACTTTTGTGTTTTTGGAAATTTTGTATAACATGCTGCGAAGAAAATAAAGCCAAAAGCCCAAAAAAGTTTTTGATAGCATAATTTTTATTGTGTCTTTTATAGTGTAGGTACAGTGATTTTTTTTAGAGCGCGCGAATTGCAGAAATTGAGTATTAATACGCCCGCGTCCACTAAAACTAACTAGTCTCAGGGCGCTGTACTATCAACGTTATTCGTTCTCTTCGAAGGTCAAATTATAAAACCACTGCCCAAGGAATCACTACTTCCACATCCATATCTTCTATCCAAGTCTCTTAGAACGAAAAAAATTTGAATGTGGAAATCATTCTTTATGGAACTTTAATAATATAATATTTGAAATCGTCTACCCCAAAAACCTATAAAACGATATGCCACATCGGTAGTGAGGCTGAGGGTGGTGGAAGGGGGGTGGTAGTAGTGGTGGATAAAGTAAAAAAAAATTGAGGCCTTTGGTTCTTGTACACACACTAAATGACAATTTTATTTTTTTCGCCCCCTTAAATAATGGGGTGGGAACTGGTAATGGGGGGTGGTTAATGCCAAAAAAAATTTTTGAGAGCTTAGCTTCTCTTATATATACTAAACACCAGTTTTATGGACTCTTACTTGCTTGATTTGAATATTTACCTCCATCTACCCCCAACCCTTTCACGGAATAATCTAGTTCCAGATCTCGTTAAAATACATGGTACGTGTACCAAATTTCAAGTCAATATCTTAAACGGTTCCAGAGTAATCGTGCGCACAAAAAAGTTACAGACAGACCGACAGACAGAATTTTTTTTTGCTCAAACTTAAAATCTCGACGTTTCATGACATTCTAAGCCTATTTGGACAATAAAAATTTTCAAAAATATTTCCACTGAATGTGGAAGTAAAATGTGTAACGATATTCTTTCTCTTATTACCACTTGTATTATATTGTAGAACGTATGGTCATTGTGCGAATTGTGCGTAGATTATCTACTTAAAAAACATTTAAGATAAATAAGCAATCTAAGTTTCATTGTAAAATGGAGTGAATTTTATGGCGTAGTAATAGAGGAAAACGATAAACTTGTGCACAAGCCATGGAAACAGAGTTTAGAGACTATAATTAGGAAATTAAAAAAGACTTAATTTAGGATGTTTTTTTCTTTTTTGTTACCTAATTTAGGCGAATTTACTCAATTCACATGTCTACAAAAAAAAAATTCTGCTCCAAGGACTAAACCTATCATGCCTTAAGTATTTTTGTGTGCTAAATCCGAATCTTCAATTAAAAAAATTTTCTACTGCGTATATTTCGAGTAAATTCCGGTTTTTATTGTCAAAAAACCGTATTTTGATGATAAAAACCGCGATTTATTCGAAATCTACGCGGTAAAATTTTTTTTTAATTGAAAATTCGGATTCAGCATACAAAAATACATAAGGAATGATAGATTTAGTCATTGGAACAGAATTTCTTTTTTTGTAGACCTTTGTACAAAGTGTACCTGTGCCACAGATCTACAAGAAAAAAAGTTATGTTCCAAGGACCAAACTTATGTATTTTTGTGTGCTGAATCCGAATTTTCAATTTAAATTTTTTTTTACCACGTAGATTTCGAGTAAATCCCGGTTTTTATCGTCAAAATACGATTTTTTGACAATGTTTGACGTTTGCTCGAAATCTAAGTGGAAAATTCAGATTCAGCACACAAAAATACTTAAGGCATGATAGGTTTAGTCCTTGGAGCAGAATTTTTTTTTGTCGATCTGTGTTATTGTGTGGATCTAGGGTAAAAATGCAATGCATGGGAGTTTCGGATAGGGACTCTGACACAGGAAATGTCGGATACAAATATTAAGATTGCCACGTGCTTTAAGAAACTGTCTTTTTCATTTAGCTCCAATAATAACGCAAAAAAAGGAAAACTCGATAGTTTACTTTTTATCAAAACACTCCAAAATTATTACTTCTTCCTAAACTTCTGTTTATGGGATTTTATTAGCCCCCTAATTGCGCAACATTTTTTCCATTTTAGTATAATATTATTTTTCACCGTTTCCGAGATCCCAATGCAATGCATACTCCATTTAAGATTTTTAATTGCTTCGATAATTCCTCCATACTAAAGAATCCGTAACTAGCAAACTATTGCTAATAATGAAAAAATTTTTTTTCTAAAAACTTTTTTAGTCTATTCACTTCATTTTCTTCACAGCATGTTACACAAAATTTTCAAAAACAAAAAAGTTCCTCGCTTAGTGAAATATTGATGGCGTATTCTCTAAACTTTCAGGGTCATCTACGTTTTTGGCATGTTCAAATTTTTTTTATTAGCAATCCTATGAATAGAGAGAAGCGCTTAAGTGTGTGTTTTATAACAAAAAAAAGTTCACATCGATAGCTCAATTCATTTTTGAGATGTGGCGATGGATGTACAAAAAAACATGATTTAAAGAAAAATTAAATTTTACACTTTTTTTTAAATAAAAATATCTGTGACCACTAAAAAATGTCGTATTTTGTGTTTTTATGTGTAAAATGATGTTGTTGGTAATACCCACTGTGTCTGATCTTGTTCTAAGCTCATAAAAAAAAACGACACAATTTAAACTCTTTTTTGCTCCTCTAATTGAAAAATTTGAGGAAAAGAGTACGAATATTAATAATTTAATCCATGAATGATTGAAACTTACAACGTTCGATACAGTAGTTGCCACATCTTGCAAAATCCTAAAATCAACTTTTCTTAACTTATCAATTAATTCACTTGAATTTGAGGTGAGTATTCCTAGTGTCGCCCCTATTGCGCGAGCTGTTTCTTTAGCCCTTCTGTTTAGAGCCCACAAACATAGAGAGCTACCACTTTCCAGAATAGCAGCTCTATATAAACCTAAAACAAACGTAAATTAAATTGTTTCAGGTAACTCTTTTCATCACCAAATGACGACAACATGGTTGGCGAAATACGAGTTGAGTGGCAGTATTCGAGTGCATTGTTACTAATGTTCAAGTATTTCGGTTTTAGTAAAAGCATAAGACGCGGGAAGAAATCTGTTTAATTGTTAATGCATTAACTATTATTATAATGTTATTTTCTGGTTTTTAATTTAAGGAAAATGCCATTTAAAAAAATAATTTTTTATAGAAAACAATGAAATTTAACATCACGGCATATTTTAACATTTAATCAATTTTTTCTAATAAAGTTTTCACCAAAATGAAAAATAAGGCGACTTCTTTCTTGCCCTATTTTTAGATTTTCCGTGTGTTTGAGCACCCGGTATATGTATTTAATGTGTGTACATTTTTAATACATTCTATTTTTGATTTGCCAAAAACATCACACTTGTAACATGTTCCAATAGAAATATCTTATCTTGTCTTATTAGCCCAAAGTGAACACTCTGTTTATAATATACGAAAAAAATATTTTTTTCTAACCCTTGTATGTACCTACTGGAAAATTCGAAATAATTGCGTAATGATATCTTACCCTTTGTTTCCCTTATTTGCAAAAGATACGCCACTGAAGCAGCGCCTGCACTTTCCCCGAAAATGGTGACTTTGGCGGGATCTCCTCCGAAATACTCAATATTTCTTTGAACCCATTTTAAGGCTAGCACCTGGTCCTTGAGGCCTAAATTACCCGGGCATGCCAAATCTTCCGTACTCATGAAACCGAACACGCCCAAACGATAGTTAAAACTAACAAAAATGACACCTTCCTCCAATAAAAAATCTGGACTAAATTTTTCATATGAAGAATTACCTCCGACAAAGGCACCACCATATATCCAAACCATAACTGGCACATTTTTCATTGTAAGCTAAAACAGTCAAAACTAGATGTAAATATTGTACTCTTTGACGATTTATTATACAGGATGGTAAATGGTAAACTAGATAAAGAAGTCTATAATCGGAGATTATTTTCGAATATACATGGCAAGACAAGACAAAATTACAGGATCAAGTGCCTTCTTTTTTAATGGAATGCTATGTTTATCAGTACATTTTTACTTCCTAAATATCGCAAATCAAACATATAAACCAAGATCCCGTGAACGCCAGACCTACGTTATTTTATAAAATTTGAAAATTTTTCTACGGAAGTACACTACTACAGGTAAGAAGAATTGGCTACTATGAACAGTTAGTCGCGGTGGCTTTGACAGGTGACAGGTAGCAAAGTTGTATAGAATTGCTGCTCAAAATCGTTATACTATAAAGCGTAATTTTTTGATATTGTTTACGAGATGCTATAATAATTCACGTCCTCCACTGCCAGACACTTTCTATGGTGGCTTCGACTTCAGAGTAGGGGGCAGTTTGGAGCGCTCGGCGAAAAATCGGTGGTACGCGATTTTTCAAAGCGGATATCTCCGAAACGGCTACTTTGACGTCAAAAATGGTTATAATGGTTATAAGTATACGGGCTCTGATTATAAATAAACAATTTGTCCATCAGACATTTTATTATCAAACTATTTTTTATTATTAGGTTCATAGTAAACAATAAAATTTTAATAAAATATTGAAATTTGATTCATAATTACTTTTAAATATATTTTAGAAAACCACGTTTATAAACGGAAATTAATTTGCTATTGATTTATTAAATTTATTTTTTAACAATGTATTAACTGTAAAATTATGGTAATAACCAAAGGAGGAGGGTCAATTTGTGCGGTTTCTGCCCCAAATTATTTTTGGACGAAAAAAAATCAGAAAACATTTTTTTTAATGTCTGCTAACAATAATAAGTCGATTTTACCCTAAACGGACGATCCTCCCCCCCCTCAATCCTGAACATGCCATCACTTGCTAACAGCGTTCTTGGGGAGATATATCGCTTTCAAACTTATATTTGATTGATAAAATACCACACTACCACACTAATTCCCTTTTAACTGTATCCGCTTTCAATTATCATTTTTTCCCGTTTTACTATTTATTCGTTTGCGGGAAATATAACAAAATATCTAAGCTTGCTCACCAGACTTGACCAGGGTGTCCTGGGATTTTTGGGGTCGCTGATTTCGAACCCGAAGTTCGTTAATGGGGGGTCGACGTTTAGGGTAAAATCGACTTATTATTGTTAGTAGACATTAAAAAAAAAACGTTTTCTGATTTTTTCATCTAAAAATAATTTGGGGCAAAAACCGCCCAAATCGACCCTCTTCCTTTATTTTTAATTTATAAATAATTTTTACATAATTGAATTATCCGATAAACCTAACTGACTGTCTCATTTGTACTCGCTTTTATATACATTTGCCTTCCTTTGCGCTCATACCTACATCTGACCTTTAACTAAGTCTAGTAGGGGGCTGGAACCTTCGAAACTGTCTGGCTGCTTGGAAAAATTAGAACTTTTTAAAAACCCCCGATCAATGTATCTAATCGTACCAGTTTCATATGACCGAATCAAAATGAGGCCGAAATCACATTCGGCTACCATAATTGTCTGCACATTTTCAATTTTACTTCAGTCGGACAATTTCTAGAGAAGTTCAACATGGCGAATTTAAGATGGCGACCAATCATCAAAATCTAATATGGCCTAAAACCTTCTCGACAAAATACTTCTTCAAGTAAAAAAAGTGCATCAAAATCGGATTACCCGTTGAAGAGATATGAAGCCACAGATAGACAGACAGACAGACAAACATACAAACATACTTCTTGGGTCGAGGGTAAAAGTTAACCAACTTCAAACTTTTTGTTATTTTTTGTTGATGCGTTAATTTCTTGAAGAAGTGTCTATTCATTGCGTCGTTCCTATCCGATATAAAACTTATAGTTTAAACCGAATCCTTCACCATTTCTTAGAATGCAACGTATGAGAGAATACACTACACGGGTCAAATTGTAGTGTCAAAACTAAAAAATGTGTCCGCCATCTTGGGGAGTCCGCCATATTGAATTTAGTGTGACGTCATTTTATTTTCGTATTCTTCCCAGCAAACATGGGGGTGCATAAAAAATAACTAATCCGCCATCTTTGGGAGTCCGCCATATTAGATTTAGAATGTCGTCAGTATATCAAGTATTTTTGTTTTTGTACAATCTTAGCGAAGGAAGGGTACACTCTTCAGGCACAATTTCTTATTAAAATTCTTAACAAATTTTATATTCATCGATCGATTCTCTTCGAAAACAATAAGTTTCTTCCTCCGGTTAACACTAATTGTGTCCCTTATACAAGTTGTCCGGAAATACCGATGCAAATGTTTGTCATTATATTAATACTTACTGAAATACAGGATTACTAAGCAAATAGCTATAGAACTGCAGGCAAAATATTACCCATTCCTTATAGATCACCTGTATATGTTCCAAATTCGAAATAAAAATGATAAGTCCAATAGAAGTTAGCCCGACTCCAACTTTTAATAATTTCAGAGTAACATTATTAAACATATTTTAATGATATCTAATCCACACAAAGTTGGTTCCAACCTTAGAGACACCCTGTACATTACGGTTAGATATCTTGTACGTATTTATATTGTTGTATGCTTAATCAAAAACCTTAGTAACAGTTTGGTCTAAAATTGTAATAAAACATAGTTTATATAAAACATGATGATACACGCCTCTGACGGTGCCCTGAATAGCGAATATGATATAATTTCAATAAAAATATTTTACCATATTTTATACGTTATCGAATATAATAGATATTGGCAATCGGTAATGCCCGACTGGAACTTTTCACTTTATAATAATCTTATTAAAAATACCTTAATCATATTTTAAGGTAAAATGTAATCATCTAATCTACCACAGAGTTGGTGCAACCTTAAAAACACCCTGTACATTACGGTTTAGACATCTTGTACATCTTCATATTTTTGTGTGCTTAATCAAAACCCAGAGTAACATTTTGCTCATTTGTAATAAAACATACTTTATATAAAAGATGAGAGTTCACACGCCTGTGACAATCGCCCTGTATGACGAATAGAACCTGATCTTAATAAAACATAACTGTCTACCCAAGCACAAAACCCATCATAAATAAATAATTTTTAATTATAGGTACCTATAATCGATAATAATTGTCGAATAGTTATTTACGTTTATTATCAAATCAGCAGTGTTTATTTTTAAATCGTATGCATCCCACAACTAATAAACAGTGTAACATCAAGTCAATCACCCTATCGGTGATTCCACATACTTCTACTTTACACTGCGAAGCTGTCGTTACACTTCTCTACTAAACTAATGCCATCGTAATACCCGTGGTTCGCAACAAACGCTCTGTTTGCGGTCGTCTAGTTAGCCTTGCCTCGGCCATTGTGAATTGTGATTATTTTCCTCAGTTTCAGTTATCACGCGAGTTTGGTTTCGAGACGTGTGAACTAACATTCATTGGTGCAGACTCAAAAAGCGAAATAATAATTGGTATTTTGTGATAGAAGACAATAGTTAAAGTGTTAGTTTGTAGTTTATGCGAGTGAAACAAAGGCAAGAAGTGACTCACGATTCGGTGTTGTTGATGATAACCCCACTTTGTTGATTGCCGCGTTTTTAATATTATTCAGCAATGTGTTAATAAATTCTAAAAACTTCAATTCATGTGTGTGTTCGGGTTAATTAGTGCCGTGGTGATTGGTTTTAACATTATTCAACAAGTGAAAAATATATTACAAGAAACTTGTGATAGCATTTACTATTCAATTTGGACAGTGTGTTGTGGACATGGGAAAGCATTCGTTGGATAGCCTTACGACATCGGGGCAAGGTATGTATGATTTGAAAACTGATTATTTATATACGTTTTATGGGCAATTACAATTTTTCATTGACAAAAACGAAAGAATATTACAATTATAGTAGATGGTTTTTGTTCGGGACAACTTCTAGATGGTTCTGTAACTTATTTATGTCCTTTTTATTTCATAATTATCATGGTTCTTCTAGCATTTCAAGTAAAAAGTTGCGAAGCACCAGTTTTTTTACAGTTTTTAATTTTGTTTGCATAAGTACCTATTAGTCAGCCACTTTTTTCAATTATTATAGATATACCTAACCAATTGTAGATATAGGTATGAAAATGAAAAGTATTATTGCATTTAATCAGTGCATTTCTAAAACCGGAGATATATATCACTCGTAGAGAAAAAAAAATCGTATCATTGTGTTATGCCTAGTCTTGTACCTAATACAGTAACCAGAGCTTTTTTAATTAGATTTCGTTTCTTTTTGACAGTCTAATAGTAAATATATCAAAGGAAAGTTCCTATATTATACGGGGGCTTGCTCATTTGCACCTAATAAAACATTGGAACTGACAGAATCAAATTTTGAGAAGTAGCCTAGTCAACGGGGGCCCATTTAAGTGCTAATAAATGGATTTTGATGAAACCTTGTGCAATGTGTTTGTAATGACGTTAATAAAAAAGTTGAAAAAAGGATTAGAGTAGGAAATGATCGGAGGGGGTAGAAAACACCCTTTTTATCACGGGTTCCCTAACTTGTGGAATTAGGTCAAAAATGAAAAGAAAAATAATATATTTACTTTTTTGGTCCAAAATAAGATGTTTTTACTCTTGTGAATTTTTTCGAAAAATGCATATTTTTCGAAATATGGCCACTCTAAAATTCCTAAAAGTGGGAGAGGGGAAATGAAAAAGTTGAAAAAAAAAATCTGAAAAAATTCAGAGGAATGTATCATCGAAATACAAGACTTTTTTTATTTGCAACTTTTCTGTAAAGTGTGTTTTCACCGAGTTTTCCCGGAAAAAACATGAAAAACAACCCCTATTAATGTGCAAAAAATGTAGTACAGTAAAAGTTGACCTTCTCTATAGGGGGTGCTCACAAATAATTCCCGGCAAGCTGATTTTTTCAAGGTCGATGGAGAGGTGTCTCCCGTGTATCCGACCAAAAAGTCACAGTCCACCCTTGAAGGGTGTTCCATTTAAAATAAGCAAGTTGGTGTCGACTTCCGGTATTTTTGGAAGTGTCGCCATTTTGAAATTATTATTTTCGCACTCGCAATGGTCGACTATGGTAGGGTACCAAACCTCAAATGTCTATCTCATCTGCAAGTGAGAAATATTCTAATGGCCGCCTTAAAAGAATCACCCTGTATAAATAGGTTTCATATTTTTTTGTAATAATATATATGAATCACGCTCATTTTTCGAATTTTCATGTATTTTTTAATGTGCGAAATATGTAGTACATTACTTATCGTGAAAAACTACCTGTAACTCGGAAAATTAGCAAGTTACAAAAAAATTCCAAGAGACAAAAAATATTTAGAAGGCCGCAACGCATAAGTCTGAGTTTTTTCAAATTTTTAAATCACATATTTTTAAAGCTCTACAATTTCAAGGAAAAGGGTAGTTTTTCATGTTTTTACAGAAGTACTCGGTGAAAAGGCACTTTACAGAAAAATTGCAAATAAAAAAGTCTTGTATTTCGATGACACATTCATCTGAATTTTTTCAGATTTTTTTTTCAACTGCGACATTTCCCCTCCTTTTAGGAATTTTCGAGTGGCCATATGTCGAAAAATATGCATTTTTCGAAAAAATTCACAAGAGTAAAAACATCTTATTTTGGGCCAAAAAAGATAAATATATTGTTTTTTTCTTCATTTTTGACCTAATTCTACAAGTTACGGAACCCGTGATAAAAGGGGTGTTTTCTACCCCTTCCAATCATTTCCTACTCTAATTTTTTTTCAACTTTTTTATTGACGTCATTGCAAACACATTGCACAAGGTTTCCTCAAAATCCATTCAATAGCATTCAAATTAGAGATTTTGGTCATTTTAGCGCTCCGTTGACTGGACTAAAGAGGTTCTATGTAACTTTTCATATGGGTAGATTGATATTGATAGATTGATAGTTTTTAAGTTATAACGACTTGAAAAGTGCCAAGCTAAAAAGCTTGAAAAGAAAAGGTAGTTCAAGACGATTTTTGTCAAATAACTCGAAAAGTGTTACATTTAAGGATATAATTTTGCAGAGTGAGGGGGAAATTGCGTTTATTTTCGTATTATAAATATTCAAAAAACCAAACATAGTATAATCTTTAAAACTGTTTTAGATTATTGCTATTGTTCTAATATATATAGTTTTGATTGTACATTTCTGTTGTACTTGAACATTGTAGTTTGTCAATTAAAATAGTTCCTAATTTCATTATTAGAGCATGGCATTTATAAAGTGACAATTTTTGAATCTTGCTAATGCGAGACATAAGATACATAATGGGAAAAATTGTCCAAGTTCAAAAATTGATGAGCGGGGGGGAGAAATCTGAAAAAACAAATTTTGTCCAGGTTTCAAAATTGATAAGCGTGGGGAAAAAATCTGTATTTTTATCCAGATCTCAAAATTGACGACTGAAAAAAAAGACGACGATATGATGAAATATGAAAAAAAAATTGGCGAGCTGGGGTGCGAAATTTAAAAACCAACGCGGGACTTTTCCTAGACAACACCTCGAGAAACGGGACTGTCCCGCCTAATCCGGGACGAATGGTCACTTTAGGCATTTACCTATATACAAAATTTATGATAAAAATTGTACTTACTATAGGGTTGTATTCCTTAGAGTAATGGGAAGTATCTGAAACTATTTTAAAGATTAGGGTCAGCGGGGGTAATTGTAAATGAGGGGTAATTGTAAACGCATATTAGTTTTCTATTTAGACCTTTTGCTATTCGGCCATAGATGGAGCGGTATGTTCGTTTATAATTTCTTACTTACCAACTCAAGAAACAGCCATTTTAAATAGTGTTTATGGAAGTTACAGGTGTTTGAGTTGATGTTGTCAGGAAAAAGTGAATTTTAGAATTGCACGGCTATCCGGGTTATTGTAAAATTGTAAGTTAAAGGTAAGCCACATTATATATTTCTATATAGACATTTAATTTACTATTTGAACAACTGTTTACGTTAATATCAGCCCATATATTGTGCTAGAGATAACCTAAATAGCCTGTTTACATTTACCCCCATGATTTTTCTAACTGGGGAAATTGTAAACACATAAGTACGGGGTAATTGGAAACAGTATTAAATTGTTTTGCATATATTTATATTGCTAATTAAAACATTTTTTTTTAGTTTTTAGACTTCACAATGCCAAGGACACATGTGAGAAAAAGACCAAGGCCAACTTACTCACCTCAGGATTTGATGAATGCTGTTAACGATGTTTCAAATAAAAATAAAACTTACCGCCAAGCTGAAGAAGTGTACGGGGTACCTATTGCTGTGATTTATCATAGAATTAAGGGAAGAAAAGTGCCCATTGAAAAGCTGGGAGCTGGCAGGCCACCTGTATTAGATGCCAACACCGAAAATCAGATAGTATTGTGTCTAATTGCTCGCGCTCGTATGGGTTACCCATGCGATAAAGAAGAGCTTAAAGATTTAGTTTCCGAATATGTTAAAGTGAATAATGTTAAAAATCCTTTCAAAGATGACAGACCGGGGGAAGACTGGTATCAGTGTTTCATGAAAAGACAACCTACTCTATCTTTGAAAAAAGCGGAACATCTCCAAACCTGTAGGAGCACGGCTAGAGACCCGGATAAAGTTTACGATTTTTACGAAAAGCTTGGTAATTTATACAAAAAATGCGGTCTGCAAACAGAGGAAAAAGCCATGTTTGTATACAACTGTGATGAAAGTGGATTCCCAAGTGACCCAAGCAGGTTACGGGGAATTGGAGAAAAAGGGAAACCTTTGTCAAGAATTTCTGGAGGATCTGGTCGGGAATCAACTTCAGTATTATTATGTGCATCAGCTGATGGTCATTTTCTCCCACCATTGATTATATTTAAAGGTGCTGCAGTTCAGGCTCGCTGGACATCCGAGCAAGCCTATCCTGGAACACGATATGCTGCATCAAGCAATGGCTGGATGGAAGAGCCATTTTTCTTCTCGTGGTTCAAAGACGAATTGTTCATATAAAAAAAATTAGAAAAAACCAAAATTTACCAAATGAGTCTGCCGTTCTTATATTTGATGGACACAGCAGCCACATCAGTATCAGAATAATTAAAGAAGCTATCGACAATAACATAGAATTGATACGCTTGCCAAGTCATTTAACAGATCGAATACAACCACTGGACAAGTGTGTCTTCGGACCAATCAAAATCAAGTGGGATAAAAAGCTTGTTGAACATGGAAAAAAACAGATGGGAAATGCATCCTCCAGATTAAGCAAAGAAGAATTTTCTAGACTATTAGGACTAGTTTTGAAAGAATCAATAACTCCTCAAAATGTGAAGAAAGGCTTTATCTCAACAGGATTGTTTCCGATAGATCATTCTAAGTTTCCGGAAGATTTATTTGATCCAGCAGATTTACAGCAGTATAGAGCAAAAAAAAAACAAAAAGTGTCAATAGATACTAAAACCACGAATAACAATCCTGAAGAAATACCTGGAACCTCTACATCTCAAGAAGAATCCATCCCTCCTACTACACCACAAAAAGGGGTCATTTGTGAAAATGATGAATCGCCAGTTGCATTGGACCGCATACAAGCTGTAACCAAGGACTTGAATGTAAAGTTTAGACAACCCTTTCCTGAAGCCACTCCAAAAACTGTGATTGACATTTTTTCACATGTAATTAAAAAAACAATTGAAGAACGAGTTGCTAAACCTCAAACCTCTGCGAATGAAAAAAAAGTACCAGTTCCTCGCCTGAAACAGTCAAGTTATGGTGAAGTATTAACAACCGTCGAAGTACTAGATAGACTCAAAGAAGCTGAAGAAAAGAAAAAAAAGAAGACAGCAAAGAAAAAGAAATCTAGAAAGAACAACTCGAAGGAGACTTTAGAAATTGATGAATCTACTGGGAAAGAAACAATATTAGAAACAAACTTTACCAAAGACAGCAGTGATGAAGAGAATATAGAAGACTTGAGAATTCAAATGGAAATAGAGGGTACTCCAGAAACTGAGTACGAAAATCCACAAATAGATAGCATTATTCCAGGTGCTTACGTGTTAGTTGATCTTGTTGGAGGCAAGAGAAATACTACACATTTTACTTATGTTTGTGTAGTCAATTCTGTACAGAAAAATGAATATGCTGTTACAGGATTTAAAAGCATCGATGCCAAAAAAACTACTTTTATTTGTAAAGAAAACGATAACTTTGTAATAAATTTTATGTCCATCAAGGCTCTACTACCAACTCCTTCAATAACCATTCAGGATCGAAAAATGGTCTACATCTTTCCAGGGGCAATCAGTGTAAATGAACAATAATTCAGCTTCAGTTTAAATATTTATCATTAGGTACAATGTAAAGCATTTTTTTAATAAAGTTTCTGCATTTCAAAAGGTATAAACTTTAATATGGGGTAAATGTGAACGGGGTAAATGTAAACAAAGAAGTAGACATCTCTGCTTCCACTGAGAGATAGAAAATCATGTGTTTACATTTTCCCCTGAGATTTAAACATATACCTTAGATAGGTTTAAAATTGCATGTTTACAATTACCCCTCAATACATGGGGTAAATGTAAACACTACGGGGTAATTGTAAACTTGATTTTTTACAAAAAAAACAAACTTTTTTTCGAAATAGAAAGTTAATACATATTTTAAAATAACCCATAATGGACCTATGAAAACTGCAAGCCTGAATAAGCACTTTAACAATTTTTTCCATCTATCTAAACTTTAACATTGATTAAATCGTTTACAATTACCCCCGCTGACCCTATTAGATGATTTTTTAAATATTTATAATAAACCAAAAACAAACGGATATTTCCCTCTCACTCTGCAAAATAATATCCTTAACTAAACAATGCTACAGACAAATAAGAGAACTACTAAACTCAAAGTGAATTTCGTTTTTTTCTAATTTCTGTTGAATCAATCATTTCGAAAAGTAATTTCTAGGCACTGTACTATTAGCACTGAACAACTTTTAAAATGTCCGTCCGTTACGCTTCTTGTAACAACTTAAGAAAAAAAAGTCCGATTTCTCTAAATTTGGACAGTAAGTTAGTGTTAGCTAGAGGAGGAACTGTATTGTTTTTAAAGAAAATCGATCAGTAAATACGAAACTTATGAAACATTTTTACACAAAAATATACCTGTGTGAAAAGTGTTGTAACTTCGATTAAAAAATCCTACTAGCACTTCGCCAATCAAGATGATCATCGGGAATATTATCTGGTTTTGCTTCTGCTCGGCAACTTGTCAAATTTCTCTTATAAGTAGGTACAACACGAAATATTATTTTGATTCTGTAGCATAACAGACCCCAAGTAGTAAGAAGAAATGCAGAAAATGGTTTTTTTTCATTCCTATTTTTAGCAAATCGAAATACCTACTATAGACTATGCAGGGTTGATTTATTATGATTTTGACCAGTCCACAAAAGCTGATCAAAACCACCAGTTTGTTCGATTGTGGTTTTTTCCAACCCACTTTATTATTATGGGAACTATGTAGGTAAATGGTCATGTCATCAAAGTATTTTTATAAGCAACAATTTACATTATTATGTATCAGAATTTATTTTTGGCGTCAAATATATTAATTTGTTCATCACAAAAACAAGGCCAGCAATATAAAGAGTCTCGGCGGTTAAGTATGTGGAATTGGGCCCAGTGGCTTATTGGGCTATTCATTCACATAGACGAGGAAATATAACACAAAAATAGCCCTAACCTACAATTTTTTTGGCAGTAAGTCGGATTGAGATGGGGTTTTTTGCATTCGCTTCGTTAACTAGTCTAGAAACTTTGTGCCATATTTTGGTCTTGTACTTTTTTGAAATTGCATTGCTGCATCGAAAAGTGCATTCTTATAAGTGCATCTTTTCAAGTGATGAAGAAAAAATTCATATCTTCCAGAAAAAACTCCCGAATCATACGAATTTCAGCACCTGGGGGTTCTTTGAGTCACTGGACCTGAATGTGATGTCCAAGTGAGCTCCCTGTGCACCTGGAGGTCAGGACGGCACCAGGAACGTCATCACCTGGAGTTCCCTGTAAACTCATGGAAAAATGGCCTACCCATATTGTCTAATAAAATCAATACTCTTACCAAAAAAGAAAAAAAAAATGAGAACCGAGCTAAAAGTAGTAGTATATTTTTTTGATTATTATCCAAATGAGTAGGAATTCAGTAGTCTAGGTCTTCGCACTTGAATTTTTTCTTTGTGTGCCCGTGTTATTGTTTATTGCCTAGGTTTATATATTTTTAGGCACCTTCCACCAATTTGACCTTGCAGTAATTTTTGCACAGGATAATTATGTCAGTGTTAAATAATACAGATTTTTTTGGTAGGTGTCACTCAAGAGGTTGATATAAAAACAGCACCCTCAAAAATTAAATTATTAAATTTTTAATACACTAAATGATGTAATCAGGTGAGACGTTAGGTGGGTATGGGACCGGACCTACACGAGATCACCGAAGTGAAACAACAGTTGCTAGGGCTATACAGGGTGAGCACAATAAGCCTAGGAGGCTGCAGTGCCCCCAGGTAATATACAGGCAAGCCAGGGAGGAGGAGGCTTTGGTCAGTAAGAGTCTGACGCTTCATTGGAATCCCATCTCCTCTTAAAAAAAAATGACGTAATAGGAAAGTAAAAAAAAATGTAAAATATAAAGCTATTTTATATCAACGTCTCCTAATAATTTCATGTAATTAACTTCAATAGTTTTGAAATAAATTAATTTTAAAGTTGAGAGTTGTTACCCCCATAACTCTGGTAATATAGGGGATAGAGGTTTATTATATATTTTATTAAGCTTTTCTAGTCATAAGCAACATTCAAGTGAATGAATAGCCCAATAAGCCGCTGGGCCCAATTCCACATATTTACCTGGTGAGACTCTTTTTAAGCATATTTTTAATAGTACAAGCAGTTATAAATAAAAAAAATATTTTTTCAGGTGTGGATGTGTGGAAGAACTACCAAGGTGAAGCTAAAAGCTGATATGGTGAGTAATTGTTAATATTAATAGAAGTGTTCAATTATAAACGTTAATTTATTTATGTGTGGTATTTTTAAACTATTTCGCCTTTTCTTGTTGTTTAGCAGTGTTCTGTAAAATACTTTGAAATTAAAATTTTACAGAGTTATTGGTTTAAGCCTTTGCTAAATGTATAATAAAAAAATCACAAGACCTAACACTCCTGGCACGGAACTAGCCCTGTAGTATTGAGTGGGCCGGGGTTGGGCATACATTTTTCTAGGTGGGGTAGGGGATAGGGATTTAAACAGCTTATCACAATTTTTACCTATCTAAGTATTATAGAAAATTTAGTCAGTTCGTATAAAACAATAAAATTACTAATTTGTCAGAGTGGGCACAAGGGTAGGCCAGTGTAATTTTGACTCCACCTTGCCTGTAACACTTCCAGATACTGATCTGGCTATTTTAATTAATGGTATTTGTTTAAACTCACACTGGTTGTATAAACATTAATGTACAGACAGTCCTCAGATCCTGTTACAGGAATTGCATTTTGGACACATTCACTTTTATCTTGCGTGGCATCAAGTGTGCCGTTCCACTTCAAATTTCTTTCTGGGGGCTGAAAATAAAGCAAAATGTTAGTAAACAGTATACAGAGTGACCCATTTAAAAGCGGAACACCTTTCTAAAATTTTTAATTATTGTGCGATTTGAATTAAATTTTACTCAAGTATAGAACAAATTAGGATTTAATTATGACCAGAAAAACATTCGCCTCCTATAAATGCAAAGCCACCTAGTGTACCAAAACAATAAAAAAATCATATTAGGCATTTTATTATCGGAAAATTTTGTTAATGAAACTTTTTCGGAAAAGTCCAAAATTGAATCAAAATAAAAAATATTGAGATTTTGATTAAAATAATGTCCAAGTCCGAAAATATCATTTTAATGGGTTTTTTGTATTTAGAAAACTATTATAACATTTTTTTTTTGAAATTAACCCCAAGCTGCCAGGTAGTTGTCAAGTAATTTGCAGTTTTTTAAATAATTACTTTTAAAATTTTTGAAATTTCAATTTTTCAATTTTTTTATTTCGATTAAATTTTGGACTTAAGGTTTTTGGATAATTCTGAACAAGTTTCATTAACAAAATTTTCCGATAATAAAATGCCTAATATGATTTTTTGATTTTTTCCGCATATTTTGGTACCGCAGATGGCTTTGCATTTGTAGGAGGCGAATGTTTTTCTGGTCATAATTAAATCCTAATTTATTCTATACTTGAGTAAAATTTGATTCAAGTTGCACAATAAATAAAAATTTTAGAGAGGTGTTCCGCTTTTCAGTGGGTCACTCTGTATACACAGCTAGTGTTGAATTTGAAAGTTCTATACAAGTAATTTTTAATCGGATTATTATTTTTAGATTATAAGAGAAGTACAAAGTACATACAAAACCTGTATAAATTAAAAATATATATTAGAGACTTATTTACATATTTACCAGTCTATAACATCTCTTTTAAATCGCCTGTCGGCCTGTGACGTCATCTACCCTATACATGCGCGTCTACGTCCATATTTTATGTTTGTCGTCAGCGAGGTCGTCAGCATGGAACGTATTAGTACGCGAGATAGCGTGCATTTTTTCGAGGAATTTTATACCGAATAAATTTCATTTTTATCAGTTGATTAATAGTCAATAATCAGCAAAATGAGCGTCAGTCGCCGCACCCACGGTGGAGCTAGAGGCGAGAATGTTAAAGTTGAAAAAAAAAATTATATTACGAGTATTTTCATACTCGAAAAACCAACCTAACTTAAACTTATGTTCATATATACAGCTTTGTAAGAACAGAATATGACATATAGACATACTTGGTGATTTATTTATTTTATTTTTTTAAAATATTAATAACAATTGGAATGAATTATAGTTTATGTACTTTTATGGTACAGCTCATAACGAACATTTTCTTTCTTTTTGTTGTTTTCGATAGAACTTATAGATTTCGAGATATTCAAAGAAACCGATGGAAAACGATTTTTTAACAACTTTAACATGCTCTCACCATTAGCTCCACGTTCAGATTGCTGATGTATTAGAGGAACACTATTATTGTTATGATTTTCAGTCGGTATGAAATGACTTGTTCAAATCAGCGCTGCCTCCCGTACTATATTGTAGAATATATCAAAGCTGTAATTTGTCAGTTTTGAGGTTAAGAGCCTTGCCATTGAAACGAGGTTCGAAAGTTGTTTTAAAAAAGTGAACATGGATAAACATTACTTTGTTCCAAGTGGTATAAATATATAAAAAAACTGGATGAAACTTTTTTTGATAGTTCCAAATGCTCGTATAAGATGTAAAAACTACAATTTAAGTTTAAGTCAAAATAGTATTTACCTTTTTTTGTCTTTACCTTCTTCATATCAGCCTTTTCAAAATTTAAGAGGAAGCAATACGATCAAATCAGAGGGGAGCAGTCGGTAATGAGCCAATATGTGGAGATCTTCTTAAGAAACAAATTTAGCTAAAAACTTTCTTCAATAATATTCATTTACTTATAAGAATATCTTTTTTCAATTTAATAACGCCAACTGTTTGGCTGAAAACTGCTTTTTCCCCGTCAAGATTTTTAGTACAGTAATTTTTAATAGATGGTGCCACCTACAGCAGCATCTGCATCATGTAACCAACATAATCTTAAATTTTAAGTTTTTCAAGTTTATTCTCATTTTTAATATTTGTATACACATTTTTAGCTTGAAGCCGTACTGGCTCCAGGCAAATATTTAAAAATTCACGTAAATAATTTTTCAATATTGTTGATTAATTAGGTAATCCAACAACCTGTCAAATTATTTTGGCAATATGGCGTGGTGGGCAAACACGGGGTTTATTTTAATTAACTCGCGGAAACGTAGCCAAGACAACCAAAAAACAAACTCTTTAACAAACGTTTAACGAATGAAAACAAACATTTGCCGGATGTTTGCCCACCACGCCATGTTAAAAGTCACGTGGTTTGGATTGCTCAATGAAAAATAGTCCTATTTTATTAGGACAAATTATTTAAAATTTCATAAACATTACACTGAACTAGATTTTAGTTGAAAATACGGGAACCAGGCACAAATTTTAATAATAGTTGCGTATTACTCGTAAATCTTAAGAAACACATATTTTTGAGGTTAGCTGTGACGTCACGTGCAGATGTCCTATAATAGCCACACTGCCTACCCTTCGCCCCACTTCAGCTTTAGCTTTACCGATGAAACTTTGTGATTGGCGTTGTCTCCTCTTAAGTTCGGCAGATAAATTTCTTCAGGTATCATATTGAAGTCTACATGTGGTAGATTTTCAGAACTGTTTTTAATATATCCTAGTTCCATTTTTTACAATTTGCAGTTCTCTCGAGTTAAACAAATACGAGTTGTGCGCTGATAGGAAATAATATATTTTGGAGGTTAAAGTTGACAACTATATATACATCCAATATATCTTTTTATTTTTGACAGGCAAAAATTGTAATACCAGCAGACAAAATATCAATTTTGCAATTTCATGTGAAATTTGTTAATGCGCATGCAATGTAGATGTCATCACCACAAGTATTAGCATACATATAATTATTAATTTTTATGGAAATATTATACAGCGTGTGTCACTTTTAATGCCTCCACCACATCTTATTTATTAGTCATCCAAGTTTAACCAAATTTAGATCAGTATCAAAGACTTTTATTATGACTCTTAAGTAAAACAAAATTTATTTCAATCATTGCACTGCACTGGCGTGAATATTTATTAAAAAAAGGTCTATTTTTCTAGAAGTCATATTAGACATTATTTAACCCAGGCAAGTAAATTTAAATTGAATAACTTTTTATCAAAGAACAATTCATTTCCAAGTTATTAATTATTTAATAGTTGAAAATGTAATTTTAAAGAAGCTGCAATTCGAAAACCGTAAATTAAAATGTTGACTTCTTGAAAAATCGACTTCTTTTTCTTAATTAAAATGCACTTGAATTGCAGTTGAATTGATTACTTTCGGTGACAACATTCCACCTGAAATTTTATTATTGATTATTATGTATTATGACCTCCTGATTACGAAAAAAATATTTGTGCCAAAAAATTTCTTGTGCGTCAAAAGCTTATATAGCTTTTGACGCACAAGAAATTTTTGCATTTTTTGACGCGCTTTCACGGATTTTCAACTTATCTGCTTAATATATCTTGTACTGTCGTGCGCAAAAAAGTCTTATAACGTATTTTTGCTAAAATCTAGTTGTGTAATATCTAACTTTAATTTTTGTGACATTGTCAGTTATTTGTCAAAATTCATTGCAAGTGTGCAAATAGAGACAGATTTACATTAGAAAAAAATAGTTGTCCTATTTTTTTTGCTCACACAGTACTAGTAATCGGATGGGAATTTTAAAAATACTGGCTTATTTGAAATATGAAAAATATAGACCTGTCCGATATGTCAATCCACCATCTTGGAAAAAAATAGAAAACATCAAGAATAGCCGAAAAAATCAAAACTGAATAACTTTTCTATAAGAAGGAGTAATTTCACCAAAGTTGGCAAAAATAAAACACATTAAAAGTCGAATATATTGCACCAGTCCCGGACACCGTATGTCAAATAGAACGTTCAAAGATGACGGACGAAATAAAATTTTTAATTCTTCGTCAGTTATCAAGGAGACATTGTACGTCAATTTTTTTTCGATTGCACGTTATTTTATGTACTTTTAGGGGATAGAGTTCAGAGTTCATTTTTTTAATTGTCAAAAAAGTGTATTTTTACAATTTTCAAAAATGTATTTTGTTAGATTTTGTTGATCGTATATTCATATATTATTATTATTACCATGCGTATACTTAATAAATTTCCGTTTCAAATTAATGAAGTTTCATTTTGTATTAAATTTTTGAAGTGATACGAGACTCCATATAGTCTTGGGGCATAATGTATTCCGTGGGATTTTTTGTGGAGGGAAGGTGCGACTATGTGGAATCTCTTTATTATAGGCTAGATAATGGTGTAGTACCGGGTGTTTACCTTAGAATTGCGCTGTTTAGTTTTTATGGCGTTATACATCCAAGATGGCCGCCATGCGAGACATTTATTCTTTACATCAAGAATAACTCCTTCTAGAGTGCTCATACGCAAAATCCTATTCTACATCAGCCAAAGAACAAATTTAGTTCTTATCAATTTTTTCGTATCTTTTACCATTTAAGAGTTACACGCCAGTTTTACCACATAACACAAATTTATTAGTATACATTTATTGCCTAGCCTATCCGACTTTCAACAGATTATAAACTGTGTATTTTGTGTCAATGTAAAAGTAAATTACCTCTTGTTAATCCATTGAAGGTTGAAAAACTTCTACAGTGTTTGAAACAAAGAGAAGATTGGTTGGATCCAGAGTATATGCATATTAGTAGTCGAATCGGGAATTTAAGTGTACAACAGCTATAAGACTCCAATGCATAATGGCATAAAGAATGTTACATAAAACTGACTCATACGACAAACATGAATAGAAGCAAAAAACTTTTCGAAAAAGGAAAGCGTTTTGAGCCTACGGATGATTTAGAAGCGAGTACCAGCAGTGACAAGGCAACATACACATTACGATCTAAAACAGCCGCATATAACAAAAAAACTATTTTTTTTGTGATGAAGGAGAGAAAAGCAAAGAGAGACTGTATTGCAGAGCAACAGACCAAAGTGGCGAGCGTCTTAAATTAGCTGTCCAACACTCTAATAGTGAAATATTGAAAGCGCTTGAGTGACTGCCCATGCAAGAGATACATGCACTATCACGTTATGATGAAGCCCACTTAGTCTTCGAGATATACAGAGAAAATTCACTAAAATCTTCTATGCGTAAGAAAAGAACTGGCAACACTACAAGATCAGTGATACATTGGGAACACATCTATGAAGTCATTGGATAGAAAATCCGGATGTGGAAGTAGTGATTCCTTGGGCAGCGGTTTTTCTTTCTGTTTTGATGAACATTGGGTGAAAAAAGGAGGATCAAAGGAAACACATTTTTGAAAACTGTAAAAATGCACTTTTTTGACAATTAAAAAAAAAATGAACTCGATCCTTTAAAAATAGATAAAATAAATATAATAAAATAACGTACAATCGAAAAAAAAGTGACGTAAAATGACTCTTTGAGTTTTATTTTTGCCAACTTTGGTTTCTTATAGAAAAGATATTCAATTTTGATTTTTTCGGCTATTCTTGGTGTTTTCTATTTTTTTCCAAGATGGCGGATTGATCAATACATATCGGGCGGGTCTATATTTTTTAAGCATTTTGTTTCAAATAAGTCAGTATTTTTAAAATTTCCATCCGATTACTAGTACAAGATATATTAAGCAGATAAATTGAAAATCCGTGAAAGCGCCTCAAAAAATGCACATAACTTTTGACGCGCACGGAATTTTTGGACAAATATTTTTTTCGTAATCAAAAATCAACAATCAAATTTCAGATAAAATGTTGTCGTCGAAAAAAATTAAATTAAATCAATTCGACTGTACTACAAGAACTGAAATAAGTATTGCTTTATGCAAGAAAGATCATAGTATAGGTCTTCGATACCAATCCTTTGAATGAAATCGGATGACTAATAAGTGACATATGGAGGAAGGGAGGACTGTGCATATTTATCAACGTGTATTTAAAACTGTATTTTTTGTACGATACTTATAGCGTTTAAATTCGTCTGTTGCTGTGAGGGTCCATTAAAACTTTGACAATAAATGGTAAAAATATAGTTCATACTTCGAATCTGAGCTCTCCTATTGGGGGTTTGGCGAAAGGTATTCCTCGGAAGGCATAGTAGGTTTTGTTTTTGCCAACGGTTGAGCTTTCTGTTCCTCGAATTGTTCCGTCTTCTATGGTAAGAATAACATGGTTGTCATCTGTATTGGAAGCCTAAAAATTAATATAACTATTACTTTTATACATGTTCAAAATTAAAAAAGTTATTTTCATAGTATCTAACAAACAGCTGAAGAAAATATTGTACCTATAACCTTTTAAAAATTAAAATCTGTTCAAGTATTAATAAGGTTTAATCTTTGAAAAAAAAATTTTTTCTTTGAATTGCAACAGACATACCAGCTTGAAATCAATCTATTGGTAGACAATAAAAATGTACTACCAATTTATCAGAACCGCTAAATTTGGAGTTTTGCTCTTCAGGGTGTTAAGAAAAGCAAACATGAAACAGGCGGGAAATGGTGGTATTAAGTAGTGTATTTTTTCTCTTTTCTAGGATATATCACATGTCATATTTATTAATTAAAACTATGCAATTAATTATATTTTTCTTAATTGACATCGTACTTATAGACTAAGAGCTGGCGGCCGCGGAGGTACTACGACATTACCTCCGGCTGGAATTTTGAGAAGTGGTAGGGAGGACCATCAGGAAGTGCCATCTGCAAGGATTTTGCTCAAAACCCCTGCAAAGGACACATCAGACGACTCAAAAATGAAAAAATTTTTGCTCGAAAAATGATCATACCTCCGGATACATCGAGCTCGGCAGAGATTTGCCTGCTGGAACAGGGGGCATGTGCCTCCTCAAAACTACACACATTTATTTCCGTCTATTCCCGTTCGTCGCTCATCTTTCTGCCATCGTTGTCACCACCTTCATTATTACATTTTCTGTTTCTGTTTGTTCCGTCGGAACGGGTCGATCCTCAAATGTAAAAACAAATCGGGCGACAACTTCTGCAGCCGTATTATTTCCAAAATACCATTTAATAATTTGCACTCGTTCTTCCGTTGTATAAATCGTCATTTTAAAAGAGTTACCTACGATAATACTGTTTAACACACGCAATGGCTCAAATAAAATAAAAATCTGAAAGCGTACCGATAAGGCTGGCTCCCTGCCGCTGGATCGTGTGTAGACTCCTTAAAGTAAGCTTAACATGAAAGAGGTCTACACACGATCCAGCGGCAGGGACCCAGCCATGTCGGCATGCTTTGAACTCATTCGTAAAAGTGGACTGGTCCGCTAGAATTCCAATTATCTTCAAAGCGTACCGACGATGTCGGGTACCTGCCGCTGGATCGTGATGTCTGCGTAAATGGTGCGGTAAAGATTAAAGACGCCGACATTTTTTATATTCAGAATAAATCTATCTATCTAAAGGCAGGGACCCGACATTGTCGGTACGCTTTGAAGATAATTGGAATTCCAGCGGACCAGTTTACTTTTACGAATGAGTTCAAAGCATGCCGACATGGCTGGGTCCCTGCCGCTGGATCGTGTGTGTAGACCCAAGTCAATTATATTTCATTTTTACAAAGTTTGAAAATTAGACTACTTTGTCAACACGTGCAGTGACTTTTTACTACTACTAGTGATACCAATCTAGTTTTCGCTAGAACACTTTTGATCAAACTTTCTAATATGAAATAGGTCAGTCGCGTTAATATTTTATTATCACAAAGATTTGACCAACATTGATTGATTTTCTTTATTGTTTTGCTTTATCATGTTTCTTCATGGCAAGTACGATGTTAATAAAAAAAATATTTTTATAACTACTTCACTAGTCTTAATGAATAAATACGGCAAGTGATATATCGTTGAAAAGAAGAAAAAGTTTTCTCTTTAATGCCACAATTTCCCGCCTGTTACTTAGATACCTCGATAAGGTACCCCATTTTGCAAAAAATCGTCTCAGGTATTTTCTGTATCCCTTCAAATAACGAATTTTCAAGATTTTCCTGTTACAACTCTTTAGCAGGGGCGGCTGGTGAAATTTCAACAATTTTTTTCTCATCTGTGGCGCATGGGACCCATACGAAATATGGGAAATAACATCTAGAGAAGCACTCCTCTAACGACCCCTAAAATATTTTGAACAAGCAGTTTGCGAAAAATTTTTTCAAAATTCGATTGACCCCCCTAGGTCTAGGGACTCCTGTTTAAAATTAATTTTTTTTGTCATATACATTTTACTTTTCATAAAAATACAACAACAGGTTTTGAAGTTTATGAAAATATTCCCATTACTAACTGAGATACAACGAATTGAAATTTTATCATTTGTTAAATTGTAAATTACAAAATTTCAGTTCATTGTGTTCAGTTAACAATGAAAATATTTTCATAAACTTCAAAACCTGTTGTTGTATTTTTATGAAAAGTAAAATGCATATGACAAAAAAAATTAATTTTAAACAGGAGTCCCTAGACCTAGGGGGGTCAATCGAATTTTGAAAACATTTTTCGCAAACTGCTTTTTCAAAATTTTTTAGGGATCGTTAGAGGAGTGCTTCTCTAGATGTTATTTCCCATATTTCATATGGGTCCCATGCGCCACAGACGAGAAAAAAATTGTTGAAATTTCACCAGCCGCCCCTGCTCTTTAGGTAGGCCACAGAGTGCCTTTAAAACAATTTGCAGCTTATAAAAATAGGCACTATTTTTTGCACCATCGATACTAAGCGAGATAACCCCTAGGGCTCAGATAAAATGAACACCATGTATATAAAAGAAACATGGCTTGAATAGAAAACTTCTCCTTTTTAAATTACTTCCACATCCAGTGGAAGTCTAGTAACGACAAAAAAATTTTTAAAAATTTTTATTGTTCAAATAGGCTTAGAATGTCACGAAACGTCGAGATTTTAAGTTTGAGCGAAAAAAAAAAATTCTGTGTGTCGGTCTGTAAGTCGGTTCGTCCGTCCGTCTGTCTGTCTGTAACTTTTTTTGTGCGCACATTTACTTTGGAACCGTTTGAGATGTTGACTTGAAATTTGGTACACATATGTACTTTAACGATATCTAGAACTAGATTATATTTTCATCTTGTTCCGTCGAAGGGTTTGTGGGTAAATTGGGGGAAATTTGGGGGAAATAGGTAAATCAAGCAGGTATTTAGTATACACAAGAGAAGCTAAGGTCTCAAAAAAAATTTTGGCACCCCCATTCCATTATTAAAGGGGATGAAAAAAAAATGTGATTTAGTGTGTGTACAAGAACCAGAAAACTCAAAATGTTTTTTTACTTTATCCACTCCCACTACACCCCCTATCACCACCCCCATCCCGCTACCGATGTGGGGTATCGTTTTATGGGTTTTTGGGGTAGAGGATTTCAAATATTATATTATTAAAGTTCCATAAACAATTATTTCCATATACTGAAAAAAATAACGCCTTATACCCCAAAGAGGAAACACGAAGCAGCTATGGACACGTGTTTCGGAATTATTGTTCCTCATCAGCGTAGCGTAGAAACAAAAAAGATCTGGAAAGGACAGATAGGAACAATAATTGAAGGTTGAAAGCACAGTACACAGTACCCTTATTTGTGCATTCATATCTTGATCGGTCTATTTAAGACCTTCACCGACAGTCGGCACATAGAGCCCCATGTGGACTGTCCTATGTAGACTGCCCTATTTCAACCTGGCGAGTCAAATAAAATAGGAGGGAAATTAATAGGGTAAAAAAAATAGTGATCTGTCCTTTCCAGATCCTTTTTGTTGCTACGCTACGCTGATGAGGAACAATAATTCCGAAACACGTATCCGTAGCTGCTTCGTGTTTCCTTTTTGGGGCATAAGGCGTTATTTTTCTCACTATTTTTTTTACCCTATTAATTTCCCTTCTGTTTCCATATACAAAATTTTTTCCAAACGCCTTTCGTCAAGTATCTCGAAAAGTATTGCTTTATCGAAATTAATTATATTTTTTGTTTATTGGTGTAGGATTAATAATTTAAGAGATATTTAAGTTTACATTTGGCATCCAAATGTTCATAAGAGAATTATTTAGAGTGAGAGTTAAATATCTCAGAAACTGTTACACCTACGTCAAGGATGCTAATAGGTAGAATAATAGGTTGTTAATAAGCTTTCAACTATTTTTTATTTGTTTCTGTAGCATAAAAAACAAAAAAGTTATGAACGAAGCAATGTGCGTCTACACATTTTTTTAATAACAACGTCGCCATTTTGTTACTGTAATTAGCCAGTAATTAAAAAAAGGAATTTCAAACACTGTTCCTCATTAATATATGGCATGACGTAGATGCTCAAATTAAACAGTTTAAACTATAAAGGTATTTTCGATAAAACGTATTTTCCTTTTCCAAATATCTCAATAAATATTAGTTTTATTGAAAAATAGATAGAGACCAAAAATAAAGCTCATAAACTGAAAATGTATTTCGCTTGTTTATTTATTTCATAGATTTAATAGTTTCGGAGATGTGAAAGTTTACAAATGGCGTCCGAACGTTTATAAGACGAAAAATGCAGTTTAAATGTTAAATATCTCAGAAATTGTGACACCTACGTCACGCATGCTAAGAAATGAAATTAAAGACAATTAATTGCACTTTCAAATTATTTTTTATTCGTTCCTGTAGCATAAGAAATAAAGAAGTTATGACGGAAAAATGTGCGTATTTATATTTTTTTATATAAAAATGACGCCATTTTGTTACTCTAATTAGCGAGTTGTTTAAACAAATTATGTCAAATACAGTTTTTCGTTAAGATGTAGCATTACCTAGATGCTCACATTTTTTTGCTCATTTAAAGCACTTGCTTTAGAAAAAAATGCATTTTAAACTTTAAAGGTAATTTCCTGAAGAGGAAAATTCTCCCCGCCCTCCATGTCCTCTACAAACCCCTTTTGGGCATTCATTGATTGGACTATTTGCCCATAGTCATAATATTATTTTCTAAAAATTAAAGGTAATAAAAAATATCAAATAGAGAAAGCCACCTCTATGTTAGAGAGCTATGTGAGAAAAATAAACTCTTTATTGATGAAAAACTTCTCTTTCAAATAAATCGAAAGTTTTTATTTTTAACCGCTTCACCATATTTTCGAAGAAATGCTAGCCACAATAAATAACTCTTTGTTAATGATGTGCAGTTCCCTGAAGGTCTACCGGGTAAAATTTTTTTAAAACCTTCTTGATAAAATACTCTTTCAAATAAAGAAAACCGCATCAAAATCACCCATTGAAGAAATACGACAAACATACAAACATACGCATCAAGCTTATAACCCTCATCATTTTTGGTGGGTGGTTAAAATATGAATAATAGACTATATTTAGTGATTATTCTAGGATTCATTACCATACATTGTTTATATTATAACCATTATAGTTAGGAAATTCACAACTGCCTAATGATATTTTCAAACTCATACCGTTTGTTTTGAGTCTTAAATGCATATTTCTATAGGTGTGCTCATTTTTTTTTTTAACCAGTACTTACGCGTTGTGCTCTCAGTTCCACATGATTTGAATTCACTAAAGAAAAGATTCCTACTGCACACAGGAGACAGGAAAACCAACTTTTTACCTTCAACATGGTAAAATTGCAATTAGAGAATAGTGCGCATTTCCACAATTTATACAGTTATTACCGTTTATCAGCAAATATTTTGGTATTTCACCTAGGGTATGTTTTGCCATAATAATTTAAATGTTTATACATGAGACCTTGCCATTTCATTTAACAATATACAGGATGGTTTAGACTTACACCTCTGTATATTATTTTATTTATAGTGATATTAAAGAGTGTTGAATTTCAAAATTGTATGTCATTCTTGTAATTACTTCCACATCCAGTAGAAGTATAATAAATTTTTTGAAAATTTTTTATTGTTCAAATAGGCTTAGAATGTCATTTTGATCTTATTTTGTTGAAGGGTTGGGGGGTAAATCGGGGTAAATAGGTAAATCGAGCAAGTAAGAGTCCACAAAATTGGTATTTAGTATATATCTGAGAAGCTAAGGTCTCAAATATTGTTTTGGCATTACCCATTACAACCTCCACCCATTATTGAATGGGGTAAAAAAAACATAAAACTGTGATTTAGTGTGTACACTATAAATACCTACACAAAATTAGATGGGATTTGGGTTTTTTTTCTAAAACTATTGCAGATAGACAAAAACTAATTTAACTGTCCTGAACTCGATTTTCGAAAAACATTTGTTTTTCGAAAATCGAGTTCATATATAATGGCGTAAACCGCGATCGACTATCTTTTTCGACTACCGAATTACAGAGCGTCTTTGGAAAATTGGCATTTTTGGATGACCTCTGTATCTCAATTACCAAGTGTCGAATCGAAAATCGAGTAATATATTCTTAAGGCACTTTTTTAAGTAGAATCCGGTGCTGATGAGAAGAAAATTATGCATGCCTCACTTATCGAGATATCCAGTGTGTCCCAGGATAGATGTAACGAGGTGTAATAGACCAAAAATTTTGGAATTTTGGAATGGTATTTGGGGATTGAGTCCTGCTTGTTGTAAAACTAAAGTATACCAAAAATGACTTGATTTGGTGTTCTACAGGGTGTTTTATAAGCAAAGTTGTAAAAATCACCACTAATAAAGTACCTTTATTTTTCAAAATATGAAAAAAATTTCACTAAGAAAAGTTATTTAGAATGCAATTACCAAATTTCAGGAATATAAAATAATTTTTTTGAAACTTCCCATTTTTTGCGAATTAAGAGTTGAATTCATATTTAAAGTTGTGTAGGAGCAAATGTTAATCATCTCAAAAAGTAGGCTATTGGTAAATAAAAAATTGAATATACGAGATGTAAGAAGGTATAATGTTAATCGAACTAATTGTAAAACAAGAAACAATTACTAACAGAAGATTAATGAGGTTTAAAAATTATAACAAGTAATGAATGTCAAAAACATAACAGATTCACAAATAAATTAATTATTGACCAATACAAAACAATGTTTACAATTTTTTTATTATTCGACGTAGCTACCACCCACATCCACACACATTTCGATCCTTCGCCTGAAGTCCTTAAAACTGTTTCCAATATGATCTAACGGTATGGAGTTTACGGCATTTGTAATTCTCTGCTTCAATACTGCTACATCGTTAGGAAGTGGTTCAGCGTAAACCAACTGCTTGAGGCGACCCCATAAAAATAAATCCAATATTGACAGGTCTGAGGATCTCGCCGGCCACTTGACCGGTCCATTCCTGGTAATCCAATTTTCTCCAAAATTTAAATTCAACCACCGATTAACCATTTCTGTGGAGTGGCCAGGGTAACCATCATGTTGAAAATGAACTAAAGACATATCTCTTAAAATATTTAAATGTTCTTCAGAAAATCTTTCAAGAAGCTGTAAATAAGTGTGCTGGTTTAACCTTCCCTCAATGAAATAAGGTCCAATAACTCCAACGTGATAAGAAACGGCACATCACACATTCACTTTTTTATAATGTCTTCTACAATGAATTCTAAAATTTGGATTTTCAGAAGCCCAAAACGGACAATTCTGAGATGAAACAACACCATTGGTTGTGAATGTGGATTCATCTGAGAAAACTATGAAATGATGAAAAAATCCCTCTTCCATGATTTTTTCTCCAATGGTCAAACAAAAATCCAACCTACGGCCGTCATCTCCCTTTTCAAGCGTATGTTTATAATTTGCTTTATATGCCCTAATTTTCTTTGCCTTGTAAATTCTTTGGAGTTCAGACTTACTAATATTAATAAGAGCTGATCTCTCTCTTAGTGGCATCCTAGGATTTTCTATAACAGAGGCATGAGCTATAATAGCCTCAACATTGTCTTCATCATATGCTTTTATTTTTTTTTCATGTTAAGAACACTACCAGTAGCCAGAATCTTTTTAATTATTCTCATAGCCTGAGTACCTGACAAAGCAGGGTTTGGAAATTTCAAATTAAATTGGCTTACCACTTCTCTTAGCCAGTTTTCACCTCCAATTCCGTAGCGTTGCACAATATAAATTTTTTCACGCACTGTGAGTACCATTTTCACTTCATTTTTTACGCTTGGTTCGTTAATTTGAAACAGAAATTAATGATAATATTGACTACGTTTGACAGATATGTCAATAATAAATGATAAATGTGTATCCACTGCTTTTCTCATAGCCTACTTTTAGCTTCTACATAACTTTAAATATTAATTCACAAAAAATAATTTCTATGCAGTTTTAATTGAATGGTTCAAAATAAAATACATTTATTGGAAAAATAGGAAGTTTCAAAAAAATAATTTTATGTTCCTGAACTTTGGTATAAAATTGAATTCTAAATAACTTTTCTTAGTGGAATTTTTTCATGTTTTGAAAAATAAAGGTACTTTATTAGAGGTGATTTTTACAACTTTGCTTATAAAACACCCTGTAGAACACCAAATCAAGTCACTTTTGGTATACTTTAGTTTTACAACAAGCAGGACTCAATCCCCAAATACCATTCCAAAATTCCATAATTTTTGGTCCATTACACCTCTACACCTCTTGTTACATCTATCCTGGGACACACTGTAGATATAACTTGTGTTTTTTTTTTAAATGGAACTTCCTGTAAATTATTTCATTATTCGATTACAACTTAAATTATCTATCCAACAATATATCATATGTCATATTTATCTCTAGAAAATAGTTGTTAATTTTCGAGAAATTTAATATATTTGTGAGGAGGCCATGGAAAACTATTAACAACACTTTTTATAATATAAAATAATTTTGCCAAAAATAGGAAAAACTAAACTACAATAAACATTCGCATTGACTTCCATTGACATCTATGCATATTTATCGCATTTCTAATATTTATTGAGAAGGCCATGGTAAAAAAAAGAAAATCGAAATAATCGTAAATGTCAAAAACTAGTTTGTGAGTTAATTGTGAGTGAGCATTGTTAAAAATGGTCCAGGGGCCAAGATTAAAAAGTTGCCAACTGTAAGAAAATGTGGACAACGCTAAAAAAGTTAATTAGAAACTCTGTCAGTGACAGAAATAAGATTGATGAAATTAAGTTTGAACGTGACACAGGAAGTCAAGAACAAAATTTTAATAATTCTTATGCAGACAGTATAAAAAATATTGCAGAAAGTATAGAAGACGTAAATGAAAATTTTGATTCTGTGGTAGTCGAGCGTAACGATATTTCTTTTCCATGTTTTAAGCTACTAAGTTTGAATAAATTGAGAAAAATTGTGATGAACTTAAAAAATAAATCAACGAGTGATGACGGGCTGAATATTAAGTTAATAAAGGAATTATTTGATGTCATAGGGTATCCGTTACTTAGTAAATACCCCCCTGTCCCAGGGATGTATACCATCAGAACTTAAAGTTAGTATCATAGTACCATTCCCAAAAGTTCAGATGCCGTCGGAACCATCTGAATATAGACCCATAAACTTACTTCCGGTTGTTGACAAAATTATTGAAATCGCAGTGGGTGAACAATTGCGTGAGTTCGTTGAATTAAGTAAAAAACCGCTGCCCAAGGAATCACTACTTCCACATCCGGATTTTCTATCCAAGTCACACAACGAAAAAAATTTGTATCTGGAAATAATTGTTTATGGAACTTTAATAATATGATATTTGAAATTCTCTACCCCAAAAACCCATAAAACGATACCCCACATCGGTAGTGGGGTGGGGGTGGTGACAGTGGGTGGGAGTGGGGGGGGGTGGATAAAGTAAAAAAATATTTTGAGGTTTCTGGTTCTTGTACACACACTAAATCACATTTTTTTTTCATCCCCTTTAATAATGGGGTGGGGGTGGTAATGAGGGTGGCTAATGCCAAAATTTTTTTTGAGATCTTAGCTTCTCTTGTCTATATTAAATATCAATTTTATGAACTTTTACCTGCTTGATTTACCTATTTACTCCAAATTTACCGCAATTTACCCCCCAACCCTTCAACGGAACAAGATGAAAATATAATCTACTTCTAGATGTCGTTAAAATACATATGTGTACCAAATTTCAAGTCAATATCTCAAACGGTTCCAGAGTAAACGTGCGCACAAAAAAAATTACAGACCGACAGACAGACAGAAAATTTTTTTCGCTCAAACTTGAAATCTCGACGTTTCATGACATTCTAAGCCTATTTGAACAATAAAAATTTTTTAAAATTTTTTTGTCGTTACTATACTTCCACTGGATGTGGAAGTAATTATCTATAGTGGTCAAAATGGATTTAGGGAGAAACATTCGTGCGAGTCAGCTTTACAATTTGTGTGTGAACAATGGAGGAGAGACATTGGTGAGGGGAAGATTACGCTGAGTGTGTTCGTTGACTTGCAGCGCGTCTTTGAAACGATAGATAGGTCTAGGTTATTGTGGAAATTACAGAAATATGGTATAAAATCAACTGCTCTAAGATGGGTGGCAAGTTATTTAGAAAATAGGTGTCATATAACTAAAGTTAATAACAAAATATCAAACTCGGTGGATAGTATATATGGGGTCCCGCAGGGAAGTGTGCTAGGGCCACTTCTCTATGTGTTGTACATAAATAATATTAGTAAAGTTTTCAAAAATTCGTTTGTTAGTTTATTCGCAGATGATACACTAATATCGGTATCAGGGTACGACCTGAAAGATATAGTGCATAATTTAAATGTTGATCTTGATATTTTGTATAACTGGTTATGTGTTGATAAATTAAAGTTAAACTCTGCCAAAACAAAATGTATGATAATTGGATCTAAACATAATTGTCAAAAATACTCCGGAGATGATATTAATGTATCTATAAAAACCGCTGCCCAAGGAATCACTACTTCCACATCCAGATTCTCTATCCAAGTCACAACGAAAAAACTTTGTATGTGAAAATAATTGTTTATGGAACTTTAATAATATAATATTTGAAATCCTCTACCCCAAAAACCCATAAAACGATACCCCATATCGGTAGTGGGGTGGGGGTGGTGATAGGGGGGTGGTAGTGGGGGGTGGATGAAGTAAAAAAATATTTTGAGGTTTCTGGTTCCTGTACATACACTAAATCACTTTTTTTTTTCATCCCCTTTAATAAGGAGGTGGGGCTGGTAATGGGGGTGGCTAATGCTAATGCCAAAAATTTTTTTTGAGACCTTAGCTTCTCTTGTATATACTATATACCAATTTCATGGACTCTTACCTGCTTAATTTACCCATTTACCCCAAATTTACCCCAATTTACCCCCCAACCCTTTGACGGAACAAGATGAAAATATAATCTAGTTCTAGAACTCGTTAAAGTACATATGTGTACCAAATTTCAAGTACTGTAGAAGCTCAAGATTTGCGATTTTTTGCCGTACATGGCCGACATTTAAGTAGTTATCTCCGAAATGAAAAAAAAAATCAAAATTCTTATGAAAGAAAAAGATTCGTAGTGGAAAATACTCGTTTGACCTTATTTTTTATTTCGAGCTAACTTCCACCGTTTCGGGGATATCTGCGAAAAATAGCAAAAAGCAGCTTACATTCCGGAGCTAAAAAAATTGCAAAAACATGCAATCTTGACACGTTCATATTTTTCGAAAAACACCATTGGGACGGCCGTACGATGTCGCGACGTAAAGAGGAAGTCTTCTAGATAAACCTGATCGTAAATTGCACGGCGAAATTCGAAAATTCGGCTCGGCCTGAACGAATCAAAAGTGGCATTTTGTGACATTTCAGAAAATCGATTTCTCTTTTTGCAACATGTTTAATTTTTTACTTATTTATGCAAGACTTATAGAATGGTAGAATTACACCTTCGTCATAGATACTATCTAAATCTTCTTGGAAAAAGAACTGGCTTTATAGAAATGACTTCACGAAAACTGTCGCTACCTCCCTGGCTATTAGTTCTGGCAACAATACAATTCTGCAGAAAATAATATTAAAATTACGTGAACTTCTTCTGATATTTTATCAGTTAATTAGCAAATGGAAATAGTCAGCGGCAAAAAATATAACTCACTTTAAATTCCGCGTGGGCTTCTTTCATCCCTTGCTGGAGCTATTTACTCCGTAATTTCTAATATTAATTTGTCGCAGAATTCACAAAGCAGATGTCGAATTTAATACATCGAAAACGCCTGAGGAATATTTTCATAATGCCGACAGGCCGTAAAGATTCTAAAGATCGACAGCTATTTTTCGGCAATAAATATTAAAATATGGTAATTAAGAATTTAAGGGTGCACGACCCTTAAATTTCCCACTTAAGAGCAATAAAAATGCTCATAAATTATCCCCCTTGACGAAATTGAAGGATACAACCCAATGACAAATCGATAAGAAAGTTCCAAGGCTAATGGCGTAATAATCTTGGCTATTCAGCAAAAAAATTCGCAAGGAAATCAACAAAAAAAAATGTAAAAAGAATGTTAGGAATATGTCAATGTTGAATTTTCTTAATAGTCTGGGAGCTGACTATATTTAATAAATAATAATAATCTACTAGTACCGCAAAAACATTATGAATTTTCCCGAGGATACACCCCCGAGAAAGTTATCAAGAAGATAAGTTAAGATAAGATAATTTATTCACCATTTTAAAAGTACACCGTACAAAGTAGGTTTTGTCAGTACAAAAAAAGTGATAAATATATGCAATTCAATTAATATATACATACACACACATATTTAATATAGATAAAAACACATAAAATGTTAAAATCGCTTGCAACACATCTAATTACACACCCAACATATATTATAAAAAATAAGTCAATAACATACGAATCAGTTAGCTTCGTTGAAGTCGTTAAACTCTTGTAGACTATAGAAACTGTTCAGTTAAAACATCTTCAGTGCTTTCCTAAATAATTGAAAGGACCCCGCACGCTTCTTATGTAAAATAATGCCCGACGGATTTGGTTAAAATTGAAACATGTTATTTACGAAATAACCCTGGATATAAGCCTCCATGGGAGCAAGGCCGAAAAATTAATAGTTTTTAAGTTATGGAGCTTTGAAGTTGTCTATCCGCAGTATATCAAATTCGAAACGAATTATGATGTGGCTGAAGAACTGCTCGAATTTGACACGAATTTTCAAAATTAGAAATCCAACAAACTAATTAGCCTCCTCCCTAGATATGGACCACAATACGAACCGGAAGTTGCATAATTAAGTCCATTTTTTAGGGTGAAAACTTTTTCAGTCTCAGTATAGACCTGCGTATTAAGTACGTATAAAGGGTAAATAAATGGATCTCAGGCCTCCTCGCTAGATATGGACCACAATAACACAGAGCTGAAGTCTGAACCGGAAGTTGCATATTTAAGTCCATTTTTAAGGGTGAAAACTTTTTCAGCGTATATATAGACCTGCGTAATAATTACGTATTCAGGGTAAATGGACAAGGTTCAGGTCTCCACGCTAGAGATATGGACCACAATAACACAACACAGAAGCGCGAACCGGAAGTTGCATGATTAGGTCCGTTTTGAAGGGTAAAAACTTATGCAGTCTGTATATAGCCATGGGTATAATTACCGGTTCGCACTTCAGCGCTGTATTATTGTGGTCCATATCTCTAGCGAGGAAGCCTGAAACCCGTTCATTTACCATGAATACGTAATTATTACGCAGCATTTTCATAAGCTGGAAACTTTGTCATTAAAAAGGAGAAATATCTGGTTCATTATTCTTTTGCAGTCCACAATTAGGTATTTAAATGAACAATTTCTCCATCGATGGATTGGCCGAGGAAGCGAATTTCAATGGCCAACTCGTAGCTCAGATTTCAACCCGTTAGATTTCTACTTTTGGGGGCATATGAAATTATTAGTTTATGCGCAAGCAGTCGTCAGGAATTATGGCAAGTAAAAAATGCTGCCAGTTTTATCAGAAACCAGACCAACATTTTTTTAAAGTAAGGAAATCTTTTAGCACAAGGTTAAGAAAATGTATCGAAGTCAATGGAGCCCAATTTGAACATTTATTAAAATAAATTATTACTACCTGCAAAACGTATTGTTTTATTTTCAAAACTTTTTCGAATTAAAATATCTTGAGAAATAGGCACTCAATGTATTAACAGTATCTTTTTACGTAGAAATAAAGGAAAAACAAGAAAACAAATATTTGGCCAGTGACGTACAAATTTTGAACTCCTTCATTTTAATTTTTAACTTCAACACCTCTGTCTCAGTAAGGAGGCCCATTTTGTCGAAATGTTTTTGGTTAAATCTTCATATTTTGTGCTAAGGATTCTTCAGTTAGCGTATGACCAATTGTTAATGAATCACATTGTATAAATACAGTTCAAAAAATTCTTTATATCGGCAAATAACAAATAATAATGTTATTACCTACTTATAATTCATCGTCCATCAATTTTCTCTGTATCTTTGTGTAACCGGAACTTTGTAATTCAAGAGCAGCTCTCAGTTTCACCTATTTATGTACATAATCACATTGATAGATTGCATCGAGGATAATTGAGATCTTTAGGTGGAAGTTATATCAATTTGGCTGTGAAATATTATCGACATTAAGCCCCCCACTTCGTTTCCGTTCCCATATAGCATAATAAAGTTGAATTCACATCCTAAAATATGCCTTTCCTGTGAGTTGATACAGCTGGGAATTAATTAGCAAGTTAGGTTTTTCATAACATTCGTCTAAGATATTAGTTGTAATAATGAGTGTACAAATATAAACTAGTGGAAGCATATAATCTTCGCCGATTTACTGAGCTTTTTATATAATTGTTACTCATTTTATAGGATACTCTTCGTAGTTTTTTTGTAAATAATGTTAGTTTTTGGACATTCTAAATTTTGTGATACCAACTTTGTTGGAAAAAAATATATATATAAAAAAAGACACTTCTGAAGGATTCGAACACACATTTTTAACATTTTTCTTAGTGAATAGGAAAATAAATAGTGAGTATGGAGGGAAAATATGTAATTATGAACGCATACATAGACACCACATATAGTCGTTGGTCGAAGCAGATCTGCCGCGCCGTCGTCACTTGCATGATTCTTTACCTGCCTTTACTGTATTGTATTTCAACTATATCCAACGGATTCCTTATTCATTTGTTAATGTATTGGAAAAGTTCCAGAATATTGATCCAAAACTATAGAGAGATATAGACAAGATCGTGAAAATCGCTATGTCTGATCATGATGGGATTAATCATATATTCGAAAAAATGCATGCAAGTAAACGAATTTGTATTTGAATATTCAAAAAGTAAACATTTTTCCGAAATCGTGATATTTTATTTTTTCCAATGGGTCATTTTCTCGGCAAATTACAGCCTCCAATATACAGTGTGTCCCCGGATGGAGTTGACAAGAGGAAGAACATCTCTATTATTGATTTTACGACGAAAAGTCGTTCTTTATAAAACATTCTGCTTGTCTAAAAAATGAATTTGCCATATAAAAATCTTAGATCAGATGTACCGGGTGTTGATAAATTAAGAAAACATCAAAACGCCTCAAGAGAGAAGTACCTTCATTTATTATGTTGGACAAAATATTTATAAAACAAAGTTGTTTATAATCCAAAATAAAGCCTAAATACAAATTATGAAGTCTAAATTTTGACTTTTACATTTATGTCAACTTACATTTTTTTCCAAACATTAACATAACATAATAACATTAACTTCAAAGATTGTGGAAAAACAATTTATTCTACATAGCCTCCTCCAAGTTCAACATATTTCTCCATCCTTTTAATAAATTCACCACAGACCTTACGAATGGTTGGGGGTACATTCACTTCATTCACCGCGTCTTGTATTCGTGCTTTTAGTGTTTCTGTTTCTATCATGCGGCAGGTCATCTGCATAAACTTCCTGTTTTAAAACACCCCACAGAAAAAAATCCATTGGTGTAAGGTCTGGTGATGTTGCAGAAAAATTAATTGAGGCATATCCATCTGGCTCCGAAGTGATCTGTCAACCACTGCCGTACCAAAACTGAGGAATGAGCTGGGCAACCGTCTTGCTGCCAAAATGGCACTTCTCTCTTGCGGCATTTTGATGTTTTCTTAATTTATTAACACCCAGTACATCTGATCTATGATTTTTATATGGTAAATTCATTTTTTCGATAAGCAGAAATTTTAATAAAGAATGACTTTTCGTCTTAAAATCAATAATAGCGATGTTTTTCTTCTTGTCAACTCCATCCGGGAACACATATATACAGTGTGTCCCAGGATAGATGTAACAAGAGGTGTAATGGACCAAAAATTTTGGAATTTTGGAATGGTATTTGGGGATTGAGTTCTGCTTGTTGTAAAACTAAAGTATACCAAAAATGATTTGATTTGGTGTTCTACAGGGTGTTTTATAAGCAAAGTTGTAAAAATCACCACTAATAAAGTACCTTTATTTTTCAAAATATGAAAAAATTCCACTAAGAAAAGTTGTTTAGAATGCAAATTTATACCTCTATACTAAATTTCAGGAATATAAAATTATTTTTTTGAAACTTCCCATTTTTTGCGAATTAAGAGTTGAATTCATATTTAAAGTTGTGTAGGAGCAAATGTTAATCATCTCAAAAAGTAGGTTATTGGTAAATAAAAAATAAAGTTGTAATTCACAAAAAATAATTTCTATGTAGTTTTAATTGAATGGTTCAAAATAAAATACTAATTTATTGAAAAAATGGGAAGTATCAAAAAAATAATTTTATATTCCTAAAATTTGGTGTAGAGGTATAAAATTGCATTATAAATAACTTTTCTTAGTGGAATTTTTTCATATTTTGAAAAATTAAGGTACTTTATTAGTGGTGATTTTTATAACTTTGCTTATAAAACACCCTGTAGAACACCAAATCAAGTCATTTTTGGTGTACTTTAGTTTTACAACAAGCAGGACTCAATCCCCAAATACCATTCCAAAATTCCCAAAATGTTTGGTCCATTACACCTCTTGTTACATCTGTCCTGGGACACACTGAATATTTATCAAAAAAATCATCAAGCAAGGAAATTAAAATGATTTGAGATGTACTTTTTTTTGAACCCACGTTGCTACAACTTAATAAATCATAATAATCATGAAGTGTACATACTTTTTAACAGTTTTCAATGAAGAAAGAATTTTTTTGAAGGGCTTTTATTTTTCTCATATTTTTTATTGCGACGATTGAGTTCGGGCGTGATACTATATTTTCCCATTCATCTTTTGCTTGTATTGTTTAAAATAAAAAAACATCGGAAAGCTACAATTTCCATCTTTTAAATGAACCAACACTCATATGGATTGACAAATTCTGATTTAGTGACATGTAATTCAGTGCGTGCGTCGGTCTCACAGACATGCGTATTGAAACGCGCGCACGCAAGAATCCCGCTCCGAGTAATAACCTTACCTGACTATTTTTTTTCCGGGAATACCGTGGCTTTAGCGATAAATTTTGTTAGGACATTTTTTGTTCATAAACACGTAATCTATCCATCTGTATTTTGTATTTTTTCCTACCTTGACTTAGTTACAAAATTTTAAAAAAATTGATAAAAAAAATTTTGTTTCACTTTTTTTTATGTTCTGCATCCGAGCGAAATGTAAACTTTTCAGGATATTATTCTATACATATTCACGAACTCGTTTAAAAAAAATTATTCATTTTGCAAGTTTCTGGAGGTAAATACCTTCAACGACTGGGCTAAATTGTTCCTTGGGCTGGGTGTTTTGAAATCTTAGACATTTCGAAATGAAAAATAAAATGACACTGACAAAATGCTTATCCTAAATAGTTTGATATAAATATAGGTATAGGGTACATTGTTAGTTTTACTTTACGTTTAATCACCTCCTGACGATGCCAACATGGAAGGCGAAATTTGGTCCTTTTTACTGTTAACCCATGATTTCGTAGATTCAAACACTTGCTTGCATATTGGTAATTATCACGTCTTCAATTGGCATATTCCACGTTAACGCAAACACCTTCTTTGACGTGCCTCACTGGTTCTTTGTAAAGTCGGCGACTGCGATGCATAATATATCCTCCAATCTTCTAGAATTACTCTACATGCATCGCCTTACCTGCAACAAGTTATAGTTTAGTATTTTATTTATATTTAGTTCACGTTAATATCAGATTCATTAGAAAATTAGACAAGGTTTTGAGAGCTAATCTCGATGGATATACAAGAGGCAGGCAATTCACTAGCGTAGCAGCAATTGTTTACTTACGTAATTAGAACTAATGCGATCGGTTGACACAATCAAATCGGTATTACATATAGAAGATTTTAGGGTGGCATTTTTAAAATACAGACCGAAAAATATATGTTGCTTGAAGGCTATTGGTGCAGTTGAATTGATTTTTTTCGACAATTTAAAAAAATGAACTCTATCCCCTAAAAGTACATAAAATAACGTACAAGCGAAAACAAAAAAAAGTGACGAAGAATTAAAAATATTTCGTCCGCCATCTTTGACCGTTCTATTTGACATACGGTGTCCGGGATTACTGCATTATTTTTGACTTATAGAAAAAATATTCAATTTTGATTTCTTCGGCTATTTTTGGTGTTTTGTATTTTTTGACCAATACGTATCGCACAGGTCTATATTTTTTAAGAATTTTATTTTAAACAACTCAGTATTTTTAAAATTCCCATCCGATTACTAGTACTACAAGATATATTAAGCAGATAAGTTGAAAATCCGTCAAAACGCGTCAAAAAGTGCATATAACTTTTGACGCACACGGAATTTTTGAGCACAAATATTTTTTTCGTAATCAAGAGGTCATAATACATAAGAACCAACAATAAAATTTCAGGTGGAATGTTGTCGCCCAAAGGAATTAAATTAAATCAATTCGATTGTACTATCAGTAATTAAAGAAATATATTTGCATATACTGTTCTTCGTTAATATATAGCATGCTCTAGATGCTTAAATTTTCTCATCCGATTACAGCACTTGCTTTAGAAAAAAATTGAATATTAACCTATAAAGAGATCTTCGAAAAAACGTAAAACTTTTGTCTCTGCAAATATTTCAATAAATATAAGTATTAACGAGAAAAGGTGAACATAAAAAAAGCATATAAAATGAGAATGAATTTATTTTTTCATTATTTTTATATATATTATATTTATTCATGTTCATAATACACTTATAGGGAATAATTTGTTGAGTCTAATTCAAAATAAATAACTAATCTCTATTTCCGTACACTTAGCGAGTATCGGAATTGTCATGGTGATTTTACAACGTTAAACCATCTATCAAGTAAACCTTCTGACATTGTCAAATGTACCTACACATTAACTATTACTAATAATACGGAACAGATGTTGCACCTGAAAATTAGAGAACCGAATCTCATTGAAACGAGCTGTAAAATTTTAATGGTGGAAGTTTTATTAAAGCATCTATCAAGGTGCACGTGCAAAGATTATACCAACTCTATTAAAACTTCAAATGCATTTGTCCAGCGGGTTGAATATTTTATTATTAATTTTACACATGAACAAGTGGAAGTCGCCTATCCCAAGGATATAAATTGAAGAGCTAAGTGGATAAAGGTGTTATGTGACATTTTTGAAAATTTTGAGATTTCTACACAGACAACTATTTTAATTTATAATCTATCATTTCAATAAGTTTTTGGGATAATAAACCTGAAGGTGTTATGCACATATGATTTTTATATAATTTAATGGATAAAGGTGTCATGATCACATACCACCACCTTTATCCATTACTGTGCGATATTAAATTGTTTTAATCCAAAACACTTTGCTTTTAAAGTTATGTTATATTGACATTAATGTGACAAGTTGTGTTAAGTGTTTCTTACTATTATAGTGAAAATGATCAGTCGTAGTAAACTGATATTACAAATGGCAATGAATAAACGATTTCATGATTCATGTAAGATGTTTATAAATTGGCTGATATTTGGAAATAGTGCTTATAGTGTTTTAATCCATATATTCATTTCGTTCAATTTCGAAATGGCATGAGATGGTACAAGAGTCGAGATGATACTTGAGTATCTAATTGCTGTAAACACATTTATACCTTTTGGCAATTCAGCAGAAATCAGTCACATAGTGGCAATTTCTTCCCAGGCAAGTTTTAATAATGTTTTAAAAACAAAACATTATCAATATAAAATGCAATAATAAAATACGAATTTACCAAAGTATTCTAGCAAATTAGTCTGTAAATCAGAAATACTGGAAAGTGACGCTTTGCGGTGTTGATTTTTGTACAAACATTTTTATGCTGACAAGTGGAAGAGGGCTGGACCATAGAAATTTTTATGACAAGAGCAAAACTGATATCTGGTATGGCTTCTGCCCACCCAATATTTTGAAAGAGCATTAAATTGTTTAAGGCAAATCTGGCGAATTACGAAATTCTTGCGGAAAAAATGATAAGTATGATAATTACGCCAATCAAGTCAAAGGTCATTTGGGTTTGTAAGGTTATCGTTTAAGAATTACAGGGTTCGCTATGCTTACATCTACTGGGTTAAAAAGAATAAAAAAAAATAAAATAAATAATACTAAAGAATACGGAGAAAATTACAAACTAACTTTCGAACAACAAAAGCGTGACGGAGCAAAAGTTACAGTAGATAGAACGATTTGCTTTCTTACTTTAGATCTTCAGCAAACCATGCTGCTGCCAAAATTAAGTACATCGAAAGCATTTTACCTTCGTCAAATGTGGTTTTACAACCTTGGCGTACATACATGGAGGAATACTGGAACAAAAAAAAAACGTTCTTTTTCACATGGACTGAAGGCCAGCCGTGAAAGCCTAGAAATTGCTAGTTGCTTACATACCTTTTCACAAATTTACAATGAATATTTCCAAGAAAAGATCGATCACATTATAATATGGCCCGACTCCTGTGGTGGACAAAACAAAAACTTCAATATCATTACACTTTACCAGTTGTTGATTTTAAAGAGAGAATTTAAAGTTATCGACCATACATTTTCGGAGGTGGGACATTCATATTTAGATTCAGACAGAGACTTTGGCAGAGTCGAGAAAATTTTAAGGAAACATCAAAACATCTACGTTCCGGGCCAGTATCGAGAAATTTTAAGAACTCCCAAAGACGCCGTTGTCATAGATATGAAGAAACATTTCAAGGATATTGATGGAATTGCCTCAAAACTCAATTTGTACAACAGGAAGAAAAACTTGAACAATGAAAAGGTTTATTTTCGCGACGGTATAAAATGGCACCTATGGGTGCTACTATTACATCACTAGATGAAATGACTCCATTTTACAAAGTCGATATTTTAAAGAAAAGGAATATGCATAAGATAAATTCCGACTGTATTGCTCTAACGGTGTTTAATGAAAACAAGGGCAGCCTAAGTGTAGGAAAACTGGCCAAGAACAATTACCATTCATAAATGAATGGTAAGGCCGTATTATCACAACATACTTGGAAATGACCAAACTGTGGCTCAAAACCGTAGAACTGTTCGACTACCAAAAAATTGTACGATGTTTTAATAATAATAAAATATGTTCAATTTCTTAACACTTTTATTCACTAATTCCTTATTCATTTCAGAGAAACTTATGAACGGATAAAGGTGTTATGTACATTAATTTTTTAAAATTTTCGAAAATAATGACAACTGACAACTTTAGTTATTTATCTCTGAAAAGTACATCAAATGTCAATATCATCGCAAAATGCAAGCTATATAGTCGTTATAACAAAAACGTTCTCGCCTAAAAACTAAACAATGGTCGTAGTTGGCCGTGGCTTTGAGTTCCGGAATTAATAGAACATGTTTCTAATGCTTTTTTGCTAGATCTACATATTAAAAAAAAACATAAAAATCGGTTCATAAATAAAAATTTTACGGGGGTGGCTAGTCTTTAAGTGGGACACACTGTATATAGTCTTAATTATTGTGACATCTCCTACCTTACCTTAAATAATTCTAGCAATCTGATATTTAACCAGTTTACCAATACCCTAAAAGTATATGTGTAGATGTATAGATATCTCTTATTGTGAGATGAAGGGCTAATGACCTTAGTAGTCAATGCCCCAATTTTAAATTAAAAAAAAAAAACAACACTTATAATATAAAATAATTTTGCCAAAAATAGGAAAAATTAAACTACAATAAATGTTCGATTTGTCTTGACATCTATGCATTTTTGACACTTTCTCCTTACAGCATTTGTTGCATTTCCAATCATGACAGACAGGAGTTTTGTCCGAAACGCAGTTAATGTTTTGTTTTCCAATTCTTCTATGTTATTAGAACGTTCTCTATATAAAATGTTTTTTAACCCAATGCCAAAAGTCGGCAAGGGTTAAATCGGGAGATCTAGCTGGCCACAAAATAAGACCATTATTTCCTAAAAATTAAACAATATCTAAGCTAATTTCTTATTTATAATGCCCAGTTTGCTAAATTAATTGTTAGTTATCAATTTAGTTTACTTAGCTAACCAGATATTGATATGCTAGTCTTGAGTGATATATATATATATATATATATATATATATATATATATATATATATATATATATATATATATATATATATATATATATACCAATAGATAGATCCAATCTTCCCCAAATTGAACATTTAAATAATTTCGTGTTTCATTTGGCGTATGACCTGGAGCGCCATCACGTTGGTAAATTAATCTTTGAAATTGTCTTACAGGCAGATTGTCTACATAGGGCTCTTTTTCTCTATTTCCGAGTTATAAGCGAAGAACCGAAAAAAGAGATCTTTCCAAACCCCCTTCCGCCCTGAGGCGGCAGGGCTAGAGGCGGGGTCCTGTAGTATGTTTATTTCCTAACTACCAACACATTCCTGAAGAGGAAAATTCTCCAACCCCCCCATGTCCTCTACAACTTCTTCGTTGACTGGACTATCTAGGCAATTTCAAAGATGTCCATTTTAAAAAATTTTATGATTTTTTTTATTTACGAAACATTAAGTGCACTCTTACTCATTTTATAACCACTTTTATATTTAATCATCAGGGACAAGAAACCTGAAAAATTCGATTTTCATGCTTAGAAATGTAATAAAATTAGTTTATTTGAGAGCGTATGTAGGAAACAATAGGTCTCGTCTTCATTCTCCATATCACAGTTTCATCTCATTTGAATCACACATCGTAGGTGAGGGCATTTGCCTTAAAGTTGTAGGTTATTTCCATTGTTTCCTATTTTATTGACATGACTCCATGAAATATAACTGCGCAATCAAATAATATGCAGCATATATAATTTTCAATCGTGAGCTATTTCAATAATTTTAAACTGTACGTTTTGATAATGTATTTGAGTCGTTAACGTAATAAAAGCGTCATAAATATGTAAATAAATCACGTAAATCATATATCAGTGGGTTAATTTGTTTAATTATCTTTTACCGCGCAACCGATAATAATATTTATTGTGTTTGCTAATTTACTGAGTGCTATAAATAAATCCTAAATAATTATCAATCAGTATTTAAATCACGCTCAGATCCAGTGCTTGAAATCTCATCATAAAATGTTCTGCTTCTTCTGACTTCAGAGCTTCACGAAAATAGAAAATCGTTCGAAATTAAAAAAATCGGCAGCTACTGGAAGCGGCTGGAACCTCCCCACCCGGTGGATCTATGAAGCCGAAAATATGAACGATCTCATTTAATTATATTTCTTAAGTTGAAATATTTTTTTTCATATTAAAACAGAAAAAAGTCTTGCGTTCGGTGGGATTTGAACCTACGAACTTGAGTGGTAAATTTATAGTCTGCCTAACATTAATATTTTATTCAATGTTTTAATACAAATATATGCCTCATCGGATCCTAGTCCGGAGCCAGCCAAACAACCACAGCGAAGACCGCCGAGGCGGGTGTGAGGCTGGACGGGGTAAGTCCGGTTTGGCTTCAGGCCCGTAGCTAGAAAGTGCTTTCAGGTCGGGCAAATAATTTTTCAGGGGGGGCTGAGCCAAAAATTTTTTGATGAGCGGAGGGGGGAGAAGAATTTTTTTGAAGAGCGGAGGGGGGGGGAATCCAAAAAAACATTTTTTGTCCGAAAAATTTTTTTGATGAGCGGGGGAGAGAAATCCAAAAAAAATTATTTTTTTGAAGAGCGGAAGAGCGGAAGAGCGGGTGGAGAATTCCAACCGAACAATTTTGATAAGCGGAACCAAGAATCTAAAAAAAATTTTCACGAAGATAATTAAAATTGCCCCCCTTGAAATCGCCGTAGGTCGGGCGAAAATTATTCCAGGAAGGGCATAGCCCGTCCTGCCCCCCCCTCCCTAGCTACAGGCTTGTTTGGCTTGGAGAAAAATAGAAATGTGGGATAATAGCTCCTGTCTTCTGTAGGCAGGCTTAAAATCTAGGTTAAAATTATAATGTGTCTATATGGACCTAAAATTAATATAAAAAACCGCTGCCCAAGGAATCACTACTTCCACATCCAAATTGTTTATCCAAGTCACTCACAACGAAAAAAATTTGTATGTGGAAATAATTGTTTATGGAACTTTAATAATATAATATTTGAAATCCTCTACCCCAAAACCCATAAAACGATACCCCACATCGGTAACGGGATGGGGGTGGTGATGGGGGTGGTAGTGGGGGTGGATGAAGTAAAAAAATATTTTGAGGTTTCTGGTTCTTGTACACACACTAAATCACAATTTTTTTTCATCCCCTTTAATAATGGGGTGGGGGTGGTAATGGGGGTGGCTAATGCTGAAACTTTTTTGAGACCTTAGCTTCTCTTGTATATACTAAATACCAATTTTATGGACTCTTACCTGCTTGATTTACCTATTTTCCCCAAATTTACCCCAATTTACCCCCCACGACGGAACAAGATGAAAATATAATCTAGTTCTAGATTTCGTTAAAGTACATATGTGTACCAAATTTCAAGTCAATATCTCAAACGGTTCCAGAGTAAACGTGCGCACAAAAAAAGTTAGACAGACAGACCGACAGACACAAATTTTTTTTTCGTTCAAACTTAAAATTTCGACGTTTCATGACATTCTAAGCCTATTTGAACAATAAAAATTTTTAAAAATTTTTTTGTCGTTACTATACTTCCACTGGATGTGGAAGTAATAAACACAATACTATAAAAACCGCTGCCCAAAGAATCACTACTTCCACATCCAGATTCTCTATCCAAGTCACTTACAACGAAAAAACTTTGTATGTGAAAATAATTGTTTATGGAACTTTAATAATATAATATTTGAAATCCTCTACCCCAAAAACCCATAAAACGATACCCCACATCGGTAGTGGGGTGGGGGTGGTGATAGGCGGGTGATAGTGGGGGTGGATGAGGTAAAAAAATATTTTGAGGTTTCTGGTTCCTGTACATACACTAAATCACAATTTTTTTTCATCCCCTTTAATAAAGAGGTGGGGGTGGTAATGGGGGTGGCTAATGCCAAAAATTTTTTTGAGACCTTAGCTTCTCTTGTATATACTAAATACCAATTTTGTGGACTCTTACCTGCTTGATTGACATATTTACCCCAAATTTACCCCAATTTACCCCCCAACCCTTTGACGAAACAAGATGAAAATATAATCTAGTTCTAGATCTCGTTAAAGTACATATGTGTACCAAATTTCAAGTCAATATCCGGTTCCGGTTCCAGAGTAAACGTGCGCACAAAAAAAAGTTACAGACAGACCGACAGACAGACCGACAGACAGACAGACAGAAATTTTTTTTTCGCTCAAACTTAAAATCTCGACATTTCATGACATTTTAAGCTTATTTGGACAATACAAATTTTTAAAATTTTTTTTGTCGTTACTATACTTCCACTGGACGTGGAAGTAAAACTAAGATCGTAGGCACGAGCACTTAGTAATTTTGATTATTAATACGGGAAACATAACTAAACGAAAAAACCCGTTTGTTGGTGATGGTTGGTAGGAATGGCCATCTTTGGGAAAAACCATATAACTCTTGGTGGACAGCTTCCCTGTAAGCTGTGGCCGGGGTAGTGTTCATGGTGGATCGTTTAAGTTTGAATTGATATATTTTGTTTTATCCTCTGGCCTCGATCGATTTTTCACTAAATCGATTGGGGAAGTGACAGCTGTCAAATTTTTGGTTCCAAAGTTTTTCTGGGGAATTTGGTTTTTGACAGTTTTCCAAACAAATTTTTCGGTTGGTACCAATGTCTTAAATTGTTTTAGGTTATGTATCACTATTTTTAGGTTATGTTGCCGGAAGTAGAGGAAATAGCGTTCCGGTGGGGATGCATACATTTGTAGGGCTTGTGAGCGGTTCACAAAAGCCTCTCACACCTTCCGTGGGCTTTATAAACGTCGAAAAAACTTGTAATCTCTCGATGCACTTGACAAGTCAAAAATACTCAGCATACAGTCTGCACGCTTTAACACACTAATCTACCGAACGTTAGGTTAAACTATAAAATATATCTTATACAAGTACTATAGATTGTTATTTTGTTTTTTAATTTTTTTCACGGAAACCAAATCGAAAGAGTGCTAGTGTGATATATCGTTGAAATCGGAATTTTTACTGCTTTTCAATGGTTCGATTAAAAATTGTATGTAATCATAAAATAAACAACTTGTTGTGCCAAAACGGCACTAAGCGTAATCCGATCTTCTGGAGCACTAAAGAAAGTCTCATGCAAAGTTTCATCCAAATCCATTTAGTAGTTTCGCCGCTATCGTGCTAAGATACATACACACACACACAGACATTTTTCAAAAACCACTTTTTTGGGTTCCTGGGACCTCAAAAGTAAAGATTTGATGTTATCTCAATTTTCGATTTGGGACTAATTTTAGTACCCTCCCACAATTTTATTTTGGGGAGGTTAAAATATATATTTACAGGGTGGACTCATATACCTAAGAATAAACTTTTACGCGGTTTTATTTACTTACCTAAAACATTTTTAGTTCCATAATTTTTTAACGATTTTTTTCTTTGATGTACTCAGTACGTGTTTAGGGCTTACGCATTTCAGTGCTGCTTTTAAATTGTAAAATTTGTTGTAAATTCTGCCCCTCTTTCGATAATATTCCTAAAATAAAATTTATTTTAAATATAAATATGAACGTTATAATTTTGTAATAGTAAGAAAGATTTGGATAACCCGACATCATTAAAATATTTTTATTAGTAAATAGCTCTTAATGTATGAGAATTAAAAGTGGTAAATAAAATACAGCATTTTGATAAAATATTGGATTGAAGTATAAATTACAAAATTAAATTTTTGCCCGTTGTTATGCTATTGCTTAGAATAGCAAACTACACACTACATATTTATATTAATGATAATTTGTCACAAACAACAGAGCATTATTGTAACTATCATGTCATATACCATTTCGCCTTGCATGGAGGCGAATTAATCGAAGAATGCTTTCTGCGACAACAACATAAACTGAGACTTTTATTGAGAAACGCGCCCGTTGGAACAATCTGCTTTTACAAACAAATTATACAGCATGCTCTCGCTGATGTTGTTTTCAATGCTGTTAATGATGACGATTTCATTGCATGGTGGTTTTTAATTGAGATGTGATAATGCTAGCAAGTTTTTTGTAGATTTACGTGAAACCTGGTATAATGACGGAAACCGAAAAGTAAACGACTATTTGATATTATGTACTGTGGACTGAAAGTATCACACACCTACAAATTTTAACTTTTATTTTGTATCGTTAACCAAAACCACTTATTTGTGTTGTTTTGGGTCCAGCTACGTCTAACATAGTCATAAAAAAAAATGTTGGCTCTAAAAATTGTAATAACTGACCTAACTCACATATTATGGTATAATTACTTCCACATCCAGTGGAAGTATAGTAACGACAAACAAATTTTTAAAAATTTTTATTGTCCAAATAAGCTTAAAATGTCATGAAACGTCGAGATTTCAAGTTTGAGTGAAAAAAAATTTCTGTCTGTCTAACTTTTTTTTTTTCGCACGTTTACTCTGGAACCGTTTGAGATATTGACTTGAAATTTGGTACACATATGTACTTTAATGAGATCTAGAACTAGATTATATTTTCATCTTGTTCCGTCGAAGGGGGTAAATTTTGGGTAAATAGGTAAATCAAGCAGGTAGAAGTTCATAAAATTGGTATTTACTATATACAAGAGAAGCTAAGGTCTCAAAAAAAAAATTGGCATTAGCCACCCCCATTACCACCCCCACCCCATTATTAAAGGGGATGAAAAAAATTGTGATTTAGTATGTGTACAAGAACCAGAAACCTCAAAATATTTTTTTACTTCATCCACCCCCACTACCACCCCCTATCGCCACCCCCACCCCACTACCGATGTGGGGTATCGTTTTATGGGTTTTTGGGGTAGAGAATTTCGAACTAAAGTTCCATAACCAATTATTTTCACATACAAAATTTTTTCGTTGTGAGTGACTTGGATAGAAAATCTGGATGTGGAAGTAATGATTCCTTGGGCAGCGGTTTTTTAATAAAAAAAGCAATTAATTACATCATGCGAAAAAATATTTGCCATTTCGATATATATTTCAAATACATGTTATATACTATATATTTAATTAGAATATAAGTCCTTTAATCTGAAAATTAATTATTCTTCTTGCGCTTCTTAGCCCGTCTCTTATAAGTTACTTCTGGAGCATCTCTTATACATGTCCAACAGTAGTCTGCCAACATCGCGGAAGTCCATTTGCCCTGATATCTTTTTTCCATATTTTGAATATCCTGGTGGAATCTCCCTCCATGCTCATCACTTACTGCGCCACAGTTTTCTGGTAAGTAATCTAGATGTGAATGTAGAAAATGGACTTTTAATGACATATTGCATCTTAGTTTCTGGTAGCAAGAAAGAAGATTCCCAACAAGGTCTCTATAGTTTTCTGCTCTTTTGTTACCGAGAAAGTGTGTTGGTACCATTTTAAAACAATTTCAAGTAGCTTTTTCATTACCTTCTAGAATGTTGTCAAATTCAGCATCTTTGAAAAGGTTCTTGATTTGAGGACCCACAAAAATTACCTCTTTAATTTTCGCATTACTAAGTCTGGGAAATTTTTGTTTTAAATAACTGAAAACACGTCCTTCTTTGTCCATAGCTTTTAACAAGTTTTTCATAAGCCCCAGTTTTATGTGGAATGGTGGCAGTATTACCTTTTGTGAATCAACTAATGGAATGTTAGCAACATTTTCTCCTGGTTCAAAACCCAGTCTTGGCGGCCAAATTTTCCTTTTGTAATGTTCTAATCGCGCTCGACTGTCCCACTCACAAAGAAAACAGCAATATTTGGTATGCCCTTGCTGCATACCAAGTAAGATAGCTATCACTTTTAAGTCTGCACAAATCTGCCACTTATACTTGTTATATTCTATAGTTTGTAGCAATACATTCATGTTACTGTAATTTTCCTTCATGTGGACAGCATAGGCGATTCGAATTGATGGCAATTTATTTCCATTGTGGAGTAACACAGCTTTTAGACTAAGTTTCTAGGAGTCAATAAACAGTCTCCAGTCACTAGGATCATGGGGAATGTGTAAAGCACTCATTAAACCGTCAATGTCCTTGCAGGCAACCAAGTCATTTTCCATTTTGAAAGAAAGTATAAGATCTTTTTGACGACTTCGATACATGGAAACTTTAACATTTTTTTGTAGTAAATTCCATTGTTGTAATCGAGATGCGAAAGGCTCCGCTTTTGCCTTGGACAGATCAAGGTCTCTTATAAGATCACTTAATTCGCGTTGATTAATTTTGTGTGGTTCACCACCGGACACTTGTGATGTTGATGGCTGGACTAAGTCGCCATCTACATTATCATCCGATTCTTCGTCAGAATCAAGGTTGTATTCTTGAGGCGGATTAGGAATAGGTAGTTCATCACTATGGAGAACCGGGCGAATGGCAGATGGTAAATTGGGGTGTTGTATTACCATCCTTTTTTTCTTGTTAATACCCTGTCTAATAGGAGGTATCACGCAAAAATAACAATCGGTAACATGATGTGTAGGTTCTCGCCAGATCATGGGTACAGCAAAAGCCATTGAACGTCCTCTTCCAATTAGCCAACTGCAAAGATTGTACGCGCAATTGCTGCAACATATATGAGGTGCCCATTTTTTGTGTTCATCTCCAATTGTACAACCAAAATACAACTGGTACGCCTTCTTAATTTTGCGAGTAAAATTACGTTTTTGATGCGCAAAAGTCACTTCACCACAAATATAACAAAAGTTGTTAGGTGTATTTACACAATCTCGTGGCATATTTTCAAAATAGCACTATTTACTTTCGAAAATGAACGCTTATCACGCACAAGGTACAAATACGACTACCTAAGAATGAATATTAGTTTTAGTGACAAATAAAGAGGTAGGTAGTAGGTATGTCTATTTTTCGTAGAATTCTAATTCTAGTTATTTGTGATAGGACCGCCCATAAACTAGGGTTTATACACACGATCCAGCGACAGGGAGCCAGCCTTGTCGGCATGCTTTGAACTCATTCGTAAAAGTGAACTGGTCCACTGGAATTCCAATTATCTTCAAAGAGTATCGACAATGTCGGGTCCCAGCAGCTGGATCGTCTGTAGACCTCTATACCTGCGTTACACTTTATTACCTGTATTGGGAAAACTAGAGCCAACTTGAACTTTTGCTTTTTATATTGTTATTTAGCGTGACGAAGTTACTAAGAATTTGCTATTTTTACTTCCAGTACATGTAGGCTGTAGAATAGTGATAATTAGTTTTCTGAAGTGCACTTACGACCCTTGGTACATAATAACTATTATTGACGGTTGCCATGGATATTCCAAGCATCGCTACTTTTACTATTAGCAAATATGAAATCTTACTCAAATAATTATAGTTTTCCATTAGTTTTTCTCAAGTTTTTTTCTAGTTTAATGATTTATGGGTATGACGAAAAATATAATATAGGTACATCGCGGGTAGTACAGTGCGATTTTTTGGTCTCGAATACTTGCAAACCTCGACCCTACGGGCCTTGGATTGCAAACTGTATTATCGACAAAAAAGGGCACTTACGACCCTTGGTGCGTAAATAACTATACACAGACACACACAAAAAGAGAAAGGTGATCTGTTTTTGGGACTCCATTGTATTTCGACATGCTGAATATGAATCCGGTATCCATTTAACTTCGTTACCCATCAATTTTTAGTAAATCGCGAAAATAACCCCAATTATGACCCCCCCCCCCCCTTTTTTAGGTTGTCTTCGCGAATATCAAAAAAATGGTGGCCAGTGGAGCTAAATGGACACCTGATCCGTGTTCAGCACGTCGAAATACAATGGGGTACCAGAAAAAGACCGCTTTTTTAAATTTTGTGTCCCTGTGTTGTATTATACTCTTCGCAAAAACGAAGAGTATATTGTATTTGATCGGCACATTTCTAAAATCGTAAATATCGCTCGTAGAGAAAAAAAAAAATCATATTGTGTTAGTGAACGAATTCTGAACAACTTTCAAAATGTCCGTCCGTCCGTCCGTCCGTCCGTCCGTCCGTCCGTCCGTCCGTCCGTCCGTCCGTCCGTCCGTCTGTCCGTCCGTCCGTCACGTTTCTTGTAAGCACGATAACTGAAGAAAGAAAAATCCGATTCTATTGAAATTTGGACAGTAAATTAGTGTTAGCTAGAGGAAGAGCCCTATTGTTTTTGAACAAAATCGATCGGTAAATAAAAATGTTATTAATTATTTAAATTTGAAAAAACATTTTTTTGATTTTTATGTTTTTTTAATTGAATATAAATTTGGTGAAATGATATTTCATTCTAATATCTAAATATTTATATATTTTACAAATATACATTTCATAATGTAATATGCAACCGTGTAAATATGATTTTAGCTCGTGTCTTATAATGTAAAAATTTACATTTTTTTACGTGTAAGGTGGTTGTGTAGTTCTTACGCTTTTGACTCGGAATCCAAAGGTCCCGAGTTCGAAACCCAAATGGGGTATGGTATAGTTTTTTTTAATTTTTACTTTATTTTACCAACTAAGTTCGTACTATAAAATTAAAAATGTCTAAAATTAACATTATTTACAAAAAACTGCAAAGAGTACGTTTTTAGCTTGTTCATTATTATTATAAACGATGTTTTTTTCAGTGTAAATAGTGTATAGATATAAGGGTATGTACACTTAAAATAAGTAAAAAAACAAAAAACATTAAAAACATTTTTTGGTATCAATCATAACTGGATTTGTTTCCTTATAGAAGTGAAATTATTACAGAGACAAAGTAATTTAAAAAAAAAAAGGTCCTTTTTTATTAAGTGAAACATTATTAAATTCTAATACGGGCTTAAACTTAATATTCAAAAGATTGTGTGTTGTAAAACAAATAAATTACTAAATTTATGAGCTGAAACATGGTGTAAGTAAATATAACTGATCATGATCGTACACGAAAGGTCGAGGTAAATTAGAAAGTTTATTCTGTAGTTCTCTTAATAAAAAAAACAATGATTTTTAATCAGATTGATTTAGCCGGGGTTGCGTGGGGCAAAGTTGGCCTTGAAACTAATAATAATGAAAGTGGGTCTTGTAAATAAATTGGCATGTTCACTATGTTTTGTTGGAATGCATGAAAATTTTACGAAAAAAATTAATAAAATTCAAGATCATTATCGCGACGCCAATAGAAAGGACTTCACAACTAATAATTTAAGTATTAAGTATTAATATCTCGTGTAGTTTGCAAGTTACTGGTATTCTTAAAGTGTCGATCTGTTTAATAGTCATAAAATATGCAAGATTCAAATAAAATAATAAATGCATTTGTAAGAAAAACAGTAATGAATACTTTTGCTTCAATCATTTTTGTATTATTAGTTCAGTAATGTAAAAGTTAACATTGTAATATATCGGAAAAAATTCATAACGCTTTGAAAATTGGTGGAAATATTAACATAAGAATTACTAAACCAAAAAGTTCCCACCACTAAATAGTGTGCTTCGTCCCCTAGAAGGTCGTTTTCACCCTCATTTTGAGGTTTCTAGATTATCTCGGGAACGGTACACTTTTTGACAAAAATACCTATATACAAAATTATTCCTCATGAAATTCTCTATCAAAGACGTCTCTATAATTTTTTTCATAAAATCATTAGTACCGTGGGAAATAAGGCGCACATATAAGGGTTGGTTCCAGTTAACACAATAAATTGTAATCTTTACTATAATCTACTTTAAAGTTCAATGCTTGACGCAAAAGCAGTAGCTACTAAACTCCACTTAAAATTATAATAAATGTGGCGCTTCCACCCTCTCACTTCCAAAAAATATCGCAACTTTTAAAGAATTATTTGCACAATTCATGATGTTAGCTGGAACCAACCCTTATGTGTGCGCCTTATTTCCCACGGTCCTATTAATTTTATGAAAAAAAAATTGTAGAGACGTTTTTGATAGAGAATTTCATAAGGAATAATTTTGTGTATAGGTATTTTTATCAAAAAGTGTACCGTTCCCGAGATAATCTAGAAAACATCAAAATGAGGGTGGAAATGACGTCCTATGGGAGTACACTATTTAGAGGTGGGAACATTCGATTTAGTAATTCTTATACTATCCTTAACAATTACACTAATTTTCAAAACTTTGTGAATTTTGTGCTTTATATTACTGAACTAAATGCATGTAATGAAGTTACAAGCATTAGAAAAAAATGTTCAAATATTTAATTATTACTACATTTATTTTTATTTCTGAGAATCTAGTAGACATGTCAAAAATGGAATGGCGTTAAAGCTTGATCATGTCTCCTTTCAAATATCTGACATTGCTTTAAATCTCTGCCCTCATCTTCAAAACTACAAAAAACTGCACTCAGTCTTCTCTATTCCTTCCCGGCAAGGGACAAACTGGCACCTTTCTACTGAATTCTGCCAAGTGTCACAAAAAATGGTTTCAGCAATTTTAAAAAAATCTTGGGCCATTCATACATCATTCATCATTTTAATTTAAGTATTCGACACTTTTAAAAAAATCAATGGACTAATGTCATCTTTCTGTTCTTCGTTCATAGATCTGCAAAAACTTGCACCATTCAGTGACATAAACCTCAAGGCAATCGGAAACTGTATTCCTTCTAACATATTGTGGTAATGTTAGTTTCTTGCCCCCTTTTTCTTTGTACCAAGCATTTGGCAAGTGTGTATTGCGAAAATATTTTACAATTTGAACTAAGTAAGTAAATTCAGTATATGGGCAGGGCAACCGTATGTTTTAATGAGGCAATCCAGGGCCTCAGCAGTTTTTTCCCTCATATTTTTCATATTTGCCGCATTATCTGTAACAAAACTAGTAACTTTGCAGTTATACTCATTTTGCACTTATTTATTAAATCGATGGCCAAGTTTTCAAGATAATTACCAGTGTGTGGATGTGCTGATGGCTATATGCATTCCAGAAGAAAACTGTTTCAGTATCAAAACTGCATATATCGGTTCTTTATGAAGATTTGGCCAACCATTAACAAACTGATAGACCTGATAAATTTTCAAAGGACTTTGATTACTTCTCTTTAAATATTTAATGTAAAAGGGTTGATGATAACTGAACCCTAGAAGGCGGGACATACTCAGGTCTTAACATGTCAGACTAAAGGATATTTTCTGCTAGGAGGTCACGTTTCGCCGAAAATCGCAAAAGACCACTTTCAACCCCTAAACAGCACCCCCATTTCACGATTTCACATTATCTCGTGTTTAATTTTTGTTTTTTCTCTTCTTTATAACCTTAACTAAATCCCCCGACTGGTCTTTGCCTGTAATTTTTTTTTTCAGCATTCAAAATCCGCTCTGGCACTAGCCTATGGTAACAAGTCACAAGTTATGATTATTAATTGACGAAACCCCTGAACGTCACTGCACTTACAGCACAAGGAATTTTCCCTTTAAAACGTCAACCCAATGAAATGTAATAGGCTGTAGGCATTACGTTCAATACAGCAAGATACTTTATAATATTTCGCATAACTTCTTGGAATCAAATTAATAAGAACCCAGGATTTTACTTTGCGGCATGGAGCGCAACTTTGAACCAATTAAGAACAGAAAGCTTCGAGTTTAAAAATGTATTATTTTAGCAAATATCAAATAGAATTGATGTTTGTATTTATATGCCATTAAGCGAACGACATTTTATATGAGTCAACTAACTCGCTGCAATAATTGAAGAAGTAGATAAGTAGGAACTTTTGGTTCGGTATCGACTTTCAAGATTTTCTGTCGAGTGTTTCTTGTTTCCTATCTTTATTAAGTTAGGCTTTTTATCGTGTAATATATCAGAGGTAAGATACCTCTGATATATTACACAATAAAAAGTTAAACAGTTAAGTTGCGACTTAACAAATTGACCGAAAAGGTTCAGAGATGTTTAATTTTCCTAGAAATTTCAAACAGTCTGATTGATTTATTGCAATATGAGCTATACAACCAGGTATACGGGGTCGCAGTATCTAATAAAGTAAGATAGCTAGAGAAAAATGTTAAGACACAGAGGTTTTAGGGTTTTTTAAAATATTTACATTGAAAAATTAAGTATACAGGATCAGTCAAAAAGCCATGATGAAACAAAGTTGCTTTTTCTTTAATGGAGCACCCTGTATATTATTCCACATTTCAATTTTCCTCGAAATGCTAAACAAAATTCATATAGCACATCATAATCTTAACCGTTTTACAAACGGAAATTTTGACCTCTGAACGATATTTTACTTCCACATCCAGTGGAAGTATAGTAACGACAAAAAAATTTTAAAAAACTTTTATTGTTCAAATAGGCTTAGAATGTCATGAAACGTCGAGATTTTAAGTTTGAGCGAAAAAAAATTTCTGTCTGTCGGTCTGTCTGTCTGTAACTTTTTTTTGTGCGCACGTTTACTCAGGACCCGTTTGAGATATTGACTTGAAATTTGGTACACATATGTACTTTAACAGGATCTAGAACTAGATTATATTTTCATCTTGTTCCGTCGAAGAGTTGGGGGGTAAATTGGGGTAAATTTGGGGTAAATAGGTAAATCAAGCAGGTAAGAGTCCATAAAATTGGTATTTGGTATATATAAGAGAAGCTCAATAAAAATTTTGGCATTAGTCACCCCCATTACCACCCCCACCTCATTATTAAAGAGGATGAAAAAAAATTGTGATTTAGTGTGTACAAGAACCAGAAACCTCAAAATGTATTTTTACTTCATCCAGCCCCCTACCACCCCTTATCGTCACCCCCGCCTCACTACCGATGTGGGGTATCGTTTTATGGATTTTTGAGGTAGAGGATTTCAAATATTATATTATTAAAGTTTCATAAATAATTATTTCCACATACAAAATTTTTTCGTTGTGAGTAACTTGGATAGAAAATCTGGATGTGGAAGTAGTGATTCCTTGGGCAGCGGTTTATTACTTTTGCAAGAGCATATTATTCCAGAGCTTAGACAAATATTCATGAATAATAATAATCCGAATTTATCGGCAGAAGAAATATGATTTCAACAAGATGGGGGCTCCTCCACATTTTGGACTTGTGGTACGGGCATATCTAGAGGAAACTTTTCCTGGTAAATGGATTGGACGCAGGGGACAATTGAATGGCCAGCTAGGTCTCCCGATATAACCCCGCTTAACATTTTTCTGTGGGCTAAAAAATGTAGTCTACAAGAATAGGCCGCAAAATATCGAAGAGTTGCAAGAAAGGATAAGGCATGAAATTGCCACTATTCCCCCCACCACCCTTTTAGATTTACTACATTTTGTTCAGCGAATTCATTACTGTCAGGAAGTAAATGGTGAACACTTTGGACACCTTATAAAACAGCATCCAAAAGAAAATATTTGTTGTTTATTAAAACTTGTTTTCTCAGGACATTCATTAATAAATATTTTTTTTCATTTCATGCATTTTTATCAATCCTGAACAATTATGCTTTTTTATTTTCTGTAAAAAAATAATATTAAAATTTAATCATATCCATATCCTTCACCTTGTGTAATTTCCATCATAAATATCATATCAATTTCGGTATTTTTTTTTTAATATATTTGAGAGTAGTAAAAAGTTATTTTCAAAATTCGATATCTCCAAACCGGTTAAGTTTAGGTACGTGTGCTATATGAATTTTGTTTAGAATTTCGAGAAGAATTGAAATATGGAAAAATATACAGGGTGTTCCATTAACGAAAAAGTAACTTTACTTCGTCATGACTTTATGACTGATCCTATATATTTATTTTTTTCTTTATTGCAATGGATTTTTAAAAACCCTAAAACTCTTGTGTCTTAACATTTTTCGCTAGCTATCTTACTTTAGGAGATAATCGACCGTTTCCATACATATCAGTGACCCTATATTTAAAAAAACAACGAAAAAATACAATATTTAACATTACTTACTTTGCATTCCGTTACTCATATTTATTTCAAAACTTATCTTTACAAGTACTAGTAAAAAAATTGTTACTATAGTGTGACGTATACTTTCCGGTGAGGCCTGAAAGTGGTCACTTTTGACACCTTAGCAACGGTTCGGTTGCGGGCGCCACCTTTACAATTTTTACGTGGGGCAAAGGTCCCACACTAGTCTCTTAGCACAGCCTGTTGCAGTAGGGCTGGAGTAGCTACAGTGGAGAAAAACGGAAAATTCCAGTGGGTCAATTGGGATGTATCAGACTTTCACACACACAGTAAAACGCATAATTTGGTAAATAATATCTATTTATTTCCTATAAGCTACAATATCAACTCTAAATTAGTCTAACTCTATTAATATATACCAGACAATACCCAGGCTATGATATGACTATCGTGCCGTTACGGTGCGGTTACAGCGAGGTTACTTATGGTAGGCGGGATCGAAGCAGCGGTATGACGAACAATAACTAATGCAACAATAAGAGAAATGGCTACTCTAGGTGTCAGGCTTGGCTAATACCAGGAACCCTAAAGCTGAAAAGAGATGTATGATTAGTTAAGGCAGGACGGCGTTCTGCAGTTCCTAACCTGAAAACAGTTAAAAATAATAATATGGCCATGTCCCGATTTCTCCGCATTGGCAGATACTACGAAGACCTCGGAGACGCTTTCTCTGTGCCCACAGGGTAAGCGCACTAGCACATATTACGAATACCCTGGGTACACCGGAGTCAGCCACGCTAGCACGACTGTTGGCACCTGGATGTGAGCTCGTACCCTGGACCTGAAATTGGGTGAGCGTCTTGCTTTCTCCGCATTAGCAGATACTACGAAGACTCCAAAACGCTCTCTCTATGGACACAGTTTGCGTGCACTAGCAGATATTACACGCACCCTGGGCACACAAGAGTTACCAGACAGCAATTAGAATTAAAGGCCCTGATTTCTGCGCATTAGCAGATACTACGAAGACTCCAGGAACCTCTACTTTATGACCACAGGGTACCCGCACTAGCAAATATTACGGATACCTCGAGGACCCAATCAGTAAAATAAATACAAAGACAAATAAAAGTTCACAGTATCAGCCAAACCGCTACCTATTATAATTATTACTATTATTCTTACTTATATCCTCTAGTTGCTCCTGGCGCGTCTGGTTGAATACGGCTGACTTCTGGACTGGCACGTCTATCTGCTTCGGAAGCTCGTGAGGAACTTCACTGTCGGTGTCGCTTTCAATAGCTAGTAGGCTCGTATCCCTTCTCTCGCCCGGTAGTGGGAGAAGTGAATGCGCGTAGGCAATGAGCGGTGTGGACGGAACTTGTGAAATTTTCGTTACAATGGATTTTACGGACTTAGTAAAGCTTCGTAAAATGGTATATTTTAAGAAATATTGACAGAGTCCGAAAAGTTGGACTTGAAATAATTTACGGAAATATTCACTTACGCTTGACGGCTGGTCACCTCTGCTCGCGGCTGCTGCTTTGGATCGACTCATTGACGCCAGAGAGAGCGTGTGCTTAGGACGGTCTCTTGGCGCTGTGCTGGTGGGGGTCTAACGCGGGAATGTAGTTTTACGCGGTAATAAATTTGTTCGTAGCCGGTTGGGTTTAAATAAGCAATACAAAAATTAACAATATTTATAATATGTAAAAATAGGGTACTTGTTTGGGCCTCGGAATTTGCTTCATTACAATAGAAGTCATTTAATCAAATCGAATTTTTAACACATTTGTTAATATTATACCAAATCTAATCAATTTAAAGGTATACGAAAACAATTAGAACGATTGAGTAAAGAATAACAGGTATATCAAAGCTTAAAGTTCGCCCCGCTCCTGAATCTGTACAGCGGCCTGCGTGACGTCACATCAGTCGAATTGACGACGGTTATAAGAAAAAAAGCAAGCCTCTACGTGTTCGCATATTCACTTGTGTGTTTAAACCTACCTGCCTGCCTGCCTGAGAGCCAGTAAGAGTCCATAAAATTGGTATTTATCATAGAAGCTAAGGTCTCAAAAAATTTGTCAACATTAGCCACCCCCTCACCCATTATTAAAGCGGGTGAAAAAAATAAAATTGTGATTTAGTGTGTGTACGAGAACCGAAAGCCTCAAAACCTTGGGTGTCGAGCAACGCTCCACCCAAGAAGTGAGTGTAGTGAAAAACGCTCTCCGCGGCAAGTATCAGCACCGACTCCGACAGATTTGGTCTTCAGAACTGTCGGGGAAGAACAAGGTGTCTGCTACCAACATGCTTGCCGTTCCGATCCTTCTCTACTCCTTTGGAGTGGTGAAATGGAACCGAGAGGAGTTGCGTCAACTCGACGTAGGAACCCGCAAGAAGATGCATCTCAATAGGAGTTTGCATCCTAAATCGTCCGTTCCACGGTTATACCTCCCACAACATCGGGGAGGCCGTGGACTCTTGAGTATGGAGAGTCTCCATAACAGGATGGTTATGGATGGAGCCTGTAAGATTATCAGGAGTTCGGACCCCCTCCTCTGCATGGTCCGAGACCATGAAAATGCAGGGGTAGGAGCGTTTTTGTTTAAGGCAGCACAGAGAGCAGCCGATGAACTTGGTCTCTCCTTCGACGTCGAGTGGGTAAATCGCGACTCTGTCACCGAGTTGGATCCTGCTCGGCGAAAAGCCCAAATTAAAGCTGCAGAACACAACATCTTTCTGCAGCTTTATACGGATAAGCCAATGCATGGAGTCTTCTATAAAAATATAGAAGATCTTGGCTTATCCGAAAGGCTGACCTTTGCCTTCTTAAGGTCAGCCGTGCTGAAGTCTGAGACCGAGGGATTCATAATAGGTCCCTAATGTCAGCTGCGGGGCGCCAGAGACTCTTATGCACTTGCTGTCGGCTTGCCCGACATATGCACTCTCGGCCTATATCCAAAGGCACGACGGAGCATTACGAGTGCTTTATTACCATTTAAAGCACTCGTATGGGATAGACGAAACACCAGTGCTGCCTTACGCTCCGGGGGATATTGAGTCCGTTGTGGGAAATGAGAAGTGTCTAATTTATTGGAACTACTCTTTTCCCACAGTCAGGCAAATACAAGCCAACAAGCCTGACGTAGTCCTCCTCGACCATCAACTCAAGACAATGTTTGTCGTGGAGTTCTCGGCTCCCGCGGAGAACAACATTGTCTTGAAGGAGGAGGAAAAACGGACAAAATATCGAGATCTGCTCTTCGAACTCCGCAGACTGTATCCAGACCATACTGTTAAGATAGTGGTACTGATAATAGGAGCCCTCGGTGAAAAGAGACACACACTGCTTTCGGAACTTAAGATCATACCGGCATGCCGAAATTCGGCAGAGGTCTTAGCCGGCAGAATGCAGAAGGCCGTCATTCTCGGTTCATTACGTCTGCTCAGGGCACACGATTCCCGGACCCAGTAGTCACTCACCCCACGGACGTGGGGAGTGGCTACTGGTACTACCAGCTCCTCTCTGTGAGAGTCGGAGCCACAGAGAAGGGTGACTGGTTTTTAACAAAAAAAAAAAAATAATAATAATAATAATAATAATAATTTATTGGTCCGTTCGATCAATATACCTGATATTGGACATTAAATTAATGGCAAATTCACTTTTTCGACAAGCAGAATTTTTTATAAAGAATGACTTTTCATCGTAAAATCAATAATGGAGATGTTTTTCCTCTTGTCAACTCCATCCGGGGACACACTGTATATAGAATGCGTGCGATAAATATATATCGCATTAGTGCCATAAACAACGTCATTATGACATTGAAATGAGTGTCATATTACTGTCAATATATAACGAGAGTAGATATACACCATTAAAGTAAAATTAAAATAAAGCATACAGATGTCCAGCTTCAAAGTATACGATTTTGGAGTCTCAGATAATACATTGAAGCGTCACCGCCTATACTTTTTTGTTATGGAGAAACGGTCACCTGATGGGGCAAATCTGGCAACGCATTGGGATCCAGCGATCCCAAAAACATAAAAATATGATGGTCAAGTCTGGTGGGTATGACTTTTTTCTCGTGGATTTATGGAATTATTATGAAATATAGAGAAAAACCTGTATATTTACCAGTAAATTTTAACAACTGAAAACTCTGCCACATACGAGCTCCTTGCTAAATAATTCGTATTTGCCAAAGTAATTTGTTATACAATAATTGGATCACTTCATAAAAAAGTTGTATTGATCTTGAGAGGTCGATGGTTCTTCCACTTCAGAGATAAATATTCCTTAACCCCGAGGAAACTCTAGTAATTTATTTCAGTTTAAAAGTTTTCCAGCGGTCAATAATGACCCAGTGACTGGAATATCAATTGCAGGTCTAACTTGACTTGTAAAACCTCTGATTTTTCACGGTGATTGAATAAGGTTTTTTTGCAGCCAGCGGTAAATGGAATATTCTTACGCCAAACTTATCATCGAAGTGAGCTATAGGGTGCTCGAAAATAATTTCGTTGAGTTTAAATAAATTGCCAGCAAAGAATTTCTGTCAAAAATGAAAGGTCATTAGTAACAATGACTGATGTTCAATTAATATAGTGGACTAATTTTACTTAAAAAAGTGTTTGGGAAGGGGAGTTCTTTTTGCTGGAATCTAAAGTACACATATAAGAAGTATGACTAAGTTTTGAACTTCGAACGAAGTCGGAAATATATTGGTTTCAACAATACACCCCTTGCATGTGCCATATAGTCCAATAACTATAAACATTTTCATCACAAAAATTTTATCTGAGAGTTTCCTTCAGTAACTGTTAATGGAGGGGTTATACATCACAAAACCACTGGAGGAGCCGCGCAACCCCCCCCCCCCCCAAAAAAAAACCACCTCTTCGATGAAAAAATACTTATTTTACTGATAACTCCTTAACCGTTGAAGATATAACAAAATTGCTCATTATAGAAAGCTTGACTAATTTCCTAAAAAAAAGTCCTGTTGTAATTTTGTTGTATATGCCATGGTTTTCGAGAAAATCGATATTGAAAAAAATTCCAAAATTTGTATTTTTAATGCGCGCGAATTTTCATTTATTTGAAATTTCTTGCGCGCGGCCTATAGAAAAAATTGAATTGCTCGAAAACCATACAAGCTAGGAAGAAAAATCATACCTCTATACCAAATTTCAGGAATACAAAATTATTTTTTTGAAACTTCCCATTTTTTCAATAAATTAGTATTTTATTTTGAACCATTCAATTAAAACTGCATAGAAATTATTTTTTGTGAATTAATATTTAAAGTTATGTAGAAGCTAAAAGTAGGCTATGAGAAAAGCAGTGGATACACATTTATCATTTATTATTGACATATCTGTCAAACGTAGTCAATATTATCCTTAATTTCTATTTCAAATTAACGAACCAAGCATAAAGAATTAAGTGAAAATGGTACTCACAGTTAGAGATGGGCGCGTGAGTCGATTTTGACTCACGCTCACGCACGCTCACGACTTTAAACCTTTAGCTCACGCACACGCACGCACGACTGATATATGTTAAGGCAAACTCACGCACGCTCACGCACGGGATCTTTTGACTCACGCACACTCACGAAATCTTCCGTGATTTGGTACCTTAAATGTACAGACCAGGCCAGGAGGGCTAGGCGACTGGCGAATGCAGTAGAGAGAGATTGCAATTACGCAGTTTGATTTGAATGTTGCGTCATTCATCCTGTCTCCTGTCCTTTTCCCTCCCTTCTCGCGCTCGTGTTCCGTCTTCCGTCTATCGCTTCGCTTCTTATTCCTGTCACGACACGACAGGTTGAAGTTTTAAAGCAGAGATGGGGCGTCGTGTCACGGCGTGAATATTATCTCACGCACGGGATCTTTTGACTCACGCACACTCACGAAATCTTCCGTGATTTGGTACCTTAAATGTACACGCTCACGCCGTGACACGACGTGACACGGTGAAATTCACGTCACGTGCCCATCTCTACTCACAGTGCGTGAAAAAATTTATATTGTGCAATGCTACGGAATTGGGTTGTTGCACTAAGTTAAAATTTGAGGAGAATCTATGTTAAATAGTAACAATTATTCATAAAAAATCATTAGAAACATGTAGAAGTTGAAAAGAAAGTCTTATAATATTATAATATTAATTACAAAAATACATGCATTTAAAACGGAGATGACATAATAACGGCAGTCTGTAGAGAAGTTAGTTATAAAACGACGAGAAACGTGTACTAATTTAGAAACTCACTGATAGCGACGGAGAAAAAAGACAATCACGACAGTTTAATCTGACATTATATTTAACGTCAAATTCAACCGACGTTCATAGGTTACAATTCGGTATAGTTTAACAGCATCTAGTTATGGATAAATATAAGTACAGATAGTGTTTTCTGCCGTACTGTGTAAATAATACCACCAATTCACCAGAAAAACTGTTGTGTTCCAATAATAAACGCTGAACGTAATAATGAATGATTCAAAGCCACCAGAGAAGGACCAAGTCTTCTTATTGTGGAGACCATTTCAATGTCAAGTAAAGTAACAAATTACAATGTATTCTAAGCGTTTTATTTGTGGTAAGTTGTATCTTAATGTAGGAATTTGATTTTTAATATGGGTTTATGTTGTAGAAAAAACGGCCGCATTACAAGACTTGTTCTAGCTGTTACAAATTTAAATTACCCGCCAAACTGGTGGATAAAACAGGGTGTATTCTTAACGGCTCTAGATTAGAATGTTATTCATGCTTTGACTTCCTAAAAGGAGGGAAATGTCTTTAATCTGTTTTTATGTATTTTATCTAGTTTATGTTGGAATAAAGTGCAGTTGTTTTTGTTAGCTATTGATTATTTATGAAGCTCCCTAGACGCCCCATAATACTAGGATGGTCAATATAAATTAAGAAAGGAAATTTAAAAACTCGCCGCTGAAAAACTATATGAAACAAACTGTGAAACTCGTCTAAAGTCGGTGAACACAATCAGTCGGAAATGGCTACGAATGCGTTGAATTGTAGTTATAAATGCCCTTTGAATTATGTGTGTTATAAATACATATCATTGTTTATTGCTTAGATAGATACTAGCATAAAGTACTTACCTATTTATTATTTTTTGTTATAATACAGACCTTTCTTGATATCTTCGTAAGTCTCATTCTGACTCTTCTTAGCAGTGAGTATCAATGGATAATAACTAATTTCTTTAGTAGATAAACTTATTTTGTTGTTTTCAGTTAGATACGCATGTATATAGTTAATAGGAAATAAAACAATGAAAAGGAAATATTTAATAAAATACAAAGTATAGTTAACAAATTCATCTAAATTAAATAATAAAATACCTATTAGACATATAAGGAAGTTCTTGCAGAAATTACAATAGTTTGTACTGTCTATATCAGCTGTAACGTAAATACCTTGCAGCTTTTGCACTTCCAACCATTGCAATGTCAAAACGATCGTCTCTTTTTAAAAATTCGCTTAGGTACCATAAATATATCTACCGCAAGTAGAATGTCAGAATTAGCTTTTACAGATATACTGCCTTAGTCGTTTTGTAAAAAAATATTAACAATAGGCGTCTGAAAATAAGGAGTACGCCACCTGGTGGTCTATAGTCAAACTAATTATGGGCTTTTCTGTCATTGTCTCTTTAGTGTACGATGATATCAACAATAAGTAAATGACAAACTGAGATGCTAAGTTATTCAAAATATGATAGCGTTTAAAGGGGCTACAATTTGCTGGAGCCAACCTAGTCGGTATCCTTTCTAGATTGCAGGGTCAACTCGTGAAAGTTGAGTTAGCACGACAATGTTCAAAGCATACCCTCTTTGATGTAGACACCTTTAACCAGGCATTGAGAGGGAAAAAGCTGGTGCAAATAACCGTGGCCCAAGTAGCAATAATAATGTCCTAGACAATCACACATTGTAATTGAAATTTTTGAAGTAAGTAAATATATGCAATTCCAGTATATTTAAAAGTAATATATACTATTGCAACTATTATGTTTTACCCCTGAATGTGTTTCTATTTCATATTTTACAAAATACTGTTTCATTTATTTTACTTAAAGAATTAATAAATATTTTTTCAGTTAGATTCAATGTACCACTAATTTCATGGGTATTTGAATCTGAGACACTTGTTTGTAAACATAGAGCATACACATTTGTTAAGTTTTGTGTTCTATATGGGTTGTACCACACAAAATAATATGTTCTGCATTTAAAACATATTCCCCTTCATGCACACACTTAGAATTTTTACATTTTTAATGCTTCACAAATGTTCCATACATTGCAATATGCTTAACCTAAATGCCACTCATGTTCCCTGAAAAAAAGTGATTTAAACTACAACTGTACATAAATTGAAAGAAATATTTAAGTTTATTAATATTTAACTAGCCACACACCGTTTATGTCGAATAAACTGTACTTTTCAAGGGAAAAACTAGATAACCTAAAAAAATATGAATTTTGCTGAATAATGACATTAACATCTTGCAAATCACTTACAACAAAATCTTGCAAACCTTTAGGTCATATATTATTAATGTTATTATTTTCAACGCCAAAAATAACAATAAACAGAAAAAAATCGATATAAGTATTCGCCAAATAAATAAACAAACGGCCTATAATTAGTTCACGAGTTCTCCACTTTGGCGCTGGCATCTTAAATTCAGACGCCTATAACTGCAAACATCAATCACTGCTAGCTAAACGTCAAATTTACTTTTGACATATGAAGTAATTTTCTTTCTTGTCAGCAATGTCAACTTATTCGTCTTCATCTGTTCTGCTTATAAGTTCACATCTAACTGCCGTTATGATGTCACTACCGTTTTCGCGGCACATTCAAATAGTCGAAGTTTAACAATTTTTTAAAATATGTTGCGCTAAGAATTTTTCTTCCAAATTAAATATATAACTAAATTCAGTCCTCCACTACCATATTTCACCATTTTTGAAAATTCGTCAACAACCCAATTGGCGGTGAAAACTCGCTAAGAGAAGTGGTAAGCCAATTTAATTTGAAATTTCCAAACACTGCTTTGTCACGTACTCAGGCTATGAGAATAAATAAAAAGTTTCTGGCTACTGGTAGTGTTCTTAACATGAAAACAAAAATAAAAGCATACGATGAAGACAATGTTGGGGCTATTATAGCTCATGCCTCTTCTAGAAAATCCTAGGATGCCACTAAGAGGGAGATCAGTTCTTATTAATATTAGCAAGTTTAAAGAATTTACAAGGCAAAGAAAATTAGTGCATATAAATCAAATTATAAACATACGCTTGAAGAGGGAGACGACGGCCCTAGGTTGGATTTTTGTTTGACCATTGGAGAAAAAATCATGGAAGAGAGATTTTTTCATCATTTCATAATTCTCTCAGATGAATCCACATTTACAACTAATGGTGTTGTTTCATCTCAGAATTGTAGGTTTTGGGAAAATTCAAATTTTAGAATCCATTGTAGAAGACAATATTATAAAAAAAGTGAATGTGTGGTGTGCCGTTTCTTATCACGTTGGAGTTATTGAACTTTATTTCATTGAGGGAAGGTTAAACCAGCACACTTATTTACAGCTTCTTGAAAGATTTTCTGAAGAACATTTAAATATTTTAAGAGATATACCTTTAGTTCATTTTCAACATGATGGTTGCCCTGGTCACTCCACAGAAATGGTTAACCGGTGATTGAATTTAAATTTTGGAGAAAATTGGATTGCCAGGAATGGACCGATCAAGTGGCCGGCCAGATCCCCAGACCTATCAATATTGGATTTCTTTTTATGGGGTCGCCTCAAGCAGTTGGTTTACGCTGAACCACTTCCTAACGATGTAGCAGTATTGAATCAGAGAATTACAAATGCTTTAAACTCCATACCGTTAGATCATATTCGAAACAGTTTTAAGCACTTCAGGCGAAGGATCGAAATGTGTGCGGATGTGGGTGGTAGCTACGTCAGCGTCGGATAATAAAAAAATTGTAAACATTGTTTTGTATTGGTCAATAATTAATTTGTTTGTGAATCTGTTGTTTTTGACATTTATTACTTGTTATAACTTTTAAACCTCATTAATCTTCTGTTAGTAATTGTTTCTTGTTTTACAATTAGTTCGATTAACATTATACCTTCTTACATCTCGTATATTCAATTTTTTATTTATCAATAGCCTACTTTTTGAGATGATTAACGTTTGCTCCTACACAACTTTAAATATGAATTCAACTTTTAATTCGCAAAAAATGGGAAGTTTCAAAAAAAATAATTTTATATTCCTGAAATTTAGTATAGAGGTATACAATTGCATTCTAAATAACTTTTCTTAGTGGATTTTTTCATATTTTGAAAAATAAAGGTACTTTATGTGTGGTGATTTTTACAACTTTGCTTATAAAACACCCTGTAGAACACCAAATCAAGTCATTTCTGGTACACTTTAGTTTTACAACAAGCAGGACTCAATCCCCAAATACCATTCCAAAATTCCAAAATTCCAAAATTTTTGGTCCATTACACCTCTTGTTACATCTATCTTGGGACACACTGTATATTATATTGTTATTTTTATATACTAATAAATATCAATAGCCATCAAAAATGGCAACACAAGAGAGTATTTTATATCCCCTTTAAAACCCATTTTGATTTTTCTTCCTAGCTTGTATGGTTTTCGAGCAATTCAATTCTTCTATAGACCGCGCGCAATAAAATTCAAATAACCGAAAATTCGCGCGCATTAAAAATACAAATATTGGAATTTTTTTCAATATCGATTTTCTCGAAAACCATGGCATATCCAACAAAATTACAATAGAACTTTTTTCTTAGGAAATTAGTCTTTTTTATGATGAGCAATTTTTTTATATCTTCAACGGTTAACGAGTTATCAGTAAAACAAAGCTTTTTTTCACCGAAGGAGTGTTTTTTTTGGGGGCGGAGGGGGGGTTGCGCGGCACCTCCAAAATGGATTTTTGTGATTTTGTGATGTATAACCCCTCCACTAACAGTTACTGAAGGAAAATCTCAGATAACATTTTTTGCGAGCTTCTGGTGTATTTTTCACTTTACCGACTGGACTAATATATTTTAAATTAATTTATATACAGTATCGGAAAGCGTTTGATTTGGTGCGGCAATAAGTGCAAGCGAGAGCGAAGCAAGCAATGATGTACATTAAGGGGCGTGTCACATTTTGCCTCTGCTAGGGTACTGGTAGACGCTTTTATTGTGGTCGGTCGGTTAAGTCGTTAAAACTATGCAATTCCAAAAGCAAAACTTTCCGATACTGTATATTAATATAGTGTTACTAAACATTAGCAAATCTGTTTTCATAATTTCTATCTAAAAAATATTTAAATCACCGACTAATATCCGGGAGGAGAGGCGTATCTGAGAACACACTCATATTGGACGTGACGTCATCTAACAATATATCTCTGCAATTGCAATGATTCGGACATATAATTCGGTGCAGTAAAAATATTTACTAAAATTATTTAGTTGTATTCGGTCTGTTATATGAAATTATGGTGTGTATTTAAGTGTACCATATTTAAAGGGATTTAAATTGTTTTAAACATGACTGGGGGCGAGCGTAGAGGCGACTTCAATGTGAGTACCAGTCGATATTCCGTTGAAGCAATGTCGAGCGCGGTTAGTACTTGGATGGGCCCCCATCTTGGGAAATACAGCGTTCTCGTCCCACCTTCTAGAGGCTTGTATATCAGTGTATACTCGGTACTTGAATTTAAAAAAGAAATCAGATCGATAGCTATAGGTTTGACTATTTTTTTATATTCTAAAAAAATAAAACGCTTGAAAAATGCTGATTTAAAGTTTCAAACTAATTTGCAACTTACCTAATTTTTACAGAGCAGCTTATATTCTTATTTTCTTTGCCCGACTATGTACATGAGATATTTTTCGCAATACGCCACTTGAAATCCTAAATTGCACATCAAGGCTATATAACACCGCATACAAACCGACAACATAGAGCAGAAAAGAAGAACATATCCTATAAAACTAAATATACCTACCTTGCACCGCATTTTCGGCGAAATAAAAGTACACACGACCCTATCAAATAATCAACAAACCTTTGTAACTGACGGTAGATATAGATAAAATAGTACGGGGACCAGATCAATTTTTTTTTAAACTGCTTAAAATTAATTTCTCGTTTTTTGTGTCATGATTAAGCTTCGTTTTCACAAAATCGACTCCGGCAGGCACACCAGCAGGACAGCGCTTGGCAGGAACAGTTGAGATTTTTTGTGTTATTTATTACAGTACTATGGAAAGTGATTTCCTGCTACCTTCATTGCTCCTGTCATTAACATACTTTTTTTGCCACTAGTTTTTTACTTGAACTTGTTAAAAAACTTCTTGGCAGGAGCAAGCAAAGTTTTAATCTATTACTTAAGCTGAAACTACTAAATAGAGAGAATTATTAATCACAGAAAAATATTTAAAACTATAGTTCAGGAATTATGCATAAAAAAGTGGAAAATTTTTATTTTTAAAATAGTACAGCCAAATTTGAAATCTGGATATAACTTCGCATTATAAGCAACATGATTGAAATCTAATAACCTAAAATTCTGAAAGGGATAAAAGTGCTGTAAGAGTTTATTCAACTATTTTTTAGAATTATTGCCCCAGACAAATTTTATTTTCATAAAAAAACTTCTCAAATATGGCGTCATGCCTCCGGAGTAGCTACTATGAAATCTACTTATGCCATGATTCTGTATTTTAACGTGGATGTCAGTTCCCCTGTTGCTGTGTTATAGACAGGCAGAAATGAGTTTTTGCGATGGCCACACTGAAACCTATTTGTGTTTTTTGCAGTTCGAAGAAAGATAAAATAGTTTTGTTTACACAAGAACGTTTAGATAAATGTGCCAGTATTTTAAAATTCGTTAAAAACATCATTTGCAAGGGAAAGATGTATAATTGCCATAATCTTTGAATGATATTCAACGTTATCATTCAAAGTGCTTCAGCAACTTTACGGCATTAAAGACAAAATATAAAGAGTTTTGTATAGCTCAAGAATGCTTAGAGATAACAAAATGGAGGCTATTATTAAAAATGTACTTCTTAAAATTCTGACCAAAAAAGATCTTATAAGTTTTTTTTTGTAGAATTGACAGTTTTCCCGTAAATGACCTTGGAATGTCAATGTTTTTTATTTTCTGAAAAAATTCGTGTCATCAATGGAATTCACACTGGAAATGAATGAAAGATTCAATGATTATAATTTATGTTGCTTGTAAAATTACTTTTAGCAAAAAAATGTTATTTTTTATATAATAATACATATGCTGATTAAAGTCGCAGTAGGCGAAACGGACACAGATTTTAGAATATCTTTTGCAAATTTGGGGAATAATCTCTACTTATTTGAAATGTAATTTTGGGTATAATTTCAATTTTTTAAAATTGCGGAAAATTGCTCCTTTGACCTCATCAATAAATTAAAAGTTCGACAACATGCAAAATTTTATTTATAGTTGTATCTCGGAAACTAGACATAGGATCGAGTTGGACCCATGAGAGTTTTTTTATCAGAAAATTGAAATCTACAACATATTAAAAATTCCGCCAGTTTCACCGGGGGGGCACTTCCCATAAGAAATAAGCGGGGTCTTTTAACGAATATAGCAACTAAAAGTGACACTGACTCCCTTACTAAAAGGACCTATCCGTTCACAAATAATAAATACGCAATAAATATACATGTAAGCCAGGTTGAGGGCTTTTTTACTAAATTATTCAAATGCCAGGTCTCTCGAGGTTCGTAGATCTGCACTCGTACGGGTTTTGCGGTACATTAATGGGTATAATTTAATCAAATGGTTTGAAAAGTGCGGGGAATACTGTGGCTAGCTCAATTTTATTTGGTGTATGCCACTACTGCGTTCTGGTGTTTTAAAACGGGCGTCATCCGGGCTTTGTAGAGATATGTTTTTTATGAAGTAACGAGATTATCCACAGCACTATGAAAAAAGCGTACAAAATGTCGATTATTTTTTCAATGCATGAAACTTTTCGCTCGGTGCGGAAATGAATGTGGGATTGTTAATTGTTTAACAGTATTAAAAGTTCGGACAGTCCACTCGTACACGCGGGTGTCAGTTTTAAATCTAAATGTGTTTTCATCACGTTGTTTATGTTTGAAGCTGTCTAATTGCATCACAATATAAATTGATTAGACATTAAATAATAATTAATGAATAGTAATTGGTATTCGATTTACTCGAATATTTACAAGGAACTGCCAAGTTCTTGGGAGTATCTCCGACCCCTGGTGACGTCACACGACCTATTTTGTTCTTTGGATGTGTCTGTCTTTACTAGTAGGCTGGTGTCAATACCTTTTTATAAAAAAAAAATATTAACAGGCAAGGACCAGCCGAAAAATGCAGTTAAGATTATAACTAAGAGAAAAAACAAAAATTAAATACGAGATAAAATGAAATTGTGAAATGGGGGGGGTGCTGTTTAGGGTTTGAAAGTGTTTTTTTGCGATTTTCGGAGAAAAGTGACGTCCTAGCGGAAAATGCCCTGCATAAAAGTTGTAGATAATAAAAAAATCTAAAACTTTCATATAAGGCATTTTTCAACATCAAATTTTCCGAGAAAATGTCGGAAAACCGATTATTCGGTTTTTTATTTTTTTTCTCTTGTAAAAATAATTCAATTTACATGAAATTTTGTAAAAGTATACTTTTTTGCATTAGATAAACATAATTTTTTTGGAATCTGGGAAACAAGTAGTTTCCGAGATATTTACATTTTTCGAAAAAAATCAAAATCTTCCATGGAAAACTTTATTGGTGTTTTTTTAGATTTAAGGATTCTATCCGGGCTTATTTGAATTGTTAAAATGTCTACTGTAAAATGATCTATATATGTTGCTGGTTTATTTTTCATGAAACCGCTTAAGATCGAGAAAAACGAAAAAAAATTACTTCGAATCACGAATTTTTCAATATTGTATATTGCTTGCAATATTTGTTTATTATTTATGTAAATAATGGATTAAATTTCAATGACAGAATTTACTTCAATGTAATATTACTAAAGTTGAATGAATTTTATTGATGAAAGTGAGGAAAAACATTCTGAAACTTAAGTTTTTCATGGCAATGCACCGTACCGCACTGAAAGTCGTAGGATAGAGTTAAGGCTGGCTGGCCCAGGGTGCATTTTTGTTAACGTATATTTTACTATTTTTTCATTAAATAAATAGTATAACCATGAGTAATCTGTTTTAGTATATTTGAATAAAATAATTTGAATACATGTAGAACAATTAATTTATTGGAATTTTTTTTGCAAATTTTACTCGCTTTGTCTTCAGAAAAATATTGTTTTGTCATTTTTTTCTAAAAATAAAAAATGTATGAAAAATTATAAAATTCTAATGAATTTTAGATCTCTTGTATTGTGGTTGTTCTTCTTCATTAACAAAACTTTCAAATTCCGAAGGATCTTCGAGATTATCGACGTCTTCGAGCTCTACAATTTCAATATCAAGACTCTTTACTAGCTCTTCATCAATAATCTCTTCCGAATCACTTACGTGGAAGGGTCAGATCCAACGACTGAGGTTTTTTACCGCGCTGAAAGATACAAATATTTTTTTAGAGAAATGTAGTTGTTAAATGTATACGAGCGCTTTTAACCTCAATAGAGGGCGAAAAAAGGTAGAAGGGTGTGTTTTGGGACTTTTGATCTGCTGGACTAGTAAAACAACATATCAAAATTTGGGTCAATTTCACCGTAAGACAATTTCCCATAAGATTTGTGAGGGGCCCTTTGGGCACGAGTCTACCTAGATGTTCGTTCCAGCCCCATTGCTTAGCTTTTTTGTTATCGGACTCGTTGTTTTAAATAACGAAGTCAAGTTTGCAATTGGTAATAAACTTATAGGAGTGTTGTGCAGCTGCTCCTTCAATTAGGGGAAGTTTTTCCAATTTGACTTTTGTAAATATCAGCTATAAGTTGAGATCCATTTTTTCCGTTCTTTATATTCTTGTTAATAAGCAGTTTTTCTGTTGCTTCCACACGACTGGATGACTGAATAGGTACTACTCCAAAACGAGCTCGGCTGCTCTCTTCCGCTTCCGCTTTAGGCGGGCTTGAACTTTTTATAAGTACTTATTCCAAGTACCTTTCTAATATGAATTTCCGAATTCACAATTTTGTTAATTTTTCTACCACGTTTATATACATAACTTAAAAGATTTTTTATTAATTTGTTATTTATTTAAAAGTTTCAGGAAGGTTTCCGCCACTTTCTTTAATTACATTCATTCAACTTTAGTAATATTACATTAAAGTAAATTCTGTCATTGAAATTTAATCGATTATTAACAGAAATAATAAAAAAGAAATGAAAACTATAAAAAATATTGAAAAATTCGTGATTCGAAAAGTCATTTTTTGGCTTTTCTCAAGTTTAAGTGGTTTCATGAAAAATAAATCATCAACATATACAGTGTGTCCCAGGATAGATGTAACAAGAGGTGTAATGGACCAAAAATTTTGAAATTTTGGAATGGTATTTGGAGTCCTGCTTGTTGTAAAACTAAAGTATACCAAAAATGACTTGATTTGGTGGTTTTATAAGCAAAGTTGTAAAAATCACCACTAATAAAGTACCTTTATTTTTCAAAATATGAAAAAATTTTATACCTCTATACCAAATTTCAGGAATATAAAATTATTTTTTTGAAACTTCTCATTTTTTGCGAATTAAGAGTTGAATTCATATTTAAAGTTGTGTAGGAGCAAATGTTAATCATCTCAAAAAGTAGGCTATTGGTAAATAAAAAATTGAATATACGAGATGTAAGAAGGTATAATGTTAATCGAACTAATTGTAAAACAAGAAACAATTACTAACAGAAGATTAATGAGGTTTAAAAATTATAACAAGTAATAAATATCAAAAACATAACAGATTTGCAAACAAATTAATTATTGACCAATGCAAAACAATGTTTACAATTTTTTTTATTATTCGACGTAGCTATCACCCACATCTACACACATTTCGATCTTTCGCCTGAAGTCCTTAAAACTGTTTCGAATATGATCTAACGGTATGGAGTTTACGGCATTTGTAATTCTCTGCTTCAATACTGCTACATCGTTAGGAAGTGGTTCAGCGTAAACCAACTGCTTGATAAAAAGAAATCCAATATTGATAGGTCTGGGGATCTCACCAGCCACTTGATCGATCAATTCCTGGCAATCCAATTTTCTCCAAAATTTAAATTCAACCACCGATTAACCATTTCTGTGTTGAAAATGAACTAAAGGCATATCTCTTAAAATATTTAAATGTTCTTCAGAAAATCTTTCAAGAAGCTGTAAATAAGTGTGCTGGTTTAACCTTCCTTCAATGAAATAAGGTCCAATAACTCCAACGTGATAAGAAACGGCACACCACACATTCACTTTTTTATAATATTGTCTTCTACAATGAATTCTAAAATTTGGATTTTCAGAAGCCCAAAACCGACAATTCTGAGATGAAACAACACCATTGCTTGTGAATGTGGATTCATCTGAGAAAATTATGAAATGATGAAAAAATCTCTCTTCCATGATTTTTTCTCCAATGGTCAAACAAAAATCCAACCCACGGCGGTCATCTCCCTCTTCGAGCGTATGTTTATATTTTGCTTTATATGCCCTAATTTTCTTTGCCTTGTAAATTCTTTGGAGTTCAGACTTGCTAATATTAATAAGAGCTGATCTCTCTCTTAGTGGCATCCTAGGATTTTCTATAACAGGCATGAGCTATAATAGCCCCAACATTATCTTCATCATATGCTTTTATTTTTCTTTTCATGTTAAGAACACTACCAGTAGCCAGAAACTTTTTAATTATTCTCATCGCCTGAGTACGTGATAAAGCAGTGTTTGGAAATTTCAAATTAAATTGGCTTACTACTTCTCTTATCGAGTTTTCACCGCCCATTCCGTAGCATTGCACAAAATTTTTTCACGCACTGTGAGTACCATTTTCACTTAATTTTACTTCCACATCCAGTGGAAGTATAGTAACGACAAAAATTTTTTAAAAAATTTTATAATAGCAGTAGGAGACCTATAAATACACATAATATTTAAAATTAATTGATTACTTGCCATTATATCTACACATGCATATTCGAATACGTAATCAACTTTTGGTGCACTGGGTTTTTTAACTTTAAAATCAAGATTGGTTTTTATGAAAATAGCTACACCCCCACCTATAATATCAGTTCTACAATAAAAATCAACTAACCTATAATTATTCAGTCGAATCACTGAAACTTCAGACCTTTTTAACCATGTTTCGGTCAAACAGACTATGTCAGGAAATTTTAAAGATTCTAACACAATGTGAAGTTCATCAATTTTGTTGCGCAAACTTCTTATGTTTGTTTAGATGACAAACAGATAGTTTTAAAGATTTAAGTTTATATTCATTATTGTTTAAAAAAAATTAGGCGATGCTTTTTTAATATCTTTCGTTAAATCTCGTGTTAGTATATTTTCTGTTGACGTGGAATTTCCTATTACGGTTGGGACGAAAAAATTCAAACTCTTTTATTAATACACCATCTGGCCAAAACGAGGAAGAGAATAGAGTTTCTGCTAGTCCACTAGGTGCTCCAATCTTAAATGAGTAGGCAGGTTGTCCGTCTTTTTGTAGAGGTTCGACTGTAAATTGTTTACCAGGGCATTTTACTTCTAGATAATTTTTAATATCTTCTGACTTTTCATCAGGTTCGCATTTTCCTAAGCATAGCCACATTTTTCTCTCGTGACCATCGAAGGATATTTTTTAATTTTCTTGATTTTTTGCCGATCCAATAATAACTTTTTTTGACTTGTTTTGCTTCGCTCTAGTGTTAAGGGCATAATCTCGTTCTCCTTCTCATTTTAAAATTCGTGTGAAACGTTTTTCAATCTTATTCGTTTTTACCAGTGATAAGTTTTTGTCAATAATAGTATCTATTGATGATAATGAACTACTTGAATCGTTTAATTTAATTTCAACCATTAATTTGTTATTGTTAATTTGAATGCATGCTGGGTTTGTTAGTAACTTGACGAGTTCAATATTAGACTCGCAAGTTTTTTATTTCCATCTCTAGAAGGGTCATTTTAGACAGTAACTCGTTTGTATGTTTTATCACTATTTTGTCCACTATGTTATGGAACATGTCACTTTTAAAAAATTTTATTACAGCATTATCATCTGTGATATTTGCACTCCGAGTGTTAGTCATTTTAATTTATGTAAAGCACTCTGTACACTAAAATTTGTTTGATTTGTTTGATATTAGGAGCGAACGGTAGACACTTGCACACTCGACGATGTCTCTCAATTTAGGATCATATACTTTGTTAACATTTGTTAACATTTTCAATAGGGAATCTAACTTCAAAACAACATGATGTTTCAGTTCTGTTCCATTATTCACATTCGAACTTTACTGCAGGAGCAGTTTTTTCCAGTATTAATAACAACTCGGAGGAAGTCATTTTATTATCGAATCTGCATACATGTAGATAACCTTTTTTTCTTAATTACTTCCTGCTAAATAACATATCCATATTAACAGAATTTTCCTACTAGATGTTATATTAACATCCAATGAGAATCCCGAACAAATAGGGTATTACCATATGAGAAATTAAGAGGGGATTTGAAAACCGAACTCTGCATATAAGCCTGCGTGTTGGATGCTGAAAATCTCGCGAAAACTTTCGGACTGAGAGAAGCGCTGTGCGAGCTTTTACTGAAAGCGCGTTTCAGTCGAATTCCGCTGTTGTGTCTGAAAGGACTACGTTGCTCCTAGACTGGTTGGTCGGTTTCGACATCGCCGGACATCGCACATTTTAATAAAAATAAACAATTTGATTCGTACGAGAATATTTGGGTATCTACTTCTGAATGTTGTTTTTTGTTGCCAAAAATATTTGTAAGATTTTTTTTAAATGATAATTTTGAGTTAGTTTGTTTTGTGAATTTTTTTGTTTGTTGAGTGCTGGGGACAGTTTCATTTTGTTGAACATGTTTCCTGGGAATGTTTCTGTAGTTTTTTACGGAAAATAAATTTCATCTGATCTTGAAGGTAAGTTGTTTTTTAAGGCACGAAAAGAGAGAAAATATAACTTAATACATGCAAAGTACAAAAATTTGGCTTATTACATAAAAGCTAATTACTTAACTTAATTAACAAAAAAGAACTCTAAAATATTTTAAAAGTTGGCACAAGTAGACAAACTTTTCGAATTATGAGGGATTGCTTGCATATAGTTTTAAATATTTTGCTATTGTTTTTCTTTTATATTATAATAAAAAATACTTAAAATATCCCAAATAATCTCGCTTGACCGGTTCAAATGAAAAATATATGTTCTAGATATAACTGGGGCACACTATTTAAAAAACTGAGAAAGATATTTGATGATGGGAATATTGAAAAAAAATTGGATTGTTTTTCTAGTTTTTTTCAGTCACCATATATTATTCTGGAACACTTACTATGTTTTTTAGTAGAATCTTTGGATACTATTCAATTAACTTAATATAATTTTTTGAAATCGATAAAATGTATAGATCATCTTAAAAAAATGACACATTTTCCCGATTTTTCTTATTTCCATATCCCACTGGTACTAACAATAATTTTTTGGTAAATCTTTAAGCACTAATTTACAGAATATAATTTTAGTGAAAGTAAGAAACAAAAATGGAAATGAACAAATGTGTTAATGGAGTAGTTTTCATTTATTTAAGAAACATAATGTTTAAAAACAAGTATTTCAAAATTTAATTCTTTTATGCTTAAAAGAAAAAATGTTGGTAGTTCAAAATATTCCAAAACATTCTTAGAAAGTATCACAATCTAAAATATATTGAAAACACATAGGTATAAATTTGGAATTTCTTACATCTCTAATTTGGACATTGAACAATAAGTTTCTTCTGAAAATTATTAAAATTATATTACGAATGTTTAATTCCACAAAGAACCTTACAGTTCTTGACAGGATAATGGCTTTCGGTCGATTGCTTTGAAACTTTGGGAAAATGTTCTTTGAATCATCCTGATCAAAAGTCTCAATGACCGTAAATCCGAAAAATCTCAAATTTTGAGTTACAGACGATCGAAACTCATCTGTCTGAATCAAAAATGAGAATTTTACTGGAGGGTAGGAATCGGAAAGCAGTCGACTATTTGTTGCATTGACGTTTCCGAGGGTGCTGAATTCGAAAAAAATAGTGAAACAAGTTTTAAACCAGACTCACCCCTATAAACGGTCACCACCCCCCTTTTTTTAGTCACCATATTATTCTGGAACACTTACTATGTTTTTTAGTAGAATTTTTGTATACAATTTCGCAACATATAACTTTCTCCGTATTTCGATGATGGGATAATTATGCGTCTTTGAGAAGGAGATGATTGAAGTTTTTATTACGTTTTATTAACAAAGGGAGGTTTGACAGGAGTAGAGGGCGGTATCAACCCCTGGGGGATTGTTTTTAAATACTTTCAAGGGGTGGAAATTTTCCTTTTTTTATTTTGTGTTTTCAATACTTACTTATAATAGTGAAGGCGATAAAGAAATTATCATCGGCAAGGCTTCTATGATAAATAAAATACCAGGACCTACAAATCTGCACTGAGATATCCGGCAAATCCGCGCTACCCGAAAATGTAGTCGAAGTGCAAGGCTTCCAGTGAATTGATAAAATAGAATATGACCATTAAGTCAAGGTTGAATGTTGCTGTTAGTCCCGATTTATTTTTTTTTTTTGCTTCTTCGAGCTGTGTGTTGGACGGAAAATACCACGCTACAAGAGGAAAAAGGGTAGGGAAGGGGTGAAAACGTATTTTAACTATTTTTTCGTGATCAGCGTTGTCGAAAACGGGGGGGTAAGTATTGAAAACAAAAAATAAAAAAGGCCACCCTCCCCCCCCTCAGACATTCCTTTGTCAATAAAACTTAATAAAAACCTTAATTATCTCCTTCTGAAAGACGCATAATCATCACCATCGAAAATGGTTGATTTTTGGCCGTTTATAGGCGCGGGTTGGGTTAAAAACTTGTTTCACTATTTTTTTAGAATTCAGCACCTCGAAAACGGAGGCGGGGTAAGTAGGTTTAGTCAATGCAGTAAATAGTCGACTACTTTTCTCCTCCACTAAAAATCATTTTTGATTCAAACAGATAAGTTTTGATCATCCGTAACTCAAAAATGTGAGATTTTTAGGAATTACGGCCATTAAGACTTATGATCAGGATGATACGTTTCAGAGCAATCGAGCGAAAGCCATTCTCCTATAAATAACTGCGGGGTTCTTTGTAGCAGATTAACTTCTATTGTGTTCTCGTAATGAATAAACCTAGTTTTAATACAAACAATAGATGGGGTATAAATAAATTTTTTATTACTTCCGCTGTAAATATACGGCAATAGTTTTATCAGCATTATTATAAAATTAATAACCTTTTTCTACGACTGCGTTTTTTTTTTGGCATCTGGCCACTAGCCATGCAGCCAACCGCTACCCTAAAAACCATTTATTCCAATTAACCCATGTCGACAATGAAAAAACAAATATTGAAGATTAACAAAGGAGAAAAAACAGTGACACACTCTTCTCGTCCTGGGGTCTATCAGGACATTTATTTTTTTAAACACAAACAAAATTAGAGGACCACTATAAATTAAGGGATGTAACAGAGGGAAAAAAAACAGGATACGATGCTAACCTACTTAAACAATCACTCGCAAAAGTCATAATAAAATATTCGTTTCTTCCAAAAAACCGATGATACAATAAAAAATTTGCTTATTATGGAGGCTGAGGAGAGAAAGTATATTAAAAGGAGCCTGAATATTAGGACTAATAAGATTGTTATGTTGTCTGTCATTTGTTGCTTTATATTTAAAACACTGGAAGAAAATATTATCCAGGTCACCTTTAATATTACAAATATCACAATTCTCTGAAGGCAGAACATTTATTTTATGTAAATGTGCTGGATAACAGGCATGTCCAAATTTTGAGGCGTATTATTGTTGTGATATATTTTCTTGGATAGGGTGAAGTGGGGTAATATTGAGACAATATTTAAATGTTCTGAAAATTAAATTAGAAGTAAGTAACATAGAACTTTTGAAAAATTTGAGTATGTTCATTACATAAAACTCTAATTAAGGGCGATACAATTTTTTCAATTGCGAATAACAAATTCATAGAATTTAATAAAATCTGCGTCCCATTTTCACCCATTAAATGGGGTAAAAATGAAACATTCCTGTTTAAAAATAAGACAGCCATTTATCTTTGAAGGGAATAGATATACGTGAATTCTAGTATAAAAATAAGACAGAGCAGGGAAGATTTTTATATGTACATATATTTATTTCGAAAAAGAAACACTAAGAAACCTATATTTGTATTCTGATAAAAATGTAATGAAAAACTGTCTCAGTTTTAAACTTACTCTTCTAAATATAAATTAGTTAATTGCATAACAACTTAAATCTATGGGGAAAATGTATTGGTGCGAAGCTCTAGATGTATCCCTTTTTTTCTGCCAAGGTGCCTAAGTTGGACGTTGCAATTTTATGACAACTTCTTCTGCTGCGACATCATACTTTTCAAGGATATCAGGGAAAACAAATCGATTTCCTTTACCCCAGCTTTTGGTAATCTGGTTTTGCGGCCCCACTTTGATAAACCTTTGCCCACTAGATGTCGACTTAGCAATGATTTATCAATTTTGAACGTTACTGCGGCTTTTCTTAAACTCATTTCACCATTATTAATCGCCCTAATAGCTTTTTGCAAATCAGCTTCTGAATTGTTGCTTTACGAATATATTCACGAGGCATTGTGAATATGTATGAAAATAAGTATGCTGAAAATTAAAAAGACAATAAGTATATATGTATCATATTTAACCTCAAAGTGTCTCATATTTACCCTAAACTATGTCTTGTTTTTACCCCAGAAATGATCACACATGCATACATCAAAGGACTGTAGACAACTGAATGTTTAATGTTGAAACAGTTCTATATGTCTATCCATTACACATTTCGCCAATCAGCGCCCTCTAACGAAGAATAGTGTTACTGTTATGGGAAAAGTTATTGCATCATATTAGGAAAGTTTATTAACGATATCTTGCAACATATTTTTGGGCACAATATTCTAGTACAACTTTGGCTCAAAAATATTGCTTTGAAGTAAATGTTAGAGTAATTATGCTTTAACCGTTTAGCGTACGATAAATTAACAATAAATATAGATAAAATATATTTCATATAGACGTGTCTTATATTTTACCAATATTTTGCACTGTCTCATTTTTACACCACTTGACCCTATTCATAATTTTCGTGCCAAAACTTAGATGGGAGATCAGGATGAATATGCGTATATCTAGTAGGATTGGAATTACAGAATTCCCGCCACAGCTCTAACCATCTATTTCTAAATTTAGATTTTAAAGTGTTGAAGGAGTCAGATAGACAGATTTTTTGTTCTAATGGGAATCCAGAGATGATGCTTTCCTTGGCCAAAGAGTCGACAATTTCATTATTTTTTATGCCAATGTGCGCTTTTACCCATACAAAATAAACCTCTTTTCCCATACCTAAAACATTGTGTAGCAGCGTCTTTATTTTTAGAATATAAGGGTTGGTTTTTGTTTTTATAAGCAATTGTACCTTTAACAATCTCCTCAATATGTAATTTTGCGTTCACGCATCCCGACAAACCTCAATCAGTTGCTTTTATACAAAGTTTTTGCTGTCGTTCTCAAAATCTCTATATTTTCACGAACCGTTAAAAACGTTTTATTGGGAGATATAATAGTGTAAAAAACCCAGACAATAAAATTTATCGTCTATACGAAGCCAAGAAGTAGATTCGTACACTGTAAAGCTTCTTAAGAGAGCTCTTAACATGATTTCATGTTCGAACGGGGATTATTGCCAGATATATTTATTTGTGCGAGATGTACTGGCAAGAGGTTTTCTTAAGTCGCTGTGATACTATTAGAGCTATCGACTTCGAATTGTATGTTTGTTTGTACAATAGAAAATATTTAATTCCAGTCAGCATTACGTGTTGACACACATTAAAGAGATTGTTATATATTGAAGTGAGCTTAAAGCCTAAGGAACAATTTTAGACATGTCCCAAAAAAAAATGACTGTACTTTTAAAATGGCGGCAATATGTTAAAAAACTGTTGCTAATGTTGTTTTTGTCATTTAACACAAAAACTAAAAAAGATGAGCAAAAAACAACGTGCACAAAATTTTCTACAATTTCGTTCCTATACAATATTTTGATAGGAGTTACCATTTTCCAGATAATAACTCAGTCATATAAGGATTCCACCTCGGAATAAAAGATAAGCTGTAAACTTGTACAAATCTTTGTTTTGGCATTTTATAAGTTGGCTCAAAAGTCTCGTAGAATCTCGTGTACGCGAGTGAGGATATTCATGGTCAAAGATGGCAAGAATCGGTTTTTTGTAAATATCTCGTCTTCTATGCTCTAAATGACATTTTGATTTATTATAAAAGTTGTAGAGCATAAAATTCTCTACAAATTTTTTATCAAGCAACATTTTATACATTCAACCGTTCGTGAGATAGAGCGCGAAGAACGGGGGAGCGCTTAGCCGTATATGTCATAAAGCAAGGTCAACAACTCTGAAATCCAATAAATAATACTGTAAAACTGTATCTTGTCAACGACGGATGTATGATTTTAAGGGTTGTGGCTGATGTGTGTTTTATAATTGTGATAAGTCACTTTCAGAAGGTGATTCTGTAAATGTTGTGCGCGCTTACAAACTTTAAAAACCGCAAGTATTGCAAGAAATGACGGACACATAAAATATTTAAAAACCTTAACTTCTGTGAATGTGTATATCGAGTGTCGAAAAGTGTACATAAGTAAAAATTCTATTGCAGCATCGACGCCTAGAGGAGGGTGAACCTTCAACATCATCAAGTCCCCCTCGTAAAAAAAAATGGGGATTTTGATTTCAAAACATTATGCTTATTTTGATGATGAAGAAGAAGAAAATTAAGTTGCATATTTGCTATTAATAATAAAAACCGCTGCCCAAGGAATTACAACTTCCACATCCAGATTTTCTATCCAAGTCACTCACAACGAAAAAATGTTGTATGTGGAAATAATTGTTTATGGAACTTTAATAATATAATATTTGAAATCCTCTACACCCAAAACCCATAAAACGATACCTCACATTGGTAGCGGGGTGGGGGTGGTGATAGGGGGTGGTAGTGGGGGTGGATGAAGTAAAAACATTTTGAGGTTCATGGTTCTTGTACACAAACTAAATCACATTTTTTTTCATCCCCTTTAATAATGGGGTGGGGGTGGTAATAGGGGTGGCTAATACCAAAATTTTTTTTTTGAGACCTTAGCTTCTCTTGTATATACTAAATACCAATTTTATGGACTCTTACCTGCTTGATTTACCTATTTTCCCCAAATTTATCCCAATTTACCCCCCAACCCTTCGACGGAACGAGATGAAAATAATCTAGTTCTAGATCCCGTTAAAGTGCATATGTGTACCAAATTTCAACTCAATATCTCAAACGGTTCCAGAGTAAACGTGCACACAAAAAAGTTACAGACAGACAGACAAATTTTTTTTCGCTCAAACTTAAAATCTCGACGTTTCGTGACATTCTAAGCCTATTTGAACAATACAAATTTTTTAAAATTTTTTTGTCGTTACTATACTTCCACTGGATGTGGCAGTAACAACAAAAAAAAGTATCCATAAACATAATATCTTCTTCAGCACGTTTGCCCCCAGTATTGAGCATAGGCTTCCCTTAACATTTTCCATCTGTTCCTATCCTGTGCGACTCTTATCCATGGTAGTTTTGACTCTCTCTTGATGTCATCGTACCATCGAGTTGTTGGTAGAGCTCTAGTTTTTCTCCCCCCCTAGTCAAATGACAGATTACTCTAACGTCCTGTTGATTTAAAGCATTTCAGTTTCTTTTATCGAGGTATTTACTGTAATTTATGTCATTTAAAAGGTATTTTCTAAAAAGTTGTGGAAACACAAATATAAGTGCTCCGGAAAAATTTTTTGTAACTGTTCCGAAAAATATGGATATTCGAAGAACTTGGTGGCAAGCTTCCAGTATTTCTGATCCCATCCCTTCAAAAACCCAAATTTTGTTTATAGAAAGAATCCATCATGTCATAATCAACTTTGGGCAAATTAGATAAATCTCCTTTCACAAAATTCAACTCCATCTTAATAGTTTATTAACAAAATATAAAATAACAACATCAAACGCCACATAAACAACAAATAAATCTAACCAATATATCTCTGTCACTTGTATTGTGACAAGAAGGTCAAGAAGTGGCAGCTGGCTAAGGACAACTGGCGGCACGTAAGAAACGTTGCCACATAATCCTCGCCGTGAGTTTTGTTTACATTTTTAAAATAACTTCTACATAATAACAAATATAAATACCTTTTAATTCTTTCTAAATACATGTATATATTTATTGATATTTAAGATATTGAGCAAAATAAAAGTGTTATAGGTAAATACACAATTTGGTATTCATATAAGATAGTTACAGTCTAAGCAAAAGTTGTCTATGATTAGTTAAATTATTTCCCGCCAAATAAAATCATTTAAAATCTGTGTCTAGACGGGCGTATTCTTATTTCTCATTTTTATTTAATAAATTATTGTTTTGGTTTAAATTGAATATCCAAAGCATTATCATAGCCAGATAGAATATTTTCCTACATAGTTTATGAGAGAGTTCGATAATGGCTTCTTTCAAACGGAAATGAAATGAAAGGATATTATGATAATAGAGAAATTCAGTAGGAACTTCACAATGCGTGTACTTCAGAAAACAACCAACTTTCCTGAATATAATATAATGAAGCAAATTATGGAAATAATAGTTTATAAACTCTGCCACGCTACTAGTCTAAAACTCTCGACATTCAACGCGCATAGATAATACATAGCCATATGCCTTTTATTTCATTTTGAGGCAGCCTGCGTCCACACAAATAATGGAAAGGTCAATAAATTCTTGGGTGTACTAAAAATTAATGCGGATTTGATATCCAAAATTTAAAAAACTTCAGAAGTGAAACGGATTATGCGCAATGATGAAGCTTCATACAGAGTGTTCCTTAATGACGTGCTGTTATTGCAGGTCCTTTCTTTAGATCATTTTATAAAGAACAGTTGATATGAACATATGTCCACAACGGTTTCAGTTTTTTGCTAGTGTTGATTTTTTTTTGCTTTAAATAGTTATTTTTTAATATCTCGGAAAGTGTTTCGAATTGTAATTGTAAACCCAGCAGCAGTTTGCTCTACTATTATAGTTGACAGATAAACCAATATTATTGTAGAGTTAACCCGCAGTTCTGTTTACATAAACATAACATCGTTCTGCCATCCACTTTGATGAATTAAGACGTCGCATCAGCGCTTTTGTTTGCAAATAGTAAGGGTTAAATCAATCAAAAAAATAGTATATATATTGTTCATTTTGTTAAATTGAAGTATATTTAATAGTATTTTTAAACAAAAGGTGATTGTCACACAACAAAATAAACATTAACTTAAAAATAGGTGCATAATTTATTCATCTTACTAATAATTTGTTGAATTTTGTCAAATGAAACTAGATAAATAGTAGACTTTATTTTTAAGTATTATCGAATTGTAATTCTAACCCAGTATTAGTTCGCTGTATTATTGTACTTGGTAGACAAACCAATATTATTGTCATCTTCTAGAAGTTCTAAAAGAATTACCAAAAAATTTGCTTACCACGTAGTCTATTACAGAAATTATTCCTAGATGACGCCACATACAAATCACTGACAATAATCAATCATGCATTATTTTATACTCTTATGAATTTATAGAAAATTAATAACATGATTGCAATGTTCAAATTCTCTCAGGGATCATCGATATATTTGGATGGATCTTATAAACGATCTCTAATCTTTGGTTTGGGTGGTCCGATGTCTCAATACTGCGATTTTGGCTAACCAAAAAAAACTTCATCATACAATAAAGTGTAGATCAACCTAAAAATTAGTTGGTGAACAAAAAACAAAGTCGTTGTACTATTTAATTGTAGACCAAATTGAAAATGGTTAGTGAACATAAAAAAATGTCATTGTACTATTTAATTTGTTACAAGAAGATATGATTATTAAACTACTATTTGTTTACGAAAAACAAATAAAGTTGTATGACTATTCTTTTCTGATTGATTTAACTATGAAACTAGATAGGCGCGATTTCATATGCTCTTTTTGGTTGAATTTACCTATCATTTTCTTTGAGTGTAGGCCACGCGCAATAAATTTCAAATAAACGAAAATTCGCGCGCATTAAAAATACTTTGGAATTTTTCTCGAAAACCATGGCATATACAACAAAATTACAATAGGACTTTTTTTAGGAAATTAGTCAAGCTTTCTTTTTTATGATGAGCAATTTTTTTATATCTTCAACGGTTAACGAGTTATCAGTAAAATAAGGCTTTTTTCACCGAAGAGGTAGTTTTTTTGGGGAGCTGCGGCACCCTCAGAACGGAGTTTTGTGGTTTTGTGATGTAATAGTTACTGAAGGAAAATCTCGGATAACATTTTTTGTGATGGAAAGTTTTATAATTATTGGACTATATATACACCCTGTATTAATTTTAAATAAATAATCGCTAAATTTCCCAACAAGATATTTGCCTTCCCAACTCCTAAAGTTGAAACATCTCGCCCGTCTCATGTTTTTAACTTTTGACAGTGATCGATAGGGACATGGCAATATCGCGCTTACGTACCATGAAAAAATCCGACCACATACTCACTCAAATCCGGAAAAATGTCTTTTGAAACCCCAGCTTGTCTTTAAATTGGAACAAGCTTGACATGATTTTCATCTTTCCGACTACGAACGGGAAGTGTGCAAGCGTGTTTTTTTAAAGTTATAAGACACCATTAGAAGTTTACATCAAATATGTCTAATCCTATTTGGCATAAAATCTAAAAGGAAGTCGCGGAATGCAATCGCAAAGTTCTACGGGAAAAATCGGAGTTGCAGTGGCACTGAAGTGAAATCAACCGAACAAACCCGTCGAGTTACTAATAATAATAATAATAAGGCACATGAGCCTGGAATTTACAGTTACTGACCCTGCGGGATGCGGGGAGTGGCTGTGAATAATTCGCTGGCGCTTCTCTCGTGAGAATGTCGGAGACACGGGAGAACTGTCCAGAATCGCGTGCACGAAAAAAAAAAAAATAAATTTATTATTTATTTAAAAAAAACTACACACAATCAGAGAATATATGTATTTGACAATTAAGTTTCGGAAACAAAACTTGTCTTTTGCAAATTACCATGAACACTACAGAATTATAAAATAATACATAGTAAATAGTACAGTGAATGAAGATAAAAATCAACTATTACCTCCGATTTCGGTGAACCTCCATCGATTTGCATGAAAATTTCGGTTTGAGTATATTTTACCCTCATCTTCAAAAGTGACATATGCTCGACTTGCGCTTTTTGCATTTTGGGGGTGAAATCCACCCCTTTTTGTTAAAAATGGGAAAAAATGCAGATTTAAGCATTCTGGCGTAAGTAATCTCGTTTAATTAGATAAAATAAATATTTTTCAACACTTATATGCATGATTTATGATTTTAATTAATTTTTCAACCCTTTTAGCAACTTTAAATCGAAAATCATGAAAAAATCATTTTTTGTATTTCTGAAATATGAAATCGCATATTAACATTACACAAACGGTTTGTTTAATGTTTATGATATAATTTTTGGTTGACTGTGAAATTTCAACCCTTAAAAACCACCTCCTTAATGCAGAATCATCGAATAAATTGGTTTCAAGAGACTTTAATCATTTGAATAATACACTACTGAATTGAAATCTCATTTACTGAGTATTAAAGTAATTATTTATTTATTGCGAAATTTTCCACCCTTAAAAACTACCACTTGTCATAAAAATAATGGAATTTTTTTTTATCAGCTTTAATTGCTTTAATTATTTAGAATCTTTTTTATTACTTATGATAAACTTTATTAATATTATTCTTTCCACAGTCCCCAAACTACCCTTCGTGCACAAATTGATGAAAAAGCATAATTTAACGTTGGAAACAATTTTTTCAGTGCTTATGTGACATAAAAATTTAAAGAGTACCACGTGTATTTTACTCCGCTTTTGGAAATATACTGAAATATTCAATAGACACACAGCATACTAGAAAGCCCCACTATGTTTTCGGACAGATGTTCAGAATTCCTTTCACTTTTTCTATCTTCAAAAGAAACATACACACACTCACACATGTATATTTTGTGAGAATGTACCTATCGACACGTCTACTTCTTACTATCTATCTTTTTTCCTATATATGCATATAAAATCTCTGCTCAAAAAATTTTTCCAAAAAAATGTTATTGGTTTTTTTACAATAACTCCGTTAATTTTTATGATATCAGGTTCATCCAAAAACCATTTGAAAGGTAATTTCAAGAGCTATAAGATCGTATTAAATTTAATCTTTTAAAACCCTTATTTTTCAAAAGATAAAAGGTTAAAGGGCCCCGGTTACATGATTCTCGCAGTAAAATTTAGGCTTTAAACGTTTCTATCTCGGTTATTTTTTATCCTAAAAAAATAAAAAAAAACTAACATCTTTGTTAAAAAAAAACTCAAATTTCGTTCTCTATTATTTTTTACATATATCGAGTATTTTTGGAGTTATTATCAAAAGAAAATGAAATTTACGAAAATTTGAAAAATTCGGATTTTTTTAAATCATATTTTTTTTCAAAATTATGCATTCTAAACCGGTCAAAATTTTTAGAGTCATTACTTATGCTAAAATAAAGAAAGTCTTATAGGGATTACTATAAATTTTAATTTTTGTGGAAATGGCGTAGGTTTTATTTTTCACTTTTTCCTAAAAAATTCGAAAGGGTCTCTTATTTTCATCATAACTTGATTAATTTTGACGCTATCAACTTTTTATACAGCTCATTTGATTGGTATTTCTGAGTACTTTGAAAAGCGTTCAGTAAGTGTATTTTATAAAATGCATCGTTTTCCCGTTATTTAAGCTTGAATACTTTGAGTACTCGCCGAAAAAAAATATACATTCAATTACCTATAGCTCACTTTGAATTAATATTAAAAGGTTTTTTAAGGAAGGAATTTATTCGTTTTTTTATTAGCTTCAATTTTGGTAATGACAACTTTTTTGTAAAAACTTATAGTTTTTGAGTTATTTATGAAAAACCGCTTTAAAACATGCATTTTTTTCACGAAAAATCAAAATCTTTGATCTTTAATAACTCAAAAAGCATTGATTTATTTTAATAACTTTATATAACAAATTTTGCTTAGAATTGGTCCCTATATCGATTTCTGGGGTTATTTTTCATAAAATAATTTCCACCCCTGAGAAGGGGTGGCATCCACCCCCAGGGTAAAAGCGCAAGTTGGCACTATGTCACTTTTGTTTCTTGAGGTATCCTCTAACTACTCACAAATTTTCATGAAAATCGATGGAGGTTCAACGAAATCGGAGGTGAAAACCTTCAGTGACTGTACTAAAAATATGTTCATAAAAAATCATTGAAATATGTGCACCTGTGTAATTAACTACGTAACATAATCTTGTCTACACTTCTACTTATCAATAAAAAGGCCAGTGGGAATAGCTTTTTTGTGCGAAATGTCGTTTATCCGCAATTTTTTTTCTTAAAGTATAGTTTGCGATGTAGAGAAACATATGCCAACTATCCGCATGCGTGACAGATGGGGCAACACACTTTAAAATTCAAAAATCGTCAATTTTTTGCCATTCTTCGCTTTATTTGCAATGTACCTCGTATATGAAGCATTTTTTGAAAATATATCAAGAGATAGCAAAGTTGAGAAAATTGATTTTGAACATTTTATTATTCTTGGCATTTTCCCAGAAAATTCTTTGTTTAAGAGCTACAGACGAAAGAAAAATGCTACCTTCCTATTTTTTTATTTCCATATGCCGGCAATTTAGTAATTAATTTTTTGTGAGATATAGTATCGAAGGCCTTAGCTAGGTCGAGGAAGACAGCTAACGAAGGTTTTGGTTTATCAACGTTCTGATATACTTGACCAATTAATTTATTGATAGCATCCTGTGTACAGAATTTTTCTTGAAAACCGTTTTGCTAATATGTTATCGTGAGTTAAAGTTTCCAGATTCACTGTTAATAAATAAATGGGGAATAAATAAGGAAAACAAACATTAACTGAATTGAAAATTATTTATTATCACATCAATGTGTGATCGAGAATCACAGCGATAAATGACGTCAAAACCAGGCCCACATGACGCGACAGTATACCCTGTATATTTTTTGGCAAACCCCTCAATGTTAATATAATCAAACACTTTCTCAAACAGGGCCGGATTATCCATAAGGCTAAATAGGCTATAGCCTAGGGGCGCCGAAGCGCGAGGGGGCGCTTCAGCAATTCAAAACTCACTAATTTTATCTCCCGATGGCCGACGGATGACATTTACTATTTACCATTAACCTTTGAAAATAAAATGTATTGTAGAGCCGTATAATGCATAAGGGCTGGCGAAAAAAGCAGCCACAAATATTCTTGGGATAATGAGCGTAAAAAATTGTTTGTTTAAGCAAAGACAAGCATAAAAAGCTTTTGTACCCGCCGCCGTCTTATCTGAGCCGAAATTAATAAATTTGTATAAGCCTATGTATATTTTATGTAACTGTTTTGGTTGCATTTTATAATTATATCCATATTAAAAATTATAAATACCAAAATACCTAACTATTCATTTACTTAGGTATATTTAATTTTCAGAGATATCAGAATTTGAGAGAGAAGTAAATAATGTTAAATAGAAAATGTTCATACGTTTAAAGTAATTATCGATGTCTGAAGTTTTTATTGCCGTAATCCTTCCGGGTATAGCCTGAGGCCTGAGAGGTCTACAGACGATCCAACCAACCAACCGACCTTCGAGGTACACTTTGAAGATTGCCATGCGAACTCGTAAAATTGCTGGAGCCAACATTGTCGACGCTTTGAAGACGTTGGAATTCCAGCAGACCAGCTAACTTTTACGAGTTGTCATGGCAATTTTCAAAGCGTACCGAGAAGGTTGGCTGGTTGGTTCGTCGGGTGGTCGTCTGTAGACCCCTTTATATCTACTTCGCGTCGGTACTTTTTTTTATACAAGAAAATTTGAATTTGCAGATATCATAGTTTCTAATTTATTACTATGTATCTAAAACTTATTCGGGTAAATTTTTAGCCAAATCGGTGAATATCTAGCCGCGCCCCCACGGCCTTGAAAATGAAAGAAAGGGCCAATTTTTCTATTTTTAAATTGACATTTGAATTTTTTTTTTTGACTCATTAATGTCGAAACGCGTGTAGCAAAAGTTTTCCGTATAAAATATTTTTCAGTTCCAAGGAAATTAGAAATTTGTCACTAAAACGTAGTATTTGACGAAAATAAGGTTTTCTGTATAAAATTTCTAATTTCCTTGGAACTGAAAAATATTTTATACGGAAAACTTTTGCTACACGCGTTTAGACAATAATTATGAGTCAAAAAAAATTTTCAAATGTCAATTTAAAAATCGAAAAATTGGCTCTTTCTCTCATTTTCAAGGCCGTAGGGGCGCGGCTAGATATTCACCGATTTGGCTAAAAATTTACCCGAATAAGTTTTAGATACATAGTAATAAATTAGAAACTATGATATCTGCAAATTCAAATTTTCGTGTCTTTCAGCCCACCCTACTGAATATTGCTAAGCGAACTCGTAAAAGTGAGCTGAGACGCTTTGAAGACGCTGGAATTCCAGCAGACCAGCTCACTTTTATGAGGTGTCATGGCAATTTTCAAAGTGTACCGAGAAGGTTGGTTGGATCGTCTGTACACCTCTTATACCTTCCGCGCCGGCCCCATTGTTCGTCCAAAAGTGCGAAAGCGAAAAACGCTTTGAACGTGCCAGCCAACGAGGTCTAAAGTATAGAGGGGCAATCCCAATTCAGTATACGTACGGTTTGTTTGAACATAGAATAACTGCTCGAGGGACGCAGTGGGGGTGCATTTGTTGGCCCTAGTTGCCAAGATTTGCAGTGAAGTACTGCTTTGAGGGATACAATTAATGAATGGATATTGTTTTCTATTAGCGTTCTATTATTAGTTGAGCTCAAATCTATTAGTCAAATTACTGTAGAAGTAGTAATAAATTATATTATATTTAAAAACGGAGTAAATGCTGCTCTATACATTTTTAAAATATTCGCAAATTCCATAACGTTAAGTTAAAGTGACGCCCATGCGGACTAGTTGCTTGAATATGTTCTGGCCATGTGCCACGCCTACTTTTCCAGTCTCTCCTTATTATGTCGCTGGTGCCAGCTCAATTTTTTGTGCCAATTAAGGAAATGTCTACTTCTCTTATATGTTCCTTTCGAACTATATCAACATTTTACAGGATTATTTATAGGAAAATAGAAACGGAAAGAGATAGATATTATATGGTTCCGCTCCTATAGTATAGCTATTTATTGTAGCCGCTGGCCACTCAGGGCCGCATTATCCATATGGTTAACTAGGCTACAGCCTAAGGGAGACAATGCAATATTTCTCCCCTCCCCCTCTCGTAAATTTCGAATTTGGACGAAAAAATTTTTTCCAGATTTCTCCCCTCCGCTCATCATTTTTTTCATATTTCTACCCCCCCCCCTCTCCACGTAAATTGCGAATCTGGATTAAAAAAAATTTTGCCCCCGCTCCTCAGTTTTGAATCTGGATAAAAAATGTTTTTTAAATTCCTCCCCCCCACCTCATCAATTTTGAAACCGGGACCAGGGTGGTCCTTATCGCTTATCATTTTTTTTTTTTTTCATTATGAATAAGAGGGCGCAAGTACATGATTAGCCTAGAGGCGCGTCGATCCTTAATCCGCCCCTGTTCTCAAAGAGAATTGGAAGTATTAACACTAACACACACTATTCCACACCCCGTTGGGTGTTGCAATCTTTAACGCATTCATTTGGAAGTTTTTTAGTTGTTTCGTCTATTATCAGAATAGAAGCTTATAGGTAACAAAGGTCAACAAAAAAAAGGGGGGCTGCGTTTTTCATCAGAACTATCTTATCCTATGATTTTGATATGCTGAAACCGATTCTGATATTAATAAAAAATCAGTTTCATTAGTTTTTGTCTACCATCACTTTTATCTCCTAAAAGGGTCAAAAAAAGGTCTTGTGCTAAGGTTCTTATCTAACTCTTCTGAGGTATTTCGATGTGCTGAAGCCAACTTTGGACACAATTTTTTTTCTGTACCCTCAGTTTCCCTCTACCACTCCCTTTTATCTCATAAGGGTGGCAGAGGGAATGGTTCCAACGCGTCAAAATACTTCAGAAAGATTAGATCAGAACCTTAGAACAAAACTGCACTTTTTAGGGGATGGTAAATGAAAACTGACACGGTAGAAATTTTTTTTGTCCAAAATTGGTTTCAGCGCGTCAAAATACTTCAGGAAAGTTAGATGAGAATCTTATCTTTTTTGCCCTTTTTAGGACAAAGGGGCGGTAGACAAAAACTGATGCGATAGATTTTTTTTTAATATCAGAATCGGTTTTAGCTCGGGTTTCAGCATGCCAAAAAGATAAAATGGTTCTGATTAAAAGCATAGCCCTTTTTTTTTGTTAATATGTGTAATTATTTAACACCGTCACGAGTTTTTGTAGAGGAACCTTACAGACATCGTCTGATAGTCGCAACACTAATTTATGTATTATGGGCGCCAGTCGCGTACTCCCTGGATTATGTGTGGTTGTTTCCACTACCAGTTGAGTTCTATGCGTTTAAGAGATGTTTTATAGACTATAAAGGAAAAAGCTGTACTTACCGTAGATTGAAAACTGTCTTCTCTCTCAATTTAACTTCTCTGGTGATAAACTTTAGTTTATATTTCTAATACTGTATAGGATCTTGTGCTTAGAGATCTCTTAACCACTTATATAGAAAATCCATCTCGAGCTTTCGCGATCCGATCGGTATATTGAATTACAAACTTGCGGGGTCAGGAGACGCCCGTTATTCAACTCCAACCTAACCCACGAAAGCCTTCGAGGAAAAAGACTTAAAAGTTAATCATTCATTCAGTAAAATGTAACAGATCAAATAATACTATTTATTGGTTGATCCAAAGATTACAGATAATGTTATGCAATCCTATTTAAAGAAAATATGAAATTTTTAATTGAATCGCCTCCCCGAGTAAAGCAAGGATGAATGCTTCTTATAGAGGACGTTTATATCGCAAATACCGTATAACAGAGAGCATGCAATAGCAATCAATTAGGTAAAAAGTTTCACATAACTTTCTCATAAGTTTGTGAAAGCATTTTGGTTTTGTGACTTACTGAAAATAATATAAACATTTTTTACTTAAACATTTTGGGACACTAGTGGTTGGCTTTAAGGTTCCTTTTAGTGATTATATCATTCACGAAGTTCAACTATATATGAGTTTATTTTACTTTCCTGACTCCGTACGGCGACGTACTGGCCCCATCTAGGTTCAAGATAGGGTATGTGACTTGACCTCGCTTTCGAGCGACTTTTTTGCAAATGACCTTTTTATCTTACTTATGCACAAGGCGATTTTCTCTATAATTTCGCCACCTTTAAAGACCTGCATTTGGTTTTGTTACGACAGCTTTCTGCCGAATCTCCAACGCACTCGTCCAATACAAGTGACGAGTCGCTGGATGAATCCAAAGGACCCCGCACGTTTCTTATGTAAAATAATGCCCGTCGGATTTGGTTAAAATTGAAATATGTTATTTATGAAATCATCCTGAATAAAAGTCTCCATGGGAGCAAGGCCGAAAAATTAATAGTTTTTAAGTTATGGAGCTTTGAAGTTGTCTATCCCTGGTATATCAAATTCGGAACGAATTATGATGTGGCTGAAAAACAACTCGAGTTTGACACGAATTTTCAAAGTTAGAAATCCAACAAACTAATTAGCCTCCTATCTAGATATGGACCACAATACGAACCGGAAGTTGCTTGATTAAATCCATTTTGAAGGATTAAAACTTATGCAGTCTGTATATAGCCCTGGGTAATAACTTCCGGTTCGCAGCGCTGTATTATTTTGGTCCATATCTAGCGAGGAGCTGTTCATTTACCATAAATACGTAATTATGGCGCAGGTCTACATACCCCTTCACCATCTTGGAGAGATGGTGAAGGGGTTGGAAGAGATGGGAAAGGGGTGGGAAGTGGTGGGGGGGGGGGTGGGGAGGGGTGCGGAGCGGTGGGGAAGGGATGGGAAGAGGTGGGGATGGGGTGGGACGTGGTGGGGAAGGGGTGGGAAAGGGGCGGGAAAAGTTGGGGAAGGGGTGGAAAGTGGTGGAAAAGGGGCGGGAAGGGGTGTGAATGGGGTGGAAGAGGTGGGTGAGATGGGAAAGGGGTGGGAAGAAATGGGAAGTAGTGTTAGAGAGAGACGAGCGGTGGCAAATGAAAGGGTCTTATCTGTCTGTTTGTCTGTAAAATAAGTAGTCAACTTTAATGCGAACCAGAGAATACTGGACCTGGTATTGTCAAATAAATATTGCGCCGTCGAAAAAGCGTTAGATACATTACTACCCGAAGACAATCATCATCCTGCGATCGTAGTATATTTCGGTCTTACTAGGGAGGAAAAGAACAATAGACAAAGAATTGACAATATATTTTACAATTTTCGAAAGGCAGATTTCATAGGGTTGTATGAAAGTTTAACTCATATAGACTGGAGCTTTTTAAATAGATTTACCGATGTTGACAGTTCCTGCGACGCTTTTTATACAAAATTGTATGAGTTGCTTGATACCTTTGTACCCAAAACCAAACCTCATAGACGAATGTACCCACCTTGGTTTAGTGCTATCATTATAAAATGTATCCATCTTAAATATAAAGCCTGGAGAGACTATAAAAAATATAAAGACCCTGTCGCGTTACAAGAATTCCAATTTTTGAGGCAAATAATTAAAGCTGACATAGAAAACTCTTATAAAGAATATTGTAGTCGTATCGAAAGTAATATAAAAAATAATCCTAAAGAACTATGGCATTTTCTTAATAATAAAAAAAATAATAATGGCATGCCAAACAATATGATATATAATGATAGTATGATAAAAGACCCAAAAAACATTGCAGATGCTTTTGCAGACTTTTTTCAGAGTTCCTATGTAGATAGCACTCATTTTGAAGTTACCTCTCAAAATACCCTAACAGATAGCAAACATCTAAAGCAATTCACTGATACTGAAGTACTTAACTGTCTTAAAAAATTTAAACCCAAAGGTACTGTTGGCCCTGACAAAATACCTGCTTTTTTCCTACGAGACTGTGCATGTCTTCTCGCAATACCACTTACCATAATATTTAATCTCTCCATTAACACATCTACATATCCCTCTTCTTGGAAGTTCTCTAAAGTAATACCCGTATACAAGAAAGGAGGGAAAAACCAAATTGAAAATCATAGACCTATTACTATTATCAACAACTTCTCTAAATGCCTTGAAATGCTTTTCCATGATTTCCTCTTTTTCCATTTAAAAAACAAAATCACAACTAAACAACACGGTTTCATGAAGGGAAGATCCACAACTACGAACTTATTCTGTATAACGCAATTCATAGCTGATACATTTGACACCGGTCTGCAGGTGGACGTCATATACACTGACTTCTCGAAGGCATTCGATAGACTCAATCATGGTATTCTGCTTAACAAATTAGATCATTTTGGCCTGTCAAAAAATCTGCTATATTTTTTCAAATCTTACCTTGAAGATAGAAAACAGTTTGTACAATGTTGCGGTCAACAATCTACTGAGATATCTGTCACTTCTGGGGTCCCTCAAGGGTCTATACTGGGACCATTATTATTTAATATATACATTAATGATATTATAAATGAGGTGGAAGCAAATTGTTTATTGTACGCGGATGATATGAAAATATACACTGCTATTAAGTGCTCTGATGACTGTATTAAGATACAAATAGCATTAAACAAAATAAATAACTGGTGTACATCAAACAGTCTGCCTCTAAATCCTACCAAATGTAACGTAATGTCCTTTTCTCTGAAACAAAATATCATAAAATATGATTATTCCATTGATGAAGTTTCCTTGCATAGATCTAACACTATCCGTGACCTTGGCGTAATTTTCGATCCTAAACTATCCTTTACTGACCATATAAATGATATAGTAACAAACTCCTTCAGATCTCTTGGCTTTGTGATACGGAATACACGCGAATTTAATGATATAAATACCATCAAGTTATTATACTGCGCTCTTGTTAGACCTCGCGTTGAATATGCTTCCATCATATGGTGTCCTCACTATAATATTCATGTGCAAAATATAGAAAGAGTTCAGAGACGTTTCCTAAAATATCTCAGTTTCAAGGATGATAATTTATATCCACCAATTGGATTTCCACATAATGAATTACTGTCTAGACACTCATTCGATGCTCTTGAAAATCGCCGTATTATAGCCCAACTAGTTTTCTTACGCAATCTAATAACAAATGACATTGACAGTTAGGAGATTCTCAGCCAGTTGAATTTCTCAATTCCTCATGTAATCCTACGGCAATCTCCTACTCTCAATCTCCAAACACCCCGTATTAATGTAATGAAATTTACACCGCTTCATCAAATTTGTAACAATTATAACTCTGTTCAAACCAAGTTTGATCTGTTCAACTGCAGTATAGCTTTGATAAAAAACCTAAAATTATAGTGTGTACCGATGTTTATTATATCTGAACTTCTAATAATTTAGCGACACTTCGTTTTTAGTCCTTAGCACGCTTAGTATTCTTTTTTAGTATTTCTTTTGTTACTGATTATTAGTTATTAGTATTGTTAGTATTGTTATAAATATTACAACTCTGTATTGTACCCATTCAGTAATTGGTGTTATGCTGTTGAATGGTGTAAGTTAAATAAAATAAATAAAATAAAATAAAAAATAAAATATAAAAAAAATATTTTTAAGAAAAACCTTTTATTTGAAAAAACTACTAAACAGTAAAAATAATTTTTTTTCCAGTTCATACACCTGGAAATCAAAAGCTTTGGGGGCGGTCAATTAAGCAAAGTAACTATGCAATAGCGCTGTATGACCGCCCCCAAAGCTTTTGGTTTCCAGGCGTATGAATTTTAAAAAAATTATTTTTACTTTTTAGTAGTTTTTTCAAATAAAAGCTTTTCTTAAAAATATTTTTTTTTATATAATTTTATTACTAATATAATTCTTGTCTAACAGGGCCGGATTGAGGATTGGCGCGCCCCTAGGCTAATCAAATATTTGCGCCCTCTTATTCATAACGGAAAAAAAATCTGAAAAAACATTTCTGTCCAAATTCATAATTGACTGGGGGAGGGGGGGTGGAGAAATATAAAAAAACAAATTTCGTTCAGGTTTCAAAATTGGTGAGCGCAGGGGGAATCTGAAGAAAAAATTAACTAAAATGGATAAACAAGGAGAAGGAAATGGAAAAACAAATCCTGTTGTCTAATAATTGCATATAGATAGATAGATTGCACTTAGGCTCTAAAAAAAAAGTATTTTAATAAATTTTTCCTAAGTCGAAGTTTTTATTTATTTCTTCGACTTAGGTCGATTCTGGGATGTTATATAACATTTTCACGTCCCATTTCTCGTTTTAGGTATCTGTTGGATAAATTTTTTATTATTTTTTTGTTTAACTCGCTCTGACTCAAAAACGGAACAATAAATTGGTCTCAAATTTTTGCCATGTTATCACTACATGTTTATTAAAAAAATGTCTTAATAGGCTAGTGCCAATACAAAAAAAAAAAGAAAATTAACGGGCAAGGACCAGTCGGGGGATTTAGTTAAGGTTATAAAGAAGAGAAAAAACAAGAATTAAACACTAGACAAAGTGAAATTGTGAATTGGAGGTGGTGTTTAGGAGTCGAAAGTGTTTTTTTGCGATTTTCCTCGAAACGTGACCTACTAGTGGAAAATATCCTTCACAAAAGTTGTATATAATAAAAAAATCTAAAACCTTCATACAAGGTATTTTTCATCATAACCTCAAATTTTCCGAGAAAATGGCGGAGAACTGATTTTTCGGTTTTTTATTTTTCTCTCGTAAAAGTAATTCAATTTACATGAAAGTTTACTCTTTTTTGCATTCAATAAGCATGATTTTTTTTGAATCTGGGAAACAAGTTGCTTCCGAAATATTGGCATTTTTTCGAAAAAAAAAACAAAACAAAATCTTCCACGGAAAACTTTATTGTTTTTTTTTTTTTCGATTTTAATATTCTATCTGAGCTCATTTTAACCGTTGAAATGTCTACTTTAAAATGGTCTATACATGTTGATGGTTTATTTTTCATGAAACCGCTTAAAATTGAGAAAAACCAAAAAAATGGCTTTTCGGATCACGAATTTTTCAATATTGTATATTATTTTCAATATAAAAAAATTTGAAAAATGAATAATTTTTCATTCAACGAGTTCGTGAAAGTGTATAGAATAATATCCTGAAGAGTTTACATTCTGCTCGGATGCAGAACAAAAAAGAAAAGTGAAAAAAACAATTTTTTTTAAAATTTTGAAATTAAGTCAGGGTAGGAAAAAATAAAAAACATAGGTGGACAGACCACGTGTTTCTGAACAAAAAATATCCCTAATAAAATTTATCGCCAAAGCCACGGTATTCCTGAAAAAAAAATAGTGAAGTAACTTTGCCACTCTGAGCGGCCAAGCGCACAGTTAAATCCATGCTATGGAACCTCCAAAAATTCTTAGCTGTTCTAACGATTACACATTTTTAACATTTTTCTTAATGAATAGGAGGACAAATAGTGAGTATGGAGGGAAAATATATAATTATGAACGCATACACAGGCAACACACATGGCCCCTGAATCGCTCGCATGAATTTTTACGTACCTTTACTGTATTATATTTATTACAGGTACACTCAAAGAAATAGTATGGATAAATTCAACAAAAAAAAATGGTTAACTAACATTATCGTTAATTTTGTTAAACCAAACTATATTGATGGCATTTTTAAACAAGAGGTGATTGCTATTTTAATTAATAAAAAGTTGTCGTACAACAAAACAAATATTAACTTAAAAAATAGATGAATAAGACTATTATTTTGTTCGTCTGACTATTATTTTGTTGAATTCTGTCAAATTAAACTAGATAATAGTATATTTTATTTTTAACTATTATCGAATTGTAATTATTCTAACCCAGTATTAGTTCGCTGTATTATTGTACTTGGTAGACAAACCAATATTATTGTCGTCTTCTAGAAGTTCTAAAAGAATTACCATCAAATTTGCTTGCTTACCACGTAGTCTATTACAGAAATTATTCCCAGATGACGCCACATACAAATCACTGACAATAATCAATCATGCATTATCTTACACTCTTATGAATTTATAGAAAATTAATAACATGATTGCAATGTTCAAATTCTCTCAGGGATCATCGATATATTTGGATGGATCTTATAAACGATCTCTAATCTTTGGTTTGGGTGGTCTTGATGTCTCAATACTGAGATTTCGGCTAACCAAAAAAAACTTCATCATACAATAAAGTGTAGATCAACTTAAAAATTAGTTGGTGAACAGAAAACAAAGTCGTTGTACTATTTAATTGTAGACCAAATTGAAAATGGTTAGTGAATATAAAAAAATGTCATTGTACTATTTAATTTGTTACAAGAAGATATGATTATTAAACTACTATTTGTTTACGAAAACAAATAAAGTTGTATGACTATTCTTTTCTGATTGATTTAACTATGAAACTAGATAGGCGCGATTTCATATGCTCTTTTTGGTTGAATTTACCTATCATTTTCTTTGAGTGTACACCTATCCACATTTCAGCTATATCCAATGGATTCCCTATACATTTGTTAATCTACTGGAAAAGTTCCAGAATTTATATTCAAAACAATCAAAGATATTTTCATAGTTATAAGGATAAGATCGTGAAAATCGCAATTTCTTATCATCATCTGATTGATCCTAGTACAAGATATATTAAGCAGATAAGCTGAAAATCCGTGAAAGCCCGCCAAAAAGTGCATATAACTTTTGACGCACAAGGAATTTTTGGGCGGAAATATTTTTCTCGTAATCAAGAGGTCATAATATATGAGAATCAACTATAGAATTTCAGGTGAAATGTTGTCGTCGAATATAATTAAATTATCTCAATTCGACTGTATTTTAATTGGGACTTTCTAATTGCTTTTTCAATAAGAAATAATGTAGTTTTTGCCGGTTTTTTAGGGAATTTCAATCATCTGTCAAATTTGAATAATTGACCAATCATGAACATGGAAAGGCTCATACAATTGTATTTACTCCGGCCCAGGTCAGACAGCTGTACAAAAACTTTTTGTTTGTCTTTCCTGAACAAACAGCCTTCTGCACTCATTATCCCAACACGATATTATGGCTGTTTTTTTTTATCAGTCCTTATACCGTGTGTGTAGTGGCGGGCTAGGCATAGGGAGTAAGAATTACAACATCGCGTGTGCCAGCTGGCTGAAATGAAATTACTGAGAGCTGGGATACCCCGCTGACGGACGAGTTTACTGCGCTGTGTTGTCATATCTCTCGCGCTACGTGAATGTACATGCCTAATGGGCAATTACACGTACGGTATATAGGGTGTCCCGGCACTATGGAGCAATACTTCGGGAACGCATAGTTTGGGTCAAAATAACACTAAAAGTAATTTTTTTTTCTTGGGGCGCCCCCCTACGGAGATATTACCCTTTAAAGGTTACATATTCAAGAATGTTTTTTGCCTATTACTTCCAAACCGCTCTATCGATTTTAATAAAATTTGGATTGTGTACATATTAAATGGGTATCTTTATTCCAGAAATATAGTGCCTCTCGTATCTTGTCTACGAAGCCAAGTGAACCACCCCAGAAGCTTTTTACCCCTTTTTGACATAAATTAATTTTTGAAAATTGAACTATGTAGATGTAGATTGTGAGAATTTATGACACCATTCCCTGCCACATCCTGCTTCATCCGTGAACAAAACACTACCAATAAACTTGCGGTCTTCCTGTTGCTTTTGCAGGAACAAATTGGCATATTGAACTCGCTGTTAATAATTTTTTTTTTCAGCATTCAAATTCCGCTTTGGCACTAGCCTATAATATGAAGGCCAAATTTTAATGAGGGTCGAAAATATGATTTTTTTTGATATTATCAATAAAATGTAAAAATTTCAGAAGTAAATATAACATGCGGAAACATTTGTATCTTTCGAAATAGATGGCAACATGGATAAATGATGGACATATTATTTTTATTTCAAACTTTTTTCTGGGATTGGCGCCATTAAAAACACGACCTTAGATGCAAATATCACTAACATTTCCTGTTACCACACAAAGTTAAAAACTTTAACTCAAAAGGAATTAACAGGCTACGCTTTTCTCGATCATTTAGTATAAGCACCATGTGGGAAAAATACCATTCGCATTAAAACTATATTGAACAAGTCATCGTGTATTACCGAATTTCCTTGGATTTCTCTATTGTTACGATTAGATATTATTTAGTAAGCGATTTATTTATTGTTTGATCGATATTTCCGGCTGTAGCTTGTGTCGTGACCGCTTATCTCATGCAATTGTGCCCTGCGTAATCATAGGAAAAATCCTAGGCGACTAGGTCATGCCACTCGAGATGTAACTGCCAACCAACTGGGTCAAGAGCTTCCTGTCCGTAACATTCAGCTGCGAGAACAATCGAATCGGTGAGGAATCGCTCGCAGGAGTAACATCACAATAAGTATTTATACAGGGTGTTTTAGAAATGCATCTATATATTTTAATATGTGAGTGCGGACCAATGCCACTTTTTAAATTGAAAAATTCAACAAAAAAATCTTAGTTCTATCCTCTCCAACCTCGACATCAACAACGTAAGCTGGTCACTTTTTTACAACGTTGTCAAGTCGGCAAAAAATGATCAAATTATAAATAAAACAAAGTTGATATTTTATTTATTTTATTTACGACTAACAAATTGGTATATAATGTCATCAATTAATTCCATAGGGAATTATGATGAGGGAATTCTGGTCATTATATCCCCTCGTGTACCAATCAAAAATGCATGAATCGGTCTATCTGTGCACATCAAAAATGTCATAGAGACCGGTAACTATGAAAAAAAAAACCGCTGCCCAAGGAATCACTATTTCCACTTCCAGATTTTTTATCTAAGTCACTCACAACGGAAAAATTTTGTATGTGGAAATAATTGTTTATGGAACTTTAATAATATAATATTTGAAATCCTCTACCCCAAAAACCCATAAAACGATACCCCACATCGGTAGCGGGGTGGGGGTGGTGATAGGGGGTGGTAGTGGGGGTGGATGAAGTAAAAAAACATTTTGAGGTTACTGGTTCTTTTGTATACACCCTAAATCACAATTTTTTTTCATCCCCTTTAATAATGGGGTGAGGGTGGTAATGGGGGTGGCTAATGCCAACATTTTTTTTGAGACCCCAGCTTCTCCTGTATATACTAAATACCAATTTTATGGACTCTTACCTGCTTGATTTACCTATTTTCCCCAAATTTACCCCAACTTACCCCCCTTCGACGGAACAAGATGAAAATATAATCTAGTTCTAGGTCTCATTAAAGTACATATGTGTACCAAATTTCAAGTCAATATCTCAAACGGTTCCAGACTAAACGTACGCACAAAAAAAGTTACAGACAGACCGACAGACAGACATTTTTTTTTTCGCTCAAATTTAAAATTTCGACGTTTCGTGACATTCTAAGCCTATTTGAACAATAAAGATTTTTAAAAATTTTTTTGTCGTTACTATACTTCCACTGGATGTGGAAGTAAAAATAAACAGACGCCGTAAACAATCAAAGTTAAAACGGGTTTTATGGAATTGGGTTAGTTTTGTAGTTGAAAGAATGGAAAGTGATTCATAAGATACTATCCCCTGTACTCCACCAGAAATAACTGAAAGAGCAGAAGCAACAGCATCTAATTTACTATCACAGAAATCAAAAAGTTTTTATGAAAAAGCGTACCAAAGTTTCATAGGCTGACTCATTCAGAAAGAAACCAACTCCCTTTCTGAAAACGTATTATTAGCCTATTTTGCTGACTTAGCTGACAGATACAAATCTTCTTCATTATGGTCATTTTATTCCATGCTAAAGGCATGGTTACAACACTCCCTCGCTGCGCTCGCTCGAGTTGTAATCTCCATCCTCAATAATAATAGCCTTCATTATAGCATCGTTGTATAATATACTACAATGTAAGTGACAGTCCTCAATTGAAAATATCCTTAGTTTCTTAAATGTTACACTGCCAATAAAAAAGTTAGTTTATCAGGAACACGCATATTAGAAACAGTTGATGGTAAAGTATACGAACATGACGTGCATTTTCCCCGGCCGCATTATAACAAAGCACAAGTTTGTCCACTCAATGTTTGTGAAGTTCACCATTGCTACAAACGAAAAAAAAAACCAATATTTTACTGTTTCTACGTACGCGTAACATGTATTTTGACAGCAGTAAACGCGACACTATTAGCACTTGCTGCTACTGTTTACCTGTTGCATTTGGCACCGTCGTAGAATGATGCGCCACAAGGTCAGAGTTAGACGCAAAAAGACGACAATATCATAGACGTGCTCGATAACACAGGTCAACAAAAAAAATGTTCTCCAGGCCTTAAGTATTTTTGTGAGCTGAAACCGAATTTTCAATTTAAAAAAGTTTCTACCACGTAGATTTCGAGTAAATATCAAAAATTGTCAAAATACCAGGATTTTGTCGAAATCTACGCTGCAGAATACTTTTTAAATTGAAAATTCGGATTCAGCACATAAAAATACTTAAGGCATGGTAGGTTTAGTCCTTTTTTGTAGATCTGTGCACAGGTGCAAACTGTGTAGAGGTCTACAAAAAGGGGGTACAATTTTTTTGAATTTCTTTGAAATCAATTTTTTGAGAAAAGAGAAGTTAAAACAAGCTAAAAACGTACTCTTCGACAATTTACTGTTGATGACATGAAAAATAGGATCAGATGTGCCTTTGCATCCATTACTTATTTATTTATTTATTTATAAATTTACAAATCAGCAGCAAAGGCCGGTGGTTGTACAATATAAGGACATAATTACATATAGTGTAATAATGGTGAGTAATAGAATATGCATGTATAATACACATACGTGTCATTTAACTAAACTCTTACAGCTTCCTTAAATAAACTAAGTTTGGACAATTTATTTACTGCAGCCTCAGGCAAGGCATTCCACAACCTGACGCCACTCCCGACAAGTGATGAAGCCCCAAGGGTGGTATTAAATTTAGGTATTCTGATTTTGTAGCAATGGTCGTTTCTAGCAAAATAGGAGGGTTCAACAAAGACACTTTTTATTTCCTCTAAAGCAGTATATCCCATGTAGGCTTTGTACATGGCAATTTTTATAAAGTATTCACGCCTAGATTGCAGAGACGGCCAGCCTAGCCTTTCAATAGTTGCCGAGGGGCTGAAGTCATGTGAGAAATCTAAATATACCCATCTTGCCGCTTTTCTTTGCACCATCTCAAGCTGGTGAGATAAACCAGCCTGGTGAGGATGCCACACTGCTGCGCAATATTCGAGACAGGGACGCACCAGGGATAAATAAGCTTTAATTCTGGCTTCCCTGCTGGCTTTCTTTAGATTTCTCATAACAAAATTTAAAATATGGTAGGCTTTTGCAACGGTCTTGTCGATGTGTGTACTCCAGTTAAGATTACTTGATAGGTAAACCCCTAAGTATTTAACTGAACTTACAGCTTTTAAAGACTTATTTTCTAATGTATAGTCATAATGAAATTTTTTACTACCAAAGGTGATCAGTTGACTTTTTGCTCCATTGAGCCTCATCTTATTGTCATTTATCCATTTCTCTATCTTCGTCAGATCAGCCTGAAGTTTGTTGCAGTCTTGGGGGTTTGCTATAGTATGATATACAATACAATTGTCCGCGAAAAGTCTTACTTTCGAAGTAATACCTTGGGGAAGATCATTTATGAATATCAAAAAGGCCAATGGACCCAACACGCTACCCTGAGGGACGCCAGAAGTAACGGATTTTTTGTTAGAGAGACTGTCGTTTACTCTGACGCTCTGGAAACGCTCCGATAAAAAGTTTTGTATCCAGAGAACTACTCTGGGATCGATATGGAGATTAGAGATCTTTTCCATAAGTATATCATGTGGGACAACATCAAAGGCTTTTTGGAAGTCGATCAAGACTGCATCTACTTGCCCCCTTTGATCAAGGACACTTACTAGGTCCTTAGTAAGACAGGCCAGTGCCGTCTCGCATGAAAAACCAGTTCTAAAGCCATGCTGTTGGGGGTAGAAAAACCCTTTTCTACTGATTAGTTCTCGGATATAATTGGATAAAAGTTGTTCAAATAATTTACAAACGATACACGTTAGACTAATGGGCCGGTAATTTATCGGGTCAGTTTTTGAGCCATATTTATGAATTGGAACAACAATAGCGAGCTTCCAGTCTTTAGGTAGCATGTTGTTATTTATAGACATATTAAAGAGGACTCTGAGAAATGGGACGATTGCATTTTGAGCTAGGAAGATTATCTCACTACATAGGCCATCAGGACCTGGTGTGTAGCTACGCTTTAGTTGCTTAACGGCCTTTAAGATGTCGTTATTATTAAAAGAAAAAAGTTCGTCACACAAAAGTAGATTTTCCCTGGTGAAAAGCACATTTTGGTAGGCGGGGCTGAACGTCTCTGCATATGTATCGTTTAATAAATTAGCTTTATCGCTGTCATTTGTTATAAGATCATTATTCTTTTTTAAGGACGGCAATATACGCGACGCACCCTTTTTTGAGTTGATGTAGTTATAAAACTTTTTCCACTGATAGTCATGAGGATCATCAGTATCAAGTAGTTTTTTCATATAATCCACGTGTGCTAGATGTTTTGCGCGGTTGCAATGCATTCTTAGGAATCTATACCTTTGTAGGTTATGTGAACTTAGGAATCTTTTTTTGTGCGCTAATCTACATTTTCTTTTCAATACTTTAACATTTTTGGTATAATAAATAGGCTCAGAGCATTCATTAGTATTTGCTTAAATTGCGCCCATTTGCATTCCATGTCACCCGGTGAGGTTGCCCACGTTAGAAAGCAGTCATTCAGATATTTATTTAATAAAGTAATCTTAGTCTTTTTATAATTCCAAAAATACTTTGTTGGGTTTGCTTTATTTTGGCGTGGCTTGACACACTGAATTTGCATGATGACTGACTTATGATCCCCTATGCCATCATCCACTATACAGTTCATTATTATGTCAGGAGGTTGTACTAAGAATACGTCAAGTATATTACCGTCATTTTTGTTGGCGTGTTTACAACTTGCCTACAGTTAAAATTATTTAAGAATGTACTTACTGCAGCTTGTTCTGCTCTATCGCTAAAACCCCCCCCCATTTCACACTAGGTAGGTTAAGATCTCCTCCAATAACAAAGATCTTATCGGGATTTGCTTCACACCCTAGAATACTCAGCTGAGACTGCAAGCTTTCAAATATACCAAGGCCGCCATTGGGTCTGTACACGGCAAAAACCAATATTGGTGGATGGTGTTTGTCGTCTTCGACTAGTACCTCAACACACATAGCTTCATTTACTCCGTCAGTCCATATGACTGAGGCAGAAAACACTTCACTTACATACACACAAATTCCCCCTCCATGGGTGGACCGATCACAACGAAATAAACTAAATCCAGGAAGAAAATATTAATTGTCATAGTCGTCAGAGTTTAGCCACGTCTCGGTAACTATTATAATATTCGGTCTATGAATATCAACCAATGTAGAGAAATTTACAAATTTGTTCCTGAGACTACGGGCATTTACTTGGAGGACTTTGAGAGTTATATATTGCTTCGATCTACATACTGCTGGCTCCAGTGTCTTTTTCGAAACCCCGATCGTCTTGGCCGATTTTCAAATTCTCTTATTACCCAGCCCTCTGGCCATATATTTGGATCGTTAAGTTTCTCATAGTCCGCCGCCTTTACTCCAATTTTAAAAGAGGCATAATCATCATGTTTCGCTAACAGGTCACATTTTAAGTCGACTACATTCGAGATTCCCTTAACAAATGTGGCTAGGTCGTTTGGTTGTGTATCGGGAGATATACTTCCGATATGTAACCATTTACGAGGTTGACATAACTCAATTTTTGGCAGTCCTTGTATGTCCGCTAAATTTCCAGTGCCAACTATTGTTAGTCGACTACTATCAGGTACTTTAACATATTTCGTCTTTTGGCTTACATTTTGACGTTCGTTCGTAGTTGACGCTACGGCGACAGACACAGGTTTGTTTACATCACGTGCCTCAAGCGTTACTTGGTCAGCTGGTTCATTTCGTGCGGGGGATTGTTTGCGTCTGAGATGGTAGCTCTGCTTCTGGACAGTAGATGTCCCTTTCAGTTTTGTTACTTGTTCAGATAGTGGCCTGTCTGAAGGAATTTCTAACTTGGCACTATCTTCTTTAGATGGCGCGATTTGATTAATGTTTACATTTTCTAATAATTGTTTTAGTAAAGCAACTTTTTCTCTTAGTTCCAATATAATTGCATTTTTTCCACTAATTATAGCTTTCAAATACTTAACTTCAATATTCACTGCAAGGCTATTCTCCGGTATTTCAATTGTCGTTGACTCCGCAGATGCTGCAAGAAATGCGTCAGTCATTTAGGAAGAGGATTCAGATGTGTCTCGATCGAAATGGTGAACATTTTGAACACTTATTAAAATAATTGTTTTTTTATTATGAGTAAATTCTTTATTACATACGTGCTGGTATTAATTTCAATTCTTTGTCCAACAATTCTAAGTAAAAAAATAATAATTCAGTTCAATATTTCAGAAGACTAATAATTAATTATGGAAAACTGCTTGTACTACTACACAATTAATCTGATCCAGACGATTAACCTTAATATCTACTATGATATATCAATTGAAAGATAATTTAACACTTCAGAACTGGAAATAGTACGTCCCATTTGAAAAAATTGAATTACGGCCTTTTTTATTAGCGAAAAAATAAACTAATTTTTTTCAGCACTCTGTATAAGATTAATGTTAATAACGTTTCTACCCTACTAGCCCTTAATATGCCCAACATAACAGTATAAGCAGAATTTTGAAAACTCTCTTGTGTATGAAATCAGAGGTACTCAAAAACTTATCCGCAAACCTCACTTTTTGTCAAAAAATCTCTTTTATTTCGTAAATGGTTCATTTTAAGTACCTACCACCTTAATAGAGTTATGAATATAATTACATGGGTGACTCGATAAAGGAAAAAAATATAGGGTGTTCCATTTAAAATAACGAAGTTGATGCCCGGCCAACGAAAACGGAATACACTGTATAATTGTACATATTTTCTGGTTATTCAGAATTGAAAACCAAGAAAATAATCTATAGACAATATCTTTCCACCATTTCAAATACAGCCGTAATCGACCAAATTCAGAACTTTGGCGCACCCTGTATATCACCAAAACTATATTTAAATAAAATTATATAAAAAAAGTATTTTTAAGAAAAAGCTTTTATCTGAAAAAACTACTAAAAAGTAAAAATAATTTTTTTTTAAATTCATACACATGGAAACCAGAAGCTTTGGGGGCGGTCATATAGCGATATTGCATAGTTACTTTGCTCAATTGACGACCCCCAAAGCTTTTGGTTTCCATGTGTATGAATTTAAAAAAAATATTTTTACTTTTTAGTAGTTTTTTCAGATAAAAGCTTTTTCTTAAAAATAATTTTTTTGTATAATTTTATTTTTTACTTTTTAGTCCACTTATTTTACAAACAGACAGACAAAACCCTTTCATTTGCCACCGCCACCGCCTCCCCTCTCCCGTCTACTCACCCCTCTAACACTACTTCCCACTTCTTCCCTCTTTCCACCAATTCCCCTGCCCTTCCCCATCTCTCTCCACCTCTTTCCACCCTATTCCCACCTTTTCCCACCTCTTCCCGCCCCTTCCCACCTCTTCCCACCCTTTTCCTACCTCATCCCATCCCTTCCTCATCTCTTCCCACCCCTTCCCCACCTCTTCCCACCCCTTCCTCACCTCTTCCCACCTTTCCCACCTCTTCCCACCCCTCTCCCACCCTTCTCACCTATGTCCCACCTCTTCCCACCACTTTCCCACCTCTTCCCACCCCTTCCCCACCTCTTCCCACCCATTTACCACCTCTTCCCACCTCTTTCTACCCCTTCCCCACCTCTCCCACGTCCGCCATATTGAATTTAGAATGACGTCACACACTTTATCGTATTTTACTCATCAAACCCTTTCATTTGACACCCATATCAACGGGGTTGTGACTAAAAAGCAGATCCGTCATCTTGGGACGTCCGCCATATTGGATTTAAAATGACGTCACATTATTTATCGTATTTTACTCGTCAAACCCTTTCATTTGATACCCATATCAGGGGGGTTGTGACTAAGAAGCCGATCCGCCATCTTGGGACGTCCTCCATATTGGATTTAGAATGACGTCACATTGTTTATCGTATTTTACTCGTCAAACTCTGTCATTTGATACCCATATCAGGGGGGTTATGACTAAAAAGCCGATCCGCCATCTTGGGACGTCCGCCATATTGGATTTAGACCGATAGTGGCTATACTATGTTGCATTGTCACCGGACTTATACACGTGTGCCAAATTTCAAAGCTCTAGCTTAATTAGAACTAGTCGAAATTCAGCTTGCAAGATTTGACCTAAACCAACAAACAAACATACAAACAAACATTGCAAGTTAAATAAAAGCTTTTAAAAAAATGGAAAATACCCCATTCCAAGAGAAAAAAATGTTTAGAGGGCCTCAGAGCATACGTCTGAATTTTTTTTTAAACTTTTAAATTACATGTTTTTAAAGCGCTACAATTTCAGTTTTTCATGTTTTTCTGGAAAAACTCGGTGAAAACGCACTTGTAAAGTGCGTTTTCACGTTGCAAAGTTGCAAATAAAAAAAGTCTTGTATTTCGATGATATATTCACCTGAATTTTTTCAGATTTTTTTTACAACTTTTACATTTCCCCTCCCCCCACTTTTAGGAATTTTCATCTCGAAAAGTACGCATTTTTCGAAAAAATTCACAAGAGTAAAACATCTTATTTTGGGCCGAAAAAGGTAAATATATTTTTCATTACGGAACCCGTGTTTTCAGATTATTTCCTACTCTAATCTTTTTTTTCAGCTTTTTTATTAACGTCATTACAAACATATTGCATAAAGTTTCATCAAAATCCATTCATTAGCACTCAAATTAGAGACAAGATTTCATCAAAATCCATTCATTAGCACTCAAATAAAGGTGAACCCCCCCCGTTGACTGTACTATAAGCCAAATGCGCTGAAGATGAAGGTGCATTTCAATAACAACATTAACGAGCTTCCACCATATTAACAAATACAACGGCACTAACCATATTATCTGATTGTAATTATAACTATTATTCGTATGACATTGCCTAATTACAATTGGGTTTCTAGTCTGATCAATTATGATACATTTACTCTATTTAGACAATCTGATAAATGTTCGTAATAAATACTACAGAATGGCCCATAAACACTACATGCCCATGATTAAATAAATTTGTCATGCTTTATAATGTTGTGTATTGAAAAGGAAGGCCATATCACGATATTATGTCTAAAACGTTTTTTGAAAAAAAAATTTAACCGCCTTCAAAATGGTCGCTAAAAATTGTAAAATAAAATTTCACTGTCCAGTTATAGTACAGTAACTAGAGGTTTTAACTTCGGAATAATGTCATATTGAACGCATTTCGTTCATTTTTGGCAGTATAAGTAAATGCTTCACAGAAAAGTTTCGATATAGTGCGGGGGCTTGCTAATTTATAGGGGGTGGATACCACCCCTTCTCAGGGGAGTGGCACTTAAAAAAAATATATATTTTTTTTGAAGATGAAAAAAAATCAAATTTTAAGAAGAAAAGGTTCTATGCAATTTTTAGTTAGCAAGACTTTAAAATTGCGATTTTAGCTTAAAAAAAGTATTTCCAAATGGCTTCCGTCAAGTATCTCGAATAGTATTACTTGATAGAAAAAATATTACAGACCAATTACAGAAAGTACAAACAGGGAATTCATTATATTTTTTGTTTATTGATGTAGGATTAATAATTTAGGATATATTTAAGTTTATATTTGGGATCCAAGTGTTCATAAGATATTGAGAGTTAAGTATCTCAAAATCTGTGACATCTACCTCAAAACTGCTAATAGGTAGAATAATAGGTTATTAATTAAGCTTTCAACTTTTTAAAATTTGTTTCTGCAGCATAAAAAACAAACGTCGGCATTTTGTTACTGTAATTAGCCAGTAATTAAAAAAAGGGAATTTCAAACACAATTTCTCAATAATATATATAAAGATATTTTCTGTAAAACGTATTTTTCTTTGCTTTTCCAAATATCTCAATAAATATTAGTTTTAGTGAAAAATGGATAGAGACCAAAAATAAAGATACACTGATAATGAATTTAGTTTTTTTAATTATTTACATAAATTTAGATATGAAAGTTTACAAATGGCGTCTGAACGTTTATAAGACGAAAAATGCAGTTTAAATGTTAAGAACCTCAGAAATTGTGACACCTACGTTACGCATGCTAAGAAATGAAATTAAAGACAATTAATTGCGCTTTCAAATTATTTTTTATTCGTTCCTGTAGCATAAGAAATAAAGAAGTTATGACGAAAAAATGTGCGTATTTATATTTTTTTATATAAAAAAGTCGCCATTTTGTTACTCTAATTAGCCAATAATTTAAAAAAATTATCTCAAATACAGTTTTTCGTTAAGATATAGCATTACCTAGATGCTCAAATTTTTTTACTCGTTCAAAGCACTTGTTTTAGAAAAAAATGCATTTTAAATTTTAAAGGTAATTTCGAAACACTTGGATACCAAATATAAACTTAAATATCTCCGAAATTATTAATCCTACATCCATAAACAAAAAATATAATTAATTCCCAGTTTGTACTTTCTGTAATTGGTCTGTAACATTTTTTCGATAAAGTAATACTTTTCGAGATACTTGATGAAAGCTATTTGGAAATACCTTTTTGTTAAGCTAAACACAGTTTTCAACTCCTTATAACTTAAAAACTATCAATTTATGTGAAAAATTTTCTTCTTAAAATTTGATTCTATTTCAGCCCCAATAAATGTATATATTTTTTAAGTGCCACCCCCTAAGAGGAGGTGGGATCCACCCCCTATAAATTACCAAGCCCCCGCACAATATAGAAACTTTTATGTGAAGCATTTACTATTAAACTGCCAAAAATTCGTTCAATATGACATTATTCCGAAGTTAAAACCTCTAGTTACTACTATACGTCAGGCTTGTTGGCTTGTATTTGCCTGCCGGTGGGAAAAGAGTAGTTCCAATAAATTAGACACTTCTCATTTTCCACAACAGACTCAATATCCCCCGGAGCGTAAGGCAGCACTGGTGTTTCGTCTATCCCATACGAGTGCCTTAAATGGTAATAAAGCACCCGCTCGATGTCGAAGGAGAGACCAAGTTCATAGTTTCTGTGCTGCCTTAAACAAAAAGGCTCCTACCCCTGCATTTTCATGGTCCCGGACCATGCAGAGGAGGGGATCCGAACTCCTGCTGACCTTACAGGCTCCATCCAGAACCATCCTATTATGGAGACTCTCCAAACTCAAGAGTCCAGGGCCTCCCCTATGTCGTGAGAGGTATAGCCGTGGAACGGACGATTTAGGATGCAAACTTCTATTGAGGTGCATCTTCTTGCGGGTTCTTACGTCGAGTTGACGCAACTCTTCTTGAGTCCATTTCACTACTCCAAAGGAGTAGAGAAGCACCGGAACAGCAAGCACGTTAGTAGCAGGCACCTTGTTCTTCCCCGACAGTTCTGAAGACCAGATCTGTCGGAGTCGGTGCTGATACTTGCCGCGGAGAGCGTTTTTCACTACACTCACTTCTTGGGTGGAGCGTTGCTCGACACCCAAGTAAGTGTACAACTCTCCGGCATCTAGATGATGTCCACGAGCTGCGCGCCCTCTCCGTAGTTCCCGCATCGTCCTCTCTTGAGATGGACCAGTACACATTTGTCTAGCCCGAACTAAATGCCGACAGCCTGCGTGTACTCCTGTACCACTCTGAGTGACTGGTGTAGGTCCCTCTCTCTCTGGAGGCATAAAGCTTAAGGTCATCCATATAAAACAGATGGGTGACCTTATGCCTCCTATCGCCGGGGGTACCGCAGTTGTATCCACGGATTTTCCGGAGCGAAACGGATAATGGCAGCAGTGAGATGCAAAATGGGGGCCTGGGGGAGCTCCCTGAAATACTCCTCTTCTGAATGTTGCCGACTCCGTCTGGACTCTATCATTACCCGATGTAATGGTAAAGCGAGTCCTCCAGAGCGGCATCAGTTCTTCGATGCATTTCACTACGGAACCAGGTACCGCAAGACGTCGGAGCAAGTGTACAATAAGCTCATGCGATGTCATGTCAAATGCCTTGCGGTAGTCGATCCAAGTCATGGAGAGGTTACGCTTATACTGCACGGAGTCCTGCGTGACACAGTCAATCAGCAGGTTCTCCTTGAAGCCAGCGACACCTCTCTTTGACCCTCGTTGCTTATATATCCTCTCGTAAACCGGTTCAACTGCGTGGAGCACTCGCATGTACAAGATGCGCGTAAACACCTTATAACATGCGTTTAAACAGGTTATCGGCCGGTAGTTCTTTGGGATAGACAAATCTCCGTTCCTCGGGATCCTCACTGTCCGCCCCTCGACAAACCAAGAAGGAATTTGTTGCTCCCCATTTAGCCATGAACTGAAAATTCTGGCTAAATTGTGGTGGGTACTGGGTAATTTTTTCCACCAAAAGTTATTGATCCCGTCGGGACCTGGAGCAGCAATGTTCTTAGAGCTCTCAAGAGCTCTTCGAACCTCTTCTGGGATTATCGGTTGACACACCTGTTGTGGTTGCTGAAACCTTTGGCAAAAGGTTTCAAAGTGTGCCGGGTCTGGAGAGTCTCTGTTGAGTGGAAGCTTCTGTTCGTAAAACGTTTTCCAGAAGTTTTCTACCTGATCTGCAGTCGGCGGATTTTCAGTAACACGCTGAGGCGGTTCGAAAAGGAGCGAGGGCTTTCTGCGGAAAAGTTGATTTTCCGCTAGCCCCCTTATTATTATTATTATCATAGTAGATATGCTTCTAGAGGGCAGAATATTTACTAGTGAAATATTTTGTCGAACTCCTCTATATGTTTCCTTAAATATATAAGGAATAAGAAACCAGACTGCAACCAACAGCTATTCTCCGGACTAATGCCCCGCCGAGCGCTGAATTACGAGTTACAAGCCTGGCCGCGTTAAGTACAATAACTATGTATTGCCACAAAAACGCTAAGTTTCGATTGTAATAGACACCAGCCGAAAGACTTATTCCCATTCAAAGGAGCTCTCGTGCCAGCCACCCCATACCACTTGCAGACTGCAGACTCAGACCTACCTTGCACTGACGAGAGCCAATAGCTTGAAATTCGGCTCTGTTGCAGCCCGTTCCAGGTTTTTGGGCCCTTCAGGCGACGTTGGTGATGTCCGCTCCAACAGCTCAGAGTCCAGATCCCAACAAGGGATCACAGAGTCTGCTAGTCCAGAACTTTTCTTAAAATATGCGCTGTTCCCAATAGTGCGATTTTCTGCACGTCTTGTGCTCTCAGTTGACTAGGCAGTTGTTGTAGACTCCAGTTATGGCCCTTTTTGACAGTTCCAAGGGCTCCTACAATTACTGGCACGACTATGGTCTTTGCATTCCACATTCTGCTAACTTCTCTTTGTACTTGCTCAACTTTTCTGTTTCTTTAAGCATTATATTGGTGTCATATGGGATGGATACACCGAACAGCAAACAGGACTTCTCATTTTTATTGTGTACGACGATGTATGGTCGATTTGCGCGAAATTCTCTGTGTGTTATAATTGACACGTCCCACATAATTATTATTATTATTATTTTGTTAAAACCCAGTCACCCTTCTCTGTGGCTCCGACCCTTACAGAGGGGAGCTGGTAGTACCGACAGCCACTCCCCATTATTAAGTACCACATATTTTTAATTTCAATTGCTAAATCATTGTACTTAGATAGTTTTGTGTTGTAAGTTCTCTCTATGTTGGATGCGTGTGGGATGGCGACATCGATAAGAAAGGCTTTCTTCTTCACTTTGTCCACGTAGGCAATGTCAGGTCTGTTGTGTTGTAGGTGATGATCGGTTATTATTGTGCAGTTCCACTATAGCTTCCCTTGTTCGTTTTCAAGCGTTGGGTCAGGTTCATATACATAGTACGGTTTGACCTCTCTGTCTTCATATATTTGTTGTGCTATTTTGGAGTGGATTATTTTTGCCACATTGTCGTGTCTCTTTGTGTACTCACTTGGGGCCAGTGTTTTGCAGCCGCTGATTACGTGTTCGATACTTTCTGTTGCTTCATTACATAGTCTGCAGTTATCGGTGGTGACAGTTGGATCTTTTATGATATGTTTTCTGTAGTTGCGGGTTGCAATTACTCTGTCTTGTATGGCGCAGACGAAGCCTTCAGTTTCTGCAAATAGGTGGCCACACGTCATCCACTCACAGGAGGTTTTCGTATCAATATGATTTTGGGTGACAGTAGTTATATATCTGCTGTGAAGTGCTTTGGATTTCCAAGTTGTTATTTTGCTGTCATCAGATATTATGAAGCTGCTAAAATCAGTGTTTCTATCTTTGAGATTAAGTGGTGTAGGTCCTCGGTCATTTTCTACTGCAGCATTGTGTAGTGGACTGCTATCGGCTTTTTTATGGAAGAAGGTACGCAATTGTCGAATTCTATCATAGCGTGTATTCGTAAAGTCAATTATTCCTCTTCCTGCCTTTGCTCTAAATAAGTGAAATCGTTCTACAGAGCTTTTCGGGTGATGGTCTTGGTTCTTAGTGAATGCAGTTCGTGTTAGTCGGTTTAGATTTTCCATGTCAGTCTGTGTCCACTTAACTATTCCAATACTGTATGTGACGACTGGTGCGGCGTATGTGTTTATTGCCTTGGATTTGTTGAGACCTGAGAGTTCTGTTTTTAATATAGCGTTTGTCCGTACTTTGTATTTTTCTGTTAGTATCTGTTTCATTTTGGTGTCATCTGTGCCTGCAAGTTGTTCCATGCCTAGATATTTATATGTTTCGTTACGTTCGAGTCCAAGGAAAGTTTTGTTGTCTGTTTGTGTTTCATATCCTTCATGTTTTTGCCATTTTCCTTGCTTGATTATGCTTATTCTGCATTTGCTGATACCGAAATCCATTTTGATGTCTTGGCTAAAAGTTTCTGATTTCCGGATAAGCTGAAGAAGTTCATTGTTGGTGTTGGCAAATATTTTGACGTCATCTATGTAAATGAGATGGTTAACAGTTTGCTGTTGGTCCTCGAGCGTATATCCTACTTTTGTTGACTTCAGGATGGTTGTGAGTGGATTGAGTGCTATACAGAAGCAGAGGGCACTTAATGAATCCCCTTGAAAAATTCCTCTCTTTATCTGTATTGGATATTTTGTTAGAGTCCATCATCAGAGTTGTTTCCCACTTTGACATTAGTGTGGTGAGAACATTTTGGATGTAGGGGGATATTTCATAGATTGCGAGTACTTCCTTGAGCCACGAGTGAGGTACACTATCGAAGGCCTTCTGGTAGTCAATATAAGGCATATATAAGGATGTTTTCTTTTTCACTGCTTCAGCCGTTATAACTTTGTCTATCACTAATTGTTCTCGGCAACCTTGACTCTTCTTCCTGCATCTCTTTGTTCCTCCGCTATTATTATTATTATTATTTTTTTGCTAAAAACCAGTCACCCTTCTCTGTGGCTCCGACCCTCACAGAGGGGAGCTGATAGTACCGGCAGCCACTCCCCACACCCGTGGGGTAAGTGACTACTGGGTCCGGGAATCGTGCGCCCTGAGCAGACGTAATGAACCGAGAATGACGGCCTTCTGCATTCTGCCGGCTAACACCTCTGCCGAATTTCGGCATGTCGGTATGATCTTAAGTTCCGAAAGCAGTGTGTGTCTCGTTCCACCGAGGGCTCCTATAATCAGTACCACTATCTTAACAGTATGGTCTGGATACAGTCTGCGGAGTTCGAAGAGCAAATCTCGATATTTTGTCCGTTTTTCCTCCTCCTTCAAGACAATGTTGTTCTCCGCGGGAGCCGAGAACTCCACGACAAACATTGTCTTGAGTTGGTGGTCGAGGAGGACTACGTCAGGCTTGTTGGCTTGTATTTGCCTGACTGTGGGAAAAGAGTAGTTCCAATAAATTAGACACTTCTCATTTCCCACAACGGACTCAATATTCCCCGGAACGTAAGGCAGCACTGGTGTTTCGTCTATCCCATACGAGTGCCTTAGATGGTAATAAAGCACTCGTAATGCTCCGTCGTGCCTTTGGAAATAGGCCGAGACTGCATATGTCGGGCAAGCCGACAGCAAGTGCATAAGAGTCTCTGGCGCACTGCGGCAGGCCCTGCAGCTAACATCAGGGACCTCTATACCCATGACATGACTACGATAGACGAGGGTGTTGAATACACCATCCTGGCAACCCATTATGAATCCCTCGGTCTCAAACTTCAGCCCGGCTGACCTTAAGAAGGCAAAGGTCAGCCTTTCGGATAAGCCAAGGTTTTCTATATTTTTATAGAAAACTCCATGCATTGGCTTATCCGTGTGAAGCTGCAGAAAGATGTTGTGTTCTGCAGCTTTAATTTGGGCTTTTCGTCGAGCAGGTTCCAACTCGGTGGCAGAGTCGCGATTTACCCGCTCGACGTCGAAGGAGAGACCAAGTTCCTCGGCTGCTCTCTATGCTGCCTTAAACAAAAAGGCTCCTACCCCTGCATTTTCATGGTCCCGGACCATTATTATTATTATTATTATATAAATATGGCCATTAAAGAAAAATCACGGATATTCAAGAGAAGGAAGGTGAAATAAAGGCCACTGTCTAAGTAAGTCTTTTTCAAGTAATTTAATAAAATAAGTACATTTGTCTATTGCGATTGTTGATTACCTTCAATAATTGATTGCAGTTCTTTCTCAATACAGCAAGAGTAAGCTCGTATCATTACATTGATGTCAATGACACAGTAATTTAAACTCATAGTATCACACTGAAATACTGCATTTATAATATTGTCTAGTTTTGACATGGTTTTCTTGAAGTTGTTTTGGACAGTCGATGGTAATGCATTTATTTCTCTCTTAAATTTCTGCATTTTGCCAATTATGCATTCTACCGAATTTGTACAGACCTTACATTTTTCGATCGTATCCTCAATGTGTTCCAACAGAGCGGTGACTCTTTTGATCTGAAACACGAATTGTAATATTAGCACATCTGTCCTACAAACCACTTATTATACGCTCAGAGATTGGCTATGAATCTGACAAGGTCCATAGAGCAACAGTGAATTTGTGACATTAAAATATTGTGATTTAGCTAAACTTATCTTAGTCCAAAAGTTGATATTAACAGATATATCGGGTGTTAAAGTCAATATATTTTTTATTTACTTACTTACTTTTGAAGTTTTTCAAATGTTGATGTTAAAATTGGTGAATACAGGCCAAGCAATAGGGGGGTTAGAACTATTTTACCTGGAAAAAATACAGGAGTTTTGAAACTTGGCAGTTAAGTACACGTGTATGACCTTAGCTACACATGGGCAGTTCTACAAAGCATGGTCGATTCATGATATTAGTGACTTACTGATCAAAAATTGGTCCAAGCTACAACCCATGTCCAATATTCGCTTAGATGAGTCATACCGCACCTTGTTATAATAAAAACTTTAGCTAAATTACGACAAAAATAAAATATTGGCTATTTTTACTCCTAAAACTCAAGACCGTCACGCGTAATTCCATACAGATTGACACTTGTTTTGGCTGAAATTTTGTTACCAGAGAAATGGTTAGTGTCCATCTCTGCTATAATTATTACAAAATATCCAAAATTTGTTGGCAAGATACAACTTTCATATTTCAGAGTCTAGGATTTAATATATAAACTATTAAAGTCGCGTAACTTGATTAATACTAACGACCGTCACAGCGCTCATTATTAGTTAATAAGTTGAATGCTAGGACTATCAGCGACTCAGAAACACACAGAAATTTAGTTTTCGTTGTGAAATCATGTGAGATACAATAACCAAGTGCTGTTTTCCAAAACATTTTGAATTTCCAGTAATTTATATGGTAAGTCTAATATATGGCCCTGTGCTCTCTTTCATGACCGTCACGTTGTGTATTTTAGCATTTATCAACTTATTAATATCCAAGTACGGTTTTATTTTGAGGTATCCAGTACACTGTCTTCTCCTAACCTCACTTTAATAGTAGCTTAGGGTGAATATAATTCTTAGTCATTTTTGTCTAGCGGCCCTCACGACCGTCACACTCATGACCGTCACATGGTACAAATTTGAGTGTGATGGTCTTGAGACTCTAGTGACGGTCATGAGAAATTTCATTGGCTCCTTCACTCTTTCAACTTTTGAATGGTTGAATGGATTTTTTCAAATTCGGTGTAGTGATATGGGATGAAATTTCCAATTATATGATGTAAAAAACCAACTTCTGACTTCCGGTTTCGAGGCAAATGACGTGAAAATCAAATTTTTAAATGGGACAACTTGTACATTTTTTCATATTTGGTTCCTACTAGCCAAAATACATATGATCTAACCCTCAAATATTATTTTTATTTTCAAAAATTTGGCACAACCTCAGCCAGCAATTACACGACCGTTTTACGAATCTCACAACCATCTCATGCCACTCATGACCGTAACGCGTAACTCACAGTACCTCATTCACAATGGTGTCATAAATATTATTTATCTCGTTAGGACCATTGTCCTTTAAATTATGAACAAAACTGGTTATCGGTAACAAAATTTTAGACACAAAAAGATAATTTGAGTCAATACAGTTAACTGAATTTCGAAAGTATTAGGCTCAAATAAGAAAGAAACAGATACTTCCAGTTATATCACTTTTTATTTTATTCATCGGTATTATTACGACCAAAATTTTCTCTAATATCTTGTAGGACATATTTTTCTCTTCAAAGAATCAACTTTTTCATAATTCATTTAGCATATTTATATTAATACACAGCACAAATATAAATGTGACGGTCGTGTGTTTTGTTATACGTTTCACTAAGGAAAAACAGCTGTAACATTTTAGTCATGGGAAAAAAGCTGGTGCCACAAGGCATATCTGAAAAGTAGACACTTTAACCATTTCAAAAATGTATGCCATCAATAAATTTCTGACATTGTCAGTGTCAAATCGACCATGCTTTGTAGAATTGCCCATATATTATAGTCCGGGAGGTAGCGACACATTTTAGTCACTCATTTCAGCATGGCTTGTTTTCTCTAAAATGTTAGTTTATTACGTGTACAAACACAAAACCGAGGTCAGCTGGCGCATACGCGGTGAAGGCGGATGCTGGAAAGCCTCCCACGCGTTATAAATTTATGAAAATAAAATAATACCAGCAGACTTGAAATTTTTTACAGTATTCTATTAGATTGTAACATGATAAAAAAAATATTTAGCTGCTGAAATAGCGGTGGAAAGTACGTCGGATGAACGTTCGGACGATACGTAAAAATTCAAGTCAATTCAGCAAGCTTGAAACTTCATTAAAAAATTATTTATTCTATAGATTTCACGAAAAATATAGTCAGCTGACGATCAGCTGGTAGAAAAGTCGTCAGCCGACACCGTAAACATTGCGGATCGAATTCAGTGTCCGGCGTGTTGTTTGTGTACATTAAGCGTCGCGCGTTATTTTCAAAAAAAACTTTCACTTTTGCTGTTGTAAATACACAATATTCATGATTGATAATAGCTTAAATTTATAATATAAAATAAATACAGTCTCTATTTTTCTTATAATTCTTCCATTTAATGATATAATTTGAAAAACAATAAACTACTATAGGAATTAATTTACAAAATCTACGTGCATTAGTATATCAAAAAATTCTTGCTCACTGGCGTTTTAGTTTTGCACCTGAAAATTGGAGTCCTGCTACCAATTCGGAAAGGTAGCCTAGTAGTTGAGAACCGTTATAATCCCCTCTCCGAGATCCAGTTGCAGATAATGATGAAGGTAAAATACTACTGAAGTATTTTATATTACATAATATTCACGAAACAAATATTTGTAATACAAAAGAAAATCTACGTTTTTTCTTTGTAAAAAATCAGTTATTTTTGCTTCTTATCGACGCATATGAAATTATAAAACATTAATTAACCAACACTTATTTCTCATGATTATCATTTTTAATTGCAGATGAGGAAGAAGACTTGCATTTAAATACGGAGATAGATGCGCTCGACTCTGGTGAAGCTAGCAAGCAAGAAGATTACGGAGACAGCGACTGTGAAAGTTCCAATGAATAATTATAATAATCTGGAGAGATTTTTTCAACTAAAAATAATGCTTAAAAAATTAAATAAAATTATTGTGTTTGATATTATTAATCATGAGTATTGTTTATTTATGCAAGATTAATAAGACATTATTTAAATAACTAATTAATAATAAACTCTAGTATACCTGTCAGGAAGAACAGCAAGTATAAGTTTGTTTTGAAAATAACGCGCGACGCTTAATGTACACAAACAGCACGCCGATCACTGAACTCAAGCCGCAATGTTTACGGTGTCAGCTGACGACTTTTCCACCAGCTGATCGACAGCTGACTATATTTTTCGTGAAATGTATAGAATAAATCATTTTTTAATGAAGTTTCAAGCTTGCTGAATTGACTCGAATTTTTACGTATCGTCCGAACGTTCATCCGAGCAGCGGACGTACTTTCCACCGCTATTTCAGCAGCTGAATATTTTTTTTTATCATGTTACAATTTAATAGAATACTGTAAAGAATTTCAAGTCTGCTGGTATTATTTTATTTTCATAAATTTATAACGCGTGGGAGGCTTTCCAGCATCTGACGCGGACGCGTCAGCTGACCTCGGTTTCGTGTATGTACACGTAATAAACTATCATTTCAGACAAAACTAGCCATGCTGAAATGACTAGCTCCAAAATGTCGCTACCTCCCGGACTATTATTTGCGGCCTTGGCAACCCGCCGCCATCGTCGCCATATTGAAAAAGAGGCATCCAAAATCAGTTTTTTGACCATATCTGTCTTCCAATACCTCCTAGACAAAAAAATGTCATTATAAGAATTGTAGACAAGGAGATTCTCTACAAGTCTTGTAGAAATAATTTTTTGTGGGATCAATATATTCAGAGTGATATTAATATAAAGGGGGGGGGGGGGGCAGTAAAATTGTACAATGCTGCCTTAACAGCGTGCATAATTGCTTAATATTGTTTACCTATTCAGTAATTATTACTTATACTCATTTCCACTCCACCTGACGTAGATTACCCGGGGCGCTTTTTTATTGTGGTTTCCCCAGTAGGCCTACTCCACATTTGTATATTCAATAAACATTTATAATCTTCTTCATCTGGATGGACCAGGTTTGCTTACATTTACAGTGGCTGTGTATGTGTTTTCCACCTCTTCTGTTCCCTATTCCGCTCCCTAATATCGTATGTCGGCAGCTGGAATATAGGTCTCCGTCTTCGGAGTTGCTTAAAAGTTTAGCAACGTTTCCGCAAGAATCTCCATTACACAGTACATGCAAATGACCGAAAAATTTAAACCCGCCTTTTTGCAGTCGCATGCTGAGACTCATCCATTTTTGCATTTACAAGAAATAAATTTGAGAAGCACTTCTGGAGCAGGATCTTTTTCAACTCCGTACCAGGTCTGAACTTGATGATAGGTTCTGAGTGAATGTTGTTTTGCCGTTGCTGCCTGCTGTGGGGGGAAGTGAAGAAAAATTAAACACTTTTTCGCCGATCTTGTAAACTGCTGGTAACGGAGAGGATACAGGAATATATTTTTTTGAGGTACTTCGTAAAGTTTAGTCAAGAAGTTTTCTCCTGCTGAAATTTTGTAATCATCTTAAGGAACTTGTTTCTACCTTGACTGAAAATGGCAGATGTCGTATCACAACCGCTACTGTTGGTTCCTGAATACTTTGTGCAGAGTAAATCTGTTGTGAAGTTCTTTCCTTGCCCGGTTTTAAGAAATAAACATTTGCATGACTATTTGCCAGTGCGACTAGAAGTATAAGAAGGTCGATGTCTTCTCCTACGATAGATACAGAGCTAACCGATGAGGATGTGGCTATTATTATTATTATCTATATTGTTCAACAATGAATATAAGTAATACGTACCTTAGGGTGGCCCATCTCTATAGGGGGTGAATTTTTTTTGCGTATTTTTTAAGTCTCACCTTACGAAAATATACTATTATACTAGGAATAATTTATGTCAAAGTTTCAGATAATTCGGTGAACGGTAACCCGTGCCGCATTCAGGTAGAAATTTGTAGATAAGATTTTATTACGGTAATACACTTAAATTTACTTAAAATACAAATATCTACCTCTTTTCTCATAATGTTTTATTGGTGTAATTATTTCCTAGAAATTATTTGTTTTGGAAGTTTGGAAATATAATGCACCTACGGTAGGTTTTTATGTCAGTTTGCAATTGTGTTTTACAGTGGTGACATTATAAGTTCTAGCATACGTTCCTTTTTGAAAAAACATTTAACGATGGCTGATGTTACATCTTTACTTAGTTGGACACTATTCATTACAAATCATTGGCAATAAATTGCCGTCTAATAGACAAGTATTACAAGTGCTCTTTTATAACATTCGTGAAGTGAAGCTAAGTGTACATGAAAGTGCTAAATTAACAATAAAAGAGGTGTCAGTTTTTTGGGATAAAGCTCGCATTCCGACACGTCAGGATTTTCATTGTGTTAAACAACTAGATAAACTTTATGCAGAGTGGAGGAACTTACAAAAATCGGCTAAAAGGGCCAGTGCGGGAGTAAAGAAAAAAATTTCGTTGAAAAATTGGATGAGCTTTTTGACATTTCTCATGCAAATGCATTGGAGTTGATGAAAATAGATGAAGATGAGCAATTTTTAATTAACCAAAGAAAAAAGGGACGTCCTGGAAGTCAACAAGAAAAAGCTAGATTAGAGGAAACAGTCACCTGTCCATCATCAAGTAGTAATTCAGCCGACTCCAACGAAACTGAAGATGAAATAATCGAAGCCCAAGAAGAGTTGTTACAAGACCAGCCTGGCCCATCACAGCCAAAAAAGAGGAGATTGTATGGAACATGTAACATCATCACACCAAAAATAGCCGCTGCATTTGATGCTTGCAAAATAAGCGACAGGTATGGAGTCCATATTTTGACGGCAGTAGCAGAAGCACTAGGACATGACACCACATCTTTGTCCATCAGCAGAACCACACTTCAGCGCTCTAGACAACGCATCCGCGAAGAAAGAGCTGAAATATTAAAAACTGCCTTCGGTAATTCTGAATTGCCGGCCCCAGTCATCCATTGGGATGGAAAACTTTTACCTTCCGCCACTGGAATGGGAAATATCGATAGGCTTGCTATCTTAGTTACTAGTGGAGATATTGAACAACTACTTAGAGTTAGGGATTGCAATACCGGTTAACCGGTTAACCGGTTAACCGGTTATTAGGACAAAAAACACATGATGATAATTACCGGTTATTCTAATTTTTTACCGGTTATTTCGGTAAATTCTAAACTCAGGATAATGTCACGTATTCAACGTTTCTATTTATGTCAGTGACTAGTATTCACTAAATATAGAGTGACTGTCCCAACACTGAGCACTTTTAACAATAAATAAATAATATTATAAAAAGTAAAACCCAGACACCAAGCTCTAAGAAATACAAGTAAGAGAGACATTGACAATATCGTGCGATAGGAAATTGAATATTTCACTGCCGCAAATATCCGTGGAATACATTTAGAAGTATGTTATTACCAATTCTTATTAACTTATCGACCCACCAATATCGATTAAGGAAGGACATCTTCAGCTGGTGGTATTCTATGCACATATATCAGACGACTAACAGATATAGCTTTGAAAAACTAACCATTTTAACAGGCCGTTTTTAAAAAATATTGTATTTTTAGATTGGGTATTCAGTAAATGCCCTATTTGAGTTTATGTTTATAATTTTTGTTATTTAAGTTGATATTTTTGTTATTTACAGAATAATTATTTATTTAAATTTATTTCATTTATATTTTTTCCTTTTGATAAAAAACCTTTGGTTTGTTCATTATATTATACGTATATAATAGTATATTATTCAGCGAACATATAATGATGGCTATTATTCACGAGGGTGAAGCTTAAGACACGAGCCGTAGGCGAATGTCGTAAATCACCAGAGTAGCCATTAATATGCGAGTAGAATACTATACTTTCTACACGACTATTAGATATTTCTGTTAAATTGTTTACTGAAGAAATTAATTAATGAATTATTTATATTATATTATTCTTTTTGAGTAATATGTAAAATTATAGTAAATAACGTTGACGTTTAAATTTAATTTGACACATAACGGCCTACTCAATCAAATTTAAAAACGAAATTGTATGATAAAAGAGGGTTTGTTTCTGAAACGCTAAATAGTTATCTATTCATAAATTTGATAATAACAGTAAAATTGTTTACACAATTGTAGCTATGACAGTTAACGAATAATTATATTTAAGGTTTCAGAAACCAGCCATAAATTCTACTAAAAAGTTGCGAGATTGCACTCGAATTGAAAAAATACCTGCCCGTGACTTCTTATAAACAACTGATTGTTCTTATTATTCACTAGTGAATACTGAAATCATTATTCACTGCAGGGAATAATGTATAGCATTATCCTTGAGGAAACACATACATAATGAGTACATTATTTAATAGTCGTAGGCAAAAAATTTTTTTGTCAAATTTAGATAATTTTGTACATGGAAAAAGATAATTGCCATTTTCGCCACCTTAATCATTCATTCTAAAAATTACCGGTAAATACCGGTTAACCGGTTATTTCCATTTTTATTTACCGATTTACCGGTTATTAAAACTTCCGGTAAATTGCAATCCCTACTTAGAGTACCAGCTTTGCCCAATTCAACTGGAAGAGAACAGACTGAAGCAGTTTATGATGTGCTTTGTGAATGGAATTTGGACGAAAAGGTAATAGCTTTGTGTTGTGATACAACAGCATCAAATATGGGTTATATAAATGGGGCAGCCACACTATTGCAACAAAAATTAGAAAGAGATATTCTATATTTTCCTTGTAGACATCATATTTTTGAAGTGGTTTTGAGAAGTGTGTTTGACACAAAAATGCCTTCCTCATCTGGTCCAAATGTGTCACTATTTAAACGTTTTAGGGAATTATGGCCTAAAATAGATCAAAATAAACTAAAAACTGGATTTCAGGTATCAAAAATTAAACACATTTTACAACCAGTTAAAGCCGAAATTGTAAAGTTTCTGAATGCAGCTTTAGCTTTGCAACAGCCTCGTGATGATTATAAAGAATTTTTAATGCTTTCTAAACTTTTTGTTGAAGAAGAGCCCACTCACACGCCATTCTATCAACCAGGGGCATTTCATCATGCACGTTGGATGGCCAAAGCCATTTACTGTCTAAAAATATTTTTTTTCCCAGATCACTAACTAAAAAAGAAAAAATAGGTATTGAAGATATATGTCTCTTTATTGTAAAGGTTTATGTAAAGGCCTGGTTTACAGCATCATTTGCTAGTAAAGCACCGCTTCATGACTTAGACTTTTGTAAAGAACTCATTAATTATCAAAGTATTGACAAAGAAATATCTCAAGCCGCAAGTAGGAAAATAGTGAACCATTTGTGGTACCTTAATTCAGTAAATGTTGGCTTATCTTTCTTTGATGACGATATTTCAGTTACCACTAAAAGAGAAATGGTTAAAGCTTTGAATAGGAAAGCATCAAATCAAGAGGGTATTAAACGACTTATGATTAGTAACATTACTGACGTTGAAAACAAGGAAATTCAGGACTTCATATGCGAGAACACTAAACGGTTTTTTCAAAAATTAGGTTTGTCTATGGAATTTTTGGAAAATGATCCAACAACATGGAGGGAAAATGAAAGTTATACCCGATGTTTCAATAATGTAAACAAAATTAAAGTTGTAAATGATGCCGCTGAGAGAGGAATCAAACTTATTACTGACTATAATGACATTTTAACAAAAAATGAAGACCAAAAACAGTTTTTACTCCAAGTTGTAAATGATTATAAATCACAGTTTCCAAATGTAAAAAAGAAACCCTGTCGCATGTTTTGGCCTAGTGCAAAAAATATTGTTTTTATTACTATATGTCTTGTAGATTTAGGATAATATTTGGTACTATGTATGAAAAAAACGTTTCATAATAAAATACACAAAGATAAAACGAGTTTTATTTCAAAAACTTCTAGTCTAGTTTTCTTAGACTACGAATTTACAGTAGTATGACACATGTCATAGTCACAACAGATAATGTCTTTGATATTTGTATGACTTGATTAGTCATTCTAAAGATAAATGTTGCTGATTAAAAAAAAAAAAACAATGCATCAACCAAAGAATGTAAATAATTCCATTTACTTTTATTATTGCATAATAATGCATTCTGCGGCACCCCTTGCCTTCAATTTGCCTCAATAATATTTTGAGGGGACTGTTTTTTCTTCAAATGGAACCATTTGCAGGGGTGAGAAATAAAAAATTTCAATTTCGAAAAAGATGGGCCACCCTAATTGTACCTACTAAATATGCGAAACAAGTGCAGTGGCGGACTGTAAGCACGTGTATTTCATCAGTTTTAAATAATTTATATCAATCATTGATCGTACAACAAAATGTTATTAACCAAAGTTGTAGAAAATTTTCCTCTCTACAATTTTTGTAATAATTATTTTTTTACCTAGGGGGTACTGGAAAGAAGATATGGCAAAAGAAACTGATTTTGGCGCCATTTTTATAATATGTCGGCGCCAGCGACGGCGTGCTGACGTCGCAAATTCAATATTTTGTTTAGGTTATAAACTTGTGCCCATATACAAATTTTCAAAACTCCTGTATTTTTAATATCAAACTTTGTTTGCACCCTTGTGAAATCCTGCCACCAAATCCGAGAAATGTGTACGATGGCTCAAATTGTAGATTACTATAAGTACTTGATCACGAAGGAAACAAAAATTTTTTTTTTCAAAATTTAAACCGTTTTTATTGCTGTTTATAATTTTCGAAATTTTAATAATAAACAAATTCAAATAACTCTATGGTTTTTTATGAAATCAAAATTGGTAAACGATTTATGAAAGTAGATTAAATAAGCCTTCTTTAGGGGCGAGCGTAGAGGCGACTTCAATGTGAATATCAGTCGATATTCCGTTGAAGCAACGTCGAGCGCGGTTAGTACTTGGATGGGCTCCCATCTTGGGAAATACAGCGTTCTCGTCCGACCTTCTAGAGGCTTGTATATCAGTGTATACTCGGAAGTTACGTATTTTCAGACGAGGATTACGTAGTGGATATACCATCCTTCGGAGGGGATGTAAAGCAGGCGGTCCCTTGTCTATTAAATGTTAGGCAAGTAAAAGATCCCTACTCTGCTTGAGGGAAGAGGTTCGGCAAAATTTCCAGGTTGGGGGTAGCTCGTCTCCTGGCGTCGGTGATAGGCCCTGGTAGCGGAAATAGGCCGACGTTAAACAGTTAAAAAAAAAAAAAGCCTTCTTTAAAAAAAAATGTAACGCTCTGCTTGCATTTGGAGCTGAGATACATTGGTTTTTGCGTTTCGATCACTTATAAATAAACGAATTGATATTTCATTTTAAAATTCGGGCTGATTATTCCCCAGTGCTTTTATTTTTGTCCCAGCTAGCTGAAAATAATTTAGAACTACATTTTTCAAAATTGCATCTAATAAAACGCCTTTGAAATCATATCATAATTCGCGGTTGGGTAATACTTCCCTCTCCCACTCATCGTATTTCGCAAACTAGGTAACTAAGACAACTAACGCAATACCTCTCTCGATTTCCACCTTACCGAGATATATATTTTTTAATTAATCATCTCTTTTCGCAAATTTTGATTATTCCATTTAATTTAACGTAAAATAATTTGTTTAATTTTTTTTTGAAATTGCAGTGAATTTTTAATTTCTTTATTTTTGTTTCATTGGAATGTTCTTTCTTTCAAATGTTGTTTGTTTAGTTTTTGTTTATAAAAAAGAGAGAACAATAACAATTTAATTTATATACCATGTTTTCCATTAGTTTTTTTTTAATATTTCGAAATCTATAGGTCCTATGGAAATCAACAAAAAAAAAAACGTTATACAACAAAAGCACAAAAACTATAATTTATTCCAAATGTTATTATTATTAAAAAAAATTAGATATAGCAAAATTAGATGTTTTTAAATGATTGTTCTTTCAAAAATAATCGATTTTCAATGAAAAAGAAGAATGTGATTCTTATAGAGTACCATTTAAAATTTTAGACTAAAAAATTTATTGAAACGGCTAAAAAAAGCAATTGTGGGTATGAAAGTTCACGTAAGAGACAAAAATTGCTAAGATAATTTTGTAATTCATTAAAAATATCTTATTTTTAATACAGTTTTTAAAAATTAATGCTTACAATAGTAGGGAATCTAAGACCTCCAATTCACAAAGGAGGGTCAACTGTGACATATACAAAAACCAAAAGCGGATTCCTATGTAAAATTTCATGACGGATACGAATTTTGAGTTCACCCCTTCATCCAGAATTGCGAAATGGGAAAAAAATGCAATGCAACATTTATTTTTTTGTTTCTCAGTCAATACCTCGTTAACTGTTAGAGATATCTGTTTCAAATTTTGACACCAGTATCTTTGGACATTGACCTCACTTACAGTTTATGTGAAACTTTTTTGGCAACGTCGTTTTTTGGCAAACAAAATAAAAACCTTTACTTGACGCACAAAAACACCAAAATGCATTGCAAAATATAACATGCTAGAAACTTTTTTATTATTAAAGATACATGGGCATATGATCGAGAGAAAATAAAGCTTATGAATTATAGAAACTTTTTCATTTGAAGAATTTTTTTCTAGAATGCTTAATTTGGCTGTTATGAATGTTATAAATAAATAGTAAAGTGTAACGATATTTGCGCGTTCTCCTTGGCCGGGCCGGCGCGAGCGCTCTCTACTAGCCACCGCAACCGCATTCAGTCATATCAGAGGTTTTATTAAAGATACGTAGGTATTTTATTATTTAGTTCATGTATGTTTGTGAAACGGAAACATTGTGTTAGTATTTAATGTAATATTTGGTAATATTTTGTGAAAATAGTGGTTGACATGGGTAAGTATTAAAAAGAAATGTGTCTAACATAACATTAACGCCAAACTAAAATTATAGAATCGACAATTGATTATAAATACTGTATTATATGTCAAAAGGATAGCGATGACACATTACAAAAAGTTACAAGTTACTGTCTCTCTGGAAATGATACTGTTAGTTATCCCTTTAAGAAAGGCAAAAAGACAAAAATATTACGACGACGTGAAAGGTTAAATATGTTAGAAGAATTAACACATTTTGGCGCAGCGAACCGAGATGGAACTTACAAACTAACTGATAGTGTATTAGATCCTGTAGGTTATTTTTTAAGGCTCTTTATGGCAGACCTTTATTTAGAGGAAATTTGGATGAGCTACGAGCACATTTATTCACTTCATGTAAGACAGATATAAGGTAATTGTTTTAATTATTTTTATTTACATGAATCTAATATTATCATTTCATTTCAGACATCTTCCTCCAACCGAAAATGCATTTTTATTTCATGTAAAAAGAGCATTTTGCTGTATACAAAGAAGCCTGTGAAGTTAAGCCACATTTGTCTAACATTTTTGATTTTGGCTGGAGCAAACTAAATAATGACATTATACCGATAATGAGTAAACCACAAAAGCCAGAGAATATACATTTAAATTCATATTGCACATGTAAAATGTACACTTGTACCAGTCGCTGTCGATGTCTAAGTTCAAAAGTAAAATGTAGTATAAGTCGTGTGTGTGAAGGCAAATGTTCCTCATTTTTAAATTAAACCAATTATAAAAATTTAATAGTTTTCTTTATTTACATAAAATACAAACATTTTTAATCGGACTGACACAATATAAATATGCTTCATTAAATCGCAGACCCTAAGCCTTTTTCTTACTAATATGGAAGCTTTTATCTTATAATAGATACACAATCGTTAGCAAAGCACGCGATGAAGTGTAAACACCGAGCTAGACCAATTCGACCGGGCCGGGCCAACATGCGCGCCAACGCTGAACCAAATATAATCTCCTTTTTTCACTATTAAGCCAAAGTATAAAAACATATTCAAATGCAAAAACTCCTTTGGTCTTTTATCATCATTTTTTGTCGATTAACTACACCTCTATCTCTATTTATAAAAAAGTTTCTCACATACTATATTTTGCAATACATTTTTGAACTTTTGTGCGACACGTAGGACTACAGTTTTTTTTATAAAAAAATTATATCGACAAAATAACTTTGCTCTATACACAGCCCAAGAAGAAAGTTAAAAGATTATTCTCCTAAAATTTCAGATCGATACTATTACCAGCAAATGAGATATTGAGTGGGGAATGAGAATACTAATGTTTATTGTGTTTTTCTTACTTTTGGAAATAAACAACTTTTTCTCTAATTTCGCAATTCCGAATTTAGTGGTGAACTCGTAATTCGAATTCGGCAGAAAATTTTACGTAGAAAACTGTTTTTAGTTATTGTATACATATGAGTTGACCCCCCCCCCACCTTTAAAACGCATCGTACGGCAAGCTAGATCCCCTACTACAATGTTAAGTCAAACTAATTATAGAAAATATAATTTGCAAAGACACAAAGGTAAATAAAATAAATGCATCTATGGTTAATTGGGCACAAAAATAATCTATAGAAAAAAACTAATTAATTTCTGTTACGAGTTATTGTTTGGAGTCAAATTAAGGATAAAAAAAAAGGTAATTAAAGGATTCTTCTGCTGCAGGAATTGTACTTTTTTTAGTTTATTTTCGATGTAATAACATGCAATGAGAAGTTTTGGATTTCATCTTATCGTTGCTTCATATGAAATTTAAATAATTAATGTTGCAGCATTAAAGTCTTTCTATTTTCGGTACTAGTAATCACATCACAAAAAATAAAAATCCAAATCGCTTGCAATAAAATTTAGAATAAAACTAGACTTACGAAACAACATTCAAAATTATTAAAAATGGCCCTTTTTGTATAATTTAAGAATTGCAATTTAATGTTGCATACAGTGAGTGAAATATGTGCTTTTTATTGAACTAAGACTTGTTGGAAAATTTTACAGCAAAATGTTTATTTAAACGACTAAACAATATGTAAAACAGATGTAACACATATCTGATGAGTCTCGGATTTTAAAGGAATCGCTAATGGTTTAACTTATTTTGAAAAGGTCACAATGTTTCTTTGGGTATCAAAAGTTTCAGGAAAACAAATATTTTAAACCCCAAAGTGTGTTGTCTGGCATAACCGCTCGCTTTTGCTGCATTTTTTGGTACAGGTTTTTTGGTTAGTAATTTTCCCGCACGAATCAACCATATATAACCGCGATATTTTATTTATACTAGCGTCTTTTGCATTGTATGAACCAATTATTTTATTTTTTTTGCGAAAGAATATTGTGTTTATAATTTTATTTCCTATTTAATCCTATCTGGCCTTGCTCCGTCCAGCCTTTCAATTGGCACGACGATTCGTATCGGGGATGTCTGGGTGGCTCGGAACAAGTGCTCGGGAGGACAATATATATGTTATATATAATTTAAAATAAATTTGTTTTTGATTCCATTTGATTTTTTATTTGATTCGATTTTTTATTTGATGACTAGCTCAGAATACGAATGTTTCGGGTTTAAATCTAGATGGCAGAAGTTTTTTATTACTGTATCGGTGATATTAAAAATTTTACAAAAATTTTGTGCATGGACTTAAGGTTAGTTCTAGTTGGGTTCGTTTTCTTTTTAGTGAGTATCGCTAGATAAAATTAACTGTTAAGTGACTTTATTAAAGATTCCGACTGCGAGCTTTTAGTGGCTCTATTAATGTTTCAAGAAAGAATATTCTAATAAAACAAAAAATAAATAAATTGAAAGTTCACTGCAGTTTCAAAACAAAATTAGACAATTTATTTCACGTTAAATTAAATGAAATAATCGAAAGTTCCGAAAAGAGACGATTAATTAAAAAATATATATTTCGGTAAGGTGGAAATCGAGAGATATTGCGTTAGTTGACTTAGTTACCTAGTTGCGAAATACGATGAGTGGGAGAGGGAAATATTACCTGTCAACCGCGAATTATGATTTCAAAGACGTTTTATTAGAAGCAATTTTTAAAAATGTAGTTCTAGATTATTTTCAGCTAGCTGGAACAAAAATATAAGCACTGGGGAATAATCAGTCCGAATTTCAAGATGAAATATTAATTTGTTTATTTATAAGTGATCGAAACGCAAAAACCAACGTATCTCAGCTCCAAAAGCAGGCAGAGCATTAATTTTTTTTTAAAGATGGCTTATTTAATCTACTTTCATAAGTCTTTACCGATTTTGATTTCATAAAAAAACCAGAGAGTTATTTGAATTAGTTTAATACTAAAATTTCGAAAATTAAAACAAATGCAATAAAAACGGTTTAAATTTTGAAAAAAAATTTTTCCTTTCCTTTTTATTTCGATATGGATTCTGTTATCTGCCAACATTGTATTTTAAAATTGATAAAACTTGAAAATCAATTGAAATATGTATACATTTATGTACAATTCAGGTTTGGTTAGATTCACCTCGACAGTACTTCCACATTACATACGACTATAAATTCCTTCCCGAGTGCATTAAAGATACGCTTTCAAGTGATACTTCCCATCCTAAACAATTTTTATTTGAAATATTGTAAGATCCGAAAACAATTGTTTTTAGGCTCTCCGTGGAGCCGCCCTGGTGCACCGATTGCATTAGTTCAACAACGTCCTACCTTAAATCTTCCAAAACTCATGTCTAAAATTTCAGAAAGTCCATTTCGTCGTAATATGAAATTTGGATTTTTACGTCAATTTACCTATAGATGAAAAAATAAAAGAAATTAATCTGATTATTTCACTCATTAACGCTATAGCCAATGAGAGCCCGTTTTTTCACAACATTGCACCAATCAAATGTCATTATTAGTGGTAATTCAAGCTAGATCGGCTTTTGACAGTACCAACATGCAAAATTTATCGCTCTAATTTTTTATGTTGCTGCAGCGGCAAATACTGCGATAATTTTTTGACGTTTTGTGTTGTGAAATATTTTCGGCAAATAGGGCAACTCGCGCTTTTAAATTTTATCTATAAATATATTCTCTAGCTTATTACTAATTGTTAACTTACCTTGTAAATTGTAATATTGTATTATGTACTAGCAAACAGAAACACACCACATATATAGTAAACAATCGTCAGTTCCAAAGGGAAGCCTGTCTGAAATATATAGGCTATAACCCTTGCCTATCTGTAACTATTTCAATTTGCCTACTTTTCAATCAGGTAACAATAATATACAAAGATTGTACTTAATATACCTAGCTCATAATACAGGAACAAGTCAAGCACAGCTTTCAATAGCTCAATAACGTAGTTACAAAGTTAAGCAAATCATTTATTATAAATGTCAAGAAAACACATTCGCTCTTGAAACAAACTAAAAATGTACCTAGGTGCTTACATGCGGTAATCTATAAAAAAGTAACTAGTTGAATCAAAGCTGTGCAATATTTTAATTTGTTGTATTTAAAATTCACTCTGCCTAACTAAGCAAACCTCAGCATAATTTGTAAACTTCGTAAGTTAAAAATAATGATTAAATACGTAAATATGAATCAATGAACAATTATTATGGAATATAACTCTAGTAGCGGTAGCGCTATGTCAATCTCGGAACCATGAGTGTATAGTAATAATTAGGCGGGACATCGGGAATAAAGTAGTGCTCACGGATGAAAGATGTAGTGCTCTCTCTATCGTTCCTCGTTATATTGCACCTCAGAAACGCCTGAAAGGTGTGAAGCCAGTCTATAAATTATAATATCTAACGTTTCAACTCGTTTTATTTACTAGTTGCCATAGAAACGTCACTAGATTATTTTAAAATATAGCGAATCTCCGCTGTTTCTACTGCGTTTGTTTCAGATTTGCTGTTTTGACAATATAAGTCGATTTGAAAATATTTCTGTATATCACATTAATGATGAAATTGAAAATAAAAGTCAGTAAACTCTAAAAAGTGACAAGAAAACGTCTGAAGGCAATTAATGAGAAAACATAATATTGAAGATGTACAATAAATGATTTATTCGTGAAATATTCTCCTCAAATACCACTCGTGCTTTAAATTTTATTTAAAAATTTTTTCTCCAGCTAAGTTGCCCCTAGTTAATATAACTCGTGCAAATTGGCAGTTTATTATCAAAGATTAAATCCCTCCCGCTAAAGCGGTCGGGATTTAATCAGATAATAAACTGCCAATTTGCACTCTTTATATTACCAGGCAACGACGCTTTCGAAAAAATTTTCGATAAAATTTTAAGCACTAGTGATATTACATACGAAAAGTTCACGGTCCTGTGTAGGTGAATACCTACACAGGACATTCTAAGTGAAACTTGGGAGCTCCCGGAGTGAGAGGGGGTTGTTGAAGCAGAGTAGCAATGAGTGGGGGCTCGGAGCCACAAACAGTTTCAATCCGCCGATAAGCTTCGAAAATTAACATCACGCTACACATTAAATATCTTGGTCATGATATAGTCAAAAAATCTGATTTAAGAACCACTATAATCTGAAAAATATAACAATCATTTTATAAAGAATTTTTTTATTTGATAAATACAATAGTTTGGGAGATATTGTCGTGGGAAATAAAAAGTCTTCGAAAAATAATTAATTTTTAGCTGTTGTCGAATGGAGAAAATGAGGATTTTTGTTTTTTACTGCCATATAAGCCTATGTAAAAGTTCGTTTCTTTATTTATTTTAAAAATAGAAATTCTACAGAGAATTTAATGATTTTTGAATAAAATATGCTTCATGATTGGCTCTATCACGTGGTGTGGCTAGTTAGAAGATTTTAATTTGTACTCTTATATTCATTACGATTTTTTTACGACAAGTGCATTCCTAATCTACAGGGTGTCAGCCACATATCTGGTGAGGTCATACATTTTACTCTAAAAGTGCCAACGGGCTTGAAAAATAGAAATTAAATTGCACTCCACTATTAGGTAAATCGCAATATTTTAATCTCAAAAATTCACTGTTGCTTTATGGACCGTTACTACCGGACAACCCGGAATATACTTCATCCCGCAAAAGTCGATTAAAAATACTAGAATCAGTGCAATGTACAGGAAGAGGATTAATCAATATATGCAATATTTTTCCTAAATCTAGAAAAAAATACGAATACATCCAATGGAAGTATAGTAACGTAAAAAAATGTAGATTTTTTTGTTCAGATAGAATGTCATGAAACGTCGAGATTTTAAGTTTGAGCAAGAAAATTTCTGTTTGTTCTCTCTGTCTGTCTGCCGTTCTGTAACTTGAAATTTAGTACACGTATCTGGAACTAAATTATAGTTTAATCTTATTCCATTGAAGGGTTGGGGAATAAATAGGTAAAACAAGCAAGTAAGAGTCCTAAAGCTGGGATATAGTGTATGTGCTTACATTTTTTTTGGCCACCCCCCACTATCATCACCATTGACACCCCCACCCCATTATTAAAGGGGTATGAAAGTAAAATTAATTGTGATTTAGTGTATGTATAAGAACTAGAGGCCTAAACATTTTTTTAGCATCAGCCACCCCCACGACCACCCCCAGCGGAAATTTGGATGTATATCCTTCAGCAACCCTGCTTTCTTTGCCCCCACATATGCACGTTTCTATATATTTCGACTATTTTCTCCAATAATATAACACCACCTAACTATATATTTTTTTCTATAACCGCCCCAGAGCCGTTTGATTTAAAAATAAACAGACAAAAAAACTTTCTGACAATTTTTAAACCAGAAATACTTTTTTCTACGATCGTGCAAAAAGTTAATACTTTTAACACTGTTAACACTTCCGATGCTCTCTCAACTTCATCTCAAGCTGAAAACTTCATGCTTTCGTGCAACAAATATACACTTTTGCACTTGTTACACAAATAACTGTTTTAACCATTTTGAATATTTTGTCATGACTCACTTAAACTTAACCTAAATGTATATCAATCAATGGCAAGTTATCCTTCCATAGCCAATGCTCAGAGAAGCATAAAATATCGAATGGGAATAATTTATTTCGAATAATTAATTACATAGATTGTTTTGCTGTATTTAGTACGTCGGATGGCTGGCTCTATCGTTCACTAACCCAATACCGAGGTATAACCAAATAAAACCTGTTTCATTTTATTCAGCAGGTTTTTTACATAGGAAATCACTTTTGACGACACTCTCCATTGGTCGAGACTGAAGTTACGAGAAAAAACCAAAAAAAAATGAAAATAACAAAATTCAAATTCAACCACGAATAACTTTCAAACGAAAAAAGATAAAATTATATATATTTTTTAGTTTTATAGTACAAATGATTCTCTTTAATTTGATGTATAATTTATTACAAAAATAATAACTTTAACATTAAAAAATTGACGTTGATTTAGATGGTACACAAATTGTCAATTTTTTTGAAAGGTCTAACTCATTGTAACTCGCTTATGTATTGAGCTATTCGAATGTTTTATTCACCAAAAACTGCCAAATTTCATAGACTTCATTTTGTCTCAATTAATGCTGGGTCTAGCTCTGTAAATAAAAGCGGTACAGCCTTTTAAACACAACGAAGCGCGCTACGGCGACGGAGTCGCGAGGCTTCCCCACTCGTTCCCGGTACATCCCGCGTTCACCATAAATCGCGCAAAGCTAGAATCAGCGGCCAAAACGAAAACTTTAGAATTATCTTCCTTCATTGTAAGATGATAAAATTAACAAATCAAATTGAATAATATGATATTAGTTGTAATAATCTGCTATATATGGTGTCGTACTACGCGGGTGGTGCATTAATAAAGTGAAAATAATAGGTAGGTATCAGACAGATATAACTGATTTTCAGATATATCATTGTAAAAACCGCTGCCCAAGGAATCATTACTTCCATATCCGGATTTTCTATGCAAGTCACACAACGAAAAAATTTTGTATCTGGAAATAATTGTTTATGGAACTTTAATAATATAATATTTGAAATCCTCTACCCCAAAAACCCATAAAACGATTCCCTTACATCGGTAATGGGGTGGGGGTGGTGATAGGGGGGTAGTAGTGGGGGGTGGACGAAGTAGAAAAATATTTTGAGGTTTCTGGTTCCTGTACATACACTAAATCACATTTTTTTTTTCATCCCCTTTAATAAGGAGGTGGGGGTGGTAATGGGGGTGGCTAATGCCAAAAATTTTTTTGAGACCTTAGCTTCTCTTGTATATACTAAATACCAATTTCATGGACTCTTACCTGCTTGATTTACCCATTTACCCCAAATTTACCCCAATTGACCCCCCAACCCTTCGACGGAACAAGATGAAAATATAATCTAGTTCTAGATCTCGTTAAAGTACATATGTGTACCAAATTTCAAGTCAATATCTTAAACGGTTCCAGAGTAAACGTGCGCACAAAAAAAGTTACAGACAGACAGACAGAAATTTTTTTTCACTCAAACTTAAAATCTCGACGTTTCATGACATTTTAAGCCTAATGTCATGAAACGTCGGGATTTTAAGTTTGAGTGAAAAAAAAAATTTCTGTCTGTCTGTCGGTCTGTCTGTCTGTCTGTAATTTTTTTTGTGCGCACGTTTACTCTGGAACCGGAAGTTTTTTTCGTTTTACTTCCACTTGACGTGGAAGTAAAACGAAAAAAACTTTGTTTAAACAATTATTTGACCATGAAGCTCGCGGTTTAGGAAAAGAGCATAGCCGGGTAAGCATGGTGTAACTGCCCCCAAGCGTTTGGCGCTTATATTTGTGCAGTAGGAAGCAATCTCGGAAAGTAGCAATTTCACAAAATATTAACCCGAAAAGGGGACCGGTTTGGGGTGAGTAAGGGAGGGTTGGTTTTAGCAAAACTATTTTTTTTCTAAGAAACGGCGCATTCAATCATTTCGTAAAAAATATATGTTAAAGACCTATTGAGAAAGTACTAAATAAAAAATCACGCTCAAATTCCGAAAACAGATACAGTAAAAAAAACATATATATTATTTTCAAATTTTTTTTAGGGTAACTTATCCCTGGGGTACCAGCCTGAATCTTTTCTGTAGCATGTCTGGGGACGCACTTATGTTATATTTTTTTCCTAATCTTGTCCGAAGATTACGGCATACTTAAAAAAAATGCTGAAGTGTGCAGTGCCGTATGCATATTTTGTGGACAAATAATTGCAAGTAAAAACGGCCAAACTGCAAAGTAAATATGGATACCTGAGTAGTGTATACATATTAGTGATTAGTGATTATGGCGATGGTGAACGTTGTAAGAGAAACCAATATAAAGCTGCTACACTGACTGATTGACTGAATAGAGTTGACCTCTCTTGCGCCGCAAAAATCAGTTTATAGCCGTAATGTTAAATATCATTATGGGTAAAAACTAAAGTCTATGGAGTACCTTGTCAAAGCCTGTCATTACTCGCTCGCATATTATCGTCGGCGGGGATAAGAGCTTGGTTTTAACAGTCACGTGTTGTTAACAATTTGCAGCACTAAATCGTAGCACTACTAACCTGAGAAGGATATAGATATTAATCTTCCTCACTGTCATCTGCAATCACTGCACTCATGCTATCCTTCTGGAACAATAGAGAGAGAACTTTTGCAGGTTTAGGTATGCTTGCTAGATATCGTCCGTACGAAAGGTAATACACGACAGCAGCTACATGGGAACAACATCTAACGATACCCATTGGCACATTCACAGAAATGTCTTCTAACGCCAGAACTTCCGACACTGTGGGGAATATAGTCGACGAAACATCGGTAAACCTTCGTTTTGATGTGACGTGAACAAACTTGTATTTTGAGTACATTGGACTGGTCCTTAACGTACTGAAGATTAAGTGTTCCGTCTCCATTTATGACTTTACGAAGTCGTTTGTTTATATTGATACGATCCGATATAAAACAGTTTAAAATTTTTTTCCGTAATTTCTGGAAAGTACAGTACATCTTTGCTGGAAATATCCACAAAGGCTGTTTTTGCAATCTATTTGAATGTGCCAATGGAAATCGAACTGTTGGATGTTGTTCCCATGTGGCTGCTATCGTGTATTATCTTTTGCAAGGACGATATCTACCAAGCATACCTAAAGCGGCAGAAATTCTTTCCCTATTGTTCCAGACAACATCCATATCCTTCTCAGGTTAGTAATGCTACGATTTAGTGCTGCAACACATGACTGTTAAGACCAAGCTCTTATCCCCACCGACGGTAATGTCGATAGTACTGCTGACTTTAGTTTTTACCCTTAATGATATTTGACATTCCGGCTATAAACTGATTTTTGCGGTGCAAGAGAGTTAAACTGTATTGATCACCTAATTAACTGTCTGCGTTGCAGCTTTATATTGGTTTCTTTTACAACGGTCACCATCTCCATAATCACTAATTACTAGTATGTATACACTACTCAGGTATCCACATTTACTTTGTATTTTGGCCCTCTTTACTTGGAAGAGGTTAATTGTCCACAAAATATTCATACGGCACTGCACACTTCGGAATTTTTTTTAAGTATGGCGTAATCTTCGGACAAGACTGGGAAAAAAATATAACATAAGTGAGTCCCCAGACATGCTACAGTAAAAAATTCAGGCTGGTACCCCAGGGATAAGTTACTCCAAAAAAAATTTGAAAATAATATATATGTTTTTCTTACTATATCTGTTTTCGGAATTTGAGCGTGATTTTTTATTTAGTACTTCCTCAGTAGGTCTTTAACATATCTTTTTTACAAAATGATTGAATGCGCCTTTCTTAGAAAAAAAATAGTTTTGCTAAAACCAACCCTCCCTTACCCACCCCAAACCGGTCCCTTTTTCGGACTAATATTTTGTGAAATTGCTACTTTCCGAGATTGCTTCCTACTGCACAAATATAAGCGCCAGAAGCTTGGGGGCAGTTACACCATGCTTACCCGGCTATGCCCTTTTTCATAAGAAAATCTTGTTCAACGGAATTTTTCCTATAAGAATCCGTGGCTAACTTAAATGGTATAGAAAATTTTTGAGAAAAATCCCAGGCAGATTCGCCTATGATGAGTCCCACAATATATATCTCTCTCTACGACTGCAGGGAAGGTGGGAGCAATACAACGCGGCTTCATATTATGCCGAGCATAAACATGAAGGAATTATTCTTGTGCAAAGATTCAATCCACCACCTAAGCATCCAACTGGAGCTTTAGATTAAGCTAAATATGATATCACAATCAAAAAGCACTTGTTAATTAAAGCTTATATGAAGTCTCGTTTTCGCAGCAGTAAGCATCACCATATATTAATTCTTATAGTTTAAGTTAAAAACAGAAGAGACTCAATTTAAGAGTATTATTGTGCATGTGAAAGTGGATCTCGAACTGTTGGCTGATGCAGTCATATTAGGACAATCGTATGGTTCTTGGGCTATGCACACTATCATGAAATATATGTGCCAAATCCCAATATATGTAATATATCATTGACCATACAGAAACAATATTAAAAACCTTTTTGGAGCAGCGGCGGCTGGTGAAATTTCGATATTTTTTTTCTCGTCTGTGGCGCCTGGGACCCATACGAAATTTGGGAAATAACATCTAGAGAAGCACTTCTCTAATGACCCCTAAAAAATTTTGAAAAAGCAGTTTGCGAAAAAATTTTTGAAAATTCGTTAGCCTCCCCTGGGTCTAGGAGCTCCTGTTTATTTTTATTTTTTTTTTTTCATATGCATTTGACTTTTCATAAAAATACAACAACAGATTTTGGAGTTTATGAAAATATTTTCATTACTAACTGAGATACAACGAATTGAAATATTGTAATTTGTTAAATTGTAAATTACAAAATTTCAGTTCATTGTATTTCAGTTAGTAATGAAAATATTTTCACAAACTTCAAAATCTATTGTTGTATTTTTATGAAAAGTCAAATGCACATGACAAAAAAGAATAAAAATAAACAGGAGTCCCTAGACCCAGGGGAGGCTAACGAATTTTCAAAAATTTTTTAGGGGTCATTAGAGAAGTGCTTCTCTAGATGTTATTTCCCAAATTTCGTATGGGTCCCATGCGCCATAGACGAGAAAAAAAATATTGAAATTTCACCAGCCGCCACTGCTTTGGAGATTAGTGCCTTGACGTGGTAAAGGGGATGAAGTATCATTATTATTATTATCATTGTTATTATTATCCTTATTATGTTTTACAATAATAATAATACAACCAGATCCATTTTATTGACCTTCTATATCTCTGAAACCTTTCTCATGCTCAACCTCATATTTTTGTGTGATTAATGTCTTATCATATGGTATCAATGGGGAACTTGCCCAATTTTTTTTTATTTCATTAAAGTGTGTATTTATGTATAAAAACGCGCCACACCGAATATCAGCTCTTAAATCGCAATACTAACTTTGCAAAAAATAATTAAAGTTGAAATCATCGCCACTCCTCACGAAATGCACTGTGACGTCATCGGGTGAAAACTGCATATTCGTTTATAAGTCTTTTGTTTTTTATGTTAGAGAAAAAATAAAAAAAAGTTTCGGAAAGCCCAATTAATTCTCTTTACATAAGCTGTCTACAAATTTTTCGAAAAAAACGATAATTATCGAGATATTCGAGGAAATATAGGAAATTACACGTTTTCCTATAGAGTGTATGTAAATCTTAAAAAAATAATTTTTCTCAGAAACCATTGTATCGAAGGGCCGAGATTAACGGAGTGTCAAAATAGTACATGATATTACGTGAACATCGTAAATGAGATCGATTTCAATTAATTATCGATTAATTACGGTGACAAAATGGAGAAATATTACCGAAAAAAAAAAGTCCCAAATCCCGCCCCCTCTAATTCCTTAATTTTTGTTGGAATTCAAGAAAAAAAAAAAGAGTTTTAGCAAATTTAATTATGTTTCAATTAGCTGGAGTAGTGTTTTGGCGTAGGAGCAAAGATTAAAAAGTTGCCAACTGTAGAAGCTCAAAATTTGCGATTTTTTGCCGTACGTGGCCGACATTTCTGTAGTTCTCCGAAATGAAAAAAAAAATTAAAAGTCTGGTGATAGCAAAAGATTCGTAATGGAAAATACTCGTTTGACCCTATTTTTTATTTCGAGCTAACTCCCACCCGTTTCGAAGATATCTGCAAAAAATAGCAAAAAACAGCTTACATTTCGAAGCCGAAAAAATTGCAAAAACATGTAATCTTGACACGTTCATATTTTTCGAAAAACACCATTGGGTCGGCTGTACGATGTCGCGACGTAAAGAGGAAGGCTTCCAGATAAACCTGATCGTAAATTGCACGGCGAAATTCGAAAATTCAGCTCGGCACGAACGAATCAAAAGTGGCATTTTGTGACATTTCAGAATATTGAAGATGTTTTTCCAACGAATTTGAGGTTAGGTTGTGTTCACTGCTAGTTGTTTCTGACAAATGAGCATGCGAAAGCAGAATCGGTGTCTCTTGACGCCGTCATCCGACTTTCACCCTCTGACGTCACGTTTCAGAAGTGGGTAAAATCCGGCAGATTTTAATCGCTTAAATTTTTGGAGGATTTTTTTTTATTATTTTTTGTTGTCTATGGGGTTTTTAATGATATTAGTTTACGATTTTGAGTATTTTAATTCAATTTTATTTTTTGGGCAAGTTCCCTACTGGACCACAAATCAACCTAAAATTTGCGGACCCCCAAACTGGCTATTCTTTGGGTCACTCTTTTGGATACGGGGGTTCTAAAGCATGCTGAAATACAATTCATCTAATATTTGGGGTGGATGAAGTATAAAAATATTTTGAGGCTCTTGGTTCTTGTACACACAGTAAATCTCAATTTTTTTCCATCTCCTTTAATAGTAGAGGTGACTAATGCCAAAAATTTTTTTGAGACCTTAGTTTCTCTTGTATACACTAAATATCAATTTTATGGACACTTACCTACTTGATTTACCTATTTACCCCCATTGACCCCATTTTACCCCCCTACCCTTCGACGAAATAAGATGAAAATATAATCTAGTTCCAGATCTCGTTAAAGTACATACGTGTACCAAATTTCAAGTCAATATCTTAAACGGTTAAAGAGTAAATAAAAAGTTACAGGCCGACAGACACAGATAGAATTTTTTTTCGCTCAAACTTAAAATCTCGACGTTTCACCACATTTTAAGCCTATTTGAACAATAACATTTTTCAAAAAATTTTTTAGATAAGAAAATTTGCGGAACCCCATCCGGGGACACAATCAAAAGGATTATTTTGTAAGAAGATCTCACGACTCAACCTGTACATATTTACGTATGTATGTTTTAACACCTTCAACAAAAATATAACAAAAAATGAAGTGTTAATAATATTTTCTTCCTAAATACGGCAAATTGACCACTCTGCGACGCGACATGCAACTTACTTCTTTTAATTCAGCTTCTACACGTTTTATTTTTTCTTGAACATTATCCAAGTCAGTATCATCATTACCATTACCATTAACATTACCATTAGGATTACTATTACCCTTATTATTTGGTTTCAAGTTCCAATGTCCTTCCCATCCTTTATTATCACCTATTTCGAATGAATCGCACAACAAATTATTTCCTCCTTGGTAACTCCTCGCACTCAATGAACCTCCCCCTTCTAATGAATCTCCCACCTTGATTGTTTTGTCTTCATTGCCCAGATCGATCGATAACTTTCTCTTCTTGTGTCGCTGCGGTTTCCCATCCTGAGCCTGAAATTAATAATGCTCAATATAGTTAATCATAACATAATAATAATGAAAATGAAAATGGTAATGGTAATGGTAAAGGTAACGGTAAGGGTAAGGGTAACGGTAATGGTAATGACAAGTCATCACTGCTGCAGTAGCAAATAAAATCTACAACCACCTGGTAAAGTACAAACAGAAAGGTTGTAGAAAGGCTGTAAGGATCAGCTGCTAGTGAGTAAAACCATCTCATAGATCGCAAGGAAACGGCACAGAAACCTTTGCATGGCATGGGTGGACCATAGGAAGTCTCGACATTTTCAAAGTCCCGGGACACGAGACATCGCAAGATAAAAGTCCCGGGACGTCCCGGGATTTCGAAACTTTTCGAAATAAAATTAGACTCGAGTTCATTTTTGGCGAAATGTATCAATAAAATCGCCATTTTAGTAAAAATCAACATTTATTGAACATAAAATCAAATTCTAACATTTCTAACGTTAGTTAAAGTCTAAACAATTCGTATGTTTAATTCTCATACACAGATTCATTTTTTGAAAATAAAATCTTATAATTATGAAACATAAAACAAAGTAATCATACTAATCATCAATATTCATCATTTAGTCTCTAGCCATTAGTCATATAATAGGGCTAATAGGGAACGTGAGCTGAGTTTATACCGCGATCGTCGCACTTGCCCTATCAATTAGTCTTTTTTCCTAATTTAATAAAATATTCTTTTAAAAAAATTAACGCATTAACACCTTTGTCCGACAATCCATTTCTAATTTTGTAATAATGCCTCCGGAAAGAGAACACTCTCTTGTTTTCAATAGATGTCGGTTTTATTGTGTATAGTAAGTTACGTACGTACGAGTATCAAGTAATTACTCGTTAAACTAACAGATGGCGCTCTCAGTGACAGAGTGCGGGAAGCCTGAACTAATGAAGCTTATTATGATCTTTTGTTAATAAAATTATTACAAGCGTGTCTCGACCCGAAAGTCCCGGGACACGAGACAATTAAATTTGGGAAAAGTCCCGGGACTTCGAAACACAAGACGTCCCGGGACCCAAACCCTAACCACAGTGGTCGTTCAGCGAGGTAAACATGTGAAGAGTCAGAACGTCGTGTTGAACGATCAATCTGCAATTCGAAGTATGGACCTCGGAGAAGCATGTAAGTACCGACAACGACGAGATGAAGATTAGGATTTCGAGGGAATACTACCGCCACATTAGGCAAGCCCTTAAAACCAAGTTAAACGGAAAAACAAAGTCGTAGCAATAATCACTTGCTGTAGGAAGGAAGACAGGAAGTCGAGTAAAATCATAACAAGAAGCGCGTATATTCGACAAGGGAAGGACACATTCACAGGGCTATTTAAAGAAGATACGGATACAGATACAGATTTTTCATTATCTAGAATCAGGCTATTTCCGGTAAACCGGTCATGGGCCTGTGAGACCTTTACATTAGCTTTATTTAAGCTTTGTAGCTTGATGAGTCATCAGCAAATAATGTAGAGTCTTCCACGATAAAATCATTTACATATATATAATATGTAGTAAAGGACCTAAAACTGACCTTTGTGGTACCCCTATTGAAGTTTTAAGAACATCAGACTAGAGATACTAATTTCAACAATTATTGGTTTGAAAGCAATCTTAGTGTACCACTTAGATAGCTTTTAAACCAGTATAGTAGTTTACCTTTTATACCATAAATCTCATGTTATCTTATAAGGTTAGCGTGGCATAAAAGATCGTTATTGGCAGTTGTAATCCAGTGTCACGATTATAGTTATTTGGATGTTTATTTATTTCAATGGCTTCTCTGCGCTTCTCTGTATCTTTTTGGCCAATAATTCTTGGTGTTTACTAATTTCTTTGTGTTGTCGAATTTTATCAAATGGCCGGTTTCTTCTGAATATTCGGCAACTGCTGATTTTGTAGAATTTCCCTTCTTTGTAGGGATAATGTGTTCTCTGAGTCTGGTGTTTATATGTCGTTTGGTCTGTCTGATGTAAACTTGTCCGCAGGAACATGGAATGCTAGATACCCCTGGTGTTTCTATTTCCTCTGGACCTTGATTTCATTGTCTCCCATCTTGAAATACGACGCCATCTTTGTTTTCTTTGAACTACCTGTGATTTTTCGACTTTTATTTGGTTTTTATTAAATACCTTCCCAACTTCTGGATTTGTAGCAAAAAAGATTTAATTTAAACTAAAGGACGCCACAACACGCCTATGGGAAAAGTAGTTTCCGTTAATTTTGCTGCATTTTTGATATGTTACCTGTCTCAGCGTCCTGAACAAATGCCTTAATTAGCACAAAGCCCAAAACTCAATAAGTCCCAAGATAAGGCCCTTCGAAGTTAGTATAATGGGGTATTGTTCTACTAGTAATTGACTCGGCCATTGACTGGGATTGAGCATTTTTTTGTAAAATCAAGAGTATACGACCGACATTTTGAATTTTGAAATTCTGATAGCAGATTCGTTATCAGCGACCCCGAAAACATGGGAATCCAATATATTTTTATTGAGTAAATGTTATAAAAAATGTATGAATTTTCAAACAGCCAAGGTCGCCTATAACGCATACGCAGGAGGGTTAATCTTAATTTTTAAGTATCTACTTAAAAAATAAATATAGTTGGTTATTTTACTTTAGCACCAGTATAAATACTTTCTTTTTGAAACTATTTCTTATGACAACTTGGACATCTAAAATTAGAAAAAAATATATTACTGATGAACTTTATAATTATAACGATTGACAGACTGACGATGACTAAGGAGTTTAAGACCGACTTTACAACCTCCGCGTGGTAAACTCTGGGTAGTGCTAATGTAAGCGGCAACGGTCTCTCTTTTATATTTTGAGACTTGCAAATTTTTATTTTGTTGTTTTTCTTAATATTTTATTTACTTTATATCCGGGGTACTTTTCCAATCCCAGTCAATGGCCGAGTCAACTACTAATAGAACCGATACCCCATTATACTGACTTCGACGGGCCTTATCATGAGACCTATTGAGTTTTGGGCTTTGTGCCAATTGAGACATTTGTTCAGGACGCTGAGACACGTAACATATCAAAAATGCAGCAAAATTAACGGAAACCACTTTTCTCATAGGCGTGTTGCGAGGTCCTTTGCTACAATTTGAGACCAGAGCTGCTTTTGTAACTTTAATATTTTGCAAGATAAAAGCTACCAAATTTTGAACTTTTTTCAGGTTATTACGAAAATCTATATTTTTGCCGGTTTTGCTAAATATCTCCAATGCAGTCAGTTTTACAACAAACATTATTTTATTAATGTTTAAGAAGAATAAATAGGCTACAATGTATGAGGCAACAATGTATTGTAACGTGTTTCCACCCTTAGGAAACCACCCTCGCAAATTCCGTGGGTTCCAAAAATTATAACAAGAGATGTCCACTAACACACTTTATTAAATATTTACTGGATACTTCACAATACTATTATTAATTTAAATACACTTTACTGACTAAAATCACAATGTTTATTACTTTGTTTATCCTTGAAGTCTTAACCTCACTTTCTATACTTTTTGAACTTTCTGAACTACTCGCCGAGAATGCGGTCGGTCTTTTATACCTAAAAATGACAGATCTCGATTGTTCTGTGATGACGCCACCATTCTCTCGATAATTCCAGATGTCACTTTGGAATCTTCTGGTAGGTTCTTTTTCGAGTAGGTGCAAATACATCATTCTAGGGGTTGTAACACATTACAGTATGTATGTGATTATAAGACATCGATATAATCACAATTTGCTGAGATAATGTATTTGACCCTGTTACAAACGTTTCAATGAAAAAAAAATACAGAATAACTATTAAGAAAATAATCATCAAAATTATATTTATAATGTTGTTTACTGTTCACAACCCAAGGAACAATTTAAAAGTCATTTTGACTTGAGGAAGTTTTAAGAAAGGTTTGTCAGGGTTAGGAAATAGTCATGTGCTTTATTGATGTTGTAGTTAAGGCCTTTTAGGCTTCAAGTATACTTGCTCTTAATAGTAAGTTTTAAAGCATTCTGTAAGACCTAATTATAAAGCTAATTTGCTTTTAGGATAATATGTATTTGTAATGGATTTATCATAACCTACATAAAACTCTCCATAAAGCTAATTAGTTTTATGAACGTCTTAAATTCCATTTAGATTTAAAGAGGCTTGCAATAAATGCATTTTAAATCCTTTTTAAAACTACACATTTTCAATGCCTATTAGTACTTATTAAAGGCCATTACAAAACTAGACTCTGGAAACATCCTTGATAAATGTTGTGATGAAACCGTTATGAAGAAAAAAAGGCCTCTATAAATCTAAAAGGCAAATTTTAATTCCATAAAACACTTTCCAAAACCTCAATAAAACATTTATTATAAAAATAATAAACAATATGTCTGCCTGAAGTGTCGTTGATGCATGTGTGTGTGTTAATTAAAAGCATTTCACGACTTACTGATGTGTAATTAAGTCTTTTTTGGAAAGGTGGAAGAAAATAAGAAAGAGTGGCCATTTTAAAAGGACTGTTAAAACACACACACATACAAATTATTTTGAGGTTAAGTTTTAAGTTTTTTGTATCAAATGTCAACGTCCCAAACGTTATATTCCAGCTTTTATCAAGTCCATGTGATCTTCGCCAAGTGCATTTGCATTTTTGTAAGGAAGGGATTATTTGTGATAGTATACAAAAAGACTAAAAGGGCTTCATTTAGAGTAAATGTTCTAGGTCATTACCATTATTAGAATATTTAGTTTAATGAGAGGATCAGTGTTGCCAGATCAAAATTTTAAAAGTTATCAGACGACGCTTTAAAAAGTTACTAAATCTTACTAAAATTTCACTAGATTTGAAATTAAAGCTCTCATCTTTAATTTTCAAAAGTTGCAGTCTCTGTAGGACACGTAATTTTCTTGAGCTCTCTGAGCACAGCATAGCTTTGAGCGTCCTCTATCTGATTATTTCGTTGCCAGACTTCGTACTCTGTATTGTATTAAATGGTTTGTAACTAGAAAGTACTGTTTGTCTACGAGACGCTAGAGGGCAACGAGCCCAGGCTATTCGATTGTAGCGATTCACGGTCAATAAACTATACAGTTACCTCAATTAGCAGCTTTTAGACGAGAGAGACGCGCGGAGCGGGGAATCGAATGAAAGATATTCTGTTAGGGTCTACAGCCTACGTCAGCTGTAGACACTACAGGCATCTTTGTCTGTGTCTTTTGCACGGAAATCAGATATGTTTGTCTCTTTCATTCGATTCCCCGCTCCGCGCGTCTCTCTCGTCTAAGAGCTGCTGATCGAGGTAACCGTAGAGTTTACTGACCGTGGTAGCGATTAACGTGAACAGTTTTGTATTAAATGGATCGCAACTCAAATTTAATGTTTGTCTATCTACCAGTAGAGGGCAATAAATTGGATGATTCAAAAATCATTAAAAATGGGCATTTTCATAAAAGTTTTCACTAAATCACTAGATTTTAAAAAAATCACCAGATCTAGTGAAATTTCACTAGACCTGGCAACACTGGAGAGGACTGTAAAATGACAATTAGGTTTTAGTTGCCCGGCCATGTTTTTCTTGTTGTATAAAAATATTCAAGGTCAATCTCACAATTATAATTATCAATAATTATCACTTTTTCGTTAGCAAATTAAGGTAGAATTACAAGAAACGACTGAAAATTACCGTGGGAACCGAGAAGCAGCCCACTTTTTTAAATTTGCTGATTAAGTGTGTCTATGCAAATTTTGTATGGATATTAAAATCATTATTATTTCTGAGGGGCTCTTGTTTTTTGGGCCTTTCTTATGTAGTTTTAACGATAAACTGCCGTTGATTTTAATTTTTTTTGTCATACCTGATGGCTTTTTATTACCTTTTAAATCGGCCTTAGAGAGGTTATAGTGCTCTACGCTTTATACATTTCAAATTCCATTTTATCCTCAATAAGTCTGATGATGTGTTTGCTTAAATCAGTTTAGAAAAAATAAATGCAATAATAAAATTATTTGGATTCCTTCGTGGACATTCTTATAGCTTCTCAGTTCTAACATGGACTTATAAGAGTTTTAAAAACCAGTTTTAAGGCAGCCTTCTAGGTGTTTTCTAGAAATGCAGGAAGCTAATAGAAAAGCTTCTGACAGCTTTAAAATAGGTTTTAAGAAAGGTTTTAAAACGGCCCGAACAAGGTTTTCAAGTGCAGCACTATGCCTCACTAAGAAGTTTTATGATGGAATTTAAAAAGGCCTTAACAACCTTCATAAGGGTTGGCCCTTTTAGTCTACAAGTCGCTTTATGATGGTATTAAGGATATTGTTACAGCAAAATAGATTTTTCAAGGCATTTTATAAATAGCTTTATAGCATCCTTGTATACATTTAAGAAACTAAAATTGTTCCTTGGGAATGGCTTTTGCAATGACAAAGAGCTGTGCAGGCAAGGGCAGCCTTGTTACAAACGCAGTTCTTAGAACACAGAGGTTCAGCCTTAATAATAATAATAATAATAAAGTTTATTGAACCAAGTGTTACATCCGCACTTGATTAATTTCCTACAGCTTTTTGGTTGCTTCCGGTATAGACATTCAAATTGGTTGCCATGTTTCTTCGTTTCTGTTCCATCCAAAGTTAACCGGAGTAGGTGCATTTTGGAGTGATTCGAAACTGGTTAACCAGATGTTAGATTGATAGATGCAGCGATTAGTGTGTTGAATGAGGGCATCCTGTATGGGTGGTAGACTTTTCATCATCTTTACTTTTTCCTTGTGTGAAGAGATCCTCTCTGAGCTTGTTGATGCTGTCAGGTTCTATTATGCCATCGTACAGGATGCATGTGTATCGTTCTATAAGTTCAAAAGCCTTTGTTTTAGCATCTACTGGCTGAAATGGATGTTTTGCAGAGAAGATAAATCCTTCAGTGCCTGGAGGGTATGCTTTTCATGTCTTCCATGCTGACTTTTTCCTCTTACCAAAAAATTGTGAGGTGGTGTAAGGGCGATGCTTTCGACATATTTTCTCCGGGCTCTTGGCAGATGGCGTTGATATGATAATATCGGAAGTGTTTACCCTTACCAAATGCAATCAAAAGTTACAAACCTAATGGTTTGTAAGTTTGTAGCTCGAAAAATATGCCTACTAGTACCACAATAACATCTGTGTCAACTGTACTTATGAGGATGTTGGATGCACCCTTTTGTAATGCATCCAATATACAAAGACACATTCTGGTATAAGCTTCTTCGTGGTCAGTTTCGGACATCGGTGCACTGCTATTTTTTGAAATAACAGATTTACCATAGGTGATGTATATTTCTTTACCTTCTTGTACGTCATAAGCTGCGACTGCGTCACTTAATAGGGTAACAGTTCTGTCTTGTTCTCTGAATTCTTCAGGAATGTACCAAAGTTTTTGGGGAGTATGGTTTCCCTCGATGACTTTTCTCCTTTCTCCCTTCCCTCTCTTTACACGTGTAGTTTCCTTTAGACTGTCTGGGTTTTCCCAGACAACATCGATTGTTAGGCAATCCTGAAATTGTCTCTTGATCCATGGTAATTCCACACCGTACTTACGAATTTAATGTTTCAAAAATATAGTTGAAATCAAAGATTCAAATCTTTAAACCATGATGTAGAAATACCAAATTGTATGGTGAAAACTAAAAACATATCTAAGTCGATTCGTCCAATATGAAGATTATATAAGGTAAAAGGCAAGTAAGTAGACCATATCACTATATAGTCTAAAGTTGTAGCAAAGGAGGAGTCCATAATTTAATTTTAAACAAAAAAACTGAAAAATATATTTTTATTATTTACTATCAATATCGAATCCACTCCACCCTAAACGAAACTTTCCCGCACTCATCTCCTCTATTTATATCCCCCTAACTATTAAATGATCAGCATTCAGTTGATTTTTTTGCAGGTCATTGAAACATTTTAACATGATTGTTGTTAAATAAGGATATTTTTGATTTTGTACGTGTATTTTCGTTGTTTCGGAAGAGGTGAGAGGAAGGAGGTAAAAAGGGAGGGTGGGGGAAAGTGTCGTTTGGGCTGGAATCGATTAAACATTGTTAGTAGATACTAAAAAAATGTTTTTCGAGTTTTTTCCTCTAGAAATAAATTAGGCCGAAAACCGGCCTTAGAGACCCTCCTCATTTATTCTAGATTAAAATTGATTCGAATAGTGTTGCTGTAAATCCAACTGATTTTTGTAATAACCTGAAAAAAGTCCAAAACTTTGGAAGCTCGTATCTCACAAAATATTAAAGTTACAAAAGCGGTTCTGGTCTCAAATTGTACAAAATTTAGTTTAAATTAAATCTTTCTTGCTGCAAACCCAGAAGTTGGGGAGATATTTAGTAAATACTAAATAAAAGTCGAAAATTTACAGTTACAGTTCAAAAAAAAAACAAAGATAGCGTCGTATTTCAAGATGGCGGACACTGAAATCGGGCACCCTCTCCCCCTGAATTGATAGTACTGAGGGTATATAAAATTTGGCGCTTTAATCCAGCAGGTCACGATTCTGCCTAGTATTTCCTCTAAGCCACACACTATAAAATGAATATGAAACATATTTTATATAAAAATGAAAATTTAAACTCTTCTTGAGATCGCTCAATATTCTACCATGCAATTTTACAAATAATCCAAAAGAGGGGTATCGATAAGCTAAGAAAATTGACCCCAATATGACAAAAAATTTAACTATATATTTTTTTATATTTCTCATTGTTTTAGTAAAATACAGGACACTAACTTAACGCTAAAATAAATTAAAAGTAAAAATAACTACGTCTACAAACTGAGGTCGAAATGGCTTTTTTTTAGAAAATTGTACCCTTTTTTACTATATCGAGTTTTTCTAGACATGAGCGCATTTTTTTAGCAGTTTAATTTTTGTATTTTTATATTTGTTGACGTCTAAAGAACAACATGTAAAAAAATCACCATGCTAAAAAAATGCGCTCATGTCTAAAAAAAACTCGATATGATAAAAAAAAGGGTACAATTTTCCAAAGAAAGCAATTTTGACCTCAGTTTGTCGATTTTTGTCGTGAAGAAAACGTAGTCATTTTTACTTTTAATTCATTGTAGCGTTAAGTTAGTGTCCTGTATTTTACTAAAATAATGAGAAATATAAAAAAAATATATAGTTAAATTTTTATGTCATATATTGGGGTCAATTTTCTTAGCTTATCGATACCCCTCCTTTGAAATAAAAAGAAGAGGTGGCGATAAGCCCCTTATTTGGCCCCAGCTGAGCACAAGCGAGTACCACTTTGATCCTTACATATGTCAAAGATTTTACGTTGTCACACACACACTACATATTTAAAAGTCTTTGCTATACTCTCTTGAACTCGGTATAAAATAACCAAGCAAAAGCGCTAAAAATGCGATTTTCACGTATTTTGGATCTTTACCGATGGTAAAAATTCGAACTACGTAAAATGTATATTGTTTGTAGTATCTTCAAATGTTGAAGTTTGAAAGAATAGTAATTTTTTTATCTTGCCTCGTAGTTAAAAAAATAGTGATGTAGTTGGGGTCAAAAAAGGGTCTTATCTCCACCCCTCCCTTTAAGTCTAAGAGAAGTTCTCGTGTTTAACGGGTATTCGCATTCGGTAGCCCCTGTAACTTTGTTTCCATTTTGTAATAGTCTTATTAAGAACACCTCGACAACATGTAAAATAAAGATTGATATATCTCTTAATGTACCTACGTAAAGTTCTTTCGAACGTAAGAGACACACTGAGCTTTTTCTTTGCACATCTTCGTATTTTTGTGGGCTTAATCAAAAACCTGTAATATTTTGCCTTAAAATTATAGTATGACACAGTTGATATGAAACATGATAATTTACACATTTTTAGTGATCGTATGACGGATATGATCCGATTTCAGAGAGCAATGGTGGTGATTAAAAAAAATTATGTTAATTCGGATATCAAAAAGTGGAAGAGAAAATTTGTGCAAAATGAATGTAAAATATTACCTTTTCTGCAATAACTACTAAAGCTATTAAACAAAGGACAAACGGAACGATATAATCCATTTTAAATTTCAGTTGCTTCTCTAGTTAAAGACTTGTTGATAGATAATTGCAGTTATGTTGTTGATAAATGTCACACCGGCAGATAGATTACTTTTATTGCAAGCGAACCTCCCTCCTCTTTTATATGAAAAGGAGTAACAAATCGATTTAATTAAATTTTAATAATAATTTTTCATGATATAAAAAACAATGCAAAATAATCAAATAACAATATAGCAATAGCAATAAAAGTTACATAAAATCTAAATATTATCTTTATGACTCAAGTGTAGGAATATCGTTTACAAAGAATCTAAATGGAAATCACTAAATTATTTCGACATAAATACATGTGAGTGTAGTCCAATTAAATAAGTCGACAAATCAAAATTTTGAGGTAAATACTTGAATTTTTGATATAAGTTACTCTGATGTATTAGAACACGATTAATGAAAGACATTTTTTCTGAACCCCCGGGAAGGGTGAAAAAAAATAAAATAAAGTGTTTTTTCAAAATTACTCAAAATGTGTAAAAGCTAGTAAAAAAAGTTTCAAACAGAAATTGTAAAGCATGAAATTTTATATAAAAATGATCTCTAGACTTTTTTTGGTATTACTAAAATTAACGGCGTTAGGCTGGTTAGAAATTAAGGTATGATATGTACAACTTTAAAAAATCATAGCGTGCTGAAAAGTTAATGAATTCAAAATTTTTTTTTTCTATTTACTCAGAAAAATATAAACATTCGTTTCAGAGAAATGGATTTTTTTTAAATTGTTAATAAAAAAGTTATAAAAATTTTAATTTTTTTATTTTCAATTAAAACCACTTTGAACGGTGAATTTTTTTTTACACCATTCTGTTCATCATTTAATATATTGAACATTTGCTTTTGAAATTTTTTTTTTATCCATCATTTTCGAGCAGGTATGAATTTATTTACCTGTTTAATTTTTTTTCAAACGTAAGACACTGTTCTTGTGACGTCACGATAACTGAAAAGAAATAAAGAATGCGTACGACAAAGATAAAATGGTTTCGTAGCTGTTGCGTTGCCTACAAGACGCGTATACGTTACATCTATACTGCCGTCATAAGTCATAAGGAGAATAGCCCATCTGTCAATTGTCGGTTGGTGAGGAAAGTAACAAAGGCGTTTGTTTTTTCCCAACTAGTAAATATTAATTAAGAAAATCATGTAGCAGCTTTTTATCCACTTATGTTTTTGTACTTTATAATTTTTTAATAATATTTTTAACTGCAGAACTCTTGGGTGCTCATATATTATTAGAATCTCATTTATGACAAATATCTAGATGCGGCTTTTCACCTTATGACGGCGGTAAGGGCATCCGCGTGTGACGTCACAACTAACCTCAAAAATATGTGTTTCTTAAGAATTAAGAGTATTACGCAACTATTATTGAAATTTCTGCCTGGTTCCCGTATTTTCAACTAAAATCTAGTTCAGTGTAATGTTTATGAAGTTCTAAATACTTTGTCCCAATAAAATAAGACTCTTTTTGTAGGTTGGAAATCTAACCTGTAATTAGCAGACTAATTTCTATTAATCAACAGTATTGAAAAATTATTTACGCGAATTTTTAAATATTTGCTTAGAGCCAGTACCGGCTCCAAGCTAAAAATGCGTATACAAACATTAAAAATTAGAATAAACTTGAAAAACATAAAATTTAAGGTTATGTTGGTTACATGATGCAGATGCCCGATATCTCAATGGAGCGGTTGTGAATGTTTTGGTGAATAAATGCTCCTACAAATTGTTAACAAAATTTTTAATTGTGATCAAGTATGATAAGAATGTTTTGCGAAATCTACATACTTATACACGCTTCGTTTTATGTACATTTTGGTTATAGGTATTAGACACGTGGAATTTTGTTTACGTGATCTAAATATTTTTAAAAATAAACTTTGAATTGTAATGAAAGAAATTATTATTACCGTCAATACTTGCTGATTTCTACTAAATTTAGAATTATTTGTTTGACATTATTGATATAAATTGAAAATAAAGTACACAATATAATTTTTTTTTTGCGAGAAAATTTTGCAGACGAATTATTGGAGTATTGGAAATAATTGTTTGAAACATTGTTTTAAATTAGTCGAAATTCGCGTATTTTAACCAAGGTTGCAAAAAATGTTTTTTTTTAATGCATTTTCGATTAAATTAATAAACTAATCCGTAATGTAGAAGTAAAAATTATTTGCAAAAATTAATATTTGCAATAGTGAAAATTATTTTTTTTCCACATTAACAATTGAAATAATTTTTCTTTTTAATTTCAAAAAAATTGACAATTACAAATATTTACATTACTTATTTTTTAAATTACAAAATTTCAATTATTTTAATTTATTATTTTTTTAAGACCATAAGAAATTATTATAAAAATTATTATAATTCTATACATATTTTAAAAATTGTATACACAGAAATAATAGAAATAGACTGCTAATTACAGGTTAGATTTCCAACCTACAAAAAGAGGTCTATTTTATTAGGACAAAGTGTTTAGAACTTCATAAACATTACACTGAACTAGATTTTAGTTGAAAATACGGGAACCAGGTAGAAATTTTAATAATAGCTGCGTAATACTCTAAAATCTTAAGAAACACATATTTTTGAGGTTAGCTGTGACGTCACGTGCAGATGCCCTATAGATGTGACGCATGCGCGTCTTGTAGGCAACGCAGCAGCTACGAAACAATATTATCTTTGTCGTATGCATTCTTTATTTCTTTTCAGTTATCATGACGTCACAAGAGTAGTGTCTTACGTTTGGAAAAAAACTAAGCAAGTAAATAAATTCATACCTTCTTGAAAATGAAGGGTAAAAAAAATTTCAAAAGCAAATGTTCAATATATTAAATGATGAACAGAATGGTGTAAAAAAAAATTCGTTTCACCGTTCAAAGTGGTTTTAATTGAAAATAAAAGAATTAAAATTTGTATAACTTTTTTATTAACAATTTAAAATAAAATCCATTTCTCTGAAACGAATGTTTATATTTTTCTGAGTAAATAGAAAAAAAAAATTTTTGAATTCATTAACTTTTCAGCACGCTATGATTTTTTAAAGTTGTAGATATCATCCCTTAATTTCTAACCAGCCTAACTCCGTTAATTTTAGTAATACCAAAAAAAGTCTAGAGATCATTTTTATATAAAATTTCATGCTTTACTTTTGTTTGAAACTTTTTTTACTAGCTTTTACACATTTTGAGTAATTTTGAAAAAACACTTTATTTTAATTTTTTTCACCACTTCCCGGGGGTTACATCAGAGTAACTTATATCAAAAATGCAAGTATTTACCTCAAAATTTTGATTTGTCGACTTATTTAATTGGACTACGTGGTTGAAAACACATTGAATTAAAACGAGTAGAAGTTTAAATCGGGCGAGGCCTGTTTGATTCATATTTTACTACACTACACTACGTGGTGCCGTTGAAATTAAATATACAGTCAATATCTTTTTTATTTTCGTTGTTCAAATAGTTATTCGCTGCCGGCAACGTCCGACTGCAATTTTCATTCTTTTCGTAATGATCTTGTAACAGGAAGCTCGCCCTTGGATTGCGTTTTAGGGGTTGAATGGGTTCAACCTCTAAAACTTTGGACCTTTCGGCTTCATAGTGAAGTCAAAATAAAATTTGTATGGAATTCTCTAGCTACAGCAACTTTGTTGTTTTAATTTGTTGTAGGTATAATGACAAGTGTTCTGAGCAATTTTTTCCAAAATCCGTCCACTGCTTCTTGTAGAATTTTAACAATTTATTTTTCAACACAGAAAGAGAGTATAGCCGGAAAAGTTAGGGAAATGTGCCACTGCACTTACTTAGTTAAAATGGCTGCCAGATAATGCAGTTTATAGAGTATATTACACGGTAAAAATTTTAACCCGCTACTACCCCTACGAAGGTGGAAAAAAAATAATATATCTTTAATTATTATATTTTTTTTCGGCTTCTATGCAACCGGTCGATTTGAAATTTGGCACGAGTATTGCTTGCGAGGAGATAACTTATTCCAAAAAATAAGGTCATTTTATGACCATTTTAACCATCGGAAAAAAAAATATAAATTTTTTTCGAGGACAAAAGGGTGGTGGTACAATCACCATTCTATGATATATTATGTCTTGACACTTCGTGATCATCATACAAAATTGTCAGATTTTTTGCTGTGGTGGAACAATATGGAAAAAAATAAAATTGGGTGAAATAAAATATTTACACATGCCTCTTAGTTGTAACAGTTAATACTTATAGCCTTGCAAGGTATTGTTGCATATCTACAAGCAACCACGGGTGCCAGTGCGATGTTGCCAAGTCTACTTTTCCCCCAGACGTACGGAAATTCGGCACAATCTGGCAACACCACTTCTGGAGTTTCCAGGGTTCACCCCCAGGGGCGAAGTATTAACTCTCTAGGAGCTTGGAGAAATGTTTAGCAACGAATGATGTTCTTTGCAATTACTGTAGCATTACGACATCTGAAAAACGACGTATTGAACCAGATGAAGAAAGTGAGGGAACGATCAAAGAAGACCAGCCTTTTGTGCCTTCGACGTCTTCTAGCACTACGATTAGTGACTGATGAAATAATGGAACTACCATTGCAAAGACTCGTTGCTACACATAAATACTGTTGCATATGTGGTGATGGTAAAGAACTGACCGTAATACCCACTACTGCGAGACTACAGTGCTAATATGCCTTTGTTTTTATAACCTTTGTGGTTTAACCTACTATCCGTGGTCTAGTTTATGTGTAAACTTAAGTCGCCCTGATGGATCCCTGGGCGCAAAATGTGCCTACAGTTGATTAAAAATCGCTTTTAAGAAGACGTTGCACATCTGGAACCATATGCCAATTGTAGCTCGATTCCTCATTCTAGCATTCTATTAAATTCTTAACCCCAATAACATAACAACTCTAAAAGGTTCTACAAACCACCGCGGTTTATCAGATTATCTTATTGGGGTTATGGTTATTAATTACAACCTTAATAATATACCAATTCTGAGGATGGTCAATTTGCTCAGCTTCCTAGCAAGTGCGCTGCACGCTGGCACCATATCGAACAATTTAGTAATGTAGGAGGTCATTCTGTTATCATTATTACTATCTGCTTTCAGTTTTAATAGAGAAACAAGGACAGAAGAAGTTCTTGTACTGGAATTTTCCAACAGTGACTTTAATTCGTAAATGGCATCTATCGTTAAGCCTGTAAACGTTAATAATTGCTTCTTTGATAAACCGCAGTGGTCTGTAGAGCCTTTTAGGTTTGTTATTGGGGTTAAGGAATTTAATAGAATGAATAAATCCGATCTAGGAATCGAGCTACAATTGGCATATGGTTCCAGATGTGTAATATCGTCTTCATAAAAGCGATGTTTAATCAACTGCATTTACAGCAACGATTGCCTCGGGGATGTATATTTGTTTGTTTCAATAGCACTGTAGTCTCACATTAGTGGGTATTATGGTCAGTTCTTTATCATCACCACATATGCAACAGTATTTATGTGTAGCAACGAGTCTTTGCAATGGTAGTTCCATTATTTCGTCAGAGTCACTAGTCGTAGTGCTAGAAGATGTCGAAGGCACAAAAGGCTGGTCTTCTTCGATCGTTCCCTCACTTACTTCATCTGGTTCAGTACGTCGTTTTTTAGATGCCGTAATCCGACAGTAATTACAATGAACATCATTCGTTGCTAAACTTTTCCCCAAGGTCCTAGAGAGTTAATACTTCGCCCCTGGGACCTCCAGAAGTGGTATTGCCAGATTGTGCCGAATTTCCGTACGTCTGGGGAAAAAGTAGACTTGGCAACATCGCACTGGCACCCGCGGCCGGTTGTAGATATGCAACAATACCTTGTAAGGCTATAAGTATTAACTGTTACAACTAAGAGGCTTGTGTAAATATTTTATTTTACCAAATTTTATTTTTTTCCATATTGTTCCACCACAGCAAAAAATCTGACAATTTAGTATGACAATCACGAAGTATCAAGACATAATATATCATAGAATGGTTATTGTACTAAGAAGGGTAGCCACCCTTTTGTCCTCTAAAATAATTTATATTTTATTTCCGATGGTTAAAATGGTCATAAAATGACCTTATTTTTTGGAGTAAGTTATCTCCACGCAAGCAATATTCGTGCCCAATTTCAAATCGATCGGTTGCAGAGCAACCGAAAAAAAATTTGATAATTAAAGACATATTATTTTTTTTTCCACCTTCGTACGGGTAGTAGCGGGTTAAAATTTTTACCGTATAATATACTCTATAAAGTGCATCATCTGGAAGCCATTTTAACTAAGTAAGTGCGGGGGCACATTTCCCTAACTTTTCCGGCTATTTTCCCTATTATCTCAGGTCATAGTAGTCCGATCGCAAAAATAAAAATACCGAACTGTTCGCTATAAAAGTATGAATGAGACTAGGCATATGAAGAAACTTTTTGATAATCTGTAAATTTGTAAAAAAATAAAAACCACCAAAAATTGCCTTTTTTAACAGTTTAAGAAATATGATCCAATAATCCATCAATTTTAACGAAAGTTGGTGGAACTATGCCCTTTATTGAACTAAACCTCCGTGCCAAATTTTGGCGCAAAATATTTATTTTGTGGGACCAGACATAAAGGTTATTTACTGATAAACAAATAACGCAGCCCCACAAAAAAAAAATAAAAGTTCAAAGCAGCGATGTATCCCTATGTATTTTCGGTCGCTGAGTCAGGTCCGACGTGATCTTCATAAACTGTCCCTATAGGGTTGAGAACAACTACCTTTGAGTTCAAAGGACACGAGAAAAACAAGAAAAAACGTAAAATCCAACAGGATTTCTATTTTCATGGATGCTATGAATAGCTGAAATTGCGTAGTACTCTAAAATAGAACCAGAAACTTACGTACCATCAACATCCTACACTGTCAACCCTCAGAGGGTGAAAGATGTAAGATTTAACTATAAAAAGTTACAGCGACTTCTATAAAAATTCGAAACACCTGCGTTGTGTGGAAGAGAGAAGAAACTAGACTATGTTCGACGATGTGCTTGAAAACCACCCCCACGGGGTTGTGAGATATTACCCCTTTATCTGTAGGATGCTGGAAAAACAGAGAGAAACTAACCGGATTTACATTTTTATGGATACTATGATTGGCAAAAATCGTGTTGCACACTTAGAATTTGAAACTCATGTCTTATAAATGTTATTAAGTAACACCCCCAGAAAGGATGTAAACTACCGTAATTCAAGATATAACGAAAAAGCTATACTGTTGCTTATTCGTTTCATTTCCATAGTTTTTTTTTTTTAGGAGTGGCGTCTTTCAACCCCGTGGGGGTGGCTTTCAAGCACAGCGTCGAACATAGTCTAGTTTCTTCTCTCTTCTATACAACGCAGGTGTTTCGAATTTTTATAGAAGTCACTGTAACTTTTTATAGTGAAACCTTACATAGGATGTAGTTTTCACACCCTCTGAGGGTTGACACTGTAGAATGTTGATGGTACGTAATTTTCTAATTCTATTTTAGAGTACTACGCAATTTCATCCAATCATAGCATCAGGGGCAGTTTCTGAAGATTACGTCGGACCTGATGCAGTTTCTTATCACTTTAATAAAACTTAGACATTTTGAGCTTTTTCAGCAGTCATTGCTGTTTTGGATCGATTTTTTTATATATGGGGGCTAGTTTTTACCCCTCCCTTAATTTGTATAATTCGGTCGATTAAGATGTAACAATTATTCTCGTAGCTTAATATTCTTTTTACCCCATTTCAGGGGAGTTTTTGGCTCTAGCTAATGATTTTGGGGGTGTACGATTTTTTTTGACCCCGGATTCGGATTCAGTGACCGAAAATACATAGGAATACATGGGTGTAGTTCGCTGCTTTGAACCTTTTTTGTTTGTGGGGCTGTGTAATTTGTAAGTCAGTCGAGAAAGTAAGTTCGACCTGGCCGTACCATTTATTTCATATGTAAGGGAACGTTGATAGAGATGTAATGCAGTGGTACAGAAGAATAATAGAAATATTCTTTAATTATATACAAAAATATTATTGTAATTTCCTTTTTTACAAACAAAATCTGAATCATCTGATTCATCTTCATTGACGGAGCTTACTCCACTGTCAATTTGAAAATCATCCTCATTTTCCGAAACATTGCTTACTTCGTTGTTGTCAATGTCTTCCGCTGTAACAAATGAATTTTTAAAGTCTGCTTCATCTGTTTCCATTTCAGAAATCGATCAAACATCGTCTTCATTGTCAAGTTCGTCCTCAGTTTGTTTCAATGTTATTTCAGAACAATTGTTGCAATTTAATCCATTACAAAAATGCCACAAAGTGCATTTAATCGCTATCCTTTTACATGAACAAAGATTTGTTTTGCAACCCGATCTACATACACAGCAAATAGTCTTCAATAAATTATCTAGCAAAGGATTTTTTGTTGTCAGTGACGTTAATCCATTTATGGTATCTTTTCAACCATACTCTTCAGAATTTTTATCTGCAAATCATAACCATTTATGTATTTGAAAATACACCCTCAATGAATGCTCGTTTGCAGCTTCTTCGGTTGGTGGGAGAACAGATAATTTGCATGATATTTTTGAAGTCATTTTTTAAAATATTCAAAACGCAGAACGTGTAAACATGTGTTTTTCATTGGATCTGAACCATACAGTGCTACGATACACTTTGCCAACAGCAAATATCCTTGCCTTTGTAGCTTGTCGATCGTAAAAAACTTGCACATCTTTTTGTAAGCATGGATATTTCAGAAGTATACTAAGCTAGGTACTTTATAAATATGTTAAAAAAATAGTTTAAACCAGTTAATGCTCCGTATTATTGACTAGAGAACACAAGGAGAACGTCATTTCTGTTCGAGCAACGAGAAGCAGTAGTACGTATTTATCAGCGAAAAATCTGAAATTGGCAAAAGATTCTTCAGAGAAGCTCGCGGGACTACACTTAGAAATCCACAACATTTCATATAACACTAGAGAAAACAACATTTCTTCATATTACTCTGAAGCAACGAAGCAAAAGTGGCTCAATTACAAAAACTATTTCGTATTTCAGATAACACATGACAAATAATATTGTCTTGAATCATTTTATTAAACATAGAAACAATCTACCTGGATTAAAATTTCCAATGCATTTTAATTAATAACAGACAAACAAATTATTTTACGTTACAATACATTAAAAATTGAAAATGGATACAAAACACAAACATTTTAAAACGAAACGGAAAATCAGATATGACAAAAGCCGAAAACCTTATAAAAAAGTAAAGATTGTTAAATTTTTGATGAATAAAAACTTAACAAATCATATTTTGTTAAAGAATAGAATCAGAATATACGAAAATAGACTAAAAATGTTAAAAATAACTCAATATGATGAAAATGGAATGATGTATACCATTAATTAAGTTAGTTGCTTAGTTACAATATGAATGGTGTGAAAATTCCGAGCAAAACTTTTTTTATGAAACCGATTACAGAGAGCGAAGTCATTGAGGCTACAGAAAAATTGAAAAACTCATGCTGCACAGATATTTATGGCATGAATAGCAAAATCATCAAAGATACTTTAGATGTCATTGTTCGTCCTCTAACGTGCTTACTTAATACTTGTATATGTGAAGGTAATTATCCTGATGCCTTCAAAATTACAAAAGTGATACCAATCTTTAAAAATTTCGATAATAGAGAACTACCGCCCCATATCCATCATCCCCATTATCTCTAAGATTTTTGAAATAATATTGAAAACACGGCTGATGCTTTTTTTCGAATCTAATAATGTCCCAAACTGTTGTCAGTTTGGCTTCAGAAGTAAGTGTAGCACATCCCAAGCAGTTTTCAAAGTTGTGAGCGATATAGTCAATGGTTTTGAGAGTGGAAAATTTGTTTCAATCACACTATGTGATCTCTCAAGGGCGTTTTACTGTGTTTCTCACGATATCTTGTTAAAGAAGTTGTACTGTTATGGAATTAAAGGTTTAGCCCAAACATTTTTTAGGTCATATTTAGAAAACACAAAACAAACTGTATGTATAAAAAATAATTTTTCTGATTTTAATCTAGTTATACACGGAGTACCTCAAGGTTCAGTTTTGGGGTCTCTGTTATTTATTATATTTATCAACGACCTATTCCATAACATGTTTCCCAACGCCTGTGAAGCATTTGCAGACGACACAACCATAATAAATTCAGGTTCAGACATGGATGACCTCATGCTGAAAAGTACCGACACTGTTTCTGAAGTCAAACAATGGTTTACATCTAGTAAGTTAAAACTTAATGAGGAAAAAACGCAAATATTTTTTACAAGTCGAACAGCCACTAAAGGTAACAGCGCAAAACTGCTCGGCATCATCTTTGACGACAGACTAAATTGGTCTTCACACATTGCACAGTTGAGTCGCAAACTATCGAGCTCTGTATTTGTATTACGGAATCTAACGAGATCGTTATCTATGGAGACTTTGAGAATGAGCTATTTTGCGCTATTCCATTCTCATATAAGTTATGGCACACTGCTGTGGGGTAATTCTTGTTACGCGGACAAAATTTTCCGGCTTCAAAAACAAGCTGTTAGAATAGTGGCTGGTGCAGGCTTCAGAGACCACTGCAAGCCAATTTTTAAAATCCTGAATATAATGCCTTTGCCGTGATTATATATATGTCTCGTTATTAGAAATTTATAAAAATAAAAATCAGTTTGCAACAAATTCTGAAGTTCACAACTATCACACTAGATCTGGAGGTGATGCCCGAACACCACGCTGTCGACTTACGAAGTCAACTAAAAATTCTTTGGATATTAAATTGTTTAATCGCCTACCTAATAACTTAAAAAATTTGAATAATCCTGATAAATTTAAAGTGATAATGGAAAAGCATTTCCTTACTCACTGTTTCTATTCAGTTGAGGAATATATGCAAACCTCCTTTGACAAGTAGTTTACAGTAATATACAATGCATTACTTAATGAAGACGCTTACCGTCATCACCATTACGTAAGATAACTATGTACTGTATGTTTTTTATTATGTTTTTATATAAATATCCTTGTTTTTATATAAGTATTCTTGTGTTAGTTATCTTTTTTTTTTAATTTTTAATATGTGACTGCATGCATCTCAATGCATTCAAAGATTCTATTAGAGTAATTTTTTTCTTGACTTGCCAAAAGTATTGTATTATATAACTTGGTCAAATAAATTTCTATTTCTAATATTCAAGGACTGGGGAGTGGGAGTGGGGAGTGTATGTATCATCGATACTCCAAGTGAAGCAACGTGCAGTGCGGTTAGTACTTGGATGGGTGACCCACTCATCTTGGGAAACACAGCGATCTCGTCCCACCTTCCAGCGGCTTATATATCAGTATATACGCGGAAGCTATGTAATTTCAGACGATGATTACATAGTGGATATACCATCCTTCGGAGGGGATGTACAGCAGACGGTCCCTTGTCTATTAAATGTTAGGCAAGTAAAAGATCCCTACTCTTCTTACGAGAAGAGGTTCGGCAAATTTTCCAGGTTGGGGGTAGCTCGTCTCCTGGCGTCGGTGATAGGCCCTGATAGTGGAAATAAGCCGACGTTAAATAAATAGATTTAAAAAAAAGAATTGTTTATTACACTTTTAGTACAGTCGAATGGATTTAATCCATTTTTTTTTCTCAGTGACAACGTTCCACTAGAAATTTTATTATTGATTTTTATGTATTATGACCTCCTGATTTAGAAAAAAATATTTGCCCCCAAAAATTCCTGGTGCCTCAAAAGTTGTATGCACTTTTTGACCCGCTTTCACGTATTTTCTACTTATCTGCTAGATATATCTTATACTAGTAATCGAACGGGAATTTTAAAAATACTGGCCTATTTGATATAAAATTCTTAAAGAATATAGACATGTCCGATACGTATACGTCAACGTAGCCTCGCACACCTTTGAGGGGAGGTGGAGGGTGCCACCTATTAATCAAAAGAAAAGTGACACGACAACAAGAAATGAAATCGTTGAAGAAGTGGTGAAACCTGTAACCGATCTCGAAATTTCGGACACAAAGGAGTTGAGACCGGCCACCGCTGTCGGTCCGTCAGCTGACAAATGGGCGATGAACCCGGATAAAACATCAAGTAAAATGCGCAATGAGGATAAAAAAACAGAGTTTAGTGGAAATGCAAATAATAAAATTACAAAATCCCAAGTAGCTAGTGCAATTCAGCAAGCAAATATGATGTCAGAAAAAAACAATGACGAACCTTTTACTGAGGTTACTTATGGAAAAAAAAATCAGAGAAGTAAAAAAAACACAATAACAGACCATTCATAGGCAAGCTGGAAGTAGAAAAATCGCCCCTAAAGATTGCTTCCAGACTGGTGTTTTTGCATGCTTATAAAATGCCCCGAGAAGCTACGGCAGATGATCTACAATCATTTCTAAAACCAAAATTTCCCGAGGTGCTATGCGAGAAAATGAATTCAAAGTTCCCTGAGTACTATTCATCATTTAAGGTGACCATTGGCGAAAGTAATTTAACAGAAGCAATGAATCCAGCAATTTGGCCTAAAGGAACATTGGTAAATCGGTTTTTCCATCCGCGGAAGTCCCCACACCCGACAAACTAAAGAGTCTCCAAGAGTCTCCAATTTAGCCACGTCCTCCAGCGCTGCTGCAGAGACAAGTGTCTCATTTAGTATTTTTCACATAAATATAGAGTCAATACGTAATAAGACTAGTAGAATTGAATCTTTCTTAACTGATAGGATTACATGTAATAATGAAAATTTTGATGTATTATGCTTCAGTGAAACTTGGCTCACCGAGATGGAATCACAATTTCTAAAAATACAAGGATATAAATTAGTGTCAAATTACTCTCGTCCCCCACATGCACATACAGGCACCTCCGACCTACACCATCTAGGGGGTGGGGTATCAATTCTCGTAAAAAATGTGAATCAAGTTAAGGTAAGAGAGGATATTTGTAAATTAGCAACCAAATCAATATGTGAAGTATCCGCAGTAGAGTTCACACATCACAAAGTAACCTTAATAACCATTTGCAGCCCACCTAATGGTAATTTTCAGGACTTCTTAAATTTATTTCACGAGATGCTCAATAAATGCAATAATAAGGGTAATATTGTTATTAACGGCGATTTTAACATTAAGTTTAATATAAAAGAACCACAGACTGTGGAATTCCTTGATTTCATAGAAATGCATGGGCTCCATATAACAATAAACGAAAGTACAAGAAAACAAAATTGCCTTGATAATGTCACTAATATTTCGGAAAACTTCTTATCATATGCCCTTGAAACTCATCTTTCTGATCATAAGGCTGTGGCATGCAGACTTTCAGTAAAAAAAAGTAAAACAAAAAAAACGAAAATTAAACAGCGACCCATAACAGAAGTAGGCTTGTTAGATTTCTACGGAATAATCGAAAAGTCAAATTGGGAATTCATAAAGATAATATCCTAACAGTAGACGCCAAATTCGAATTATTTATTGATACTATACGGGAGGCATGTTATACTGCTTTCCCATTGAAAGAAAAAACTATAAAAAATGATAACCAAAGCTGCAGAGCACCCTGGTTTAATCAGGAACTCCATGATATGCGTGAAATGTTAAATTTCTTAAATAGAGTTGCGAAGGAAATTCCTTCTGATGCAAATATAAATATATACAAACGTTATAAAAATAATTATAGAAATAAAGTCAGACAAACCAAATTAAATTATAATGATAACTATATAAAAAATCCTTCCAATACAGCAAAAGGTGCTTGGAAAATTATTAATGAAAATCGTAGCAACAATAAAGTGACGGTTGAAAATACTCAAACCCTGAGTGCTTTAACTTTTAATGAATACTTCACTAACATCCCTAAAAAGATAATTGATAACATACCTCAGTCTGATAAGAACCCGGAGGATTATATTACCGTTAATATTGACAGCATCCCCAGCTTAAAGCTAAGAGAGGTGAGCTTCAATGAAGCACGTGACGTAATAAGCAATTTAAAGAAAAAGCCTAGTAGAGATATATATGATATTAGTGTTGACCTCATCAAGGCAATAAAGCACTTAATAGTAATCCCATTAACTAAATTGATAAATCTTAGTATAAAAGAACGTGTCTACCCAAGTTGTTTAAAAATATCAAAGGTTATACTCATATTTAAAAAGGGTGATAGAAACAAAGCCGAAAACTACCGGCCTATATCTATGATTCCAATTATCTCAAAGATCTATGAAAAAATATTAAAGAGTATGTTATGTGATCACTTCGAGGAAAATAACCTATTTTCTGCTGCACAGTTCGGGTTCCGATGTAACAAATCGACAACGCAAGCAATAAATAAATTAATATCTATAATTAACGAAGGATTTGAACAAAACTCCATACTGAGCTGTAGCATGTATGATTTAACAAAAGCTTTTGACTGTGTGTCACACAGTATCCTATTAAGCAAATTAAGAAGGTATGGTATAAATAGTTGTTTTATAAAGTTATTATCGTCGTACTTAACAAACCGGGAACAGATGACCTATTTCAACAATAATTACTCCAGTACATCTTATATGGAACATGGAGTACCTCAAGGGTCGGTGCTTGGCCCCTTGCTATTTTTAGCTTACATAAATGACTTACCTTCTTGTATATCAAATGGTGATATTGTACTCTTTGCAGATGATACCACTATGATAAATTCTGATGTAAATCCAAAGTCTCTTCAAGAAAAACTGTGGGACACACAGTCAAAAGCCAAGCATTGGTTTGAAACTAGCAGGCTAAGCTTAAATGACACAAAAACGGAAAACATAATTTTTAGTCTAAGGGCGCATGAGCTGGACAGCAGCGAAGCAGTTAAATTTCTCGGAGTAGTTTTGGATAAAACCTTAACTTGGAAATCCCACATTGAATACATATCCACTAAACTATGTAGACATACATATCTATTGCAAAACCTAGCCAATAATGTAACTATAAATGTGGTGCTCATGGCATACTATGCTTTGTTCCAGTCTACCTTTGCCTATGCTATTCTATGTTGGGGGCATTCCTGTCACGTTGACAGAGTATCCTCAATTCCGAGAAGAGCGCTAAGATATATGTTAAAATTAAATTATAGAGCTGATGTTAAACAAAAGTTTATTGAATTACGCATATTAACGGTACCTTCATTATATATTTTTGAGTGCTTAAAATTGGTAAAAAAATAATATAGAATATTATAAGTCAAATGCAGTTGAGTACAACTACGAAACTCGTCATAAACAAAATATTTCTCTTAAATTCCTAAGACTACAAAAAACTAGAAATGCTGAAAATTATTATGGGCCTGTATTCTTCAATAAATTACCAAATCACATTCGTGATCTGTCAATTAACATATATTAACAACAGATAAAAAAAGAATTACTAAATAAAGCTTATTATAGTATAACCGAGTTCCTTGACGATAAAACGTTTTTGAGGATGTGATTCCCTCTCGGTGAGGCAACTACACAAACATACAGTTGGGTAATAAATTTTTAATAAATTTTGTGTATAATTTTTGTATAATAAAAATTTTATGTATTTTTGTGTATTTTAGTGCACAAATATTTTAAAATTGTAGTAAATATGTCAGACAGGAGCATTTATTGTCTTTTACCTTAAATTTTAAATTGATGTTGTGTAAGTAGATATACATTTTATATGTTAAATGTTACTTACTATTGTTCTATTTACTGACTTGTGTAAGCATTGTATGATGTATTAACATGAATAAATAATTCTAATTCTAATTCTGCCTCCGTAGGTTTTCGAGGTGTTTTCCCCTAAATCTCTTCATTTTGGCTTACTCCATACTTGTTTAAAAGGATTTGCTTTTACTCAGAAGGGGGAGTATCAGCCAGCGTAGGCCCTTATCTAAGATAGGGAAGTTGAAATAAGGTCATTGCTTAAGTAAGTTTGTTTATTTTTTAAGTAGATTAATAAAATAAGTACAACATTTGCAAATCACTCCTTTTGGATTAAATTTGTATATGGATCTAGTTTTTCTACAATACATTCAGCTGGGTCTGGAATTTCATTACATTTCTTCAGTTCATTTCTCATAGTGTCTATTATTTGCACGGTTTTAGCAAAGTTTTTCTGGAAACTGTCTGGTAAGTTAGTGATGTCTGCTTTAATTCTTTCCAAGTGGCCATCCACGCATTGTATTGCTCCTAAATGTTGCAGACATTTTTCTATCTCATGATTAAAGTTCTTAATAGTGCCGACGATTTTATTTACCTGAAACACGAATTGTAATATTAACAGATACATCTGTATTAGAGAAAAATAGATTTTAATAAAGAAAAAATTAGAATTTCGATGAAAATTTTTAGGTTTCACTCATAATATTAAAAAACCGATGTAGTACAGTCAATCTGTCATTTGACCGGTGAATAATTCCCGCAAGGAATTGTTTGCTTGTATAATGTAGGGAGGTTGCCACAATCATTAGCTAATGTTTTCCACACAAACATCGTCGCCGCTACGGCCGCCATCTTAAAAAAAGACGGGTCCTATCCTGTTAGGTATTATTAAAAAATGAAAAAGGCTACAACTTGTTTACTTTAAAAAAAAGCAATTTGTGCTATTTGGGTACTGATTAACGTGCAACTTACCAGGTTCCTTGCATCTTCGCTGGGTGAGTCGTATTTTCTCGTTTGGCCTAATTGACCCGAGGGTTGGTTGAATAGTTTTTCTCTCAGTTTGGCCATGTCGTCTTCTATACTCTGTATAACGGCCGGCTTTGTATACGTCTTGACTTCATAAGCCTGAAATTAACAGTGCTCGATGTAGTATACAGGGTGATTCAGTTAAAAGTCCCCGGGCCATTATTCCGAAAAATAATAAAAACATTTGAAAGGGCCCCGCACAAGTCTTATGGAAAATGGCTTTCGGCGAAATTAACTGGAATTGCAGTATGTTGTAGATGTTGATGTGTTGATCAAATATCTTAACAGGCGCAACCTTAAAAAATGGCCAGTTTTCGAGTTAAATCTTCCTTAAGTCTAGTACTGCGCATAGTGGAAGTCAAAATATTAGAATTTAGCAAATAATGCCTTAACGAAATGTCGGTAGGTAAAAAAATACAGATAAGGCGTCATATTATATAGGTACTTTATTTTTATTTTCCTTTGCAACTTAATGAGTTTTTAAAATTTTCTTTTGAAAATTGGTGTGTGGTGGCCATTTGGGGTGAGAAATCATAAAATGTCCTCAATTTTCTAGCTCCTAGAGGGCGCTGCGTACGCTACGTTTAATAGTGGAGTGCAATTTAATTTCTATCAGCCCGTTGGCACTTTTAGAGTAAAATGTATAACCTTGCCAGATATGTGGCTGACACCTTGTAGATTAGGAGTCCACTTGTCGTAAAAAAATCGTAATGAATATAAGGGCACAAATCAAAATTTTCTAACTAACCACACCACGTGATAGAGCCAATCATGAAGCATATTTTATTCAAAAATCGTTAAATTCTCTGTAGAATTTCTATTTTTGAAATAAATAAAGAAACGAACTTTTACATAGGTTTATATGGCAGTAAAAAACAAAAATCCTCATTTTCTCCGTTCGACTACAGCTAAAAATTAATTATTTTTCGATGACTTTTTCTTTCCCACGACGATATCTTCCAAACTATTGTATTTATCAAAGAAAAAAATTATTTATAAAATGTTTGTTATATTTTTCAGATTACAGTGGTTCTTAAATCAGATTTTTTGACTATCTCATAACCAAGATATTTAATAATGTGTAGCGTGATGTCAATTTTCGAAGCTTATCGGCGGATTGAAACTGTTTGTGGCTCCGAGCCCTCCCTCATTGCTACTCTGCTTCAACAACCCCCTCTAACTCCGGGAGCTCCCAAGTTTCGCTTAGAATGTCCTGTGTAGGTATTCACCTACTCAGGACCGTGAACTTTTCAGATTAATTTTATTTTTTCATCTATAGGTAAATTGACGTAAAAATCCAAATTTCATATTACGACGAAATGGACTTTCTGAAATTTTAGACATGAGTTCTGGAAGATTTAAGGTAGGACGTTGTTGAACTAATGCAATCGGTGCACCAGGGCGGCTCCAAGGAGTGCCTAAAAACAATTGTCGGATCTAACAATATTTCAAATAAAAAATGTTTAGGATGGGAAGTATCACTTAAAAGTGTATCTTTAATGCACTCGGGAAGGAATTTATAGTCGTATGTGATGTGGAAGTATTGTCGAGGCGAATCTAACCAAACCTGAATTGTACATAAATGTATACATATTTCAATTAATTTTCAAGTTTTATTAATTTTAAAATACAATGTTGGCAGATAACAGAATCCATATCAAAATAAAAAAATCATGAAAAATTTAAAATAATATAACAAAATTTAAATGCCAATTAAAGATATACAGTATTAACTTTCTTCATCTAATTCAAATACATTTTCATTGATATAGTTGACTACACAATTTTTATGCGTGTAAAAACTGTCGGCGTCTTTGATCTTTCCCGCACCGCCAAAGAAGCAGATATTTTTTACACGTATAAGAATTGTGTAGTCAACTTTAAGTAGTTCTTTATTTCTTCTGAACGAGGAATTCTTGCAGGACTTTTTCCCCATGCAGAAGCATAAATAGGTATATGGCATCTTTTTTTTTACACGAACAAACCTTACTTCCTCAATCTAAAAGGAAAGAAAAGAATTCCCTATTAATTTTTAAAATATCAAATATGTAACGACTTGTGTAAGTTCGTAATACTGAATTAAGTGTGCGAGTAGCGTTCTTTCCGACCCATAATATGTATATTTTCCTTTCTTTTTCTTTCCTTTCCTTTGTCAGTAAATGTATTTTTAAGTAGTCTACTGATCTGTCGAATTCTAAATACTTCTCATAAATAGACGACATACCATACACTTTTTGCTTTAAAAGACCTTTCTCAAGAATTTTACATATTTTGGTAAATGCCCCAGATCTCTTTTGATTTTACGTTTTCTACTTTTATTTTTATTCTTAGATATTGCGACTTAAAAAATATGAAACATGATATTTAGTTTCCACAGCTATTAAACCGTTAGCAGCAGTTCTTTCGAAGATTATGGTATTTTGGCGAGCTGTTATTAGTCTTATGTTTCTTTCTGTGTTCGTGGTCATTACTTGAGAGACCTTATTTATTGTTGATGCCTTTTAACAAGGAATACATTTCTCTATAAAAAAAATTAGTTTTACGCAAGGTCACACCTGAAGCAGTTGATGGACAGGCACTGGATCCATCTGAACTGTTTTCAATTTCTTTCCCTTTTTCTATTTTTTTTTCTCCTTAAATGTTCTATATTTCTTTTACTAGTAAAACTCGAATAGCATTTTCGGAGCCAAACCAAACCGTCGAAACTTTGTTTTTCGAAATGACATAGTTCTAGAATATAGATCATCTTCTCTTTGCTTGCTTATTTTTTCAGGGAGTTTTAAGCAATCAATAAATGTTGCAAATGATTTTCAGAACTTTCGATTACAGGGCCCGGTTTCCTACAAATTAAGCACAATTTCTTACGAGTCTCTTTTACACAAAATTTTATTTTGGCCTCACTTTTAGAACTTGTGACGTCAGTAGTATTTTCCATTTTAATTTCTTCTGAAAAACACATACATCAGTTACCTATATGGTAGAAAATTCTACTGAAGAAATACATATAACACTGAATCAATATAATCAACAAATATACTTATATTTATTCCATATTAATCATTTTCAAGACAAAAAATTTAAAAATAACACAAACCACAAGAGTTACAATGCGCGTATCTGTTCATCCATAGGCCTTTGCGGGAAGCAGCGCGGGTTGTTAAAACGAGTAATGGGATAGCGAGACTTTCCAGCGAACGTGACGCCGCCGATATGCTTCGAAAATTGACATCACACTACATATTATTAAATATCTCGGTTATTAGATCCTCAAAAAGAACCTTAGTAATCAGGAAAATATAGCGAATATTTTATAAAGAACAATTTTTTTTGTTAAATATAATAGTTTGGGAGATATCGTCGTGGGAAAGAAAAAGTGTTCGAAAAGTAATTAATTTTCTGCTGTAGTCGAACGGAGAAAATGAGTAATTTTGTTTTTTACTGCCATATAAGCCAACGTAAAAGATGATTTATTTATTTATTTTAAAAATAGAAATTCTACAGAGAGTTTAATGATTTTTAGATAAAATATGCTTCATGATTGACATAGGATCAATCATGAAGCACAGGTGGTGTGGTTAGTTAGAAAATTTTGATTTGTGCCCTTATATTCATTACGATTTTTTTACGACAAGTGGATTCCTAATCTACAGGGGTGTCAGCCACACATCTGGCAAGATTATACATTTTTCTCTAAAAGTGCCAACGGGAACAAAAACTAAGCGACTTTTGTCAACGCGAGCACTCCACTATAATGTGTTATAAGGGTCGTAACTATTTTATCCGCACCTTTACTGCAGATTTCGTATAAAAATGGCATTCCTCTGTCATTTTTTAATAAAAACCGCTGCCCAAGGAATCACTACTTCCACATCCAGATTCTCTATCCAAGTCACTCACAACGAAAAAAACTTTGTATGTGAAAATAACTGTTTATGGAACTTTAATAATATAATATTTGAAATCCTCTACCCCAAAAACCCATAAAACGATACCCCACATCGGTAGTGGGGTGGGGGTGGTGATAGGGGGGTGGTAGTGGGGGTGAATGAAGTAAAAAAATATTTTGAGGTTTCTGGTTCCTGTACATAGGTACATTAAATCACAATTTTTTTCATCCCCTTTAATAAGGGGATGGGGTTGGTAATGAGGGTGGCTAATGCCAAACATTTTTTGAGACCTTAGCTTCTCTTGTATATACTAAATACCAATTTTATGGACTATTACCTGCTTGATTGACCTATTTACCCCAAATTTACCCCAATTTACCCCCCAACCCTTCGACAGAACGAGATGAAAATATAATCTAGTTCTAGATCTCGTTAAAGTACATGTGTGTACCAAATTTCAAGTCAATATCTTAAACGATTCCAGAGTAAACGTGCGCACAAAAAAAAGTTACGGATAGACAGACAGACCGATCGACAGACAGAAATTTTTTTTTCGCTCAAACTTAAAATCTCGACGTTTCATGACATTTTAAGCCTATTTGGACAATAAAAGTTTTTTTAAATTTTTTTGTCTACTATACTTTCACTGGACGTGGAAGTAAAAAGAGGTCTACTTTTCAAGTCTCTAAATACAACAGTTTCATGGCCCTTTGAAGTAATAATTTTTAAAAGCAGGCATTGAGGTGGCATTATCTGAGTAAATAAAGAAGCACGTTTGTCAAGTATTGGATTGTTATTTTCAAGATAGTTCGAGTCCCTGCTAATTTTACTTCCACATCCAGTGGAAGTATTGTAACGACAAAAAAAATTTTAAAAATTAGCTTAGAATGTCATGAAACGTCGAGATTTTAAGTTTGAGTGAAAAAAAAATTTCTGTCTGTCGGTCTGTCTGTCTGTCTGTAACTTTTTTTTGTGCGCACGTTTACTCTGGAACCGTTTGAGATATTGAGTTGAAATTTGGTACACATATGTACTTTAACGAGACACCCCCACCCCCCTACGATGTGGGGTATCGTTTTATGGGTTTTTGGGGTAGAGGATTTCAAATATTATATTACTAAAGTTCCATAAGCAATTATTTTCACATACAAAATTTTTTCGTTGTGAGTGACTTGGATAGAAAATCTGGATGTGGAAGTAGTGATTCCTTGGGCAGCGGTTTTTAAAAGTAGAATACATTGAAATCGTGCTTGAATATTACAAACAAGATTCGTATAAGGCTACAGCCAACCGGATATGTTAGGCGCTTCCTGTAGTCCACCTCAAGCCAAAGTAGTTGATGGTTGGAATTGACTCACCATTAGAAGTGTGTCATTTTATATTGGTCAGTCCTTCAGTGTACCTGTAGCAGTGCCGTAGGTGTCTATATTTCTTTAAGTTGACATTATTAAAATGTATCTTAGGTGGTTCTGATCATTTCTGTTTTAATAATAATTTAATTTGTGAAATATCAACAGAGACGAAAATTGTTGAAAAATTTTTTTACCTATTTTTTACGACAATTTTCTTTATACTTCTAAATTCTAGCTTTTTATTTTAGCCCGGGTGATCTTGAAAATTTTCGACCGGCGCATTTTCAGTTTTATTTTTCTCATTATTATCATCTACCTATAAGTCTCAAAAAAAAATCCCCACTACAGACATAAATAGACATATTTTCCAAGCTCTAATGCCACCCAATGAAAATTGCTTTATTCGGAACCGATGAGCAGGCATAGGAAGACTTGTCCCGATTTCGATCATCCAAAAGGTGGAAATATATAAAAAATTCTAGGAAAGAACGAAAACAAATAAAAATATATTTACCGACGTGTGTTGATAGGAAAACATTTTTAAACTCACTAAAAATAAATAAATGGATGTTTAAATATGTGGATCTAAGAAATTGAGCTTTTTCAAGATTAATAAAGAGGGTGAAATTCTGATCCAGAAACACGTTCACAATTCGTTCAAATTAGAGGACACGAAATTTCCTTTGGCTTGGTGTAATACCTGAGGCAAAACCATTAGATAGTATGAATCAAAAAAAAAAAAAATTAAGAGGCCCCCAATTAAAGTGCCCAACTATGAAGATTTACAGCTGCAGAAAGAAACAAAGAGAGACAAAGGGTCGTGCAACTGCTATATTTATTTAACATGAAGAACTCACATTACGAATCACGTCCTGGAAATGAGTGTTTTGTGGAAATAACCATATACATATATTCTTACATGTAGATACATACTACATACCTAGACATACATATACACGAAGTGTAAGTACATATTTAAACATAAATATTATCGAAAAATATATAAATATATGCATATAATTCGCAAATTCGGAGGGTTTTTTTATTGAAAAATAACGTTTTTGTCGATATCTTGAGAAAAGCAGCAGCGGGGATTTTCTGCAAAGTTGTAGTTGACTAATTTTGATGTCCTTGAAAAGATACCACGAAAATTTTGAGTCACCATTTTGATGAGACTTAAAATTGTTGAGGAGAGGTGTGACAAGTTATTTTGAAAATACCTCTCTGGGGCCGCTGGCCCTATCTTATCCTGCTAGACCCTTTCAAAAAATAAAATGTTTCCCATTAAATAATGAACTTATATAAATAATATTGATGTAGTTTACCGTGGTGAAATAAATATAAAATAATTTCTGAAAGCAATTGAAGTGAGGTAATGACAATATGCAGGGTGTTTCACGAGGAAACGGACATGCTGAGGATACCGGGGGGTAATGATAATCATCTATAGAAAAGGCTAGTTGCCAGTTGCTAAAATACAGGGTAGGGTGTTTTATGTATTTTTGCCAAAGTTTATTTTGCTTGTTAGGAAGTCATAAACAGTTGTCAAATTTAAGATAAATTATACGGGGTATTCTAAAAATTAGTAAACATGAAATCGACTTTAAGCAAACTGCCTTTTTTACATTTTTATCGAAAATTATTTTGACACAGTTTTTTCAGTTATGAAGAAAAGCTTAAAATAAGGAGTTTAGTTGCAAAATAAAGAAACAATTTCCAAAAAATAATATTTTATTCAATTAAGTTCAAAAATATTCCACGTGTACACATTTTTCTATTTTTTTTCTAAATTCTTCATAGACAGATGCGATTATATTATTCGTATTTTGTATTTCCTATAAAAATATTAATTACTGATTTTTGAATTATGCTAACCCTGGAACAACGAATTTACTTGGTCAGATGCTATGGAATCGGAAATGTTTCGTATAAATACGCAATAGAAGTTTTTGATGAGAAGTATCCAGATATTAAAGTGACACGCAAAGCGGTATATAAATTTGATTCTACTGGGATGTAAAAAAATGTCAAAAAAAAGAAACAATTAAATGAAGATGATGCTGTTACCCTTGCAGTTTTAGACTATAAAATCTCATATTCAGAGGATTTCAGTCAGCAATAAATGTTATGCATTCAAACCTAAATTTATTTACAAGGTTCAAGTTGGAGATCATGCTCGTCGTTTGGACTTTTGTTTAACTATGGGTGAGAAAATTTTAGTAGACAGATCATTTCATCGAAACATTTTACTCACGGACGAATTTATTTTTACGACTAATGGGGTAGTCTCTTCTGAAAATTGTAGTTCAGAAAAATACTCATTTCCGAATTACCACTAAGAGTCAAAAGTTTAAAAAAGTAAATGTTTGGTGCGGCATAATGCATCACAGAATAATCGGTTTTTATTTTATGGATGGAAATTTAAATCAGAAGACTTTTTTAGAAATTTTGAATAATTTTGGACGAACTGTAAAATGAAAATTTAGAATGTAGAAGAAAAATAATTTTTCTGCAAGATGAATGTCCAGCACATTCATTCTTGTTCATGCGGTAGTCCGAGTAAGACGTGTCAGGTACAGCTTAGCAGAGGCAAATTTTAAACAGCTACCATAAAAGTGGTCCTAAAGTCTGTTGGTTTTCCCAGTGACCCAGTGCTACCTACCGAAACCTAATTATGTTCACCCGCGAGCAGTTAAGTAATATTCAAGTTATAATCCAAGAAACCATTGCGAAACTCATGAAGGATGAAATATTTCTCAACACATTAGTAACAAACATACAAGAGAAGCTCCAGATTAATAAAATGCAACAAAAGATAGAGGAACTGACGAAGGAAGTCGAGAAAAAGTAATTGAAAAAGCCCTTGAAATACTAAATACGAAATTGAATTTAAATCTAGGATCTGACAACCTAGAAAATTGCTTCAGGGTTGGAAAAATAAGGAATGGGAAAAGAGCAATACTAATTACCTTCACAAATGAAAATAGAAAAAAAAACTGTAATTCAAAACAGAGGAAAACTTAAAGGCACTGGAATATCCATAGCCGAGGACGTAACCCCACAAAAATACAAACTTTTCAGAGAAGCAAAAGAAAAACTAGGGAAGGAAAATGTGTGGATAGCCGGAGGAGAAATCAGAGCTCAAATCGACCAACAAGGACATGTGATTAAAGACAAAGAAGAACTTGATCAACTTTAACAAAACCTCTGGCAGGCTCGTACGGACAACGAAAGACCTACCCAGGTAACTTGAAAATAGTGATAGTTTTAGGTATAGACATGTTTTTATTTTCCTATTTTATTCTAGTATATAATTTTAGTAGTAGTACTTAAAATTATATTTTCCCACTGGTGTAAATAATTTCTCTATTATTAATTACAATATAAGAAGTATTAAAGCTAACTTTGACGAGCTTTGTGTAAGCATAGGTGAAATAAATAAAACAAATGGGAATTTAGGTATAATTGTCCTAACTGAAACGTGGTCGGTAGCAGATGTAGAAGATTATTTTATAGAGGGGTATAAACCGTATTATAATGAGGGAAACTACAATCAAAATGACGGCGTAATAATTTTTGTAAGAAATGACCTATCTCCAGAAATTAATAAAACTCACTCAGGTAACATTATTAGAATGTACGTTTATCTGTAAAGAAGCAAAATGTAGTATTACGGGCGTTTACAGACCTCCATCTACAAATGCAAATATTTTTATTAACGACATAGATACCTACCTAAAATCGGCAAACATCAGTAACTTAATAATTCTGGTCGGAGACATGAATATAAACATAGGAGATTTATCGGACGTCACTGCTTTGGCATATATTAATATGATGGAACAAAATGGTTTTTGTTCACAAATAAATCGACCTACTAGAGAAACGGAATATAGCTCTTCAATTATAGATCATATATTCGTAAAGTTAAATGTAAATCTAAAAATGAACTCCATACCCATTGTAATAAAAAAAACCGCTGCCTAAGGAATCACTACTTCCACATCAAGACTTCCTATCTAAGTCTCTTACAACGAAAATACTATATTTGTACTCCACTAAGTGGAAATAATTGTTTATGGAACTTTAATAGTATAATATTTGGAATCGTGTACCCCAAAAACCCATAAAATGAAATGCCCCATCAGTAGTAGGGGTGGTGATTCTTGATGACTGGTTCCTGTATACACACTAAATCACAATATTTTTTTCACCCCCTTCAATAAGGTCGCTATTGCCAAAAATATTTTTGAGACCTTAGCTCCTCTTATATTTACTAAATACCAATTTCATGCACTCCTAATTGCTTGATTTACCTATTTGCCTATTTACCCCCATTTACCTTCAACTCTGCAACGGAATAAGATCGATATATAATCTAGTTCCAGATCTCGTTAAAATACATACGTGTGCCATATTTTTAAGTTATTCACAGCTTCAGAGTAATCGTGAGCACCAAAAAAGATACAAGACTAACAGACAGACCGACGCGATAGACAAATTTATTTTATTCAAACTTAAAATATTGAGGTTTCATAACATTCTAAGCCTATTCGTACAATGAAAGTTTTCAAACATTTTTCTTGCGTTAGTGTATTTCAAGTGGATGTAGAAGTAATACGCAGAAAATAGCATGGATATAAAAAATCATTTTGTGCCGTGGACTACAGGATAGAAGTAGAGCCTCTATGTCAAGCGTTTTCCTCAATAAAGCCTACTACGCATCCATACTACCCGAGGTAACCCACTGTTTATCCAATTTACTAGAGGAAAGCCACTACGCATTCATACTTCTTGAAGAAACCCACTGCGCATCCATTTTACTCGAGAAAATCCACTGCGCATGCATACCACTTGAGGTAACCTACTGCGCATTAATGGTATTCAAGGAAAGCCACTGCGCATCCATAATACTCGGGGAAACCTACTGCGCATCCATACTACTTGAGGTAACCTACTGCGCATCTATAGTATTCTAGAAAAGCCTCTGCGCATCCTAAATACTCGAAGAAACCTACTGCGCATCCATACTACTAGAGGTAACCTACTGCGCATCGATGGTACTCGAGAAAAGCTACTGCGCATCCATAATACTCTGGGAAACCTACTGCGCATCCATATTACTCGAAGTAACTTTATAACGTGATATTTGAAATTACCTACCCCAAAAACCTACAAAACGATATGTCACATCGATAGTGGGAGTTGGGTTGGTGGTAGATGGTTGGGGGGTGGGGGTGGATTAAGTAAAAAAAAAATTGAGGCCATAGGTTCTTGTATACACGTAAAATTACAATTTTATTTTTTTTCACCCCCTTTAATAATAGGGTGGGGGTAGTAATGGGGGTGGCTAATGTCAAATTTTTTTTTTGAGACCTTAGCTTCTCTTATATATACTAAATACCAATTTTATGGACTCTTACCTGCTTGATTTACCTATTTACCCCAAATTTACCCCAATTTACCCCCAACCCTTCGACGGAACCAGATGAAAATATAATCTAGTTCTAGATCTCGTTAAAGTACATATGTGTACCAAATTTCAAGTCAATATCTCAAACGGTTCCTGAGTAAACGTGCGCACAAAAAAAAGTTACAGACAGACAGACCGACAGACAGACCGACAGACAGAAAATTTTTTTTCGCTCAAACTTTAAATCTCGACGTTTCATGACATTCTAAGCCTATTTGAACAATAAAAATTTTTAAAAAAATTTTTGTCGTTACTATACTTCCACTGGATGTGGAAGTAATAGCATAACGCACCACTATCCAGTAATACTCAATATGGAATTTAACGAAACTTTGCAGTTCAAACCGGAAAAAGAGCAATTCATAAAAAAAAATAGATGACAATAAACTTTTAAGAACTGTAGCATTAATAAATTGGGATAAACTATATGAAGAAAGCAATGCCAAAAACGCAATTGACATATTTTATGAAAATATAAATTCAAGTGTAAAAGAGGCAACCAAGATAATTAAAATTAAAAGTAAAAACATTAAATTGAAACCATGGATGACCCAAGGTATTCTAAACTCTATCAGGAAACGGGACAGACTTAAACAAAAATTGCTCAAGATCAAGCATAACACACATAACTATTTCAATTTGCCTACTTTTCATTCAGGTAACAATAATATACAAAGATTGTACTTAATATACCTAGCTCATAATACAGGAACAAGTCAAGCACAGCTTTCAATAGCTCAATAACATAGTTACAAAGTTAAGCAAATCATTTATTATAAATGTCAAGTAAACACATTCGCTCTGGAAACAAACTAAAAATGTACCTAGGTACCTACTTACATACGGTAATCTATCAAAAAGTAACTAGTTGAATCAAAGCTGTGCAATATTTTAATTTGTTGTATTTAAAATTCACTTTGTCTAACGAAGCAAACCTCTACATAATTTGTAAACTTCGTAAGTTAAAAATAAGGATTAAATACGTAAATACAAATCAATGAACAATTATTATGGAATATAACTCTAGTAGCGGTAGCGCTAGATGGCGCTCTCTATGTCAATCTCGGAACCATGAGTGTATAGTAATAAATAGGCGGGACATCGGGAATAAAGTAGTGCTCGCAGATTAAAGATGTAGTGCTCTCTCTATCGTTCCTCGTCATATTGCACATCAGAAACGCCTGGAAGGTGTTAAGCCAGTCTATATATTATAATATCTAAGGTTTCAACTCGTTTTATTTACTAGTTGCCATAGAAACGTCACTAGATTATTTTAAAATATAGGGAATCTCCATTGTTTCTACTGCGTTTGTTTCAGATTTGCTGTTTTGACAATATGAGTCGGTTTGGAAATATTTCTGTATATCAGATTAATGAGGAAATTAAAAATAAAGGCCAGTAAACTCTAAAAACTGACAAGAAAACGTCTGAAGGCAATTAATGAGAAAACATAATACTGAAGATGTACTTAATGAATTATTTATTCGTGAAATATTCTCCTCAAATACCACTCGTGCTTTAAATTTTATCTAAAAATTTTTTTTCAAGCTAAGTTGCCCCTAGTTAATATAACTCGTGCAAATTGGCAGTTTGTTATCAAAGATTAAATTCCTCCCGGAGCGGTCGGGATTTAATCAGATAATAAACTGCCAATTTGCACTCTTTATATTACCAGGCAACACGCTTTCGAAAAAATTTTCGATAAAATTTTAAGCACTAGTGATATTACATACGAAAATTCTTGGCCTATGGAATTTCAAAGTATAGATGACGCAGAGTTGTAGAAAAAGTGAATTTAAATAGAAAATGTAGAATGACCTCTTTTTTTTCTAAATACAATTCATTTAATATTTGGAAAATATAATTTTATGGGGCCGTAATTCGAAAATCATAAACCAAAATGTCCTTAAATTTTGGATATAGAGATTCTAAAGCACGTCGATCAATAATATTACATTTGGCTTTCAATTAATAACAACGTGCCCGCATTACACAAAAATGTAAAAAGAGTAGTTTGCTTAGAGTCAATTTCATATTTTCTAATTTGTACAACTTATCTTAAGTTTGACAACTGTTTGTTACTTTCTAAGACAAGCAAAACTTTTTATGAAGGATTACTTTTTCTCGGCAAATCAAAAAAACCGCTGCCCGAGGAATTACTACTTCCACATCCAGATTTTCTATTTAACAAAAAAAAATTGTATGTGGAAATAATTGTTTATAGAACTTTAATAATATAATATTTGACATCCCATAAAACGATATCCCACATGGTAGTGGAATGGGGGTGGTGATAGGGAAACACAAGTCAAAAATTGCGATCTCACCATTTCCCTCTAGAAACCATTCATTGACCGGACTACAACAAAATTTTTCAAACATTTTTTAGATAAGAAAATTTACGGTACCCCATCCGGGGAGCGTATTTGTAAAATGTACTTTCTCGCAGCTCAGACCACGCCCACAACCGTAAATTACACACGGCCACAATGCCGTCATGTAGTATATACCCGACCGCTGCACCACAGAAGAAGAAACAATCAGAATATAAAGTCGGCAAAAATCCTTTGATCTCGTTGTTCTAAATTTCCGCCATACTTTTGTTGGGAGAGTTCAGGACAGTACTTAATATTTTTTACCTCTTTTAGGAACGGCCCGGTAGAGAGTCAGAAAACCTGTGAAACATTATATGAAGACAAATAATATTTGTTTTAGATTTTCAATATTTCTTAACTAGTTAGGCGGCATCATGATATAAACTGTATCACGAGGCGAGATCATGCCACACGCCATTTGTCGCAGACGATCCAGTTACAGAAGAAATCCGTGATCCGGGCCTGACACAATTTTTTACAATTCCGTTCGAGATTGACAGTGCGCGATGTAGATGCGCGAACTTTTCTCGCCAATGAGAGATTGTAATCTGATTGTTTCTTCTTCTGTGGCTGCTGGATCAAATATAATTTTATGCCTACTTGTTGCAGTGTTGTTAACTTTTCAACTATATACATACTTCTATCAGTGAATCACAATAATGGACGACATCAAAAATAAATTATTAGCAATATGTGACAATATGCCAATTTTCAGATGAAATATTTGTTAATGACAGAGATTTTTAGGTGTCAGTACGAAAGAAATATAATCTTGTCTTATAATTTAATCTTAAAATTTTACGCGCTGAAACCAATTTTGGATTTTTTTTTTTACCCTGTTAATTTCCCCCTACCACTCATTTTATCGCCTAAAAAACTGACATGATATTTTAGTTTAGAATTGGCTTGAGCGCGACAAAATCCTTCAGAAAAGTTAAATAGGAACCTTAGGAAAAGCAAGATCTGATTTTTCTCTTTTTTCGGGGATAAAAGGGGGTGGTAGAGGGAATCTGACACGGTAGAATTTTTTTGACTTAAATTGACTTCAACGCGTCAAAATACTTCAGAAAAATTGGATCAGAACCTTAGGACAAGCCTCTCTTTCTCGCCCTTTTTAGGGGGATGAAGGGGTGGTTGAGAAAAACTGACACGATAGAATTTTTTCTGCAAAATTGGCTTTTCAGCGTGTCAAAATGCTTCAAAAAATATATAAGAACCGTAGGACAAGACTTTTTGTAGACCTGTGTTATTTTTGTTACTACCTAATCATTTTGTCAACTTCTACCTATTATTACCAGTTAACTTTATGTTTAATTTATTATTTCGTATTTTATTATTTTTAAATTTCCATAAGTTAAATTTATGTTACATTTTGATTGAAATAAAAACCTCATCTTAAGCAGTTTTGTGTTTTCTACGTATCTTCATTAATGAAATATTATGAATATAATCAAACAAAGCATAACGCATAACTGATATCGTGAATCCAGGTACACGTAGTCAACAGACACTCGGGTACATTTTATTGAAAACTGTGTACGCGAGTACATTTTCACTTAACCAATAGGAGCTAGATTAAATAATAGGGGCTAGCCATGGGCGTGGTCTGAGCTGTGAGAAGGTATATTTTACAAATACGCATCCGGAAACACACTGTATATAATAATGTACCATCGTTTTTATTGAATGAAACTTCATTATAAAGTAAATGATAATTAGATATATAAATAAGATTAATATCAAAAGGATTATTTTGCAAGAAGATCTCACGACTCATCCTGTACATATTTACGTATGTATTTTTTTAAACACCATATCGTAAATTTAACACCTTCAAACAAAAATATACTTCTCAACAAAAATATAACTAAAAATGAAGTGTTAATAATATTTTCTTCCTAAATACGACAAATGGACAACTGTGCGACGCGAGATGCAACTTACTTCTTTTATTTTACTTAGTACATTTTTTTGAACTTACCAAGTTACCATTACCATTATCATTTGCTCCGAAGTTCCAATATTCGCTACTACTTCCCTGTCCTGACGAACCTCCGTATCCTAACGAGCGTCCGTGTCCTGACGAACCTCCCTGTCCTTTCAATCCTATATTAATACTGATTTTGGTTGAATTACAGAACAAATTATCCCTTTCTGGTGAACCTCCCGCTCCCCATGAACCTCCCCCTCCGAATGAACCTCTCCCTCCGGATGAACCTCCCGCCCCCCATGAACCTCCCCCTCCCCATGAACCCCCCCCTCCCCATGAACCTCCCCCTCCGGACGAACCTCTCCCTCCGGACGAACCTCCCGCTCCGGTCGAACCTCCCCATCCGGACCAACCCTCCCATCCAGACGAACATCCCGCTCCCGACGAACCTCCCGCTCCCGACGAACCTCCCGCTCCGGAAGAACCCCCCGCTCCGGAAGAACCTCCCGCTCCGGTCGAACCTCCCCATCCTGACCAACCCTCCCATCCAGACGAACCTCCCGCTCCGGACGAACCTCCCGCTCCAGACGAACCTCCCGCTCCCGGCGAACCTCCCGCTCCGGAAGAACCTCCCGCTCCGGACGAACCTCCCCCTCCGGACGAACCTCCCGCTCCGGTCGAACCTCCCCATCCGGACCAACCCTCCCATCCAGACGAACCTCCCGCTCCGGACGAACCTCCCCCTCCGGACGAACCTCCCGCTCCCGACGAACCTCCCGCCCCCGACGAACCTCCCGCTCCAGACGAACCTCCCACTCCGGACGAACCTCCCAAGTCCGAGGAACCTCCCGGTCCCGACGAACCTCCCGCTCCGGACGGACCTCCCGCTCCGGACGAACCTCCCCCTCCGGACGAACCTCCCGCTCCGGTCGAACCTCCCCATCCGGACCAACCCTCCCATCCAGACGAACCTCCCGCTCCGGACGAACCTCCCCCTCCGGACGAACCTCCCGCTCCCGACGAACCTCCCGCTCCCGACGAACCTCCCGCCCCCGACGAACCTCCCGCTCCAGACGAACCTCCCACTCCGGACGAACCTCCCAAGTCCGAGGAACCTCCCGGTCCCGACGAACCTCCAGCTCCGGAAGAACCTCCCGCGTCCGAGGAACCTCCCACCCCTGACGAACCTCCCGCTCCGGAAGAACCTCCCACTCCGGACGAACCGCCCACTTCGGACGAATCTCCCGCTCCCGACGAACCTCCAGCTCCGGAAGAACCTCCCACTTCGGACGAACCTCCCACTTCGGACGAACCTCCCACTTCGGACGAACCTCCCGCTCCCGACGAACCTCCCGCTCCGGACGAACCTCCACCTCCGGACGAACCTCCCGCTCCGGACGAACCTCCCGCTCCAGACGAACTTCCCGTTCCGGACGAACCTTCCGCTCCGGAAGAATCTCCCGCGTCCGAGGAACCTCCCACCCCCGACGAACCTCCCGCTCCGGACGAACCTCCCGCTCCGGAAGAACCTCCCTCTCCGGACGAACCGCCCACTTCGGACGAATCTCCCGCTCCCGACGAACCTCCAGCTCCAGACGAACCTCCCGCTCCGGAAGAACCTCCCTCTTCGGACGAACCTCCCACTTCGGACGAACCTCCCGCGCCCGAGGAACCTCCCGCTCCCGACGAACCTCCAGCTCCGGAAGAACCTCCCACTTCGGACGAACCTCCCACTTCGGACGAACCTCCCACTTCGGACGAACCTCCCACTTCGGACGAACCTCCCACTTCGGACGAACCTCCCGCTCCCGACGAACCTCCCGCTCCGGACGAACCTCCACCTCCGGACGAACCTCCCGCTCCGGACGAACCTCCCGCTCCAGACGAACTTCCCGTTCCGGACGAACCTCCCGCTCCGGAAGAAACTCCCGCGTCCGAGGAACCTCCCACCCCCGACGAATCTCCCGCTCCGGACGAACCTCCCGCTCCGGACGAACCTCCCGCTCCGGAAGATCCTCCCTCTCCGGACGAACCGTCCACTTCGGACGAATCTCCCGCTCCCGACGAACCTCCAGCTCCAGACGAACCTCCCGCTCCGGAAGAACCTCCCTCTTCGGACGAACCTCCCACTTCGGACGAACCTCCCGCGCCCGAGGAACCTCCCGCTCCCGACGAACCTCCAGCTCCGGAAGAACCTCCCACTCCGGACGAACCGCCCACTTCGGACGAATCTCCCGCTCCCGACGAACCTCTAGCTCCAGACGAACCTCCCGCTCCGGAAGAACCTCCCTCTTCGGACGAACCTCCCACTTCGGACGAACCTCCCGCTCCGGACGAACCTCCACCTCCAGATGAACCTCCCGCTCCGGACGAACCTCCCGCTCCAGACGAACTTCCCGTTCCGGACGAACCTCCCGCTCCGGAAGAATCTCCCGCGTCCGAGGAACCTCCCACCCCCGACGAACCTCCCGCTCCGGAAGAACCTCCTACTCCGGACGAACCGCCCACTCCGGACGAACCTCCCGCTCCCGACGAACCTCCAGCTCCTGACGAACCTTCCGCTCCGGACGAACCTGCCGCTCCGGAAGAACCTCCCACTTCGGACGAACCTCCACCTCCGGACGAACCTCCCGCTCCGGACGAACCTCTCACTTCGGACGAACCTCCCACTTCGGACGAACCTCCCACTTCGGACGAACCTCCCACTTCGGACGAACCTCCCACTTCGGACGAACCTCCCGCGCCCGAGGAACCTCCCGCTCCCGACGAACCTCCCGCTCCGGACGAACCTCCACCTCCGGACGAACCTCCAGCTCCGGATGAACTTCCCGCTCCAGACGAACTTCCCGCTCCGGACGAACCTCCCGCTCCCGACGAACCTCCCGCTCCGGACGAACCTCCCGCTCCGGAAGAACCTCCCGCGCCCGAGGAACCTCCAGCTCCGGAAGAACCTCCCGCTCCGTAAGAACCTCCCGCGCCCGAGGAACCTCCAGCTCCGGAAGAACCTCCCGCTCCGGACGAACCTCCCGCTCCGGACGAACCTCCCGCTCCGGACGAACCTCCCGCTCCGGACGAACCTCCCGCTCCCGACGAACCTCCTGCTCCGGATGAACCTCCCGCTCCAGACGAACCTCCCGCTCCCGACGAACCTCCCGCTCCGGAAGAACCTCCCGCTCCGGACGAACCTCCCGCTCCCGACGAACCTCCCGCTCCCGGCGATCCTCCCGCTCCGGACGAACCTCCCGCTCCGGAAGAACCTCCCGCTCCGGACGAACCTCCCGCTCCCGACGAACCTCCCGCTCCGGACGAACCTCCCGCTCCGGACGAACCTCCCGCTCCGGACGAACCTCCCGCTCCCGACGAACCTCCCGCTCCGGAAGAACCTCCCGCTCCGGAGGAACCTCCCGCTCCCGACGAACCTCCCGCTCCCGATGAACCTCCCGCTCCGGAAGAACCTCCCGCTCCGGACGAACCTCCCGCTCCCGACGAACCTCCCGCTCCCGACGAACCTCCCGCTCCCGACGAACCTCCCGCTCCGGACGAACCTCCCGCTCCGGAAGAACCTCCCGCTCCGGACGAACCTCCCGCTCCGGACGAACCTCCCGCTCCGGACGAACCTCCCGCTCCCGACGAACCTCCCGCTCCCGACGAACCTCCCGCTCCCGACGACCCTCCCGCTCCGGACGATCCTCCCGCTCCGGACGAACCTCCCGCTCCGGACGAACCTCCCGCTCCCGAAGAACCTCCCGCTCCGGACGAACCTCCCGCTCCGGACGAACCTCCCGCTCCGGACGAACCTCCCGCTCCCGACGAACCTCCCGCTCCCGACGAACCTCCCGCTCCGGACGAACCTCCCGCTCCGGAAGAACCTCCCGCTCCGGAAGAACCTCCCGCTCCGGACGAACCTCCCGCTCCCGACGAACCTCCCGCTTCGGAAGAACCTCCCCCTCCAGATGAAACTCTCCTTCCACACTCTAATATTGACTTTTTGTTAATCAATTTATATCTTTCGTATTTAATGAGCGAAAATTCAATTTTATCCTTGTATTTTTTCAGAGTTCGTTCATCTCCAGTTTGCGGTTTCCCATCCTTAGCCTGAAATTAATATTGCTCGATATAGATTATTATAACAATAATAATGAAAATGATAATGGTAATGGTAATGGCAATGGTAATAATAAGTCATCATTGCTGCAGTAGCAAATAAAATCTGCAACCACCTGGTAAAGTACAAGATACTCCTAGACAAACAGAAAGGGTGTAGAAAGGTTTCCAGAGGCTGTAAGGAACAGCTGCTAGCGGGTAACACCATCTCATAGATCGCAAAGAAACGGTAGAGAAACCTCTGCGTGGACCACAAAAAGGCGTTTGATATCGTTCCCTACAAATGGATTGTTGAATCCCTGAAAACTCACGGTGTATGCCCAACAATAACAGGCTTCGTGGAAACCACAATGTGGCTGTACCACCCAAGAGGTCACATAAGAACAAGGAACAAGCGGATTAAAAGATAAATTTTCTCTCGCTTTTACTGTTTTGCCTAGCGCTCGCCCCCTTCTTTTGAACTTAAATTGATAAATCTCCTAGAGTTCGTTCGAACTCAATAGACACACTGTATATTACAGGTTCCATATCGTATACATCTTCATATTTATGTGCTTCAGGAGGGCGGTGCCGTGAAAGTAATTCGACAATTTCTCCTACATCCCTGAACTGATTTAAAAAAAATTGATAGGTTATTAGAGACAACTTTATAGTATGGTACTAGGCTATTGAAAACTAAAGAAAATATTTTTTTTTCTTGTGCGAAAATCAAAAAAAAAATTGTTGACTTTTCAATTGCCTAGTTGCCATTCTATAAATAGACGTAGTGGCAGAACCCAACTATAGGAAAAACGTTTCAAATAATTATAGAAGCAAACCACTTAGTTATAGGCAGTCTATATACATAAACAATCGATTTGACCCGCAGCACCTTATTTCAAGTGGCGTCAAATTCAAAAGCCGTCGGCGTATTTTCAAAACTACTGATTTTAAATGTTTTCTAATTGATTAACTTAATAAATATACTTTAAAATCAAACAATAATAATAAAAATAATAATGGTACACTATATAAGATTCAAGATGGCGGCATTTAATCCTATTTTAATTAATAGCTGCGGGATAATTCTCTATTATCAATGCGCGAAAAATTTGTTTCTGTTCGAATTAAAAATACAGAATCGGAATGTTTTACTTTTGGGATTGCATAGTTTCAACGACTTAACCGACCGCCCACAATAAAGGCGTCTACCAGTACCCCAGCAGAGGCAAAATGTGACACGCCCCATAATGTACATCATTGCTTGCTTCGCTCTCGCTTGCTCTTATTGCCGTACCAAAACAAACACTTTCCGATACTGTATATACCTCAAGACCAGCACTACCCACTACACTACGACTGGCATAAATATATAGAAGTTACTTAACACGTATTTTTAACCTTGGTTCATCCTCCCACGATAATGGCAACATCGCACGGAGCCTAGTCAGTTTCTATCCGCTAATCCCATGTTGCCAGGCGGGCTTCGAGTCGGGTGATATTTTGTGGCCTATTGACCAGGGGGATGGGGCTGGGTTGAAAAGGGTACAATGTGGACTCCTCTATGGTCTGTTCTTCCAAATTATGTCAGACTTGTCAAGAGCTAGCTAAATGCTCTTGTAAAACTGAATGCAGCAGTAACCGCTGTAAATGCAAAAGAAGTGACCTTCCATGTACTCTGCAATGCACTTCCTGCAAAGAGATGTGCACCAACAACATAATTCAAAAGTTAGTACTTTTAAATATTTTCATTTCAAATTATACAAATTCTTATTCATTTTTATTTTGTAGTTTAGAAGATTCGGAAGACTGAGGAATACTATCCGTCTAAATATATCTATGTTCCTGCTTTATTGATTTAGTCATGCCGAACAGTGGGGGATTTTGCTATACTTCTGTAAGTCGCTCAATTTTGAAGCCCTCAATATTCATTATTTCCATTACATCCAAAATTCACCACCTAAATACACCCCCCAAAAATGGTGTGTATAATTAATTTACATATATATGATTATTTTACTTCCAGGAAATGCCCAGTGACCTTTTTCTTAAATGCATTAACTTTTAAAATGATTTTGAATTTTTATTTTTTAAATTGTCTCTATTTAGGGGTTTATATTACATTTTTGTACGTGATAGTTTATGAAAAAGTGGCACTTGCACGTCAAAGAGTGAAACTTTTCAAGCATTTTAAGCCCAACCGCATCAAAATCCGTACAAAATTGAGCGACTTTTAAACAGAATTTTGAAAAAAGTATAGCAAAATCCCCACTGTGCGCCGCCATTTTGAATAGTCACCTAAGATTCTGTAAAGTTATTTAATTCTGTAAAAATTCTGTAAAGTTTCAATTCATAGCACAGAACCTATGTTAATAGTTCTGAATGCCGTGTATTACATAATATATTAAAACCAAAAATCTTAAAATGTTATGTCTTTTAAAAAAAGACGCCATTTTGTGAGAAACTACGTCATTTTGGGTTCTTATTTTGAAAACGCTTTGCTTTTAAATTATAAAAGTTCAAATTTGTTATTTTATTTGATTTTAATCCCATTAGTCCTATAAGAAAAAGCTAAGCAGCGCCATTTTGAAAAATTCCGCCATTTTGAATCTGACCCCACCCCCGACAAGGTGCTGCAGGCCAAATCAACCTATTATATGTAAGTAAACTTTCTGCCAAGCGGTGTGCTTCTATCACGATTTGAAACGTTTTTTTGTGTAGCGCTACGACTAAAACCCAGCAATCACACTAGAGGTGGCAAAGCAATGGGCCATTAGATTTATGATTGGTAAAGTGCTGGTAACTTTTGCCAATACCTGAAAAGCGAATAGAAAGTGGTGTTTAACATTATATCATATGTTCTGTAATGGTAAGTTGATCGCCTTATGTTTTTTTGTTATTGCATACTTGGAATTATTTCACCATCGTTGGTACGTTAAATGTATAAAAGTACTCTTTGGTCAATACCAAAAAAGTGAATACAAAGTGCTGTGTAACCATTATAGCTCTGGAAATATTTAACCATCACTGGTGTAGTAAATATGAAAAAGCATTTTTTTGCCAATTCCTAGAAAGCGAATACGAATTACTTGTCTATAATCATTATAACCAACTTCAGACGTTTAGGACAAGATGGGAGGCAGCCATGTTGCTATTTTGATCGAAAAGTAGATCTAGTAAAATTTATATCATTTTTTTAAATGCTTGTCCAAAGTCACACTTTAACTCACTAAATCAATGCATTAACTACTAATGATCATTGTTGATGATCCTGCTATCTTGAAATTTTGCAAAAAAAATATTCAGATTAAATTTTATTACAGGTTCTTAAAATTTAGATATTCCATGAGACCCCTTTGCTTTCTGTGACTAATTTATATAGGTTTACAGTAAAACTGGCTGAGCAAGATCCATAAATTATGTTGGTACAATTTTCTAAAATAATACTTATATATATATACTGTATTATGTAGTGGATACATTCGTCATTCTCTGCATCTATCTCTCTCGAACTATATCTGCAATCCCCGTATATTAGTGTGCTACCATATGTCAAGGAAATAGTAAAATAACAATACTTTTCATAGACGGCACGTGAAAAGTAAGTTAATGCTAGAATATACCACCATTATCATTGGCAAAGTGTGTGATGGCCGAGCGTTGGCCGTAGTTGCACTTTATTCAATAATTTAGCGCTCCTTGCCAGTACTTTCCCAATGATCTAGTGAAGGCATGCCCGTAGTTTTTTAATGATGGGCTAATTATGAGTGTTTGCTGGGAAGATGTATCTAATAGCTTATCAAAAAAATTTTTGAATCGATTCAGGAAAAATTGTCGAATTACGAAATACTTTTCTTAAGCGCAGCACCGCCACCTTTAATCAAAAACCTTAATAACAGTTTGCTCTAAAATGAATATGAAACATATTTTATATAAAAATGAAAATTTAAACTCTTCTTGAGATCGCTCCAGTATTCTACCATGCTATTTTGCAATTGATCCAAAGGGTATAGCCGGAAAAGTTAGGGAAATGTGCCCCCGCACTTACTTAGTTAAAATGGCTTCCAGATGATGCAATTTATAGAGTATATTACACGGTAAAAATTTTAACCCGCTACTACCCCCTACGAAGGAAAAAAAAAATAATATGAAATAAAAAGGAATTAGTGGGGTCAAAAAACAAATAAGGAAGGAAAATCGCGCCATGTACCCCTATATACCAGCGTATTGTATATTGTTCCTCTCTATCTTTTCCAGATCCTTTTTGATGCTACACTACACTGATGAGGAACAATAATTCTGAAACACGTGTCTGTAGCTGCTTGGTGTTTCTTCCTTAGGGTATATGGCGCGATTTTCCTTCCTTCAAAAATAATGTCTTGAATTATTTTTATTATTTTTTTTTTTCGGTTTCTATGCAACCGATCGATTTGAAATTTGGCACGAGTATTGTTTGTGTGGAGATAACTTACTCCAAAAAATAAGGTCATTTTATGACCATTTTAACCATCGAAAAAAAAATATAATTTCTTTTAGAGGACAAAAGGGTGGCTACCCTTCGTGGTATAATCACCATTCTATGATATATTATGTCTTGACACTTCGTGATTATTATACTAAATTGTCAGATTTTTTGCTGTGGTGGAACAATATGGAAAAAAATAAAATTGGGTAAAATAAAATATTTACACATGCATCTTAGTTGTAACAGTTAATACTTATAGCCTTACAAGGTATTGTTGATTATCCACAAACGACCGCGGGTGCCAGTGCGAGGTTGCCAAGTCTACTTTTTCCCCAGACGTACGGAAATTCGGCACAATCTGGCAATACCACTTCTGGAGGCCCCTGGGGCGAAGTATTGACTTTGGGGAAAAGTTTAGCAACGAATGATGTTCATTGTAATTACTGTCGCATTACGACATCTAAAAAACGACGTACTGAACCAGATGAAGAAAGTGAGGGAACGATCGAAGCAGACTTCGACATCTTCTAGCACTACTACTACTAGTGACTCTGACGAAATAATGGAACTACCATTGCAAAGACTCGTTGCTACACATAAATACTGTTGCATATGTGGTGATGATAAAGAACTGACCGTAATATTCACTAATGTGAGACTACAGTGCTATTGAAACAAAGAAATATACATCCCCGAGGCAATCGTTGCTGTAAATTACAGTTGATTAAACATCGCTTTTATGAAGATAATATTACACATCTGGAACCATATGCCAATTGTAGCTCGATTCCTAGATCGGATTTATGCATTCTATTAAATTCCTTAACCCCAATAACAAATCTAAAAGGCTCTACAGACCACTGGGGTTTATCAGAGAAGCAATTATTAACGTTTACAGGCTTAATGATAGATGCCATTTACGAATTAAAGTCACTGTTGGAAAATTCCAGTACAAGAACTTCTTCTGTCCTTGTTTTTCTATTAAAACTGAAAGCAGATAGTAATAATGATAACAGAATGACCTATTACTAAATTGTTCCATATGGTGCCAGCGTGCAGCGCACTTGCTAGGAAGCTGCCTCTTAGTTGTAACAGTTAATACTTATAGCCTTACAAGGTATTGTTGATTATCAAACGACCGCGGGTGCCAGTGCGATGTTGCCAAGTCTACTTTTTCCCCCAGACGTACGGAAATTCGGCACAATCTGGCAATACCACTTCTGGAGGTCCCTGGGGCGAAGTATTGACTCTCTAGGACTTTGGGGAAAAGTTTAGCATCGAGTGATGTTCATTGTAATTACTGTCGCATTACGACATCTAAAAAACGACGTACTGAACCAGATGAAGAAAGTGAGGGGACGATCGAAGCAGACTTCGACATCTTCTAGCACTACTACTATTAGTGACTCTGACGAAATAATGGAACTACCATTGCAAAGACTCGTTGCTACATATAAATACTGTTGCATATGTGGTGATGATAAAGAACTGACCGTAATATTCACTAATGTGAGACTACAGTGCTATTGAAACAAAGAAATATACATCCCCGAGACAATCGTTGCTGTAAATTACAGTTGATTAAACATCGCTTTTATGAAGATGATATTACACATCTGGAACCATATGCCAATTGTAGCTCGATTCCTAGATCGGATTTATGCATTCTATTAAATTCCTTAACCCCAATAACAAATCTAAAAGGCTCTACAGACCACTGCGGTTTATCAGAGAAGCAATTATTAACATTTACAGGCTTAACGGTAGACGCCATTTACGAATTAAAGTCACTGTTGGAAAATTCCAGTACTAGAACTTCTTCTGTCCTTGTTTTTCTATTAAAACTGAAAACAGGTAGTAATAATGATAACAGAATGACCTATTACTAAATTGTTCCATATGGTGCCAGCGTGCAGCGCACTTGCTAGGAAGCTGAGCAAATTGACCATCCTCAGAATGGTATCGTTGGTATATTATTAAGGTTGTAATTAATAACCACAACCCTAATAAGATAGTGTGACAAAAAGCGGTGGTCTGTAGAGCCTTTTAGAGTTGTTATGTTATTGGGGTTAAGGAATTTAACAGAATGCATAAATCCGATCTAGGAATCGAGCTACAATTGGCATATGGTTCCAGATGTGCAACGTCTTCATAAAAACGATGTTTAATCAAATGTAGGCACATTTCGCGCCCAGGGATCCATCAGGGCGACTTAAGTTTACACATAGACTGGACCACCGATAGTAGGTTAAACCACAAAGGTTATAAAAACAAAGGCATATTAGAAATCAATATCACAAGTCAGGATAAGTATTGACAAACGACAACTAATAAACAACTATACCATACTGAGATAAAAAATTATCCATTTGCGTAGCTGACTGATGGAACCCATCCAAGGCTAAAAATGAGGGGAAAAAAATCAAATGTATTTTACAGCAACGATTGCCTCGGGAGATGTATATTTGTTTGATTCGATAGCACTGTAGTCTCGCAGTAGTGGGTATTACGGTCAGTTCTTTACCATCACCACATATGCAACAGTATTTATGTGTAGCAACGAGTCTGCAATGGTAGTTCCATTATTTCATCAGTCACTAATCGTAGTGCTAAAAGATGTCCAAGGCACAAAAGGCTGGTTTTCTTCGATCGTTCCCTCACTTTCTTCATCTAGTTCAGTACGTTGTTTTTCAGATGTCGTAATGCGACAGTAATTATAAAGAACATCATTCGTTGCTAAACATTTCTCCAAGCTCCTAGAGAGTTAATACTTCGCCACTGGGGGGTGAACCCTGGAACCTCCAGAAGTGGTGTTGCCAGATTGTACCGAATTTCCGTACGTCTGGGGAAAAAGTAGACTTGGCAACATCGCACTGGCACCCGCGGTCGGTTGTAGATATGCAACAATACCTTGCAAGGCTATAAGTATTAACTGTTACAACTAAGAGGCATGTGTAAATATTTTATTTTACCCAATTTTATTTTTTTCCATATTGTTCCACCACAGCAAAAAATCTGACAATTTAGTATGATAATTACGAAATGTCAAGACATAATATATTATAGAATGGTGATTGTACCACGAAGGATAGCCATCCTTTTGTCCTCTAAAAAAAATTTATATTTTTTTCCGATGGTTAAAATGGTCACAAAATGACCTTATTTTTTGGAGTAAGTTATCTCCTCGCAAGCAATACTCGTGCCAAATTTCAAATCGATCGGTTGCATAGAAACCGAAAACAAAAATATAATAATTAAAGATATATTTTTTTTTCCACCTTCGTAGTAGCGGGTTAAAATTTTTACCGTGTAATATACTCTATAAACTGCATCATCTGGAAGGCTATACCCTTTGAAATAAAATGGAAAGGTGGCGATAATCCCCTTATTTGGCTCCAGCTGAGCACAAGCGAGTACCACTTTGATTCTTACATATGTCAAAGATTTTACGTTCTCACACATATTTAAAAATATTTGCAGTACTCCCTTGTACTCGGTATAAAACAACCAACCAAAAGCACAAAAAAGAGTATTTTGGATTTGTATCGATGCTAAAAATTGGAACTACGTAAAATGTATATTGTTTGTTGTATCTTAAAATGTTGAGGTTTGAAAAAATAGTAATTTTTTTATATTGCCTCGTAGTTAAAAAAATAGTGATGTGGTTGGGGTAAAAAAGGGCCTTATCTCCCTTTAAGTCTAAGAGAAGTTATCGTGTTTAACGGGTATTCGCATTCGATAGCCCCTATAATTTTGTTTCCGTTTTGTACTAGTCTTATTAAAAACACCTCAATAACGTTTAAAATAAAAATTAATATATCTCTTAATGTACCGTAAAGTTCTTTCGATCTTTGTATTTTTGTGGGCTTAATCAAAATCCTTAATAATATTTTGCTTTAAAATTATAATATGACACAGTTTATATGAAACATGATAATTTACACATCTCTAGTGATCGTATGACTGATATGGTCCAATTTCAGAGAGCATCAAAATGGTGGTGATTAAAAAAATTATGTTAATTCAGATATCAAAAAGTGGAAAAGAAAATTTGTGCAAAATGAATGTATAAGAAATATTACCTTCTCTGCAATAACTTCTAAAGCTACTAAACAAAGGACAAACGGAATAATATAATCCATTTTAAATTTTCAGTTGCTTCTCTAGTTAACGACTTATTGATAGATAACTGCAGTTATGTTGTTGATAAACGTCACACCGGCAGATAGATTACTTTTATTGCAAAGGAACCTCCCTCCTCTTTTATATAAAAAGGAGAAACAATCATCTGGATTGGGAAGAAATCGATTTAATTAAATTTTAATAATGATTTTTCATGATATAAAAAACAATGCAAAATAATCAAATAACAATATCAAATAGCAATAAAAGTTACATAAAAATTTAAATAACATATTTATGACTCAAGTGTAGGAATATCGTTTACAAATAATCTAAGTGGAAATCACTAAATTATTTCTACATAAATACATGTGCGTGATTGACAACACAGTGAATTAAAAGTTTAAATTGGGCGAGGCCTTTTTCATTAATATTTTGCTCGAACGCAGTACACTACGTGGTGCCGTTGAAATTAAATACACAGTCAATATATTTTTTATTTTCATTGTTTAAATAGTTATTCGCTGTCGGCAACGTCCGACTGCAATTTTTATTCGTTTCGTAAAGATCTTGTAACAGGAAACTCGCCCTTGGATTGCGTTTTAGGGGGTTGAATGGGGTGCAACCTCTAAAACTTTGAATTTTAGAATAGGGCGCCAGCAATCCAAAGGTCCTGCCAGCTTCTTGGTTGGGTTGGGTTGGGTGTAGCTCTCAGGGTCGATTTGTAGTGTTGATGAAAGATGTGGCTTCAATATTAGCGGAGAGTTCAGGACAACTGATTATGCCCTGAAGGCTCGAGATGATTAGTCGAGCGCTTGTGCCCTAATGTTTCACTTAAGTCTAAAAGTAAAACACAAGAATTTCGCTATAGAAGTTTAGGATGGTAACAAGCCTAACACTCGATCGTGAATGTCGTTGGGGCGATTCAGTTTTGTTTTGAAAAAATGTTTAGTCTGAGAAAATGTTTGGTTTGATTCCAGTTCACTTAAAAAAATGTCCAGCTTTAAAACTTATTTTATTTGAAATCCGTCTAAAAGTTGAAAAATAATTTTTATTCGAAAAATCGACTGTCCAATCTTAAAACAGAAAAATTAATTTTTAATTGAAATTCCGAAGTTATTTTTAAGAACACGGAAAACAATTTTAATTCTACATTTCGGCTATGTTCAGTTTTAAAACACGAAAATTTTGATTTCATTCACTGTAGCACTATCTGAATATCTTCTGTGTTCAATCGCTATTTGACGGTAAGTCAGTCTTGTAAGCGTTATTGGCACAAGTCATTTAGCGGTGATTTTCGTTCCATCCGCAGTGGAACTTAGTCGTCGGCGAAGCACGTTTTGGAACGTCTTGTGTATGTTAGTGGCGTGTGTGAGTCGGACGAACATGTAAATATTTTGAGCCGGAACAAGATTACCTCCCCCCCGTTTTCGAGGATGCTGAACACGATGGCGGTGTCAGAATTTCTCTTTGGGGTTGCGCAACCCTCAAAACGGCCAAAAACCACCCCCGAGAGGGGTAAAACGCGCTTCACTCGATTTCCCTGCAGAAAATAACCTTCCCCCCGTTTTCGAGGATGCTGAGCACGATGGTGGTGCTGGATATCGCCTTCGACCCCAACCAACCCCTCCACCGGCCAATACTCGCCCTCGAAAGGGGTGAATTTTTTTTTCGTAATATCAGGCAAATTGCATTTCTATCCATTTTCGAGGATGCTGAGCACGATGGTGGTGCTGGATATCGCGTTCGACCCCAACCAACCCCTCCACCGGCCAATACTCGCCCCCGAAAGGGGTGAATTTTTTTTCGTAATATCAGGCAAATTGCATTTCTATCCATTTTCGAGGATGCTGAGCACGATGGTGGTGCTGGATATCGCGTTCGACCCCGACCAACCCCTCCCCCGGCCAATACTCACCCCCTAGAGGGGTAAAACGCGCTTCACTCGATTTCCGTGAAGAAAAAAACCTTCCCCCGTTTTCGAGGATGCTGAGCACGATGGTGGTGCTGGATATCGCATTCGCCTCCGACCAACCTCTCCACCGGCCAATACTCGCTCCCGAAAGGGGTGAATTTTTTTTTTGTTATATCAGCGGGAAACACATTTATTTCCGTTTTCGAGGATGTTAAAAATAGGAAAAATCGTACTTCTCTTCTTGGTTGCAATGCTCTTTCATTCCGGTCCAACTGAAAAATATCATCAAATACCGCAAGTAGGTCTATTGAATGATTGATACATACTTTGATTTTTACAAATAAATAATTGAGAACATTTATTACGATACATGACATTAAGCTTCAATAAAGTGCTACAGGTTCTTCTCTTACATTATAATAATTCATACTTAAAGATAATACGTTATACTACTTAAAGGTAAAGTCGGCTTACACTAAATATATTTTTCGTTTATACCTTATCTCGACTAATTTAACATACGCGTAGAATTACATGGTTGATACTCGTTTCGGGGGCGAGTATTGGCCGGTGGAGGGGTTGGTCGGGGTCGAACGCGATATCCAGCACCACCATCGTGCTCAGCATCCTCGAAAACGGATAGAAATGCAATTTGCCTGATATTACGAAAAAAAAAAAATCACCCCTTTCGGGGGCGAGTATTGGCCGGTGGAGGGGTTGGTTGGGGTCGAAGGCGATATCCAGCACCACCATCGTGCTCAGCATCCTCGAAAACGGGGGGAAGGTTATTTTCTGCAGGGAAATCGAGTGAAGCGCGTTTTACCCCTCTCGGGGGTGGTTTTTGGCCGTTTTGAGCCCAAAGAGAAATTCTGACACCGCCATCGTGTTCAGCATCCTCGAAAACGGGGGGGGGGAAGTAATCTTGTTCCGGCTCAAAATATTTACAATTTTCGGGTTTTTTTCCGACTCACACACGCTACTATGTGGCGGCAGTGTTTATTTGTATAGGCAAGCCTAACTGTAGCTGAGCCGTAGTTGACTTGGCGAACTGACGAACTGTCTAAAACTGATCGTGATAAATACATTTTTCCTTTTATATTCTTGGGGCTGTAAACAAGTTCAGATTTATGGGGTTGTTCAAAAAGGCCCTCTAGGAATTAATTTCCGTCCAAAATTTTATTGAAAAGTGATTATAACTTTTTTAGTTTTTGAAATATTTTGCGGCCATTTGTTAGTCCTCCATGATGTGCTTTATTTTTATTGGAATTAGTGAATAACTTTTTTATTTAAAAAAGAAAAACTGAACTTCCTTGCGGCCATTTAATAGTCCTTAATGGCATGTATAACTCAGGATATTTTTCCGATTGATTTTCGCGCGTTTATTAACTGAATTTTTTGCGAGCTCGGTGACATTTTCCTTAACGATTTTATTGGAAATGGGTGAATAACTTTTTTAGTATAAGGAAAATTTAAAATGTTTTGTTTAGTGAATTTTTAGCGTTCGGTGACAGTCTTATAAGGAAAACCTCAACATCGTTTTAATTTAGAACCGATAATATCACCTAATCTACGTGAATGTCGTTTCAACCTGAGCGACAGACTATATATTGCAGTTTCGATATCTTATACCTCTTCGTATTCTTGTGTGCCAAATCGACACACTTAGTAATATTTTGCTCTAAAACATAATAGTTTACACGCCTCTAGCATTCACCGGATATGGCACAATTTCAAAAGAGAGTATCCTACCATGCTATTGCACATATGTACCAAATTTGAAATAAAAAATTATCGTCCAATAGCGGTTACCGTGTTTTCACAAAACGTTCTACACTTTTTTTTAACGCAAAGGTCAAAAATCGTACAGCTAGCTACAAACTAAATTAAGAGAGATGTCAGCCAAAAAACGAAAAGGATATACAAACATCACAAATTTCTCGTCCAGGGGTCTCTTAGGACATTTTTCTAATACACAAAATCGGACCACGGTTATAGGAGGGTATATTAGTACAATAAAATTATACAAAAAAACTTTGAAACCGAGAAATCAAAAAAAATAATAATAATAAAGTGAGTGTATCGAATTGTTTATTACCCTTTTAGTACAGTCGAATTGATTTGATTAAATTTTTTTCAGCGACAACATTCCACTAGAAATTTTATTGTTGTTTTTATGCATTATGACCTGATTACGAAAAAAATATTTGCGCTCAAAGATTCCTGGTGCCTCAAATGTTATATGCACTTTTTGACGCGTTTTCACGGATTTTCTACTTATCTGCTTAATATATCTTGTACTAGTAATCGAATGGGAATTTTAAAAATACTGGCTAATTTGAAATAAAATTCTTAAAGAATATAGACCTGTCCGATAGGTATAGGTCAATTCGCCATCTTGGAAAAAAATATAAAACACCAAAAATGACCGAAAAAACTTAAAATTGAATATCTTTTCGATAAAGAGGAGTAATTTCAAGTTGGCAAAAATGAAACTTATCTATGGTGAAATATAATGCACCAAACCTAGGCGCTGTAAGTCAAATGGAACCTTCAAAGATGGCGGATGAAATCAAATTTTTAATTCTTCGTCGTGTATCAAGGAGACACTGTGTTTTTTCTTTTCGACTGTAGGTTCGTTTAGGTACTTTATCGGAATAAAGTTCAATTTTTTTATTTTCAAAAAAGTTGCACTTTTTACAATTTTCAAAAATGTATTTTCTTTGATCCTCCTATTTTCACCCAAATTTCATCAAAACAAAATGAAATATACTATTATAAACACAGTTAACAGCCTATAAATGTATGGAAAACTGCGGTATAGTCACATGCTGGCATGTCACGTGCTGCTGCCGCAGCTGTGCAAACAAATTGTTCGAAGATAAAAATTTTAGGTTTTTTCCTGCTCTGCAATTTTCATGTGAAACAATTTTTTCGTAGGAAATACTCATATCGCAATGAACAAAATTACGAAAATAAATTAATATTATATAAAACGGGCAATTTTACGCCCTTTAAAATGCCATATGCTTGTTTTTTACATAGCCTCAACAGAAGCCTAGGCATTTGAAGGAAACAGTTTTTAACACTCTTTTCAAGATGGCGGCAAACCTCACCAATACACTCACTAATGATCCCTTTCACCAAGCCCCAAAAGCTCGCACACCTTTGAGGGGAGGTGGAAGGTGCCTCCGTGGGTTTTCGAGGTGAGTTTTTCCCTAAATCTCTTCATTTTGACTTACTCCATACTTGTTTAAAAGGATTTACTTTTACTCAGAAGGGGGGGGGGGGGGGTGTCAGCCACCGTAGGCCCTTATCTAAGATAGAAAAGCTGAAATAAGTTCACTGCCTAAGTTTGTTTATTTTTTAAGTAGTTTAATAACATAAGTACATTTGCCAATCACTCCTTTTGGGTGGAAGGACATATCACACCTCTAAGGGGTTTTCAAACACCGCTAGAATTTCTTGAAATTTTAGTATGTTGTTGGAGCTGTCAAAAGAGAGCATTTTGTTCAATTGGACCGACCTAGCTGTACAGGGTGATATAGAAAATTCGGTTCAAAGTATGAATTATCAGTTGTGAGACTTCATATTCTAAATTAATTAAATTAGCGTCATACTTTTCCGGCAAAACATGCCTATTATTATTTTGTGTTCAAGAAATGTGCATATATTATTTTAGACAGTGGCGTTTTCTTTTGGGGGGGGGGGGTAGATCACTTATCCAGTGGTCCACCGACAATGATAAAAATTAATGGAAATTCCGAACTACCTGTATGATTATATGTTATTGTCTTAAGAGTAAGCATTTTAAAATAATAAATATGCAGACTAACCTAGTACTTATAACAAGAACATTAACTCAATTAGTTAGGTTTCGTGCCTGTTGTCCTCTAAGACGTTTTATTTTGACAAAACTATGGTCAAAAACAACAACTTTGGAACAAAATAGTAATTATTACGGTATTATTTGAGGCCCTTCAGCCCCATTTGCAGCATCTAATATATAAGTTAATAAACCACATGATGGGTATTTCACTGCTTGCTGGTGTCTCGCATAACCTAAATGCCATATTACACTAGCAACATGAGCACAGACACCAAGAGTTCTTGCATCCACTTGACAGGTACAAAAGGTACCAGTGATAGGATCAAGCTGGACATCATCAACTGGAGGAAGCAAATATGATATAAAAAGACTATGTTTTACAGCTTGAGTAAATCTAGAAAATATTTTTGCTGTTAACAATCCAAGGTCAAACTGTTGAAGTTGGATAATAAATTCGTTATTTGCTTCTCTTTCTGCGGTGTCTTGAATGTATGCTGGAGTTAGTGTTACTTGGTATATGCCAATTCCTGAACAACCTTGTGCCATTTTGTATGCTGACTGTACATATCTGAAGGTTCCGAAAAGTTCACATTTTAGAATCAAGAAGCAATCACATTCTAGTCACAAGAAGTACACATTATTTAAGGCCGGCCTTGTAGTAGCACCAGATGAGTACATTATAGATGTACATGGTCCCTATTTTTCGGATGTACGAAATAATGATGCTGCGGTTATAAGGAACGAAATGGAACAAGATTGCCAAAATATACGACAATGTGTTCGAGATGGTGATGTATCTGTGGTAGATCGCGGGTTATAGAGATGCTGTTGATTTTTTGGAAAACTTACACTTAAATGTCGAAATGCCGCCTATACTTTTAAGAAACCAAAGGCAATTTACTACTAAAGAGGCAAATCTTTCCAGAAAAATAACCAAGACTCGTTGGATAGTGGAGTAGCGAAATGGCCATTTAAAATCAATTTTCAAATTTTTTAGAGACTTAATACCAATGCAGCATTGTTTTCATTTGGCCGACTTTTTAAAAATAGCTTGAGCTCTTATAAATGCATTTAGAGGCTTAATTCAAATGCAGGATGCTAATGAAGAACTTGCTGAGAGAATGTTGGCTATAGCCTGAAAATCGATTGCAGAGAAGAACCGAAATAGGAAACTTTAGCTTACGCCGTGGTAGTGGTCCTTGGATTAATATGGACAATGTTGATGTAGCGTTTCCTATTTTACCTTTAGAATATGTAGTTTCCAAAACATTTGGCACATACCAAGTAGCTGCAGCAAGACACCGCGGAAAGAGAAGCAAATAACGAATTTATTTTCCAACTTCAACAGTTTGAACCTGGATTGTTAAGAGCAAAAATATTTTCTAGATATACTCAAGCTGTAAAACATAGTCTTTTTATATCATATTTGCTTCCTCCAATTGATGACATCCAGCTTAATCCTATCACTGGTACCTTTTGTACCTGTAAAGTGGTGCAAGAACTCTTGGTGTCTGTGCTCATGTTGCTAGTGTAATATGGTACTCAGGTTATGCGAGACACTAGCAAGCAGTGAAATACCATCACATGGTTCATTACCTTATGTATTAGATGCTGCAAATGGGGCTGAAGGGCCCAAATAATACCGTAATAATAATTATTTTGTTCCAAAGTTGTTGTTTTGGACCATAGTTTTGTCAAAATGAAACGTTTTAGAGGACAACCGGCACGAAACCTAACTAATTGATAGTTAATGTTCCTGTTATAAATACTAGGTTAGTCTGCATATTTATTATTTTAAAATGCTTACTTTTAAGGCAATAACATAAAATCACACAGGTAGTTCGGAGTTTCCATTACATTTTATCATTGTCGGTGGACCACTGGAAAAGTGATCTACACCTCCCCCCCCCCCCCCCCCAAGAAAACGCCACTGTCTAAAATAATATATACACATTTTTTGAACACAAAATAATAATAGGCATGTTTTGCCGGAAAAATACGACGCTAATTTAATTTAGAATATGAGATCTCACCACTGATAATTCATACTTTGAACCGAATTTTCTATATTACCCTGTATAGCTAGCTTGGTCCAATTGAACAAAATGCTTTCTTTTGACAGCCCCAACAACATACTAAAATTTCAAGTAATTCTATCGGTGTTTGAAAACCCCTTAGAGTCCAGCTTGGAGGTGTGAGATGTCCTTTCTATATGGATCTATTTTTTCCACAATACAGTTAGCGACTGGGTTTGGAACTTCGTTACATTTCTTCACTTCATTTCTCATAGTGTCTGCAATTGACACGGTTTTAGCAAACTTTTTCTGGAAACTGTCTGGTAGTTCAGTGATGCCTGCTTTAATTCTTTCCAAGTGGTCATTCACGCATTGTATTGCTCCAAAATTTTGTAGACATTTTTTGATGTCTTGATTAATGTTGCCAATAGCGCCGAGGATTTTCTTTAACTGAAACACGAATTGTAATATTAACACGTACATCTGTATTAGAGAAAAATAGATTTTAATAGAGAGAATTAGAATTTTATGAAAATTTTTAGGTTTCACTCATAATATTAAGAAACCGAGGTAGTACAGTCAATCTGTCATTTGACCGGTGAATAATTCCGACAAGGAATTGTTTACTTGTATAATATAGGGAGGTTGTGTAACCTTCTTACCTTAGCTTTGAGGCGCCATCTTGTAAAATGGCTCCTACTATTAAGTAAAATGTCCTCGTAGCTAAACACTTGACTAAAAATATCAAAATGCTCAAAAGATAAACTCTAGTACACAACGTAAGTCAACTACAACATAAGAAAAATTATAGCACACACGTGACTCTAATAATGAAGTTTAATCAAGCTACTTGGACATAAAAAACAGAAAAAGCTAATCTAATTGGGGTGACCGAATATGTTACCAGATAAACTAAAAGCCTGCCTCAGATCAGATTAGGCCCAGGCTAGTCAGTGTTGTTGGAGGCAAGGGCGTGAGTTAGGGTTAGGAACTGACTATTATTTTAGTAAAAAAACAAATCTTGGTACACAAAAAACTCAAAACTTTATGGGCGCCAGGCTTTCTAGTGAAGCCGTGAAATACGAGAAAGTGCTACACAACACAAATAAAACAAGAAGTAATGATAGTATCGATTTAATATCGATTTAAGGTCAATTGTACAAATTTTCGATGCATAATCGAAATAAAAATTGATAAGAGAGTTAAGTTAATATTCTAATATGTACAGTGTGGGTTAGTTAAGGTAGTTCAAGCAAAAAACGAGATCAAAATGATAATAAGTGCGCGATAATGGTGAATGGTGACTCAATGTATCCTAGGGTTCGCGGTAATAAAATGTAGCTGATATATAATCAAAATTTCATACACAAAATTGTCTTAAGCTAGGCAGAATGCTTAACAGAGGTTATGAAACGATATTATTATAAAAAAATTAATTACCGTATAGTCACTGACATAATAATTAACGATATCGCACTCAGATACTGCAGCTAAATACTGAGCAAACAAACACTACTATAAAAGTAACAATTTAGTAGGTAATTTAATTCAAACAGTCTGTTGCTTGGTACCCAAAAAAATTTAGCAATAACTAGCAAATATAAAATTACGTAATAACCAGAAATCTATAATAGGCAAGGTAATGATCATAAATTGGCGATTAATTACGCAACAAATATAAATCGATCATAAATTTATCAATGACATAACACGTAACAACTAATAAAAATGTACAAGTGATAACATTAACTTACTCTACAATATAAACCACACGATAGAATTATGAAATGTAACAAAAATATATACACAAGGTAAAATTGGTAACAACCAAAAGTTACAAAAAAAGGGAAGTGGACGCAAAAGGCGACTTTTGTAGGCTTTGTGTCGACGTCTAACCTCTAATCACGCGGTAAGTTAAATGGAAACTTCCACTACAACGTGATCATAAACACCCTGTATCTTAAAATACATAAAATTTAACACCAATAAGATTAGCAGATGCATAGGGCACTCTAAAATTTTGCTCTTTAGTTAACGCAGTGATTACGTAGCTCGTAAGATTTTAATTAAATCAATAATTAAATCTGGCATCGGCCATTTAAATCTCGCAAATTGTTGGAGGGGTAATAATTAGAAACACATAAATTACTAATATGGACTTAACTTTGTGAACAGCTGAGCCGGTCAGGCGTTCGGAGAAATCCCTCTAGCTGGAATCGGCCGTTTGAAGAATGACACACCTCGTGGCTTCCACGGTCCCGTGACGAGAAAATGGCTGCAGTAAAATTTTGGCTCCTACGTTTGAAAAAAATATTTTCTTCGTGATCCACCCATGTGAATTTAAACAGCAAATAACCATTTATAACGTAGTTCCCAATAAAATTATTAATTGAACGTCGTAACTGCCTCCAAGTAACGTGATTATACAATCGTTGCAACGAGTTCGGCCGTCTTGACTACAAGATAGGTGAAAACCGCATGGCAATTCAGTAATTTAACGATGAAGTAATTTTAGTTAATAATTGGTAATAATGATGGTGATTTACTGCTGATGTGATCTACTGATAATGATCATGTTAATTTGTCGTTAGTTTCATAATTTGTAATTTGTGATAATTTTAATGTGTATTTGATTTCATGATTTTTGATTTGATAATTTGTAATAATTTACAAGTTTTGCAAGTTTTGACTTTTGTAAGCATTGTTCAATCTGAGAACCATCCCATTTCCACTAAAGATATTGAACATTCACGTTGGATTTAACGACACGCCATTAGCTACTGACCTTCATCACCGCGAAAACGTAAAAAAGACCGGGCTCGCGTTGAATTTCTTTCACATCGCCCAAGAGGATGACTTTAGCGCCGCGTCGGCTTTTCAACGAACTACCGGGAAGTTCTACTTCAAACATTAGTTTACAGAAAACGGCTAAGTAGTTCCGTCCATATTACTGAATTTATTATACGTTGGAACAACTCCGCTAGGAGGCGTTACAGATGCGACAATCATTAGCTAATGTTTTCCAAAAATATCGTCGCCGCAACGGCCGCCATCTTAAAAAAAAGAAGGTCGAAATAGGTTTTTCTCAATTATCTTCTTTCCTGTTAGGTATTATTAAAAAATGAAAACAACAACTACAACTTGTTTGCTTTTTAAAAAAGCAATTTGTGCTATTTGGGTAGTGATTAACGTGCAACTTACCTGGTTCCTTAGATATCCATGTGAGTCGTATTTTCCTGTTTGGCCTAATGGCCGATTCGGTACATTATCCCCTTGGCCGGATGGCTGATTTGGCACATTCACCAGTTTACCTAATTGAGAACGGACCTGTGCGCTGAAGTTCGAAGGTTGGTTCATTAGTGTTTCTTTCGGTGTAGCCACCTCATCTTGGATACAGTGTTCAGTGTCCAGCGCTGTATTCTTGATTTCGACTCTAACTTCTTTTATTTTGTTTTGGATCTCGTCTCCTACGGCTTGTATACGTAAAGTTCCCGATTTTATCCTCCCTGGCAGCCCCTTCAGGAATCCATCACCAGAGCTGCTGACACTTACTGATATCCCATCTGATATAGGTTGCGCCTTGACCTCAAAAGCCTGAAATTAACAGTGCTCGATGTAGAATACAGGATGTTTCAGTAAATATAAATAGGCGCAACAACCTTAAAAAATGGTCAGTTTTCGAGTTAAATATTCAGTCTAGTGTGTGCATAGTGCAAGTCAAAATATTAAGATTTTATTTATTTATTTATTTATTTGATTACATTGTCCAACAGTACTTGACCCAACTATAGGACAAGGAGGTACAGAGAAATTCTACTAAAATTATGTTAATCAACAATAGAAGTGTATAAAATAAAAAATGTATCTCAGAGATTCAAATCAAATCAAATATGCTTTATTGTCTAAAAAATACAAAAGATTTTTATTGACAAAGCCAGTCCTTAATCTATGTATAAAAACAAAACATCCTAGTATAAAATACAAACATAATGACACAAAAACCTTTATTTTTGTATAAAACAGGGACTTAGTCTAAAGAAACAAACAATAAAATCAAATATATAAAGTCAATCAAATGTGTCCTGAAAGAATTCATCGACTGAATAGTAAGCTTTACTAAGTAACAATTTCTTTAATTCTTTTCTAAATTTAATTTCGTTGAAAATTTCACACCACATTTTTTAACCAATCATAGGCTTGTTTTTTGTTAAGTTACCATGGCAACCCAAAAAATTTCCGGAAATTTTTTACATTCTGTCAAATTAATAAGTGGAAATTTTTCTGTCATTTCAAATGTCAAAGTAAAGACGCGACGGAGCTGGAGTGCTTTTAGAATTAAATTTATTTGGCGACGCAAAGGAGGATATTCACGAGGATATTATAAGTACAGAAATTAATATGTTAATATTTATTTTTTTGTTTACAAAAATAAAGTTGTGGGTATCACAATAATATATATTAAACTAACAAATTTTATTAACGCATGTAAGTAACATAAATGTCTATGTTTAATAAAATATATGAAATATTTCGACACAATTTTATTTAATTTTAATTTAGATAGTCTATTAAATTTACTTGAAGATATTCTTGGATTCTTCTGAATAGCTTTACATCCAATATTTCTTCATAATGAATATCCTCAACCAATTGTGACAAGTAGGTAAGCTGACGTGATATTTTTTAATGCCTGAATATTTTTTGCACAAAATAACAATCCATATGTTTTAGAACCTGGAGCCATTTGTGTGATATATGCCCACGCACTTTATTCTTTTGGCTGATAATCAAATTTTGTTATGATTAGAATGTAAAAATTAATCTAATGGACGTCTGTAAGTGCGGCAGCCATTACTATCTTGTTACCTTTTATTATTCCATGGCCGCCTAGAAGTTGTTAATTATTGGCTCGGCGACAAGAATGAATACATTCCCTGTGCTCGCATAATATTATCGTATGTAATATCACTAGTGCTTAAAATTTTATCGAAAATTTTTTCGAAAGCGTGTTGCCTGGTAATATAAAGAGTGCAAATTGGCAGTTTATTATCTGATTAAATCCCGACCGCTTTAGCGGGAGGGATTTAATCTTTGATAATAAACTGCCAATTTGCACGAGTTATATTAACTAGGGGCGACTTAGCTTGAGAAAAAATTTTTAGATAAAATTTAAAGCACGAGTGGTATTTGAGGAGAATATTTCACGAATAAATAATTCATTAAGTACATCTTCAATATTATGTTTTCTCATTAACTGCCTTCAGACGTTTTCTTGTCACTTTTTGGAGTTTACTGACCTTTATTTTCAATTTCATCACTAATTTGATATACAGAAATATTTCCAAACCGACTCATATTGTCAAAACAGCAAATCTGAAACAAACGCAGTAGAAACAACGGAGATTCGCTATATTTTAAAATAATCTAGTGACGTTTCCATGGCAACTAGTAAATAAAACGAGTTGAAACCTTAGATATTATAATATATAGATTGGCTTAACACCTTTCAGGCGTTTCTGAGGTGTAATACGACGAGGAACGATAGAGAGAGCACTACTTTAGTACCGATGTCTCGCCCAAATAAAATGTACACCCATGGTTCGGAGATTGACATAGAGAGCGCCATCTAGCGCTACAAGTTATATTCCATAATAAATAAATGTTCATCGACTCATATTTACGTATTTAATCCTTACTTTTAACTTACGAAATTTATGAATTATGTTGAGGTTTGCTTTGTTAAGCAAAGAGAATTTTAAATACAGCAAATTATAATGTTTGATGCACAGCTTTGATTCAACGAGTTACTTTTTGGTAGATTATCATATGTAAGTACTATACATTTTTAGTTTGTTCCAGAGCGAATGTGTACTTGACATTTATAATAAATGATTTGCTTACCTTTGTAACTACGTTATCGAGCTATTGAAAGCTGTGCTTGACTTGTTCCTGTATTATGAGCTATATTAAGTACAATCTTTGTGTGTAATTGTTACCTGATTGAACACTAGGAAAACTGACATAGTTACAGATAGGCAAAAGTTACAGCCTATATATTTCAGACAAGATTCGCTTTGGAATTGAGGTGTGTTTTTGTTTGCTACTACATAATACAATATTACAATTTACAAGGTAAGTACGTTAACAATTACTTAGTAATAAGCTAGAGAAGATATTTATAGATAAAACTTAAAAGCTCGACAAAAAACGTCAAAAAATTTTCGCATATTTGCCGCTGCAGCGACCTAAAAAATTAGAGCGATAAATTTTGCATGTTGGTCCTGTCAAAAGCCGATCTAGCTTGAATTACCACTAATAATGACGTTTGATTGGTGCAATGTTTTGAAAAAAACGGGCTCTCATTGGCTATAGCGTTAATGAGTGAAATAATCAGAAATAAATGATGTTCCACCAATTTTAGTAGACCAAAGTTAATAAAAAATGGAAATATAATATGTTTTTAAGTTATTTATAAAAAGTTCATGTAACTAAACTTGGAGAATGATATGTTATTTCACTAAGAACTTTCTTATTTTATTAAACATATAAATCTTGAAGTAGGTAGGTACTTCAGAATAATTATCAAAAGTAAATGATGTTCCACCAATTTTAGTAGACCAAAGTTAATAAAAAACGGAAATATAATATGTTTTTTTGTTATTTATAAAAAGTTCATGTAACTAAACTTGGAGAATGGTATGTTATTTCACTAAGAAATTTCGTTTTCAAAAACACAATCTAATAAATTAGCGAATTGCACAAACACAATGACTCGATGACAGGTGGTGGAACTTAACCACCCGTTGTTATTCCATGGTTCACTATGATGAATGAATTTTTGTCATTCGTAATAAAAATGTTCAATTTTGGCATAATATTTATAAAATAATGGTGTGAAATTTTCTTACCGAATATCCCACGAGCTTAAATTAATATCCGGAAATTTTTCCTCGTTCATGAATATTTTAAGAAAATTCATGACCTCGAAAAAATTTCCGGAAATAATTTAAGCTCTAGGGATATTATAAGTGATAATTCACCTCAAATTTATAGGAAGATGATGAATATTTTTTTGCTGTTATATAAGATAGAATTCTTTGTCTGAGTTGATGATGGAATGGGGAGAAGGATGTTATGAGTACGACGTGTGTAGTGAACTGGGTTAGCGTTTATCTCATGTCTAAATTTTTATGCATGAGGCATGCAGTCTCAAAAATAAAAATACAGGTAAGTGTCATAATTCCATGTTTCAAATACAGAGATTTACAGCGGTCCCTTACATTAGCCTTACTCATATATTTTATAGCCCTTTTTTGCAGAACAAAGATTTTATTAAATAATGTGAACGACAACCCCAGAAACAAATGCCATAACGCAAATGAGAATTTATAAGTGCAAAATATGCATTTCTGGCTGCACTCAAAGAAATAGTATGGGTAAATTCAACAAAAAAAAAAATGGTTAACTAACAATATCGTTAATTTTGTTAAACTAAACTATATTGATGGTATTTTTAAACAAGAGGTGATTGTTATTTTAATTAATAAAAAGTTGTACAAAAAAACAAACATTAACTTAAAAAATAGATGAATAAGACTATTATTTTTTTCGTCTGACTATTATTTTGTTGAATTCTGTCAAATTAAACTAGATAATAGTATATTTTATTATCGAATTGTAATTCTGACCCAGTATTAGTTCGCTGTATTATTGTAATTGGTAGACAAACCAATATTATTGTCGTCTTCTAGAAGTTCTAAAAGAATTACCATAAAATTTGCTTGCTTACCACGTAGTCTATTACAGAAATGATTACCAGATGACGCCACATACAAATCACTGACAATAATCAATCATGCATTATCTTATACTCTTATGAATTTATAGAAAATTAATAACATGATTGCAATGTTCAAATTCTCTCAGGGATCATCGATATATTTGGATGGATCTTATAAACGATCTCTAATCTTTGGTTTAGGTGGTCTGATGTCTCAATACTGAGATTTTGGCTAACCAAAAAAAACTTCATCATACAATAAAGTGTAGATCAACCTAAAAATTAGTTGGTGAACAAAAAACAAAGTCGTACTATTTAATTGTAGACCAAATTGAAAATGGTTAGTGAACATAAAAAAATGTCATTGTACTATTTAATTTGTTACAAGAACATATGATTATTAAACTACTATTTGTTTACGAAAACAAATAAAGTTGTATGACTATTCTTTTCTGATTGATTTAACTATGAAACTAGATAGGCGCGATTTCATATGCTCTTTTTGGTTGAATTTACCTATCATTTTCTTTGAGTGTGAGTCTAATTTTAATTCATTTGATACTACTCTAATTGCATAACAATTCGCAGCTAATTTTTTACTTAATATTGAGACATGGTTTTCGAATTTTAATTTGTTATCAACATGCAAGCCCAGAAATCTACTTTCAGTTTGATTTTTAACAATTTGGTCTTCCAAGTATACCTCATTTAGGTTGCACTTAAATGTAATAATGTTAGTTTTAGGCACAGGATAACAAATTAGCATCACACCACTCTTTAATCATTTCTAAATCAGTGCTTACAATCTCATGGAGTTCATCAATGAATTTGTCATGCCAGAGTATCGTGGTGTCGTCAGCAAAAAATGCGAAATTTCCTTTAATTTTAGCAGATACCAGATCATTGAAATATATTAGAAATAGTAGTCGCCCAAGGACGGAACCTTGTGGCACACCAGTATTCACTTCCATTTGTTTTGAAACATTACCATTAAAAATAACTTTTTGATTACGCCCAGATAAATATGACTGGAACCAATCCAGCGTTTTACCTCCAAACCCGTATGTTTCTAGTTTCCTTAACAGTATTCCGTGGTTCACGTAATCAAATGCCTTAGTCAAATCACAGAACACTGCTGCGCCCCCCTCTCCATCGTTTCTCTAAAAAAGCAAATATAACATCATTTGTGTTTCTTGCAGCATGAAAACCAAACTGTTCTGCACAAAGTATCTTATTTTGATGCAAGAAATCTAAAATTCGTTTCTTGACCAATTTTTCTACTATTTTTGCTAACGTAGGGAGCAATGATACTAGCCTATAATTAGAGGGTGATTCACGATCTCCACTTTTAAATAAAGGAACAACATTTGCAATTTTTAAACATGATGGAAAAGTTCCTGTTTCAAAAGATGTATTAATAGCCTCCACTAAGATCTGCAAAACATTTTCTGGAAGTTTTAAGAAAATTTTTAATGAGATACAATCCCAACCACTAGTATTCTTGTTCTTAACATCATTGAGTATTTCTCTAATTTCTTGAGTATCAGTAGGTGACAGAAAAAAAGATTCAAGTACAGAAACATTTTTTAAGTACTTTAGGGGATCATGCTTTGGGGTAATTTTATTGCATAATTCTTTTGCTACAGAACAATAAAAATTGTTCATTTCATCAGCGCTCAGAGTACTATTCACAGTGGTATTATTATTTTTCCCCCTAAGATCATTCACAATTCTCCAAGTTTCTTTTTGCTTGTTAGATGACTGTGAAATTCTATCCCTATAATAGAAAGTTTTGGCAGCTAAAATAGTCTTCCTGTAAACTTTTCGGTACCTATTAAAATAAGCAATAAACTGAAAATTATCTACTGCATATTTTCTGATTAAATGCAGGTAACGCATGTTATTAGATGAGACTTTCAGGCCCTTGTAAACCAAGGTTTTTTATTATTTTTTTGTCTAATGGTTTCGATTGGAAATGCCGTATTAAACAGATGTGTGAGTTCTGTGTGAAATATTTCTAAAGAATTATCAGAACCGCTAACCTTACTCCAGTCTGCTTCCGAACATAACTTTGAGAACTTATCATAATTGGCCTTAGTGAAAAGCCTGCTCTGTCGCTTTTTCGCTTTGGGTTTTTTTTTTTATTAATTATTTAACGTCGGCCTATTTCCGCTACCAGGGCCTATCACCGACGCCAGGAGACGAGCTACCCCCAACCTGGAAATTTTGCCGAACCTCTTAAAAAGAGTAGGGATCTTTTACTTGCCTAACATTTAATAGACCAGGGACCGCCTGCTTTACATCCCCTCCGAAGGATGGTATATCCACTACGTAATCCTTGTCTGAAATTACGTAACTTCCGCGTATACACTGATATACAAGCCGCTAGAAGATGGGACGAGAATGCTGTATTTCCCAAGATGGGACCCCATCCAAGTACTTACCGCGCTCGACGTTGCTTCAACGGAATATCGACTGATATTCACATTGAAGTCGCCTCTACGCTCGCCCCTCGCTTTGGGGTTCTTTATATCTAGCGATACTTTACATAGAACAGCCTCATGATCAGACAGGCCTGCATCTATATTTTAACATACTACCGCATCCTTGTCAATATTAGTATATATATAATCCAAGATAGGGGCAGAATGAGGAGTAATACGTGTTGCTCCCTCAACATGCATATCTAGATTAAAAGAAGACAATAAATTCGTTAACATTTCAGTGCCCACCGAAGAGCTGTCCGAAAAATTTATGTTAAAGTCTCCCGTCATTATTAATATGGCATTTTGTGGAAGCTGGTTTAAGAGTGACTCTAACCCGTAAAGAAAAGTAGTTACATCACTACTTGAAGATCTATAGATGCCTAATATATAAAGATGAAATGATTCAAATAACTTATGGCAGATAACAAGACTGATAAAAACAAACTATAATGTTTTTAACGTTAAATAAAAGATGAAATACAAAAAAGGAAAAACAATTGTTCAACTAGTTTCTTTAGTAATATGTTTTTAAAACATTCAGACAGCAATCAATAATGTCTAATGGGTGAGAATTTTAGGATATACGAGGCGTAGATAGGTAAAATACAGACTGTTACGGGACATTGTTCTGAGGATGTTAAAAGAGAGTTTTGACAGTAATATTGGTGCGTCAATAATATTGTTAATGTCCTACAAGTCTGTTATTTTACAATAACTACCCTATTTTGAGATACATTAAATGAAAAATAACGCCCTAGGGCGTTATGAATACCTATAACGGCCTAGGGCATTATAAAATTATAATATAACCCAAAACAAGCAAATGATGATAGCGTTATTGACAAACAGAATGCGTTGCTATGTAACGGCGGCGTTTACAAACAATTTTGATTTGTACTTTCTTTTAAATCAAATTGTTCTGAACATAATAGATGTCAAATTAATAAATTGTAAATGTCAAAAAAAAAATTCGAATTAAATAACAGACTTGCAGGACATTAAACGTTGAAGGCACCACGGGTGTTATAGGATAATGACGCCCTCGGTCGACGTACATTACCTCGGGCCAGAGGCCCTCGGGATTGTACACTGCCGACCTCGGTGCGTTATTATCCTTATAACACCCTTGGTACCTTAATAACTATAATGATTTTAAAAAGAGAGAGGGCATAGCAGGACAAGCATGTAAAATCTGCTCCCAAACAAAATTTTGTTTGTTATCAACTATTTGAAGGGGCTTACCCTAAATATGATTTTCCCAAAATTTCAAGCTTGCAGCCGCTATATTGGAGGAGTGGTGGGGGGTTTTTTGATTTTCGTTTTTTAAAATTTTCTCGGATACCGTTGTACGAAAAAATCCGAAAAATTCTCAGTTGTTACCTACATGTTGGACTATTTACCCATTTTTTTCATAATTTTTAAATCCAAATTTCATATGCAAAAAAAATTTGCAAATTTTTAACACAATTTTTTGGCACTTTAAGAAAGAGCACCACTCTCAATTTTTCATCGTAAATTACTAATTTATCAAGGCCTATTCCCAAATTTTTTCATATTTTTAAAAAATGTGGAAGATAGTTTAAAAAACGAAAAACTGCATTGCCGACCATTCTCTTATACGCGCCTCATTATCATTTGGACGCATGTCTTGTTAACAAATATATACAGTTTTTCCATCGCTTATAAGTGCATTTTTAACAATCTGCCGCCGTTATAGATCATTTTAACAGTTCTTAGGTGCTATATATAACGTTTTTATTACCTACGTTCAAGTATGCCCAGTAATGAAAAGAACGACGTGCGCTCGAGCGGCGCCTCCACGGGACCATCGGAAAGACCAGGTTTGTTCAGAATATCTACCTTTTATGTGTAAAAACCGCTGCCCAAGGAATCACTACTTCCACATCTAGATTTTCTAACCAAGTCTATCACAACGAAAACATTTTGTATGCGGAAATAATTGCTTATGGAACTTCAATATTTGAAATCGTCTACCCCAAAAACCCATTAAACGATATCCCACATCGGTATTGGGATGGGGGTGGTAGTGGGGGTGGATGAACTAATAACTAATATACAAAAAAATAAATTAACACAACTTTAAAAATTATGAAATAATTTTGATTCCATATACGAACTCTTATGACTTATTTAAATTCAGCTTAATATAATTTCTCGAGCTGCTGTTTTGATTATAGTTTAGTAGTTTGTCTTTACAGCAGCCCCGACATATTCATGCGTATAAGAAAGCAAATCTCGAAGACATAAAGAAAATGTAAGCTGGATTTAAATAAATCATAAGAGTTCGTATATGGAATCAAAATTATTTCATAATTTTTAAAGTTGTGTTAATTTTTTTTTTTTTATATTAGTTATTTGGTCGATATTTTGGTGCCGGTTTTTTTTTAAATTTGTAATTTAATTGTATTTTATACTTTTTAAACGAAACATATACATACAACATAGCGTATTATTATATCACGAGTCCCACACAGAACTTTTTAACCTTTAAGCCGACGTCGTCCAATTTTGTATTCTACTAGTCGCACACAGTCTACAAGACCGGTTCTATTATAAATACATTTATGTGTTACATTTAATTTCAATAAAAACTGCATCAAAATCGGATCCCCCGTTGAAGAGATATAAAGCCACAGACAGACAGACAGACAGACATGCAAACATACGAGTCAAACTTATAACACCTCTCTGTTTGGGACGGGGGTTAAAAAATTGAAAATTTTTGAAAAATCCCCCGATCAATGTATCTAATCGTACCAGTTTCATATGACCGAATCAAAATGAGGCCGAAATCATATTCGGCTACCATAATTCTCTGCACATTTTCAATTTTACTTCAATCGGACAATTTCTAGAGAAGTTCAACATGGCGAATTCAAGATGGCGACCAATCATCAAAATCTAATATGGCCTAAAACCTTCTCGACAAAATACTCTTTCAAATTGAAAAAAAAGTGCATCAAAATCGGATCACCCGTTGAAGAGATATGAAGCCACAGACAGACAGACAGACAAACATACAAACATACGCGTCAAACTTATAACACCTCTCTTTTTGGGTTCGGGAGTTAAAAATTAACTAACTTCAAACTTTTGGTTATTTTTTGGTGGTGCGTTAATTTCTTGGAGAAGTGTATATTCATTGCGTCGTTCCTATCCGATATAAAACTTATAGTTTAAACCGAATCCTTCACCATTTCTTAGAATGCAAGTATGAGCGAATACACGATACGATCAAATTATAGTGTTGAAACTAAAAAAATTTGTCCGGCATCTTTGGGCGTCCGCCATATTGAATTTAGTGTGACGTCATTTTATTTTCGTATTCTTCTCAGCAAACCCTTTCATTTGATACCCATATCATGGGGGTGTATAAGAAATAACTGGTCCGCCATCTTAGTCCGCCATATTGGATTTGGAATGACGTCACTTAGCTAACCATGCATTGTCATCCAAGCTAAACATGTATGCAAAATTTCAGCTCAATCGGTTGGGAATAACTATTTTAAAATTCAGTTGCAAGATTTGACCCACAAGAACAAGGCAAGTTGGCGACCAAACATCAAAATCTAATATGGCCAAAATCTTCTCGACAAAATACTCTTTCAAATAAAAAAAAGTGCTCAAAATCGGATCACCCGTTTAAGAGATATGAAGCCACAGACAGACATACAAACATACGCGTCAAACTTATAACACCCCCCTTTGGGGTCGGGGGTTAAAAAATCAGATAACTTCAGAAGCGACACGTGAAGTGTCTGTCGATTATCTTGACTTGAGTTTTTTTTTTTTTTTTCTATTTATTTAACGTCGGCCTACTTCCGCTACCAGGTCCTATCACCGACGCCAGGAGACGAGCTACCCCCAACCTGGAAATTTTGCCGAACCTCTTCCCTTAAGAAGAGTAGGGATCTTTTACTTGCCTAACATTTAATAGACAAGGGACCGCCTTCTTTACATCCCCTCCGAAGGATGGTATATCCACTACGTAATCCTCGTCTGAAATTACATAGCTTCCGCGTATACACTGATATACAAGCCGCTAGAAGGTGGGACGAGATCGCTGTGTTTCCCTAGACGGCTCACCCATCTAAGTACTAACCGCGCTGCACGTTGCTTCACTTGAAGATGCGCGAAAGTACCAAATTATATAGAAATATAATTTACTATTTGTTTAGGCTATAGGCAACCCACTATATTAAACTGTGTGTTTTAAATCATATACTATTCTTTACAAAAATATTGTTTTACTACACTCAAAGAAAATGATAGGTAAATTCAACCAAAAAGAGCATATGAAATCGCACCATAGTTAAATTAATCAGTAAAGAATAGTCATACAACTTTATTTGTTTTCGTAAACAAATAGTAGTTTAATAATCATATTTTCTTGTAACAAATTAAATAGTACAATGACATTTTTTTATGTTCACTAACCATTTTCAATTTGGTCTACAATTAAATAGTACAACGACTTTGTTTTTTGTTCACCAACTAATTTTTAGGTTGATCTACACTTTATTGTATGATGAAGTTTTTTTTGGTTAGCCAAAATCTCAGTATTGAGACATCAGACCACCCAAACCAAAGATTAGAGATCGTTTATAAGATCCATCCAAATATATCGATGATCCCTGAGAGAATTTGAACACTGCAATCATGTTATTAATTTTCTATAAATTCATAAGAGTGTAAGATAATGCATGATTGATTATTGTCAGTGATTTGTATGTGGCGTCATCTGGGAATAATTTCTGTAATAGACTACGTGGTAAGCAAGCAAATTTTATGGTAATTCTTTTAGAACTTCTAGAAGACGACAATAATATTGGTTTGTCTACCAAGTACAATAGTACAGCGAACTAATACTGGGTTAGAATTACAATTCGATAATAGTTAAAAATAAAATATACTATTATCTAGTTTAATTTGACAGAATTCAACAAAATAATAGTCAGACGAAAAAAATAATAGTCTTATTCATCTATTTTTTAAGTTAATATTTGTTTTGTTGTACACCAACTTTTTATTAATTAAAATAACAATCACCTCTTGTTTAAAAATACCATCAATATAGTTTGGTTTAACAATATTAACGATATTGTTAGTTAACCATTTTTTTTTGGTGAATTTACCCATACTATTTCTTTGAGTGTAGATATAAAAATGAACTAAAATATAGAGCGGTGTTCCCTTTCTTTGTGTTATGTGGTAGTCAATACACAACAAGAGCTGTAACATTAGAAATAAATAGATGGTTTAAATATAAAAATACAAGAAAGGTATAACTTATATCTAAACAACACAACTATTATTTGTATAATCTAACGTCTGGGCTTAATAAACTTAAAGATGGTAAATATAATGTACAGTGTGTACCAAAATAAAGTGTGTTTAATTAGATTTTATTAAAAAATGCATAAAAGTCTAATGCAACGCAACAACCTTGAAAATTTTAAAATTTTCGATCGGCGCTGCGCATTTTCAGTTTTATTTTTCTTATTATTATCATCTACCTATAAGTCAGCAAAACATCTCTCAAAAAAATCCCCTCTGCGGACATAAATAAACATATTTTCCAAGCTCTAATGTCACCCAATGAAAACTACTTTATTCGGAAACGATGAGCAGGCCTAGGAAGGCTTGTCCCGATTTCGATAATCTAAAAGGTGGAAATATATTGTAACGAGTAAGCACCCCTTGGGGATAGGCAGCACAAAATACATGTTGTACGTTATGCCATCTGTGAGGCAGTAGAAACGTTCTGGATCATTGAAGAAAAGAATCGAAACTTCTAGAAAACGCTCCCGTCGTTTCTAGAATAGTTTAGGAAACAATTGCTAGGATATATAAGGCCGTATTCTCGGCGGGAAGGGGAAATTTGGAATTGACAAGTGAGGTTAAGACTACAAAGTGAATAAAAAGTGATAAACATTGTTAAAGACTATTTTTAGTTAGTAAAGTGTATTTAAGTTAATAATAGTATTGTGAAGTATCCAGTAAATTATTTAATAAAGTGTGCTAGTGGTTATCTCTTGTTATAATTTTTGGGACCCACGGAATTTGCAAGGGCGGTTTCCTAGGAAGTGGAAACACGTCACAATATGTATAAAAAATTCTGAGAAAGAACGAAAAAAAATTTTTTCATCCATTTTTTTCAAAATTTTGAAATTAAATCAAGCTAGAAAAAAATAAAAAATACAGATGGATAGATCACGTATTTATGAACAAAAAATGTCCTAACAAAATTTATCGTTAAAGCCACGGTTTTCCCGGAAAAAAAAGAGTCAAGTGTAACGTTATAACTCGGAGCGAGATCCATGCGTTCGCGCGCTTGAATACGCATGACTGTGACACCAACGCATTGAATGTCACTAAATCAGAATTTGTTCAATCTGTATGAGTGTTGGTTCATTTAAAAGATGGAAATTGTAGCTTTTTGATGCTTTTTTGTTTTAAACAATACAAGCAAAGGATGGATGGAAAAGACCTACTTATATATATACAGGGTGTCCCACTTTTCACGGTAACACCTTTGTAGCTCAGTTATTAGTCACCCAATTTTAACCAAGTTTGGATGGGTATCAAAGACCTTTATTATACCTTTTTTAAGTAAAACAAAACTTATTTCAGTCATTGGCGTGCATTTTTATTATGAGAAAAATGGTCGATTTTTCGAGAAATTATATTAGGCATTTTTTTGTTGAAAAACTAATGCAATATTATTGATCAGCATGCTGTAGAACCGCTATATCCAGAATTTAACAACATTTTGATTTTTGGTTTTTGAATTACGGCCCACTTAAAATTACCTATTTTAAACATTAAATATAATCAATCGTCGCAATAAAAAAAACCGCTGCCCAAGGAATCACTACTTCCACATCCAGATTCTCTATCCAAGTCACTCACAACCAAAAAACTTTGTATGTGAAAATAATTGTTTATGGAACTTTAATAATATAATATTTGAAATCCTCTACCCCAAAAACCCATAAAACGATACCCCACATCGGTAGGGGGGTGGGGGTGGTGATAGGGGGGTGGTAATGGGGGGTGGATGAAGTAAAAAAAATATTTTGAGGTTTCTGGTTCCTGTACATACACTAAATCACAATTTTTTTTTCATCCCCTTTAATAAGGAGGTGGGGGTGGTAATGGGGGTGGCTAATGCCAAAAATTTTTTTGAGACCTTAGCTTGTCTTATATATACTAAATACCAATTTCATGGACTCTTACTCTGCTTGATTTACCCATTTACCCCAAATTTACCCCAATTTACCCCCCAACCCTTCGACGGAACAAGATCAAAATATAATCTAGTTCTAGATCTCGTTAAAGTACATATGTGTACCAAATTTCAAGTCAATATCTTAAACGGTTCCAGAGTAAACGTGCGCACAAAAAAAAGTTACAGACAGACAGACAGAAATTTTGTTTTCGCTCAAACCTAAAATCTCGACGTTTCATGACATTTTAAGCCTATTTGGACAATAAAAATTTTTAAAAATTTTTTTGTCGTTACTATACTTCCACTGGACGTGGAAGTAATATAGAAAAAAATAAAATTCCGTCGAAAAACTCTTTCTTCATTGAGAACTGTTAAAAAGTATATAATACACTTCATGATTATTATGGTTCATTAAGTTGTAGTAACGTGGATTCAAAAAAAGTTCATCTTAAATCATTTTAATTTCCTTGCTGATAATTTTTTTGATAAATATACTTATATATTGGAGGCTGTAACTTGCTGAGAACTTGACCCATTGGAAAAAATAAAATATCACTATTCACTAAGAAAAATGTTAAAAATGTGTAATCAGAAAGAGAAAAAAGCTTTATTTTACTCGATAGAACAGCTAAGAATTTTTCGAGGTTCCATAGTATGCATATAACCGTGCGCTGGCCGCACAGAGTGACAAAGTTATCACTATTTTTTCCAGGAATACCGTGGCTTTAGCGATAAATTTTATTAGGATATTTTTTGTTCAGAAACACGTGGTCTATCCATTTGTATTTTTTTATTTTTGCTACCTTGACTTAATTTCAAAATTTTGAAAGAATGGAAAAAAAAAATGTTTTTTCACTTTTTTTTAATGTTCTGCATCCGAGCGACACATTAAAAAAAAGTTATTCAGTTTGCAAATTTTTGTGGGTTTCGCTATAAAATGTTCTCTGTCGTCTGGGCTATAATATCAATAAAAGTTGTATCAAATTTAAGGCAAAAATGATCAAAGCAGCGAGGCTAAAACTTTTTTATGTTTATAGAGTGTATGGACGATAAAAAAATGCGAACTTCCGTTTTCCGTTGGCCGTAGCTGCGCGAAATCGAATGAAGTCGCATATACGCCCGACGTGCTGGGGCGGCGGCGCGCGGAGGAGAGATGCTGGATGACTTAGTTGCCTATGGCAACGACATCGAGTGTATCCGAAGCCATGTAGCATTTTCAGCAGAAGGTGCAAATAAAAATATAATTACTAGTTCGTAAAAAAAATACTTTTCCGCATTAGTATCAAATTCAGGAGTCTTGTTCTTGGACTATAATAGGAGGCATCTTGTTTCAAAAAGCCTCTAGGCATATTTAATGGACCGTACCCTCGATACCTAAAGGAAAAGCGAGAGGAAAAGTTAATTCGAAATTCACACTCCGTTGTTTAACGATTCAGAACTTTTACGTCTTGTAAATAAGTTTCAATAAATCCGAAACCCAAATATTTACCCGGCTATAATCCAAATCTAAAGCATACAAACGCAATTTGCTTGCTATTCGCCCCGAATAAAATATTAATCTTTTGGTTCTCACCCTAATGCTTTTAAATAAGAACTTTCGGATTACCGGAGATGATTTGATGAAGTCTATTAGGTCTGGCTTATTTCATAAGTCGTTAGACAATGTTTTAAATGATAGGCTATATTAGTGTGGCGAAGATCAACCTAATGGACCATTTTAGGATGACGTCACGAGAAGTCGGCCATATTGCCTGAGGGACAACCAAACTTTTTATTCCATTGTAAACAAAGAAGTAATCTCAGTTTTGAACGTGAAATAAAAATAAAATACCATCCTTTTGTGCGATAAGTTGCGATTGTGAGATAAGGTTTATTTTGAATGTAAAAAAAGTTTAGGAGAAAGGTAAAGAAAGCATTTTCTGGCGGAGTCTATTTAATACTACATACGCATAATATAACATGCTTATCAGTGAAGTCAGGCACTTAATTATTTAAATGTAAACTTGCCTTGCCCATAACAATGAATACATTTGAGTTTATCTTTCTTGCACAAACTTCTTGCATAAATCCAGCCTCATAATATTTATACGGTTGTAAAGATTTGCATGCCTTTAACTGCTGGCCTAGGTAGAAGCTGTGAGTCAACACTAAGTAATTTACCATATCAATTACGGATACACAAGGTAAAAAACCGCTGCCCAAGGAATCACTACTTCCACATCCAGATTCTCTATCCAAGTCACTCACAATGAAAAAACTTTGTAAGTGAAAATAATTGTTTATGGAACTTTAATAATATAATAATTGAAATCCTCTACCCCAAAAACCCATAAAACGATACCCCACACCGGTAGTGGGGTGGGGGTGGTGATAGATAGATAGATAGATACATTTATTTTCAACAGATATACACATACATTATAAAAACAATATACATACATATTTGAAGAAGTAGGTCAATCAAAAGAAAGTATAAAATAGAAACAGGTTGATATAAAATAGACAGTACAAATTACATACTACAATAGGTAATACAAATAACATATTAAAATAAACATTACAAATGACATACTAAGTAGAAAAAAATTCATTCAATGTATAGCAGTTTTTTTCTAACAGATATTTTTTAAGTTTTTTTTTGAAAATATAGTGGTTTGTAGATTCTCTTATTTCTTACGGTAAGTAATTAAATAATTTGCAGCCATTATATTGAATACTTTTTTGGTATAAGGAGGTAGCATGGGTGTCAGGTTGAAGATCCAATTTATGGCGTGTGTGGCAGAGATAGAAGGGTGATAGTGGGGGGGGGATGGATGAAGTAAAAAAATATTTTGAGGTTCCTGGTTCCTGTACATACACTAAATCACAATTTTTTTTCATCCTCTTTAATGGGGGTGGTAATGAGGGTGGCTAATGCCAAAAATTTTTTTTAGACCTTAGCTTCTCTTGTATATACTAAATACCAATTTTATGGACTCTTACCTGCTTGATTGACCTATTTACCCCAAATTTACCCCAATTTACCCCCCAACCCTTCGACGGAACAAGATGAAAATATAATCTAGTTCTAGATCTCGTTAAAGTACATATATGTACCAAATTTCAAGTCGATATCTTAAACGGTTCCAGAGTAAACGTGCGCACAAAAAAAAAGTTACAGACCGACAGACAGACCAACAGACAGACATTTTTTTTTCTCTCAAATTTAAAATCTCGACGTTTCATGACATTTTAAGCCTGTTTGGACAATAAACATTTTTTTAAATTTTTTTGTCGTTACTATACTTCCACTGGACGTGGAAGTAATAGACAAATCTCCAGTCTCCACTCCAAGGGTGTATGGGTCAATATTGCCTATTATTTTGATTTTCTCATCATAGCGACACTTTATATCACCCATAGGGGTTGAATAATATTCACTGCAGGACATTATTACGAAAACACACACAGTTTCTTAAGAAAAACTAGAAAAAAATATATAAAAAACCGCAAAACCGCAAACTGCGTTTGGTTGTCTCTCAAGCGACTTGTCAAAACCACGTGACCTAAAATGGTCTATAAATATATTAGGTTAGGTTAGGTTAGGTCACTGATGGTGGGCACTTGCTGCATGCAGTTAAGTGGGATATGAAGAAAAAAAATCAAACATATTCAGATGTCTGTGAAACATATTTCACTTACATGAAAAACCATTATGAATCCGCTAGTGTTGTTTTCACATGATGATCATGACAGTATCAAGAGATCCGAACATCTACGCAGGTACAAACATTGTACTCCTCAATTCCACATATCATCTATTCCAACCAAGAAAAATTTCTTTCCAATGTGGAAAATAAAAAGCAATTGATCGAGCTGCTTAAAAAAAAATTGAGCACAGCAGCATTGAGGTAAGACAGTCCAGTGGAGATGCTGATGTACTAACAGGAAAACATGGCTCTGCCATTGTTTGTCAGGATACTGATATTTTAGTATTGTTGACTGCGACAGAACCTGGACTGCGCCACACCACACACGTATTCCAAACAGCTACAGCAACTCACTGTGAAGTAGAAAAAGCCGGAGAGACTTTTTTTATATATTTATGGCTTCAAAGATGGGAAACATACGTTAGATGAACTAAGGTACGTAATGTTCCAAAGATCACTCACTAAAAATGCAGCACAGCTGGAATCACTTCTTCCTACATCAGCAAGTGCTGCACAACATTCATATCTTACCTTCTATCAAGTACAGTTGTGGCTCGGGAATAAACTGGATACACAAGAGTGGGGTTGGGTCGTCGTGGCAAGGACAACCCTTGACGCTGCTCCAGAGGTCATCCTTAAGTTGATTTCCTGTGCCTGTGGGGGGAAATTACTCCACTTCTCAGTGCTCCTGTGTAGAAAGCGGTGTGGAATGCTCAATTTTGTGCAAAATTTGTGAGGGAGAGGTCTGCATGAACAGTTGCACCGAAATTGCAGTTTCGTCAGACGTGTTTTACCGATATCAACAGAGAGCTTTGATGAAGATTCAGACTTTGATGGCGTCACAGATCATGATGGCGAAGGGTATAACATGTTCGATGAATAAAATACTTATTATCAAGTACTACATACTTCATATAAAAATTTTGTAGGTACTACATTAATAGAGTACATCTTTTTTCCTTCTTAATAAAATCTCTTGCGTTTTATCGTATTTTTTTTTATTTTTAGAATAATTTCTTATTCGTTGAGGGTTGATCCTATCGACTTGATTTCGATTCAGCATGCAAAATAACATAGAAAATGACTTCCTACTTTCAAATTAGTACATTTTCATCCCCCCCCCCCCACAACTTCATTTCCACCCCTCCAATTTTTGGGGACTCTTTGGATTCTTAAACTACATGTCGAATAGGAGTTATAACCAAAGTTTTATGAACGGACTAATTTTTATTTAGCTCAAACCCTGTTTTTACTGTACTAGTATGCTGTATGCTGACGATGCAAAAAAATTTTACCGCAATAAATTCGGTTACAGAATAATCTATTAAAAATAAAAAAGTGGTGTGATGCAAATAGTCTAAAAGTTAAACAAATAAGTAAATCTTATTAAACACACTGATGCGTGTGAGTAACTTAGAATGAAGTGACAGTGACTAATTTTATAGTGTATTCTTTTTAAAAAAATCTGGTGGGTACATTTTTATATTAAAAGCATAAAAAAATAATAGATCAGTTTCAACTTTTCTTCAAAAAAAAATATTTTAGCAAAAATTACCTTAACTGACATTAACAAAATTTTACATTAATTTTGTCAGCAATTTATGCCCCATATTTAATAGTATATTATTCAACGAGCGGTAATGTAGGTAATAACTCACGCAGATGAAGTTTACAACACGAGCCGCAGGCGAGTGCTGTAATTCATCAAGTGAGTTATTACCATTTCCACAAGTTGAATACTATACTTTATCTATGATTATAACAATAAATATTAAAATGAGAAAATTTTGTTTAAATTATCCAGTTTGATTATTAATAAACTTAACTATAAAATATAATTTTTGTACACACTTTAATATTTATTCTGCGATTTTTCGGGTAATAAATTATGTATTGTAGCTACAAGAGGTGTAATGGACCAAAAATTTTGCAATTTTGGAATGGTATTTGAATATTGAGTTCTGCTTGTTGTAAAGCTAAGGTATACCAAAAATGACTTGATTTGGTTTTCTACAGGGTGTTTTATAAGCAAAGTTGTAAAAATCACGACTAATAAAGTACCTTTATTTTTCAAACTATGAAAAAATTCCACTAAGAAAAGTTATTTAGAATGCAATTTTATACCTCTATGCCAAATTTCAGGAATATAAAATTATTTTTTGAAACTTTCCATTTTTTCAATAAATTAGTATACGTCGGACATAATGTCTCTGGCATATAGCGACTTGCCTAGCAAGTACCAAAAGCGGCGACCTTTAGCCATAGTGGGCTATACTCACTGTTAACGAAATAGGATTTGAAGGAAACAACTACTCAGCGGGCAAATACCCCGACCTGCATTGAATTATACCTTCAAATCGTGATCGGTAGCCAAATATCATTTGTCTGTTCCTAACCAGACATAGACCGGTTTCGAACTTATTAGGTTCTCCTCAGTATGCCCTAGGTTATAGAACAGACAAATCAATCACTTTCTCAAGTTTTTTCGAAATAAAAAATATCCGTACCACAAAGAAATATCGTACATAGTAATTTCTTATGTAGAATTGTTCACTTTATAAAAACTATGTCTGGTCTGGTTCTACGCTGTTTTTTTTTTTCTCGAGAACGGAGAGACTTTTATGGTCTATTTCGCTCCACTATTAATCTATTACAAGGGCAACGTCCATAAATGGAATTAATTTAAAATGTACATACACTAGCGCTGTGGCGTCTCCTGTTAAATGACGTCTCATTGTTTGCGTGCCTAACGGATTTATTACAACTTTTATGTTGAATACCGTTTGTAAAAGAAAAAAATAAGGAAAATTCCTTTATACACTGAGTTTTGTATTAGGTAAATAAATATTCTAAAAATACTAAATTTATATTTTTTGCAAGGAGCCTATTTAAGATGTAGTATCAAAAGTACCAACACATCATTTGCGAAGTATCAAATGCAATGTCTAAAGTGTCTAATTAATTTGATTATTTACCGATGCTCACCAGTGCTTTATTAATTTCCATTTTTTACTTAACTTATTGTTTCAATTTTATATAAAGTTTCTAGCTTGAGAACCACAAAAGGTTTAACAATTTGCATTTGCTTGAAATAATGATTTAGGTAGCCAGCTATACGTAACTTGTTACGAAATAGTCTAGTTGTCTGCATGTTTGACTTTCATTGAAATGTAAAACAAAATATATGGTGTTTGGCAGAGGGTGTGCCAAACGGGAATGGTGGATAGGTGGGGCCATTTAGAAGTTAGTTAGCCCTGATGACCTCTATCCAAAGTATCACCGTTTTCCAGGTATTATTATTATATATATTTTTTTTAATTTTTGGAAATTTACCACCAATTTTCTCATGTTATTTAAACAGTTCTTATTGTATGTGGCATACGGTTAAAAATGGCATTAAAGGGAGAAGATTTTGAAAGCATTTGAACATCTTGATATCTTTTCGTTTTTTGCAAATGCAAGGGAAAGTTGAACTTTATGATCCTTTCTACCAATTCTGGGGACTCTGTTAGCTCATAATATTTTTTTTTCTTTAATTATCAGCGTCTCATATGATTTTGTTAGAACAGACACATTGCAGAAAATAATAAATTGTTACAACCATAAAGAAAATTGTTAGACATGCTAGGCTGATTTGAGGGAAATTAAAAAAAGAATAATAATAATATCTCAAACACGGTGATACTTTGGATGGAGGTCATTAGGGCTAACTAACTTCTAAGTGGCCCCACCAATCCACCATTCCTTTTTGGCACACCCTCTGCTGAGAAATGTGATCAAAGATAGGATAAATTAAGTTTAGGGATAGTTAAATTAATCAAATACAGGTCTCCCACTGCTGTTGGTCCACTGTGTAAGTATACGTTAATTATCGAAACTTCTAGCCTTATCAACTTTGAGAATTTACACGTCCTACTAGCTTAACGATAAAGCTAATCCTATAATTTTGATTTCTTTTACCCCCTTCATTTCTGGCATCGAAAAAACTTATAAATATATAATTACATATTCCTAAACTTTCATAAGCTCCAACTTCGTCCACTTTTTATGTGAATAACACGAAAGTTTGCTGCTGCCACGCGAGACTCACGAATATCGATTTAATCAAATACTTATTTTTTTATTGCTTTTAAAGATCTTACTTTCACAGACCTACAATTTTCTGTGACCTTTCGTGTGTAATCAGTTGAATTGTACTTGTATTAATTTTCCTGCTAAACCAAGTTGATCGTAGCAGGACTTATCGGTATTGTTCATTTAATCATTTGGGGTCGTCAGGAAAGAAAGCGTTTTAAAAAATGACACGCTGTTCTAGCTTGCATTCTCTCCGTCTTTTACCCACTTAAACGCGTATTTTCGAAACCGTTCTTAAGAATTATTTTATTGCATATTTTGAAAATTTAGGTTTCAAATAGTATTGGCCTCCATCTACACTAGTGTCTAGCAGTGACACAGTTGCCACGAAGTCATGCAGGGTAGCCGGTGGTAATGCATTTATTTCTTTTTTAAATATCTGCGCGAAGCCAATTACGCATTCTACAGTTCATACACCTTCTGATCTCACCATTAATGTTTGCCAATTGGATGAGGATTCTTTTGATATCAAACACGAATTGTAATATTAGCACATGCGTCCTACAAGCCCCTTATACGCTCAGAGATTGGCTATGAATCTGACAAGGTGATCCATAAGTAACGGTCCATAGAGCAACAGTGAATTTGTGACATTAAAATATTGTGATTTACCTTAGCCCAAAAGTTGATATTAACAGATATATCGGGTGTTAAAGTCAATATATTTTTGATTTTCTCACAACACTTTGGAAGTTTCTCAAATGTTGATGTTAAAATTGGTGAATACAGGCCAAGCAATAATAGGGGGGTCAGAACTGTTTTACCTGGAAAAAAATGACCTTAGCTACACACATTATTTCCGACCTTGGCAAGCCGCCTTAGTTTTTTGACCATATCTGTCTTCCAGTACCTCCTAGACAAAAAATCGTCATTATAAGAATTGTAGAAAAGGAGATTCTCTACGAGTCTTGTAGAAATAGTTTTTCTGTGGGGTCAATATATTCAGAACGACATTAATATAAAAGAGGGAGGTTGCAGTAAAATTGTACAATGCTTCCTTAACAGCGTGCATAACTGCTTGATATTGTTTACCTATTCAGTAATTATTACTATAATCAATATAATCAATTTAAGAAACGAGGTTTGTCTATTTTCCGATTTGGCTCAAAAATATCCTGAGCTAAAAAACCACAGCAAAAACCTCAATAATAACTACAGACAAAAACTAATTTCAGCTAAACAGAGATATTATGATAATAAAATTCTAGAATCAAATAACAAAACAAAAACCATGTGGAATATTATATCGGACATACAAGGCAAACAAAAAGTAAAAAAAGAAATAAAAATTGTAGAAAATATTATTCAATTATGTGACAAAACAATCGCAAATAATTTCAATAATCATTTTACGGCCAATCTTATGACTAATAATAATACACAAAAAGATTTTGACTTCCTGAATGCTAATGTACCATTAGGTAAAACTTCTTTTTTTCTTTCACCTATAAGTGTCCAAGATGTCCTCTCTTTAATAAATAGACTTAAACCATCTCATTCTACTGGCTATGATAATATTTCAAACAATCTATTAAAACACTGTAACTATTTAATTTGTCAACCGTTAACGTACTTAATAAATTTGTCATTTGAACAAGGAGTTTTTCCAGACAAATTAAAGCTTTCAGTTGTGTGTCCACTGTACAAAAAAGGTGATCCAAATATATATGGTAATTACAGAGCAATAACATTATTATCTAGCCTCTCCAAGCTCTATGAGTCTGCCTTAAATGATCAGTTGGCCACCTTCTGTATGCGAAATAATATAATTTCCCCAGTCCAACACGGTTTTGTAAAAAATAGAGGAGTGGATACAGCACTAAGCAATTTTCATATACATATCATTAATGCCCTTCATAAGAAAATGTGCCCATTTGGTTTATTTTTCGATTTTTCCCGTGCATTCGACTGTGTAGATCATCAATTACTATTAGAGAAACTGTATAGATACGGAATTAGAGGGCCACCTTCAGAATTTATAACGTCTTATTTAAATAATCGCGATAAAATAGTGAAAATAAATGATACTACAAGCGACCTTAGAAAGGTGACCAGAGGCGTCCCACAAGGCTCTGTTTTGGGTCCTCTTCTATACATAATTTTTGCCAATGATTTGGTTTATTTTTTGAGGGAAACTAATAATTTGCATACCGTATGTTACGCCGATGACACAAACTTTTTAATAACGGAATCTGACAGTATCCTAGCAAAAACCTCCGCTGAAGATATTTACAAGATATGTATACTTTGGTCCGAAAAGAATTTCCTTGAATTAAATGAGGATAAAACAATTTTAGTGGTTTTTAAGCATCGAAACTCTCAGGGTAATGTAGATATACAAAGTTCTGGCAACTTTAACTTACATAGTTCAGTTACCTTTGATAGCACTCTGAAATGGGACATACACATTGACCAACTGTGTAATAAACTTCGGTTTTGCTGCTATGCATTACGTTCACTGGCAAACCACTGTAGCCAGAATATTTTAATTAGTTTATATTATGCAAATTTTCATTCCCACATGCGATATGCTGTCATTAACTGGGGCACTAGTAGTTACTGTCGACGCGTTTTTCTTCTACAAAAATACGCTTTGAGAATATTATCTAAGTTATCACAAAGAGAATCTTGCAGACCTATTTTCAAAAAATTAAAAATACTAACTTTAAGATTAGAGAATATTATTTAGGTATTATGCAAATCACAACTTACACACTTTTTTATTTATTTTGAAAATACCTACTTTCTGTATATTGTTGCCCTAATCTGGGCACGCTAATATACTAGTTAGGTAAATACTTTAAAACACTCATTATTGGAGAACCAATCAAAACAACTACTCTTCTAGCTAATACTAACGAAGTATTGAATTACATGATAGGATTCTTAGCATTTTAAAGAAAAAAAAATATATTGAAAATACTTAAATCATTCATTTACATTTAGTCATTCACACCTTTTTTATTTAATATGAAATTATCTACTTTCTGTATATTGGTACCTTAATCGGGTCACACTAATATACTACTTAGGAAAACACTTTAAAACACTCATTATTGGAAAACGAATCAAAACAACTACTCTTCTAGCTAATACTGATGAAGTATTGAATTACATGATAGGATTCCTGGCATTTTAAAGCAAAAAAATATATTGAAGATACTTAAATTATTTATTGAAATTCAGTCATTCACAAGAATTGTTGAACCTTACATTCTATTTCAACTCTAGAAAAGTTGTACAAGTTTTTTCGAACTCGTTAGTTCTCATAAGTAGAGTATAGAAACATTCATTCATTATTTACAAGCCTATTCTTGATTTATTTTTTATCATTAATTATTTTTTATTTATTTGCTTTTATCATGATTAGAGAATATTATTTAGGTATTATGCAAATCACAACTTACACACTTTTTTATTTATTTTGAAAATACCTACTTTCTGTATATTGTTGCCCTAATCTGGGCACGCTAATATACTAGTTAGGTAAATACTTTAAAACACTCATTATTGGAGAACCAATCAAAACAACTACTCTTCTAGCTAATACTGACGAAGTATTGAATTACATGATAGGATTCTTAGCATTTTAAAGAAAAAAAAAATATTGAAAATACTTAAATCATTCATTTACATTTAGTCATTCACACCTTTTTTTATTTAATATGAAATTATCTACTTTCTGTATATTGGTACCTTAATCGGGTCACGCTAATATACTACTTAGGAAAACACTTTAAAACTATCAAAAGGATTATTTTAAATAAAATTTAACACCTTCAAACAAAAATATAACTAAAAAGGAAGTGTTAATAATATTTTCTTCCTAAATAAGGCAAATTGACCACTGTGCGACGCGACATGCAACTTACCTTTTGTAATTCAGCTTCGGAACGTAGTATATTTGTGTGAACTTTATCCAAGCCGCAATTTGCATTGTTATCGCATGGCGGGCCCTGGGAATTCACTCCATTACCATTACCATTTGCTCCAAAGTTCTGAGTTCCACTACCACCTTCCTGTCGTGGAAAATTTCCGTCTTCTGACGAACCTCCGTCTCTTGGCGGACCTCCCGCATCTGACGAGCCTCCGGTACCTGACGAACCTCCGTGTCCTGACGAACCTCCGTTTCCTGACGAACCTTCGTGTCCTGACGAACCTTCGTCTCTTGACGTATCTCCCGTACCTGACGGGCCTCCGGTATCTGACGGGCCTCCGGTATCTGACGGGCCTCCGGTACCTGACGAACCACCGTGTCCTGACGAACCTCCGTCTCCTGACGAACCTCCGTCTCCTGACGAACCTCCGTCTCCTGACGAACCTCCGTCTCCTGACGAACCTCCCTGCCCTGATGAACCTCCGTGCCCTGACGAACCTCCGTGCCCTGACGAACCTCCGTGCCCTGACGAACCTCCGTGCCCTGACGAACCTCCCTGCCCTGACGTACCTCCGTGCCCTGACGAACCTCCGTGTCCTGACGAACCTCCGTACCCTGACGAACCTCCCTGCCCTGAAGAACCTCCGTGCCCTGACGAACCTCCGTGCCCTGATGAACCTCCGTGCCCTGACGAACCTCCCTGCCCTGACGTACCTCCGTGCCCTGACGAACCTCCGTGTCCTGACGAACCCCCGTGCCCTGACGAACCACCTTGCCCTGACGAACCTCCGTGCCCTGACGAACCTCCGTGCCCTGACGAACCTCCGTGCCCTGACGAACCTCCGTGCCCTGACGAACCTCCTTGCCCTGACGAACCTCCGTGCCCCGACGAACCTCCGTGCCCCGACGAACCTCCGTACCCCGTCGAACCTCCGAGCCCCGACGAACCTCCGTGCCCCGACGAACCTCCGCGCCCCGACGAACCTCCGTGCCCCGTCGAACCTCCGTACCCCGACGAACCTCCGTACCCCGACGAACCTCCGTGCCCCGACGAACCTCCGTGCCCCGAAGAACCTCCGTGTCCCGACGAACCTCGGTTCCCCGACGAACCTCCGTGCCCCGACGAACCTCCGTGCCCCGACGAACCTCCGTGCCCCGACGAACCTCCTTGCCCCGACGAACCTCCTTGCCCTGACGAACCTCCGTCTCCTGACGAACCTCCATCTCCTGACGAACCTCCGTTTCCTGACGAGTATTCGTATGTTGACGAATATCTGTCACGTGGTGAAGCTTCGTGACGTGGTGAACCTTCGTGACGTGGTGAACCTTCGTGACGTGGTGAACTTTCCCAATCTGTTCTACCTTCCAATCCTCCAGTCTGCGGTTTCCCATCCTGAACCTGAAATTAATAATGCTCGATATAGTTAATTATAACATACTAGTAATGATAATGATAATGATAATGATAATGATAATGATAATGATAATGATAATGATAATGATAATGATAATGATAATGATAATGATAATGATAATGATAATGATAATGATAATGATAATGATAATGATTGATTATGATAATGATAATGATAATGATAATGATAATGATAATGATAATGATAATGATAATGATAATGATAATGATAATGATAATGATAATGATAATGATAATGATAATGATAATGATAATGATAATGATAATGATAATGATAATGATAATGATAATGATAATGATAATGATAATGATAATGATAATGATAATGATAATGATAATGATAATGATAATGATAATGATAAGTTATCACTGCTGCAGTAGCAAATAAAATCTACAACCACCTTGGAAAGTACAAGATACTCCCAGACAAACAGAAAGATTGTAGAAAGACTTCCAGAGGCTGTAAGGATCAGCTGCTAGTGAGTAAATCCATCCCATAGATCGCAAAGAAACGGTGCAGAAACCTCTGTATGATATGGGTGGACTACAAAAAGGCGTTTTATATCGTTCCCCACACAAGAATTGTTGAATCCCTGAAAACTTACGGTATATACAACAATAACAGGCTTCGGGGAATCCGCAATGAAGGGATAGAAAACGGCAATGTTCTTCTACCATCCAAGAGGTCACATAAGAACAAGGAGCAAGCAAATTAAAAGATAAATTTTCTCTCGCCTTTACTGTTTTGCCTGGCGCTCGTCCACCTCTCAAACCAAATAAACAAACAGGGAGTTGGCTCTGAAATCAGAGGCAACAATAAAATAAACCATTTCTTCTATATGGACAACCTCTAGTTGTTTGCTAAGAGTGAAGCTCAACTAAAGCAAGAGCTGGATATCGTTAAATCGTTCACTGATGACATCAAGGCGGAATTTGGCTTAGACAAATGCACCACAGTGGTCGTTCAGCGAGGTAAACATGTGAAGAGTCAGAACGTCGTGTTGAATGATCAATCTGCAATACAAAATATGGACCTGCGAGAAACATGTAAGTACCTTGGGGTTAAGGAATGCTCCGGAACCGACAACGACGAGATGAGGATTAGGATTTCGAGGGAACACTACCGCCATATTACGCAAGCACTTAACCAAGTTAAACGGAGAAACAAAATCGTAGCAATAATCACTATTGCTGTACTCGTAGTTACTTACAGCTTTGGAATTGTCGATTGACTTCGAAGCTACATTGGAAAAATGGACAGGAAGTCTAGGAAAATCATAACAAAGAACGACTGAGCGCGTATATTCGACAAGGGAAGGGACAAATTCACAGGGCTAATTAAAGAGCATGTTAAGGACAAGAAGTGGTATTCCACCCAGAAGGAAGCGCGAAAAATCCACCGACGCGACCGGGACGCGAAGATGAAAATTAAAATCAGCTTAGAAAAGAGGAAAATAGAATTCTGCCCGAAGCTGATGTATGAAAAATTCAGTCGCGACCTCGACCTACCAGCATTAGACAAAAAATCGTCTATCCAGTGGTTGAACGGCTTGGGGCTGAAGGGGGAAATGGAAAGTTTAATAATAGCAGCACAGGGCCAAGCACTAAACACCAGATATCACCAGAGGATGATCTTAAAACAGCCTGTTAGGATGTGCGGCCTAGCAGAAGAATATGTCAGTCACGTGGTGGCGGGATGTACTATGCTGGCACCATCGGAGTATATTCACCGACATAACAGAGTGGCCAGATATATCAACTGGGTCATGTTAAACACTTCGATATACCAGTACCGCCAAAATATGATTAATATACCAAGAAGGTTGTCAATACCAACAACATCACAATTATGTGGGATTTGCCGACTATAACTGAGAGAAATTCATTATAACAACATTAAAAAGACAAAAAATACATGTAGGTCACGGAAATAAAAAGAATTTAAAGAGAAAGAACAATCATAGATTTGTATTATTGTAATGCTCATTTAAAGAATGATAACATTTATCATTTATTAGTAATTTTCTTGGTTCTAACTAAAAATAATTTATCTGCATATTTTTGTATTTAGCAGGTAAGTGATTATACACTTTTATATCCAGGTATTTTGGACCTTGCTCATATTTTGTCAGTCTATGTATTGGTATTTCTAGTGTTGTATTATTATACTCTTCGCAACTACGCAAACGAAGAGTATATTGCATTTCAGGACTTCTAAGCATATATTATGCCATGGCATACTCACATATTTCTCTCAATATAATAAACTGGGGATGTGATAGAGATTTTAACAGAATTTTTGTAGCCCAAAAGAAACTTTTAAGGCTGATTTTTAATATGAGGAGCATTGAAAGTTGTAGGCAGGTTTTTATAAATAATAAAATTCTCACTGCCCCTTCAATATACATATACAAATGCGTAACATTTGTTAAAAGGCAGCATCTATTCACCAATAATTCCTGTTTTCATGAACACAACACGAGGCACGGTGAGCTATTGAATATTCCTCGTCATAATACTACAACATACAAACATTCAGCAAATTATAACTGCATCAAATTATACAATAAATTGCCTACTAATTTGAAAAATATTGCAAGTTTAGACATGTTTAAAAAATATATAAAAGTCATGTTGGTTAATGGATGTTTTTATAGCACCAAGGAATTTTTATCTGCATCTCTTGATTACCAATAATATATTATTTTATTTTATTTTAATGTTTATTTTGTTATATACACTATTTGGCATTTTTATTTTGTATACTTTAAATCGTAATTTTATGTTGTTTGTTCTAGTTATATTTGTCTTATTGTGTTTCGTATGTGACTGTTAATATTGTTTTATTTTTATATTATATCTGATATTTCAGATAATTTCTTGACATATCCTATATCATGTACATGATCATTTGGATGAAATAAAATTATTATTATTATTTTTTGAATGCGAATTATTTGCACGTCAGTTCTTTTATTTGCTTGCTGCTTAAAAAATTCACCCACTTTTGAATATCATTATAAATAATGACGAGCAAACAGAGACAATATCTGAGAAAATAAACAAATTGGCCGTTAATTTTTTTTTAATCAATAGATGGGAGCTATCTCTTTTAATAGTACAGTCACTGAAGGTTTTCACCTCCGATTTCGTTGAACCTCCATCGATTTTCATGAAAATTTATGAGTAGTTACAGGATACCTCAAGAAACAAAAGTGACATAGTGCCAACTTGCGCTTTTACCCTGGGGATGGATGCCACCCCTTCTCGGGGGTGGAAATTATTTTATGAAAAATAACCCCAGGAATCGATAGAGGGACCAATTCTAAGCAAAATTTGTTATATAAAGTTATTAAAATAAATCAATACTTTTTGAGTTATTAAAGATCAAAGATTTTGATTTTTCGTGAAAAAAATGCATGTTTTAAAACGGTTTTTCATAAATAACTCAAAAACTATAAGTTTTTACAAAAAAGTTGTCATTACCAAAATTGAAGCTAATAAAAAAACGAATAAATTCCTTTCTTAAAAAACCTTTTAATATTAATTCAAAGTGAGCTATAGGTAATTGAATGTATATTTTTTTTCGGCGAGTACTCAAATCTAAGTATTCAAGCTTAAATAACGGGAAAACGATGCATTTTATAAAATATACTTACTGTACACTTTTCAAAGTACTCGGAAATATCTATCAAATGAGCTGTAGAAGAAGTTGATAGCATCAAAATTAAGCAAGTTATGATGAAAATAAGAGGACCCTTTCGAATTTTTTAGGAAAAAGTGAAAAATAAAACCTACGCCATTTCCACAAAAATTAAAATTTATAGTAATCCCTATAAGACTTTCTTTATTTTAGCATAAGTAATGACTTTAAAAATTTTGACCGGTTTAGAATGCATATTTTTGAAATAAAATATGATTTAAAAAAATCAGAATTTTTCAAATTTTCGTAAATTTCATTTTCTTTTGATAATAACTCCAAAAATACTCAACTTTACGAAGGTAACACCTACTAATCTATCTTGATGCATATACCTGTTAGTCCTTTCATATGAACCTAATATACTTTCCAAAATTGATATTGGTAGATCCTGAACTTGACATGGATCATAAGAATCTTATGAAAAATATCGATCTTAATGGCCGTACGTGCATACTTATTTGATATATTGTCCATGTGATAGGTAATCACTCGGCAAAAACTGCTGTGCAAAGTACACAGCAAATATAAGCTTTCATTATACCACGAAGTTTCTATATTCATTAATGTTTCCTAAATATTTTATTAGACTTGTCATGTTCTGTGTGATGCTTATTCGGTATTAATAATAACACTTTACTTTTTATAATTTATTAACTAAACGAAACAAACTATCTTAACTGCTGTCTACTCGGTCTCTGGCCATTACCAACTTTATGTAACTAAAAACTAAACTAACTAAAATAACATAATCATGTGAAAAGACTACAAATTTTGAATTTGCCGCTATTTAATGCCTCTTTCTCGTTCGTCGAAAATTCAACATGGACGCGATTGGGACGGGTTACGCTATTGGTTCATTCGAAAAGCTGCGCATAAGCACACCTTATATCCTTGCATCATGGTGTTAATATTCCCAGTTGTTTAAATAGAGTTTTGCATCTCGCTTATTTAAACCAGTCAAGTCAAGAAAGATGCCTAAGTTCTCATACAGATGGTTCGAGAGGTGTATGCATGTAGATTAAGTATACAGCCAATATTACTTATTTTGAAATTTGAAAAAGTTATTAATCTTGATGCTAAGTCTTTCGCGGAGCTGGTAATCTGGCTGCTGGATCTTCTTCCGCATTGACTTTGTTTAGTACTTGATGTTTCGACCATCTTGTCGTGGTCTTCTTCTGAAGTGAAGTGAGGTCTGCTGGATTGAGCTCCAATATTTATACAGGTTATCAGGGGCGTGTTGTGAATCATTGCTCATGCGGAACATTGACTTATTGGCAATTGTAGTCCGGTGTCACGATTATAGTTATTTGGATGTTTGTTTATTTCAATGGCTTCTCTGCGCTTCTCTGTACCTTATTGGCCAATAATTCCTGGAGTTGGCTAATTTCTTTGTCTTGTCGAGTATGGTGTTTAATTACGAAATCATTTTTGATTAAAGATGGCACCGTTACCTTTAATCAAAAACCTTAATAACTTAACCTTAAAGCCTTAAAGCTCCAAAATGTTCGACTTTTACTTGGTATTTACTAAACATCTCCCCAACTTCTGGGCAGACCAGAGCCGCTTTTTTAACTTTAATATTTTGCGAGATACAAGCTACCAAATTTTGGACTTGTTTCAGGTTACGATGTTGATATGATAATATCGGAAGTGTTTGCCCTTACCAAATGCAATCCAAAGTTGAATATTTAGTTTGTAAGTTTGTAGCTCGAAAATGATGCCTACTAGTACCACAATAACATCTGTGCGAATTGTACTTATGACGATGTTGGATGCACCCTTTCATAACGCATCCAATATATGTAGACACATTCTAGTATCAGCTTCTTCGTAGTCAGTTTCGGGCATCGGTGCACTGCTATTTTTTGAAATAACAGATATACCATAGGTGATGTATATTTCTTAACCTTGTTGTAGGTCATAAACTGGGACTGCATCACTTAGTAGGGTAGGGTCTCTGAATTCTTCAGGAATGTACCAAAGTTTTTGGGGAGTGTAATTTCCCTTGTGACTTTTCTCCTTTCTCATTTATCTATTCCCCCTCTTCACAGTGTAGTTTCCTTCAGACTGTCTGGCTTGTATATGTCCCATACAACATCGATTCTTAGGCATTCCTGAAGTTGTCTCTTGATCCATATCACTATATAGTCTAAAGTTGTAGCAAATTTAGTCTAGATTAAAACTGATTCGAATAGCGTTGTATTCAAATTGTAGAAAATTTAGTTTAATTAAATCCTTTTTGCTACAAACCCCAAAAGTTGGGGAGATATTTAGTAAAAAGTAAAAGTCGGAAATTTACACTGAAATCGGGCACAACCCCCTCCCCCTCTGAATTGATAGTACTGAGGGTATATAGAAACTCTGCATACTTTGGCGCAGCAGGTCTCGATTCTGCCTAGTATTTCTTCTAAGACACCACACTATAAAATGAGATCGCTCAGTATTCTACCTTGCGATTTTACAAATAAGTCAAATGTGAAATAAAAAGGAGAGGTGGCGATAAGCCCCTTATTTGGCCTCAGCTGATCACAAGCGAGTACCACTTTGATTCTTACATGTGTCAAAGATGTTACGTTGTCACACGCTCACAATACATATCTAAAAATATTTGCAGTACTCTCTTGAACTCGGTATAAAATAACCAAGCAAAAGCACTAAAAAGGTGATTTTCACGTATTTTGGATCTTCATCGATGGTAAAAATTCGAACTACGTAAAATGTATATTGTTTGTAGTATCTTCAAATGTTGAAGTATGAAAGAATAGTAATTTTTTTATCTTGCGTCGTAGTTAAAAAAATAGTGATGCAGTTGGGGTAAAAAAAGGGCCTTATCTACCCCCTCTCTTTAAGTCTAAGAGAAGTTCTCGTGTTTAACGGGTATTCGCATTCGGTAGCCCCTGTAATTTTTTTCCATTTTGTAATAGTCTTATTAAAAACACCTCGATAACATTTAAAATAAAAATTGGTATATCTCTTAATGTACGTAAGGTTCTTGCTAACGTAACGTATAAACGTATAAACTGTGTTTTTTCTTTGCATGTCTTCGTATTTTTGTAGGCTTAATCAAAAACCTTAATAATATGACACAGTTTATATGAAACATGATAATTTACACATCTCTAGTGATCGTATGACGGATATGGTCCAATTTCAGAGAGCATCAAAATGGTGGTGTTTAAAAAAATTATCATAATTCAGATATCAAAAAGTGGAAGAGAGAATTTGTGCAAAATTAATGTATAGGAAATATTACCTTCTCTGCAATGACTACTAAAGCTATTAAACAAAGGACAAACGGAACGATATAACCCATTTTAAATTTTCAGTTGCTTCTCTAGTTAATGACTTGTTCATAGATAATTGCAGTTATGTTGTTGATAAACGTCACACCGGCATATAGATTACTTTTATTGCAAACGAACCTCCCTCCTCTTTTATATGAAAAGGGAAAACAATCATCTCGATTGGGAAGAAATCGGTTTAATTAAATTTTAATAATGATTTTTCATGATATAAAAAACAATGCAAAATAATCAAATAACAATATCAAATAGCAATAAAAGTTACATAAAAATTTAAATACCATATTTATGACTCAAGTGTAGGAATAACGTTTACAAAGAATCTAAATGGAAATCACTAAATTATTTCTACATAAATACATGTGCGTGATTGACAACACAGTGAATTAAAAGTTTAAATTGGGCGAGGCCTTTTTCATTAATATTTTGCTCGAACGCAGTACACTACGTGGTGCCGTTGAAATTAAATACAAAGTCAATATCTTTTTTATTTTCATTGTTTAAATAGTTATTCGCTCTCGGCAACGCCCGAATGCAACTTTCATTCGTTTCGCAATGGTCTTGTAACAGGAAACTCGCCCTTGGATTGCGTTTTTAGGGTTGAATGGGGTGCAACCTCTAAAACTTTGAATTTTGGAAAAGGGCGCCAGCAATCCAAAGGTCCTGCCAGCTTCTTGGTTGGGTTGGGTTGGGTGTGGCTCTCAGGGTCGATTTTTAGTGTTGACGGAAGATGAGGCTTCAATATTAGCGGAGAGTTCAGGACAACTGATTATGCCCTGAAGGCTCGAGATGATTAGTCGAGCGCTTGTGCCCTAATGTTTCACTTAAGTTTAAAAGTAAAACACAAGAATTTCGCAATAGAAGTTTAGGATGATAACAAGCCTAACACCCAATCGTGAATGTCTTTGGGGCGATTCAGTTTTGTTTTGAAAACATTTTTAGTCGGAGAAAATGTTTGGTTTGATTCCAGTTCAGTTAAAAAAAAATGTCCAGCCTTAAAACTTATTTTATTTGAAATCCGGCTGTTATTTTTTAAACGTTGAAAAATAATTTGACATTTCCCAGGTAGCAGGGTGACGTCATTATGACGTCTTTTAAAGGTGATTTTTCGTCGCCGACGTCATTGCCCCAATAAATGACGTACCAGAGACTTGATATTTAGAACGTACTTCTGACGTCATCATGAAGACGTCAAATATACGTTTCTTTTAGGTCAATATTTTGACGTCATTAATAAATGACGTACCAGAGACGTGATATTTAAAACGTACTTCTGACGTCATCATGAAGACGACAAATACACGTTTCTTTTCGGTCATTATTTTGACGTCATTAAAATGACGTCATTTTGTCGTCAAAATTGGTCATTTGGTTCACTATATATATATATATATATATATATATAGAGATCTTTGACCAATCATAATAGCAATATATTATTACAATAAAAACATACATATAGAAACATCAATATGTCTTGACATAGTTGCCGAATATATTTTGCAACATGTAATTTTAATTTAAATGAATCATTATAAAATAGAAATAAATAGAAGTATTTAGTGACTAGTTCAATTTTTGCCATATAGTAATAATAATTTTGTTTTACTATTTCGAACTGGGTATACAGCTTTTAAACATATTTAAATAAAGATTTTCAATGGTTCAGGGAGTTAAGTGTTAGGTTGCGAGTCAAGAGGTCGGCGGTTCGATCCCTGCACATTCCGTTTTTTTTTCGTCAAAAACTTTATTAACAATTGTGGAAAAATATTATAATGAGAGGTTATCGCAAAATTCATTGATTACCAATACTTCATTGGGCTGTGACATTGTGCCGTCTTTTTCACGTCATTTTTACGTCATGCTGAAGGTGAAAATGACGTAATTAATGCCGAAAAAACGACGTCATAATGACGGCACCTTGCTGCCTGGGTTTCCTTAAAAATTTTATTGGAAATGGGTGAATAACTTTTTTAGTATAATGAAAATTTGAAATGTTTTTTCGGCCATTCAGTAGGTCTTGGTCTGTGCTTCTTTTTAGTTCATTTGTTTTTTGGATCTCTCAGCGATAAGCTAGAAATTAATTATTTACTGAATTTTTAGCGTTAGATGACAATCTTATAAGGAAAACCACAACATCATTTTAATTTAAAATTGATATTATCACCTAATCTACGTGAAAGTCGTTTCAACCTGAGCGACAGACTATATATTGCAGTTTCGATATTTTGTACCTTTTCGTATTCTTGTGTGCCAAATCGACACACTTAGTAACATTTTGCTCTAAAACATTACATTTTACACGCTTCTAGCGATCACCGGATATGGCACAATTTCAAAAGAGAGTATTCTACCACGCTGTTGCACATAATATATACCAAATTTGAAATAAAAAATTTGCGTCCAATAGAGGTTACCGCGTTTTCACAAAACGTTCTACACTTTTTTTTAACGCAAAGGCCAAAAATTATACAGCTAGCTACAAAATAAATTAAAATTACCGACCTATACAAAAAATACACGACATGTCGCAGAGAGATGTCAGCCAAGAAACGAAGAGGATACAAACATCACAACCTTCTCGTCCGGAGGCCTCTTAGGAAATTTTTCTAATACACAAAATCAGAACACGGTTATAGGAGGGTATATTAGTACAATAAAATTAGACAAAAAAACACTGAAACCGAGAAATAAAAAAAAAAACAGAGGTTTGAGTGTTTCGAATTGTTTATTACCCTTTTAGTACAGTCGAATTGATTTAATTCAATTTTTTTCAACGACAACATTCCACTAGCAAATTACTGTCGATTATTATGTATTATGACCTCCTGAACATTTACGCCCAAAAATTCCTGGTGCCTCAAAAGTTATATGAACTTTTTGATGCGCTTTCACGGATTTTCTACTTATCTGCTTAATATATCTTGTAGGTACTAGTTGTAATAGAATAGGAATTTTAAAAATGCTGGCTGATTTTAAATAAAATTCTTAAAGAATGTAGACCTGTCTCATACGTATACTTCAATCCGCCATCTTGAAAAAAAATAGAAAGCACCAAAAATGGCCGAAAAAATCAAAATTGAATGGCTTTTCAATAAGAAAGAAGTAATTTCAAGGAGTAGTTTCAAGTTCACCCAATTTTCATCAAAACAAAATGAAATATACTATTATAAATACAATTAATAGCCTGTAAATGTAAGAGAAACTGCGGTACAGCTTACTGTATAGTCACGTGCTGGCGTGTTATCCCGCCTTTGCCGCAGGCTGTGATGCAAACTATTATTCGAAGATAAAAATTATAGGCTTTTTCCCTGCTCTACAATTTTCATGTGAAACAATTTTTTCGTAGGAAATACCCATATCGAGAAAAACTTTCTCTCGCAATAAACAAAAAATTATCAGTCCTACGAAAATAAATTAATAGTATATGAAACTGGAAATTTTACGCCCTTTAAAATGCCATATGTTTGTTTTTTTACGTAGCCTCAACAGAAGCATAGGTATTTGAACGCTCTTTTCAAGATGGTGACAAACCTCACCAATACACTCACTAATGACCCTTTGCACCAAGCCCCAAAAGCTCGCACACCTTTGAGGGGAGGTGGAGGGTGCCTCCGTGGGTTTTCGAGGTGAGTTTTCCGTTAAATCTCTTCATTTTGACTTACTCCATACTTGTTTAAGAGGATTTGCTTTTACTCAGAATCAGCCACCGTAGGCACTTATCTAAGACAGGGAAGCTGAAATAAGTTCATTGCCTGAGTAAGTTTTTTAAATAATTTAATAAAATAAGTACATTTGCCAATCACTCCTTTTGGATGAAATTTGTATATGGATCTATTTTTTCCACAATACAGACTGGGTCTGGAACTTCATTACATTTTTTCACTTCATTTCTCATAGTGTCTATCATTGGCACGGTTTTAGCAAACTTTTTCTGGAAACTGTCTGGTAGGTCAGTGATGTCTGCTTTAATTCTTTCCAAGTGGCCATCCACGCATTGTATTGCTCCTAAATGTTGCAGACATTTTTCGATCTCATGATTAAGGTTTTTAATGGAGCCGACGATTTTCTTTATCTGAAACACGAGTTGTAATATTAACACATACATATTAGAGTATTAGAGAAAAATTGATTTTAATAAAGAAAAAAATTGGAATTTCGATGAAAATTTTTAGGTTTCACTCATAATATCAATAAACCGATGTAGTACAGTCAATCTGGTCATATGGCGAATAATAATAAATTTCCAGTGAAATGGTTTAATGACGATCTAAGAAAGATGAGGGACACATTGTCATCTCTTAAAACAGTCTGTGACTCCTCAAAAGACCAACGTCTTATTTCATCTTTTAAGACACTTAAAAAGGAATATAAACTTAAAATTTCTTCTGCTAAGAAAAATCACTATAACGAATTTATTGCACGGTCTGACAACAAGGTTCGCGATAGTTGGCGCTTGGTAAATTTCGAAAGAAATAAGAAGAAATTCAATACAGCTGATCATGGCATTGAAGCAACTGATTTTAATGATTTTTTTTCTACTGTAGCTGAAAATATAATTAATACGCTACCCAACAATACATTCCAGAAGAGTACAATTGACTATATGAATGGTGTAAAAACTCCGAGCATAACTTTTTTTATGAAACCAATTACAGAGAGCGAAGTCATTGAGGCTACAGAAAAATTGAAAAACTCATGCTGCACAGATATTTATGACATGAATAGCAAAATCATCAAAGATACTTTAGATGCCATTGTTCGTCCTCTAACGTGCTTACTTAATACTTGTATATGTGAAGGTAATTATCCTGATGCCTTCAAAATTACAAAAGTGATACCAATCTTTAAAAAAGGTGATATTTCGATAATAGAGAACTACCGCCCCATATCCATCATCCCCATTATCTCTAAGATTTTTGAAATAATATTGAAAACACGGCTGATGCTTTTTTTTGAATCTAATAATGTCCTAAACTGCTGTCAGTTTGGCTTCAGAAGTAAGTGTAGCACATCCCAAGCAGTTTTCAAAGTTGTGAGCGACATAGTCAATGGTCTTGAGAGTGGAAAATTTGTTTCAATCACACTGTGTAATCTCTCAAGGGCGTTTGACTGTGTTTCTCACGATATCTTGTTAAAGAAGTTGTACTGTTATGGAATTAGAGGTTTAGCCCAAACATTTTTTAGGTCATATTGAGAAAACAGAAAACAAACTGTATGTATAAAAAATAATTTTTCTGATTTTAATCCAGTTATACATGGAGTACCTCAAGGTTCAGTTTTGGGGCCTCTGTTATTTATTGTATATATCAACGACCTATTCCATAACATGTTTCCCAACGTCTGTGAAGCATTTGCAGACGACACAACGATAATAAATTCAGGTTCAGAAATGGATGACCTCATGCTGAAAAGTACCGACACTGTTTCTGAAGCCAAACAATGGTTTACATCTAGTAAGTTAAAACTTAATGAGGAAAAAACGCAAAACCTAATATTTTCTACAAGTCGAACAGTCACTAAAGGTAATAGCGCAAAACTGCTCGGCATCACCATTGACGACAAACTAAATTGGTCTTCACACATCGCACAGTTGAGTCGCAAACTATCGAGCTTTGTATTTGTATTACGGAATGTAACGAAATCGTTATCTATGGAGACTCTGAGAATGAGCTATTTTGCGCTATTCCATTCTCATATAAGTTATGGCACACTGCTGTGGGGTAATTCTTGTTACGCGGACAAAATTTTCCGGCTTCAAAAACAAGCTGTTAGAATAGTGGTTGGTGCCGGCTTCAGAGACCACTGCAAGCCAATTTTTAAAATCCTGAATATAATGCCTTTGCCGTGTTATATATGTCTCGTTATTAGAAATTTATAAAAATAAAAATCAGTTTGCAACAAATTCTGAAGTTCACAACTATCATACTAGATCTGGAGGTGATCTCCGAACACCACGCTATCGACTTTCAAAGTCAACTAAAAATTCTTTGGATGTTAAATTGTTTAATCGCCTACATAATCACTTAAAAAATTTGAATAACCCTAATAAATTTAAAGTGATAATGAAAAAGCATTTCCTTACTCACTGTTTCTATTCAGTTGAGGAATATATGCAAACCTCCTTTGACATGTAGTTTACAGTAATATACAATGCATTACTTAATGAAAACGCTTACCGTCATCACCATTACATAAGATATTGTATGTTTTTTATCATGTTTTTATATAAATATTCTTGTTTTTATATAAGTATTTTTGTGTTAGTTATCTTTTTTTTAATTTTTAATATGTGACTGCATGCATCTCAATGCATTCAAAGAATCTGTTAGAGTAATTTTTCCTCGACTTGCCAAAAGTATTGTATTATATAACTTAGTCCAATAAATTTCTATTTCTATTTCATATTCCTATTAATCTGTCATTTGACCGGTGAATAATTCCGACAAGGAATTGTTTGCTTGTATAATGTAGGGAGGTTGCTACAATCATTAGCTAATGTTTTCCACAAAAATATCATCGCCGCTACGGCCGCCATCTTAAAAAAAAGACGGTCGAAATAGGTTTATATGAATTATCTCCTTTCCTGTTAGGTATTATTAAAAATTGAAAAAGGCTATAACTTGTTTATTTTTTAAAAAGCAATTTGTGCTACTTGGGTACTGATTAACGTGCAACTTACCAGGTTCCTTACATCTTCTCCAGGTGAGTCGTATTTTCTCGTTTGGCCTGATTTCGGTACATTCTTCTCTTGGCCGGGTTGCTGATTTGGCACATTCACCCGTTTACCAGCTTGAGGACGGACCTGTACGCTGAAGTTCCAAGATTGGTTCATTAGTTTTTCTCTCAGTATGGCCACCTCGTCTTGGATAATGCGTATAATGTCCGACGTTATATTCTTGAGTTCGACTCTAACTTCTTTTATTTTGTTTTTGATATCGTCTGCTGTGGCTTTGATACGGGAAGCTCTCGCTTTTATCTTCTGTGACAGCTCCTTCAGGAATCCATCACCAGAGCTGCTGACACTTACTGATATCCCTCTTGATTTATTTTGCGCCTTGACCTCATAAGCCTGAAATTAGCAGTGCTCGATCTTGTATACAGGGCGTTTCAGTTCAAAGTCCCCGGGCCATTATTCCGAAAAATAATAAAAACACATTGCACAAGTCATGGAAAATGGCTTTCAGCGAAATTAACTGAAACTGCAGTGTGTTGCAGATGTTGATGTGCTGATCAAATATCTTAATAGGCGCAACATTAAAAAATGGCCAGTTTTCGAGTTAAATATTCCTTCAGTCTAGTACTGCGCATAGTGGAAGTCAAAATATTAAGATTTAGCAAATAATGCCTTAACGAAATGTTGGTAGGTAAAAAGGTACAGATAGGGTGTCGTATTATATATTTTATTTTTATTTTCCTTTGCAACTTAATGAGTTTTGAAAGTTTCCTTTTGAAAATTGGTGGGTGGTGGCTATTTGGGGTGAGAAATCATAAAATGTCTTCAATTTTCTAGCTCCTAGAGGGCGCTGCGTACGCTACGTTTCATGTGTTAAAAGAGCCGTAACTATTTTGTCCGCACCTTTACTGCAGATTTCGTATAAAAATGGCATTCTTCTGTCATTTTTACTTCCACGTCCAGTGGAAGTATAGTAACGACAAAAAATTTTTTTTAAATTTTTATTGCCCAAATAGGCTTAAAATGTCATGAAACGTCGAGATTTTAAGTTTGAGCGAAAAAAAATTTTCTGTCTGTCTGTCGATCTGTCGGTCTGTCTGTAACTTTTTTTTGTGCGCACGTTTACTCTGGAACCGTTTAAGATATTGACTTGAAATTTGGTACACATATGTACTTTAACGAGATCTAGAACTAGATTATATTTTCATCTTGTTCCGTTGAGGGGTAAATTGGGGTAAATTTGGGGTAAATGGGTAAATCAAGCAGGTAAGAGCCCATGAAATTGGTATTTAGTATATACAAGAGAAGGTAAGGTCTCAAAAAAATTTTTGGCATTAGCCACCCCCATTACCACCCCCACCTCCTTATTAAAGGGGATGACAAAAAATTGTGATTTAGTGTATGTACAGGAACCAGAAACCTCAAAATATTTTTTTATTTCATCCACCCCCCACTACCACCCCCCTATCACCACCCCCACCCCACTACCGATGTGGGGTATCGTTTTATGGGTTTTTGGGGTAGAGGATTTCAAATATTATATTATTAAAGTTCCATAAACAATTATTGGATAGTGGATAAAATAAAAAAATATTTTGAGGTTTCTGGTTCTTGTACACACACTAAATCACATTTTTTTTTCATCCCCTTTAATAATGGTGTGGGGGTGGTAGTGGGGGTGGCTAATGCAAAGATTTTTTTTGAGACCTTAGCTTCTCTTGTCTATACTAAATATCAATTTTATGAACTCTTACCTGTTTGATTTACCTATTTACTCCAAATATACCCCAATTTACTCCCCAACCCTTCGACGGAACAAGATGAAAATATAATCTAGTTCTAGATCTCGTTAAAGTACTTATGTGTACCAAATTTCAAGTCAATATCGCAAACGGTTCCAGAGTAGACGTGCGCACAAAAAAAGTTACAGACCGACAGACAGACAGAAATTTTTTTTTCGCTCAAACTTGAAATCTCGACGTTTCATGACATTCTAAGCCTATTTGAACAATAAAAATTTAAAAAAAATTTTTTGTCGTTACTATACTTCCACTGGATGTGGAAGTAAAATATTTACCAACTGGTTTATTTACGTGTATTGATAGGAAAACATTTTTAAACTCACTAAAAATAAATAAATGGATGTTTAAACATGAATGTTGATGGAAAATAATAATTACCAAATAAGCAAAGAATCGAACGAATGGGCGGACAGACAGACAAAGTTAAGGAAGTAATTATCAAAGTGGAAACATTAAAATGCCGGTGATTTAAAAAAATATATGGTATTAAAAAGTGGAGGAGAAAAATTTTAGCAAAAGAAATATATATAAAACATATACAGTGTGTCGCACTGGAGTGTAAAATAAATAAAATCCGATTTGAACCAAATTTTACTCAAATATAAAACAAATTAGGATCTACTTATGACCAAAATAGTATTCGCCTCCTACAAATGCAAAGTCACCTACGTTACCAAAATAAATGAAAAATACCAAAAAAATCGTATTAGGTATTTTCCTAGCGGAAAATCTTATTTATTAAGGTTTGAACAAATTTTAAAAATGTTAAAATTTTCTTTAAAAAAATTTTTCGAGACCCGAAATATAATTTTAATGGGTTTTTACATTTGAAAAAATATTAATGTTATTCAAAAATAACTAAGAAATTAATTGACAACTACAAACTCATTAAAACGGTACGGTCTTTCAGATTTTCGGAATTTTTTCAAAACAAAATATCGCTATTTTCAATTTTGACGAAATTTTGAACTTTTTTTGACAATTCTGAACAACCTTCAAGTACTACCTAAACAACTTCAATATCACAAGATCATCATAAGATAAAATTTACCAAGCAAGTAGAAACAGATAGTAAATTCCCGTTTCTGGAAGTTCTCGTGTATAAGGATTAGGACACAAGATGTACAGTAAACCGACGCACACCGACAGATCCCTACGCGCTAGCTCTCACCACTACTCAGCACAAAAACAGGCCGTCGTTAACAACCTGGTACACAGAGCAAAAAAAATTTGCGAGACGGAAAATTTCCAATATGAATATCGGACATTGAAAAGATCACTACAGAAAAATGGATACAAATCGAGGGACATAGACAACACCATAAAGAGACAAGATATAACCAGGACAGAAGAAGAACAAAAATGCACGGCAACAGCTTACCAGTCATATATACAAGGATGTACGGATAGGATTTGGCCACTCAACAAAATCAACGCCGAAGAAGACCCAGAAACCAGCAGCCAGATCACCAACACCGCGAAAGCCTTAGCACAGGTAACTTTCATTAATAGAATTTTCCGACAAAAAGATGCCTAATATGATTTTTTTTCTACCGTTTCTTTGTTCCTTTTGGTATCGCAGATGGCTATGCAGGAAATAAAAAAATTATAAGCGTGTTGCCCTTTTAAGTGCAACACACTGTAGAAAATATTACCTGCTGTGCAATAACCGCTAAAGCTGTTAAACAAAGGACACACGGAACGATATAGCCCATTTTAATTGTTAATTTGTTTCGCTGGTTAAGGGCTTTTAGTTAGATAATTGCAGTTATGTTGTTGATAAATGTTACGAACACCAGTAGACACACTACTTTCTCTGCAATAGAACCGTCTCTTTTATTTGAAAAGGGGAAACTATCATACAGATATACCGATATCGAAGAAATCAATTTAATTTAAAAAATTATTTTTCATGAACAATGTAAGATAATAATAAATAACAATACCAAATAGTAATAAAATTGACATAAAAATATGAATAGAAATCACTAAAGGTACACCCAAAAAAAGTGTATTTGATTTCAATAAATGTGTTTCAGTCCAAATAAACGACAAGTTTGTATATAATGAATAATATAAATATTTCAAATGGAAAGTACTATTTATTTAAGATTATTCTTAATTAGGTAAGTACGTAACATTAAATTGAACAGTTCATTTACTTAAAATGAAAAATCCTACTATTCTTGTTTCAACACTATTCCTCGTTTTAAAAAGAACAACTCAATATTAACACTTGCCAATCTATATATTTTGGAAATATCAGTTTTCTAACAGAGAGTTAGTAACGGTAAGCCCAATTAAAAAAATGAACATTTTTGGGCTACCGAAAATCCACATTTTGTCAATCCGATTGAAAACCAAGGACATTTCAGAATTAACGTTTGGTGTGGTGTTATTAATGGACACTTGATTGATCCATATTTTTACGAAGGAATTTTATATAGTGAGCGATATTTGCAATTTCGCCTAAATCACCGGACTTGACCCTACTAGACTTCTTCTTGTGGGGGAACTCTGAAAAACAGAGTTTACAGAACACCATCTATTAACTTGGAACATTCAAAAGTAAAAATCAGAAATGCTTGCGATGAACTATCTAGAGAAATGTTCCGTAAGGCTTCAGTGAGAGAAGTAAGGCGGAGATTGGATAAGGGTTTAGAAGTAGGAGATAGTCACATTGAAAATTTGTTACAGTGATTGCCTGCATACTATGTTCCTTTCTGTGGTAATAGTATTAACATATTATGTGTTTTGTATTGTGAATTTAATAAATAATACTAATTGACAATGTTCAATTAGTGACTCTGCAACTCTGCTATTTATGCAAAGGTTACTTGTTTGAATCGTGTCGATTGCGAATTTTTAATAATACTTTTATTTTACAAATTTGCTTATAATTTTTTAACGGAAAAATATAGCAAACTTTTTAGTTCAGAAAAATTCTCTTTTTAAATATGCCAAAATGTAGGTATGTTCCTGGGGAAAAAATTCGATGACGTCATTACTTCAGTTTTCAAATATGCTAAAAAACGCAAATTCGGCTTAAAATGGACCTTACTCAATCCCATTTAAGAACCTCTTTTCAGATTTTTTCTATCGTTTTTCCTTCCCTCATAATAAAGCTAAGGCATCAAGTTTCACACAGCCTGTACAATGCCTAAACCGTTCGTTGTACATAAAAAATGGAAGAGATCATTTTTGTGCGGAATTTCATTATCTTTCATTTTCATAATAACCTCAATTGGCCTCCGAGCCATAGAAAGCGCGATATTCGCAAAAAAACGTTTTTTGTGAACTTTGACCTTGAATAATTTTTTATGCCGTAGTGATCTCGTTGTCGATTTTTAAGATTTTCTTTAAAATACCAAAATAAATCGATTTAAAAAAAATGAAGGATATATTTTGCTAGATCAGAAGTCACATTTTTGTCTAAAAAGAATGAATGGAGTTACTCCAGTCGAATTAGACATAATAAAAAATTTTGCGTACTGCGGACTTTTTTTGTGGAAGTTGTTTAAGAGGGCATAATAAGCAAGCACAGAAAACTGCACCCTGCTACACCATGTGCGTCCCCTATTTTTAGGGGTTGAAACTTTGAAATTTTACTTATGTGCCCATATCTTTTTCCTTATTGCCCGTAGGGCTCTTTACCAAGTTACACTTTTTGAAGATTCATCCCTCCTCTACATAATATATATATATATATTACACATTTACCGTAGGACAAACGGTTTTGGCTGGAAAGGTCGCGCTGTCCGAATTTGGGGGTCTTCTGTACAGGACAACCAGCTATTATTTCCAATCTACAATACTACACATACTAATGCCCTTAAGGAGGGATGATGATTTGTGAAAAAACTTTCATCAAATACCTCGCGGTTTTCATGATACGGATGTTGAAATTTCGAAAACCTCTTTTAAAAAAAAACAGTGAACCTACTTTTTTCGCCCATTTTTTTTTCATGCATGTACGACCCTAATATAAGAAAATTTACGTTGGTTTCATTTTAATACATTCGTTGGTTTAGGAGATAGACAGCAAAATATGCCAAAAATGGCTATTTTGGTATTGTTGCATTAAAAAAACCAAAACCAGTATAATTCTGGTAAATGTTTTTGTTTATTCTAAATGTCCAATTCATTGCGCATAGAAAATGTACTTTGTATTTAGCTAGGATCAACACTTATTGTGTAATAACGATTTATGTCATGTGTTCTCCAGTCTCCTTTCTCACATTTTTTTTTTTGCGGACTTATGGTTCATAGTAGGTATGGTAGTTATACCAAAACATAGCAACAGAGTTTTTTAATAATATGTAGGCAAGTGCGCTACAGTAGGGCAGGACACATAATATTAGGGTGTTAAAATGGGTCTCTTGTTAAAATGCGATAGGACGTACCGTTTTCGAGTAAGACGCACTTGTTTGCAAAAAAAAATATTAGATCACACTTTTCATCGACTGACTACTAAATACTCACCACTGACTACGAAAAAATAAAACTATGTGTCGCTTCTTGCTTTTTCTGTTTATGAGGGACATTGCTAATGAAAAAATGAAGGGACTCGGACGGAATAGGGGGTTCTCACTCCCCTATTTGAAGGTTCACGCTTGTCTCGAATCATCATTGCAACTTATTTTGTGTCTATAACAAAATCTACAGAAATTTTACCTTCCTCGAGAAACAGCTATTTCATGTCCATTTCATCGAAAAGTGATTTAAAAAAACAAACTCCTAAGAAAGAAAACACCAAAATGTAGAATTTATTTATCAGATCACAATTCAGAACAGAATGAAAACTCAAAGCAAACATAACCAAACAAGTGCGATTTACTCGAAAACGGTACGTCCTATCGCATTTTAACAAGAGACTCATTTTAACACCCTAATATGTGTCCTGTTCAGGTATACATTGCTTTCTGCCCTACTATGAACCACAGCGTTGGTAACTTTTCTGGCTTGCGTATCCGTAGACAAGCCCAAAAAAATCCGTAGAACCTGATAATAAATCCGTAGAATTAAATAAAAAATAATAAATAATAATAACTAAATAATCACAGGCATGGAACTACTAAAAGTACAACACCCAACATTTTTTTCTAAAATCAGAATTCGCTGCTTTTCGAATGACGAGAAAATTTTTTTTTCGGATTTCTCCCCCCCGCTCATCAAAAAATTTTTGGATTTCTCCCCCCTGCTCATCAAAAAATTTTTAGGACGACAAAAAGTTTTTTGGATTTACCCCCCCTCGCTCATCAAAAAAGTTTTGGGACGAAAAAACATTTTTCGGATTAACGAAGACGAGACAGAGTTGCTCGAATCATCCGAATGATATTTCGATTATTAAAATCATTCGAGTACTAAGTATTCGATTTTTGAAATCATTCGATTATTCCCATCACTATAAATAAGACTAACGCCAACTCACAGCCATGGATCATGACCACAGATGATAGAATGCATTCTGTTATGACTATTAAAACCGTAAACCGTAATGGCGTCGGCTCAATAACCACGAATTGGCTGATGTTCTTATTTCGCAATTAATTAATGTTACTAAAATTAATATCGTTAGAAATCCGTAGATAAATACGGTTTATCGGAAAATCGGAGCTGGCACAAAAAATCCGTAGATCTACGGATAAATCCGTAGGTTTACCATCACTGATGAACCATAAGGCCGCAAAAAAAATGTGAGGAGGGAGACTGGAGAACACATGACATAAATCGTTATTACACAGTAAGTGTTGATCCTACTTAAATACAAAAACACATTTCCTATGCGCAATGAATTGGACTTTTAGGATAAACAAAAACATTTACCAGAATTGTACTGGTTTTGGTTTTTTAATGCCACAATACCAAAAAGCCATTTTTGGCATATTTTGCTGTCTAGCTCCTAAACCAACGAATGTATTAAAATGAAACCAACGTAAATTTTCTTATATTAGGGTCGTACATGCATGAAAAAAAAAATGGGCGAAAAAAAGTAGGTTCACTTTTTTTTAAAAAAATAGGTTTTCAAAATTTCAACATCCCGTATAGTCGGGGAGCCCTCCCTAGCTGTACGTGCACCCCCCGCCCGATCCTTGGGGACAATGTTTTTCATTAAAATTGAAGCCTAACGAACAATTTAAGACATATTCTAAAATAAAAACTGGCTGTACTTTCAAAATGGCTGCCATATATTAAAAAAAAACAGTTGCCAATGTTGTTTTTGTCATTTAACACAAAAACTAAAAAAGATGGACAAAAACTTTCTACAATTTTGTACCTATACAATATTTTGATAGGATATTTTCCAGATAAATGAATCCAAAATTAAGAAAACATGGAAATTCATATATCGGTAAATCACTTAGAGGAAATAACTGTGACAATTATTGTAAGGCGTATAATATACTTTATATTATTAACATAAAAATTAAATAAAATAAACTGAAAAAAAATTAATAATAATAATATTATAATTTGCAGACATTTATCTCGAAAACGGTAACAGTGGTATCTGGAAAACGGTAACTCCTATCCAAATATTGTATAGGAACAAAATGGTAGAAAATTTTATGCACTTTATTTTTTATACAGAAAGTTTTTCTCCATCTTTTTTAGTTTTTGTGTTAAATGACCAAAAACAATATTTGCATTTTTTTAAAACGGACGCCATTTTGAAAGTACAGCCAGCTTTTTTTTTAGGACATGTCTTAAATTGTTCCTTAGGCTTTAATCTTTATGAAAAATATTGTCCCCAAGGATCACGGAGGTGCACGGACAGTAGGGTGGCCCATCTCTATAGGGGGCGAATTTTTTTTGCGTATTTTTTAAGTCTCACCCCACGAAAATATACTATTATACTAGGAATAATTTATGTCAAAGTTTCAGATAATTCGGTGAACGGTAACCTGTGCCGCATTCAGGTAGAAATTTGTAGATAAGATTTTATTACGGTAACCCGTGCCGCATTCAGGTAGAAATTTGTAGATAAGATTTTATTACGGTAATACACTTAAATTTTACTTAAAATACAAATATCTACCTCTTTTCTCATAATGTTTTATTGGTGTAACTATTTCCTAGAAATTATTTGTTTTGGAAGTTTGGAAATATAATGCACCTACGGTAGCATACGTTCCTTTTTGAAAAAACATTTAACGATGGCTGATGTTAGATCCTTACGAAAGGATACTTTCATTTACTTAGTTGGACACTATTCGTCACAAATCATTGACAATAAATTGCCGTCTAATAGACAAGTATTACAAATGCTCTTTTATAACATTCGTGAAGTGAAGCTAAGTATACATGAAAGTGCTAAATTAACAATCAGTTTTTTGGGATAAAGCTCGCATTCCGACACGTCAGGATTTTCATTGTGTTAAACAACTAGATAAACTTTATGCAGAGTGGAGGAACTTACAAAAATCGGCTAAAAGGGCCAGTGCGGGAGGTAAAGAAAAAATTTCGTTGAAAAATTGGACGATCTTTTTGACATTTCTCATGCAAATGCATTGGAGTTAATGAAAATATATGAAGATAAGCAGTTTTTAATTGACCAAAGAAAAAAGGGACGCCCTGGATTTATGCATGGTATTGATTACCAACTTGCTTCTCAAGAAAAATCAGCTGAGGAGAAATTACAGAAATTATCCGAACGAATGCAACGAAGTCAACAAGAAAAAGCTAGATTAGAGGAAACAGTCACCTGTCCATCATCAAGTAGTAATTCAGCCGACTCCAACGAAAATGAAGATGAAATAATCGAAGCCCAAGAAGAGTTGTTACAAGACCAGCCTGGCCCGTCACAGCCAAAAAAGAGGAGATTGTATGGAACATGTAACATCATCACACCAAAAATAGCCGCTGCATTTGATGCTTGCAAAATAAGCGACAGGTATGGAATCCATATTTTGACGGCAGTAGCAGAAGCACTAGGACATGACACCACGTCTTTTTCCATCAGCAGAACCACACTTCAGCGCTCTAGACAACGCATCCGCGAAGAAAGAGCTGAAATATTAAAAACTGCCTTCGGTAATTCTGAATTGCCGGCCCCAGTCATCCATTGGGATGGAAACCTTTTACCTTCTCTCACTGGAATGGGAAATATCGATAGACTTGCTATCTTAGTTACTAGTGGAGATATTGAACAACTACCTGGAGTACCAGCTTTGCCTAATTCAACTGGAAGAGAACAGACTGAAGCAGTTTATGATGTGCTTTGTGAATGGAATTTGGACGAAAAGGTAATAGCTTTGTGTTGTGATACAACAGCATTAAATATGGGTTATATAAATGGGGCAGCCACACTATTGCAACAAAAATTAGAAAGAGATATTCTATATTTTCCTTGTAGACATCATATTTTTGAAGTGGTTTTGAGAAGTGTGTTTGACACAAAAATGCCTTCCTCATCTGGTCCAAATGTGCCACTATTTAAACGTTTTAGGGAATTTTGGCCTAAAATAGATCAAAATAAACTAAAAACTGGATTTCAGGTATCAAAAATTAAACACATTTTACAACCAGTTAAAGTCGAAATTATAAAGTTTCTAAATGCAGCTTTAACTTTGCAACAGCCTCGTGATGATTATAAAGAATTTTTAATGCTTTCTAAACTTTTTGTTGAAGAAGAGCCCACTCACACGACATTCTATCAACCAGGGGCATTTCATCATGCACGTTGGATGGCCAAAGCCATTTACTGTCTAAAAATATTTTTTTTCCAAGATCAGTTCCAACTATCTAAAAAAGAAAAAATAGGTATTGAAGATATATGTCTCTTTATTGTAAAAGTTTATGTAAAGGCCTGGTTTACAGCGCCATTTGCTAGTAAAGCACCGCTTCATGACTTAGACTTTTGTAAAGAACTCATTAATTATCAAAATATTGACAAAGAAATATCTCAAGCCGCAAGTAGGAAAATAGTGAACCATTTGTGGTACCTTAATTCAGTAAATGTTGGCTTATCTTTCTTTGATGACGATATTTCAGTTACCACTAAAAGAGAAATGGTTAAAGCTTTGAATAGGAAAGCACCAAATCAAGAGGGTATTAAACGACTTATGATTAGTTACATTACTGACGTTGAAAACAAGGAAATTCAGGACTTCATATGCGAGAACACTAAACAGTTTTTTCAAAAATTAGGTTTGTCTATGGAATTTTTGGAAAATGATCCAACAACATGGAGGGAAAATGAAAGTTATACCCGATGTTTCAATATTGTAAACAAAATTAAAGTTGTAAATGATGCCGCTGAGAGAGGAATCAAACTTATTACTGACTATAATGACATTTTAACAAAAAATGAAGACCAAAAACAGTTTTTCCTCCAAGTTGTAAATGATTATAAATCACAGTTTCCAAATGTAAAAAAAGAAACCCTGTCGCATGCTTTGGCCTAGTGCAAAAAATATTGTTTTTATTACTATATGTCTTGTAGATTTAGGATAATATTTGGTACTATGTATGAAAAAAACGTTTCATAATAAAATACACAAAGATAAAACGAGAGTTTTATTTCAAAAACTTCTAGTCTAGTTTTCTTAGACTACGAATTTACAGTAGTATGACACATGTCATAGTCACAACAGATAATGTCTTTGATATTTGTATGACTTGATTAGTCATTCTAAAGATAAATGTTGCTGATTAAAAAAAAAAACAATGCATCAACCAAAGAATGTAAATAATTCCATTTACTTTTATTATTGCATAATAATGCATTCTGCGGCACCCCTTGCCTTCAATTTGCCTCAATAATATTTTGAGGGGACTGTTTTTTCTTCAAATGGAACCATTTGCAGGGGTGAGAAATGAAAAATTTCGATTTCGAAAAAGATGGGCCACCCTAACGGACAGTTAGGGTGGGCTTCCGTAGTGTTACGTTTTATATTGAATTTTATATTTTATTTTAAGAGGTTAATCATTTATCTGGAAAATGGTAACTCCAATGCAAATATTGTATAGGAAAATTGTAGAAAATTTTATGTACTTTTTTTTTGTACAGAAAGTTTTTCTCCATCTTTTTTAGTTTTTGTGTTAAATGACAAAAACCATATTTGCAAATTTTGTTTTTTTTAACGGACGCCATTTTGAAAGTGCAGCCAATTTTTTTTTATGACATGTCTTAAATTGTTCCTTAGGCTTTAATCTTTATGAAAACTTTGTCCTAAAGGATCGGGGGGGGGGGGTGCAAGGACACTCAGGGTGGGCTGTATTATTTTTTACAAATTTGTTCAACTGAAAGTAGAGAATTCCTTAACAAACCTAACTATACCTATCTGAGTATCTAGAGCCCCGCCTCATCAGCTTGTCATGTCACGAGCAGCCACTGCACACGTGGGTGGGAATGTTCAAACTGGCACTGAATAAAAATAACAAAACAACAATACCGATGCACTATTATCTCCACTGCACGTTTTTCACGTTACCCAGTACTTAGTTGATTTCCTAATTCACCAAAAGAACTCATTCAAAAGCATTTTAGGAACTTAAATATTTGCCCAACTCCTCGAAAGTTACTTCACAAATAAAGGACGAACAGCGCATTAGAGCAAAGTTTCTGATATAATTTCGTTCAACCGTCAACTTCCGTGCATATTTTATTCGTCAATAATTCTATCGCGTTTTCTGAAGGTAAATATTTTAACATACGTAGGAGGAAAATTTAATTTATTGCGAGGAGGTAGAAAGGCGTAGTAAATAGAAAACAATATGCTTGCTAGGATAAAAGGGTACTTTCCATTTGTTAAAAGGCTTATAGTTCGATAAAAATAGAAAATATAAAGATGTCTATTATTAAAGCATAAATAACGTTATAGGGTAAAATTCGACGATTCGCACGTTCCAATAGTCATTTTTTTTTTGTTTTTCGAAATCCCTGAATTGGGGTTAAATTCACCCCCCAACGAAAAAGGCGTAAGGGTGGCCTTTTTAATACTTTAATAATATTTGACCCATTTTGAATCACTTTTCAAAAAGATTTGAATTTAAAATTGCTACAGAATTATTCCGAAGTAAGATCACCAAGTTAGTATATGTTGTGTGAATTCTTATCTTGTAATCTGGCAAAGAAAATAACTTTTTACTTTTATGTCCAAACCCGCTTATTTACTGTACTACTGTCTCAGTATGCGACAATTTAAGTCGATATTATAAAAAAATATAGCATTATAGACCAGGCAACGAATGATTATAGAGGGAAATTTTAGGGACAGAAAATTTGATTACGGAACTTTGTTTGGACTAGTCTGGAGATGAACATATCAAAAGTCCCCACTCCTAGGTGGTGAGCGAGGGGGAGGGGGCACTTTAAAGGTCCCATTTTTTGGTTTTTCGCTTGTATCTCGGAAACTATGCGTCGTATGGAAAAAGGTAATCTATGCAAAATAAAACATAATTAAATTTCCTACAGGAATGTTTATATTCATTTTCTTCCTATGTGTTATAGTTTACGAGATATTCGCCAGCCAAAATAGATAATTTAAAAAAAAGTATTAGGTACCTTGAATATTTCTATCAAAGCGGTTTACCGTGGTCTGCTAATAAATCACAGTCACAAAACAATCTTTATTTTACAACACTCGACGTATTTACTAACGTTTTGTCGAAATCTATGCATTTCCTTAAATATACAGTGTGACTCACTTAAAATGAAGACGCCCTTATAACTTTTTAATTTTGTTTCCGATTTGAATCAAATTTTACGCAAGTATAGAACAAATTAGGTTCTACTTATGACCAGAAAAACATTCGCCTGCTACAAAGGCAAAGCCACCTGTGGTACCAAAATATGCTGAAAAATATTAAAAATCATATTAATGGGTCTTGACGAATTTCACGTATCCACCGCAAATTGCGGAAACTGAGGATCCCCTTTGCTAGATGAGTTTATGTATGAAAAATTCCCCATCCATAACCAAATCAAATTTTGGTGTATTTACGGTTGTGCCGATCCGATGCATTTTTTAGAATTTTTAACATTCAAAATGTTTTTATTTTCTTTTATTTTCTTAAATAAGTTAGCAATGAATGGACCGTCAGCTGGTTGGGTAGCGGTGGGGGTGGCGGTCAAAGGGTTGAAAACACGTAAAAAAAATTGAGAAAAAAGCTATCCGGCGAACGCTGAAACTTATATGAGGGGAAGATTATGTTATATAATGAAAGTAAAACATAGTCAGCTGGACGGGGGGCGGTGGATTTACCGTCAGCTGATCGATCAAACAGGTCCAAAAACATGAAAAATATAAATTATTCGGCGAACTTTAAAATTTGGGTATAAGATAATATTTGCACTGAGATTCACGAAAAACATAGTCAGCTGCAAGTATGTGGGTGGAAAATTCGTCAGCTGGTACAAAACAGTGCTGAGTGTTGATCGCCTGCGAGGCAGCGCGCATCACCTTTCTTGCATCAGTTGACGACTTTTCCACCCACATACTTGCAGCTGACTGTGTTTATCGTTAATCTTAGTATGAATATTATCATATACCCGAATTTCAAAGTTCGCCATAAAGATTTAATTAGTAATATCAATATTGATAACTTAACGTTAGAAAACGTGCGTGAGGCACTCTCGAGTTTCTTTTTTTAATTTGATTAAATGTTCACTTTATTATTAATATACATTATTTTATGAGAATACAAATTAATACATTCGTACATTTCAAAATTATACAGGATGATCTGCTCAGAAAATTTATTTAGTTTAGTGAAAATAAAAATAAATTTATTCGGCTTCCGATAACAGATCTTCCTCATTCTCATTTTCATCCAACTCATCAGTCTCTTGGTGCTCAGTGGGTGAAAGATCATTTTTCTCTTTGTCACTTGCATCTAAAAAAAATAATTATTTATAAAAAATTGTTAGTTAGATCTTCTCGAAGATAATCCTTTTATTTATTATTAGAATAATTTTGACTTTTATATTACATATTTTTATGACAAAATGAAAAACAAATTTTGTACATGTATTTGTTATTTATATGTGTATTGTTTTCATATAACATACTGTTTTGTATTGTTTATATTGTTTTATTTTGTTTTTATATTGACATGCCATATGTACCATGTGTATCTTTTGTGTGGTTAATAAATATTATTATTATTATTATTATTACTAGTTTAATAGTCTATCTTTGTAATAGAGCTGAGTTTGAGGGAAAAACGATGCCCGGATCAACCCTTTACGACAACGGGAACTCGGTGAATTTGTATTTTACGTTATTTATGTTTTTAATAAACAAATTAAATATCTCTTAAACTAATTAAAATTTTTTGATGAAATTTTAGAGATAACTTTGGGGTAATAAAAGACATATTTTGTCAAAGTTGCAAGCACTAAAGTGCTTTTGTTAAAGAATGAAAAATAGTTGCAAATTGCGAGAATTTTCGCGGTTTTTTGCAATTATTTGAACAAATTTTCGAGCGTTTTAAATTAAACACCTCTCAAATTAACCGTTTTTCAAAGTTATAACAGTATCTACAAATTGAAAAACCTATCGTTAACGGTCTTTGAGTTATCTTTAAAAAAGTCGATTTTTTCGAATTTTTCAACAAGAAATCGTTAAATAAACAATTTTCCGGCGGTCAAAAAGTGGACCAAATTCAGGTTCATGTTCGTAATTAATACAACTATCGTTTAATCCACGTGGCATCCTGAATCGAATTACAATAAATTTCAGTCCTTTTGTGACTAATTCCACTGGACTATATACTTCATGGAGTAAATCGACAATTTGTTACCATTGAGAAAATGCTCCAAAGCGTTTTTCAAGCACGTTACTAAATATTCCGCAGACTTTGCAGGGTTAAAAAATGTGTCATTATACAGCCCTCGAAGATAATATATACCACTAGCAAAAGATGAGTGCATCGGTCATCTATTTAGAAGAGCTCTCTCAAAAGATCGATTGATTATGCAAAAAAAAACATTCGCCCATTTATCATTCTCTATTTTTCCCACACTAGAGATGAGTCCGTCAGGCCTCATTCTATTTCGTGATTGACAATGATGTCGGTCTGTAGTTAAAAAAAAGCTCCCGACTCGAGTTATTCTATTGGATTTCCAGCTTATAGACTTAGAGTTTTTGCTTAATATTTTCAGTAAGTTTATTCAGCTCGTGAATTAACTGCCCTTGCGTTGGGAGCTTACATAAGCAGAGAGGATTTCCATAACACGGAATATATTCATGTCATCCATATATCCACCCTAAGCTGGTCGCGTGGAAGTCCATAAATATTTTTTCTATAAATTTTATTCGGCATGTATCCATTTGTCTGATAAAAACGTGTTTATCATATGAAATAGCAGAGCTGTGTGGTTCACACGGTAGAGGAGCATAATTTTCTATTATTTATTGCAATTTAATCTTATATAACATGTTTGTATTATACGGGGCATCTTTAAAAAACGTACCATAAAGAAAAAACTTGATACAATTTTTTTAATTATTTTTTTGTAACTTCGAAAGAAAATCTTGCTTGCTAGAAAATCTTCAGAAACTGCACTTTGAAATATTGTAATTATAACCTATAATACAGTAACTTTATACATCCTACCTGACATCAAATCAGGTATCTATGCTTTTTTAATATGTTGTATACAGGGTGTCCCGAATTGTATAGGCCAAACTTCACTAAGTATTACAACTTTTCAAAATAAGAAAAAAAATTCCTATAAACATGGGTCGGGAAGTGCTTAGTTTCAAGCAATTCTCCTGAAAATGTTTTTTATGAATATTTTCGAAACGTCTAAAGATAAGCAAATGATAATTTACACAAGAATTTAACTTTTTATGCTTTTTACAAAATGACAACTATGTACGAAAATCATTCAGGAGCGGGTGAAACTGGGGTGGCCTAGGTATAATTTAGCCCCAACTTTATTGTGTGACACTTTTACATTAATTTATGAGCAGAATTTAACAATTTGAAGTTTTCTACACAAAAAAAGTCTCTTGTGTTTTTTCTCTAAAATTATCAGTTTTTGAGTAAATCTTATCTGAACTTTATTCGGGAATAGTTTTTTATGAATGTTTTAGCAGAACAGAAAAAACAATGACAGTAAAACAAAATTTGATTACATTATTTTTTATTAGACAACAATAAATTAGATTAAAGTAAGGTAAATTACAAATTACTAGAGTTGTTCAAAGTGCTTTCCGTCAGCATCAACACATTTCTGACATCTGCGCCGTACAGAGTGTGTGCAAATTTTCACATTCTTCGAGAATTCTTTCTATCAACTCTTCTCTTGTGCTTACAGGGTTTGCGTAGACTTTGTCCTTTAACTAGCCCCAGACAAAAAAATCAACTGGAGTTAAGTCCGGTGAACGGATTGGCCAGGCTCTTGCACCTAATCGACCGTTCAGGATAATTATTGTTTACCCACAAACGGTTCTCAACAGCAAAATGTGCAGGAGCTCCGTTCATTTGAAACCAGCATTCATTTCTTAAATTAAGAGGATAAGGAATATCCTCGAGATACTGAAAAAAGTGGTTATTTAAAAAATCATTAATAATGGTCCATTTAAACGGGGAGGAAGGATGTGGGGCCCACAAAAAGTCCCGTTTATAACACCATACCATACATTAACGCTAAACTCCTGTTGAAATGCCCTAGGGCGAATTATATGAGGATTCTGATGAGCCCAGATTCTTAAATTATTAAAATTAACCGATCCATTATGGTTAAAGGTAGCTTCATCAGTCCAAATAATTTTACTTCCGAAATCGGGATCTTGTTCCATGGCATTTATAAACCAATTACAAAAATTGATACGCCTTTCGGGATCACCTGGCTGAAGGCTTTGGACTGGCTGCATTCGAAAAACTTTTCTGTGGTCTTTTTTCAGAATCCGAAAAACTTTGTTTTTGGAAACATGCACAGCTTGCGCACGCAGCTGTTGGACCGCTCTTCTAATACTTAATTTATTATTATTGTTAAATTTGGCCAAAATTATGTTTCTAAATCGCCCATTTCGCTGTTCTTCATTTCTTGGACCTCTTTTAAGTCCAACATTTCTAAATTTTAGGTGGGTTCGAATAAAAACATCTTTAGATGGTTTCCTTCTATTAAGAAATCATCTGCGATATTCGCGTAACGCGGCATTCGCGTTTCCATTACAATATCCATAAATAAAATGAATATCCGCGTACTCCACATTACTAAACATGACCATTTTTTACTTTTCAATAGAACACTTTTTCCAAAAGGAAATAATAAAACTACAGAACAATGAACTACAGAAAACACAAAAAACAACAATGTCATTATTGTCATTCTGGCATTGCATGCTAGATTATTTTTCATTTGTTGCAAACATTACAATCATGGCACACTCCTGCATGCCAGGAATGCTGGTAATAATGGTTACTGATTAATAAAGTTCAGATAAGATTTACTCAAAAACTGATAATTTTAGAGAAAAAACACAAGAGACTTTTTTTGTGCACAAAACTTCAAATTTTTAAGTTCTGCTCATAAATTAATGTAAAAGTGTCACACAATAAAGTTGGGGCTAAATTATACCTAGCCCCCCCCCCCCCCTCTCAGTTTCACCCGTTCCTGAATGATTTTCGTACATAGTTGTCATTTTGTCTTAAAAAGCATAAAAAGTTAAATTCCTGTGTAAATTATCATTTGTTTATCTTTAGACGTTTCGAAAATATTCATAAAAAAACATTTTCAGGAGAATTACTTGAACACCCTGTATCTCGGAAACTAAGCACTTGCCGACCCATGTTTATAGGAAGTTTCTTTCTTATTTTGAAAAGTTTTATTTCTTAGTGAAGTTTGAACTATGCAATTCGGGACACCCTGTATATAGGATTAACAAATAATGTTAAATCCAAGTTTACAACCTAGGCAGACCTCCGGTTCTTGGTCAAAAATCCAAAAACCTGCGAGATTCTTGTTATTTTTTCAGTTTTTGTCGATTTTGACACCTAAGGCCTAATTTAGTATTTTTGAAAAGTAGACTAAATTTGCTACAAATTGATACCAGAGCGGACTCTGTAGATCAAATAGTATCCGAGATACAGCTGATCAGAATTTTGCAAAATAATCATATTTCGACAAATATTTCAAATATGTATTCAATTATTCAAAATATTTCGTATAACTTACATTTAAGAGAAGCACAATCATAAAGTTTATTTTTCAATAAAAACTGAAAAACCCACCTTTCGGTTAAAATCGGTCCGAAAAGGGCCACAGATCTCATTTTATCGGCCCAAAAAGGGCCAGCCCAAACAGCACGTCCAATTGTAATTACGTCTATAGAAGATATACACATGAGAAACAAAATATGTTAAGGTGGATCTAATTGTTAAACTAGTACTGACGTACACATATGAGATACACTTATGTTTATATTGACAGAATTATGTGATACAATGTTTAATAATTGTATACCGTATGCACTCAAGATTCTAAACATTTTTATATAACGTAAAGAAGGATCATTAGAATGTTGAAATTTGACGTCCGTAGAAGATGCCTACAAGGTTTAAGTCATATGTATGTGTGATGCTTTATATAATGTTGTGCCTATTGCATACACCAAATAAAAGTGCGATATATATACACATGGTACAAATAACTATATATACACTTTTTAGTTGTGTCTTGTCGTGTCTACATTCGACTATTCGAGCATGGAACAGTGTGCGCGCGCAAAGCGTCAGCGTGAGCATACCGGCCATGTGTATCTCATGTGTCCTCTTTCCTCTATAAGAGTGGTCATAGCCACACATATAGCAGGCATTTTTTTTTAACAATATCCAAAATAATTTATATTCGAAAGATTCAGCAGGTTTAAAGATATCGAGTTCTTTTAATAACAAAATTAGATTAAAATGCATTAAAAAGCAAAATCTAGCCGTTGCGTGTTCTACTATAAAGTTTTTAAGCAAGTATTCAAACAGAAGTCAGTGGTTGAGTGAGTTAAACATTAAGCGGCGAGTCAAAAGATCCGCGGTTCGATCCGTGCTCACTGTCTTTTTTTTTTGTTAAAATAATTGCGAAAAAACTTTTAGTTGTTTTTTTTAAGGTAATAATTGCTTATAAAACCGATGTACGAATATACTTCTTTTCAATTTTAGGTCTGTTTTAGACCATTAAATATTCTATTTATGTTGTAGATGATATATTATACCTGACGTTTCCCAGGTTTGTACAAGTACTTCAACTTAAAACTTAAATTCTTAAAATAGTTGACTCCTGACTTCCCCCCACCACTCATCAAATTTGAGATGAGGAAAATTTTTTTTCGGATTTCTCCCTCTCTGCTCTTCAATTTCGAGATCTGGGCAAACATTTTTTTTTAACGAACCGCCACTGAATTAATGTAATAATTACGTTGTTCAACAATACTCGTACTTCTCAGGTGACACTGGTGACAGTTTAATTAAATTAAATAAGTTCTTCTTAATAATTATAAATAAATAAAAATACTAGTAACTCGAAAAATTTAGGTTTGGAAACACGTAAAAAAATAGAAAAAAAAAAAGAACCTGAAAGATTTTCATATATTTTAAATAAGGCTAGATATTCAATTTCACATAATAAAGATTTCATACACATCACCATAAATACTGATTTTAGCATCCGAAATAACGGTCACTAAGATAGCTCAGTTGGTAGAAGCGTCAGTACTGTAATACGAACAACAGAGACATGTAGGTTCGACCCCCTACCCACCGCAATTGGCAAAGGTAAGTAAAAATGAATTTAATAACTTAATAAACATTATAATTTGCAGGCAACCCTTGTGAGAAAAAGTTGGAGTGATGGTAAACAATATTAGATATGTTATAACTTCGCCTTTTTGCTACATTAAATATAGACCAAAAAAAAACACAAGCTATTTAAGAAAGCACCGCTTTGAAGCCAAATTATAACGCCCTGTCTGGGGGTTATTTAAAATGAATTCTAAATAAATAAAAATACGAAATTAACAATAACTAATTTATTCACAAAATGCTAGAGCAATGAGAACAATCCAGGGTATGGGCGAATAAATTTGTGCTAACGAATAAAAAAGTACAAACAAATAATCAAACAAATGTATAGATGTACAGAGAGACAGACATAACTGTACACAAATAAATTATATACATATTTAAAAGGTAACAAAATGCTAAAAGCAATATAGTGGATATTGGCCAATTCAGTAATTATTCAAAGGAAAAACAGCTTTAAAATTGTTCACTAATGTACTAACAGAAAATTTAAAACAAACCGTTTTCGAATGAATAATAAAATATTTATCAAATGATGAAACCAAAGATAGTACAATAAAACTTAACAAAAAAACAAATGTGGTGTATGTACACCAGTGATTAGTTACATATTTTCTTTATGAATAACAAATATTTATATCAAGCAGTTAAAATCGCATCACACGAGAATAGTGTGTCTATTTATGCGAAAATGAAACAGACGTAAAAGGTAGTTTTCACAATGTCGCGTAAAACGTAAATGCAACCGAAAACACTGCACTAAAGTTAATTGTTGAATCGTTGGACGAGAAATAAATTGTTTATTCTACTTACAAGCTCCTGATGAACAGAAAAGACTTTCACTGGAATGCAGTACACCTGCATAGTTGAGCACCAAAGTGTACGTAGGTTTACAACACTATTAAATCATTTTTACGTAGTTTTTACATAAACAAGAATATTTTTATATTCTATTTCTCGAAAAAAACAAACATAACCAACCACTTGACTAATTCTTGTTAACAAGATATGGTTAAATTCTCGAAACAAAAGACAATAAACGTAGTATAATAAAAGTTGAGAAAGACTAAACATTTTAATACTGGAACTATTACTTTAGTTCCTCAAATTCAAGTTAAAATGTGATGACTGTGGGCACGCGGCCGTGAAAGTGTCATGGTCGACGCTAGTGATGGGCGATATATCACGAACTGTGATTTAATCACTGATATTAAGAAATCACAGGTAACGACTGTTAGTAAAGTTGGCAGAAAAGCGTGAAGTGATCACGACTTTCCTTCCGTATTTCGTTCCCTTGCCGTGGTTCAACCAAGATCAATATAATAATTAACAATTTCTCCCGAACGTCGTATAATGAAAGTCGTGATCACATCACATTTTAAATTCACTGATATAAGAAAATCACAGTAACGATTTACGTTGTGATTGAAAAATCACGATATCGCCCATCACTAGTCGACGCTTTTCGCGATATTTATAAGGGTGGGTGGGGAGCAACATTATGACATAGCATAACATTTGAAAGGACCAATCATTTGTCTAGTTTTCAAAATGCTACCTTATGTGGAAGCAGACGTCGCGCTATTGTATGACATCATCCTCCCATAACGGTTAAAATAAGATTAACAAATATCCGACAGTAGCGGCAGTAATTTATTTTTTAAAGGGTAACAAAATAGGTAATTTATGCACGAAAAATATAAAATAATGTAATTTGAGGGCTTTTATGACTATAAATAAAAATTACCGTTACAATGTTAGTGTAAATAAAATATACGGATGGCTAACAAACAAATTCATAGGACAAAACGTATTTATGCATTAATTACTTTATTTTTATCAAGTAGACTTACTAACTGGTATGTAGTTTTATATGTTCCTTTTACTAAAAACCTGTGGGGCAGGGGCGGCTGGTGAAATTTCAACATTTTTTTTCTCGTCTGTGGCGCATGGGACCCATACGAAATATGGGAAATAACATCTAGAGAAGCACTCCTTTAACGACCCCTAAAAAATTTTGAAAAAGCAGTTTGCGAAAAATTTTTTCAAAATTCGATTGACCCCCCTAGGTCTAGGGACTCCTGTTTAAAATTAATTTTTTTTGTCATATACATTTTACTTTTCATAAAAATACAACAGGTTTTGAAGTTTATGAAAATATTTCCATTACTAACTGAGATACAACGAATTGAAATTTTATCATTTGTTAAATTATAAATTACAAAATTTCAGTTCATTGTGCTTCAGTTAATAATGAAAATATTTTCATAAACTTTAAAACCTGTTGTTGTATTTTTATGAAAAGTAAAATGTATATGACAAAAAAAATTAATTTTAAACAGGAGTCCCTAGACCCAGGGGGGGGGGGGGTCAATCGAATTTTGAAAAAATTTTTCGCAAACTGCTTTTTCAAAATTTTTCAGGGGTCGTTAGAGGAGTGCTTCTATAGATGTTATTTCTCATATTTCGTATGGGTCCCATGCGCCACAGACGAGAAAAAAATTGTTGAAATTTCACCAGCCGCCCCTGCTGTGGGGATTACCAAATATAACCTGAAAAAGACGTCAAATTAACGTCTAGCGTAAGAAGACGTCATTTGTCTGAGACATTAGGAAGTCAATGACTGTGCATCCGATAACACACTGTGGATCAAATTATATGTGTATATGTAAATGGTATACTGTGGCTACATAGTGAGGCGGACGTTTAACCTTTGTGCATACGTGTGTGCTAACAATGTATAAACGTAGCACATTTACATCGTAGAATTGTATAACCTTGTGTCTGCATCTAGATACATCGTCACAATGCGAACACATCGTAATCGTTATTTGGTGTGCTGTATGGGAGGTTAATAATACTCATTTTATTTTAGTGTATCTCAAAAAATGTGCTAGCAGCGTAAACAGTGTGAACGTCTGTTTGTACTGGGGTCTTAATTTTTTTTAAAATTAAAGCTAAAGAACCCACCCTTCGATTTAAAGTGGTCTGAAATGGGCCAGACTATTCAATTTTTTTTTATTAACATATTACTTGAGAATTACACTCTAGCAGCGAAAACGCTGTCGTCTCTTTCGCGGCTAACTTCTATGTTAGATATACTAGGGACTTAATTTTTTTTTTAAATTAAAGCTAAATAGCCCACCTTTCGATTAAAATGGTCCGAAATGGGCCAGGTAAATAGAACTTATTTTATTTTAATTTAACATAAAAAATGTCAACGACTATTTCGCGATTAACTTATATGTTAAATGTATTAGGGACTTTTTTTTAAATTTAATTAAAGCTAAAGAGCCCACCTTTCGATTAAAATCATTCCGAAAAGGGCCAGGTTACTATTTTTTTTAACACGAGTTTTAACCTGAAAAATACGCGTTGGTCGTCAAAATTATTTTGAGAATTTGAAGCTAATAGCCTTCTTATTAGCTCTTGGGTCATAATTTGTAGGTAAAAATGTTGATATTTCATTACCTACAAATATATGTATTCAAAAATGCAAACAAAAATTTTTTTTTTATATACACTTTTTAAATATTCCTTCCTCTTTTCCGATCCATTCACTATAATAGTACTATACATTGGGGGGGGGGGTATTTTTTGTCCCCCTTTGAACCCATTTGGGGTTTGAGTTTGGGGTAAAATGAATTTTCTGACCCTAGTTATAGTAGTAGTACGTATTTCACAGATTTCTAAGTTAAAAACTGTTAAAAATGTCGAAAAATGAAAATTTTGCAAAACTTTGAATAGCTGTATCTCGGATACTATTTGATCTACAGAGTCTGCTCTGGTACCAATTTGTAGTAAAGTTAGTCTACTTTAAAAAAAATACTAAATTATTTTTACCAAAAAAGTAGGCCTGAGGTCTCAAAATCGACAAAAACTGAAAAAATAATAAAAATCTCGCAGTTTTTTGGACTTTTAACGATGACCCGGGGGTCTGTCGAGGTCGTAAACTTGGATTTAACATTAATCCTATACAACATATTAAAAAAGCATAGATACCCGATTTAATGTCAGGTAACCTTTTTTTTTTTATGAGAGTTACTGGATTACTGCATTCCCAACAATTTAGTGAATATAATATAAAGGTTACCCTAAGAAAACAAAATCAACTTGAATGGCATCGGTTGTAATCGATTACAACAGTAAATCGGGTGGAATTTGTACTTTAAAAGTGGTAAAAGCACGTGCTGGTATCTTTTATGATGTTGCCTTTTCCTCTCCGACATCTTGAGACATAATTAATTTAAGAACGGGCAAATGGAACGAATACGAAAAGGGAATGCAAAAAGGATAAAGTCAATTGTTACCTCGGGGAACCCAAGTATTAAATTCTAACAAAGGAATTTAAAATTTCTACTTCGAGTATGTGGCTTGGAAAAGTGAAATGTAGATTCGGCATCGAGCAATATATCTATACTATGACGAATTTCACGACCCATCTGTTGAACTATTGACGCATCCGACAGCTTTGTCGAAAAAAATTAAACTCGGAGATTGGAGAAATTTGTTTAGGCTATCATATAACGTCATTACTACAATCCATTCAGTTCTTATTTGCGAAAATCTCAATTTTGTTGGTATGAATGACACTAAATGACAGTGCGACTTACCGAGGATGAAAAGTATAAATTATAATAACCACAAAGTTTGTAACGTGATTTTTATTTTTTATAGTCAATACTTTAGTGTATCTAACTAAGAAATTTTTATTGTATGTGTATTTTTATTGACCTGTCTTATATCTATGTAAATAGCAACAAAAGACCAATAAAGAATCTAATCTAATCTAATCTAAAGATCATAGCAGGATAAGTATGTAAAATCTGTCCCCAAACAAAATTTTGCTTGTTATCAACTATTTGAATATGATTTTCCCAAAATTTCAATCCAGCCACCATATTGGAGGAGTGTGGTGGGGGATTTTTGATTTTCGTTTTTTAAAATTTTCTCGGATACCGTTGTACGAAAAAATCCGAAAAAATTCACAGTTGTTACTTACATGTTGGACTGTTTACCCATTTTTTTTCATAATTTTTAAATGCAAATTTCGTAAGCCAAACAAATTTGCAAATTTTTGCACACAATTTTTTGGCACCTAAAGAAAGAGGGCCGCTCTGAATTTTTCATCGTAAATTACTCATTTATCAAGGCATATTCTCAAATGTTTTTCATATTTTTAAAAAATATGGAAGATAGTTAAAAACCCACCATTCTCTTATATGCGTCTCACTATCATTTGGACGTATGTCTTGATTGATTAATTGATTGATTTACCAGCGTGCGGTAGGCATTACTGCCACTCCCAAGTTATACAGCTGGGCCTGCTACGTCCACGCTGGGTTGGACTAAGGTCATGCTTGTTGCCAGCAGCGAGAGCCACATGGCGCATGGTAAAGGAATGGAGATGGGAGGTGTCGGTATTTGTGAGATGCGTTACCGCATTGTGTCGTGAGGGAGCGTTTAAGCTCCCTTTTTGTGTTTTTGGTTCTGGGCATCTGCCTCTTCTGAATCTTCGTGTGAAATATGTGCTGTGTCTTGATATGGAGTGTTTATGCTCCTCGTTTTGTGTTTCTGCTTCTTCAAATCTTCTTTTGCTGAGTCTTCTGATTCCTCGGTTTCCGATGCTGGGTTGGATTTGGGTCATGCTTGTTGTCAGCAGCGAGAGCCACATGACGCATGTTTTTTTCTCGCTTTTCTTTCCTAGTTTTTTTTATCCTCTCGATTGTTATTTTCCACCATTGAACAGCAGACATTGTTTTAGAAGATAACATGTAGCAAAGAATCCCACCAAGAAACATAAAAATTAAAAAACGTGCGCACAAAAAAGTTACAGACCGACATCGACAGACCGACAGACAGAAATTTTTTTTAAATCTCGACGTTTCATGACATTTTAAGCCTATTTGAACAATAAAAATGTTTTTAAATTTTTTTGTCGTTACTATACTTCCACTGAATGTGAAAGTAAAATAAGAAAGTATTCTTTATACACTGGGTTTTGTATTAAGTAAATATGCTAAAAATACTAAAATTATATTTTTTGCAAGGGGCCTATTTAAGATGCAGTATCCAAAGTACCAGCACATCATTTGCGATGTATCAAATGCAGTGTCTAAAGTGACCAATTAATTAGATTATTTACCGATGCTCACCAGTGCTTTATTGATTTCCCTTTTTACTTAACTTATTGTTTTAATTATATATAGAGTTTCTAGCTTGAAAATCACAAAAGGTTTAACAATTTCCATTTGCTTGAAATAATGATTTAAGCAGCCAGCTATACGTAACCTGTTATGAAATAGTCTAATTGTCTGCACGTTCGACTTTCATTGAAATGTAAAACAAAAGATATTGAGAAACTTGGTCAAAGATGGCATAACTTAAGTTTAGGGATAGTTAAATTAATCAAATACAGGATTCTCCCACTGCTGTTGGTCCACTGTGTAAGTAGATACGTCTCTATAAGTTAACGTTAATTATCGAAACTTCTACCCTTATCGTATAACTTTGAGAATTTACACGGCCTACGGGCCTACTAGCTTAATGATTTTGATTTCTTTTACACCCTTCATTTCTAGCACCGAAAAAACTTATAAATATATAATTACATATTCCTAAACTTGCATAAGCTCTAACTTCGTCCACTTTTTACGCGAATAACACGAAAGTTTGCTGCTGCCACGCGAGACAAATATCGATTTAATCAAACACTTATTTTTTATTGCTTTTAAAGCTCTCACTGCCACAGACCTACAATTTTCTGTGACCTTTCGTGTGTAATCAGTTGAATTTCATTTGTATTAATTTTCCTGATAGGTACCAGGCCTAATAAATCAAGTTGATCGTAGCAGGACGTATCGGTATTGTTCATTTAATCATTTGAGGTCGTCAGGAAAGAAAGCGCTTTAAAAAGTGACACGCTATTTTGGCTTGCATTCTTTCCGTCTTTTACCCACTTAAACGTGTATTTTCGAAACCGTTCTTAAGAATTCCTTTTATTGCATACTTTGAAAATTTGGGTTTCACATATTATTGGCCGCCATCTTGAAAATCAAACATTTCGATGCAAGATTTACTGTGGTATAAAAGTCTGGGAGGTAGCGTCAATATTTTATGCCTCATTTCAACACGACTTCTTTGTTTTTTTAACTGTTAGTTTTCCTTCGAAAAACAACTAAAATAGGTGTCAGCTGACGCGACCGTGGATATTAAAAGCGTGGGAAGCTGCGCATTTGGTAAAATATTTTTTTTTGCGTCAATCCAACAAAGCTACAAAACTATAAATAGTTTATTTATGTAATATAAATGAAAAAAAAAATGTGTCAGCCGCATAGGGTAGGGGGCGAAGGTTGTCGGCTGCCTTAGTCAATATGCATGAAAAACACGTCAAAATTCGTTATTTCAACAAAGCTGAAATTCATATATATGACAGTTTACGAGAAGTAAATAAATTATTAGAAATTGTCAGCTGACAATACCATGAGACAAAACGTGTCAGCTAGGCCTTTTAAGTGGACCGCAGCAGCGTCCATGTGCTCACCGCGTATAGTAATGCCCCGGTTAACGTATGAAACTTCATAGAAAATCATATTTGTATGAAATATTAGACGTACATATTGGAAAATACTTAGAGATTGCAATCATTGATTGAGAATAGTGAGGACTAAATAATTTTGGCACATTCAGTACGAATAAAACAAATCAATTCTCACTGCTATATTCTGACCTTTTTCTGGAATGGAAATGTTCGTTCGCCATCTTATTTAGCAGCCCATTTTTTTTTTAACTTGATGCTTCTAGCTGTAATGGTTTCCTGTTTGGAGAAGAGTCACGCCTAATATTTTTATCATCGATTGTACCTACGTTCTTCAAAGAAAACTACAGATTTTTCAAGTTAAGTGTTTAATTTAAGTAATATTCTCACAATTTAACAATCATTTTTTTTGCACAGAAAAACATTTGAAATTTTACATCTCTTATCATTATGGCTGAAATATTATCACATAACATATCGAAATAACATTTGTTTGTCTTAAATATGAAAGTTTTCGAACTTCGCATGTTCGTGTCATAATTAAGTAATTTTCTTCAGAGTTTTATAGTGAAATATTAATTATTGAGGTACAACTGTACAAGGTTTGGTGATCACCAAATTTTATTACCGCTTCGCTTTAATATAAATGTAATACATTTGTAGTCCAGTCAATGAAAGAGTTGTAGAGAACATTTTGGAGGGGAGAATTTTTCTCTTCAGGAATGTATTGGGGGTAGTCAGGAGGTAAACATACTAAAAGTCCCCGCCCCTAGCCCCGCCGCTTCAAGGGGAGAGGGGGTGGAAAGGTTCCTTTTTTCGATTCTTTGCTTATAAATCGGAAACGATGCGTCGTACGAAAAAAGGTAATCTATGCAAAATTAAACGTAATTAAATTTCCCACAACAATGTTTATATTAATTTTCTTCCTATGTGTTATATTTCACGAAATATTCGCCAGCGAAAATCGATAATTAATAAAAAAAACAATCAATTGTGTACCTTGAATATTTCTATCAAAGCGGTTTACCGTGGTCTGCTAATAAATCACAGTCACAAAACAATCTTTATTTTACAACACTGGACCTATTTACTAACGTAATATTTTGTCGAAATCTAGACATTTCCTTAAATATACAGTGTGACTCACTTAAAATGAAGATACCCTTATAACTTTTTCATTTTGTTTCCGATTTGAATCAAATTTTACTCAAGTATAGAACAAATTAGGATCTACTTATGACCAGAAAATCATTCACCTGCTATAAAAGAAAAGCTACCTGAGGTACCAAAGTATGAGGAAAAAGATTAAAAATCATTGATTTTTAATCTTACGAACGACGAATTTTACGGAGCCACCACAAATTGCGGAAACTGAGGACCCCCTTTGCCAGATGAGCTTATCTATGAAATATCCCCCATCAATAACCAAATCAAATTTTGGTGTATGTACGTTTGTGGCGCCGATCGGATGCATTTTTTAGAATTTCTAACATTCAAACTGTTTTTCATGTTTTTGGACCTGTTTGATCGATCAGCTGACGGTAAATCCACCGCCCCCCGTCCAGCTGACTATGTTTTATTTTCATTATATAACATAATCTTCCCCTCATATAAGTTTCAGCGTTCGCCGGATAGTTTTTTTCTCAATTTTTTTTTACAATTTGATTTGGTTATGGATGGGGGATTTTTCATACATAAGCTCATCTAGCAAAGGGGGTCCTCAGTTTCCGCAATTTGTGGTGGATACGTGAAATTCGTCAAGATCCATTAATATGATTTTTAATATTTTTCAGCATATTTTGGTACCGCAGGTGGCTTTGCCTTTATAGCAGATGACTGATTTTCTGGTCATAAGATCCTAATTTGTTCTATACTTGAGTAAAATTTGATTCAAATCGGAAACAAAATAAAAAAGTTATAAGGGTATCTTCATTTTAAGTGAGTCACACTGTATATTTAAGGAAATGTATAGATTTCGACAAAATATTACGTTAGTGAATACGTCCAGTGTTGTAAAATAAAGATTGTTTTGTGACTGTGATTTATTATCACACCACGGTAAACCGCTTTGATAGAAATATACAAGGTACATAATTGATTTTTTTTTATTAATTATCTATTTTCGCTGGCGAACATCTCGTAAACTATAACACATAGGAAGAAAATCAATATAAACATTCTTGTGAAAAATTTAATTACGTTTAATTTTGCATAGATTACCTTTTCCCATAAGACGCATCGTTTCCGAGTTATAAGCGAAGAATCGAAAAAAGGAACCTTTCCACCCCCTTCCCCCCCTAAAGCGGTGGGGCTAGGGGCGGGGACTTTTAGTATGTTTACCTCCTGACTACCCCCAACACATCCCTGAAGAGAAAAATTCTCCCCTCCAAAATGTTCTCTACAATCCCCTTTTGGGCATTCATTGATTGGACTATTGGGTAAATTATTAGAAACTTTTGCTATAATATATAAATTTCTTAAAACATACAGTTTAGATGGTATAACTTGTAAAATTTAAATTATTATTTTTTTTTATCAATATTCGATTGGGTAAATCCTAGTTTGAACAGCTTCTAATAAAAGAAAATTTCTATTTAAATATTTTCATATAAATTTTGGGTAGACTAATTATAATAATTTTATATAAACATTTTTTTTAGAGTAGCTTGTAAATACTCTCCATATTTGTTTGTAAATGTTAATCTTAGATGTTATTTTGGCTCGACACCAACCCAGTTTTGACCAGTTTCTAATAAAACTCATTTTATTCATAAACTTGCTCCATTTTACTCTACAAAAAACCGCTGCCCAAGGAATCACTACTTCCACATCCAGATTCTCTATCCAAGTCACTCACAACGAAAAAACTTTGTATGTGAAAATAATTGTTTAAGGAACTTTAATAATATAATATTTGAAATCTTCTACCTCAAAAACCCATAAAACGATACCCCACATCGGTAGTGGGGTGGGGGTGGATAAAGTAAAAAAATATTTTGAGGTTTCTGGTTCTTGTACACACACTAAATCACAATTTTTTTTCATCCCCTTTAATAAGGGGGTGGAGGTGGTAATGGGGGTGGCTAATGCCAAAAATTTTTTTGAGACCCTAGCTTCTCTTGTATATACTAAATACCAACTTTATCGACTCTTACCTGCTTGATTTACCCATTTACCCAAAATTTACCCCAATTTACCCCCCAACCCTTCGTCAGAACAACATGAAAATATAATCTAGTTCCAGATCTCGTTAAAATACATACGTGTACCAAATTTCAAGTCAATATCTTAAACGGTTCCAGAGTAAACGTGCGCACAAAAAAAAAGTTACAGACAGACCGACAGACAGACCGAAATTTTTTTTTCGCTCAAACTTATAATCTCGACGTTTCATGACAATTTAAGCCTATTTGAACAATAAAAATTTTTAAAAATTTTTTTGTCGTTACTATACTTCCACTGGATGTGGAAGTAAAACTAAGCAAGTAAATAAATTCATACCTTCTTGAAAATGAAAGGTAAAAAAAAAATTTCAAAAGTAAATGTTCAATATATTAAATAATGAACAGAATGGTATAAAAAAAAATCGTTTCACCGTTCAAAGTGATTTTAATTGAAAATAAAAAAACCGCTGCCTAAGGAATCACTACTTCCACATCCAGATTCTCTATCCGAGTCACTCACAACGAAAAAACTTTGTATGTGAAAATAATTGTTTATGGAACTTTAATAATATAATATTTGAAATCCTCTACCCCAAAAACCCATAAAACGATACCCCACATCGGTAGTGGGGTGGGGGTGGTGATAGGGGGGTGGTAGTGGGTGGTGGATGAAGTAAAAAAAATATTTTGAGGTTTCTGATTCCTGTACATGCACTAAATCACATTTTTTTTTCATCCCCTTTAATAAGGAGGTGGGGGTGGTAATAGAGGTGGCTAATGCCAAAAATTTTTTTGAGACCTCAGCTTCTCTTGTATATACTAAATACCAATTTCATGGACTTCTACCTGCTTAATTTACCCATTTACCCCAAATTTACCCCAATTTACCCCCCAGCCCTTCGACGGAACAAGATGAAAATATAATCTAGTTCTAGATCTCGTTAAAGTACATATGTGTACCAAATATCAAGTCAATATCTTAAACGGTTTCAGAGTAAACGTGCGCACAAAAAAAAGTTACAGACAGATCGACAGACAGACAGACCGACAGACAGACAGAAATTTTTTTTTCGCTCAAACTTAAAATCTCGACGTTTCATGACATTTTAAGCCTATTTGGACAATAAAAATTTTTAAAAATTTTTTTGTCGTTACTATACTTCCACTGGACGTGGAAGTAATTAAGGAAAACAAATATTTAGATCTTGGTAATTGAATATAATTTACTATTCTTGGTATCCATCAACATCTTGTATAAAGAATAGTTGTCGCCTATAACATAACACCAATTTAGCTCATCATACATATTTGTAGGTAAGTCTTCTCTCTACTATAACATCTTAACAATAAATAAACTCATGACCCAAACGCTTCCGAGCTAATGAGCTAGTGGCAGTGTTTTTTTCTTGATCTGTTATCAATAAATTCCACTCTAATAATACTTTTTTATTAATATCTTACAGGTAAACAGTTAACATTCAATAAAAAAATAAAATTGGTTAAATAAACGCTATCTATCTATCTATCTAAATCTGTTTCTTTTCAACATATTATTTATCCATTTCTCCTTACATTGGTGTGGCGATCAGTTCACTTGCTGGGTAAATATAAGTCACACACCAGAAGCTTAAGTAACCAAGGAGGGGAATGAAAAACAAAATACATAAGAATAACAATTTTTATCAAAAAATATAACATGTTTATTTAAAAATGTTAATTTAAAAACAACTTATTGGAATATATACATATATATATATAAAAATTTTATTATTGAATTTTAACCCTGCTATAAATTGGTGACCCCGACAGGAATACGAATTTGGTACAAGAAATATGCAGACATTATTACTTTTCTAACAATGGGAACTTAAAGTACGACGAGGACAACAAGGCAGCGAAATTAAAAGGAAATCTTAATAATTATAAAGCAAAAGTTAAACGACAGCATAAAATAAAGAATCAAGCAAGAAATCTCTCTTAAAATCCTGGAAGATTAAAACTACAACTAGGCCTGATATTCCGCATGAGTCCAGATTCAGATTCGTAGACTTGGAACAATATTCTCCTAAATCAATTCTAGACGGCGAAGAGGCAAAACTTTATTTATCTGGTAAGTGAATTGTTTTGCCATTGATCATTTATTCTTCGTTATTAAAGGGAATCATGTCAGTTATTCAACGTTGACGTCTTTAAAAAAAGCTCATTCAAAAACATAGCAAAAAGCATAATATATACAATCAATTAATCATTCAATCAATTAGTCATCGATTTATTATTTCTTTGTTTTAAAAATGGCACCACCAACAGATAATATTTTATTAGATGACATTCAAATTTCATCAGGTGCAGGGACATCTCATGGTAATTACGTCGCGACCATTAAATTACCACCTTTCTGGGTATCTAAACCAGAAATATGGTTTACTCAAATTGAGTCGCAATTTTCTATTCACAGGATTATTAGCGATCGTAAAAAATACGATTATGTCATTGCCAGTTTACCCCCTGAAATTATTACCACGGTGTATGACGTTGTCACTAATCAGCCAGAAAAAGATCTATATGACAACTTGAAAAATATACTAATTTCTCGTTTGACCTCAAGCGAGGAAAAGCGGTTGGAGGACCTACTCTCTGGTTCCCAGATGGGAGACCAAAAACCATCAGATTTTTACCGATCAATGCTATCAACGGTCGGAGGTTCCCATGTGGTGAGCCAGGAGCTCCTGGTCAAGTTGTGGAAGCGGCGACTACCCAAAACAATCTTCATTGCAATTACGGCGTCGGGAAAAACTGAGATTAAGGAGTTAATCGACATTGCCGATCGTATATGGGAGTCGTGTCAAAATTCTATGACTTCCCTTACCTCGAATTCGATTTGTAACATCAATCCAACAGTTTCTATATCTAGTTTGATCGCAACATTTCAAGACACGTTAAATCAAGTCTTACACAAACAAGAAATCTTTACATCTCAATTACTTGCTATTGAATCTAAAGTTTCTTCAATTCCTTCCACTACTCCTACAGTTTCTGGCACTTATTGCGATAGTTGTAGAAGTCGACTCGACTCAAGAAATCGCAGAGGCTCAAGGCCCCGTTCTAATAGTCGAAGTGGTACCAGCATTAGATATAATCCTTCTAATGCCAAAGTTTGCTATTACCATCAACTTTATGGTCGTAAAGCATTTAAGTGTCTCGGAGATTGGTGCACGTTCGCCAAAGATGTCAAAACCGACAATCAGAGATGACTAAATGTCAATTATATTTTGACAACTGACGTTAAGATTTCGAATAGTAAACCTCGTCTCTTTATATTTGATAATACTAATAAAATTGAATTCTTCATTGACACGGGCGCTGATTTATCAATTATACCTCGGAATCTATTAACGAATACTAGGAGAAACCCTGATGTAGTACTAACAGCAGCTAATGGTTCAGTTATAGATACCTTCGGGAAGAAATTTTTGAAAATCGATTTAACCATACGTAGGTTATTTCCTTTCGTTTTTAATATAGCAGATATAAATATCGCCATTATCGGAGCAGACTTTTTAGCTCATTTTGGTTTAGTTGTTGATTTAAAACATAAATGTTTAATCGACAATATGACTAGTTTGTCAACATATTTATTTTCAAACAATGGTCCGTTACATTCTCCCAAGTTATTTAGCGTATCAAATGAATTCACTGCATTACTTTTACAGTTTCCTACTTTAATTAGCTCCCCAAATTACAATTTGCCAGTTAAATATTCAGTTGAGCATCACATTGTTACAGAAGGTCATTTACCTTTCTCACACCCACGTAGATTGGATAGCGTTAAATTCAAGATAGCACAGGACGAATTCAATAATATGGTAGAATTAGGTATTTGTGCACCTTCTTCTTCTTCCGTTTCCTCACCATTGCATATGGTTGAAAAAAAAGAAAGCTGCGACTGGAGACCTTGTGGGGACTATCGTCGTCTAAATTCAATTACTGTTCCTGACCCGTTGCCCCACCTCCATGATTTTAACTCGCAGTTGTATAATTGTATTATTTTTTCAAAAATAGATTTGGTACGTGCTTATCACCAGATACCTGTCGCAAAAAGCGACATTTTTAAAACAGCGATTACTACTCCTTTCGGTTTGTTTGAATTTGGGCGTATGCCTTTCGGCTTACGTAACGCCGGTCAAACTTTCCAACGTTTCATGAACGAAGTTTTAGTAGGTTTACCTTTTATTTTCGTCTATTTAGATGACATCCCGATTGCAAGTAAATCTAGTTCGGAACATTTAGAACACTTAAAACTTGTTTTTCAGAGGTTAGAACTGTACGGCATAAATATTAAACCGTCAAAATGCATATTAGGTGTCAGTCATTTGACATTTTTAGGACACAATATTTCTTCAGCCGGCATTTTACCTTCTTCTGAACGTATTGATGTCATAAATAATTTTCCCTTACCTACTACAGTCAAACAACTTCAGCGTTTCATAGGTATGGTTAACTTTTATCATCGTTTCATACCTTCTTTCGCTGAAATATTAATTCCTTTACATGCACTTTGTACTAAATTACTGCATGATAAAGTTAAAATAATAAACGATTGGCCTACCGACTGTCTTGACAGTTTTTCCAAAGCCAAAGCTGCTATAGCTGGTGCAACCTTTTTAGCACATCCACGTTGTGATGATAGCTCGTTTTTATCGCTGACTGTTGATTGTTCTAATGTCTCTATGGGGGCAGTTCTTGAACAGCGCGATGACGAAGGTATTCTTGCCCCATTAGCCTTCTTTTCACGAAAGCTTACCTTGGCACAGACCAAGTATAGTTCCTTTGACAAGGAACTTCTTTCTTTATTTACAGCGATTAAACATTTCAGATTTTTACTTGAAGGCCGTACATTTATTTGCTTTACTGACCATAAACCTTTGGTCAAAGCATTATTCACTAAAACTGAAAGATCTCCCAGGCAAACTAGACATTTAGAATTCATTGCTCAATTTGCCTGCGAAATCAGACATATCAAAGGAAAAAATAACATTGTTGCAGACACTTTATCACGTGAACATGATACGTCTTCTTTGCAACAATTCATTTCTCCAATCGTTACTCAAAAGTCTAACCTAGTTGATACTAACTTTGACTTAAATTTATTGAGCGAAGCTCAAAAAGATGATTCTGACCTTAAATTTTTATTATCAGATACTTCATCGAACACAAAGAGAACTTTTCATTTAAAGAAAATTAAAATTCCATATTCTGACAAGTTTATTTGGTGTGACGTTTCTCGCCCTAAACTTCGTCCTTACGTTCCTATCGTTTATAGACGAACAATTTTTGATATATTTCATGGTTTATCTCACCCTGGTATCAAAGCGACTAGAACATTAGTTTCTACACATTATTTTTGGCCTAAAATGACTTCAGATTGTAATCTCTGGGCAAAAACTTGTATTAGTTGTCAAACTAATAAAGTGATACGAGGAGCCCGATTACTGACTTCGATATACCTAAAGGACGATTCGCTCACATACATATAGATTTAATAGGACCATTACCTCCTTCTAAAGGTTGTTCTTATATTCTCACTGTGATCGAACGTTTTACTAGATGGCCCGAGGCTTATCCACTGCAGGATATTACTGCGGAAACTGTAGCGCGTACGTTATTTCAGAATTATGTTTGTCGATTCGGTGTCCCTGTCACAGTGACAACCGACCAAGGCGTTCAATTTGAATCAAAACTGTTCAAAGAATTTTCAAAATTTTTGGGATTTCATAGGATTCGTACGACGCCATATCATCCTTCCTCGAATGGAATGATTGAACGGTTTAATAAATCTCTTAAAACTGCTCTGAGAGCTAGGACTTCTACACCACATTGGGTAGATGATCTTCCTATCATATTATTAGCTCTCAGAACTATCCCTAAAGACGATTTGCAATGTTCTTCCGCAGAACTCGTTTTTGGTCAAACATTACGAATACCTGGTGAATTTTTTATTAAATCATATACTTGTCCGGATATTCCTTATTTTATTACTAAATTACGTACTTCATTTAATAATTTAGCGTTCATTCCACCAGTTCACCACGTTAATTACAAATCATTTGTCAGCCCAGACATCTCGAATTGTAGTTTTGTTTTCGTTCGGAAAGAACGTTTTAAAAAATATTTTACTCCGCTGTACGATGGACCTTTTAAAGTGTTGTCCCGTCCAGATAAATTGGTTACTTTTGTTAAAGGAACTAAAGCCGTCACGGTAAACATTGACAGGATTAAACCAGCATTTTTATTATCTGACAAATGTGATGTCACTCCACCTTTGATTAAGAAAGTTCGTTTTGCTATTGACGAATTGAATGACTGACTGATCTTTTTCTTAGCCGGGGAGTAGTGTGGCGATCAGTTCATTTGCTGGATAAATATAAGTCACACACCAGAAGCTTAAGTAACCAAGGAGGGGAATAAAAAACAAAATACATAAGAATAACAATTTTTATAAAATGATATAACATGTTTATTTAAGAATGTTAATTTAAAAACAACTTCTTCGAATATATATTTATATATAACGAAATTTTATTATTGAATTTTAACCCTGCTATACCATGACCTGGTCTATCACCAGGTTTAGGATTAGCCATGGTTTACCGATTACCGGATACTCTGTTGACACATTTTTCCAACTTTATGAACTTTCATTTGTTAAAACCTGTTACGGGATTAAGCGATCATCCTGTATAGACGAGTTTGTTTTGCCGGTTTTACAAAGTAAAGAAGATAATGAAAAGCGAAATAACACCGATTTAGTGGCCCAAGTTTCCCATTTAGGGGTATTTTCAACCACATAAAAATGTAAATTATGTCGTGGAAGGGAATGTAATGACTAAGCTGCGGTTTGAGCCGCACACTTCGCCAACAATTATTTGCTAAAATGACCCGAATTGTTTTGGTGTTTGATTTTGAGGTTTTCGGTTACGAGCTACTGAAGTACAGTAGGTTTACATTTCCATCCATTAAAACTCTAACTGGTTCACATGAACCTACCCTTCTGATAGGATTAATTAAAAAATCTCCATAGTTGCATGTTGCCTTCTATATGCGGCTTGTTAAAATCGGATACAAATAAAGGCTGAGTTTATAGAAAAATGCATATTCCGTCTCAAAATTGCCAGCGAAATTCATGTGAACTGAATATCTCATCACTACACTACACTTTTAAAAAACTGGGCATACTGCCTGTACCTTCTTTATTTATGTATATTTCGTTATTAGAATTTCACAAAAATAAGGGCAATTTTTTCACCAAATCTTATTTTCATAATTATTCAACCAGATCCGCCCCACAGCTTAGACAACCTCGACATAGACTTGTTAAATCTTCAAGAAACTCATTGAACCTTCAGCTATATAACCATTTACCAAACTCCATAAAAATCCTTCATTTTACTTCCACAACCAGTGGAAGTAGTATAGTAACGACAAAAAAAATTTTAAAAATTTTTATTGTTCAAATAGGCTTAGAATGCCATGAAACGTCGAAGTTTTAAGTTTGAGCGAAAAAATTTTTCTGTCTGTCTGTAACTTTTTTTGTGTGCACGTTTACTCTGGAACCGTTTGAGATATTGACTTGAAATTTGGTACACATATGTACTTTAATGAGATCTAGAACTAGATTCTATTTTCATCTTGTTCCATCGAAGGGGGGTAAATTGGGGTAAACTTGGGGTAAATAGGTAAATCAAGCATGTAAGAGTCCATAAAATTGGTATTTAGTATATACAAGAGAAGCTAAGGTCTCAAAAAAAATTGGCATTACCACCCCCACCCCATTATTAAAGGGGATGAAAAAAAATTGTGATTTAGTGTGTGTACAAGAACCAGAAACCTCAAAATATTTTTTACTTCATCCACCCCCACTACCACCATCACCACCCCCACACCACTACCGATGTAGGGTATCGTTTTATGGGGTTTTGGGGTAGAGGATTTCAAATATTGTATTAGTAAAGTCCCATAAACAATTATTTAGACTGTGGAAGTAGTGATTCCTTGGGCAGCGGTTTTAATATATTCAAACCCAAGTAAGTTTGACGCGTATGTTTGTATGTCTGTCTGTCTGTGGCTTTATATCTCTTCAACGGGTGATTCGATTTTGATGCACTTTTTTTTGTTTGAAAGAGTATTTTGTCGAGAAGGTTTTGGCCATATTAGATTTTGATGTTTGGTCGCCATCTTGATCACAAGCTTTTATTTAACTTGCCTTGTTCGTGTGGGTCAAATCTTGCAACTGAATTTTAAAATAGTTATCCCCAACCGATTCAGCTGAAAGTTTACATACACGTTTAATTTGGATGACAATGCTAAGTGACGTCATTCCAAATATAATACGGCGGACTCCCAAAGATGGCGGACCAGTTATTTTTTATGCACCCTCATGACATGGGTATAAAATGAAAGGGTTTGCTGAGAAGAATACGAAAATAAAATGACTTCACACTAAATTCAATATGGCGGTCGCCACATATGGCGAATAAGAAAGCAAATCTCGAGGACATAAAGAAAATGTAAGCCGAATTTAAATAAATCATAAGAGTTCGTATATGGAATCAAAATTATTTCATAATTTTTTACTTCCACATCCAGTGGAAGTATAGTAACGACAAAAAAAAATTTAAAAATTTTTATTGTTCAAATAGGCTTAGAATGTCACGAAACGTCGAGATTTTAAGTTTGAGCGAAAAAAAAATTTCTGTCTGTCGGTCTGTAACTTTTTTGTGCGCACGTTTACTCTGGAACCGTTTGAGATATTGACTTGAAATTTGGTACACATATGTACTTTAACGAGATCTAGAACTAGATTATATTTTCATCTTGTTCCGTCGAAGGGTTGGGGGGTAAATTGGGGTAAATTTGGGGAAAATAGGTAAATCAAGCAGGTAAGAGTCCATAAAATTGGTATTTAGTATATACAAGAGAAGCTAAGGTCTCAAAAAAAAATTTGGCATTAGCCACCCCCCTTACCACCCCCACCCCATTATTAAAGGGGATGAAAAAAAATTGTGATTTAGTGTGTGTACAAGAACCAGAAACCTCAAAATGTTTTTTTACTTCATCCACCCCCACTACCACCCCTTATCACCACCCCCACCACGCTACCGATGTGGGGTATCGTTTTATGGGTTCTTGGGGTAGAGGATTTCAAATATTATATAATTAAAGTTCCATAAACAATTATTTCCACATACAAAAATTTTTTCGTTGTGAGTGACTTGGAAAAGAATCTGGATGTGGAAGTAGTGATTCCTTGGGCAGCGGTTTTAAAGTTGTGTTAATTTATTTTTTTTATATTAGTTATTTCGTCGATATTTTTGTGTTGGGTTTTTTTAAAATTTGTTTTTGTTCCATTATTCAACTGATTCATTTTGTTATCGTAATATTCCTGTTTTTCTATACGTACAGTCCACAGTACATCGCCCCTTTTTTTATGATTAGTAACAGTCTGAATTTTCGTGAGTAGCTTCGTTTTGACGAGACGCCCAACTTTTCTCTCTGCGAAAATTCTCGGTAGTGAAATAGCAAAAATTATTTTTTCTCTTTTACACGAATTAGACAATTCGACAACCTGTCAAATTATGTTGTTGTGAACAAACACGGAGCTTATTATAATTAACTCGCGCAAACGTAACCAAGGCAATCGAAAAACAAACTCTTTAACAAACGTTTAATGAATAAAAAATATATTGCCAAAATAATTTGACAGGTTGTCGAATTGTCTAATTCGTGTGAAATAGAAAAAACAATTTTTGCTGTTAGCTACCATTACCGAGAATTTTCGCAGAGAGAAAAGTTGGGCGTCTCGTCAAAACGAAGCTACTCACGAAAATTCAGCCTGTTACTAATCATTAAAAAAAAGGGCAATGTACTGTGGATTAGTAGCTTTTCCTTGTATTGATTATTTAGGTGTTAGTTTTTTAATTCGGGATGTTTTTGTAGTAGATCCGAAAATAGTTGAACTTTATTTTTTAAATTATTTATAGTATATGTTATCCACTCTTGATTAGAATTTTTTCTTCTTTTGTTATTTTCTTAACTTTTATTCAAGTACAAATATATGGAGCTATTTCATTTTATATAAGTTGTAATGCAAGGTCACGAATTTATGCGTTCCAAAACTAAGTCGGTGTTATGTAATGGCGGATTTATATAAGGGCACTTGGGGAACGTGCCCAGGGCCCCCACGTAATTGGGGCCCCCGAAGAAATGTAAAGCACTGTAAATATAAACATCTTTCATACCAAAAAATATTTCTAAATTATAAAAAAATTTTTTCGAATTTCTCCCCCCGCGCATCAAAAAAATGTTGGGATCAAAAAAAAGTTTTTTTCGGATTAGGATTAGGTATTAAGAAAATAATATACTAAGGCCTCCCCCAACAATTTTTTGCCCTGGGGCCCCATGACGTCTAGTTACGCCACTGACATTTATATTTTAATTCTGTCAAAATTGGTCGCATTACAAGGGGTCCCCACATAAGAAGTGCCCAGGGACCTCTCAAACGTAAATCCGGCTTTGGTATTATGAATGCGTGGCCGTGCGCGCTCGCCATCGACCTGCTGATTGCTGATTTGCTTTGAGGCATGCAAGGGAAAATATGCCGTTAACTCATATTGTAGGGTTTTAATAAACAATTAAAATTACATATGTAAAGTAACATGTTTATCTGATGATTTTACTTCCACATCCAGTGGAAGTATAGTAACGACAAAAAAATGTTTAAAAATCTTTATTGTTCAAATAGGCTTAGAATGTCATGAAACGTCGAGATTTTAAGTTTGAGTGAAAAAAATTTTCTGTCTGTCTGTAACTTTTTTTTGTGCGCACGTTTACTCTAGAACCGTTTGAGATATTGACTTGAAATTTCGTACACATATGTACTTTAACGAGATCTAGAACTAGATTATATTTTCATCTTGTTCGAAGGGTTGGGGGGTAAATTGGGGTTAATTTGGGGTCAATAGGTAAATCAAGCAGGTAAGAGTCCATAAAATTGGTATTTACTATATACAAGAGAAGCTAAGGTCTCAAAAAAATATTTGACATTAGCCACCCCCCATTACCGCCCCCACCCCATTATTAAAGGGGATGAAAAAAAATTGTGATTTAGTGTGTGTACAAGAACCAGAAACCTCAAAATATTTTTTTACTTCAACCACCCCCACTACCACCCCCTATCGCCACCCCCACCCCACTACCACCCCCTATCGCCGCCCCCACCCCACTACCGATGTGGGGTATCGTTTTATGGGTTTTTGGGGTAGAGGATTTCAAATATTATATTATTAAAGTTCCATAAGCAATTATTTCCACATACAAAATTTTTTCGTTGTGAGTGACTTGGATAGAAAATCTGGATGTGAAAGTAGTGATTCCTTGGGCAGCGGTTTTTTTATTTCATCGAAGGATAAGCTTATAAATATTTCGGTTAGGGTAATACTTCCACATCCAATGGAAGTATAGTAACGACAAAAAAATTTTTGAAATTTTTATTGTTCAAATAGGCTTAGAATGTCATGAAACGTCGAGGTTTTAAGTTTGAGCGAAAAAATTTTCTGTCTGTCGGTCTGTCTGTAACTTTTCTTGTGCGCACGTTTACTCTGGAACCGTTTAAGATATTGACTTGAAATTTGGTACACATATATACTTTAACGAGGTATGGAACTGGATTATATTTTCATCTTGTTCCGTCGGAGGGTTGGGGGGTAAATTGGAGTAAATTTGGGTAAATACGTAAATACCATAAAATTGGTATTTAGTATTACAAGAGAAGCTAAGGTCTCAAAAAAATTTTTGGCATTAGCCACCCCCATTACCACCCCCACCTCATTATTAAAAATGTGATTTAGTGTCTGTGTACAAGAACCAGAAACCTCAAAATACTTTTTTACTTCATCCACCCCCACTACCACCCCCAATCACCACCCCCACCCCGCTACCGATGTGGTTTATTATTTTATGGGTTTTTGGGGTAGAGGATTTCAAATATTATATTATTACTAGCTGACCCAGCAAACGTTGTTTTGCCATATAAATTATAAATTTTTGTCCAAAAAATAAAAAGAAAATTTCTGGTTAGGGCCACCCTTATCACCTAGGGGTATAAAAAATAGCCTACGACCTATTCTCAGACCTACCAAATATACTCCAAAAATTTCATAAAAATCGGTCAAGCCGTTTCGGAGGAGTTCGATAACAAACACTGTGACACGAGATTTTTATATATTAGAAAATTCCATAAACAAATATTTCCACATATAAAATTTTTTCGCTGTGACTTGGATAGAAAATCTGGATGTGGAAGTAGTGATTCCTTGGGCAGCGGTTTTTGAACATATAAACAGTTTCAATAATAAATTGAGAGGCATTCAAATAATATTCAGCGATGCTGATTCCAACCCTGATATTACCACATACGTCAGCTTATATTTCGACGAATCAAAAATCATCAATTTTCGTACTTTTATCCCGACTTAATTTAAAATGTAAATATACACATGACATAGAGAAAGCAGATACGAACCCTCCAAATCCGCAAAAATGAAAAAACAACAATCGACATGTAGCCTTAATCTCGAAGCTGTTTATTCTTTGTAAAAAAAAGTTTTTTTAAATACTAGCTTAGGTATCCGTTAAAAATGCATTTATGCACGATGCGTCGCGCGTCGCTAAGAAAGTATGAAAGATAGTATTTTTGTTAAATTCTGTCCGTTTCCAAGAGCCCTTTGAACTGCCTGCCCTCTTTAAATTCACTCGGCGGCTTCGACACATTTGATTGAATTTACTGCCGCGAATTTACTTTGCATTCAAATTCTGCATACACACTCCGATAATACCCGGATAGCGAATTCAAAACGTAAAGGATCGGTTTATGACCTTTTTCTGCTAGGAGTTTTGCCAAGAATTATGCGGAAAAAATGTTCAACTTAAATAAATATTTAAGAAGTTATATTTTATCGATCGGTCTTTATACGGTCCATATAAAGTGGATTTTATTTTTCCAGGAACGCTATAAAACGGCACAAATGGGATAATAGCACTCCACCCTTGTCGACAGACAACTTGATCCATATTTTTATGCAAAAGAGTACTTTGGGTTGAAACATTACCCCGATTTCGTGTTTTTTATAGCAATATGTACGTATATAAAACATACATTGGTAAGGTTCAGAATGAATAAACTTCGCATCAGTAGTTGATGTGAATCGCTTTAGAAAAGAGACGAATTTTTATTTAAATCTTATGAACTACACTTAATCCAGCCAACGGAGCGCTAAAATGACCAAAAACTCTAATTTGAGTGCTAATGAATGAATTTTGATAAAACCTTGTGCAATGTGTTTGTAATGACGTTAGTAATAAATAGGGATTGCAATACCGGTTAACCGGTTATTAGGACAAAAAACACTTGACGATAATTACCGGTTATTATACTCTTCGCAAAAACGAAGAGTATATTGTATTTGATCGGCACATTTCTAAATCAGTAAATATCGCTCGTAGAGAAAAAATTTTCATATCATTATGTTAGTGAACGAATTCTGAACAACTTTCAAAATGTCCGTCTGTCCGTCCGTCCGTCCGTCCGTCCGTCCGTCCGTCCGTCCGTCCGTCCGTCCGTCCGTCCGTCCGTCCGTCCGTCCGTCTGTCCGTCCGTCCGTCACGTTTCTTGTAAGCACGATAACTTAAGAAAGAAAAGTCCGATTGTATTGAAATTTGGAAAGTAAGTTAGCGTTAGCTAGAGGAAGAACCCTATTGTTTTTAAAAAAAATCAATCAGTAAATAAAAAAGTTATTAATCATTTAAATAAAAAAAAAAAAAAATTTCATAATTTCTGTAATTTGTATTTAAATAGAAATATTGCGAAATGTTATTCCCTATAAATTTTTTTTTGTTTTTATATTTTACCAATATATATATTTCATAATAATGTATCTAATCCGTTGAAATATAATTCTTGAACGATATTCATTCAAGTTTTGTGGTAAGATGAAATAGCTCAATGGCTAAAGCATTTGCCTTTTTTACTTCAAACGGGTTTTTTCGTTAAGTTCTGTTTTCCCGTGCCACCAACCAAAATTAAATAAGTGCTTTGCCTAGTGAGTGATAATTTTTTGATAGATTTTAAGTTTGAGCGAAAAAAATTTTTTGTCTGTCGGTCTGTCTGTAACTTTTTTGTGCGCACGTTTACTCTGGAACCGTTTGAGATGTATGCGTCTGAAATTAAGATTGCAGCGCCTGTGCAGTTCACATCGGAACTAATTCCTGTATGATAGGTGTTTTGTTTACATTCAAATCTTTGTATTTTTGGTGATTTAAAAGGTATTTTTTAAATAAATTTCAATGAAAATATATGTATAACAATTGATTTTATTATGTATTAAAGCGATATTTTAGGATTTGGGTGTATTTACCTTAATTATTCTTCAGCGTAAATTCACGAAAACAAGGTACGTATTATGTTATGTTAGGATATTGTTATTTTAATCATCTTCTGTGAAATGAAGTGAACAAACCTTCATGTACTTTATCACTGGCCTCCAATTTTTAATTTCGTTATCCAGGCTTTTAGCCTGTCCACAAAATCCTTCCCCCCAAAACTGTTATCCATCTTCACGCGGTGTTTGCCGGCTTCGGGAAACAAATGGAAGCTTAAGTTAGGGGTATTTTTTTTTTGCCCAAGACGACCACTGAGGAACTGAACAATATTGATTCATATTGTTTTCAATTTTAATTGAATCCAATCGACAATAAAAACAACGCAAAACACTTATGACACAAGCAAACAATGAAAGTTTTTACTTGTCATCTCACACAAAGTAGTTCGTAATCGGCACCGTCGTCGGTGGCGTATCGCTTATTTTGAATCGCGTATTGACTTGAAATTTGGTACACATATGTACTTTAACGAGATCTAGAACTAGATTATATTTTCATCTTGTTCCGTCGAAGGCTTGGGGGGTAAATTGGGGTAAATTTGGGGTAAATAGGTAACTCAAGCAGGTAAGAGTCCATAAAATTGGTATTTAGTATATACAAGAGCAGCTAAGATCTCAAAAAAAATTTTGGCATTAGCCATTACCACCCCCAGCCCATTATTAAAGGGGATGAAAAAAAAATTGTGATTTAGTGTGTGTACAAGAACCAGAAACCTCAAAATATTTTTTTACTTCATCCACCCCCTATCACCACCCCCACCCCACTACCGATGTGGGGTATCGTTTAATGGGTTATTGGGGTAGAGCATTTCAAATATTGTATTATTAAAGTTGCTAAACAATTATTTCCACATGCAAAATTTTTTCGTAGTGAGTGACTTGGATAGAAAATCTGTATGTGGAAGTAGTGATTCCTTGGGCAGCGGTTTTTTGTTGTTGTAAAAAAAAAGTTATTGTGTATTGTGCAAATTTTGTTCAAATCAGCTGCTTTAAATGTTTTTTTCGAGATTAAAAAAACTGACTATTTTTTTTTAAGAAAAAACTTATGGAAGTTTTTTACTTTTGATAAAAGCAACTTAGTAAACTTTTTGTTTTCTTTTGCTTATTTTAAAAGTAAAAACTTGAAATTCCATCAGTATTTCAACTTTCTGAACATACGATATAAAAAATAGTTTGATGCATTAAGAACTTTCAAAATGCTTATGATATATTTTTATGGTTTAATGAATTTATAAAATCGACTTCTGGCGGGGCACCTCCTGTCAAGAGCGTCACGAACACTGTTTAAAAATTGGTGAAATCATGTCATCGTTACAAGGCTCATTTTTTTTGTGTGTACACATTTTATGTTTAGAATGAATAAAATTAGATCGCCAGAAAGTGTGGGCCGTCAGGAGGTGCAGCCAGAAAGGTAATAATGATACAATACATCTGAGGCACGGTACGGAGTCAAGTTAGCCGAAAGTGTTAAATTCCTGTATTTAAGAGCCTATGGTACTTTTGTTGACACTAAGAACTTTACGGGGAGGCTATTCTATTGTTGAAGGAGCTTATATTTACGTTTTAAAAAGGAGCCAGAACTTGTAACGATGAGTTTAAAGTTCTGAGATGAAATATGCGAAAAAAAATCCAATTTTCTTAAAAAATCCTAAACATTTTCTTTCTGGCTAGCCTTACTGACGAGAGTTTATTTCTGGGAACTTTTTTCTGTGTTCAAAACATTAAAATAAACATGCTCAACCTTGAAAAGTTTGTAACGATGATGTTATATAACTCCGTTTTTTTACCTCTTTGACCTTTCTGGTTGTGCCCCTGATGGCCCACACTTTCTGGCAATCTTATTTTATTCATTCTAAACATAAAATGTGTACACTGTAACATTATTTCTTCGCTGTTCAATAAAATTTAATTTTCATCAAGTGTTTGAGAGTCTTACTGCACTTTATGTTATTTGAAGAAAAAATATTACTACCCCAGTAGCTCAGAGACTCGGCAGATGAGTCATGGGTAAGAAAATGCTCTACGAATGGTTTTACGTGTTAGGTAGATAAAGATTAATAAATGATAGATGTTTTTATAAATTTTTCTTAAAGAGATGTTAATTTCACTTAGATAATGGTAAATTTTCCAGAAAAACGGGGCGCCAATCTTTCTATAATTATAATTTACACTGAAACTGAAGTTTGATTATAAGAAAGATAAACTAATCAAAATTTAGAGAAAGTACTAGTTGTATAAAAAAAAAAAAATGTAAATTAATAATTTAAATTTAGCACAAGTCAAGATTAGATTAATACCTCTGAATATTACTAAAGGATGTTCAACTTTTTATCAAAGATTAAATAATTAATACAGTAAGTAATATCTAAATATTTAGTTTGTAAAGTTTGGTTTGTATCAAAATACCTGAAATAAGTGGACAATGTGATTATAAAATTGATTTTATTATAAATCAATCAAACTTGACGTGTTTTTATTAGAAAACAACTAAACTGAGGCCTTGATATTAAGTGAAGTTATATACAAAAAAATATATCGAGTGGACGATAAAATGTTATGCAGATATTATTTATAATATTGTCTAAAACATGAACCGACAATATCGTGTTTAAAGTCAAATTTTATTATATAACTATACCTAAATGTTTCGTAGAAATTGTGATCACAAAGTCTTTACAGAACTTTTTATATAATTTGTTTTTAATTAGACGTAACGTCGATAATTTATACCTTAATAAAAATAGTATATATTAACTGTTCGTTGAAACATGTTAATAATAAAATTGAAAATAGAAATAGTTTAAAAAAAATAGAACATGATACTTTAAAAACTCTAAAAATGTTAAAAGGTAAAAATATGAAGTATTTATATAAAAAACGTTAGATAAAAAAAACTTATTTGTGACACTTATCTGGAATTTTTCTGTGAATGAAAGTGGTGACTTTAGTAGGGGATGATGATGGTGAAATCCAACCCACAGTGATATAACTGTTGGTTTCTAGATGAGCCCGGGATCAGGTTTAGAAATTTCCAATACCATATTCGACGCTTCCAGAAATTCCATAAGGACAAATCCCAACTATCCTACCATACTATCGTCGCGATCTCCATACAAAATTTGTTTCCAACCCAAAATGACGTTAATAAGTAATGCATAACTACGATGTGCATCCCAAGATTGATAAAACTTGCTTCCAATTTTAGAAGATTTGCATTTTTATAATAAAACTTGCATCTAATACAAAAATTTTTTGTCCAATACTAACATTTTTCGTCCAAAACTAAATTATTTGGATCCAATATGAAAATTATTTATCCATTAATAAAATTGTTTATCCAATAGTGAAACCGGATTAAACCGGTGAAGATAATTAGGCCTGCTTCATAATTAAGAAGAGGGACTATCAACCCTTTCAATGTTGAAGTCTTCAAGGAAAAATTTAAAGAAAATACATCACTGTTTAAAAGTTCATCGAGCAATCGAAGTTCTAACCTTCTAGTAACGGAAACTAATCGTTCTGCTTTCTTTTTCGGTGCGTATAAATCGCATCGCTTCGTTACCCTCTTCACTCATAAAGATAAGCTGATTTTAGGCGTAACTCTGGTTACATACCGTTGTGTTTATTTAAAAAGCAATTTTAAGAAATATATTTAAATCTACCGCGGACATTCACGCTTAAGTTAAAATATTTTATAATTTATGAGGCGGCAATATGCCTGCTACAACACACACAAAAAATTGGCGTTGTAACGATGATATAATTTCACTGATTTTTATATCTTGAACCATGGCCAACTCGACGGGCTGACATAATATGCCAGAAGTCTATTTTGTCGTTATTTAAGTTCGATAGAATTAATCAGCGCATAGAAAATGCTTGTAACGATGAGTGTCCGAAAAAGCCACTTAGCTCCCGCACCAACTCTATATGCATAAAATAAATAGTGTGTGAAAATATATATTTGTTTATTTATTTTCCCATCATTTTAATATCTGAAAAGTTTTATTATTTTTTTTCTGTTTAACATGTAAATTATATATAGGTCTGTAAATATATTTTATTTTAACTGTAAGTTGGACTTTTAAACATAATTTACATTATACCGACGATATATTTCGTATTAATATTTGTTATATTCACATTCAAAAAATAGAAAAGTAGCATTTTTCTTTCGCCTGTAGCTCTTAAACGAAAAATTTTCTGAGAAAATGTCAAGAATAATAAAATGTTAAAAATTAATTTTCTCAACTTTTCTGTCTCTTGAGATATTTTCGAACAATGCTTCATTTACGAGTTATATTGCAAATAAAGCGAAAAACGGAAAAAATTGACGATTTTTTAATTACTTCCACATCCAGTGGAAGTATAGTAACGACAAAAAAATTTTTAAAAATTTTTATTGTTCAAATAGGCTTAGAATGTCATGAAACGTCGAGATTTCAAGTTTGAGCGAAAAAAAAATTTCTGTCTGTCGGTCTGTCGGTCTGTAACTTTTTTTGTGCGCACGTTTACTCTGGAACCGTTCGAGATATTGACTTGAAATTTGGTACACATATGTACTTTAACGAGATCTAGAACTAGATTATATTTTCATCTTGTTCCATCGAAGGGTTGGGGGGTAAATTGGGGTAAATTTGGAGTAAATAGGTAAATCAAGCAGGTAAGAGTTCATAAAATTGATATTTAGTATAGACAAGAGAAACTAAGGTCTCAAAAAAAAATTTGGCATTAGCCACCCCCATTACCACCCCCACCCCATTATTAAAGGGGATGAAAAAAAAATGTGATTTAGTGTGTGTACAAGAACCAGAAACCTCAAAATATTTTTTTACTTTGTCCACCCCCCACTCCCACCCCCTGTCACCACCCCCACCCCACTACCGATGTGGGGTATCGTTTTATGGGTTTTTGGGGTAGAGGATTTCAAATATTATATTATTAAAGTTCCATAAACAATTATTTCCAGATACAAAATTTTTTCGTTGTGTGACTTGGATAGAAAATCCGGATGTGGAAGTAGTGATTCCTTGGGCAGCGGTTTTTTAAAGTGTATTGCCCCACCTGTCACGCGTGCGGATAGTTGGCATATGTTTGTGGACATCCCAAACTATACTTTAGGAAAAAAAAATGCGGATAAACGACATTTCGCACAAAAAAACTATTCATGTTAGTAGTAGAAGCCGAACGAGAAATTTCATTTTAACATTACTAGACAGTTTATCAAATTTTCCATCCTCACACCAATATCAAAGGAATTGGCTATATTTCGAGATGTAAGACACAGTAAGGCAGTAACGACTGAAGTGCCTTCCTATATATTTCTATTGAAACCACTTACTCCTCTTCTGACAGACTAAATCTTTTCAGCGATATATATCAATAATAACCTGATTGAATCTTCTTTCCGCATCAACAAATTTTTATTTGTGACAGTATCAAGTCGGATTGAGTCTGTTCACACTGCAAGATCGTAAACACTTAGATTGAAAAAAATCGGAGTTTGATTCATCCTGCTGAAGTACAGTCGAAACAGCAAACCCTAGGAGCGAAAGAAAAATGTTAAATCGTGTATTTTAAGCTACACAGATGCCTCCCAGCGGTAATAGTGTAGTAAATGGGAATCATAAAATGACTGATACGAGACAAAAATGGTATAGATGTTCCCAATTCTTCGCGTCCCCATTGTAAACTTTCACCTCCACCTTAAAAAATGGCAGATAGTCGAGTATTTTTGCATTTAATGAAAAATATCTAAGTTAATATTAAAGTTATTAAAATTTTACAACACTTTTTGTTAATTATAAGATTATGCATATTTTCATATACAGGGTGCGCCACTTAAAACTCTCCAGACTTGTAACTTTTTTATTTTTGAAGCGATGACCAAGGTACATCAAATTGTAGATATTTTTAAAGCCTTTAAACATGCATACAAAGTGATTCAAAAATTTTTTTTAAAAAAATTGTTAAGAAAGGAAACTTAATTTCCTTGAATATTCTTTTACCTCGCCCTGTACATTTTCTTATAAAGATTTTAATTAGCTTCAATTTATGTTATTAAAATTAAAAAATTTTAAAAATGAAAATTTTGCAATTTCCTATTTAGTACATTTTAATATAAGTTTGTTTTTAAAAATCTTTATTTATTTTCTTTCTTGTTATTGTTTTGTTACATTGTTACGTTGAATATTTTACAAATAAAGCATAAAATTATTATTTACATTCTTTTCAAAGTTATTTAAAAGAAAATCAGTTTAGAATAGGAAAGAGTGTTTTTAATTTCCTTCTCTAAAACCAAAAAGAATATCGAACACGACGTAATAACATAAATTGAAGCTAATTAAAACATTCATAAGAAAACATTAACGCAGTTCATGTACAGGGTGAGGTAAAAAAATATTTAAGGAAATTAAGTTTTCTATCGTAACAGTTTTTTCAAAAAAATTTTTGAAATCACTCTGTATGCACGTTTAAAGGCTTTAAAAATGTCTATAATTTGATGTTCCGAACACGGTCGTCGCTTAAAAAATAAGAAAGTTACAAGCATGGGGAGTTTTAAGTGACGCACCCTTATATGACCAGAATATGACAGGCATATAATAACGTACCTACATATACTAATTTTGTCTACCCTTACGGATTTGGACTTGAACGATAAAATGCTTTTATATATTTCACTTTCACTGGTTTATTTAAGTGAGAAGTTCGCTATATTTTCCTTAGTATTCACTATTTGATGAGATTATAAAGTATTTTTATATTCCCTTATTAATCCACTGCATTTAGTGAAAAATGAGCCGCATCTTCAGACCAATTCATACAAAAGCAAATGTTGGTTTTCCAGGTAGGTTCTGGTGTCTTTAATAAGGTCTCAAAAGTCCCCGAAGTGGGAGTGTAAGAATAAAATTTGGCAACGGTGTAAAGGGCTAAAATCGTGCTTGGAAACGAATTTTTCGAGATATCTCGGTTTTCATTGCCTCTACGGCAAAAATACATCAGGCCAAAAAGAAAGCTATGGAAATTCTCTATAAAAAAGATAGAGGGTCTTTTTTTCGTATACGCAATAGTTTTTTTTCTTGAAAAATTTCAGTAATTCATACCTAAAATCAAAAAATTTATTTGTGGCAGTTTCTATTGCACGGGGGGTTAAAACATAAAAAACAATCCTGGTTGGCTGTATCCTTGATACAGCCGTAAGTTTTACGTGGATACGTCTATGCATAAGAGGATATTCGGGCATTTGGAAGAACAATACAAATTAATGTTTCAAACTGAGTTTATTAAGCACAGGTCGATGATACGAAAAGTATGAAATATAACAAAATAGGTTGACTTTTAAATTACGTGTGAAAAGTTTGAGGCAAATAATTATATTGTTAGACATGCTGAAGATGATGCTGACATTTTGATAGTCCAAACAGCGCTTGAGGAATCATGTAAAAATACTACGGTTGTGGTTGGGGAAGATGTGGATCTTCTTATAATTTTACCTGCTCATAAATCTATTAATAAAGAAATTTTTCTCCTCAAACCAGGCAGAGGGAAGGTCCAACGAAAAATGTATTCTTCACAAAGCTTTGATCACCATAAAGATATTCGAGATCACATATTGTTTCTGCACGCATTCTCTGGGTGTGACACTACATCTGTTCTATTTAATAAAGGCAAGACTGCAGCTTTGAAAGTGATGAAAAAACGGCAGGACTTGAAACTTGTAGCTGAAGTTTTCAGCAAGACTTGTACTTCTCCTGACATAGTTACTTAGAAAGGGAATAAATTTTTCCTCGCAATCTATAACGCTCCAGTTAAAGAAGTTTCCATCGATAACTATCGGTATTCTTGCTTTATTAAAGCTGTGAGCAAAGGCGAACCAGTGAAATTGAATTCATTACCACCCACTCATGACGCAGCTCAACAGCATGTATTTCGTGTTTATTTTCAAGTATAGAAATGTTTGGGTAATGTATTGAATCCTAAAGAGTGGGGATGGAAGTTGAAAGATACCATATTGTGGCCAAAAACAACATCCCAACTTCCTGCCCCTGATTGCCTTCTGAAGATGATTTTCTGCAACTGTACGAAAGGTTGTGGACCATTGTGTGGCTGTCGGAGGTTGGGACTTAATTGCTCATCAGTTTGCGACAACTGCCATGGAAAATCTTGCTTGAATGCTGAACCGATTGAAAACTCGTTAGAAATAGAAGCCGTCACTGAAGCAGAGACTGAAAGTTCTCAGATTGACTCGAATTTCCTCGAACGAATCGATGAATTTATAGAAGGAGAAAACGGACAAGAAGGAAATTATTAATTTGACAACATTTTAATAAATATGACAGTCGTGGATTAGGCCTACCGGAGAAACCACATAAAAAAACGCGCCAAGTACTTAACCTCAAAGGTGGTGTGGAATAGAGTACTTAAATTATCCATAATATCCCATAAGTTCAAATTCAATGCAAGATTTTCAAGAAAACTATTGCGTATACTAAAAACAGACCCTCTATCTTTTTTATAGAGAATTTTCATAGCTTTCGTGTTTTGGCCTAATGTATTTTTGTCGTAGAGGCAACGAAAACCGAGATATCTCGAAAAATTCGTTTCCGAGCACGATTTCAGCCCTTTACAACGTTGCCAAATTTTATCTTTACACTCCCACTTTGGGGACTTTTGAGACCTTATTAAGGACACCCGACCTGGAAAACCAACATTTGCTTTTGTATGAATTGGTCTGAAGAAAAATCCTAAATGCAGTGGATTATATGTAAATTTGCTGTTTTCTGTATAGTCTGTAGAATGGATAAAAGTAGGCAATTCCAGTTAACCAAACGGATATATTTCATATACTATCTAGGATGGATATGAAATGAAACCGACCAATCACAGTTCGTGTATTAAGTACATAGACAACTATTCATTTTAAAATCAAATTAGTGAGTAAGCTGTCAAAGTAACTGTCAGTGTGTATTTGTGTAATATATTAATATTTAATAAATTTTATCATATCCACTCTTATTGCACAAACTACTATTGTTGATTGATTCTACGTTACTTAAAGAGTTTGGAATAGAGCGATTTTTTTGTTTTGTATAAATGTCCAAATCTTTGAGATGCCTCCAAACACCTTTTTTTATTGCCTCTGGTATTATTTAGATTGAATTCCAGACATGCTTTTTTTCTAGCTTTATTGAATGATTAGTTAAATTTTTTAGATCTTTATAATAATTCCAATCGCGTTCTAGCTTGTTTCTCTTGAATTTTGCAAACGCTTTTCCCTAAGGGGCATCATGACTCTGATATTATCAGTTAAGCACCGAGATCTTTTCTTACGAATCATAACTGTTTTAATAGGTGCATAGAAGTCGAATAAGTTAAGCAAGAGATCATTAGAACAGTTAACTTCATCATCAATATCAGTAAAGTGAAATATCTGATCAAAATTTGCATTTTCTACATCATTAGTGAAACTAACATTATCAAAATATCTAAAATCTCGAAATGTATATTGAAAAGGTTCATACTTATATTTCCCTCTACCCACAGTACAGGACACAAAGCAATGATCGGAAAAAATAATGGAGGCGAGAGACACATGAGTATTTTTTATTGGAATATTTTGTGCTTAACAAATATCTATTAATTTAGCATTAGTTTCACTATAACGCATATCACTTACAATCTGATTTAGATCAAAACACTCTAACAGGTCACTAAATTTTTACTTTGAGTTGTCATTCCGATCTAAACAATCAATATTTAAATCCCCAGTGCAAAGTATATAATCAAATTGTGGAGTTACAATACTGAGAGCAAATTAAAGTTTTGCTAAAAAGTTATTCAACGGAAAGTCCGGTGGTCTATACTGAACCTCCAGTGCGTATGTTTGGTTATTATATTTAAACGATAGCCATAATTGCTCGCTATGAAGGTGTTGTAAATCTCTGATTAACGACACATTAAATATATGCTTTAGGTATGCACCAATTCCCCTACCTTTTCGATCTTTGCGGTTTTGTCTAAATATATAATACTCATCGAGTAAAATGACGTCAACTGTCAAATTTGAATGCAACGAAGTCTTACAAATCGTTATAATATCAAATGTATTCTACACTAATTCTTTAAAATCGCCGAAATGCCTAACTAAAGATCCAACATTTATATGCGATAGTTTAAAACAAGGGTTGTTCGCCATCGAGAAATAATTTTCAATTTGTATTCACACCATATGAAATTAAATGGCCACCCAAATAGTAAGAAAGACTATTTAACAGGCTTTGATTAAGAAGTTAAGCAAAAAAAGACCTTCGAAACTCTTCTCGACTCCACTTCACTACCTCAAAGGAGTAGAGAAGGATCGCAACGGCAAGCATATTGATAGCAGACACCTTGTTCTTCCCCGTTCTGAAGATCTGCCGGAGTCGGTGCTGATACTTACCGCGGAGATTGTTTTTCACTACACTCACTTCTTGGGTGGAGCGCTGCTCGACACCCAAGTAAGTGTACGACTCTCCGGCATCTAGATGATGTAAGATGCTTCCGTGCACGAGCTGCGCGTCCTCTCCATAGTCACCGCATCGTCCTCTCTTGAGGTGGACTAGTGCACACTTGTCCAACCCAAATTCCATGCCGACAGCCTGCGTGTACTCCTGTACCACCCTGAGGGACTGGCGTAAATCCTCTCTCCGGAAGCATAAAGTTTAAGGTCATCCATGTAAAACAGATGGGTGACCTTATGCCTCCTGTCGCCGGGGGTACCGCAGTTGTATCCACGGGTATTTCGAAGCGAAACGGATAATGGTAGTAGTGAGATGCAAAACAGAAGGGGGCTTAGGGAATCTCCCTGAAGTACTCCCCTTCTGAACAATAGCCGGCTCTGTCTGGACTCTGCTATTACCCGATGTTATGGTAAAGCGAGTCCTCCAGAGCGGCATGAGATTTTCGATACATCTCACTACGGGACCGGGCACCGCAAGACATCTGAGCAAGTGGACAATAAGCTCATGGGATGTCATATCAAATGCCTTGCTGTAGTCGATCCAGGCCATAGAGAGGTTACGCTTATACTGCACGGAGTCCTGCGTGATACATCTGTCGATCAGCAGGTTCTCCTTGCAGCGAGCGACACCTCTCTTTGACCCTCGTTGCTCATATATCTGTTCGTAAACCCGTTCAACTGCTTGGAGCACCCGCATGTACAAGATACGTGTAAACAACTTGTAGCATGCGTTTAAGCAAGTTATCGGCCGGTAATTTTTTGGGTTAGACAAATCTCCGTTCTTCGGGATCAGCCCCTCGACAACCCAAGAAGGAATTTACTGCTCCACGTTTAGCCATGAATTAAAAATTCTGGCCAAATGGTGGCGGGTACTGGAAAACTTTTTCCACCAAAAGTTATTTATCCCATCGGGACTTGGAGCAGCAAAGTTCTTAGAGCCCTCAAGAGCTCTTCGAACCTCTTCTGGGGTTATCGGTTGGCACACCTCGTTTAGTTGTTGAAACCTTTGGCAAAAGACTTCAAATTGTGCCAGGGCTGGAGTGTCTCTGTTGAGTGGGAGCTTCTGTCCATAGAGCGTTTTCCAGAAGTTTTCCACCTGATCTACAGTCGGCGGATTCTCTACAACAGGCTGAGGCGGTTCGAAAAGGCGCGAGGGATTTTTGCGGAATAGATTGTTTTCCGCCAGCCCCCTCGCCCGCCTCACTAATGACTTTTTACAAGTCACTAGCATCGGTATCCGATCAAGGCAGTACTTTAGGCGTGAATGTCTTATTGGCCGCCATATAGTCCATCACACATTGGATACGGGATGCATGTTGCCTCACCGACCGGATCGTGGCTTCCATCTTATGTATACGCCGCTCCGCTCTCTCCTGTGGGGAGGCAGTGTTCCGCCTCTCCCCCGGGGTTAAGCGCTGTGCAGCAGCGTATACGGCACAGTTTATGCGCCAGATGTCAGCCCCTTCTGGTATCGCTTCACGAAGCTCAGCGTCCACTCTGGCTGGGTCTTCTGATCTGGGTCTGATGTAGTGCAACCCCTTCTTGTGTTGAGGCCCTCTGGTGTTGGTGGAACGTTAGAACTGCTTCTTCAGCCACTCCCCGCATCCCGTAGGGACAGTGACTGTAAGTTCCAGACTCATGTGCCCTAAGCAAACCGAGGGACCCCAGGATAACTGCCTTCTGCATTTGGCCTGCCAACCATTCGGCTGACTTGGCAGGCTGGTATGGCCTTTAATTCCGATTATTATTATTATTATTAATATTATTATATAGGTAGGGCCATTAAAGAAAAATCACGGATATAAAGAGAAGGAAGGTGAAATAAAGGCCACTGTCTAAGTAAATCTTTTTCAAGTAATTTAATAAAATAAGTACAACTTTTGTCTATTTCCATTGTTGATAATCTGTATATGGATGCACTTTTTCCGTAATACAGCAAGAGTTAGCATCCAGAATTGCCTTGGCGCCTTTGACACAGTATTTGAATTTGATAACACGACACTGACTTACTTTGTCTACAATAGTGTCTAGCAATGACGCGGTTGCCACGAAGTCTTGCCGGATAGCAGGTGGTAATGCATATATTGCTCCTTTAAATATCTGCAGGTTGCCAACTACGCATTCTACTGAATTTATACAGTTCATACATCCTCTGATCTCACCATTAATGTTTGTCAACTGGCCGAGGACTCTTCTGATCTGAAACACGAATTGTAATATTAGCACATCTGTCCTACAAACCACTTATTATACGCTCAGAGATTGGCTATGAATCTGATAAGGTGGTCCATAGAGCAACAGTGAATTTGTGACATTAAAATATTGTGATTTAGCTAAACTTATCTTAGTCCAAAAGTTGATATTAACAGATATATCGTGTGTTAAAGTCAATATATTTTTGATTTTCTCACATTACTTTTGAAGTTTTTCAAATATTGACGTTAAAATTGGTGAATACAGGCCAAGCAATTGGGGGGTTAGAAGTGTTTTAACTGGAAAAAAATACAGGAGTTTTGAAACTTGGCAGTTAAGTACATGTGTATGACCTTAGCTACATGTATTATTTGCGACCTTGGCAAGCCGCCGCCAGCGTCGCCATATTGAAAAAGTGGCATCCAAAATCAGTTTTTTTACCATATCTTGTAGAAATAATTTTTTGTGGGCGGGCTTTTTTATTGTGGTTTCCCCAGTAGGCCTAATCCACATTTGTATATTTAATGAACATTTATAATCTTCTTCTTCTGGATGGACCAGATTTGCTTACGTCTGCAGTGGCTGTGTATGTGTTTTCCACCTCTTCTGTTCCCTCTTCCCGTCCCTAACATCGGATGTCAGCACTTTCTTTGGTAAATATTTGAACAGTGAATGGGCCTAAGCCTCTTCAGCGGGTGCATCTGATAATTAATTGAGTGAACTGTATTATTGGTGCGAGATTCCCTTTTCTAATGCATTTGGTAACTATAATCAAAACTATATACATATGCATGAAGCCGCGTGCTATTTTATCTATCTACTGTCTATCACAATGTCTCGCGCCCAGTGCTATCTGTCTTTACGCATCCTTTCTTGCTAGTATTAAGACCTTGAAATTTTATATCAAATATATAGAAAAATTGAAAATACTTATTTATACTACAATTAATACTAAGGCGCGTAACCAAACAGTTTCATTTAATTCCGGGAATTTGTTCCTACCTTGACTGAAAATGGCAGATGACATGTCACAACCGCTAAACGGGTGTAAAGACGATATATTGTCCGCTACTCTTGGTTCTTGTATACTTTGTGCAGAGTAAATCTGTTGTAAAGTTCTTTCCTTGCCCGGTTTTAAGAAATAGACATTTGGATGATTATTTGCCAGTGCGACTAGAAGTATAAGAAGGTCGATGTCTTCTCCTTTGATAGACACAGAGCTAAACGATGAGGATGTGGCTATTATTATTATTATCTATATTGTTCAACAATGAATATAAGTAATATGTATTAAATATGCGAAACAAGTGCAGTGGCGAGCTGCAAGCAAGTGTATTTCATCGATTTTAAATCATTTATATCAATGTGACTTAAATTTATCACAGCCCCACAAAAAAAAAGTTTTTGATCTGGATGACTGACCATAGTATTCCTATGTATTTTTCGACGCTGAATCCGAATCCGAGGTCAAAAAAATTCGTATACCCCCAAACTTTTGCGATACAGCCAAAAACAACCCCGAAAATGGGGTAAAACCGTCCCATACATCAGTATTCAATGAATGGATGTAAATGAATGGTGAAAAACATGGGAAGGGAAAATGTTTTATATTCAGCAGTCACTTACTTGAATATTGACTGGAAAACTACCCTTATAATATGCTGAAAACTCCCCCTGTACAAGCATAGAGTATATAAATGCCAATAAATCACGAGAAATGTTAAAGTTTTTATAGTTTGGAATACAGTACATGAATCTAACGCGTGTCACAAAACCACCCTTATAACTGGGTGGAAACCACCCTTATATAAAAATAGATTGCGTGAATACCAATAGATTGTGGGAAATGGAGGAGTTTTCGATGTTTTAATTCCAGAATAGAATCTTGGGTGACCCTGTTCTACCTTATTCTTAGTCGGTACAAAAACTACCCCTATAATAGGGTGGAAACTATCCTTATTACAGAATAAAGCACAAATGCCAATAAATCACGGGAAATAACTTTTTATAGTTTAAGTACAGAACATGAATCTGGAGTGACTCCCAGGGCACCTCGCTTACTCGCGACCCAAAATCTCTTTTATAAAGGGTGGTAGCCACCCTTATAGAACAAATTGCATGAATACCAATAAGAACAAATTGCATGAATACCAATAAATCGTGGGAAATGTTGAAGTTTTCATTGTTTCAGTTCCAGAATAGATTCTTGAGTGACGTTGATCTACCCAAAATCATCCCTAAAAAACCACCCCTACATAATAAAATGTACATATGCCAGTTTTTCAATTTTTCTTCTCATTTTCAAATGATCTCCTCACTGGTTCTCTTTTATGTTCTTCGTGCGTGTCTCTTTTCGTAGACCAACAGTAGTCAGCCATCATGTGAACATCCCACCTTCCTTGATACCGCTTCCCCATCTCCGAAATATCCTGGTGAAAGCGTTCGCCTTGCCCTTCATTGTATTCACCCAAATTTTCTGGATGGCGGACAACTGTTGGTCCATAAAAAGAGCCACACACGAAGAACACAATAGGGAGCTAATGAGAAGATCATTTGAAAATAAGAAAAAAGGTATTCTAGAAAAAAAAGATTAAAAAAATGTTCATATTCTTCAGTCAAGCTGCATTTATTGCACGAAAAGGTTAATGCACGAAGAACATAAAAGAGAGCCAGTGAGGAGATCATTTAAAAATGAGAAGAAAAGGTATTCTGAGAAGAAAAATTGAAAAACTGGCATATGTACATTTTATTATGTAGGAGTGGTTTTTTAGGGATGATTTTGGGTACCAAGTGAGAATAGGGTAGATCAACGTCACTCAAAAATCTATTCTGGAACTGAAACAATGAAAACTCCAACATTTCCCACGATTTATTGGTATTCATGCAATTTATTCTTATATAAGGGTGGCTGTGGTAGCCATATAAGAGATTTTGGGTCACGAGTAAGCGAGGTGCCCTGGGAGTCACTCCAGATTCATGTTCTGTACTTAAACTATAAAAAAGTTTATTTGCCGTGGTTTATTGGCATTTGTGCTTTATTCTGTAATAAGGATGGTTTCCACCCTATTATAGGGGTAGTTTTTGTACCGACTAAGAATAAGGTAGAACAGGGTCACCCAAGATTCTATTCTGGAATTAAAACATCGAAAACTCCTCCATTTCCCACAATCTATTGGTATTCACGCAGTCTATTTTTATATAAGGGTGGTTTCCACCCTGTTATATGGGTGGTTTTGAGACACGCGTAAGATTCATGTACTGTATTCCAAACTATAAAAATTTTAACATTTTTCGCGATTTATTGGCATTTATATACTCTATGCTTGTACAGGGGGAGTTTTCAGGATATTATAAGGGTAGTTTTCCAGTCAATATTCAAGTAAGTCACTGCTGAATATAAAACATTTTCCCTTCCCATGTTTTTCACCATTCATTTACATCCATTCATTGAATCCTGATGTATGGGACGGTTTTACCCTATTTTCGGGGTTGTTTCTGGCTGTAGCGCAAAAGTTTGGGGGTATACGAATTTTTTTGACCTCGGATTTGGATTCAGCGTCGAAAAATACATAGGAGTACTATGGTCAGTCATCCAGATCAAAAACTTTTTTTTTTGTGGGGCTGTGTTATTGATAGCACAACAAAATATTATTAACCAAACTTGTCGAGAATTTTCCCCTCGACAATTTTTATAACATATATTTTTTTATTGGGGTACTGGAAAGAAACTGATTTTGGCGCCATTTTTACAATATGGCGGCGCCAGCGGCGGCGTGCTGAGGTCGCATTTTTTTTTAGATTATAAACTTGTGCCAATCTACATATTTTCAAGACTCCTGTATTTTTAATATCAGTTAATTAGAACATGCCGAGGCATAATAATATTTCAAACTCAGATGTGAGAGATATATTTCTTATTTATTGTCAATTTAATTACAATGGACGGGCTATGCAACGTGAATATTTACAAAGATTTCCAAAGAGATTACAACCTGATCATCAACTATTTCAAAATCTTTTCTTTATTTGTTGAACCCTTATTTAAACCATAACTTTGTTTGATTACATTTTGAAAATGAGGTAAATTTAGGATTTTTTAATAAAAAAAGCGATAATATTACTGGTAAAAAAGTTAGGCGCACATTTTCACATTATAAACATTGCTTATATGGCGCCCTCTAGAATATGCACCTAAAATAGAAGCGGATTTGAATTTCTCTTCTTAAAAAATCACTATTTACCAATTTTCATAAAAATATGTTGTGAGAAAACTAAAAATGTAACATCGACTTTAACATCCCGTATCTCTGTTAACACCAACTTTTGGACTAAGTTTAGTCAAATAGCAATATTCTAAGCTCAAAAATCCACTGTTGCTTTATAGTCTACGTCTACCGGACAAACCTGTATATACTGCAGCCCTCAAAAGTCGATTAAAAATACTAGAATCAGCGTATAGGAATAGGATTAAGGGGTGCTTTCACACCCCAATCAATCTATGCAATATTTTTCTCGGAAAGTTTTGGGACAAACCAAAAATTAGTCTACCCCCTACAGAATTTCCTCAGGAGTCCGAAAAAATAATGTTGACCACTCAAAATGACGGCATTAATTGTTGTTTAACTTTCTGTAAACAAAATGAATTTTGCAACTTACTTGTTTGCTTATGTCTTCGCTTCTAAAGGTCGTAGAAAAACGTTCGACCCGTCGTTCCCCTATAAGGAAGATTCAATTCAATTTCAATTTAATTTATTCACAATTTTTTTCAATTTATTCACAATTTTTTCACATACATACTATGGCTTTTTTATAATTGTATAATAGGATGTTTTGTTAATGAAGTTTTGTTGGTACCTAGGTAATTATTAGACAATAATCATCTGTACGTACCCGATCTTACAAAAGGGAAAGAAATTAACATAATAGCTACTAACATTTTACCCATAAAAATTGAAATTAAAATTAGAATAATTGAATGATCAGATATAGTGAGATGGCAAATTCAATCATGTCTGTGTTAATTTGACATAATTTTGGCAAATGCGATAAAATTCTGTACAACATACAATTTACATACTTCGCTAAATTTTTTAGGATAATTTATATTCTTCATAGCTAAGGGTAACAGATTATAGAATTTTGATATATGCAAAGAACGAATTTTTGATTGTTAATAATATTTTATGACAAAAAACTGAAAAAATTAAGTTTTTCGATCCTCGTACTTTGAAGTACTGTAGAAACAAATATAAAATCTGCATGTTAAAAAAAAATCAATCTGTTATACTAAAAGATCATACTAATATTTTACAGTTCTGTTTCGGTAAAACATTGTATTTGATGTACATTTACATAATCAAAAAAATATTGCAAAAAAATTTTGATTTGCGACACAAAAAATCACAAAACAAATGGAAATATCTCAGTGGATTTTGCATAAAATTTATTGCAACTAACGGCATTTTAATTGCCATAAAAAAACACGAATTTAAAAAAAAAATTTGCTTCGATGCTTTGGAGATGTGAATTCATGTCTGTATATCTAGATGGTCATGGAAAAAAAATCGAGAAAATTGCATTCTTGGCGCTCGCGCACACGCTAGACGCCAGATCCCCTCCCCCTTCACTGCTAGTGGCGTACTTGGACAGTTATTTCTCTCTTTCTCCGCTTCAGGAGTGGCTAGATGGACGTTTTTTTTTTAATTCAACTTATATTTTTCTCGGCTTTCCGATTCTTCGATTATTTTTCAATTATTCAATTACGTTGCTCCACAAAAAGAATTTGTAATAATCTCAGTAGTTTATAATCAAACATCTTATTATTTCCACATCCAGTGGAAGTATAGTAATAGACTGGCGGTACATGACCAGTCAGGTGCAACATTTTTAAAATGCATGCCAATCATATATATGAATAAAATTACCATGAATATGCCAGAAACGCAAATTTTAGGCAGTCGTCGCGTGCAAATCGATTTTTTTTGTTTTTTTTGTGTTTTTTTTAATTATTTTAAAATGGATGCCAATAGTGCCAAACGAAAAGCCTTGAGAAAAAATCCAAAATCAGAATCATCCAAGATCAAGAACACCAAAAAATTTTACGATTTAATGTACGCATCAAAAGTTGTTTTGCGCGCGGAAACTGCATGCCAATGTCTTTCCGCTGGATTTTTTTTCACGTCTTTTCGTTTGGCACTATTGGCATCCATTTTAAAATAAAAAAAGACACAAAAAAAATCGATTTGCACACCCTTCTGCACGCGACGACTGCCTATAATTTGCGTTTCTGGCATATTCACGGTAATTTCATTCATATATATATATATATATATGATTGGCATGCATTTTAAAAACGTCACACCTGACTGGTCATGTACCGCCAGTCTATAACGAAAAAAAAATTTGTAAAAATTTGTATTATTCAAATAGGCTTAGAAAGAAAACCGTTTAATATATTGACGTGAAATTTGCTACATACATGTATTTTAACGAGATCTGGAAGATTATATTTTGATCTTATTCCGTTGAAGGGTTGGGGGGAAATGGTAAATGGGTAAATTAAGCAAGTAAGGGTCCATAAAATTGGTATTTAATATAAATAAGAAAAGCTAAGGTGATAAAAATAAAATTGTGATTTGGTGTGTATACAAGAACCAAAGACCTCAATTTTGTTTTTTACTTCATCCACCCCCAGTACCACCATTCCCTCCCCCATTACCGATGTGACAAATCGTTTTATTGGTTTTTTTTTCGTTGTGAGAGACTTGGATAGAAAATCTGGATGTGGAAGTAGTGATTCCTTGGGCAGCGTTTTTTTTTACAGTTTTACAAACATCTTACAATTTAAGCAATCAGTTTAAATTAAATGAACTGCAAGAAAATGTGGAAGTTATTGGAAATGTTGATATAAATAATGACGATGATGACAATGATTGTTTGTACACAGAAATGCGAGACGAAACGGACAGCAAGTCCGACACAGGAAATCACCCTAAAAAAAAACGAGGACAGAAAAATAAGCTTTAGTTTGTACATTCAATAAATTAATTTTTAAATACAAAATGTATACCTTTTTTATCCACAATAAGAGTAAAAACTAGTCACTCATCAATGTCTTATCAAATAAATTGTATGTAATCTTTACATATTTATTTTATGAAGCAACGTAATTGAATGATTGAAAAATAATCGAATAATCGGAAAGCTGAGAAAAAAAAATAAGTTACATTAAAAAAAAAAAGTCCATCTAGCCACTCCTGAAGCCGAGAAAAAGAGAAATGAAGCTGCCGCGGCGGTAAAACTGTCCAAGTACGCCCCTAGCAGTAAAGGGGGAGAGGGATCTGGCGTCTAGCGTGAGCGCGAGTGCCAAGGATGCAATTTTCTCCATTTTTTTCCATGGCCCATCTGGATATATAGACATGGCACTTTTTGTAAGTGATAACACACGTTCTGAGGTATATTCAGTTAAATGTTCAAGTAAAAATATTTTCAAATTTCGCCGTAATCGCAAGAAAACCTGAATTCTTCATATCTCAGCTCCAAAGTATCGGAGCAATTTTTTTTTTAAATTTGTTTTTTTATGACAATTAAAATGCCGTTAGTTGCAGTAAATTTTATGCAAAATCCACTGAGATATTTACATTTAAGTTGCATAATTGATTTTTTGCGTAAAAAGTCGCAAATTAAAATTTTTTTGCAATGTTCTTTCTGATTATGTAAATGTACGTAAATACAATATTTTTGCCGAAACAGAACTGTAAAATATCAATATGATCTTGTAGTATAACAGTTTGAATTTTTTTTATACATTAATTGCAAAAAAAGTAATTAATATTTTGAAACGGGACAAAGTGCATTTCATTAAGGGTAAAAATATTTCTCATAATATCGTTAACATGCAGATTTTATATTTGTTTCTACAGTACTTCAAAGTTCGAGGATCGAAAAATTCAGTTTTTTGCCATAAAATGTTATTAACAATCAAAAATTCGTTCCTTGCATATACCTACCTTATAGGGGAACCCGTGGCGAAGAAATTGACGTTTTTCTATGACCTTTAGAAGCGAAGATATAAGCAAACAAGTAAGTTGCAAAATTCATTATGTCTACAAAAAGTTGAATAACAATTAAAGCCGCCATTTTGAGTGGTCAACACTATTTTTTTCGGATTCCTGAGGAAATTCTGTAGGGGGTAGACTAATTTTTGGCTTGTCCCAAAACTTTCCGGGACATTTTCCTAATATCACCGGACTATATCCGTATCCGAAAAAAGTATTCGAATACAAGGTATTCGGATACTTTTTAAAGCAAAAAGTATCCGTATCCTGTCTCTGGTATTCGAATACATTTGATGTATCCATATCCGGTATTCGAATACATTTTAACTGTATCCGACCCAGCTCTGTCCAATGGAAGAGTAACAAGTGTAGATTTTTTTTGGTCAGATAGGCTTAGAATGTTATGAAACGTTTCCAAACATTACCAAACAGTTTGAAGAATCAGCCATGTAAATTATTCGTGCATTAGGGATTGCCGAATTTGAAAGCATAGATGGCAGTGGGCGATGAGAGAAGTGATTTTATATAGAAAATGAAGAATGAATTTTTTCGAAAAAAAATCGTTTCCAAATCATGAATTATTTAAATAAATGAATAGGTATCTTGTATTTCTGCTTACATCATTGTTATAAAATATTATTTTTGGTATTCAGCAGATAACTTTCAAGGAAATCATTCGTTCCTTTCATATATCATTGATCTAAATCTAACCAAGCTAGAATATCAACAAAAGTCCCCTTACGAACCGGCTTTGCAACTTGTTTCATACGCTTACAATATCTAACATTCTTATTATTTTTTAATAGTAATTTTGTTTTTGAATTGAACAGATGTCTCTTCTGATGAGTTTTAAAGAGACTGAAAAAGCATGCGTAATTTTACTTCCACATCCAGTGGAAGTATAGTAACGACAAAAAAATTTGTATCGTTCAAATAGGTTTAGAGTGTCATGAAACGTCGAGATTTTAAATTTGAGCGAAAAAAAATTCTGCCTGTCGGTCTGTAACTTTTTGTGCGCACGTTTACTCTGGAACCGTTTAAGATATTGACTTGAATTTGGTACATGCATGTACTTTAACGGGATCTACTAGATTATATTTTCATCTTATTCCGTTGAAGGGTTGGGAGGTAAAATGAGGTAAATGTGGATATATAGGTAAATCAATCAGGTAAGAGTCCATAAAACTGGTATTTAGTGTATACAAATGAAGCTAGCTAAGGTTTCAAAAACATTTTTGGCATTAGCCACCCCCATTACCACCCCCACCTCATTATTAAAGGGGATGAAAAAAAAATGTGATTTAGTGCGTGTACAAGAACCAAAAGCCTCAAAATATTTTTTTACTTCATCCACCCCCACTTCCACCCCCCTATGACCACCCCCACGCCACTACCGTGCGGGATATCGTTTTATGGGTTTTTGGGGTAGACGATTTCAAATATTTAAAGTTCTATAAACAATTGTTTCCACATACAAAATATTTTCGTTATGAGACTTGGTTAGAAAATCTGGATATGGAAGTGATTTCTTGGGCAGCGGTTTTTGATTTGATCAGTCAAACATTGATTGAAATATTTTATTTATGAAGACATGTGAGTGAAATTTGATACCTATATTTCATTGTGCTTTTTAGTAGTTCTTGGCTTTAAAATGTAACAAATGTTTGTTTGTGATGGAATATCTTCGAGGTAGGGCTAGAGATGCTTGAGAAATTTCCTCGTAAGGGAGGATTTCTTATAATATATTGGCATGATCAGACTTAGATCTTCAATAGAAAGAATGAATATTTTCTTGTTTTTCATAAGTAAGTGAAGAATAAATTATTTGACATTTAATATTTTCGGTAATTTTCCAATCAATATTCTTGGCCTATGAAATTTGAAAGTATAGATGACGCTGGGTTGTAGAAAAAGTGAATTTTGAAATGAATTTAAATAGAAAATGAAGAATGACTTTTTTTCGGAATATATTTAAAAGTTATTAATTATTTAATATTTGAAAAATATAATTTTAGGGGGCTGTAATATGGTAGATATAAAGCATGCTGATCAATAATATTACATTACTCTTCCAATAAAAAACGACGGGTTCGCATTACACACACAGGCGCCCGCATGCCCGCAAAGAAGTGACGTCATATTACTAGCCTCTACATATATATATATATATATATATATATGTTTTTATTATTGTTACATTAGTTTATAATAACGACAAATCTATAATTTCCTATTGAAACTAAAATTTTGTAGACACGCGTATTGAAAAAACTTTGTTAGGTACAACTTTCAATAAAAATGTAAAAAAGTAGTTTGCTTAGAGTCTATTTCATATTTTCTCACTTGTAGAATATCCTGTATAACTTATCTTAAGTTTGACAACTGTTTATGACTTTCTAAGACAAGCAAAACTTTTTATAAAGAATGACTTTTTCTCGGTAAATCAAAAATAAGAAAATTTACAAGAATGCGGTACCCCATATGGGGACACACTGTATATAGTAAAATAGGATCATTTTTATTGAATGAAACTTCATTATAATATAAATGGGAATTATGTATATTGATAAGAATAATATCAAAAGGATTATTTTACAAGAAGATCTCATGACTCATCCGGTACATATTTACTTACATATGTATTTTTAAGCACCAAATCGTAAATTTAACACCTTCAAACAAGAAACTTCTCAACAAAAATATAACTAAAAATGAAGTGTTAATAATATTTTCTTCCTAAATGCGGCAAATTGACCACTCTGCGACGCGACATGCAACTTACCTCTTGTAATTCAGCTTCGGCACGAAGTATATTGTTTTCAACTATATCCAAGCCGCAATTTGCCATGTGACCGCATTGCTTGTCCTGGGAATTCAGCCCATAACCAGTATCATTTACTTCAGAGAACCAAATTCCGTTACCACATTGTGACAAACTTCCATTTCCTGAAAAACCTATGTATCCTGACGAACCTCCGTCTCCTGACGAACCTCCGTCTCCTGAAGAACCTCCGTATCCTGACGAACCACCGTATCCTGACGAACCACCGTGTCCTGACGAACCTCCGTGTCCTGACGAACCTCCGTGCCCTGACGAACCTCCGTACCCTGACGAACCTCCGTACCCTGACGAACCTCCGTGCCCTGACGAACCTCCGTGCCCAGACGAACCTCCGTGCCCTGACGAACCTCCGTGCCCTGACGAACCTCCGTGTCCTGAAGAACCTCCGTGTCCTGAAGAACCTCCGTGTCCTGAAGAACCTCCGTATCCTGACGAACCTCCGTGTCCTGACGAACCTCCGTGTCCTGACGAACCTCCGTGCCCTGACGAACCTCCGTACCCTGACGAACCTCCATACCCTGACGAACCTCCGTGTCCTGACGAACCTCCGTGTCCTGACGAACCTCCGTACCCTGACGAACCTCCGTACCCTGACGAACCTCCGTACCCTGACGAACCTCCGTCACCTGACGAACCTCCGTACCCTGACGAACCTCCATCTCCTGACGAGCCTCCGGTACCTGACGGGCGGTTTCCTTTTCCTTTGCCTTTTCCTTTTCCTTTTCCTTTTCCTTTTCCTTTTCCTTTTCCTTTTCCTTTTCCTTTTCCTTTTCCTTTTCCGTCTCCTTTTCCGTCTCCTTTTCCGTCTCCTTTTCCGTCTCCTTTTCCTTTTCCTTTTCCGTCTCCTTTTCCTTTTCCTTTTCCTTTTCCTTTTCCTTTTCCTTTTCCGTATCCGTATGAGTATGAGAATTCGTATTCGTCTTCTTCTTCGTCTTCGTCTTCGTCTTCATCTTCGTCTTCGTCTTCGTCTCCGCGTCCGTGTCCGTATCCGAATCGGGGTCCGTATCCTGACGAACCTTCGGAACGTGGTGAACCTCCGTGATCGAGTGAACTTCCCCTATCTGTTCTACCTTCCAATCTTATATTATCAGTCTGCGTTGCCTCATCCTGAGCCTGAAATTAATAATGCTCGATATAGTTAATTATAACATAAGGATAATGATAAGTCATCACTACTGCAGTAGCAAATAAAATTTACAACCACCTGGTAAAGTACAAGATACTCCCAGACAAACAGAAAGGTTGCAGAAAGGTTTCCGGAGGCTGTAAGGATCAGCTGCTAGTGATTAAAACCATCGCAAGGAAACTGTACAGAAACCTCTACACGGTATGGGTGGACCACAAAAAGACGTTTGATATCGTTTCCCACATATGGATTGTTGAATTCCTGAAAAATTATGCCCAACAATAACAGGCTTTGTGGAAACCACAATGAAGGGATTGAAAACGACAATGTGGCTCTACCACCTAAAGGGTCACATAAGAACAGGGAGCATGCAAATTAAAAGATAAATTTTCTCTTACCTTTACTGTTTTGCCTATCTCAAACCAATTAAACAAACAGATAGTTGGCTTCGAAATTAGAGGCAACAATAAAATAAATCGTCTCTTCTATATGGACGACCTGAAGTTGTTTGCTAAAAGTGAAGCTCAACTAAAACAAGAGCTGGATATCGCTAAATCGTTCACTGATGGCATCAAGATGGAATTTGGCTTAGACAAAAAATGCGCCACAGTGGTCGTTCAGCCAGATGAAAATGTGTAGAGTCAGAACGTCGTGTTGAATGATCAATCTGCAGTACGAAGTATGGACCTGAGAGAAACATGTAAGTACCTTGGGATTTAGTGGAGCGAAAAAGCGGTAAAACTGTGTCGTTTTTTTTTATGAGCTTAGAACAAGATCAGACTCAGTGGGTGTTACCAACAACATCATTTTACATATAAAAACACAAAATACGACATTTTTTAGTGGTCACAGATATTCTTATTTACAAAAAAAGTGTAAAATTTAATTTTTTTTTAAATCATGTTTTTTTATACATCCATTGCCATATCTCAAAAATGAATTGAGCTGTCGATGTGAACTTTTTTTTGTTATAAAACACACACTTAAGCGCTTCTCTCTATTCATAGAATTGCTAATAAAAAAAAATGTAAACATGCCAAAAACGTAGATGACCCTGAAAGTTTAGAGAATACGCCATCAAATTTTCACTAAGCGAGGAAATTTTTTGTTTTTGAAAATTTTATGTAACATGCTGTGAAGAAAATGAAGTCAATAGACTAAAAAAGTTTTTAGAAAAAAAATATTTTCATTATTAGCAATAGTTTGCTAGTTACGATTTTTTTTAGTATGGAGGAATTGTCGAAGCGTACGCGCGCCGTACTTAGAATAATAATGATTATGTATTGTGTGTAACGGAACTTTTCATTATTATTTTTTTATGTTTAGGACTGTTTTATCACGTTTTGGGATCTGAAAGGATAACTTTTTTTTTTCCAGTGACACATTAAGGACTAAGGTTGAAGGCAAAAAGGAATTAAAAATCTTAAATGGAGTATGCATTGCATTGAGATCTCGGAAACGGTGAAAAATAATATTATAGTAAAATGGAAAAAATGTTGCGCAACTAGGGGGTTAATAAAATCCCATAAACAGAAGTTTAGGAAAAGTAACAATTTTGGAGTGTTTTGATAAAAAGTAGTTAGTTTTCCTTTTTTTGCGTTATTATTGGAGCTAAATAAAAAAGACAGTTTCTTAAAGCACGTGGCAATCTTAATATTTGTATCAGAGTCCCTATCCGAAACTCCCATGCATTGCATTTTTACCCTAGATCCACACAATAACACAGGTCAACAAAAAAAAATCTACTCCAAGGACTAAATCTATCATGTCTTAAGTATTTTTGTATGCTGAATCCGAATCCGAATAGATTTCGAGCAAACGTCAAACATTATCAAAAAATCGTATTTTGACGATAAAACCGGGATTTACTCGAAATCTACGCGGTAAAAAAAATTTTAAATTGAAAATTCGGATTCAGCACACAAAAATACATAAGGAATGATAAGTTTAGTCCTTGGAACAGAACTTTTTTCTTGTAGATCTGTGGCACAGGTGCACTTTGTACACAGGTCTACAAAAAAAGAAATTCTGTCCCAATGACTAAATCTATCATTTCTTATGTATTTTTGTATGCTGAATCCGAATTTTCAATTAAAAAAAATTTTTACCGCGTAGATTTCGAGTAAATCCCGGTTTTTATCGTCAAAATACGGTCTTTTTGACAATAAAAACCGGAATTTACTCGAAATCTACGCGGTAGAAAATTTTTTTAATTGAAAATTCGGATTCAACACACAAAAATACTTAAGGCATTAGTCCTCGGAGAAGAATTTTTTTTTTTTTTGTAGACCTGTGAATTGAGTAAACGTGTTATTTTCGCCTAAATTAGGTAACAAAAAAGAAAAAAAACAAAACATCCTAAATTAAGTCTTTTTTAATTTCCTAATTATAGTCTCTAAACTCTGTTTCCATGGCTTGTGCACAAGTTTATCGTTTTCCTCTATTACGACATAAAATTCATTCCATTTTACAATGAAACTTAGATTGCTTATTTATCTTAAATATTTTTTAAGTAGATAATCCACGCACAATTCGCACAATGACCATACATTCTACAATATAATACAATTGGTAATAAGAGAAAGAATATCGTTACACATTTTACTTCCATATTCAATAGAAATATAGTATGGACAAAAATATTTTTGAAAATTTGTATTATCCAAATAGGCTTAGAATGTCATGAAACGTCGAGATTTTAAGTTTGAGCAAAAAAAATTCTGTCTGTCCGTCTGTCTGTAACTTTTTTGTGCGCACGATTACTCTGGAACCATTTAAGTTATTGACTTGAAATTTGGTACACGTACCATGTATTTTAACGAGATCTGGAACTGGACCAGATCTCGTTAAAATACATGGTACGTGTACCAAATTTCAACCCGTAAAAGGGTTGGGGGTAAATGGAGGTAAATAGACAAATCAAGTAAGTAAGAGCCCATAAAACTGGTATTTAGTATATATAGGAGAAGCTAAGCTCTCAAATTTTTTTTTTAGCGTTAACCACCCACATTACCAACTCCCACCCCATTTTTCAAGGGGGCGAAAAAAAATAAAATTGTCATTTAGTGTGTGTACAAGAACCAAAGGCCCCAATTTTTTTTTTACTTTATCCACCACTACTACTACCCACCTTCCACCACCCTCAGCCTCACTACCGATGTGGCATATCGGTTTATAGCTTTTTGGGGTAGACGATTTCAAATATTATATTATTAAAGTTCCATAAAAAATGATTTCCACATTCAAATTTTTTTCGTTCTGAGAGACTTGGATAGAAGATCTGGATGTGGAAGTAGTGATTCCTTGGGCAGCGGTTTTATAATTTGACCTTCAACGAAAACGAATAACGTTGATAGTACACCGCCCTGAGACTAGTTAGTTTTAGTGGACGCGGGCGTATTAATATTCAATTTCTGCAATTCGCGCGCTCTAAAAAAAATCACTGTACCTAAACTGTAAAAGACACAATACAATTTATGCTATCAAAAAACTTTTTTGGTCTTTTGGCTTTATTTTCTTCGCAGCATGTTATACAAAATTTCAAAAAAACAAAAAAGTTTGTAGCTTAGTGAAAATTTGACTGCGTATTTTCTGAACTTTCAAGGTTATCTAAGTTTTTAACAAACTTAAAAATGTTTTAGTTAACAATACTATACACAGATAGAGGCGCTTAAGTGTGTGTTTTATAACAAAAAAAAAGTTCATGTGGATAGCTCCATTCGTTTTGAGTTATGGCATTAGATGTTCAAAAAAACATGATTTAAAAAAAAAAAAATTTCACACCTTTTTAAAAATAACAATGTCCGTGACCACTAAAAAATGTCGTATTTCATGATTTCTAATGAACATCGACCTACTTATCGAAATGGTATATATCTAGGTTTGTTTTAAGATTAAAAAAAAAACTCGAGAAGGAAGCGACTTTTCCCGTTTTTTACTCCACTAGTTAAGAAATGCGCCGGAACTGACAACGACGAGGTGAAGATTAGGATTTCGAATGAACACTATCGCCACATTAGACAAGCCCTTAAAACCAAGTTAAACGGAGAAACAAAATCGTAGCAATAATCACTATTGCTTGTACTAGTAGTTACCTACAGCTTTGGAATTGTCGATTGACTTCGAAGCGACATTGCGAAAATGGACAGGAAGTCGAGGAAAATCATAACAAAGAGTTCCTGAGTGCGTATATTCGACAAGGGAAGGACAAATTTACAGGGCGTGTGAAGGACAAGAAGTGGTTTTTCACTCAGAAAGGGAGCGCGAAAAATCCAGGAAGAATCAGAAGAAAATCAGCAGAGAACAGATTAAAATAGAAGTATTCTGCCCAAAGCTGATGCATGAAAAAATTCAGTCGCGACCTCGACCTACCAGCATTAGACAAAAAAATCGTCTATCCAGTGGTTGAACGGCTTGGGGCTGAAGGGGGAAACGGAAAGTTTAATAATAGCAGCACAGGGCCAAGCACTAAATACCAGATACCATCAGAGGGATGACCTTAAAACAGCCTGTTGACAGCAAGTGTAGGATGTGCGGCCTAGCAAAAGAATGTCAGTCACGTGGTGGCGGAATTTACGCTGGCACCATCGGACATACTCACCGACACAACAGAGTGGTCATGTTAAACACTTCCATATACCAGTACCGCCAAAATATTGTGAATATACCCCGAGAAGGTTGTCAATATTCACAACGTCACAATTATGTGGGACTTGCCGACTATAACTGATAGAGAAATTCATTACAACAACATTAAAAAAACTTAAAAAATACACGTAGGTCACGGCAATAAAAAAGAATTTAGAGAGAAAGAACAATCATAGATTTGTATCATTGTAATGCTCATTTAAAGAATGATAACATTGATTACTTTTATTTATTAATAACTTTTTAGGTTCTAACTAAAAATATTTTTATCTGCAAATTTTTGTATTTAGCAGGTAAGTGATTATACGCTTATACGCTTATAGTCAGGTATTTTGGACCATGCTCTCATATTATATCAGTCAGTCTATGTATTGATATTTCTAGTGTTATATTATTATACTCTTCGCAAAAACGAAGAGTATATTGCATTTGGTCGGCACATTTCTAAAACCGGAAATATCGTTCGTAGAGAAAAAATTTCCATATCATTGTGTTAGTGAACGAATTCTGAACAACTTTCAAAATGTCCGTCTGTCCGTCCGTCACGTTCCTTGTAAGCACGATAACTTAAGAAAGAAAAGTCCGATTGTATTGAAATTTGGAAAGTAAGTTAGCGTTAGCTAGAGGAAGAAACCTATTGTTTTTGAAAAAAATCAATCAATAAATAAAAAAGTTACTAATCATTTAAATAAAAAAAATTTTTTTTCAAAATTTCTATCATTTGTACTTAAATAGGGTATTTGCCCGCTGAGTAGTTGTTTCCTTCAAATCCGATTCCATAAACAGTGAGTATAGCCCACTAAGGCTAGAGGTCGCCGCTCTTGGTACTTGCAAAAAAGCAAGTCGCTATACGTCAGTGACATTTGTCCGACGTATAGTAGCATCTGACCATATGAGAGTTTACCTCTCACCGTCACTTCATTTGATTCATTTTGTATAAGACTAGCAAGTTGACCACTATCATTTGTCTGTTCCATGACCTATGGCATACTGATGAGAACATAATAAGTTCGAAACCGGTGTATGTCTGGTTAGGAACAGACAAATGATAGTTGGTTACTGATCACGATTTGAAGGTGTAATTCAATGCAGGTCGGGGTATTTGCCCGCTGAGTAGTTGTTTCCTTCAAAATCCGATTTCATATATATATATATATATATATATATATATATATATATATATTTCATAATAGTGTATCTAATCCGTTGAAATATAATTCTTGAATGATATTTATTCAAGTTTTCTGGTAAGATGAGATAGCCGAATGGCTAAAGTATTTGCCTTGCAAACCATGCCTGCATTGACCAAACGCAACGGACAGACAGTTATAACGGACTCGCAAATGGCGAATGAACTAGCTGACAACTTTGAACGAATTCACAATGTACACACACCCAACAATTTAGATCATGACCGCATCGAAAATGACGTTAACGATGTTATTAGTCATGACATCCAATTAACTAGACAGGAATTTTTAAAAATCATGGTCAAACCCTCAGAATTAGCGAAGCTAATAAAGACCTTATCTAATAACAAAGCACCGAGGAAAGATGGTATTGAATACAAGCTTCTTAAATATCTGCCGAGGAAAGGTATTGTACAACTCACGTATATCGTTAACGTGATTTTGCGACTACAATACTGGCCTAGCCAATGGAAGTTTGCTGTGGTTGTTCCCGTCCTTAAACCGAATAAAAATGCAAAAATTGCAGGCAGCTATCGGCCAATCTCGCTACCGTCGGCGATTTCAGTTTGAAAGATAGTAATTGTTTTATTTTGCCTCTTAGTTGAAAAAATAGTGATGTGGTTTGGGTCAAAAAAGGGTCTTATCTCCACCCCTCCCTTTAAGTCTAAGAGAAGTTATCGTGTTTAACGGGTATTCGCATTCGGTAGCCCCTGTAATTTTGTTTAAATTTTATAATAGTCTTATTAAAAACACCTCAATAACATTTAAAATAAAAATTGATATAACTCTTAATGTACGTAAAGTTCTTTCGAACGTAAGAGACACTGTGTTTTTTCTTTGCACATCTTCGTATTTTTGTGGGCTTAATCAAAAACCTTAGTAATATTTTGCTTTAAAATTATAATATGACACAGTTTATATGAAACATGATAATTTACACATCTCTAGTGATCGTATGATGGATATGGTAAAATTTCAGAGAGCATTAAAATGGTGGTGATTAAAAAAAATTATGTTAATTCAGATATCAAAAAGTGGAAGAGAAAATTTGTGCAAAATTAATGTATAGGAAATATTACCTTCGCTGCAATAACTACTAAAGCTATTAAACAAAGGACGAACGGAACGATATAACCCATTTAAAATTTTCAGTTGCTTCTCTAGTTAACGACTTGTTAAGAGATAATTGCAGTTATGTTTTTGATAAACGTCACACCGGCAGATAGATTGCTTTTATTGCAAACGAACCTCCCTCCCCTTTTATATGAAAAGGGGAAACAATCATCTGGATTGGAAAGAAATCGATTTAATTAAATTTTAATAATGATTTTTCACGATATAAAAAACAATGCAAAATAATCAAATAACAATATAGCAATAGCAATAAAAGTTACATAAAAATCTAAATATTATCTTTATGACTCAAGTGTAGGAATATCGTTTACAAATAATCTAAATGAAAATCACTAAATTATTTCGACATGAATACATGTGCGTGGTTGAAAAACACAGTAAATTAAAAGTTTAAATTGAGCGAGGCCTATTTGATTAATATTTTGCTCGAACACAGCACACTACGTGGTGCCGTTGAAATTAAGTACACAGTCAATATCTTTTTTATTTTCATTGTTTAAATAGTTATTCGCTGTCGGCAACGCCCGACTGCAACTTTCGTTGGTCTTGTAATAGGAAACTCGCCCTTGGATTGCGTTTTAGGGGGTTGAATGGGGTGCAACATCTAAAACTTTGAATTTTGGGAAAGGGCGCCAGCAATCCAAAGATCCTGCCAGCTTCTTGGTTGGGTTGGGTGTAGCTCTCAGGGTCGATTTGTAGTGTTGATGAAAGATGTGGCTTCAATGTTAGCGGAGAGTTCAGGACAACTGATTATGCCCTGAAGGCTCAAGATGATTAGTCGAGCGCTTGTGCTCTTATGTTTAACTTAAGATTAAAAGTAAAACACAAGAATTTCGCAATAGAAGTTTCGGATGATAACAAGCCTAACACTCGATCGTGAATATCGTTGGGGCGATTCAGTTTTGTTTTGAAAAAAATTTTAGTCTGAGAAAATGTTTGGTTTGATTCCAGTTCACTTAAAAAAAATGTCCAGCTTTAAAACTTAATTTATTTGAAATCCGTCTAAGTTATTTTTTGGAACGTCTTGTGTATGTGGTGGCAGTGTTTAGTTGTATAGGCAAGCCTAAGTGTAGATGAGCCGTAGTTGACTTAACGAAGAGACGAACTGTCTGGAACTGATCGTAATAAATAATTTTTTTCTTTTATATTCTTTTGGGTTGTAAACAAGTTCAGATTTATCGGGGTTGTTCAAAACGGCCCTCTAGGAATTAATTTCCGTCCAAAATTGTATTGAAAAGTGATTATAACTTTTTTAGTTTTTGAAATATTTTGCGGCCATTTGTTAGTCCTCCATGATGGCTGGCAGGTCAGATGCAGAAGGCGGTTATCTTGGGGTCTCTTCGTCTGCTTAGGGCACATGATTCGGTGTTTACAGTCACTAACTCCACAGGTCGTGGAGAGTGGCTGTAATGAATTAGCCGGCGCGGCTACCGTGTGATGTCGGAGGCCACGGAAGCCCTGTCCGGCAACGGGAAACCGAAAAAAAAAAAAAAAATAATAATAATTCTAGGCGAAAATATCGAAAATGTCAAATGCCGTATGCGTGATGCCTGGACCACATTGTCGCAGGATGTTCAACCCTAGCCCCAAAAGCTTACCTGGATAGGCATGATAGAGCTGGGAAGATCGTCCACTAAAAATTACGAGAGAGGCACACGGGACTTACGGACACTGTCCCCCATTAGCAGTACGAACCACCAGCCGTATGGGAAACTGAAGATGTTCGCCTGTACTGGAATAAGAAAATACAAACTGACAGACCAATTCCAAACAACATTCCTGATCGCGTGTTAACCTTCAAAAATGAAAAAGAGACCCTTATAGTAGACCTCGCCGTGCCACTTCCAACTAACATCAATAAAACATACACGGAAAAAACAAGCAAATACCAACCGCTGCGCGACGAAATCCTCCAGATGTGGCATACAGTGATGATCGTTCATGTTATAATCGGAACTACAGAAGAAATACCTACAAATTTGAAAAACAGCCTGAACCAGTCATATCTGGAGCATGAACTGTACCTACCAATACAGAAGTCCGTTCTGCTGGACACATGTAGTATTGTGCGAAGAGTAATTGGCGACAACCATAAGTATTTTTAATACACCCACCAAACAGACCATCTTGTCCCAGAACCGATGAGTCATAGCTTTTAATAACCACTCCCTGGCGAGGAAGTGTGATGGAAGAGAAAAATAATAATAATAATGCTTCAACCGTACGTTCCTTTCTGAATTGTTCCTTGTAAACGCACTAGTTCCAAGTGTCTTGCCACTGCCGACACTTGTATACTTACCCACCGGTAAATAGGATGGAGATTTGAAAAAAGAAACACATAATAATAACCTTTATTTCCTAATCACAAGTACAATTGATTAATAACCATACAAGTAACTCTAAGCTAATATGCGCAAGCTTAATACAATACAAAAATAGAATAAAATACACGTATAATTGTATAAGGGATAACACGTATATAATAACGAACTACAAACCTATATAAACACAATAAACAAATAAACACATAAATATATAAATAGTCAGAGTGAGTAAAATTCGTTAACACCATACAAGTATTTTTCAATTAGTAAATTTTTTATCCTCTTTTTAAAAGTATGATTATAAATTTTACATCCGTTGTAAAACACACTTTTTTGATATATTGCTGTTGTATGCTGATGAGGAATGGGCTCGTTTAGCACTTTTTTTTATTTGATTATCTGAAAGATCTTATCATTTTAAGACCCTGTCCAAAAAACTAGAATTTTGCGAGACCTATAAATCGTCTAAAAAAAAATCACAAAAATGGAGCGCACCCGCGGTCGAGTATCGGCCGTGACGTCATAATAGGAACCTGCTAGCCGGAGCGGCTAGCTGCAGCGCGTTACTATAGTTTCACAATGTTACAAATCGTTAACTCAAGCAGTGTGTTCTGAAACTTATGCGTGTTTGTGAAGAAATTCAGTTTATCAACTATTTTCACCAATTTATATTACTATTCTCTGACGTCACGATGTTGGTCGCACCGTGCTCTTTAAAAGTCGTATATTTCGAAAACCACCATGTCAAATTTCGGTCAAACATGACACCCAAGATTTTAGCAGAATCTGTTACTAAAAATTCGTCGTTAGCGTTTTGCTCGATGTTGTACTTAAATGTTACAGTAATTGTTTTTTCTTTATTAGGTGTAAGCCGGTTTTTCTCTCACCAAATTATATCGTCCCTGTATAGATATATTTTTTACTGCGTCGGGACTTTTTTGAACGACTAGAAAGTTAGTATCACCAGCGTAACAAGTAATGCAAACGTTGTATTTGCTTTGAATGCATAACGCAAGATCGTTGGCAAAGACAAGGTAAATAAATGGCCCCAGTGTGGAGCCTTGTGGTACACCGGCATTTATTAGATATTTATTGCTCATTGTTCCATTCACATAGACTACTTGTGTACGGTTTTAATATATCTGGATAACAAATCTAATACCATATCTAAACAACTTGGTAATAACTAAGTCAAAATCTGTACAATCAAAGGCCCGTGAATGATCTATAAAAAGACCAAATGCATATAATCCTTTATCTAAGGCGTCTACTACTGAGCTGTGAAACTTTAATAATGCAGTGTCAACACTTCTATTTTTTGGAAACCGTGCTGAACTCACAATAAAAGGTTATTTTTAAGAAAGGATCTACTGAACTGTTCTAAAAATGCAAGTTCTATAACCTTCGACATACTTCAAATTATGCTAATCGCACGATAATTATTATAAGAATTTTTGTCTCCTTTTTTAAATAGTGGATTAATTTTACTATTTTTTAAGTTGTCAGGGAAAATTCCATTTACACGGCGTAGATTAACTATGTAAGTTAACGGTGAAATGAAATTATTTTTACATTTCTTTAATAGATTGTTAAATGGTATGTTTAGCTGTGGATATTTTTCTGATTGATTTTCTCAGCGACGCGCTTATTAACTGAATTTTTTGCGCGCTCGGTGACATTTTTCTTAAAAATTTTATTGGAAATGGGTGAATAACTTTTTCAGTTTAAGGAAAATTTAAAATGTTTTTTGGCCATTCCGTAGTATGTGCTTCTTTTTAGTTCATTTGTTTCTTAGATTTCTCAGCGATAAGGTGGAAATTAATTATTTAGTGAATTTTTAACGTTCGGTGAGTGTTATAAGGAAAACCTCAACATCGTTTTAATTTAAAACTGATAACATCACCTAATCCCCCCTAGCTGAAAACATTTTGAACGAATACCAAGCTGGTTTCAGACCACGATAGATCAAATCTTCACAGTGAGACAAATCAATGAAAAATTCTGGGAATACGATGTCAATCTCAATCAACTCTACATCGACTTCAAACAAGCTTATGATAGTATAAAAAGAGAAAAGCTACTTACTAGACTTTAATATACCACCGAAATTGGTAAGGCTAATGACTGACTATGAGTAACACCCATTGCCAAGATAAGGTGGACGGGGAAACAGGTCAAGGATAAATCATACAATAAAATACTGGCTTATTTGAAATAAAATTCTTAAAGATTTAGACCTGTCCAATACGTATAGTTCAATCCGCCATCTTGGAAAAAAATAGAAAAACCAAATATTGAATATCTTTTCGATAACAATAACAACAACAAATATATTATATAAAATCGGTAGAGCAAAGAGATATACAGGGTGCAGGAAAATAAAATGTGCTGACGATAATAACATTCTACAAACAATTTTTACAAAATGCAACGTACACAGAGAGGCAAAATGACATAAAAAAGGTAAAGGTACACGGTACTCTAAAAAATGTAAACAATAATGCTTGCCAAAAAGTCAAAATACATCAGAACTACAAAGTATTCTCTAACCAAAAAATATATACTTAGTTGGTCAACGTAATTTTACTCTACGAAAATATTACACAAAATAGAACTAATGAACAACATGTTTTGATACGTCACTTAATAAACAAATCTCTAAATGTAAGTAAAGGTATTTACAAAAAATGAAATGAAATACATCGTAGCACATTACTTAAAGCGAACATTAACAAAATTTACAAATAATAAACATGTTGTGTTTAACAACAAAGATAAAGCACTCGCGAAAACAATTTCTTTGTCTGTTGGAAGGAGATGGACACGAAAGTTGCACATTCCACAAAGTAGTGGAATTTAACGAAACCGCACAAAACGTACGATGAAAATATTGAAATACTGGAGGCATATAAGTGTTGTTGTACTTACAGTAACTGCTTTAACAATAACGTCAATATCTTCTGGAACCTGGCGAATGCCCCATTTGGTGATTATATAAACAAATTATAGATTGGTATCAATAAAAAGGAGTAATTTCAAGTTTTCATAAATGAAACTTATCTATGGTCGGACGAAATCAAATTTTTAATTCTTCGTCGTGTATCAAGGAGACACTGTGTTTTTTCTTTTCGATTGCAGGTTCATTTAGATACTTTATGGGAATAAAGTTCAATTTTTTTTTGTTTTCAAAAAAAGTGCATTTTTTACAATTTTTAAAAATATATTTTCTTTGATCCTCCATTTTTCACCCAATTTTCATCAAAACAAAATGAAATATACTATTACAAATACAATTAATACCCTGAATATGCAAGGGAAACTGCGGCACAGCTTACTGTATAGTCACGTGCTGGCATGTTATCCCGACTTTGCCGCAGGCTGTGGTGCAAACTATCATTCGAAAATAAAAATTGTAGGCTTTTTCCCTGCTCTGAAATTTTCATGTGAAACAATTTTTTTCGTAGGAAACACCCATATCGAGAAAAACTTTCTCTCGCAATAAACAAAGAACTATCAGTCCTACGAAAATAAATTAATAGTATATAAAACGGGAAATTTTACGCCCTTTAAAATGCCATATGTTTGTTTTTTACGTAGCCTCAACAGAAGCCTAGGTATTTGAATGAAACGGTTCATAACACTATTTTCAAGATAGCGGCAAACCTCACCAATACACTCATTAATGTTCCCCTTCCCAAGTCCCAAAAGCTCGCACACCTTTGAGCTAGGGTGGGGGGTGCCTCCGTTTTCTTCATTTTGAGTTACTCCGTACTTGTTTAAAAGAATTTTAGTACAGTGAATGAAAATAAAAATCAACTATTACCTCCGATTTCGGTGAACCTCCATCGATTTGCATGGAAATTTGGGATTGAGTATATTTTACCCTCAACTTCAAAAGTGACATATGCTCGACTTGCGCTTTTTGCATTTTAGGTACAGGGTTAAAAATGGGAAAAAATGCAGATTTAAGCATTCTGGCGTAAGTAATCTCGTTTAATTAGATAAAATAAATATTTTTCAACACTTATATGCATGATTTATGATTTTAATTAATTTTTCAACCCCTTTAGCAACCACCCCTTATATCGAAAATCATGAAAAAATCATTTTTTGTATTTCTGAAATATGAAATCTCATATTAACATTTCACAAACGGTTTGTTTAATGTTTATGATATAATTTTTGGTTGACTGTGAAATTTCAACCATTAAAAACCACCCCCTTAATGCAGAATCATTGAAAAAATTGGTTTCAAGAAACTTTAATCATTTGAATAATACATTACTGAATTGAAATCTCATTTACTGAGTATTAAAGTAATTATTTATTTATTGCGAAATTTTCCACCCTTAAAAACTACCAGTTGACATAAAAATAATGGAATTTTTTTTTTACCAGCTTTAATAGCTTTAATTATTTAAAATCTTTTTTATTACTTATGATAAACTTTATTAATATATTTCAAACTTTATTAATATTATTCTTTCCACATTCCCCAAACTACCCTTCATGCACAAATTGATGAAAAAGCATAATTTAACGTTGGAAACAATTTTTTCAGTGCTTATGTGACCTATAAAAATTTAATTTATTAATTAAGAGGAAAATGTATTAAAATAAATATTAAAATATATGAAAAGTTTATTCATTTTTTATTTAAATAATGTTTCATAAATTAATCAAATATTAATAGCACATTAAATTTAATTTACTATCTATCTTTTTTCCTATATATGCATACAAAATCTCTGCTCAAAAAATTTTTCCAAAAAAATGTTATTGGTTTTTTTACAATAACTCCGTTAATTTTTATGATATCAGGTTCATCCAAAAACCATTTGAAAGGTAATTTCAAGGGCTATAAGATCGTATTAAATTTAATCTTTTAAAACCCTTATTTTTTAAAAGATAACAGGTTAAAGGGCCCCGGTTACATGGTTCTCGCAGTAAAATTTAGGCTTTAAACGTTTCTATCTCGGTTATTTTTTATCCTACAAAAATAAAAAAAAAAAAAAAATCTTTGTTAAAAAAAAACTCAAATTTCGGTCTCTATTAAATTCTGATTTTTTTAAATCATATTTTTTTTCAAAAATATGCATTCTAAACCGGTCAAAATTTTTAAAGTCATTACTTATGCTAAAATAAAAAAGTCTTATAGGGATGACTATAAATTTTAATTTTTGTGGAAATGGCGTAGGTTTTATTTTTCACTTTTTCCTAAAAAATTCGAAAGGGTCCTCTTATTTTCATCATAACTTGCTTAATTTTGATGCTATCTTCTACAGCTCATTTGATAGGTATTTCTGAGTACTTTGAAAAGTGTTCAGTAAATATATTTTATAAAATGCATCGTTTTCCCGTTATTTAAGCTTGAATACTTAGATTTGAGTACTCGCCGAAAAAAAAAATACATTCAATTACCTATAGCTCACTTCGAATTAATATTAAAAGGTTTTTTAAGGAAGGAATTTATTCGTTTTTTTATTAGCTTCAATTTTGGTAATGAGAACTTTTTTGTAAAAACTTATAGTTTTTGAGTTATTTATGAAAAACCGCTTTAAAATATGCATTTTTTTCACGAAAAATCAAAATCTTTGATCTTTAATAACCCAAAAAGTATTAATAACTTTATATAACAAATTTTGCTTAGAATTGGTCCCTCTATCGATTTCTGGGGTTATTTTTCATAAAATAATTTCCACCCCCGAGAAGGGGTGGCATCCACCCCCAGGGTAAAAGCGCAAGTTGGCACTATGTCACTTTTATTTCTTCAGGTATCCTCTAACTACTCACAAATTTTCATGAAAATCGATGGAGGTTCAACGAAATCGGAGGTGAAAACCTTCAGTGACTGTACTATTTGCTTTTACTCAGAAGGGGGAGTATCAACCACCGTAGGCCCTTATCTAAGACAGGGAAGCTGAAATAAGTTCACTGTTTAAGTAAGTTTGTTTATTTTTTAAGTAGTTTAATAAAATAAGTGCATTTGCCAATCACTCCTTTTGGCTGAAGTTTGTATATGTATCTACTTTTTCTACAATACATTTAGCGACTGGGTCTGGAACTTCATTACATTTTTTCACTTCATTTCTCATAGTGTCTATCAGTGGCACGGTTTTAGCAAACTTCTTCTGGAAACTGTCTGGTAGGTCAGTGATGTCTGCTTTAATTCTTTCCAAGAGGCCATCCACGCATTGTATTGCTCCTAAATGTTGCAGACATTTTTCTATCTCATGATTAATGTTCCTAATAGTGCCGACGATTTTCTTGATCTGAAACAGGAATTGTAATATTAACACATACATCTGTATTAGAGAAAAATAGATTTTAATAAAGAAAAAATTAGAATTTCGATGAAAATTTTTAGGTTTCACTCATAATATAGTCGGGAATCAATCTTCTCAAAAGACGCTCCTAAAATGCCAGGGTGTGCACTCAAAGATATACTTTTTAAAAAATATGTACATTATCTGGAATGACCTTGCGTATCTAAATCCAGAGGGCGCCATTCTGTCCGCGATTGCAAAAAAGCATAAAAAAATTTTTTCCGAAAATTTTTGTGTCACTGAAAATTGATTAATTTTATGTTCCCATCTCATTTACAGGGTTATTTTTTAATATTTCTTAATGATTTTCAAACTAATGGAAAGCTTATTCCTTCTAGATTCTGGTACTGCTAAATAATTTTCGAAATTATTGTTAACAAATGCTACATAAATTGTTTAAACAAAGCATGCCCGAAAAGTGCACGGTAAATTTCAGTATCGAGACATTTTAAAAACTATTATAGATAGATGCATACTTCTATGATATGAAATTTGCGGAATAGAATGGATCAGTTTTTGGTGAAAGAATTATCGGCATTGTTTTATTGTTGTAAAAGATATGACTACTTTTGTACAGGGCTCCGTTATTTCCGCTATCGTTTTGGCTGACACGTTCGCGCGCTGTGGCCGATCGGTAACTTGCTGACAATATACTGTGATTGCAAAAAATTTACGATGCGTATTACTTATACGTAAATATTATCATTTGTTATTATGAAAAAAAAAAACGAAGGTATTTAAAGATTAGTTTACTTGAGAACCAAAATTATTATATTTTAACTTAAAATATTGATTAGAGACAGAAATCCATATAACTAATTAAATGAACTTAAATTTACTTTTTGTGCTTGAGAAATAGAAATACAAAAATAATAATATACATACATACATTATACTTAAACTAAATTAACAGCTAATACATTTACCCTCTCAGTAGCAATCTATTATGCATTCCAACCCAGCTTTGCTACGACTGCAGTTTCCGATACATTTTTTAAATTTACATTTACAAAATACATTTTGAGAAGTTATATTGGGACAAACATTTATAGTATTATAGTTATTAATTTATTAATTTATTTTTCAAATTCCAACCAAAATCAATTGGATCGTGAATTTCTGGGTTTATCTCAGTTGCACTCTTCCACAAAATAATTTGATACGCAGCTCTCAACATGTTGATAAAAAGAATCTTCGGTAGGCGATAAATTCCTTATATCAGACGTCGACCATATAACATTTACTTCCACATCTAGTGGAAGTATAGTAACGACAAGAAAAAATTTGAACAGTTTTATTGTTCCAATAGGCTTAGAATGTCATAAAACGTCGAGATTTTAAATTTGAGTGTCGATCTGTCTGTCTGTAACGTTTTTTGTGCGTACGATTACTCTGGAACCGTTTTAAGCTATTGACTTGAAATTTGGTACGCGTATGTATTTTAAGGTGATCTGGAACTAGATTATATTTTCATCTTATTCCGTTGAAGGGATGGGGGTAAACTGGAATAAATAGATAAATCAAGCAGGTAATAAGAGTTCATAAAATTGGTATTTAGTATTTACAAGAGAAGCTAGAAGGTCTCAAAAATTTTTTTGGCTTCGTTCTGAGAGACTTGGATGGAAAATCTGGATGTGGAAGTAGTGATTCCTTGGGCAGCGGTTTTTAAAAAAATACCGGGCCAGATTTTGAAAAGTAATGAAACCATTGAAGCCACTTTGAGGGTAATGAAGTAATCTTTGTAGTTCTTTATCTTCTGTACGTCTTAAACATTTTTTTACAGCGTTAGTTTTTCCTTTTTTAAATAGAAAACTGACTGTCAGTCAAAGCATAAATGCACAAAAATAAATTACCCAAATTCATTTGAGCACTCATTGTCTTCTCTATAGTTAATTCTCGCATCATATGATAAATCGGTATAAATACATCAAATCTACGACACCATAATTCTAGACACAAAATACGGGGATAAGACAAAAATATCTGCTGTAGCTTCTATTATTATTCTACCATACTCCAGATTTGATAAATATAGGATGATCGCAAATATTCTAGTGTCGACTTCATTATGATTATGATGAGGAAAATGCAATTGCGCTATTATTTTTGTAATTTCATCGGATACTCTGCAATAATAATGGAAATATACAGGCTGTTAAACTAATACAAAAATTATTTTAAATATATTTTACATGAATTTATAAACAACACACAACACAGTTACTGTATACGCTACTCATAAGATTTTTTGTTATTACACTACACCTCAGCAGGTAGTCAACAAGCCTAAAGAGAGCGAGGCAATGCGAGACATACATGTACACTGTATATCTACCAAAAGACAAAAACTACTCCATTATATTTTGCAGATTTCATGTCATAGAAGTATGCATCTATCGATAATAGTTTTAAAAATGTCTCGATGCTGAAATTTACCGTGCACTCTTTGGGCTCTCTTTGTTTAAACAATTTTTGTAGCATTTGTCAACAACAATTATGAGAAGTATTTAGCAGCACCTGAATCTAGAAAGAATAAGCTTTCCGTTGGTTGGAAAATAATTAAGAAAAGTTAAAAAATAAGCTTGTAAATACGGTGGGAATATAAAATTAATCAATAGTTAGTGACACAAAAATTTTCGGAAAAAAATTTTTTACGCTTTTTTGCAATCGCGGACAGAATGGCGCCCTCTGGATTCAGATCCGCAAGGTCATTTCGGATAATGTATGTATTTTTTAAAAACTATATCTTCAAGTCCACACCCTATGATGGATTTAGTGGCGCCTGATTCCTGACTAATATTAAAAAACCGATGTAGTACGGTCAATCTGTCATTTGATCGGTGAATAATTCCGGCAAGGAATTGTTTGCTTGTATAATGTAGGGAGGTTTCCGCAATCATTAGTTAATGTTTTTCACAAAACCATCGTTGCCGCTACGGCCGCCATGTTAAAAAAAAGACGGTCGAATATCTCCTTTCCTGTTCTACCCTAAAATTAGGTATGGTTGAAAAATGAAAAAGGCTACAACTGGTTTGTTTTTTAAAAAAGCAACTTGCGCTATTTGGGTACTGATTAACGTGCAACTTACCCGGTTCCTTACATCTTCGTCAGGTGAGTCGTATTTTCTCGTTTGGCCTGATGACGGATTCAGTACATTCTCCCCTTGGCCCGATGGCTGATTTGGCATATTCACCAGTTTACCTTCTTGAGAACGGCCCAGTACGGTAGATATCCAAGTTTCGTTCATTAGTTTTTCTCTCAGTCTGACCATCTCCTCTTTGATACTGCGTATAATGTACGGCGTTGCATAAACTTCGGCGTTGTATTCGACTGTACCTTCTTTTATTTTGTTTTTGATATCGTCTGCTTTGACTTTGATACTCCCTGACGCGTCCTCCAGGAATGCATTAACAGAGCTGCTGACACTTACTGGCATCCCTCCTGATTTAGGTTGCGCCTTGACCTCATAAGCCTGAAATTAACAGTGCTCGATGTAGTATAATAAAAACATTTGAAAGGGCCCCGCACAGGTCTTATGGAAAATGGCTTTCGGCGAAATTAACTGACACTGCAGTATGTTTGTTGTAGATATTGATGTGCTGATCAAATATCTTAATGGGCTCATCCTTAAAAATGGCCAGTTTTCGAATTAAATCTTCCTTCAGTCTAGTACTGCGCATAGTGGAAGTCAAAATATTAAGATTTAGCAAATACTGCCTTAACGAAATGTTGGTAGGTAAAAATATACAGATAGGATGTCGTATATATTTTATTTTCATTTTCCTTTGCAACTTAATGGGTTTTTAAAATTTTGTTTTGAAAATTGGTGGGTGGTGGCCATTTGGCCACCAACGTCTTCAATTTTCTAGCCCTCTAGGCGCTGCGTACGCTAAGTTTAATGTGTTTATCTACTCTTATTAGGTTATATACTAATTAATGAACTGCTTTTGATCAATTAATAGTATCCATAAACAAACAGCGTGATTTATAATGCGTGAGTTATTATAACTCACTAGGTACAGAGCCACTCACCTTTATCTTAATAATAATAATAATAATAATTTATTTTCCATAATGACAACATTACAATTGTATAGGAATAGTCAACTTTACAAGCATGTACCTTAAAAAAACTAGGTAAAAAAATCACATACAGAATAAAAAAATTTTGACAGTAAAAACAATTTTAATTTACTTTTAAAATCCTGTAAACTTCTAGCTAATTTGCATTCTGTAGGTAAATAATTAAACCTTTTTGGACCCATGTAATTTGGGGAATTGCAAGTTATATTTAGTCTTGCATATGGTATTCTAAAATCTTCCTTGCTACGGGTATTTATGTTATGAATATTTTTATTTACAGTTAATACATTCTTATTTTAATAAACATAAACACACATTTCAAAAATGTATAAACATGGCAAGGTTAAAATATTACACTCTCTAAGTACCCCTTTACAAGAATGGGTACTAGAAATATCAGCTATACAACGCAATATACGTTTTTGAGCAATAAAAACGTTCTGTGATAGAGTGGAGTTTCCCCAGAAACAGACACCATACCTCAGTCTAGAATCTACTTGGGCATAGTATAAATTAACCAATTGTTGTTTAGTAAGCATTGTTTTAATATTATTAAACAAAAATGTAATTGATGCCAGTTTGGAAATCAGATATTCACAATGCGATTTCCAGCTTAAGCATTCATCAATATGTAAACCCAAAAACTTTATACTCTCATGGGTACCTGTTATTAATGATTCATTGACCTTAAATGAAATAGACTCGCAGTTTTTCTGTCTATTATGGAACTGAGTTATTTGAGTTTTTTCTGCATTAAAATACAACTGATGTTGATTGAAAAATGTAGATACTTTTTGTACAACATTGTTACATTTACTTTCTAACACATTATGCATAAAATCTGAAATAATCATAGAAAGATCATCAGCATACATTGAAAAGAATTCATTACATAGAATAAAATCAAGCTCATTGATATACAATATGAATAATACAGGGCCCAATATTGAACCCTGTGGAACTCCCATACTTAAAACCGAACGTTCAGAATTGGCTCTATATACATTATTTTCACTGACGTGTTGTATGCTCACATACTGTTGACGATTAGTCAAGAATGAATTGATCCAGTTTAGCGGTTGTCCTCTAATCCCGTAGTTACACAATGTAGTCAACAATTTTGTATGATTGACGCAGTCAAACGCCCTGCTGAAATCAAAAAATATTCCAACAGGGCATTCGCCTGCCTCAATATAATGAATCATTTGATTATAAAATGTTGTAACAGCCGTTATAGTAGATTTTCCACTACGAAACCCATGTTGTTTTTCGGACAAAATTTCAAATTTCGTCAAAAAATTTAACAAGCGGTCTAGGTAACAATATTCAAGTAATTTAGAAAAACTAAATGGTATTGTTACAGGTCTATAATTCTCTAAAAGATGAGGATTATTTTTCTTAAAAATGGGTACAACTTTACCCATTTTCAAGGTATCTGGAAATGTTCCTGTTTTAAAAGACAAATTTACCAAATAAGTAAATGGTGTCACCAGTATCTTTAAAACTTTCTTAATTAAAAAACCAGGTACTTCGTCTGGCCCAGATGATCTTTTGTTTTTAAGTTTATTGTTTAATAAGGAAAACATCTCATCCTCAGTAAATGGTCTTAAAAACAATGTATGGTCGATAGTTCTTGAATTTGTAGAAAAAGAGGCAGTATGGGTGTGTGGTATTTGATTTACTATATTAACTGGTGTATTAATAAAAAAATCATTAAACAATGAGGCAACCATTTCTGGATTTTCAATGGTATTGTCTTCGTGATGTATTATCAAATTATTATGTTTTTTATTTTTATTTGATAACTCTGAAATTGTTTTCCAAGCAGCTCGTGAAGGATTACTTGCATTAATAATTTTATTTTGATAATATTCTTTTTTTGTTTTATTAATTAAATTATTGTGTACCCTTCTTGCCTTATTATAGGTAGAAGTCAAGTCGGGATATGTTCTTTTTAAAATATATAAATCTTTCAATTGTGTACTAGATGATCTAACCGCATCATTTACCCATTTTTTGTCATTACTTGTATTAATATAATATCTACGCTTAGGAAAAAAACAGTTAAAATAATGTAAAAATGTTTCATAAAAAAGATCAAATGCTGAATTAAGGTCGTCTATAATATAAAGGTATTGCCAATTTTCATTTTGAAGTGCTTGTTCAAATTTTAAAATAGCGTTATCATTAAAACTTCTTTTAATATGAGATGTACTCTGTGAGTTTTTCTCGGAATGTAACTCTAATAGAACTGTTCTATGGTCTGAAAAGGTATTGTCTAAAACTAAACAAATTCCATCGTTTTTACAATTAACAAAGATGTGATCTATAGAAGTACATGTAGTGTCTGTAACACGGGTTGGCCACTCTACCACAGATATTAAGTTAAAACTGGATAACACAGTACATAAAGAATTAAAATAATTAACATTATACATGTTATAATTAAAATCACCACATAAAATAAAATCAATATTTGGTCTGAACAAATTATTTAATACATCGGAAATCTTATTTAAAAAGATATCCTCGTCCCCACAAGGAGACCTATAACAATTTAATATTATACGGGTGATACCATTTTGTTTAAAAGAAGCAGCGCAAATTTCAAAATGTTGTTCAATACAATAACTTTCAAGCATAATTTCTTTTGCGTCAATCTTCATGCCTAGCCTGTCCAATCGACATAACGCGCAACACACGAAGGTGGAGCCAGGGAGGTAGTGACAGATTATTCGCGTTAATATCTATAAGATTTTCTGAAATGTCACAAAATGCTACTATTGATTCGTTCGTGCCGAGCCGAATTTTCGAATTTCGCCATGCAATTTACGATCAGGTTTATGTGGAAGACTTCCTCTTTACGTCGCGACATCGTACGGCCGTCCTAAAGGTGTTTCTCGAAAAATATGAACGTGTCAAGGTTGCATGTTTTTGCAGTTTTTTCGACTCCGAAATGTAAGCTGTTTTTTTTATTTTTCGCAGATGTCTCCGAAACGGTGGGCGCTAGCTCGAAATAAAAAACAAGGTCAAACGAGTGTTTTCCATTACAAATCTTTTGCTACTATCCGAATTTTGATATTTTTTTTCGTTTCGGAGAAAACTACTGAAATGTTGGCCATGTACGGCAAAAAATCGCAAATTTTGAGCTTCTACAGTTCGCAACTTTTAATCTTGGCTCCTACGACTAAAGACTACTCAAGTTAACTTAAATAGAATTAAATTTGCTAAAACCGTTTTTTTTTATTTTTTGAATTCCGACGAAAATGAAGGAATTAGAGGGGGCGGGATTTGGGACTTTATTTTTTTTTCGGTAAAATTTCCCCATTTTGTCACCGTAATTAATCGGTAATTAACTGAAATCGATCTCATATACGATGTTCACTTAATAGCATGTGCTACTTTGACTCTCCGTTAATCTTGGCCCTTCGAAACAAAGGCTTCTGAGAATAATTATTTTTTTTAAGATTTACAGACACTCTATAGGAAAACGTGTAATTTCTTACATTTCCAAGAATATCTCGATAATTATCGTTTTTTTTTTCGAAAAATTTGTAGACAGCTTATGTAAAGAGAATTGATTGAGCTTTCCGAAGCTTTTTAAATTTTTTCTCTAACATAAAAAACAATATTTTTGACCGAATATGCGCTCCGGGCTGTTGCAGTTCGCGGAGAAGTTTTGCATTTTCCGCTGCGTAATATTAATCTACAAAGCTATGTACTATTTCGATTAAAAATCACATTCTACCCCCGCTTAAAGGTGGCTAAATCTTTGAAGACAACAAATATAAAAGATTGAACAAAAATTAAATTTTACAGTTAATTTTATTAATAAACAAACAGTAATTTAAACAAAATTTTCTCAATTTAATATTTATTGTTATAATCGTAGATAAAGTATAGTATTCAACTTGCGGTAATGGTAATAACTTACTTGATGAATTACAGCACTCGTAAACGTTCATCTGCGTGAGTTATTACCTACATTACCGCTCGTTGAATAATATACTATAAAGGGGCCGTAACTTTTTTATCCGCACCTTTACTGCAGATTTCATATAAAAATGGCATTCTTTGTCATTTTTTAATAAAAAAAGATATACTTTTTCAAATCTCTAGATAGAACAGTTTTTGAAAAGTGTACAAATCAAAATTCCATGTAACTTTTTTAGTAGCCCTTTGAAGCAATAATTTTTAAAAGCAGGCATTGAGGCGGCATTATCTGAGTAAATAAATAAACATGTTTGTCAAGTACTGGATTGCTATTTTCAAGGTAGCTCGAGTACCTACTAATTTTGAAAGTCTATGGCTGAGAGACTCGTATAAGACTACAGCTAACCAGATATGTTAGGCGCTTCCTTCCTGTAGTCCACCTCAAGCGAAAGTAGTTGATGGTTGGCATTGACTCACCATTAGAAGTGTGTCATTTTATATCGGTCAGTCCTTCAATGTACCTGTAGCAGTGCCGTAGGTGTGTATATTTCTTTAAGTTGACATTATTAAAATTGTCTTAGGTGGTTTTAATCATTTTTGTTTTAATAATAATTTAATTTGTGACATATCAACAGCGACGAAAATTGTTTTAAAAATTATGGAACCTATTTTTTTCGAATTTTTTTTGTATACTTCTTAATTCCAACTTTTCATTTTAATCCGGGTGACCTTGAAAATTTTAAAATTTTCTACTGCGGCGCATGTTCAGTTTAATTTTATTTATTATTATCGTCTACCTATAAGTCAGCAAAACACTCCTCAAAAAAAATCCCTACTACTGAGATAAATAGACATTTCTAAGCTCTAATGCCATCCAATGAAAATTGCTTTATTCCGAAACGATGAGCAGTCTTGTCCCGATTTCGATCATCCAAAAGGTGGAAATATATAAAAAATTCTAAGAACGAAAACAAATTAAAAAAATATTTACCAACGGGTTTATTTACGTGTATTGATAGGAAAGCATTTTTAAACTCAGTAAAGATAAATAAATGTATGTTTAAATATGAATGTTACAGGAAAATAATAATTACCAAATAGATAGAGAATCGGACAGCCAGACAAAGGTATTATAAAAATGAAAACAGAGAACATGAAAATGCCGGTGATTTAAAAAAATTTATGATTATTCGGATATTAAAAAGTGGAAGAGAAAATTTTTAGTAATATAAATATATAGAAAACATATACCTACAGAGTGTCGCACGTGAGAGTGTAAAACCCCAAAATATAAAAAAAAAATCCGATTTGAATCAAATTTTACTCAAATATAAAACAAATTAGGATCTACTTATGGCCAAAAAAGCATTCGCCTCCTGCAAATGCAAAGTCACCTACGATACCAAAATAACGGAAAATACCAAATAATCATATTAGGCATTTTCCTATCGGAAAATTTTACTTATTAAAGTGTGAAAAATGTTTTAAAATATTGAAATTTTCTTTAAAAAAATTTTTCTACACCCAAAATATAATTTTAACGACTTTTTACATTTGAAAAAATATGTTATTCAAAAATAACTAAGAAATTAATTGACAACTACAAACTCATTAATTTATTCAAAACAAAATTTAACTATTTTCAATTTTGACGAAATCTTGAACTTAATGTTTTTGGACAATTCTAAACAACTTTCAAGTACTACCTAAACAACTTCAACATCACAAGATCATTATAAGATAAAATTTTCCATGGAAGTAGAAACAGACAGTAAATTCCCGTTTCTGGAAGTCCTCGTGTTTAAGCAGGACAATGGAGGAAAATTTCCAATATGAATATCGGACTTTGAAAAGATTACTAGAGAAAAATGGATACAAATCGAAGGACATAGACAGCACCATAAAAAGGCAAGATATAACCAGGACAGAAGAAGAAAAAGAATATACGGCAACAGCTTAACTGCCATATATACAAGTATGTACGGATAGGATTTGGCCATTTGATAAAATTCGTCAACACCAAGAGGATATGGAGAAGCCATTGAAACAAACAAACAAACATTCTTATGCCTATAATCGTGACAGCGGACTACAATTACCAATAACATAGAAGTCAATGTTTCGCAGAGCACGTCTCCCGATAAACCTGAATAAATAGAGAGGAGTTCAGTCCAGCAGAGCTCACTTCGCTTCAGAAGAAGACCACTACAAGATGGTCGAAACGTCAAACACTCAACAAAATCAACGCCGAAGAAGACCCAGAAACCAGCAGCCAGATCACCAACACCGCGAAAGCCTTAGCACCGAGGTAACTTTCATTAATAGAAGTTTCCGACAAAAATGTGATTTTTTTTCTACCGTTTCTTTGTTCCTTTTGGTATCGCAGGTGGCTATGCAGGAAATAAAAAAATTATAAGGGTGTTACCTTTTTAAGTGCGACACACTGTAGAAAATATTACCTGCTGTGAAATAACCCCTAAAGCTGTTAAACAAAGGACAAACGGCACGATATAGCCCATTTTAATTGTTCATTTGTTTCCCTGGTTAACGGCTCTTAGTTAGATAATTGCAGTTATGTTGTTGATAAACGAACACCAGTAGACACACTACTTTCTCTGCAATATAGAACCGTCCCTTTTATTTGAAATCATATGCCGATAGCGACGAAATCAATTTAATTTAAAAAATTATTTTTCACGAACAACGTAAGATAATAATAAATAACAATACCAAATAGTAATAAAATTGACATAAAAACTTGAATAGAAATCACTAAAGGTACACCCAAAAAAAAAGTATATTTGATTTGAATAAACATGTTTCAATCCAAGTAAACGACAAGTTTGTATATAATGAATAATATCAATATTTCAAATGAAGAGAACTATTTATTTAAGATTATTCTTAATTAGGTAAGTACGTATAGTCCACTCAAATCAGGAGAAAAAACGCCGTTTTAAAGAAAGATTTAGAACAGCAGTTTCTTTGCATAGATAGTAAGCACTCAACTTTTAAAACAATTTTTTGCTTATGCGCAGAAAAGAAAAGACATGATTTTTGAGATATATACAATATATACGTTTTTTCGTGCTTTTTTTCATTTAGATTTTCATATTTCGAAAAGTACACGTTTTTAAGGCTAAATGAATATAAGTAAATAAATATACAATACAATTTCTTACAAAAAAGCTTCTATACATTTTCCCGATTATCCCAATGGTTTTTCCGGAAAAGCGACTTGAAAAATATGTCTGTGTTTTTTTTCGATTATCCCATTGGTGTTTCCGGAAAAGCTTCTTGAAGAATATATATTTGCTTTTTGGTAATATATTTTTTTTTCATTTGGACGCATATATCTCGGAAAGTACGCATTTTTAAGGCATGAACATTACTAAACTTATTCAGAATGTGATTTCCTACAAAAAAGGTTCTGTATATTTGAGAGACATATACGTCAAAATAAAAAAAAAAAAACGAGAAAGCAAATATATATATATTTTTCAAGAAGCTTTTCCGGAAAAGGCAATGGGATAATTCTATATATTAATGAGAAACAGTGTTTGAAATTCCTTTTTTTTAATTACTGGCTAATTACAGTAACAAAATGGCGACGTTGTTATTAAAAAAATGTGTAGACGCACATTGCTTCGGTTATAACTTCTTTGTTTTTTATGCTACAGAAACAAATAAAAAAATAATTGAAATCTTAATTAATAACCTATTATTTTACCTATTAGCATCCTTGACGTTGGTGTCACAGTTTCTGAAATATTTAACTCTCACTAAACAATTATCTTATGAACAATTGGATGCCTAATGTAAACTTAAATGTCTCCGAAATTATTAATCCTACATCAATAAACAAAAAATATAGTTAATTCCCAGTTTGTACTTTCTCTAATTGGTCTGTAACATTTTTTCGATAAAGTAATACTTTTCGAGATACTTGACGGAAGCAGTTTTTTAAGCTAAAATCGCAATTTTGAAGTCGTTATAACTTAAAAACTATCAATTTATGTGAAAAATTGAATAGAATCTTTTCTTCTTAAAAGGGTCTAGCCGTACTTCCATGGCGAAACTGCCCCCGATAGGAGCCTATATTGTAGAGGGCGCTAATAGTAGTTGATCGAGTAGATATTAGCTCTATATCTTAGTTAATTGAGGAGCTATTTGAAAAAAAGTGTCCGGAGACGACTTTTTTTCAAAGCAATATTTCTTAGTTAATTTTAAAGCTAGGAAAATAAAACTAAATGGCAGTGTTATGGTACACTTTACAGTTTATTTTATAGCATTTCCTATGGGCCAAGCCTAAATAAAAGTATTTAAAAAATGCAAAGAAAAATTCTATCAATCGATTTCCATCAGATCTAATTGAATTACCACTTTGAAAAAAATATATAATAATTGTCTATGTCTTGCCTAACAGCATGCCAAGTTTCATTAAAATCCAAGAGGTGCAACATGTCGAAAAAAAATTTAAAGTAAGTGGGCCGCCACCTTACGACCACTATGTTGACGCTTTTAATTACATTTACATTTCAATAATCTTTGGAAAAGTTGCGTTTTGACAGCTCATAAAAAGTATATCAACGGTAAAATTTTTTTTCGACATGTTACACCTTTTGGATTTCAATGAAACTTGGCAGGCTGTTAGGCAAGACATAGACAATTATTATATATTTTTTTCAAAGTGGTAGTTCAATTAGATCGGATAGAAATCGATTGACAAAATTTGTCTTTGCATTTATTAAATACTTTTATTTAGGCTTGGCCCATAGGAAATGCTATAAAATAAACTGTAAAGTGTACCATAACACTGCAATTTAATTTTATTTCTCTAGCTTTAAAATTAACTAAGATATATCGCTTTGAAAAATAGTCGTCTCCGGACACTTTTTTTCAAATAGCTCCTCAATTAACTAAGATATAGAGCTAATATCTACTCTATCAACTACTATTAGCGCCCTCTACAATATAACATATACATCTACTATATAACATAGGTTACGATATAGGTTCCTATCGGGGGCAGTTTCGCCATGGAAGTACGGCTAGACCATTTGATTCTACTTCAGCTCCAATAAATATATATATATATATATATATATATATATATATATATATATATATATATATATTTTTTAAGTGCCACCCCCTTAGATGGGGTAGATGCCACCCCCTATAAATGTCCGTCATAACTTCTTTATTTCTTATGCTACAGGAAAGAGTAAAAAATAATTTGAAAGCGCAATTAATTGTCTTTAATTTCATTTCTTAGCATACATGACGTAGGTGTCACAATTTCTGAGATATTTAACATTTAAACTGCATTTTTCATCTTATAAACGTTCGGACGCCATTTGTAAACTTTCATATCTCCGAACCTATTAAATCTATGTAAATAAATAAACAAGCGAAATTCATTATCAGTTTATGAGCTTTATTTTTGGTCTCTACCCATTTTTCAATAAAACTAATATTTATTGAGATATTTGGAAAAGGAAAAAAAAATTACGTTTTATCGAAAATACCTTTTTTTTCTAAAGTATGTGCTGTATACAAACCAAAAAAATTGAGCATCGACGTCATGCTATATATTAATGAGAAACAGTGTTCGAAATTTCTTTTTTTTAATTACTGGCTAATTACAGTAACAAAATGGCGACGTTGTTATTAAAAAAATGTATAGACGCACATTGTTTCGGTCATAACTTCTTTGTTTTTTATGCTACAGAAACAAATAAAAAAATAGTTGAAAGCTTAATTAATAACCTATTATTCTACCTATTAGCATTCTTGACGTAGGTGTCACAGTTTCTGAGATACTTAGCTCTCACTCTAAATAATTATCTTATGAACATTTGTATGCCAATTGTAAACTTAAATATCTTCGAAATTATTAATCCTACATCAATAAACAAATAATATAATTAATTCCCAGTTTGTACTTTCTGTAATTGATTTGTAACATTTTCTCGGTAAAGTAATACTTTTCGAGATACTTGACGAAAGCCGTTTGGAAATACTTTTTTTTTAAGCTAAAATCGCAATTTTGGAGACTTTATAACTTAAAAACTATCAATTTGTGTGAAAAATTGCATAGAACCTATTCTTCTTAAAATTTGATTTTACTTCAGATCCAATAAATATATATATTTTTCAAGCGCCACCCCCTATAAATTAGCAAGCCTCCGCATAATATAGAAACTTTTCTGTGCAGCATTTACTATTATACTGCCAAAAATGAACGAAATCCATTCAATATGACATTATTCCGAAGTTTTGCAAATTTTTTACCTCTAGGTACTGTACTAAATTGGCTCATGATGAATAAAGTATCATTAGAACAGATCAAAAAAAAATAAACCCAAAATACCTTGATTTTTTAAAAGCGTGCAGACTGTATGCTGAGTAATTTTGAGTGTCAAGTGCATCGAGTAATTACAAGTTTTTTCGACGTTCATAAAGCCCATGGAAGGTGTGAGAGGCCTTCGTGAACCGCTCACAAGTCCTACAAGTATAAGCAATCTCACCGCTTTCGGTGAGTTTTTTCTAATAAAACTTTAAAAGTGACAATGACATTATATTTTAAAAACTATTTCCGCTACTTCCGGCATCCCGCCGGAAATTCTTCCGGCAACATAACCTAAAAATAGTGCTACATAATTTAAAAACCATTTAAGACATTGGTACCAACCAAAAATATTTTTTCGAAAACTGTCAAAAACCAAATTCCCCAGAAAAACATTGGAACCAAAAAATTAACAGCTTACTTCCCCGACCGATTTAGTGAAAAATCGGTCGAGGCCAGAACATAAAACAAAATATATCAACTCAAACTTAAACAATCCACCATGAACACTACCCCGGTCACATCTGGCAGGGAAGCTATCCACCAAGAGTTATATGGTTTTTCCAAAAGATGGCCATCCCTACCACCCATTACCAACGAACGGATTTTTTCGTTTGGTTGTATTTCCCGTATCAATAATCAAAATTATTAAGTGCTCTTGCCTACGAACTTAATTTTTATAGTGTTGTGTTTATTTTTATATTAATTTTAGGTCCATGTGGACGCATTAATAATTCTAACCTAGTTTTTAAGCCTGCCTACAGAAGACAGGAGCTACTATCCCACATTTCTATTTTTCTCCAAGCCAAACCAGACCTACCCCGTCCAGCCTCACACCCGCCTCGGCGGTGTTCACCGCGGTTGTGTGGCTGGCTCCGGACTAGGATCCGATGAGGCATATATTTGTATTAAAACATTGAATAAAATATTAATCTTGTGCAGACTATGAATTTAACACTCTAGTTCTTAGGTCCAAATCCCACCGAACGTAAGACTTTTTTTTCTGTTTTAATATGAAAAAAATATTTCAACTTAATAAATATATTAAATGAGATCGTTCATATTTTTTAGTGCTCTTTTCGGCTTCAAAGATTAACCGGGTGGGGAGGTTCTAGCCGCTTCCAGTAGCTGCCGATTTTTTTATCAGAAATTCCCTTTCGATCGATGACTTTTTAAACATTTCAACATTTTAAAGCCTATCCTTTTTCCATCACATTTTCTGGCATCAAGAAGACCGCCAGGTGGGCAGTTCTCGTTCGGGTTTTTTCGTTTAGCTTTTCACCCGAGTCAACAGCCCAAATTTTTTAAATTTTATTGTTAATTTTTAAACCTGCCACAGGCGGACAGGAATTTTAACTTTGTTTTACCAATTATCGTTTAGCCAAACGGAACCTGCCCCGTCCAACCCTACATTCACCACATAGTCAGGAATCAGGAGCCACTAAATCGATCATAGAGTGTGAACTCGAAGATATAGTTTTTAAAAAATATATACATTATCCGAAATGACCTTGCGGATCTGAATCCAGAGGGTGCCATTCTGTCCGCGATTGCAAAAATGCGTAAACAAATTTTTTCCGAAAATTTTTGTGTCACTAATTATTGATTAATTTCATATTCCCACCGCATTTACAGGCTTAATTTTTAACATTTCTTAATGATTTTTAAACCAACGGAAAGCTTATTCTTTCTAGATTCCGGTGCTGCTAAATACTTCTCATAATTGTTGTTAACAAATGCTACAAAAATTGTTTAAACAAAGAGAGCCCAAAGAGTGCACGGTAAATTTCAGCATCGAGACATTTTTAACACTATTATCGATAGATGCATACTTCTATGACATGAAATCTGCAAAACATAATGGAGCAGTTTTTAGAGAAAGAATTATCTACATTGCGTTATTGTTGTAAAAGATACGATTATTTTTGTACAGCACGCGTTGTGATCCGGCTCGTCTTTTGGTAGATATACAGTGTACATGTATGTCTGGCATTGCCTCGCTCTCTTTAGGCTTGTTAACTACCTGCTGAGGTGTAGTGTAATAACAAAAAAATCTTATGAGTAGCGTATACAGTAACTGTGTTGTTTATAAATTCATGTAAAATATATTTAAAATAATTTTTGTATTACTTTAATATCCTGTATATTTCCATTATTATTGCAGAGTATCCGATGAAATTACAAAAATAATAGCGCAATTGCATTTTTCTCATCATAATCATAATGAAGCCGACACTAGAATATTTGCGATCATCCTATATTATCAAATCTGGAGTATGGTAGAATAATAATAGAAGCTACAACAGATATTTTTGTCTTATCCCTGTATTTTGTGTCTAGAATAATGGTGTCGTAGATCTGATGTATTTATTTATACCGATTCATCATGCTGTGCGAGAATTAACTATAGAGAAGACAATAAGTGCTCAAATGAATTTGGGTAATTTATTTTTGTGCATTTATGCTTTGACTGACTGTGATACAGTCAGTTTTCTCTTTAAAAAAGGAAAAACCGCTGCCCAAGGAATCACTACTTCCACATCCAGATTCTCTATCCAAGTCACTCACAACGAAAAAACTTTGTATGTGAAAATAATTCTTTATGGAACTTTAATAATATAATATTTGAAATCCTATACCCCAAAAACCCATAAAACGATACCCCACATCGGTAGTGGGGTGGGGGTGATGATAGGGGGGTGGCAATAGGGGGTGGATGAAGTAAAAAAAATATTTTGAGGTTTCTGGTTCCTGTACATACACTAAATCACAATTTTTTTTCATCCCCTTTAATAAGGAGGTGGGGGTGGTAATGGGGGTGGCTAATGCCAAAAATTTTTTTGAGACCTTAGCTTCTTTTATATATACTAAATACCAATTTCATGGACTCTTACCTGCTTGATTTACCCATTTACCCCAAATTTACTCCAATTTACCCCCCCAACCCTTCGACGGAACAAGATGAAAATATAATCTAGTTCTAGATCTCGAAATTTTGTTTTCGCTCAAACTTAAAATCTCGACGTTTCATGACATTTTAAGCCTATTTGGACAATAAAAATTTTAAAAAATTTTTTTGTCGTTACTATACTTCCACTGGACGTGGAAGTAAAACTAACGCTGTAAAAAATGTTTAAGACATACAGAAGATAAAGAACTACAAAGAATACTTCAATGATTTCATTACTTTTCAAAATCTGGCCCGGTATTTTTTTAAAAACCGCTGGAAGGAATTCACTACTTCCACATCCAGATTTTCCATCCATGTCTCTCAGAACGAATATTTTTTTTATGTGGAAATAATTGTTTATGGAACTTTAATAATATAATTTTTGAAATCGTCTACCCATAAAACGATATCCCTCATCGGTAGTGGGGTGGAGGTGGTGATAGAGGGGTGGTACTGAGGTTGGATGAAGTAAAAAAATATTCTGAGGTTTTTGATTCTTGTACACACACTAAATCACAATTGTTTAATTCCCTTTAATAATGGGGTGGGGGTGGTAATGGGGGTGGCTAATGCCAAAAAAACTTTTGAGACCTTATAGCTTCTCTTGTAAATACTAAATACAAATTTTATGAACTCTTTCCTGCTTGATTTACCTATTTACTCCAGTTTACTCCCCATCCCTTCAACGGAATAAGATGAAAATATAATCTAGTTCCAGATCACCTTAAAATACATACGAGTACGTACCAAATTTCAAGTCAATAACTTAAAATGGTTCCAGAGCAATCGTGCGCACAAAAAACATTACAGACAGACAGATCGACAAACAGAATTTTTTTTCACTCAAACTTGAAATCTCGACGTTTTATGACATTCTAAGCCTATTTGAACAATAAAACTTTTCAAATTTTTTCTTGTCGTTACTATACTTCCACTGGATGTGGAAGTAAATGTTATATGGTCGACGATAAGTCTGATAGAAGGAATTTATCGCCTACCGAAGATTCTTTTTATCAACATATGTTGAGAGCTGCGTATCAAATTATTCTGTGGAAGAGTGCAACTGAGATAAACCCAGAAATTCCCGATCCAATTGATTTTGGTTGGGATTTGAAAAATAACGTACTTATTCCTAAATTAATAACTATAAATGTTCGTCCCAATATAACTTCTCTAAATGTATTTTGTAAATGTAAATTTAAAAAATGTATCGGAAACTGCAGTCGTAGCAAAGCTGGGTTGGAATGCATAATAGATTGCTACTGAGAGGGTAAATGTATTAGCTGTTAATTTAGTTTAAGTATAATGTAATGTATGTATATTATTATTTTTGTATTTCTATTTCTCAAGCATAAAAAGTAAATTTAAGTTCATTTAATTAGTTATATGGTTTTCTGTCTCTAATCAATATTTTAAGTTAAAATATAATAATTTTGGTTCTCAAGTAAACTAATCTTTAAATACGTATAAGTAATACGCATCGTATTTTTTTTGCAATCACAGTATATTGTCAGCAAGTTACCGATCGGCCACAGCGCGCGAACGTGTCAGCCAAAACGATAGCGGAAATAACGGAGCGCTGTACAAAAAGAGTCATATCTTTTACAACAATAAAACAATGCAGATAATTCTTTCACCAAAAACTGATCCATTCTATTCCGCAAATTTCATATCATAGAAGTATGCATCTATCTATAATAGTTTTTAAAATGTCTCGATACTGAAATTTACCGTGCACTCTTCGGGCAAAGATTAGAGAATTAACAAGATATGACAGCCGGCGGAATTCCTTTGATCTTTTAGTAATGGCGCGATTGACCTCGGCCCTTTAATCCTTTTAAATTGGAGTTATCCCATTGTTGCCGCGTTTAACTGAATTTCACAGATCAGATGCAGGGTTGCCATACTCTAAAATGTGGTAAATTTTATTAGGCAATAGAAGCCTGTACACTATAACAACTCAAAGCATAACATTTAATAAAATAATGATAATTATTAAGCCAAAATCAACAGAGCTGCCAAACCCTTTCAAATTAAATGTCTAGAACGCAGTGCGCATGCTCACGTGCTTCCGTTTTGTTTTGTTATTTGAAGGTAATCAGCTGGTAACGTTGTTCTTGGTTTTTACAAAGATTAGAGAATTGGTTTTTATTTACAAATTTACTTTTAATATTTTGTGTTCCAATTTCCAATTAATGAAAGTTAGTAATCAAGTGTCAAAGTTTCATCCTTGGGCACTCTAAAAAATTTTAAGTTTTCGTCAGAAGAAAACTTTCTGTTTTTACAGTTTCTGTAAATACAATACATCCCACCCTTTCGTTTTTTAGCACTCTTTAGCACACTTCCCGCATAATCCATTTTATTATTGAAATAGGGCACAAAAACAATATTCACAATGTGTACACTGAACGTAAACAAAACAAACGTCATCTGAAGTGTCAAAATCAGGCATCAGCTGATGGGATTTAAATCGGAGTTACCACATGTGACCTTGAAAGGTGGTTCTCTTTCTAACTGTCCGATCTTGTTAATTCTCTAATCTTTGCTTCGGGCATGGTTTGTTTAAACAATTTCTGTAGCATTTGTTAACAATAATTACGAAAATTATTTGGCAGTACCAGAATCTAGAAGGAATAAGCTTTCCATTAGTTTGAAAATCATTAAGAAATATTAAAAAATAACCCTGTAAATGAGATGGGAACATAAAATTAATCAACTTTCAGTGACACAAAAATTTTCGGAAAAAATTTTTTTATGCTTTTTTGCAATCGCGGACAGAATGGCGCCCTCTGGATTTAGATGCGCAAGGTCATTCCAGATAATGTACATATTTTTTCAAAAGTATATCTTTGAGTTCACACCCTGGCATTTTAGGAGCGTCTTTTGAGAAGATTGATTCCCGACTAACAGCGCTACGCGGTGTTTGTCTGGTTAGCTCCGGACCAGCTTCGGGCGAGGTGCATTTTTGTGCAATTCAAATTTTAAATAAACGTGCTTTAGACTATAAATTTTAAACTTGAAGTTCGCAGGTTCAAATCCTATCGATTACAAGATTTTTTTTTTAATATGAAAAAAAAAATTTTTCAAAATAATAAATATAATTAAACGAGATCGTTAATAGTTTGTGCTCTTTTCGACTTCAAAAATCCATCGGGTGGGGAGGTTCCAGCTGCTTGCAGTAGCTGCCGATTTTTTAATTTGTAGCTATATATAGTTTTCAGTGTAGAATATGGCTGTCTCCACTTGACTATACTTTAATTAATGATATTCTCAATTTTCTAAACATGTGCATATATTCAAAGGAGGAATTCTAGCCTCGTTTCAAATTTTGTTATATTTTCTCCAAAAGTAAAGTATTTCTTAGTTGAAATTATGCATAGTTTTATATTTAGAATATAAATGTCTCGACTTGATTATACTTCTATAAAGTTAAACAGTTAATTTTCTTAATTTTTTTAATAAATGCATACAAAGAAACAACGAATTCTACTATTTATTTCAAATATATGTAATGTTTATGCTAAGGCTAATACATTTTGACTTGAAACTATATATAGTTTTAAATGTAGAATATGGATGTTTCTACTTGAATATACACAGAGCTGGGCAAATACTTTGAAAAAGTATTTAAATATTAAATACTAAATACTTTCAGTAAATTGAAAGTATTTAAATATTAAGTATTTTCAAAAGATAAAAGTATTTAAATAATAAATAACAAAAGTAATTAAAGAGTTTAAACTTAGTATTTAAATACTATCTGAATATTTAAATACTTTGATAACACTGAAATACTTTGAAGCATAGTTAAGTGTAAAAATAGCCTTTAATGGCTAAATTTCGCCAAATTGTATTTTCTATTTTTGCAGAAATCAGTAAAGACTTTTATTATTATCATTATCATTATTATTATCATTATCATTATTATTATTATTATTATATTAAATACTATTTGACTATTTGAGGTGTCAAAATTTTAGGTTTCGTGACTTTCATGAACTTCTACAACACTATTTTAATCAGTTCTAGTTGGGTATTGGACTTTTACTTATCCGTAGAGCTAGACATTTGCGTCTTCTGCAAATACCCAAATAAAGCACAGAGACTATGGCACTAAGTTCAACTGTTCTCTGTCACAATCACAAAACATATACATGCAGAGTGAGAGGGAAACATGCGTTTATTTTCGGTTTATGATAAATATTTAAAAAATCATAAATGGTATAATCCTTAAAATAGTTTCAAATAGTCCCCACTGCTCTAAGGAATACAACCATATACAGTTTTCATCATAAACTTGTATATAGTTAAATGCCATACTTTGATAATGAAATTAGGAACTATTTTCATTGACAAACTACGATATGCAAGTACAACAGAAATTTACAATAAAAAAAAATATATACCTAGTTGTATTCGTTAGAACAATAGCAATTATTTAAAACAGTTTTAAAGATCGTAGTATATTTGGTAGTATATTTGGTTATTTAATTATTGATTGAATGATGCAATGCTTTTATTAACTACATAGTATAGTACATGTCTTGATTCTTGACGAGTATCTGCCTGTCTCCCTGGTGTATTTGATTATATTTGTTGTATTTATTTAAATACTTTTGAGATACAAATACTTCTGAAAGTATTTAAATACTGTCAGAAAAGGATTTAAATATTTTTTCAGAAGTATTTAAATACTTCTCAGTTATTTAAATAGTTTAAGTATTTATAAATACTTTAGGATCATTTTCACAAATACTAAGTAGTAAATATGTCAGATAAAGTATTTGCAAGTATAAATACAAATACTTGTTGCAAGAAGTATTTAAATACTTGGTATTTAAATACTTTCTAGTATTTAAATACTTTTGAGGTATTTGTAAGTACATATTTGCCCAGCTCTGAATATACACTATTTAAGTAAGTAAAATGTACTATATTCTCAGTTTTTTAATCATATGTATTCAAAAGAAGAAATTTATTCTTGTTTGAAACGTATATAATATCTGTTCCAAGAGTAATGCATTTTTAAGTTGAAATTATTCATAGTCTTGTATTTAGAATGGGAATGTTTTGATTTGATTATCTCTATCTCAAATTTACCAAAATTTTGCTTTAGTTTTCACAAATAAGCATATTGTTTCAAATCAAGAGAAACCTCTTCTTTTGAGAAAATAATATATTCGTTCAATAATACATATGATTTTTCGGGTATCTATTTCTAACTCTATCTAGAGTACGCATCTCAAATAAATTATTTGTTCTGGGGGTCGGTAGCCCAGTGTGTTAGCGCGTCTAGCTTGCACTCTGAGCGTACCTAGCGAAGTGGGTTCGAGCCCCACAGAGCGAAAAAATTTTTCATAGGAAATTTTCCCCAAGAAGTGGTTCGGATTCCACCATAAACTGTAGGGCCCCGTCTCCTTTACTCAGACAAATCTAGATCTTCTAGACTTAAGAGGGTCATTGAGGTGGCATGGAAGGCGGTTAAAACACATTTTTTTTCACTGTTTTTTAATCTAATTTACGTGTACTATATGGTCATTTCATCGGCTTTCGGTCCATATCCTATTCTCTAATATATAAGAGAGGGAAACTGAAATAAAGGCTACTGCCTAGGTAGGTTTGTTTATTTTTCGAATGGTTTAATAAAATAAATACATTTGACTATCACTCCCCTGGGTTGAAATCTGTAATTTTTCTACAATACATTTAGCGATTTGCTCGACGTCTTTGCTAGATCTGTCGACTTCGGATTCACATTTCTCCAATTCATCCCTCATAGTGTCTAATATTGACACGTTTGCAGCGAGGTTCTTCTGGATATTTTCTGGTAGGTCAGTGATGTCTTTTTTAATACTATCTATGTGGCCAAATATGCACTGTATTGCTCCTAAATCGACCAGACATTTGCTGGCCTCGGCTTTAAAGTTTTCCATCTTGTGTTCGATTTCTTTCACCTGAAACACGAATTGTAATATTAGCACATATTGCAGTCATAGTAGAGTCAAAATAAGGAATTCTCGGGCTATAGAAATTTTATTATTTTAATTTGTTGTAGGTATAATAACAAGAATAAAAATACCAAATTGTTCGCAATCAAATTTTGAAAAGAACGACACCTATGAAAAAACTTTTTGATAATTTGGTAAATTGAAAAAAAAAAAATAAAAACCACTAGAAATTAACTTTTTTGAATAATTCAAGAAATATGATGTAATAATGTATCAATTTTAACGAAAATTGGGGAAACTATGCTCTTTATTGAACTAAACCGTCGCGTCGCACAGTGGGCCAGAATTGGATTCTAGCGCGCCAATATTCCAAAAATTCGACTTGCAAAAATTATTATTATTCCTTTATATAACCACTGCCAACATTCCAGGAAGCAATAAACCACAGCGATAAAAAAATTATTACTACCCACTTGGGTGGTAGAGACTGACAAACCGACCGGTATTTACGTACCATTTCGCAGGTTAATCAGTCGTCCGTGCGCTTGCCTTTGTAATAATTGTGTACAGCGTAATTTCAAAGTTTATTATTGTGAATTTTATCCGATATGGTTGACAAAGGTATGTACTTAATATTATAATTTATTTGAAAATTATTACAATTATATAATTGCCAGAGAAGCTAAATAAAATACGACAAAAAAATACTTTATTTTTATTAAAGTCGCGTATTTATTAGCCTGCAACTTTTTTGCTATGCGTGTCTATCCCAGTTTCATTACTTAGTTGTAAAGTGTAGTTCTTTAAGACTTATAGGCATTGATTTGAAGTGCAAATTCGTGCGAGTTTAACTTAGAGATTTTTTTTGCAGGTCAACAACTAGTTTTTTCAAGAAGACTACTATTTGATAAAATCAAAGGAGACGATCCTCCAGTGATAAAAACTGAGGATGAGCTGCTAAAAGCTGTAAAGACAATTCTGCAATTATCCCATTGCTCACAATAAATGGAGAACGAACTCAAAAAAAAATGCGCTCTTTCTGGATTATGGTGAATGATAGATGGAAGCGATGTAGCCGCAACAAAAATATTTTTTCAAGCAATCACCATGACTGGATCTGTGGTGACATTATAATAAAAAACTGGGATCTTCTTGAAACCAGTCAAAAAGCCAATGAGTCAACCCCTCCTACCCCCGCACAGTTTGCCATTTGCAACTGATGGACAAAATTCTACAAATTTCTAAATGAGCTTAAAATGGTCGTTAGAAGACCGGAAAAATAGTGAAAAAATTCTAGACATTCAGGGGGTGGTTTTTGAGGGGTTGAAAAATAAATTTGCTTCTAGAATGCCGAAACTCTGTGAGTATGATATCTGTGAATATAAAAAGATTAGTTGAAAATTATAAATAACATCAGATCAAACTTGCGTTAAGAAATGGGTGGAATTTATTCGAAGTATGAATTTCATTAGAATGCCAATACTTTTGTATATTTTTGTATGTTATGTTTTTTATTTTATTTTATTATACAATTCTTGTAGCCTTTATGTATGTAACATTTATATGCATCCAGTTGTGCTTTAAAGAGATATTTGTGTTTTTACAGAGATACTTCTTACTGTGTCAAAAAGAGAACTTTATGAAACATTAAAAGATGAAGATAATAACCCTGGAACAGCCAGAGTCAAAAAATGATGTGTGATGTGATGTGAAGTGATGTTAAAAAATTAAAACATTTACAAAATTTTTTGAAACTTTCTTACATAGTTATTAAAGTTTTATTATTCAATCCTCTCAAATCCAACCCCTTATTGTTTAGATTTTTTTTACTATTTTTATCGAACTCGCGGATATAATATTATCATGTTCACAAAGTTTCAGAATTTTAAATAATATTTATCTTTCAACCCCCTCAAAAACAACCCCTCTACGATTTATAATTTTTTAACTATTTTTTTTATATATTCACAGATATCATTTTATCATACTCACGGAGTTTCGGCACTGTAGAAACAAATTTATTTTTCCACCCTCAAAAACCACCCCCTTAATGCCTAGAATTTTTTCACTATTTTTTCGGTCTTCTAACAATTATTTTAAGCTCATTTAGAAAATTGTAGAATTTTGTCCACCTAGAAGTTGCAAATGGCCCACTGTGCGTCGGGCCGAATTTTAGCGCAAAATATCTATTCAAACGGTTAAAAATTAATAATAATTGTGAAATTTTCATCGCTTATTGTTTAAATGCACCGACTCGCAGGACGACAATTTCTTGTTCGAAATGTGATTTTTACATATATTTTATAATAGTACTAGCTGATGCCCGCGACTTCGTCCGCATGGAACTTCGTCTGGGAATTAAGAACATTGATATACTAGCCCACTGCACATTCATTGCATTTAAGGAAGCCGTCTTCCCATCGAAAAAAATAATTATTTTAATCGACAATAGAGCACATGGGTGGGTATGTGTCAAATTTCATGCTTAAAAACACCCCCCTCCCGGTTCACCCGTTCGGGGGGGTCTCTTTTTGAAAACTGTCGAATACTTGTCTCCTTATTTCCTCAGAAGATCCTGTCACTGCAATATCACGTTTCTGACTTCGCGATTTCAAAGTTACGGATACCTGAACACATGTGGAGTAATTATCACCCTCACTGTTATGGGACATAATTAAAAATTAGTTCCAATTGTCTAACACAAAGCTGACTCTTTGTTTACGAACCTCCAACGCTCTTTCTTGTGAGCCGTACATTAAGAATGAAAGGGAACGGAATAAACAGGCTCCGTCGCCTACAATTGGGACAACAGTATGTTGTACAACTTCCCCATTAATAATTAGATTTTCTTTAGCCAAAATTCACAGATTTCCCAATCTTTGCAACCATTGAAGACATTGGAAATTGGAAATGTCCACCATATATGAAACATAACAATAATATTTTGTCTTCTGACGTATCAAAATGATTTAATTATAGACATCATTTTCAGTGTCAAAATGATATTCTTTATCGGACTAACGACCGCTTGCTCCATTTAAACCATCTACCACCCCCGTTTTGACCCCTTCAAAAAGCGAAAATTAAAATTTTGTCTTACACTATCTAATAGATTTTAACAAAAAATATTTCTGCCAAATTTCACGCATCTAGATCTGACCGAAAAAGCCTAAATTTTCAACCTCCCTTTTTCACCCTCTCAGGGTCGAATTTCGAAAATCTCTTCTTAGTGGATGCCTACGTCATTCGAGGAACCTCTATGCAAAATTTGAAGTTTCTAGACCCAGCGGTTTGAGCTGTACGTTGATAGATGAGTCAGTCAGTCAGGGTATTCTTTTATATATAATAATACTAGCTGATGCCCGCGACTTCGTTCGCGTGGAAGATCTCGTCTGCGTAGAATTAAGAACATTGACATACTAACTTATGCCTATAAAGAAGTACTACATACTCACTGAGTACTGCTATAGTACTTAGAAGTACACTCGAGGGAACCCACTGCCCATTCATTGCCCTCAAGGAAAACTTCTGCGCATTCATAGTACCGGGGAAAACCCACTGCGCATCCAAGGTACTCGGGGAAACCCACTGCGCATTCACTGCACGCATTGCACTCGCATCCATGGTACTCGGAGAAACCCACTGCGCATCTATTGTACTCGAGGAAACTCACTGCAAATCCATTGCATTCCACTCGTATAGATTCCAATAAAGAGTATTTCTGCCAAATTTCATGCTTCTAGGTCTAACCGTTTCCGAAAAGCTTAAAAACCTCCCCCTCCCCGTTCACCCATTCGGAGGTCTCTTTTTGAAAACCATCGAATACGCGTCTCCTTGTTTCTTCAGAAGAGTTCATCACTTGAATAATCACGTTTCTGACTTACACGATTTCAAAAATACGGGTACGCTTTAAACCATCTACCACACCCGTTTTCACCCCATCAAAAGGTGAAAATCGAAATTTCGTCTTACACGTATCTGATAGACTTCAACAAAAAATATTTCTGCCAAATTTCTCGCATCTAGATCTAACCATTTTCTAAAAAGCCTAAAATTTCAACCCTCTTTTTCACCCTCTTAAGGACCGAATTTCGAAAAACCCCTTCTTAGTGGTTGCCTACGCCATTCGAGGAACCCCTATGCTAAATTTGAAGTTTCTAGACTCAGCGGTTTGAGCTGTGCGTTGCGTTGATAGATCAGTGAGTCAGTCAGTCGGGGTATTACTTCCACATCCAGTGGAAGTATAGTAACGACAAAAAAATTTAAAAAAACTTTTATTGTTCAAATAGGCTTAGAATGTCACGAAACGTCGAGATTTTAAGTTTGAGAGAGAAAAAAAAAATTCTGTCTGTCGGTCTGTCTGTCTGTAACTTTTTTGTGCGCACGTTTACTCTGGAACCGTTTGAGATATTGACTTACAATTTGGTACACGTATGTACTTTAACGAGATCTAGAACTACATTATATTTTCATCTTGTTCCGTCGAAGGGTTGGGGGGTAAATTGGGGTAAATTTGGGGAAAATAGGTAAATCAAGCAGGTAAGAGTTCATAAAATCGGTATTTAGTATATACAAGAGAAGCTGAGGTCTCAAAAAAAATTTTGGCATTAGCCACCCTCATTACCACCCCCACCCCATTATTAAAGGGGATGAAAAAAAATTGTGAATCAGGGTGTGTACAAGAACCAGAACCCTCAAAATGTTTTTACTTCATCCACCCCCACTACCACCCCCCTATCACCACGCTACCGAAATAAACAATTATTTCCACATACAAAATTTTTTCGTTGTGAGTGACTTAGATAAAAAATCTGGATGTGGAAATAGTGATTCCTTGGGCAGCGGTTTTTTTAATATATATAATAGAATATAGAATTAAGAGAAAAAAATTATATCTTCATATTATTATAATTTAAACTGTTTTTTTAATTGTAAATAAATTCCAATAACTCTATGGATTTTTTATCAAACAGAAGAAGGCCAACGAATTATGAAAATAGATGGAAGTGAAATTTTGGAAAAGTGTTGTTTCTTCGTACTGCTATCTTTACCTGGCACCTTATCGATTCGATTGGATTAAAAATGCAAAAATATGGAGATAAACGTAAAATGGGGCGTCCATCGGCTTACCCCATCTCGTCGACGATGTATCTTTTCTTAATATTAGATTTCTGAACTATATCCGATAAATTTTTTCGTTAATTTTTCATTATACAGGGTGGGACAATAAAAATAAAAACTTATGTGAATGCTAGTTACGAAACTTCTAATTAATGTTTTTGAATCATTTTTACTTCCTAAAAATATACAGGGTGGTGAAAAATTATTTTTCAATTAAGAACTTTTTAAATTGAATTTTCTCAATTTCTTCAAATTGAACACCCTATATATTTTTCGACGATGTGATGAAGATATGAAAAACTGACATTTTTTCTAAATACTTCCGTACGGCTGATTGTAACCATTTTCGTTTTATTGAGCAATAAGTACTAAATTCGAGAATAAACTTAAAAAATAGATGTTTCTTCAAATAATTCATTAGAAAATATTATAAATAAGTGCTCCGCATGTTGCCCGTTTCAGGGCTTCCAGCGAGGTCACTTAAGTCACTAAAAGTCACTTTATTTTTAATATGTCTCTAAATGTCACTTTTTCCATGAAAAAGGTCATTAAAAGTCACTTTTTATTATCAAGACACATAGCTGTGATTCAGAAAGCAACAACAGCTCATAAAAGCTACCAAAACTATTTAACAGAAGAAAGTCAGAAAAAATAGAAAATGAAACAAAACTTAAAATTTACGAAGAAAATGTTCTTGAACAGATTACAAGAAGGAAAAAAAACAATTGATGTTTTAGAAGAAACAATTAATTCAAACAAAAAAGAAGAAGAAGAGCAAAACAAAATTTGGATACGCTACTTAAAGAAGCCACTAATTGATTAGAAAAGGCTATTAAAAATGGAGATTTGAATTATGCTCGGATAGCCCAGCGTTTACTGGACGCCTATAATAAAACAAAAAATTCTCAAGAAACGAAAGCAAAAAGTATAGCATCATTAGAAAGAAAACTTAACAAACGAAAGAATGATATTATTTCCAACTTATTAGATAAAAAAAAAACAAAAACGTTCTAAGAAATAAGTTTTTATATTGTTCAGTATACAGCGTGTCCTCCGATTGAGTTCGCTATAGGTGAAATGGACAAAAAATTTTCGAATTTTTTTTCCATATTTGGAGGTTCACCCCTGCTTATCTAAAAAGTAATTTTGGGTGTACTTTTGTTTTTTTAAAATCATGTAGGCCATGGCAGTTAAGCAAAAACGAATTTCATGTTAGGTAAAGTACCTTTTCTGTAAAACATACAGCAAAATGTTATTAAGGAAAGTTGTTCAGATTAAAAAGTTATAGTCCGACCCACTATTGTCCCACCCTGTATAGTACGGTATGTAATCTAAGAAATGTCTGTGTACCTCTTGTTTTCGTAGCATTATTTGGTAGTTTTCAACTTGTCGGCAGTGATAGAGAACAATGTATAATTGTTGCGTCACGAGTCATAAGTGTAAGAGTTAGTAAAATGTCGCGTTTTGGAAACAAAAGTAAAAAAAATATTTCCACCCATTTTAGTTGCAAAAAACTACTACATGAGGGGTTAATATATATTCACTGAAATATTTGATATTACGTTTTCTTCACTAAAATGAGTAGAATTCTGTTTTTCTAATGTTACAACAGTTTGGGTGAACCGGAATACCTATATTCGTATAATAGATAAATAATATCTTTTTCACCCATTTTAGTTTAAAAAAATTACTGAAAATTCACGGTTGTATTTCAAAATATTATATTTATGTAGTCAAGCATAGATATTTAATTGATATAAATTCTTCACCGATGTATTCACCACTGAAACGCGAGGAGTTTTTAAAGGATTTTCAAACACATTTGAAATATTTAGCATCATAATAAAACATGAAATAAAATGTTGTTTCACGAGCTCAATGATTTTTTTATAATTATCTCGTTTAATATGACAAATAAAATTCCATTTTTATGTAAAAGCAAATGTCAAATATGATCATATGTCAATAATTTGACAGAAAAATTTCCACTTATTAATTTCGCCCAGGGTATCCTGGAGGATAAAAATTTCCGGAAATTTTTTGGGTTGCTATCGTAACGAAACCAGGAACAAACTTCTTATTGGCTAAAAAAGTGAGGTATGAAATTTTCTGAATTATTTCTGAACTAAAATTTTTGTGACTTGGGGACTGGCCTAAAATGGGACAATTAAAATATTTCATCCTTTTTAAATCAGTTTCGCTTGTCTATATAATAAAATTAAAACTAAACGTCTACAGTTTCAATTTAATAATTCTGATTTCTTTTTGAAAACACGTATCTATTTGATATAAATAATAATAAAAACTAAAGCCAGCCCTGTCCTTCGTTCTCGACTCTACATTAGACAGAACGCGCGACATCTTTGAAGGTTTTTTGCATGATTTCTTTAGCCTAGTATATTAATCGGAGAAATATACCTCTACACCCTTCAAGAATTAAACAAGCTAAAAACGTACTCTTCGCCTGTTCACTGAACTTTTTATATAATTGTTACACATTCTATAGGATACTCTTCGCAGTTTTTTGTAAATAATGTTAGTTTTAGACATTTTTATAGTACGAACTTAGTTGGTAAAATACTCAGTGTAAAATAAAATTAAAATTAAAAAGAAAATTATACCATACCCCATTTGGGTTTCGAACCCGGGACCCTTGGATTCCGAGTCAGAAGCGTAAGAACTACACCACCACCTTACACGTAAACAAATGCAAATTTTTACATTATAAGGCACCAGCTAAAATCATATTTTAGCTCGTTGTATATTACATTATGAAATGGTTGTAAAATATATAAATATTTAGATATTTAAATGAAATATCATTCCACCAGATTTCTCTTCAATTACAAAAACATAAAAATCAAAAAATTTTTTTTCAAATTTAAATCATTAATAACATTTTTATTTACCGATCGATTTTGTTCAATAGGGTTCTTCCTCTAGCTAACATTAACTTACTCTCCAATTTTCAGTACAATCGGATTTTTCTTTCTTGAGTTATCGTGCTTACAAGAAACGTGACGGACGGACGGACGGACAGACGGACATTTTGAAAGTTGTTCAGAATTCGTTCACTAACACAATGATATGAAAATGTTTGTCTGCGAGCGATATTTACGGTTTTAGAAATGTGCCGATCAAATCCGTATTTGCGAAGACTATAATAAGGGCAATTCAACCACTCATTACTCACCGCTCGACTACCTGATTATTTTGGTAATTTAAATAAATCGCATAATATGTTTTGTCCTCATATGCATTAATCTGAACACTATGCGATGCTCAGCTTACCCGTTTTAATATATCTTCGGCATTTAGTGCCCCTTCGTTAGTTGAATTGGGGTCGCCATTTACCATTTGGTCGGATGGCGGGTTCCGTGAATTCACCCCATGGTCGTATGGCGCGTACTGCGAATCCTCCCTTTGGTCGTATTGCTCCTTGTCTTGGTTTTGAGGTAGAAATATTCTTTTGACTTTCTTTACTGTGTTGACGACGTAATCAATTTTTCGATTGATCAGCCTACCCAGAAAGTGTACAACTCCAGTTGGCGGGTCTCTATTCTGAACCTGAAATTTATAATGCTAGATGTAGTAAATAATAATCAGACCCCGACTCACAGTGGTCAATTTGCCACATATAGGATGAAAATATTATTTTCAAAATTGTTGAATACACAAATTATTAAGAAGAGCAATAACGAAAGAGCTGAAGAGAAATAGTGAATGTGCAATAGACATTTTTCGCTTGAAATCGTCGAAAAAAGTATCTGCATGTAGATAATTAACTGCAATTAAATAACAAGCTAAAAACGTAGGTGCTCTTCGCCAATTTACTGAGCTTTTTATATAATTTTTACATATTCTATAGGATACTCTTCGCAGTTTTCTTGTAAATAATGTTAGTTTTTGGACAACCTGAATTTTGTGATACCAACTTTGTTGTGAAAAAAAAAATATATGAAAAAAAAAACATCCAGCCTGTCTGGGATTCGAACACAGGATCTTTTGATTGCTCAAGCTCAACAAGCTCAACAATATCTTATTAACTGCGCCACCACAGATTACTACAATAATTGAATATCTGTAATATACAGTGTGTCCCATTTTTCACGGTAACACCTTCGTAGCTTAGTTATTACTCATCCAATTTTGACCAAATTTGAATCGATATCAAGAGACCTTTACTATTATCTTTTTTGTGTAAAACAAAACTGATTTCAGCCATTGACGCGCCAATGCACTTGAAATTAGAATAGCGGCATTTATTAAGAAAAAAATGGTTGATTTTTAGAGAAATCATAATAGGCATTTTTTTTACCGAAAAAAATTAATGCAATATTATTGTTCAGCATGCTTTAGAACCCCTATATCAAAAATTTAGCCACGTGTTGATTTATCGTTTTCGAATTACGGTCCCCTTAAAATTACATTTTTCAAATATTAAATAATTAATAACTTAGAAACGAATTGTTTTTCTAATTTTTTGCCTACGAAATTTGATAAAAAGTGAATATAAATAGAAAATGAAAAATCATGTTTTGCTAAAAACAATTTGTTCCCCGTTATTAATTATTTAATACTTGAAAAATATTATTTTAGGTGGACCGTATTTTAAAACTATAAATCAAAATATCGTTTAATTTTGGATATAGAGGTTCTAAAGTATGCTGATGCATACTATTGCATTAGTTTTTCAGTAAAAAAATTATGCCTAATATCACTTCTCGAAAAACCGACCTTTCCCTTCTAAATAAAAATGCGCGGCCAGTGACTGAAATAAGTTTTGCTCTACTCAAGGAAAATATAGTATACCTATCCAGATTTGGTTGAAATTGAATGACTAATAACTGACCTACGAAGGTGTTCCCGTGAAAAGTGGGACACACTTTCGAGAATTATATTTCAACGCATTAAATATATTATTATAAAATATATATTAAAATGCACAAAAAAAATATATTATAGATTATAAGATTTTTATTTTAGTGCAAGCGACAAAAATTAAGAAAATATATATTTTTTAAATTAAATGATTGATAACTTTCTTATTTACTGATTGATTTTCTTCAAAAACAATAGGTTTCTTCCTCTAGCTAACACTAATTTACTTTCCAAATTTCAATACAATCGGACTTTTCTTTCTTAAGTTATCGCGCTTACAAGAAACGTGACGGGCTGACAGACAGGCGGACGGACATTTTGAAAGTTGTTCAGAATTCGTTCACTAACAAAATTATATGAACATTTTTTCTCTACGAGCGATATTTCCGGTTTTAAAAATGTGCCGCTCAAATGCAATTTACTCTTCGTTTTTGCGAAGAGTATAATAATATACAGGGTGTTCCGTTTAAAAGAATTTAGTTATGGCAGTTTAAATATATAGAATTTTGAATTATCGTAGGGAGCACCCCGTAGAATTGGGTTCAACTCTCAGAATCCTGGAAATTCGGTATGTGGCCTTGACTAACATTCAAAATTAAATGACTCCCAAAGCAACGAAAATTTGCAGATTTTACTTTATTTCAGTAAAAAGAAATTCGAAAAATCAGTATTTTCGAAAAAATTGACTTTTTCCTTTTTCAAGGTCTTATTAATCAAGAACCAATATTCAAAAAAAAAATAATTAAATTTTCATGCTTTTGCCAGGTACAATGCTTTCACCAAAAATTATCAACATCGGAGAAGTCAAGTTTCAAAATTTTATTTTTAACCTCCCCACAATAAAATTGCGGAAGGTTACTAAAATTAGTCCAAAATGAAAAATTAAGATAACATCAAATCTTTACATTTTGAGGTCCCAGAAACCCAAAAAAGTGGTTTTTGAAAAATGTCTGTGTGTGTGTGTATAGGTATGTTAGCACAATAGCAGACTGTATGCTGAGTATTTTTGACGTGTCAAGTGTATCGAGAGATTACAAGTTTTTTCGACGTTTATAAAGCCCACGGATAGCGTGAGAGGCCTTCGTGAACCTCCTCCCACAAGCCCTACAAGTGTAAGCAACCCCACCGGGCCTCTGTCTGTGAGTTTTTCCAATAAAACTTTAAAAATGATAGTGACATTACATTTTCCGGCATCCCGCCGGAAATTCTTCCAGCAACCTAGAAATAGTGCTACATAACCTAAAAACAATTAGGCAATCCAACAACCTGTCAAATTATTTTGGCAATGTGGCGTGGTGGGCAAACACTGGGTTTAACGAATGAAAACAAACGTTTGCCGGATGTTTGCCCACCACGTCATGTTAAAAGTCACGTGGTTTGGATTGCTTAATTTAAGACATTGGTACCAACCTAAAAATTTTTGTCGAAAACTGTCAAAAACCAAATTCCCCAGAAAAACATTGGAATCAAAAATTTAGCAGCTCACTTCCCCGACCGATTTAGTGAAAAATTGGTCGAGGCCAGAAGATAAAACCAAATATGTCAATTCAAACTTAAACTATCCACCATGAACACTGCCACAGCAGGCAGGGAAGCTGTCCACCAAGGTTTTTCCCAAAGATGGCCATCCCTACCACCCATTACCAACGAAAGGGTTTTTTCGTTTAGTTGTGTATCCCGTATCAGTAATTAAAATTACTGTGATCTTGCCTACGAACTTAGTTAGTTTTTATAGTGTTGTGTTTATTTTTATATTAATTTTAGGTCATATGGACACATTATAATTCTAACCTAGTTTTTAAGCCTGCCTACAGAAGACAGGAGCTACTATCCCACATTTCTATTTTTCTCCAAGTCAAACCGGGCCTACCCCGTCCAGCCTCACACCCACCTCGGCAGTGTTCGCCGTGGTTGTCTTACTGGCTCCGGGCTAGGATCTGATGAGGCATATATTTGTATTGAAACATTGAATAAACTATTAATGTTGTGCAGACTATAAATTTAACACTCAAGTTCGTAGGTCCAAATACCACCGAACGCAAGATTTTTTTTTCTGTTTTAATATGAAAGAAATATTTCAATATAATAAATATAATTAAATGAGATCGTTCATATTTTTTAGTGCTCTTTTCGGCTTCAAAAATCCACCGGATGGGGAGGTTCCAGACGCTTCCAGTAGCTGCCGATTTTACTGGTTGATTTAGTATGAACTGACCCTGATATCAAAAGTGGAAGAAAAAAGTGCAAGATAAATATATAGAAAATATTACCTCCTGTGCAATAACTGCTAAAGCTGTTAAACAAAAGATAAACGGAACCATATAGCCCATTTTAAATTTTCATTTGCTTCTCTGCTTGACGAGTTTTAGATAGATAATTGCAGTTATGTTCTGTTCTTTTGGTAGGCCTGTTTTGCCATTAGATTACCGATAAACTACTCTCGTTGCAACAGAACCATTTTTTAGTTTGAATAGGTGAAACACAATCATATCTCGATAGCGAAGAAATCAATTTGATTTAGTTTTAATAAGGTTTTTTCACGATATAAAGAACAATGCAAAATAAAAATAAATAACAATAGCAAATAGTAGTAAAATTTACACAAAAATCTAAATACATTTATGACACAAATGTAGAAATATTGTGTACAAACAATCTAAACAGAAATCAATTCGGTATTTCGACATAAAAAAAGGCACAAGTTTTCTCTTTTACAATTTTCTCTAGGGCACATACTTCCGCCGTAAAAAATTATTGAAATCTGAAAACTTTCTGGCATAAATTGGTCTCGTAGTAAAAAATTGCAAAGAACATAAGATTGATCTTTTTTGGCGTAGAATCGAAATCCACTATAAAAAAGAGGAGTTGATTAGATAAAAAAACATGTTAACCCATTAAAAGTAAAACTTCATAGTAAGTGCCATTATGTAGAGCCCACAAAACTGAAAAACTTTTGTCTCAAACTTTTTTTGATTGGACCTCATGGTAAAACGTCACATTCAAAAATTATTTGAGCCATATAATAAAAATGGCTGCTGCTGCGCCGCTGCAACCCGGATTGCCATGACCGACCACACACGTTCAGAGAATGACTTGATAAACATGCCCACTAATTTTTGACTCTCCAGCTTATGTGTTCCATTTTTGTAGGTGGGCTCTCGTGTTAAAACGAAAATGGGTGACAGAACTAGAGCCTGGGGAAGATTTTGAAAATATTAAGAACCTTATAAAATTAGGAATTAAACAGGTTGTTACACAGACGCGTTCAATTTAGTGAAAAATTCGTTTATTTATTTAAGGGTACAACAACCAATTTAAAGGCAGGAAGATGATGAAAACAAAAATATATCTCTAGATAAAGACAATCTTAAATACAATCCTATTACGGATTCGTGTGGCATTGACTGTATTCCTACCAAAATAATAAAAACTATAAAATATTATATAGCAAAGCCCCTAGCATATATAGTAAATCGTTCTATTGAGCTTGGAGAATTTCCTTATGACTTAAAGGTTGGTATAGTTGTGCCAATTTTCAAGAAACTTGATTCCACCTGTGTAGAAAATTATCGTCCAATTACTATTCTAACTGTGTTATGTAAAGTTATTGAAAGAGTAATTTATGATAAAATAATGTTTTTCCTAAATAAATATCATATAATAAAGAGTCAAAATGGTTTTTACCCTGGTAGATCTACAGAAACCGCAGTATATGAATTTTCTGAATATGTACACAAATGTATTGAAAATAATAAATCAATAGGAGCATTTTTTCGACATGTCACGAGCTTTTGACTGTCTTGAATTTGATTTTATTGAGAAAAAATTATATGCTATAGGCTTTAGGGGTAAATTCCTGTCATGGATAATCTCTTATCTTAAGTATAGGAAAATATCAGTTAGAATCGGAAACATTTTTTCTGATAAATGTGAAACCCATTTTGGTGTTCCGCAGGGATCTGTGCTGGATCCTCTTATATTTTTATTATTTATTAATGATTTACCAATATTTCTGCAAATTGTGTTATAATGTATGCAGACGATGTCACTTTAGGAATTGATGCAGAAAATCCAGCGGATCTCCAAGATAATATTATTTCCAATCAATTTACTAAATATTGTTGGAAAAATGGTTTAATTGTCAATGCAGACAATATAGTCGCCATGAATTTTTACAATAGGAAAAAAAGTGATGATCATTACGATATAAAAGTCAATAATGTGACGATAGAAATATCATGTTCTAATAAGTTTTTAGGTACCTATATTGATGCTGACTTAAGTTATACATGTCACATTGATCATGTCTGTAAAAAATTAATAGTAGTTACTATGCTATACTACATCTAAAAAATTCTGTCGACACAAAAAGTCTGATTAATATTTACCACGCACTTGATAACTCGTTGCTTTCATATAATGTTATCCTGTGGGGAAATATCACTGTTGGCAATTGTAATAGAATATTTATTACCCAAAAAAGAATTATCAGGTTTATTTTCTCATTAAAACCAACATTCGTGCCAACCAGTTTTCCGGGAACACAAAATACTAACTTTTCCGCCCCTTTGTATTTATAATTGTATTTTATATGTAAAAAAAAATATCGATACGTTTCAAGCTAATGCCGCCCATCATAATTATAGCACGAGACATGGTTCTCTCCTCGAGTTACCCAGACATCGTTCTTGTTTATTTGAAAAGACCCCATCATATGGTGGAAGAAAATTCTATAATAATTTGCCCGAAGATATAAAGTTAACAATCCCCCTGCACCACTTCAAAAAGAAACTAAAATCATTTTTGATTAATAAATGTTATTATACTGTGACTGATTACCTGGATGATGCGTGATCAGCAGATTTTTAGATAATTCAGTTTTACTGATATATTTACATGTTAGTATAGTTCTGTGTAAAATTTTGTTTAGTGTGCATATTAATATTTTAAATAATGTATGTTTTTAAAAATTAGTAATTTAATACCTATTTAATTGTGCATTAATGTAATGTATTTCTTTGACCTGTCCAATATCATGTATATTGATCGAACGGACCAATAAATTATTATTATTATTATTTTTTGTTAAAACCCAGTCACCCTTCTCTGTGGCTCCAACCCTCACAGAGGGGAGCTGGTAGTACCGACAGCCACTCCCCACACCCGTGGGGTAAGTGACTACTGGGTCCGAGAATCGTGTGCCCTGAGCAGACCTAATGAACCGAGGATGACGGCCTTCTGCATTCTGCCGGCTAAGACCTCTGCCGAATTTCGGCATGCCGGTATGATCTTAAGTTCCGAAAGCAGTGTGTCTCGTTCCACCGAGGGCTCCTATAAACAGTACCACTATCTTAACAGTATGGTCTGAATACAGTCTGCGGAGTTCGAAGAGCAGATCTCGATATTTTGTACGTTTTTCCTCCTCCTTCAAGACAATGTTGTTCTCCGCGGGTGCCGAGAACTCCACGACGAACATTGTCTTGAGTTGATGGTCGAGGAGGACTACGTCAGGCTTGTTGGCTTGTATTTGCCTGACGGTGGGAAAAGAGTAGTTCCAATAAATTAGACACTTCTCATTTTCCACAACGGACTCAATATCCCCCGGAGCGTAAGGCACCACTGGTGTTTCGTCTATCCCATACGAGTGCCTTAAATGGTAATAAAGCACTCGTAATGCTCCGTCGTGCCTTTGGATATAGGCCGAGACTGCATATGTCGGGCAAGCCGACAGCAAGTGCATAAAAGTCTCTGGCGCCCTGCGGCAGGCCCTGCAGCTGACATCAGGGACCTCTATACCCATGACACGACTACGATAGATGAGGGTGTTAAATACACCATCCTGGCAAGCCATTATGAGGTCTCAGACTTCAGCCCGGCTGACTTTAAGAAGGCAAAGGTCAGCCTTTCGGATAAGCCAAGGTTTTCTATATTTTTATAGAAAACTCCATGCATTGGCTTATCCATGTGCAGCTGCAGAAAGTTGTTGTGTTCTGCAGCTTTAATTTGGGCTTTTTGCCGAGCAGGTTCCAGGTTATTATTATTATTATTTTCGCGTGCGCGATGCTGGACAATTCTCCCGTGTCTCCGACATTCTCACGGGAGACGCGCCAGCGAACTATCCACAGCCACTCCCCGCATCCCGCAGGGTTAGTGACTGGTTAGTGACTGTAGATTCCAGATTCGTGTGCCCTAAAAAGACGGAGAGACTTTTTAATTATTCTCATAGCCTGAGTACGTGACAAAGCAGTGTTTGGAAATTTCAAATTAAATTGGCTTACCACTTCTCTTAGCGAGTTTTCACTGCCAATTCCGTAGCATTGCACAATATAAATTTTTTCACGCACTTTGAGTACCATTTTCACTTAATTTTTTATTCTTGGTTCGTTAATTTGAAACAGAAATTAAGGATAATATTGACTACGTTTAACAGATATGTCAATAATAAATGATAAATGTGTATCCACTGCTTTTCTCATAGCCTACTTTTAGCTTCTATATAACTTTAAATACTAATTCACAAAAAATTATTTCTATACAGTTTTAATTGAACGGTTCAAAATAAAATACTAATTTATTGAAAAAATGGGAAGTTTCAAAAAAACAATTTTATATTCCTGAAATTTGGTATAGATGTATAAAATTGCATTCTAAATAACTTTTCTTAGTGGAATTTTTTCATATTTTGAAAAATAAAGGTACTTTATTAGTGGTGATTTTTACAACTTTGCTTATAAAACACCCTGTAGAACACCAAATCAAGTCGTTTTTGGTATACTATAGTTTTACAACAAGCAGGATTCAATCCACAAATACCATTCCAAAATTCTAAAATTTTTGGTCCATTATACCTCTTGTTACATCTATCCTGGGACACACTGTATAGTTGAAGATACGATACCATCAACTGATCAGCCAATTGACGAAGCTCTTTATGAAAAGGATGATGAACTTGACACGCAATTAGATCTGCTAGAAGAGAACGAATGATTTATGCAAAGGGTTGTTTTGAGTGTCAGATGTGGATTAGGCCTACTGTTTGTTGCTGTTAAAAAAATACAGACATTGTATTTTTCCGTAACTTTTACTCAAAAACGATTGATCCTACGAAAAAAAGTGTAATAACCTTTTTTGTGTAGAATTATAATAAATATTTTTGCTCATAACTATTTTTGTCGAAAAAGTGATACTTTTCGAGATAATGGAAAAAAACTGAAAATTAGATGTCTCAATATCCTGACAAATATCATTAATGAATAATATGAAGAGTGGGGGTCTAAGAATTGAGCCCTGCGGTACTCCCGATATTGCCGACACTTGACTAGATGTGAAACCACGACAATGTACATTTTAATAGCCTATTAGACAGATATGAACAGAAAAAGTTGATAAAGTGCGTGGTTACTCCAAAGGTTGATATTTTTTTCAATAAGATACCATGATCTAGCCTATCAGAAGCTTTGGAGATGTCAGTATAAATGACATCAACCTGACCACCTTAATCAAGTGATGTAGCAAGATAATTGGTAATACTTACAAGATTAGTGGTTGTTGACCTGCCAGCTAAGAAACCATGCTGATGAACTGATATTTGAGATTTCGTATGAAAAGTTAAGATATCATATCAGATAACTTCAAAAAGCTTGCCAAAGTTACAGAGGATAACTATAGGTCTACAGTTCTCAATTTCATTCTTATCACCTTTTTGAATATAGGACAAATTTTTGACCTACACCAAATTTGAGGAAGTGTTTCTGTTTGAAGAGCTAGATTAAAGATGATAGTCAGCGGTAAAGCGAAGATAATGGCGCAGTCTCTTACTAGAAAAGATGGAATTCCATCAAGACTAGTAGTTAATTTGTTTTTAAATTTCTTTAAGGCTATAAGAACTTCTTCGATTTTGATAATTAGAGTATTAAGTTGTGGGATATCGAAAGTGTTATCCTGATTTGCTTTAACGTAACTAGATGATGATATAAAAGCAGATTGAAAGTAACTAGCAAACGCATTGACTATGCTTTGAGGATCATTAAGCTGGTTGTTCCCGTAGGGCAAGACATGGGCCAGATCTCAGAATACCAGTTCATCACCACAGTTTTTATGAAAAAGGTCCCTATTATAACGCTATTAAGGCTTACAATGCCCTGCCAGGAGAATTAAAATCAATAAATAGTACCAATTCATTTAAAAAACAACTTAAATTTTATTTATTTGAAAATGCATTTTATTCTTTCAGTGATTTTTTAAATACATAAAAAAAAATTGTATTATTCGTTAATTATATTATATTATAAGCAACAGTTTAACGAATTCTTTTATCTTTTTAGTTTTAGGCTAATTTTAGTTGTATGAATTTTTGTTTCTTCTTGCTGCTCTCTTTTTATATTCTTTTTATATACTTTTAATGTTTTATATACTTTTAATGTTTCTTATATTTTATTTTTATTGTAAGTTTTAAATATTTCATTAATTTGATAATGCTAATGTCTTCTTTTTGTAAGATCTACAGCAATAAAGTGTATTCTATTCTATTCTATTCTATTCTATTCTAAGTGTTTTTCAACAATATCGATCGGTAAATAAATAGTTATTAATCATTTAAAATTAAAAAAATAGTTTTCTGATTTTTTTAGATTTGTAATTGAGTAGAATTTTTTTAAATGCTATTTTCTATCATTTATTTATATATTTAACTAATATATATTTCATAACAATACAATATTAAAACGTAGACATGATTTTCAAATAGTGACATTATATTAGCAATAATATCGCTTTCGGAAAGAGGGTATGGTGGTGTAATAGGTAGAATTATAGCCTGAAATACAAAGATCGCAAGTTTGAAACACAGACAGGTTATTATAGATATACTTGCTCTTTTTACTTTTTTTTTTCATACTGACAAGTGTTTTATCAAATAAGTCGTCAGTATAAGGTTTAAAATGTAAAAAAATCAACATTTCCAAAAAACTGGGAAAAGTATTCTAAAGAATGAGCAACAATTATATAAAAAGTCAAACAAATCGGCAAGGAGCATGATTTTTACTCTAGTTTTTAATTTACCGACCATGAAGGGGTGACACTTTTAGAGATTGAAGAGGGAATATATGCAAAACTTATTTAATGATAAAGAAATCATTAAGAACGTGGAAGTCTAATAGCAATTAATTGCAGTACCGGGCCAAAAATCATTGATTTGCAATTTTCTCAAAAACTGCTAATGCTAGAAAAAAAGTTTCAAATAAAAACGTTACGACAATCTTTTATCTCCATATGCCCTCTATATACTTGGTATCTATCTCGAAAGATAAAAAAGTTTCCCGCATGTTACATTTAAGAATGCAAATTTTCGACATAACCTTAGAAAAAAAAGTGACGATTTCTACACTTATTAAAATTTGACCTACATATTAACGCATTTTATTAACAAATATATAGTATTAACATTATGACATTATGAGCAAGAGAGTGAAGTCTGCTACCTAGTTATTACCTATTTAGTTTTTACTATTGTAGTAATCGTGTTTTCATTATGTAGATTAGTCCACGCAAAAGGTTTATCCTTCTGTGGACTTCTTCAATATTTATTGTAATGTAAAATTTGTAAGTACAATTGTAACCAAATATCCACAATAAATATTATTATTATTATTATTATTATTATTATTATTAACACGATAAAAATTTGAGAGTAATCCATTGTGCCGTTTTTGAGTTAAAGCGAGTTAAACGGAAAAATAATTGTTTTATATATCCAATAGACACCTAAAACTAGAGGAACTATTTATAATAAGTTTAATATTTGATAAAGGTAGATTGATAAAATATTAAGATGGAAAAAAGATTTGTATTGCGGAATATCAAGGTCCGAAGTCCCTATCCCTTTTCCTTAACCCTTTCTTCCCGCAAACGCATTATGCCCCCTCCCTCCCTTCCTATTGCTTGGATTGCGATAATGTTCTGTTTTAATTAAAGATAAAAAAGATCCTCACTTACCTGTAAAAAAGTGTCTCCTTTCCTACGTGAAAAAACGCAAAAAATGCAAATAGTTTTTCCCCCTCCCACAAATTTATTGTTTATTGAAAAAAATTTTAAAAAATTAATCATTCGAATACTAAAGATAACAGCGAACAAATCTAATTGGCCCACCACCCCCATCCTCCGGCTCCATCAATTCTTATCTATTTCACATACCTCAAAAAAATCTCAGCCACCTAACTCCTTTTTTTCGTGAAAAAATTAAGGAATTCCTTTTTTGTATGTTAGTGTTACCAGATTATGCGCTTCGCGAGGCCTTCAATATTTGATTTAACTTTTTTTTTTCGTCAAATTAATAATAACAAAGTTATCGTGAAGAAACTTGTTTTGCAAATTTTAAATGCGAATTCCTTTCCCACCTCGAGTGATTAAGCTGAACTAACTTGATAACATGATAAAAGAGTGTAACCGAATTGTCAAAAAATTTGTTTTAAAAAGTTTGTTTCATTTCAAAACCAGATCCGCTCCACTATTAGTGCAACAATCCAATTGTGGTCGTTTGGGAGACAAATAAACAAAAATTCTGAAAATACATTTTCTGGTTATAGTGTCACTATTTTTATTGATTATTTAATGCTTGCCGTCGCTGGCGTCCTTGCCGGCATTACTATAAATTTTTTCATCGACACATTTAGCAAACGTCTCTACAACTCTCTTGCCCTCATTTTGGTACTCGTCGACTTTACTCGAGGCACATTTCTCCACCTCAGCTTCCAGTTTAGTGATCAACGATACGATAGCGTCGACATCTGCCCGGATTTTCTTTGGTAAGGAAGTGATGTATCTTTTAATCTCTCCTATCAGATTTTTCACACATTTTATCCTCTTGGATCCGCGGCGACATTTCTTGATTTTACGCCTGATATCTTTGATCCTTTCGACAATTGTCTTGACCTGAAATGAACTGTAATAGTTTTAGTAGCTCAAAACTGACCGATTTTCAAGATGCAACTGCCTTGTAATACTAAAACTTTTGACTTTTTTTCCTCTTTCTCCTTGAGAGTAGTGACTAGTACACTAGTTCACAAGTTCAAAGCCGTGTTAATTCTTGATAAATCTCGTAAAAATATGAGTGAAGGCTCATTTGATTCGGAATGACGGCTAGAAAAATGTGCAAAAGTTTCAAACCCCCACATAAACAATTGCAACAGTTATAAACAAATGAAGATTGAAAAAATAACGAGTTTCGTTTTTTGCAAATAACTCGAAAACTACTAGTATTTAAGAAATTTTAAAGAAAGATTTTTGAAGAGGAAGAAATTTCCAATAAAAAAGTTCCGACTCCCGAAACTGTGTCTCTATTATCAATAATTTTAATTTAATGTTGAAAATAGAGCTCCGCGCGGCGAACACTAAGCCGTTACGATGCTCTGAAACCGGCCATAATAAGTAAAAATATTTTTTTATATTATTAAATATTAATTTAAAAATTTTGAAAAATTGTGGTATTATTTAGACACTTAAAAGATCAATATCCTGTTGGAAAAAATTTTCATAAAATGAGCCTATTGTTAATTGACAATTTTTTTTTAGAGTTTGCGTTTATATTTCAAGTCGGATAACAACAAAAGCCACTAAAATTATTTCGCTTCGTGGAGACCCTATGTCAACTATACTTTATGGGATTATGATATTGAAATGTTTTTAATTGTTATAGTCTATTAGTTATTAATTATTTCACCTAACAAAAAATGAAAAAAAGAAGTTGAAATTTTTTTTTATTAATTTATAAGATTACATAAACTTTAAATTTTGATTGCTATTTGTTTAAACAAATAGATAAATTACGTATTTTTGAAAATTTTTTTAATTGTCTATCATTTTTTTCCATTTTTCATTATTTAAACAGATTATTAAGAAAAAATTATATTTTTAAAATTTATTATTTGCAATTCTCCACAAGCTGGAAAAAAGAAAAAAATTGCTCATATTTTTTTAGACAGAAAAAGAAGTAACAAAACAGCCATGACCTACATAAATATGTAAAAAAAAAAATTAATATTTTTTATAGAATTTTAAATTTAATTTTTTTTTTTGGCATGTTTATGTATACGGCTGTTTTTGTTATTTTTTTTCTATCTAAAAAAAATATAAACACATTCGGCGATTGTTAATAACAAATTGTTTATTAAATAAACAAATAAATTAACAACAAAAAATTTTTTCTTTTTTTCTCTTGTAGAGAATTGCAAATAATAAATTTTAAGAATAAAACTTTTTCTTAATAATTTGTTTAAATAATGAGAAAAGGAAAAAAATAATTATAGACAATTAAAAAAAATTTTTAAGAAAGATTTTTTTTTCAAAAATACGTAATTTTATGTGTTTATAACATTTTTTTAAACAAATAGCAATCAAAATTTAAAGTTTATGGAATCTTATAGTACTTTTAAATATAAAAACAAAAATTTCAACATCTTTTTCTTTCATTTTTTAGTTTTTTGTTAGGTTAAATAATCAATAACCAATAGATTATAACAATTAAAAACATCGCAATGTCATAATCCCATAAAGTATAGTTGACATAAGGTCTCCATGAAGCGAAATAATTTTAGTGGCTTTTATTTAACAATTATCCGACTTGAAATATAAACGCAGACTCTAAAAAAGTTTGTTAATTAATAGTCTCATTTTATGAAAAATCGATGAAAAATTTTTTTTCCAACGGGATATTGTTCCTTTAAGTGTCTAAATGGCTTAGTGTTCGCCGCGCGGAGCTCTATTTCTAACATTAAATTAAACTTATTAATAATAAAGACAGAGTTTCGGGAGTCGGGACCTTTTTATTGAAAGTTTCTTCCTCTTTAAGAAACTTTCTTTAAAATTTCTTAAGTATTAATAGTTTTCGAGTTATTTGCAAAAAACGAAACTCGTTATTTTTTCAATCTTCATTTGTTTATAACTTTTGCAATTGTTTCTATGCGGGTTTGAAAGTTTTATACATTTTTCTAGACGTTATTCCGAATCCAATGAGCCCTCACTCATATTTTTACGAGCTTTATCAAGAATTAACACGGCTTTGAACTTGTGAACTAGTCTATAGGCTCGCATCGAGGGGTGAACTCAGATGTTTTTGTAAGAACTTTATTATTTTGTACGTGTTTCATATGCAAAAATGCTGTTAATGTGAGATATACACAATACAATACCTAAGACACCAAAACTATTGATTTGTGACTGCACAATAATAAAAGTTAATAAGTAGTTCAGTCAGTGGAGTGCTAAATGTTCTGTTATCATATATATAAAATGGGTGATAATTTAGAAGAACAATTTTGTTTATTAAGTAATTATACAGTTTTACTGACAAGATACTTTCTTGACTGACGCCACCTTTTTGGTTCGAATAAGCTGTCACTGAGCCTCTCCCCAAACAGTGTTGCCAGCCTTTTCTCTATACGTAAGAGCTGACAGAACATCCTCCCCTTTTTATTTAAGTAACATAATCGTCTAAATAGGAGGGTTTTCTGACATTTATAACTGGTCTAGAACGTGCAGTATTCTCTTCTTTATCCACAGGAGCACTACCTACTAAGGGATAGTCAATGTTCACCTCACTAGAACTGTTATCGCTAGGTGCAATTTCATTATGATTACTTTGTACATTTTCTGTAATTGTTATTGGAGAGGACAGTATTGGAGTAAACTTTGACCAATCATAATAAGGAGCTGGAATCAGGTGCCATCTGTTTCGACGGAAAGTACCGGAGTCGGTTTTAATCAAATATGATCGAGGCTCCTTTAATAATTGAATGACTTTACCGTAAACTCTAAGGTCAGTTACCCAAACACTGTCTCCTATCATTAACTGGGACAATTCTTTGGTTCTATGTCTTTCATTAAATTGAATTGAGGACTTTACTTTAGCTTTATCCTCCCTATGAAAAATGTTTTTTGTGTTAACTGGGTTATTCAATTGGCTGGGCAAAATTGGTAGTGGAGATCTAATTTTTCTATTCATTAGTAGGAGATATTATTGCAGTTCGCAAGTATTCCGACGACATACCTGGATGCATTGGAGAAGTTTGAAATTCATTTCATACCTCGAAGAAACATTATATTCGAGCGTTATAAGTTCAACTCGAGAGAACAGAGACCAGGGGAACCAGTGGAAAGTTTCATTACCAGTTTGCATACTTTGGCAGAGCATTGTGATTATAGGGCGTTAAAAGAGGAATTAATTCGCGACAGAATAGTTGTCGGGATGATAGATAAAAAGACGAGTGATCGATTACAGTTACTAGCAAAATTGACATTAAATGATTGTATTTTGACAGCAAAACAGGCTGAACTTCAAGCGAGTCAGAGTCGTGAAATAAGAGCTAATTCTACTGCTAGTGCTAACCAGATTTTAGCATTTAATGTAGTCGACCAAGGTGTTCAAGAAGTCAATGCTGTTGCAGGACCGAGCAGAAATTTTCAAAATAAAGGAAACAATGAAAGTAGAAATTTTCAAAATAAAGGAAACGATGAAGAAAGCAACAGAAAGTGCAGTTTCTGTGGGTTCTCTTTGCATTCCCGAGATAAATGCCCAGCCAATAATTCCACATGTAATAAATGTAAGAAATTAGGACATTGGGCAAAGGTTTGTAGAAGCAAATTAAATTCCAAGGTCAGAGCTGTACAATTAAATTGTTCTTGTTCTACTGAACGTTCTAACTACGAATTGGAAAAAGAAGTTTTTCTCGGATCCATTCAGTTAAATCATATACATTGTAGAGAGTGGACCTGTACTTGTTTCTAAATTAGAAAGAAAGTTGAACTTTTTAATAGATTCCGGAGCCGATATTACTTGTATACCGGTTAATGTCTTGGATTCCAAAGCAATTAAATCATTATCTTTTTCCAATAAGCTTGTAACAGGTCCATCTGGAAGTAAATTGAATATAGTAGGAACTTTTAAAACGAATTTGAGCTACTTGGATAGGCAGTTTCAAACTGAAATATATGTTGTTAAGGAGCTAAATAAACCAATTTTAGGTAGACCCGCTATTATCCAACTAAAAATTCTGAAAAGAGGCGAAGGGGTACAATTGGTAGAATTAAATTTTATACAAAATAACTCCAATGATATCGAAAACAAATTTACAAACATATTTAATGAAATTGGTACATTTCAAACTGAAATGGAGATTAAAATTATATATACAATCTGTTCCTCGCGTTGTTCCAATTCCATTGCTGGATCCTCTAAAAGAAGAAATAGCCCGTCTAAAAAAATTAAATATTATTGAACCAGTAGATTTTTACACTCCTTGGGTAAGTCCTATAGTGGTAGTGAAGAAGGGAACTAAAGTTAGACTATGTGTTGATTATACACGTTTAAATAAAGCGGTATTAAGGTCATATTTCCCTATCGGTAAAGTTGAAACTATTTTAGCACGTATAAAAGATTCAAAATATTTTAGCAAACTTGATACGACGTCAGGATTTTACCAAATCCGTTTAAGTAAAGAATCTAGGCACTTGACTTGTTTTATAACTCCTTTTGGAAGATTTTTATTTAAAAGGTTACCTTTTGGGATTACGTGTGCTCCTGAATATTTTTCTATTTTATTAAATAATATTCTAGCTGGGATTGACGGTGTAATAAGTCACATCGATGATATTTTAATCCATGCATTAACCCTAGAACGACACAATGAAATTCTTAACGAAGTACTAAATAGAATTCATGCAGAAGGGATAACGTTAAACCGCGAAAAATGTGTATTCGGGGTACAGTCATTGACATTTTTAGGACATACAATTTCAAATAAGTAGATCCTGAAAGAATTTCGTCTATTAAAATATTTCCTGAACCTAATAATAAAAAAGAGTTATTGCAATTTTTAGGCATGATTAATTTCTCAAGTCGTTTTATCCCAAATCGTTCAGGGGTTCTTGAACCTTTGACATCCTTGTTAAAAAAAAACTTATCATTTGTATGGGATGTACCTCAAAAAGAGGCGTTTAAAAAAATAAAATTATTATTGCAGGATAGTCCATGTTTAGCTCATTTTGATGCATCGAAACAAATTTCGATTTCTGCCGATGCTTCGTCCTATGGGTTAGGGGCGTGCCTTCTTATTCAATCTCAAGGCGGTAAAAGAGAAATTGTTTCATATGCATCACGACTATTGTCCGCTACAGAAAAAAGATATGCACAAATTGAGCGTGAGGCATTGGCCTTGACTTGGGCTTGTGATAAATTTCACGAATACATCACAGGCATTACGGTTTCGCTGGAAACAGATCATAAACCGTTGATTCAAATCTTGCAGACTAAACCTATTGACGAGTTGACCCCTAGGCTTCAAAGGTTCAGAATTAGACTCATGCGGTACGAGTATAAAATTTATTATGTACCTGGTAAGGATTTAGTGGTAGCAGATGCCTTATCTAGAAATTTCTCAGCTTATTCGTCTGTACCTGCAGACGATGAGTTGGTGGCTGAAACAGAGGCTCATGTAAGTCTCATCGTTGATTCATTTGCAGTAAAGCCATATTTTCTTAATGAAATAAAACAAGAACAGGCCAAAGATTTCATATGTAAGAAATTAAAAGAATATTCTTTTTCAGGGTGGCCTGATAAAAATCACTTAGACAATGAAATAATACCCTATTATCAATATAGGTTGGAAATTTCACATAATGAAGGGTTTCTTTTGCGTGGTACGCGCATAGTCATGCCAAAGTCATTACAAGCGAAATGTTTATCGTTGATACACCAAGGGCACCAAGGCATAGTCAAGTGTCGACTGAGAGCAAAATCATCGGTGTGGTGGTTGGGCATATCGACGCAAATTGAGAATTGCATACGCACTTGTTCCCAATGTGTGGAACATAGAATTAATCCTAAGGAACCATTTTTGAAAGATTCATTTCCGGATCGTCCGTGGCAAAAAATAGCTTTAGATTTATTTAAAAGTGATTCGTGGTATTTAATTGCCACAGATTATTATTCGAGATTCTTCGAAATATTTAAATTAACTAGTTTAACGGAAACTACAATAATCAACAAATTAAAAGAATTATTCTCTAGATACGGTATTCCCGATATAGTCAGATCAGATAATGGACCGCAGTTTAAATCCGGATTTAAACGTTTTGCATACGAATTCGATTTTAGACATATAACCAGCAGTCCCTACTTCCCTCAATCTAATGGATTCGTTGAGGCTGCGGTGAAGATAGCAAAAGGGTTGCTAAAAAAGAATGAAGATATTTATTTAGCACTGCTAGCTTACCGCACCACTCCCTTGGAATGTGGTTTTAGCCCCGCGGAATTACTAATGAATAGAAAAATTAGATCTCCACTACCAATTTTGCCCAGCCAATTGAATAACCCAGTTAACACAAAAAACATTTTTCATAGGGAGGATAAAGCTAAAGTAAAGTCCTCAATTCAATTTAATGAAAGAATTAAATAATTAAAGAATTTCTTCGAGGTATGAAATGAATTTCAAACTTCTCCAATGCATCCAGGTATGTCGTCGGAATACTTGCGAACTGCAATAATATCTCCTCTGCTTCTTCTCCCATAATATAAACTAACACGTTTATTTTCTCCGTATCTAATTTGCCATCTTGTCCTGATACCGACATAAATCTCTCGAATCTTTTTCGCCACTGCGGCCATGCTACTGGCGTGCTGAAATCGAATTTATCAGAACACTAAAATGACCAAAATCTTTAAATTGAGTGCTAATGAATGGATTTTGATGAGACCTTGTGCAATGAGTTTGTAATGACGTTAATAAAAAAGTTGAAAAGAGATTAGAGTAGAAAATGATCGGAAGGGATAGAAAACACCCTTTTTATCACTAGTTCCGTAACTTGTAGAATCAGTTCAAAAAGGAAAAAAAAACAAAAAATATATTTACCTATTTTTGGCCCGAAATAAAATGTTTTTACTTTAAAATTCCTAAAAGTGGAGGGAGGGGAAATGTAAAAATTGAAAAAAAAATCTCAAAAAAATCATGTGAATGTGTCATCGAAATATAAGACTTTTTTATTTGCAACTTTTCTGTAAAGTGTGTTTTCACCGAGTTTTTCCGGAAAACATAAAAAACGAATGAAATTTCGATTTTTTTTATTTTACTTCCACATCCAGTGGAAGTATGGTAACGACAAAAAAAATTTGAAAATTTGTATTGTTCAAATAGGCTTATTATGTCATGAAACGTCGAGATTTTAAGTTTGAGCGAAAGAAAATTTCTGTCTGTCGGTCTGTCTAACTTTTTTTTGTGCGCGCGATTACTCTGGAACCGTTTAAGATATTGACTTGAAATTTGGTACACGTATGTACTTTAACGGGATCTGGAACTAGATTATATTTTCATCTTATTCCGTGGAACGGTTGGAGGGTAAATTGGGGTAAATGGGAGGTAAATAGGTAAATCAAGCTGGTAAGTGTCCATAGAATTGGCATTTGGTATATATAAGAGAAGCTAAGGTCTCTCAAAAATTATTTTGGCATTAGCCACCACCATTACCACCGTCACCTCATTATTAAAGGGGATGAAAAATAATTGTTATTTAGTGTGTGTACAAGAACCAAAATCTTCAAATATTCTTTTACTTCACCCACCCCCACCCCACTACTGTAGGATATCGTTTTATAAGTTTTTGGGGTAGACGATTTCAAATATTATATTATTAAAGCTCCACAAACAATTATTTCCACATACAAAATTTTTTCGTTGTGAGAGATTTGGATAGAAAATCTGCATGTGGAAGTAGCGATTCCTTGGGCAGCGGTTTTTAGCTTTAGTTCAGTTCAGTTTTATATTTAGCTCAGTAAAGACCATCGTTTCACCAACTTTCATTAAAATTGGTGCATTATTACATTACATTTCTTATATTTTTCAGAGAAATCAATTTTTAGTGGTTTTTATTTTTTTACAAATTAACAAATTATCAAGAAATTTTTTCATAGATCTAGTTTTATTGCGAACAATTTTCGCGATACGATTCCTATAACCGGAGATAATAGGAAAATAGCAGAAAATTTAAATGTTGAAACAAGAATTGTTTAAATTTTACTAGAAGTAATGGACGGATTTAATCCAAAACTTCTCATAGCACTTGTTATTATACACACAAATTAAAGCAATTCCCGCAGTCAGAAAATTCCTAATTTATCATTTGACTCCACTATTAACATTCTGCAGAATTATCAACATTTCGACCATAAAAAGAAAGTTATCCTTGACTTGCCTACGTACCTGTTTTGATCCATCCTCAGCATACTTTGTCCCCAGGTTAACTTTATCCGAGATGCAACTGGCTATTTCGTTAGACAGCCGGTTCCGCAAATCGCCCAATTTGGTTTCATAGTCGTTAAGGCAATCTTTAATGTCAACCTTATTTATTTCTGCTTTTTTTCTCAGTTTTTCCACATCAGCTTTGAACCCGTCTCCGATGCCCTGCATTTTCTCTTTGGCAGAGTTCCGGGTTTCATCTGCCATTTCATTTACATCGTTTTTGGCGTCGTCCAACGCTTTTTGCCCAATTTTCGCACCTTTGCCCAGCTTCTCTCTCAGCTTATTCAGTAAACCGTCAGCTCTTCCACATCGCGGATCTATGTCTTGTGTTTCCACTCTATGAACCTGATATTAATAATTATATTGTAGTCCAATAAATAAGCCGGAAAATGTAGAAAAGTGGTGGAAAGCAAAATTGTTCCCTGGACCCTCAGGAACATTCATCAGCATTACCTCCGAAAATAAGAAAGTGAGGGGGGTTTGAAGTGCCCCAAAAAGTAGCTGACATAAAAGACATTATAAAATTAATATTTCGCCTCGGAAATGGGCTTTAGGAGGGATTTTGGGTAGCTGATCACGAGGTCCAAATTGAGGAATTCCATATTCCAGTATGGAATTCGTGCCATTTTTTTATTAAAATTCCACTTTTTCGGGCGGAAATTTAAATATGAATGTTGTGCTGTGGAGGTGTGCTTTAGGGTTTTTTTTGGGGCGCTGATCATGATTTTGAAGTCCCAATTCAAGAATTCTATAATCTGTACTGGAATTTGTCAATTTTTCGTGTCGAATTTCATTTTGAAGAAGAAAATGTGTATGAATATTATGAGCCTTTCAAATTAATATACATGGCAATTTTATAAACACTGCAGGAATGCATGCAATTTTTTTCTTCTATCAAGTGAGGTAAGTGATTAAAAGATAACAATTTTTATAAAAATATAGCATTTATTGTGTTGGTACAAAAGGTGGTATTCTGTGTGATAAAATAGTTATTAATTTATCATTATTTTTTTATATAATTTACACCATTTACATCAATCATGATCTGAATCATATTCGAGAACTGGTTATTCAGGATTTATTGGTTCTTCTTCAGTGTCACCTTCATCTTCCTGTTCATCCGATATTTCAGCCAGACAAATCGATTCATTTTCGTGGAAAAACGTTAATATTTAATTTTTTTCTGAAAAAATGGAATTTTCCATGGCACGTATCTGGAATATGGAATTCTTAAATTTGGAACTCACGATCAGTGAACAAAAAACTTCCTAGAGCACATTTTTGTGGACAAAGGTTAATATTTAATCTTTTTCTGAAAAATTGAATTTTTATCAAAAAATGCATTCTATACTGGTATATGGAATTCCTCAATTTGGTCCTCGGATTCGTGATCATTGACCCAAAAATCCTTTTAGAGGCGAAATATTAGGTTTATACATTTTTTATGACAGCCACACTTCAAAAAAACCCCCTAATAGTACACGGAAATTAGTCAAATTTATGTGGAATAGAAGAAAAAAATTATAATAAGCTAAAATGTCTATAATAGTTAGCTTATGTGGGTAAGAATACATATCAAAAGAGTTCCCACCCCCGAGGGGTAAGCTTCATCCCTATCTCACCCCCTTTAAGGACACCGCACTGGTTTTTTTACAATATCTTTTAAACGCTTTATCTTAGGAAAAAAACATGAGTATAGGAAAATGTTTTCCACAAAATTCTCTACAAAAAAGATTGTGTGTTATGTATCGATATTTCTATTACTTTTTATGTTATTAAATCGTAAACTGTAGGGTTAAACAAAAATGAAAGTCTGATTATATTGAACACGGTACTGAATCGAACATAACGCAACCTGATAATATTTCAAATAATCCAACACAATCCTAGCCGCCTTATTCATAAACACGCTAGAGAGAGAGAGAGAGAGAGAGACTTCCTATGACCTATCAGTGGGTTCGCCTAAAAAAAATTACTTTTGATATGCATTTTATCCCTGCTGGGATGATTCAGTACCTTTTCAGCAGAGGGCCGTAGGATGACTCAGTACATTTTGACATGTTTTATTTTTTTTTTTTTTCTTTTTGCATTGTCTAAAGTAAAGGCTAACTACGTTTTGAAATACAGAAAGGGCATCGGTTATATTGTGGTCATGCATCTTTGTAAATAACTCTTTTATTTTTAATTTTTCGGAAAAACTCTATTTCAAATTTTTCGTCCAAAAAGGTTCGTGGCTTATACTGGTTATAGAGATTGATCGACGAAATACTTAATTTTCGATTTTTATTAGGAAACTATTCGGTATTTGTAGAATTTATCGAAAAAAATCAAGTTTTCCAGGATTTGTAGATTCGCTTTTGTTTTGTCAAATTTCTCACAAATAAACTTAATCGACCCCTACAATCACCATTTTTGAAAATCAAAATCGGACCTTTGGTTCGGTTGGAAAATCATACTCGGACTGGGAAAAAATACTTGCGGTCAACGGATTCGGGCCACCAGCAACAGGCTGGCCGACGGACGGAATTTTCTAAATTCGCCCTCGAGTCGATAAATACGACTTTCATTTCGATCCAACCTTTTTTTTCGGGTTTCGATGGTCCACTGGAAAAATGCAAAACCTATACTACATTTGTTTTGTTTTGTTTTTTGTTGTAAGTTTGCCGTCGATTAACGTAAACACCCTTAATAAGCTGCAAACGACCTATAAGACATGTTTTATAGAAAATTTAATTTTCAGTATTTTTCAGTACGTCTAGTTTTGTCGTAGAACATCACATTTCCAAAATATTATTGAAAAACCAGCACGGTGTCATTATAAGGGTGAAAAAGGGATGAAACTCACCAGCTAGGGATGGGAACTTTTGATCCCGTATTCCTACCTCCATCAACTGCCGATTCAGAAAATATCAGCTTATTATGATTTTTTCTTCTATTTTTGCTAATTTCCGTGTACTATAACTTTCTCATTTTCGGAGGTAATGCAGGTAATGCTGATGAATGTTCCTGGAGGTCTAGGAAACACGTGAAAAAAGTAATTATTCAAATCGATGCTGTTCCACCACTTTACCATATTTTACACTTTTTTCCGGCTTATTTACTGGATTATTGAAACAGTTATCCAAGGTATTTGATACTATGGAACTAACATTTATTGTAGAGAAATTTTCTGCAATGCAATGGGAAGAAAGTGGGTCAACTTTCTTTCGTGGGCAGTCTAGTACCTCAGCTTTAGAAAAATTTAATCTTGGAGTTTCCCGGGGTTCTGTACCAGGGCTACTTATTATATCTATTTGATTTAATCAAATGTATATTCTAGTTTTTAATCATTATTTATCGTAGAAAAAGAAAAAATGTACAGACATCATAACAGATTGAATTCAAATATCGAAAAAAAAATGTATGTGTGATTATTATGAAATAAATAATAGCTACCGTCGGGCGTTGCCGATTGCTGATATTTACTAAATACAATAATTTCTATTGAACTTAAAATTTTCATTTCGAATTTGCAACATATATAAAATAGCATTGTAGAATACTTTCTACGGAAATTGGATTATATCCATCATACAGGGTGATCGCCAGAAGCGTATGTAAGTCATGTGTGTCATGTCTGTATAAACTATATTTTATTATAACTTTAGAGGCCAAAGGTTTTTGATTAACCCTTTCACTGCTAACGGCGTTTTACGTAAACGCACGTTTAGCACTAACGAAAATTGATTTTTTTTGAAAACGCACACAAAGAAATTACTGTTATTAAAATAAAATTACAGCTAAATCAAATTATTTATTTAGGTTACCAATCTCACATTTACTGAATAAACGTGGTTGAATAAGTCGTAGAAGGATAGAAATCTGAGGATGGACGTATTTATAAAGATATTTCTGGACGAACAGACAAACATACGTTATCGGGGAAATGACACAATGCATCCTGGAACGTCAGACCATTTTCATCCACCAAGTATTGTAGTAAAAAAATATAATTTTTGGTAGGAAATCAAGAAAGTAATTTTGCAAAAAGAATAATGTAGAAAATATTACCTGCGTAATAATTGTTAAAACTGTTAAACCAATAACAAACAACGGAACTGCACAACCCATTTTAAAATTTTAGGTGCTTTGTGTAACGACTTCTCGTGAATATATAATCGTAGTTAGCTTTGTTCTTTTTATAGTTTCATTCTGCTAATAAATTAACTTTTCGTGTGTCACGTCGGTAGATAAAATAGTTTTATTACGTTCGAGCGGGTTTTTTTTATTAGGAATGGGGAAACACTTGAGATACATTGCATTTTTTTTTTTTTCTAAAAAAAAATCACTATTTCAGTGCTCTTTAACGATCCACATACATCTATTTCTCACGATGAAACCAAAATGGACTAATTTATCTCGATGACTATAGGTTGTTCAAGGGGTCGCTGGGCTCTGTCAGCCCTTCTTCACATCGACCTAAAAGATCTTTTGCGAATGACCCTACGATTAGTTATTGCCTGAGGACTAATTTGCCTATGTCTTCAGGAGTTAGTTCCACCTTTTCTAGGGACTTTAGCCTAGTGCGGAGTAGCATCTTGCATTCGCAAAGAATACGTTCCTCAGTTTCTATTGCAATATCACAGTATCTGCACGTATCGTTATTTGCTTTGACCCTACTCTTAAGATGATATCTCAAGGGGCAATGGCCTGTTAAAAATCCTGTCGGACTTTTGGAGTTCGAGAAGCCTTGTAGCATTCTTTGTCGATAAGTGATGAACTTTTTCGCTTGTCTTTGCTCGGGAGTATTCCTCTAGTAGGAGTCTTTTTGTTCCTTTTCCCATATTTAATAATAATATGTGACAGAAAGTAAAGCATTCGTAAATATCGTTAATGAACATATTAAATAACAATGGTTCCAGGTGAGGACCTTGAGGAACGCCAGATGTAGGTGTGAATGAGTTTGATAAGTGGTCATGAATTTTCACCAGGTGACACCTATTTAATAAGTATGAGGATAGCCACTCCATTGACATATCGACGGCAGATAGCGTGTGGATTAATAATTCTATATTTACTTATCGAAAGCCTTACTAAAATCCGTATGTACCTTGCATGTGCCCGTTTCTTTGGGCATAATTTACAAATGATACTTATACACTACAATTTGGTAATTGTCTGGTTTCCTGGCCAAAACTTGACTGATTAATGTCACTTTTTTTGTTCTATGATTAGCCTTAATTTTTATAATGTGTATTTCAGAGACAAAATTAATAAATTTAGGGGAATAATTCTGCAATCACTAAGTTTCTCTCAGACTACAACCAGTGAACAAAATAAAACATTCATTTCTACTGAATCAGTCAGTGTTATTTATGTTATAAATGAATTAAAAAGTTGTATATTCACGACCAGCTAGCGTCGCCTAATTGAATTTTGACAACGTACCTGCATAATTGTTATAAGATAGTTTCGAATTTTGATATCAACTTCGTTAAAATTGAAACAGCGCTAATCTAACTAGGTTTTACGGGTTAACTTTTAACCTTCCGTTTGATGTAGCTTTAATTCGGTTACGCGCTACTATGCGCAGGCCAATTATTTCATTACACGTGGGTAATACAAAGGCTGCCTTTCCTTTATGCAGCGACAAGCTGAAAAATAATTTTAGCGTTCTTGTTTGAACTGTACGTCCAGCACTAGGTTTAAAACGATTTGATACGTTTTGTATAGAGACTGAGTACTTGAGCAGTCTTTATCTTCTTGTTTTTTTTATACTAGAATTGGATTTGATGTTCGATCTGGCCAGATAATAAACTTTTAGTCGCATATAACACAACACAAGTTAGTGATTAATATTAAAAATTATTAAATCCAAAAAAGCGAAAATAAAAGTATATGTCCACAATTCCTATACGAATATATATATTGCTCATTGACTCACTTCACGTTAGAAAGTTTGGTAAAAAGTGTTATGGCGAACACCAAAAGTAGTAAAAAGACACTGAGCATGTTGAGCAGACTGTTTCCTTTCTGTCAATAACTAGTCTACGCAAATTAGACATTTTAGAAGAAATAATTTTTAAAGTAATAATATTTGAGCTGCGTACTCTAGATAGGGTTAGAAATAGATACCCGAAAAGTTCCCCCCCAATTTAAGGTGGAACGTCCCTTTTTTTTGCAAAAAACCACCCCTAATGGGGATTTAAAGCTGGTTTTTCGCTTTTATCTTGTATACCGTTCGTCGGAGGAGAAAAAAGTATAGGAAATAAAAAATGTGTCGTTAAATTCTGCATGAAAAATGTCCTATTAGGAAGGGATAATTTTTTTAAGTCACCAAGTTACTGTATTATGATAGAAATCCATGTAAGAGGTAATGAAGAATTTCTGTTATAATAAAAACGAATCGAAACTCCCAAAACAGTTACTTCCATCCGTTTCGTGGGTAGATTTGGAATTTGAGGGGGTCATAAAATGAAAAAAGTTTCTCATTCTAACAAACAAAAATTATTTAAATAACTAAATATTTTTTTACTATAAAAATCAAGCAACATTTTTCACTTTTTACACCCCCTCCTTAGAGGGATAAGAAATATTCAGGAGTGATCTGAATTGGCCAAGTCACCTTAATATGATAAAAATACATCCAACTGTGTATTAGGATTTTTTTTTTGTAATTAAAACGATCAATATCCTTGAGAAGGTGGCCCCACCGGGGTGGGGTCATGCGCCTCCTCACCCTTTTAGGGTGAGGAGGCGCATGAGTGTACTCAGAAGTAATCAGATTATTATATTTTGATAACAACCACTCAATGAGGAGTTCTGGTTTTTTAAAAATATGTAAATAACTATATAGTAATTATAGCAGCTTACAACCTCCTTAGAGGTGGTGAAAGAATGGAGAGGAGGGTTGAAGGGGTGAATTTGATTTTTTTACTTCTTTTTCTACCTAACTTAGTATTTTAAGAGAATTTTCTGCAAAATTCCAATGTCACCCCCAAATAAGGGTGGTTTTTTAATGTGTTCCACATATTTTTCACCAAAACGGGTGACGGGGTGATTCGTTTTCAGCACCCCAAAATTAGCAAAAAAAGATGGCTTCCACACTTTACCACGGATGAGCCCAAAAACCCCCTTTTTTAACATTGCTCTTTGAGCCCAAATAGATTGATTTTGGTTGAATTACAAAGGAAGAGTCGAATTTTGATCTAAAAAACACACTGTGGGCCATCTTTAGGTATATAATCTTCGATCGATGTCTGTACAATCTTTTAAGGGAGACAGAACTCAACTTATCACTTATTTTTTGTGTTCTATTATTCTCTCCGAAGACACTTAGTTATAAAACACCCTGTGTATTAAGTAATTTTTATAAAACTTATTTCTCTTATTTGAAATTATACTTGCCATAAAGCATTTCCATGATTATTTTCCAGACTATGTCTCCATATTAATCATATTTATTCGTCTCTTGACTTTTTACCAAGTCTGGACAACGAATAAAAGTTTCCTAACCATTGTAAGTAAAATATTTCTCCGAATTAAACTTTGTCAATTTACTTTGTAGTACCATAAAAATAAACAGCTTCTCATAAAAGAAATACTACATCACTCTCCGCAGACATACAATGTATCTCAGGAGATTTGAGGACAAGAGTGCGTAGATTTACAGCATAGATTGGTTAGATATGACGGGCTGGAGGCTTATATACTACATCAATACATCCATTCTGATGAAGATTTCAGCTAACCTACTTACATGGAACGTGAGCCGATGCCAATAGTTTTTATATTCACCTTAGAAGGCGGGATAAGCCGCCAAATTTATTCTTGATACTCTCTTATATTATTGGGAGGTCTACAGTGAGATTACGTACACGCATGCCTCAAACACGGAAACAAATACCCATTTACGAATAAGGATGTTTCGCAATACTTATTCCTCATCGGTCTCATTTTTTTTTTTTTTGTAAGGAAACAGGCAAGCATGGTGGTGTAGCAATTTTTGTTAAAAATACCCTTAAATTTAAACAATTGCATGAATTTTATAGTCATTTCAACGCAGAAGTTTGTGCCATTGAAATTTTGCACATAAATTGCATACTTATTAATGTCTATAGATCTTCCAGTGGTGATAAACACTTTTTTCAACCTTCCAGAACAACTATCAATACACTGCTCAACGAAATTTGGCAAAATTATATTGGTTGGAGATTTCAATATTAATTTTAGGTGTGCTTCCCTCTCTTTATTAGAATTAATATGTCTCACTTCATCTTTTGGTCTCGTAGTCACAATATCAGACTAAAGTAGAATCACATCACATACAAAGATCTGTATTGATAATATTCTCACAAATCTGCCATGAAACGGGGGTGATTGACCCCCTGTTTATCTGACCATCTTGGTCAGTTCATTAATATAAAGCCACATAAAAATGCTGCCAGTCATATCTGGAGAAGAAGCATTAATGTAAAAGGCATTGATAAGTTTAATGACTCATTAAAAAAACATTGATTGGAGTTTCTTTGAGAATTTAAATTATAATGTAAATTTTTTAGCAGAGTTTTTAGTAAACATCTTTTCATCCCTTATTGATAAGCATTTTCCATTAAAAAAATGTAAAATTAGTCACAATCCATCGGTACAGTGGTTTAATGATTCACTCATAAATATGAGAGATACGCTTTTTTGTATAAAGACTATTTCAAATTGCACTAGGGACTTTAACTTGTACAACAACTTAAAAAACCGCTGCCCAGGGAATCACTACTTCCACATCCAAATTCTTTATCCATGTCACTCACAACGAAAAAACTTTGTATGTGAAAATAATTGTTTATGGAACTTTAATAAAATAATATTTGAAATCTTCTACCCCAAAAACCCATAAAACGATACCCCACATCGGTAGTGGGGTGGGGGTGGTGATAGGGGGGTGGTAGTGGGGGGTGGATGAAGTAAAAAAATATTTTGAGGTTTCTGGTTCCTGTACATACACTAAATCACAATTTTTTTCATCCCCTTTAATAAGGGGTGGTTAATGCCAAAATTTTTTTTTGAGACCTTAGCTTCTCTTGTATATACTAAATGCCAATTTCGTGAACTCTTACCTGCTTGATTTACCCATTTACCCCAAATTTACCCCAATTTACACCCCAACCCTTCGACGGAACAAGATGAAAATATAATCTAGTTCTAGATCTCGTTAAAGTACATATGTGTACCAAATTTCAAGTCAATATCTTAAACGTTTCCAGAGTAAACGTGCGCACAAAAAAAAGTTACACAGACAGACAGACAGACCGACAGACAGAAAGATAGACCGACAGACAGACCGACAGACAGACAGAAATTTTTTTTTCGCTCAAACTTAAAATCTCGACGTTTCATGACATTTTAAGCCTATTTGGACAATAAAAATTTTTTAAAATTTTTTTGTTACTATACTTCCACTGGACGTGGAAGTAAAAGGAATATAAACTTAAAATAATTGGTGGAAAAAAATCTGCATATGACAATTTTAATAACAATTCTGACAATGAGGTTCCCGACAGCTGGAAATTGATTAATTTCGAATGTAAAAAGTCAACATCTAATTTTCCTGAATATAATATTTCCCCTTTTAATATGTATTTTTCTAATATTGCTGAACATTTTGTCAATCTGTTACCTACTTCTAATATCTCTGCAACAGATCACTTAAAAAAATTACCCGGTTTTAACGTCTCTTTTTTCCTTGAACTGGTTTCAACACACGAAGTAGCTACGCTACGGTGGTGAAAAATTTAGAAGACTCCAACTGCACTGACATTTATGGTATTAATAGTCGTATTCTTAAAGAAACCATTGATATAATTTTACTCCCACTTACAATGCTCATCAATGGCTGCATTAGTGAAGGTCACTTCCCAGATGTGCCGAAGGTTGCCTTTGTTTAAAAAAGGTGACATTAATACTGTCTAAAATAGTTAGTAACATAGTCGGGTGCCTTGAGGATGGCAAGCATGTGGCTGTTAGCCTGTGTGATCTTTCTAAGGCCTTCGACTGTGTCTCACATGAGTTACTTGTGGAAAAACTAAGCTTTTATGGCATCGGAGGTCTACCTCTCAATCTCATAATTCTTATCTCACCAATAGGCAACGATGTGTTGCTATTGATAACGTTCATTCGGAACTTCGAACAATAAAGCATGGGGTGCTTATTTTTATTTCATATTTAAATGATTTCTTTTATTTTATGTCACCAATAAAATGCTTTGCCTATGTCTATTCTAGATTTTAATTCTAACATAAATAGATTAAATCACGATAGCGTTAGTTCCGTACAGCAAGTTAGTGATTGGTTTTCATCAAATAATCTTAAACTTAATGAAGATAAAACTCAGAGGCTTGTTTTTCTTTCTACAAGTAACTCAATCGTAAAAGGTGATACTATAAAAATTCTTGGTGTCGTCTTAGATGACACTCTTACCTGGTTCAACCACGTGGAGATACTTTCTAACAAATTATCTAGTATTATCTTTCTGTTGCGCAGGCTAAAAAACGTTGTGTTTGAGCACTTTAAGAAATTGTTATTTCTCTTTGTTCCATTCTCACATTATTTATGCAATTTTGCTTTGGGGTGGCTCATCCCATGCAGAAAAAATTTTTCGGTTACAAAAGAGAACAGTTAGATTAATTGGCAATGCTGGTTGGAGAGACCACTGTCAACCAATTTTCAAAAAACCAGGGATAATGCCAGTTCCTAGGATCCGAAAATTACCAATATTGGCCAAAAAATTTGTCGTTTCTAAAATTATTTAGACTATTAGGTTTCAGAACCATGAAATTTAAATCCTATATGTGCAAAAAACATTGCACAACGTGACATACATGGCTACTTATTTAGATTGCGCAAAAATAACCGTTCACAAGCAGATAAATAACCAAAAGTGACCAAAAAATAGTCGCAGTTCATAGCCTTTTGACCCTTTCATTTTGTGACACTTAAATTCAAATAAAATTCGGATAAAAGAACTTAAAATATATGGGTTTTAGTACTTCAGATTTTGTTACACACAAATAGGACCCGAAAAATATCAAAATGGCCATTTCTAAAATTATCTGGACTATTAGGTTTCAGAACCATGAATTTCGAATACTGTATGTCAAAAAAAATTAGAGAATGTGACACACATGGATACTTATTTAGTTCGGGTACAATTAACCAATGACTAAAAAAAATACAAAAAATAACCAAAAAATAGTCGTACTTCGTAGCCTTTTGATCTTTTCCTTTGTGATACGTACAAACTATACAAATTTTGCGAACAAGAGACCTTAAAATAAAAGGGTATTTGGTACTTTAGATTTTGTTACATACATAAAAGGGCCCAAATATTACCAATTTCGGCCAAAAATTTAAAATTATTTAGGTATACGGTTTCGGAACTTTGACATTCAGATTCTGCAAGTCAAAAATCATGATAAAATATGATATTGATGGACTTCCAAGGAGTTATATAGGAAACAACAGTGTCTAAATTCTGCCTTTATAGGGTTTTCACATTTTTTACAGGTTTTGACAGCTGTTATGTGTCAAAAATAAGCTGGATTGCAATTGCCGCAGTTCTTCATTAAAGTGTTCAGTATTTCGAAAATTTTGAGCCCAAATATATTGATTTTGGTTGAATTACGAAGGAGTCGAATTTTAACCTAAAAAACTCGTAAATGCCACACTGTGCGACGCGGCGGCGTTAGAGCTTTTAGTCACGATTAATTATCAGTAATACTATCGTTTTAAGTCGAGTATGTTTATTAATCACGTCGAAAGCCATACACCAGAGTGGCTCTCCCACGTGTGTCAGGTTATCAGGATATGAATATCTAACTGTTTTAAAAATGTTCCAATACGAACTTGAAATGTTTTTCATGTAATCAGTCGTGCCTAAAAGCACGTGCCGCGTACCATACGTACTTTAAACTGTCAATTAGCTCCAGCGATTAATTTTTGATTTAAAACTACTTAATTATTTACTATGTGTAAATACAATTTGTAAGATCTAAAATTACATTTTTGTGTCTCTGATAAATTATCGAAAAAATTGTATATTATCCATGTGAACTACGTATTAATTATTTATTGCATGTGTAGCATGTTACCTTTAATTATAATTTAATACTTTTGACTTATTAATAAAATTATGAATGTAATTTATTTATACAAACTGTTTTTATTATTAGAGATAGGTGATATTTAAATAAATTAAAATATAACTTCAAGTTTAAAGTGGTTAAAGTTAGCATGCTTCACATGCAATAAATAAATATTATGCAGGGATAATATACAAGTTTTTCGATAATAATTTATTAAAAACACAAAAATGTAATTAATTAGAAAACACTATTTACAAATTACAACTTACACACTTTATTTGATATGAAATTATCTACTTGTAAATAATGAATATTTCTATACTTTACTGATTAGAATGAGTTCGAAAAAGTTGTACAACTTTTCTAGAGTTGAAATGGAATGATAGGTTCAATAATTGCTGTGAATGACTAAATTTCAATAAATGATTTAAGTATTTTCAATTTATTTTTTCCTTAAAATGCTAGGAATCCCATCATGTAATTCAGTACTTCGTCAGTATTAGCTAAAAGAGTAGTTGTTTTAATTTGTTCTCCAATGATGAGTGTTCTAAAGTATTTTCTTAAGTAGTATACAGGGTGTAATCATTTCCATGTCATTAAAAAAAAACTGGTGGTGGGGAACGACTAAACGAACAAAAAAAAAAATCGGAAATTTTCAGTAAAATTGTTTGAGAACTCCTGGAATGTTGGGAGAGGCTTTTATTTTCGCGTATGTCGGCGCCTCTAACCATCAAATACGCTAATACGGCTTTTTCAAAGTATCGCGCTCCTTTGTTAGAGACCGCGCGTCGGCCGAGGATACAAGTTGATAATCACACTTTTTAAAAGTAGGTAATGTAAAGGGATCTACACACGATCCAGCGGCAGAGAGCAGACCAACCGACCTTCTCGGTACACTTTGAAGATTGCCATGCGAACTCGTAAAAGTGAGCTGGTCTACTGGATTGACCTGGTCTGCTCGATTGTCGGTACGCTTTGAGGACCTGGAATTCCAGCAGACCAGTTTACTTTTATGAGAGTTGTTATGGCAATTTTCAAAGTGTAACGAGAAGGGCGGTTGGCTGGTTGGCTGGATCCTCTCTAGACCTCTTAAGGTCTCTAGCGTTTCGGTAAATGTGAAAGACGTCGGCGTTTTCTGAGTGCTTAGTAGATCTGAAGAAAACTATACTCCCTCTTGTGCAATATTTTAGTTTCTGTGGACACTTTGTTAAGTACACACGTCGAACCAGTTCGTTGTTCTCGTTCTTTTTGAATTTTAGGCCACATATTTTCAGTTAAGATTAATTTTATTGACTTATCGTTCAAGTCGTTAAGTTCTTGATTACGTACAGACACTACTTGTTCGTTCTTTTTGTGTTACTTTTTGAATTTTGGATCAAGTTTTTATTTTTATTTTCTTTATTGACAACGTTAGTTGATACTTTAGTGTGGTATTTTAAAACGCAGATTTTGAACGCTATGGGAGATTACACTTACCCAGAGTTCGCGGATATGCACTTGATGTATGGAGAATGTCGTGGAAATGCAGCAGCTGCGGAACAGCTTTATCTTTTAAGATTCCCTAATCGACGTCATCCTTGTGCACGTACATTTGTAAGAATTGCTCAGCGTCTTCGGGAAACAGGTCGTCTCGATGGACATGGAGGAGAAAGAGGCCCACAACGCGAAGACAGGGTAATTGAAGCGGAGGTTCAAGTTTTGGAACTCGTAGAAGAAGATCCAACTTTAAGCGCCCGTGATATTGCGAACCATGTGGGAGTATCCCATTTTGTGGTGTGGAGGACTTTAAGACATATGAGCTTACACACCCATCACTATCAACGTGTGCAAGCTCTAGAACCTTGAGAAAACACGCGGCAAATGAGGATTTTTTAAACTTTCTCTGTTTCTCCGATGAGTCGTGTTTTACCAGGAGTGGAGTGTTTAATTTTAAAAATATGCTTTATTGGGCAGACGAAAACCCACATGTAATAAGAAGGGCGCATTTTCAACGACGATTCAGCGTTAATTTGTGTGCAGGAATTTGCGGTAATAAAATAATTGGACCTATAGAATTACCTGCTAGATTAAATGGTGATGTATACTTAAACTTTTTACAACAAACATTGCCAAATTAGTTGGAAGATGTACCTTTGGCAAGGCGTAGAAGAATGTGGTATATGCACGATAGCGCGCCAGTTCATTTTAGTCTGGCTGTTCGAAATTTTTTAAACACGGAGTTTCCTCAACATTTATTTTTCTTTTAGACAATACAAGTTGTATAGGAATCATCACAACTTGCTTAAAACTAATTAAAAATATTCCCTAACAGAATGCAGACATCTATTTGTAAGATATTCTTTAAGGTCTAATTTAAAACGATGTAGCCGTTTAACCTGCTTTAAATAGTCTGGTAAACGATTAAAAACTTTAAGACCAATTTAGTGTGGACAATCAGAACATATTTTATACTTGCAGAATGGTATATTAAAATCATTTTTGTTTCTTAGGTTAAGAGAGTGAACTTCAATTTTTTTTAAATGTCAAATATCTCTGAAAAGGCTGAGTTTAGGCCTAGAGTATACCATATGTTTTTAACTCAGAATTTTATGCTCTTTTCGAAAATCCTAAAATATACAGGGTGTTCCATTTAAAATAAGCAAGTTGGTATCGACTTCCGGTATAACCGGAAGTGCCAGATGCTTGTAATTATTTTACTTGGATTAGTCACACTGCCATTAGTAGCTACCTAAATTTTCAAAATTTTCCGGTGCGTACTTTTCCTTATATCGACGATGCACTTCCTGATGGGACACCCTGTATACTAGATAACACAGCCTTAACTCGCTTAACCTCAGTAAAAGATCTTGGGGTTACTTTTGACAGGAAGCTTACCTTTACTGAACAATAGATTCATTAATTTCCTCCTCATATCGGTCATTAGGTCATTATTAGAAATTCTCGCAGTTTTTCTGAGGGTTCAACATTATTACATTATTTAACACTTCGTGCATTCAAAACTCGAATATGTAAGTTTGGTGAAGTCATGATATGAAACTCACATTGAAAATAAACAAAGAAAATTTTTCAAATACTTAGCATTACTATCGATGATATTTATCTACCTGTTGGAATGAACACAATTCGTTATTAACTCGCTTTAATTTCACGAGCTTACAAATACGAAGAAATCTTAACATAGCGTAGTATTTCTTTATTAAGTTATCAAACAATAAGATTAGCTGTTTCGACTTACTGGAAAAATTGAATTTTATGTCCCTTCAATACCAACTTGATCCGCGTTATTGCTATATTTAAGAAGACCTCGAATAAATGTTTTAAAATTTTCACCTGTATATGAAATGTACAGAAATTTTTACAGAATAGAGTATAACATAGACATTTTTTTCTGTACTATCAATGAAATAAAGTCTATGTGGAATAATTTATAGTAAGTAGTTGAGTATATTAGTTTTGTATATTTTTTCTGTCGGTTTGCATCTGACTATGTGCCAGGTGCCTACCCTGTAATTGGAATGTAAATTCTGTTGGGTTTGTAAAATAAAATAAAACTATTAAACGCTTCGTCGAATTCTTCCTTTTGCTTTAAGCACCAAAACATTTAAAATAACTACGCAAAACTTCACAGAATCAGTACAATAAAATATTTTTATTTTCCTACGAAAATTAAGTGTTTGATATTAGCAGTAGCTGTCGTCGTAAGACTTCACGCTCTCGTGATACGGCGACCCCCATTGGAGAAATTCGCGGTTCGTAAAACAAAACAACTGTAGGAGTTGAACCGCTTAATCCGAATCTGATGCAGCCATTTGAAAACAGTTTCACAAAGGCAACGGCATATTATGTAAGATTGGCAAGTACGAGGAAAGGGTTCTGTGGCAATGAATGCAGTTCATGGTACGTTTTACTCCAGCGAATTTTCCAAGCAGATTCTCTAAACTGGAGACCGCGTATTCAAGAAACTTTAATTACGTAGTTTCTTGCACTTAATTGAGTTTCAACGTGTTGACTTGAAGTGTAAGTGCAGTTGTGAATAATGTATCGTTAGTAACTAGAGTTGGGTGATGAAATGCACAGTTTCATTTATTGAAGGGTCCTTAATTGCAAAACGATGCATGTTCATACTTTGCATATGCATAGGGACGAGAATCTACTAAATTCTGTCAACAAACTGAAGAAATATCAATTAACGTTACCAGATAAATCTTCAGTCAGTGTATTAATCTTTTGCTGTATGTTTTGCACGTCAAAGTTTACCCATTATATACATTATATAAAAGCTCATTCTAGATGCAAATCCTCTAAAAACGTAGTTAGGGTGCTATATCCAACTTTAAATATTCATTTATATTTTGTATAGAAAAGAGCATAATATAAACATTTTTATGAAGCTGAAATTAGCACGATTTAAAGATTTTGGATAAAGTTCACCCTGTAAATGACAATATTTGTCGTGCCCAAATCTATCGAAATGCCAAGTTCCAGGGTTTCCTTTGGTCTGGATTTTTTTGGAGAATTTTTAAGTCGGACTCGGCGCGAAAACAGCGCGCGCGGGACGCTAAAGTTAACCCTGCTGGGCAAAGTACGGAGAAGGAAACTCTGAAATTGACATTAAAATAATTGTCATGCCCAAATCTATCGAAATGTCAAGTGCCGGCGTTTCCTTCGGCCTGGATTTTTTTTTGAAGAATTTTTAGGGAAATCCTTAAAACCTGCCAGCTGAAAACCTGCTAATTTCAGCTTCATAACATTTTTGAGATAAATATGACATATCAGCTGCTCATCATATGACAGCTATCGCTGGATAGCTAATTTAAGTTGTAATGAAACAAGCTAAAAACGTACTCTTCGCCTGTTCACTGAACTTTTTATATAACTGTTACACATTCTATTGAATACTCTTCGCATTTTTCTTGTAAATAATGTTAGTTTTAGACATTTTTAATTTTATAGTACGAACTTAGTTGTAAAATAAAGTAAAAATAAAAAAAAACTATATCATTCCCCATTTGGGTTTCGAACCCGGGACCCTTGGATTCCGAGTCAAAAGCTTAAGAACTACACCACCACCTTACACGTAAAAAAATGTACATTTTTACAGACACGAGCTAAAATCATATTTTCACGGTTGCATATTACATTATGAAATGTATATTTGTAAAATATATAAATATTTAGATATTAAAATGAAATATAATTTCACCAAATTTTTATTCAATTACAAAAACATAAGAATCAAAAAATTTTTTTTTTTTTTCAAATTTAAATCATTAATAACATTTTTATTTACTTATCGATTTTGTTCAAAAACAACAGGGTTCTTCCTCTAGCTAATACTAATTTACTGTCCAAATTTCAGTACAATCGGATTTTTCTTTCTTGAGTTATCGTGCTTACAAGAAACGTAACGGACGGACAGACGGAAAGTCGTTCAGAATTCGTTCACTAACACAATGATATGAAAATATTTTCTCTACGAGCGATATTTACGATTTTAGAAATGTGGCGATCAAATACAATATACTCTTCGTTTTTGCGAAAAGTATAATAAATTACAGGATGTTCAATTTAAAAAAGTTATGTCTATATCTCGAAAACTTTTTTTCTTATCAGCAACGGATTCTACTCTAAAAAGTGCCTCAAGAATGTGTTACTCGATTTTCAATTCGACACTTGGTAATTGAGATATAGAGTCATCCAAAAATGCCAATTTTCCAAAAACGCTCTGTAATCGATAATCGAAAGGACACCTATACTGGTTTTTGTCTATCTGCCATGGTTTTAGAGAAAACCCCAAAATACCATCTAATTTGGTCCACACTGTACTCCATAATACTGCAATGTTATTTCCCATTCCAGCAAGGGAGCGTATCTCTAAGCTTGGTCTATATAATATAGATGTTATTTTCTCTTACTTTTGTAACAACTTCCAACGCACATGGTTAATTTTAATTGTAGCCCTGAAAACATTGATTCTGGCTCACCAATTACTGTCCATCATTATCAAGGACGCAATTTTTACTTACTGTTAAACATTCTCCCGAAAATAGAACACGCAGTTGTGTTAGCCCATGAAACGTTGACAAAAAAATGTAACAAATTATCAAGTGAAGACATGCCTATACAAAAGCACCGATCGATGTAATTTATTATTTATAGGTACCTGTTAACGTGCCCCTGAGATTACTCCGCTTTGTTTATTTATCTTGATTGACAAAATTCAGCTACCGATTAATATCGGCACGTTAACAACACACAAATTAAACAAATAATAAATCACCGAGAGTAAACACATTGAAAAAGTCTAATAACCCATTACAAATATATTGCATACACTCGTAACAAATTAACGGTCTCCTTGATGCTATCAGCTTTCAATTGTATCAGGTAATTCACAATCCATATAAACGTGCGTTGTGCGGCAATAAAGACATCCAGAACACAGATGGTTCAAATGTAAAATCGCAGGATGGATGGCCGAATTAAAATTAGGGTTTATTTTATTAATTTCGATAACGTTAGCGAATTGTTACTCACTTTTAATAGTTATTGTTTTACGCAATTTTAGTCTCTCATTTATTAATTACTAGTCTTTTTTATGTACACTCAAAGAAATAGTATGGGTAAATTCAACAAAAAAAAAAATGGTTAACTAACAATATCGTTAATTTTGTTAAACCAAACTATATTGATGGTATTTTTAAACAAGAGGTGATTATTATTTTAATTAATAAAAAGTTGTCGTACAACAAAACAAACATTAACTTAAAAAATAGATGAATAAGACTATTATTTTGTTCGTCTGACTATTATTTTGTTGAATTCTGTCAAATTAAACTAGATAATAGTATATTTTATTTTTAACTATTATCGAATTGTAATTCTAACCCAGTATTAGTTCGCTGTATTATTGTACTTGGTAGACAAACCAATATTATTGTTGTCTTCTAGAAGTTCTAAAAGAATTACCATAAAATTTGCTTACTTACCACGTAGTCTATTACAGAAATTATTCCCAGATGACGCCACATACAAATCACTGACAATAATCAATCATGCATTATCTTATACTCTTATGAATTTATAGAAAATTAATAACATGATTGCAGTATTCAAATTCTCTCAGGGATCATTGACATAAGTAATAAATATAGATATAAATGAAATAATTATACGATAAATACCTAATAATAATGATTACTATATCAATCGTTCGAATTCATATACCTAATATTTATTTTAGAAACGTAGGTTATAGTAATGAGGTTCACTCGTTTTATTATACGATATGAGTTAACATTTAATTTATTTGTGAGAGTGATGAGTGATATGACTACTTCAATAACTGTTTAACATTCGGTTATTTTTCACTCGAATACTCGTTGACAATAACCGAGTAATGCAGGTTATTTCAATAACCGGATAACCGGTTATTTTTCACTCGAGTGATCCCATCACTAGTTGTACTATTTAATTGTAGACCAAATTGAAAACGGTTAGTGAACATAAAAAAATGTCATTGTACTATTTAATTTGTTACAAGAAGATATGATTATTAAACTACTATTTGTTTACGAAAACAAATAAAGTTGTATGACTATTCTCTTCTGATCGATTTAACTATGAAACTAGATAGGCGCGATTTCATATACTCTTTTTGGTTGAATTTACCTATCATTTTCTTTGAGTGTAAGAACTTCTTAAGATACTTTATAGATGCTGTGAGAATATTACTAAGGAGTGCTAAATAGTTGTATAATTATTATTTTTTCGGCCTTTAAACTATAAAATGGCTTTATAAGCCTGCGCCTATTCTGGGTATATAGTGATTGTATAGGTATTGAGAGAACATTCTCAGACCTTAATTATAAAGCTTTTGTTCTTATTCAATGGCGACATAGGTGTCCTTATAGCTACTATAAAATAATTACTGATAGTTGGGAGTCCCTCCCAAACCCGGCAAATAGACAGAAACGCTAAAATGATACTCCATTGAAACCGTTTGTGAAAAGTTTTGATAACTGCCAATATATTCGACATAATATCGATTTCTAATCATTTTACTTGAGATATACCCAATAAAAATGTCATCCTTGATAATAAAATCGACGGGCCCGAGCGTTTTTCGGAAAAATTACCACACAAGCAGAAAACACTCCTGTTTCATTTTCGGTGGGCCACCCTGTATGAAAGCATTACGTTTTGTTACGAACTACTCTTTGTAATGAATAAAAATAAAAGTGTCGGAAACATCGACACATTTCGCAGTAAAACGCAATGTTATTATCGGTTTAAAATGTCTATTTGGACATTTTAAAAGCTTTTTTAGGCTAATAGAACTCTTCATGTTAGTACAATGTTATATTAAAATGGACGAGTCCTACATGTCCGTTATGTTCATTTCCGATACTTTTTCGTCGTTAATTATTTGCAACAAATATTCTCTTTGTGGTGTTCAATAAAATTCGCATGAATAATCAATTGTGAAATGTGGGAAACGTTTTTAGATTAATTTTGAAATATGCCAGGGGAGCAATTACAAATAGTGACTTTAATTTCGATCAGCTGGAAGGGAAATGTAGAAAACTTGTCGTTATTCGATGATTGCTATAAAGTTTGAGTCTGAGCTGAGACGAATATACCGGGCAAGTCTAAAATCCTCTTTCTTCCACAAAACTTCCAGTGATTTTTGTCAATATCAAGAGTGAAAAATATATATTTCGGTTGTATTTTCATATATCCCTGCTGTTTCACATCTCACCCATTCATTTACCACGTGTGTCACCATATGGTGCCATCTATGAAATGTTGGCTGAAGTGATATGACAATGACGACATTTACTATTAGCTGTTGTTGTTCAAGTGAAAGTGTCGATTTTTTTTTGTAAAAAAGTAAGTAAATACTATAAAAAGTATATTTTTGAAATTGTTAAGTCTTCTAATTGACTACACTTTTTAGAGGTTTTGATTATTTTCTATTTTTCATTAAAGCACATTATAGAAACTATTTGTTCCTGTTTTGGTAAACAGTGGAAATTAATTTTGTTCCAAATATGGAACACTGGCTGGGTAAGTTGTACAATTTGAAGGGTATTGATTCAATTATCTAATTTTAGACATTTGCTAGATGGTACCTTATAACAGCTGCATCATCCAATGACAACGAAGACTATAAATTCAGTGACAGTGATGATGACTGTAATGTAAATAATAAGGTATAGGAAAAGATAGCAAGAAGGCTAATTCATTGGTGTTAATTATATTTTACGGAAAATTTCATTCAGCGCATTTTTTTGAAAAGAATAGATATTCTATTAAAAAAAAATTAGGAGTCATTTTTTAGGATTCCTCAGGAGAAATCTTTAAAGATGAACTAGAAATATTCACAAATCGTATTCCTAAAGCTACATTTAACTGATGAGGAACAATAATATCGAAACACCTAACTGTAGCTGATTTGTCGTTTATTTTTTTAGAGCAATCACACGTTTTTTCGTTGACGGTAAATTAAACGTACAACATAATTTAGTCATTTTAAGCTCTTTAAATTCAAACACCCCTGAGCTTGAAATTAATCTCTTGTTTCAGAAAATTCTCGATATATACGACCTTGAACTGATGTATTAGGCCGTAGTAATAAATTAGAGACCCTTCCTGCCTGGTTGCATTCGGCGCAACACAAATTAAAATAGAATGTTTTATGTTTTTGCCTGCGCACCTTATTCCTTCTGTTCTGGATTTATTACGCTCGCCCGTACGCTACGATTTTCCTTATCATTACCAATAAAATATAACATGCTTGTCATTCGTTACCCATATTTTTCGTACCGGCTATTATTTATCACGCCTGGATTCATTTTTACATAGGTGGACCAAAAAAGTCAACATCATAAACTATTCCAGAGTAATCTTGCGCCCAAAAAAAGTTACAGGCAGACAAACGTACAGAGACAGACAGTTATTTTTTTGCTCAAACTCAAAATCTCAACGTTTCGTGACATTCTACGCCTATTTGAGAAGAAAAAATCAAAATATTTTTTTTATGATTGCTATACTTCCACAATGTGAAGGTAATTCAAAAACTAGATAATTTTTTATCACACACTCACAAGTTTCTCTTAAGTAATACCTTAAGGCATGTACATTCACGTAGCGCGATAGATATGACAACATAGCTGCCGTAAATTCCTCCGTCGAGCGGAGCATTCCAGCCTGTTATTTCATTTTAGCCAGCTGGCACGCGCGATGTTGTAATTTTACTCCCTATGCCTAGCGTTCGGCTACACGCACGGTATAAAAATCTCGTGTCACAGTGTTTGTTATCGAACTCCTCTGAAACGGCTTGACCGATTTTTATGAAATTTTTTGCGTATATTTGGTAGGTCTGAGAATAGGTCGTAGGCTATTTTTTATACCCCTGGGTGATAAGGGTAGCCCCATTCAGAAATTTCCTTTTTATTTTTTGGACAAAAATTTATAATTTATATGGCAAAACAACGTTTGCTGGGTCAACTAGTCTAATATATAAAAATCTCGTGTCACAGTGTTTGTTATCGAACTCCTCCGAAACGGCTTGACCGATTTTTATGGAATTTTTGGTGTATATTTGGTAGGTCTGAGAATAGGCCGTAGGCTATTTTTTATACCCCTGGGTGATAAGGGTGGCCCTAAATTTTCTTTTTATTTTTTGGACAAAAATTTATAATTTATATGGCAAAATAACGCTTGCTGGGTCAGCTAGTAATGTATAATATAAGATCAAAATAAGTAATATCCCCAAAATATTAAAAATGTTATACTTATCTCTCATTATTTTAAATATAGATCTAATTTTATAATTTTTCTCCAGCGAAGGAAAATAAAATGTTTTATGTTGTTGTTGTTTTACATTGTTAACTTATTTTTCATATTAGAAACATAAGTGCAATTTTTTTAGAATGTGATTGAAACATAAACTAAATTATTAATTATTTTGTACAAATAAACAATACTAAAATAAATTCTTCCCATATGAAGAGTCATTATGTTATAGATAAGTTTTCTATATACTTAGAATCGCTACTGTATAGTGTTTGATATATTTTTTTAGTATGTCCTCTTCAGTTTGAATATATTCAGTATAGAGAATATTTTGCATACTGCAGAACAATACTCGAGTCCCGGACATACAGAAGTTAGTAATAATAACAATGTGCTTATATTTTTTAAAAAATTTTGAATTGCATAATATAAAGCCCAGATAATGTACCTGACATGATTAAATAATTTTAGCATCGAATAGAACACCCAGATCATCAATTTTTTCTTCATAATCTGCCTAAATATACATTATTCTTTTAGATATTGAAATTGTATGACTTGTTTATTACGTATATAGGTCAGAATCTTACATTTTTATATATTAGAATAGAATAGAATAGAATATTTATTTATTTATATAGGTTAACAAAAGATACAATGATTAATTTTAATATAAAGGTATAGGCATAGGTATAAATAAATAAATGAGTGATTGCTTAGACTCGTTAGAGTCTGTGAGCAATGGGTAGTTTGATAAGAGTGTGCGTACATATGCGAAATACCCAACTAAGTTCTATTTATTTTGCGAAGGGTCCTAAGAACCTAAATGCAAAGGCAATAGACCCGTGTTGGGTATTACCAATATAGGTTTTCATAGATTTTATAAAACATGTATTTTCATTTAATTGTAAAAGAATTTACTGTGAGTGAATTTTCAGGTATTAATATTAAGGAAAATATTAAAATGAAAATATTAGAAGTTAACTTAAAAACGAAAATTTATAAAAAGTAAAAAAACATAAATTTGAGGAATTAGAAAATTTAAAGACTAAAAGAAAGCTTAAATTAAATTCTACTACACAGTTTTTAATTCACCACTCGAATATTTTGTTAATTTCAGTTTGCATTAATGTATAATCCATAGGAATATCAACAAATAGTACCATTTCAGTTTTATTTATTAACTCATCGATATCATTTATAAATAACAAAAGGAAAATAGGCCCCAGATGTGAACCTTGAGGGAAACCAGTTGATATCATCGTACTTGGAGCACAGGAGGTTGAGCTCATTCACCTGCTCGACTGTCTTCAAACAGCAAGCTCTGAGTACGGGTTAAGTATAAATTACAACAAACTGAAAATTGCGATTGTATATATTTTATATTATTTTTCAAACTTATTGAAAATTAACAGTATGCATAAACTTTTCTAGTGTGTAATATATGTATTACATCTATCTACATATAAGTAACAGTATTTTAGGTCGAAACACGTTTGCTCCTTTGTCATCGAATTTAATGCATGGAGAAATAGCACCTATATTCCCGACGGGTTTGCAAATAAAGCCATGCACCGTAAAAGTTATGTGTTTGTTTACTAAAATATTCACGAAGGAAAAGTAATGTACGACATTGCCATTCTTGCTGGTAAATTCGGTGGCAGAATGCGATATAAGATCGCTGCTGATGGTTTCTTGTGTTGTTTCTTTTGTTTACGTGCCGACTGGTTTAAGCGGCAAAATATATGGTCTCGATGGACCTATTTAGATCGAGATGATATGAGAATAACCAGCCTAAGTAAATAACCGTCGTCTAACTAAACTAATGTATTATATCGAAATCGGACTCTATGTGATTCGAATACGGGGAAAATATTAATTTAAGATATTGCTTGATAGTGCAGTACCTAGAAGTAAAAAAAATATACAAAATATACAAACATAAATATAAAAAAATTCAATTCATCAGTTTCTAAGCTATATTTTTGATATCCACAATTTTTTCGCTAAAACTAGTATTTATTATTCTTATTCTTTGCACATATCTACAGTGTGTCCCAGGATAGATGTAACAAGAGGTGTAATGGACCAAAAATTTTGGAATGGTATTTGGGGATTGAGTCCTGCTTGTTGTAAAACTAAAGTATACCAAAAATGGCTTGATTTGCTGTCCTACAGGGTGTTTTATAAGCAAAGTTGTAAAAATCACCACTAATAAAGTGAAGAGTAAAATATGAAAAAATTCCACTAAGAAAAGTTATTTAGAATGCAATTTTATACCTCTATACCAAATTTCAGGAATATGAAATTATTTTTTTTAAACTTCCCATTTTTTCAATAAATTAGTATTTTATTTTGAACCATCCAATTAAAACTGCATAGAAATTATTTTTTGTGAATTAATATTTAAAGTTATGTAGAAGCTAAAAGTAGGCTATGAGAAAAGCAGTGGATACACATTTATCATTTATTATTGGCATATCTGTCAAACGTAGTCAATATTATCCTTAATTTCTGTTTCAAATTAACGAACCAAGCATAAAAAATTAAGTAAAAATGGTACTCACAGTACGTGAAAAAATTTATATTGTGCAATGCTACGGAATTGGCGGTGAAAACTCGCTAAGAGAAGTGGTAAGCCAATTTAATTTGAAATTTCCAAACACTGCTTTGTCACGTACTCAGGCTATGAGAATAATTAAAAAGTTTCTGGCTACTGGTAGTGTTCTTAACATGAAAAGAAAAATAAAAGAATATGATGAAGACAATGTTGGGGCTATTATAGCTCATTCCTCTGTTATAGAAAATCCTAGGATGCCACTAAAAGAGAGATCAGCTCTTATTAATATTAGCAAGTCTGAACTCCAAAGAATTCACAAGGCAAAGAAAATTAGGGCATATAAAGCAAATTATAAACATACGCTTGAAGAGGAAGATGACGGCCGTAGGTTGGATTTTTGTTTGACCATTGGAGAAAAAATCATGGAAGAGAGATTTTTTCACCATTTCATAATTTTCTCAGATGAATCCACATTCACAGCCAATGGTGTTGTTTCATCTCAGAATTGTCGGTTTTGGGCTTCTGAAAATCCAAATTTTAGAATTCATTGTAGAAGACAATATTATAAAAAAGTGAATGTGTGGTGTGCCGTTTCTTATCACGTTGGAGTTATTGAATCTTATTTCATCAAGGGGAGGTTAAACCAGCACACTTATTTACAGCTTCTTGAAAGATTTTCTGAAGAACATTTAAATATTTATGCCTTTAGTTCATCTTCAACATGATAGTTGCCTTGCCCACTCCACAGAAATGGTTAAGCGGTGGTTGAATTTAAATTTTGGAGAAAATTGGATTACCAGGAATGGACCGATCAAGCGGCCGGCGAATCAATATTGGATTTCTTTTTATGGGGTCGGTCGCCTCAAGCAGTTGGTTTACGCTGAACCACTTCCTAACGATGTAGCAGTATTGAAGCAGAGAATTACAAATGCCGTAAACTCCATACCGTTAGATCATATTCGGAACAGTTTTAAGGACTTCAGGCGAAGGATCGAAATGTGTGTGGATGTGGGTGGTAGCTACATCGAATAATAAAAAAATTGTAAACATTGTTTTGTATTGGTCAATAATTAATTTGTTTGTGAATCTGGTATGTTTTTGACATTTATTACTTGTTATAATTTTTAAACCTCATTAATCTTCTGTTAGTAATTGTTTCTTGTTTTACAATTAGTTCGATTAACATTATACCTTCTTACATCTCGTATATTCAATTTTTTATTTACCAATAGCCTACTTTTTGAGATGATTAACATTTGCTCCTACACAACTTTAAATATGAATTCAACTCTTAATTCGCAAAAAATGGGAAGTTTCAAAAAAATAATTTTATATTCCTGAAATTTGGTATAAAGGTATAAAATTGCATTCTAAATAACTTTTCTTAGTGGAATTTTTTCATATTTTGAAAAATAAAGGTACTTTATTAGTGGTGATTTTTACAACTTTGCTTATAAAACACCCTGTAGAACACCAAATCAAGTCATTTTTGGTATAATTTAGTTTTACAACAAGCAGGAGTCAATCCCCGAATACCATTCCAAAATTTTTGGTCCATTACACCTCTTGTTACATTTATCCTGGGGCACACTGTATATGCAAAGAAATAAAAATTTTACGTTTTTTCGAAAATTCTTTATATTGCAATTTTTTTCTAAAGCAAGTGCTGTAAACGGATGAAAAAATTTGACGATGCGATATGTTAACGAAAAACAGTATTGCAGTGCAGAGTTTCCTGACAGGTGAATTGATAGATAGCGCAAGAGAGTGGCCAGTCTACTCTCCTGACATGACCCCACTAGATTACTTCTTATGGGCATACTAAGCCGAAAGTTTACGTTGATAGACCGGGCAATATTAAAGATTTAAAAATAAGACAAAGCAAGAAGTTGAATAAGTAAGTCCTTGGGTCATGTTTGTTTTGTTAACATTAAGGGAAAGCAATCAATCTTTGACCTTACTTACATCACAACACTTTTATCTCCAAAAAGGCATTATCATCTTTGCTTTGCCACACTAGTATCGTCACCAACGAATAAGATGAACTTTCTTTTAATATCAATTGAAGACCTAAGTGGATAAAGGTGTTATGTCACACTTTTAAAGTTTTGAGTAAATTAAATAAAACGGTTTTGAGTTGGAACTTATTTATTTTGTCTTCGATTCAAATAAATAATACCTCATAAAATAGATAATTTTGGGTTATGTTCTTTTGTTTACACTAATATTAAAGAACAATATCAAGCTGTTATGAAACTAGATTTTTCTGTCCAAAACTGTGTACATCCACTAAGATTACTGGTATTACTGTATGACATGGCGCCTTTATAATTAAAAAGTTTCTATAAAATATTACAAATTTAGAATTCACCGTTTATTGGGTGTTAAATCTATATCAGAGGTGTTCAAAAATTGCATAAAGTAATTTTTTTTAAAAATGCGACATAACACCTTTATCCACTTAGGTCTTCAATTACAGTTAGGTCGTTAATAATAACAAAAATAAAATTAGTTCAAGAACAGAACCTTGAGGCGCCCAATGCCTTATATTTAATTTGTTGGGATAAGTTTCATTCATAACTACTTGGGTACGGTTTAACAAATAAAACCGAAACCAGTTTCAAAACTCACCACAATATTCTAGGTTTTATATTTCATGCTGGACCCAATCAAAGACTTTTGACAAGTCACAGAATATTGCTGCAGCTGCTCCACTATTAATTACAGTGTAAACCATCTTTAAAAACAAAAATATATTCATCGTTAATATTTTTATTTTTTTGGAAACTAAATTGATGATTACTTAATAATATACAAAGGAACAAAAATTTAACAAGCCTTTTATTTTGACGTGATGATGGCAGACGTGCAATACAGCAGACGGAGGCAAAATTGTTTTCACAACAAATAGAATAAGGAGAAATCCCACCCTAATGTGTACCCAGTAGTTAAATCACGTTCCTGGACTCCCCTGCTTCCTGGATTCTTTACCAATTCGGTTTTGAAATACAAACACCGCATGCAATAACAATCTCTCCAGCTCATATTATTATACTCCTGCACCTTGTTTTGACAAGCCCAGAGCGCAATGTTGAGTTATGATAAACCCCGTATCTACTCCACTAAACCTCGAAAAATATCGTTTATTAATTCATAGTGTCGTTTTTTGTTGCGGCTTGTTGTGTTTGGCATCACTTTGCTGTCGTAAAAATGTGTTGATGGTTAGGCTGCGGGCTAGATTGTTAACGTTCCGCAAATGCTGTGTGTGGTTTCAGTGAGGCAACTCAATGTAAATTTACTAGCGCCTGAAGTGATGAATTGTTGATAGACATAATGGAAATACGAGTCTGCTATACACTTAAAACCACTTTGAAGTCGACGTAATAGATTGACTACTAACATTTACTATTTCCATCTTAATGTAAAACCGTTAAGTAAGTCACAGTACATTATTTTTGTAGTTTCGACAAGACGTGCTGCTTGCTCTTATGATCTTCGTAACGTGAAAAAGCACAAGCAATTTGTATTATACAGGAAAGGATGTCAAGTGATCCAATCTACTTGGAGAAAATGGCTTGCTGACGAGCAGTCAATATTTAAATTTAATTTTTCTGAATACTAGCTAGTAATATCTAGTGGAATAAAATCGATCACCTTTCTGGTAGTTTTTTTACTTAGGTATTACAAGACCTATTGGGTACTTGGGGGCCCGAGAAAGATTTTGGCAAACATTTTTTTCTCTCTTTCGAGGGGCTCGCCCGCCAGAGATTTTGGCAAAATTGTTTTTTTCAAATTTCTCCCCCCCGCTCATCAATTATTAAGCGCGGGGGGCCGTAACGAGGGCCCACTAGAGATTTTGACAAAACAAAATTTCCCGCTCATCAATTATTAGACGTGGGGGCCCGCCAGTGAATTTGATACCGGGGCCCATGATTTGATGTGGAGGGCCTGGCCTGCTTGTAGGACATAATTTTGGCTATCAGAAATAGACTTTGACACTTTTTTTTTTGAGTAAGCCGAATCTTCCTTCCGCTGAATTAATATATTACCCCATTTGCCAATTCAGTATGAATGTAAACTTTCAAACTTCCACTTGTTATGTAATTATTTAAGTTAAATTTAATGTGGACAAGGCACTGAAGTATATAATCACAGGGTTGGGTGAGTATCTTAAGGTTTTTATAACATCCCTATATAGTAACCCAGCAGTGATTCTGATTGTTCCTTGTCCCATTTTTGGACCTCCTCCGTTATGTGTCCCTTAGATAGTCACAAAACGGTTCGGGTCCAACAAATAAGGCTTCAGTCCTTTTTCTTACAAGGCTGTCAACTGCTTTCTATTCCCTCATGCCCTGGCACCTAGATCAAGGCAACCTTGTTGTTTTTTTGCCAGTTGTTTCGGGAATTGTGTGTATTCCCAGGTAATTTTAGATTCGAAGGTATAGGACCTGAGAGCCTTTACTGCTGCCTGACTATCTGAAAGCATATAGATCTGTTCCTTTTGAGTGCCTCTACTAAGGCATTCCTGGGCACACAGATCTATAGTATAGATTTCTGCGTGGGAGATGATTGGAGTGTTGCTAAGGGCTTTAAATAGCCTGCGTTTAGGCCCCGATAGCCCACACCTACCCGTTCATCCAACTTGGCTCCATCTGTGTTCCAGATGAGTGACTCTTTCTCCAACCGCAGTATTTCGACCCTGCTCACGGGACGGCTCTCATCAAACGGGCAGTCAAAGTCATGCTTAATTGGCACTGAGGGGGAAATAAGTCCAGCATTGCCTCCATAGCTGCTGTGGGACAGGAGCACATTGCTCCTGTAAAGAAAATCCATCATAGTCGAGTATCGATAAGTACAAGTCTTCAAGGTAATATTTACGTCTGTGGTTTAAGTTTACATTATTTGAACCAACATTTACGTCTCTGGTTTTAGTTTACACGAATTATTCAAGCTCTATATCAGAATCAAAAGAACCGCGGCTGTCGCTAGGTTGCTTCTCGTTTGGTGGAAATGCGTCCAGGAATCGACTTGCTTTATATGTCATTTTTGCCGACACTAACAAACCCGTGGATGATCTTGCTGCATGCAAGATTTTGCCCCCCCCCCCCCCTTTCTCGCTCATCAAAAAATGGTTTTGCGCGCGTCCCGCTCATAAAAAAAATAACCTATATCCTAATTTTTATTTTTATTTCCCTCCTTTTTTTAAACGGACGAGATTTTACCTTGAGCCAAAACAAATTTTGTTCCTGTTTTCTTTTCCCAATAATTACCAAGCGGAAGGGAGTCATCTTTTCTCTATTAACGAAGATAACAGAAGAAAAATAGACGCTTCGTAAATTTCGCTGCCAAGGGTCGGCGCGGTCCTGACTAAACTCTTGTGTACACCGAGACACTACATATCGAGAAAATGATTTGGTGTTCAATTAAGATCCCTTCATTAAACTTCCGAGGGCGACGAGGTGATAATTTCCCTCCCAGTCCTTGGGCCATGTTCGGGGCCATATTAAACTTAAATTATCCCGTACAGTTCGTAAAATAATTTCTAATTAAAGTTTCCTAATGTCGTAACTTTAGTTCAGTTTTATAACATGTTAAACATCATACGTTAAACTCATACCAAGGGCATTGTTGTTGGAACGTCAAAGTTGAAATTACTGAGTTACTAGTTAGTTTAATTAACTTTGTATTAATGACTAACCTAATTCGGAGTTTCTTAACACGTTTTCGGGAGATGTGAGATATTTTGATAGTGGTATATGTAGATTTATATTTGGCCGTTCTTCAGATTTAAACAAAAGACCTGGACAGATCGAAATTCAAAATTACTTGATAATTCGTGACCTACAGGGCGTCTGTTATAAGAAAGCTACTTCATAGTATCTCCCTTAATATGTTTAATAGACCATTTTCTTGTCTTTATTTTCTTTTATCTTTGCAATTAGACAGAAAATTTCACACCTCTACTTTTTAACCAATAAGATACCTTAATTTTGACTAGTTACCATGGCAATTAAAAAAATTTCCAGAAATTTTTTCGAGGCGCCACGATATTTAAGTGAAAATTTTTTGACAGTTGAAAAGGTAAACATATGATCTACAACCATTAAATAATGTAGATATACCTGTGAATAATGCAAAATTTCTGAATTAACATTATTATTTATTATTCGCTATAAAGTTTCATTAAACAGAAAACACAAATTTGTTAAATTATTACGCATTAACAATTTATAATTCAAAAAACGTAGGATGTACAAACATAGTAAGATTTAAATGTTGCTTGAATTCTAACCCATCCTCTCTTCTTAATGGTGAATAGGAAGGTGACGAATTAATTAGATATCTGTGTTTTAAGACATATATGTAATATTTTGAAACAATTTTGTTCAAATCTCTTTTACGCAAAAGGCCATATTTACTTGACATCTGCAGCAGACTTTCTTGGATTTTCGTAAACAAACCATTCGACTCTAACGCTTCCTGATCGCAATCTTCCATTAAATTCGTTAAATATATTAATCTTGGATGACATATTTGCGCTTGACTCAACTCTGCAGTATTTACATAAATTGTACTTTTCAAAGCATTCCATTTTTCTCAAATTGTTTAACGCAAATGCTTACAAGAAATGTTTTACATAAAAATATCTTTGTTTGCTGGTTTACTACACAGTAACTTAATGTAATTTACCAATATAAACCTCATCTGTCAAAAGCATGGCCGCCTATATCACGGCCACCTACTGCAACAAACCATGTTAATATTATATTTTTTAAATTAGAAGTGTTATGGATTACTTTAACAAAAAATACATTTCTACCACCTTTAGTAACTTAAAATTATGAAAGGGCGATAGACTGAACTAATACCCATCTGAGTTTTAGCATTTGGTGTACCTAAAGTTGGTAATTTTTTTTTTATTTAACGAAATATGGTGGATGTACCTATATGATTTTTTTAGAATTTATTTCATGTTGAACTAATATCTTCATTGGCAAATCTCTAATAATATCGACTAATAGCGTAGCCTACGTAAATGATTTTATCAGGCCTCCGCATTGCACTCGAGTCCGCGTGTGACGTCACGAAAGGAGTCCTACGACTTTACAAAGTTACTGCGGCTACGGGTGGATTTAGCGCTCTTTTGCAAGATTAATATTTTATTTCTTCGTATAATTTGTTTAGTATTAAGTTGAGTATGGATTAGTGCCAACTAATTGGATTTCAATTTGTACTGGAGTCGAATGAAAAGGGAATTACTTAAATATTTAATGTGCCTAACACAGTAATAATTCACAAAATAGATCGTGAGAAATACTAGAAATAAATGATTCAGCCTCCTAATACTGAAATTAGATATTGATTTATTACTGTATCTTTATACTGTGAACATTATGAAAACGCCCTTAATTAATGAATGTCAATTAAAAGAATGTCCCGTCGATGGCGTCGATGTTGTGTGCCAGTGCAAATCAAATTACAATAGACAACGACATACTACTGTTTCGTTTTCCGTCGGACAAGAACCTGGCAAAAAATGGTCTCACAGCATTCACCGAAAACATTTTATCTCGAATAAAAATTCAGTAATCTGCGTTAATCACAAGTCTTGTAACGACAAAAAAATTAAAAAAAAAAAATTATTGTTCATTTAGATTTAGAATGTCATGAAACGTCGAGATTTTAAGTTTGAGCAAAAAAATTCTGTGTGTCTGTCACTTTTTTTGTGCGCACAATTACTCTGCAATCGTTTAAGATATTGACTGAAAATTTGGTACACGTATGTATTTTAACGAGATCTGGAACTAGATTATATTTTCATCTTATTCCGTTGAAGGGTAAATTTGAGTAAATGGGGGTAAAGAGGTAAATCAAGCAGGTAAGAGTCCAAAAAAATTGATATTTAGTATATATAAGAGAAGCTAATGTCTCAAAAAAAATTTGCCATTAGCCACACCCCCTCCTTACTACCCCCACCCCATTATAAAAGGAGGTGAAAAGAAATTGTTATTTAATGTGTGTACAAGAACCAAAGACCTCAAAATATTTTTTTACTTCATCCATCCCCAATACCACCCCCCTTCACTACCCCCACCCCACTACCGATGTGGGATATCGTTTTATGGGTTTTTGGAGGTAGATGATTTCAAATATTAATTAAAGTTCCATAAACAATTATTTCCACGTACAAAATTTTTTCGTTGTGAGAGACTTGATATACTTTTCTAATATATTGTTGAACAATTATTCTAAAGTGAAAAATAATCGTATCAGTGAGGAAAAAAATGAGGTGTAATAAGAAAAAAAATGACTAGCAATGAAGAGTTTAAAATAAAGTCTGATAAAGAAGCCGCTGCCCAAGGAATCATTACTTCCACATTTAAATTTTTTGTCCAAGTCACTCACAACGAAAAAACATTGTATGTGGAAATAATTGTTTATGGAACTTTAATAATATAATATTTGAAATCATCTACCCCAAAAACCCATAGAACGATAACCCACATCGGTAGAGGGGTGGGGATGGTGATAGGGGGTGGTAGTGGGGGTGGATGAAGTAAAAAAATATTTTGAGGTTTCTGGTCCTTGTACACACACTAAATCACAATTTATTTTCATCCCCTTTAATAATGAGGTGAGGGTGGTAATGGGGTGGCTATTGCCAAAAATTTTTTTGAAACCTTAGCTTCTCTTGTATATCCTAAATACCAATTTTATGGACTCTTACCTGCTTGATTTATCCCAAATTTACCCCAATTTACCCCTTAACCCTTTGACGGAACAAGATGAAAATATAATCTAGTACCAGATTTCGTTAAAGTACATATTATGTGTACCAAATTTCAAGTCAATATCTTAAATGGTTCCAGAGTAAACTTGCGCAAAAAAAAAAGTTACAGACCGACAGACAGAAATTTTTTTTCGCTCAAACTTAGAATCTCGACGTTTCATGATATTCTAAGCCTATTTGAACAATAAAAATTTTTTTAAATTTTTTTGTCGTTACTATACTTCCACTGGATGCGGAAGTAAAAGAAAAGTTGAAAAGTTGCAATCTCTGTGATAGGAATTAAATTTAAAATAAATATGTTGTACATACTCGTGTATGTACCGATCTTTTAATATTTATTACAATAACTGTTGTAACTTATTATTAGAGAGGCATTTTAAATTTTTGTTATCCACAATTTATTGCTATTAGAGATTAAAGAAATAATTATTTTTTGTTTTGTTTTCAACTATTATTAGAAGTGTTTATTTTATTCTGAATCAATAAGCTATCAAGTGTGTATTTTAGTTTTATAGATATATTTTATTTAATAGTACAATAATACTGATTCTTAATCATTTACATACTATTTATTTATTTTTAGAAAACTATTTATGTGTTTATAATATATTTTATTATTAATTATATAAAGTAAATCATTTTTAAGCATTCTTTGTTGTATTAGTTCATATAATTTTATTAGAAATATTCAAGAAAGCGTTAAGGGTTTCAGTATGCACCGGAATGCTAGGACTCCGACGGCCGCCATTGAAATCCAATGCGTAGGCCTGATAAATCATTTACGTAGGCCACGCTAATAGGCAAAATAATAACGAAATAAATTTAATTATTATAGGTTTTATTAATATTAAAAACACAATTATTATAAATGTTTGTGGGCTGGCTTGAATTGGTGAGTTGAATCTGGGTACTTTCTGTTTTATTTTGCATTGTGCTCTAATCATGATTAAACTTGCTAGTACTTGATGAAATTCTCCTCATGAATTCAATCATCTGATGATGATATTCAACGTCCAATTGTAAGTAAGGTTTGATTGACTGACTATTACTGTGTCCAGTAATTTTAATGAGCTGTTGTTCACCAACTCCTTCCGAAACAGCTGTTGCTCTTGCAGAATGATTAGTTATTTTTATTTTTTTAGTGTCAATTCCTATATCAGAGGCTGCTGATTTAAACCATGAAGATACAATGTTCTTACCAACTGGGCTATTCTTGTACCATTCTTTCGAATTGGGTTGACTCCAGTATGGGTTTGGTGTTAAGAATAATCTGTCGGTCTGAATAAGATTTCCCCTTTTTTCCATCAACTTCTTAAACAAACGAACCGGACACATTTGTGGATTATCGAAATTTGTAATCAACCATTTACTATCCGACAGTTTTTTAGAACCACCTTGTGTGGTTTTGGAGAATATTGGATTATATTCTATCCGACCTTTTGTGTTTCCGAAATTATCAGTTTCTTCTTTGAAGTATTGGATACACGCAGAATATCCTTCCCCTCCTCTCCATGCCAGCTCATATGAAACTATGTGAAAAAATTTACGCTGCAATCCATCTGGAGTATTTTCATCCCACATTACAATAATTTTTTTTGTATTCGTCGCTGGTTAAGGCTGAAGCACTCACTTTTCTTTTTAATGGGTCTCTCTGTAATTTTTTGCGCTTAGCATCGCGTGCAGCTCTGGCGGTCGCAAATTCCACATCAGAAAACGGATTAAATTACTTCCACATCCAGTGGAAGTATAGTAACGACAAAAAAATTTTTAAAAATTTTTATTGTTCAAATAGGCTTAGAATGTCATGAAACGTCGAGATTTCAAGTTTGAGCGAAAAAAAATTTTCTGTCTGTCGGTCTGTAACTTTTTTTGTGCGCACGTGTACTCTGGAACCGTTTGAGATATTGACTTGAAATTTGGTACGCGTATGTACTTTAACGAGATCTAGAACTAGATTATATTTTCATCTTGTTCCGTCGAAAGGTTGGGGGGTAAATTGGGGTAAATTTGGAGTAAATAGGTAAATCAAGCAGGTAAGAGTTCATAAAATTGTTATTTAGTATAGACAAGAGAAGCTAAGGTCTCAAAAAAAAATTTGGCATTAGCCACCCCCATTACCACCCCCACCCCATTATTAAAGGGGATGAAAAAAATATGTGATTTAGTGTGTGTACAAGAACCAGAAACCTCAAAATATTTTTTTACTTTATAAGTGATAATTTTTACAACTGGTTATTTTTTATTTATTTGTTTTCATCATGATTAGAGGATATTATTTAGGTATTAAGCAAAGCACAACTTACACACTTTTTTTATTTATTACGAAATTACCTACTTTCTGTATATTGTTGCCCTAATCTGGGCACGCTAATATACTAGTTAGGTAAATAATTTAAAACACTCATTATTGAAGAACCAATGAAAACAACTACTCTTCTGGTTAATACTGACGAAATTTTGAATTACGTGATGGGATTCCTAGCATTTTAAAGCAAAAAAATATATTGAAAATAATTAAATCATTTATTTAAATTCAGTTATTCACACTATTTTATTTAATATGAAATTATCTACTTTCTGTATAATGACTTGTTTAAAATATTTACCTAACTAGTATATTAGCGTGCCCAGATTAGAGCAACAATATACAGAAAGTAGGTAATGTCATAATAAATAAAAAAGTGTGTAAGTTGTGATTTTGTGAAATTTAATTTTAGACTCCCTAGATATACAAGAAATAATTATTTGTTCTATGCTGATAATTCTTATTCAAATTACAGCCGTCATTGTCTTGCAAAAGTCTCATCAGCTTTTATAGTGGATTATGTGAGCCGGACGAAAACCCGACTATTGTCTGATGCAGCCAGATTAGTTCTTTCCGCCGTTTTCGAGGATGCTGAACACCGTGATCGTGGCAGAATTTCTCGTTGAGATCCCACGCCCGCAAACGGCCAAAACCCACCCCCAAACGGGGTCCAACGCGTATTATAATTGTTTGAGAGACTCTTACTTGGTGATCCCCCGTTTTCGAGGGTGCTGAACACCGTGATGGTAGCAGAATATTTCGTTGGGGGTTACTCACCCACGCAAACGGCCAATGACCACCCCCAAACGTGGTCAAACGCGTATTATAATTGTTTGGTGATCCCCCGTTTTCGAGGATGCTGAATGGCAATGGTGGAATTCCTCCCCGTGAATGGCCAATAACAACCCTCCAAAGAGGCGAGAGTGCGTTTTCAGCATACCCCCGGGCAATGCTACACAGGAAAAAAACATTAAGATGTCACCTCGATCTCGTCAACAAAGTAGTCATCTTAATTTACTATAGAGCTGAAAAAAGATAAATGTATATTTTTTGTACATATTTTTTGGGAAAAATGGGGTTATATAATAATTGAAACATCTGATTTATTAAATTATAATATATTATATAAAATATTTTTATTGAAGGGGTATTTTTTTGTCACTGAGGCGGTGAACGGGTGTCAAGCACTCGATTCGTGGTCCTCTCCGTGTTCGGCATGCTCGAAAATGGGAACAAAAAACTTTTTTGTCGAGTGTTATCATGAGGTTATTGACCGTTGTGGAGGTGAGCGGGTGTCAGGCACGCGTCCCGGTGTCCTCCCCGGTGTCCTCCTCGAAAACGGGGGATCAATAAGTTAGATTCCGTGAAACATTATCAATACGCGTTTGACCCCGTTTGGGGATGGTTTTTGGCCGTTTGCGGGGGTGGGTTACCCCAACGAGAAATTCTGCCACTACCACGGTGTTCAGCATCCTCGAAAACGGGGAGGAGAACTACTTTAGTTGCATCAGGCAACAGTCGGGTTTATTTCCGACTCACACAATCTTCAAATATAGATGTCAACTTTTGTTCATATACAAAATTTTTAAATTGTATCTCTGTTAGTCATAATGTAACAAAAACGACCTGTGAAGGATTATTCTGGCAAATTAACGATACTGCACATGTATAGACGATGTATGATGTATGACAGGTCTATACACATGTATAGACCTGTCTTTTACTTGAACTGAAAAACATTTGTTGACAAAAATACCTTTAGGTTTCATTATTTTCAAACCTTTCCATACTAATTTTACATTTGTATATGAAAAATTTATAAAGGCACTTTTCCCGTAGCAGCATGTTATCATCCTTCACAGTCATTTTCGCCAAATTATGTAGATAGTGTTTGCACTTCGAGTTCAGAGCAAACCGTGCACCTTCCTGCTTATTTACATCGGTTCACGACTGTGTCCGACAACCATGATCGAATATCGGTGGATTTAATTCAGATATTCGCAAGGGAAATTAAATATATATAGACGAAAATGAAAACGATCACATAAGAGTCTAATACTTTAAATTCTTTAAATATTTAATCTATTTTATAGATTGCGAGTACGAAAAATGTAAATTGAAATTTTTATTCGTCATGAGTAGGAATTTGTATGTTTATAGTTTGGAATTAATCTTTTGTTTTTTTTATCCGTTTGTATTTACTTTATGATAATGAAAAGGAACATTTGTTCAACTCAAGCTAATTTTGTTTCTGTATCAATTCTCACGTATACGGTGTCCCAAAATAAAATAATGCTTTTACATGGTCAAGCAGAAGGGCCCAATCAGTTAGCCAACAGGACATGTTAGCGAAAAAAATGTATACAGTCAATAGTTTGGGTCTTCATGTGAAGGAAAAGATACGCTGTGCACCACACTTACCACAAAATAACCCGTCATGTTTTTCAGCCTCTTTCAGGGGGAGAGAATTATTAAAACAGAATCTCTTGAGGAAAAAATGTGGGCAGCTGAAAATCCAGGCCGCCAAAATTATATCTTTCATGTATAATGTTTTAGGTCAATCGAAATATGTCTTTCTAGATCTAGCGAGGGCACTCGATACGGTCTCACATAAACAATTATTATGGAAATTAGAGTTCATAGGTTTCAGAGGTGTTGTACTAGATTTATTTAGAAATTGCTTAGGTCATAGAAAACACTATGTTAAAATTGATGATAGATTAAGCAGCTACGGAATTGTTACATATGGCGTACCTCAGGGAACAGTGCTTGGACCCGTCCTCTTTATAATATATATGAATGATATACTTACATAAAATTCTGCAGGCCAAATTATATCAATTGCAGACGACAGACGACACATTATAATACTTTAAAAATTCAAGACGAAAATAAACTTCTAGAAATCACATCATCTGAAAAAGTAAAATATTTGGGAATATATATTGACCAGCACTATAGATGGCAGACCCGCATCCTAGCCGTGGTACAAAAATTACAATTATAAATTTTATCAGCTCAAACCAGTGTAAACTTAAAAGAACTAAGGACACTTGGTGTGGCCTTAGTAGAGTCAGCTTTAAGATGTGGGATAACTGCTTGGGGTGGAGGGAGGATCACTTATCTGAAGCCATTAGAGAGCATACAGAAATGTGTAATTAAAATAATATATGATAAGCACATGCGTTTCCCGTCAGAAACTTTGTTTCAAAGTTCTAATCTTCTTAATATTAGACAATGGGCAAGTATACAATTTTTTTTTTAATTTTAATAACATCTACACATAGAAAGAGTTGAGCTGTATTTTTTATTTTATTTTTTTAATAATGCCATAGTAAAAAAATCATGAAGTTTAAACTGTGTTTAAACGGTTAGATATTGCCGCCATTATATTGGCTATGACGTAGTAGCGTAATCAGCAGATTCTAATTTGTGCTTGAACAGAGAAACGAGTGCTACGTTGCCATATTTCGATAAATGATGTAAGATATGCTTTACTGTTGTACGAAATCATCTGTAATATTACAATTCTGTATTAGCAAGTTATCAATCAGCTTTTTTTTTTTGGCGAGGGGGGGAACCCACACGGGCTGCCTATCCCAACTAGGAATAGGTCTGAGTGTCAGGCTCCAACTGACTAAAACCCCTCCTTTTAGGGCAGGTGTTACTGTGAAAAGTGAGACACACTGTATATAAGTACACAAATAAACAAAAATATAATATAAGACTAAAATCATAGTAGGTGAGAAGTAAGCTTATCTAAAAATTGTATCGTAAACACTTCCAAATTGTTGTGTATGAATGACTGGGTAGTGCATTCAAGTTTTTATCTAAAAACTGCTGCCCAAGGAATCACTACTTCCACATCCAGATTTTCTATCCAAGTCACTCACAACAAAAAAATTTTGTATGTGGAAATAATTGTCTATGGAACTTTAATAATATTATATTTGAAATCCTCTACCCCAAAAATCCATAAAGCGATACCCCACATTGGTAGTGGGGGTGGATGAAGTAAAAAAATATTTTGAGGTTTCTGGTTCTTGTACATACACAAAATCACATTTTTTTTCATCCCCTTTAATAATGAGGTGGGGGTAGTAATCGGGGTGGCTAATGCCAAAAATGTTTTTGAGACCTTAGCTTCTCTTGTATATACTAAATACCAATTTTATGGACTCTTACCTGCTTGATTTACCTATTTACCCCAAATTTACCCCAATTTACCCCCCAACCCTTCGACGGAACAAGATGAAAATATAATCTAGTTCCAGATCCCGTGAAAGTACATACGTGTACCAAATATCAAGTCAATATCTTTAACGGTTCCAGAGTAAACGTGTGCACAAAAAAGTTACAGACAGACCGACAGACAGATTTTTTTCGCTCAAATTTAAAATCTCGACGACATGACATTCTAAGCCTATTTGAATAATACAAATTTTTTTGTCGTTGCTATACTTCCACTGGATGTGGAAGTAAAACTTCCGCACTGAATTATTTATATTCATCGAATTGGTAATATAATAATGCAATACTGTACATCTAATGCATGTATACAAAAGTCTTGTGAGGAATAGTGTTTTATAATTTATTCCTATTCAAATTTGATACAGAAAATAAAATACAACTTTTTTTGTTTTTTTTTGTTTTTTTTTCTGTATTTATTTCTATTTTCTATGTTTTTTTCTTTTGTTATTTCATAATATATATTTCTGTTATTGTTTCGATTGTTTTGTTCATAATTTTTTTTTGTAATCACGAGTATGTGTATTCTAGGGAATGTTTTATAGGTTATGTTAATTTTAACCTCCTTCGCCGCAGTACTATCTTAAAGTACAATATTTAGTACAATACAGTACAGTATTTTCCCGTTTGATTTATTAAAATCAGATAAAATGCCGACTGTCAGCAGATTTTTGTCCAAAAAATTGTACTTTCTCTCCTACTGTGCGACGTCTTCATCTCCTAGAAAAAAATTCCAATTTCGCATTTTGTTTAAGAGCGTAGGTATCTTGCGATCCAACTGTTAATTAATTCCCGCTCATGTTTATTTATACAGTTAAACCAAAGTACGTACTCTGCATGTGTGAGGTATGAATATTAATGCGGCAAACAGAATTTTACTTCATAAACATTTAAGTTAAACATTCAAATTTAACAAGGTCTAAATTAATGTAGCAACGAACTTATGTTACAAATGTGAACTTGCCGGGAATTTGCTCGGAATGAAATATAGTGGAAGTTTTTAGGGAAGCATATTTTAGACACTTAAATGTGAATATTAGCAGCGTAGTTTCTGAAACAAGCTCATATCCGGTAAGAGCTTTCAATGGAATCGTTTTTCAAAAAAGGTGATGTTTTCGTACTTATTTGGTAATAAAAATTTTCTCATCTGCAACTTCGGAAATTGATTTTTGTACTTACTTGTTCTATATTTAAAATTTTGGATTTTTTTTGCCTTATCAGACTGACGTTCTAAAAGAATACAAAGCGTACAAAACTGAGCATACAAAAAGCGACAATTAGATTTTATTTCGTAATTGGTGGCGATCGATTTTAAAAACAAATAATTTCATACCTTTTACTCTTTATCCCCTACACTCTAACTATCCGAATGTTTAAACTTTACGGTCAGGTTCCCTATCAGAAAATTCTGAAATATCCATGTAACAAATTTTATGTAAATTCGTAAATATGTTGCAATTATGCAGTCATATTGAAATTGCCATTATGAATTCTCAACATTATTAAAAAAAAATTGACGAAAATATTTTTTTCCAGGCGTAGAAACCACCTAATCCAAAAGAGCAGGGAAGACGACAGCAATTTTGGTAAGTAAATTTTCAATTACTTTAATTACGCGCTCAGTTTTAGGGCGGCAAAAAAAATCGTGCGAAGCTTCCTAAAACATTGAACGGAAGAGTTGTTTCTCGACTATTAGTTGTAACTATTATTATATTATTTATAATCTTCATGGACAATGTTAAAAATAGCTGGCCTCCATCGCGGAACTCATAAGACCCAGAGAAAATGGTCGAAAAATGCCCAAAATTAATAAAAATACGTCATCGTGGTATCAAAAGCTGGGGAAAATTCTATTTTGCCTCTAAAAACATAAAAGCAACCTCTAAAACCGCTTTGAATAATAGTTTATACTAAATGTGAAAATTATATTTATTTTATGATAACTATTAGGTATCGATTCAATAGAGATATCAAAAGGGTAAAAACTACCCCTATTCACACCCTATTCAGGGGGTGGAACGTTATACACAGCACCTAATATTGAAAAATAGGTATCAAGGTGATTAAAATATACAAAATGATTTTTTAATACTAGTTGATCCTGACCTCTACTTCTTTCACTTAATATTAATTTTGTTATACTTGTACACTTTTTTTTTGTTTTAGCTCACATTATATTGTATTATATATTTGTTATGTTTGTAAATCTGTGACCATATTTTCTCTTTTATGTTACCACATGTTTTAATGTTCATATTTAAGTATGTTCAATTTTTTTTACTGTATCTGCATTTAACTTTATTGTTTTTGCTTACCCTCCTGTTCTATAATTCGGTTATCTACCTGTTGAACAGTGTTCTCAATAAATAAATAAAATCAAAAAATAAATAAATAAGGATATGAATAATATTCGCAGCAAGTATTATTAAATAAAATTATATAAAAAAAGTATTTTTAAGAAAAAGCTTTTATCTGAAAAAACTACTAAAAAGTAAAAATATTTTTTTTTAAATTCATACACATGGAAACCAAAAGCTTTGGGGGCGGTCATATAGTGATATTGCATAGTTACTTTGCTCAATTGACCACCCCCAAAGCTTTTGGTTTCCATGTGTATGAATTTAAAAAAAATTATTTTTACTTTTTAGTAGTTTTTTCAGATAAAAGCTTTTTCTTAAAAATACTTTTTTTATATAATTTTATTTTTTACTTTTTAGTCCACTTATTTTACAGACAGACAAAACCCTTTCATTTGCCATCGCCATCCACCCCTCCCCTCTCCCGTCTTCTCACCCCTCTAAGACTACTTCCCACTTCTTCCCTCTTTCCACCACTTCCCCTGCCCTTCCCCATCTCTCTCCACCTCTTTCCACCCTATTCCCACCTTTTCCTACCATTTCCCACCTCTCCCCGCCCCTTCCCACCTCTTCCCACCCTTTTCCTACCTCGTCCCATCCCTTCCTCATCTCTTCCCACCCCTTCCCCACCTCTTCCCACCCCTTCCCCACCTCTTCCCACCGCTTCCCCACCTCTTCCCACCCTTTTCCCAACTCTTCCCCACTTCTTCCCATCTCTTCATAACTTCTTCCCACCTCTTCCCTTTCCCACTCTTCCCACCTCTTTCCCACCTCTTTCCCACCTCTTCCCACCCCTTCCTCACCTCTTCCCACCCCTTTTCCACTTCTTCCCACCTCTTCCCCATCTATTCCCACCCCTATCTCACTTCTTCCCACCTCTTCCCACCCCTTTCCCACCCTTCCCACCTCTTTCCCACCCTTTCCCACCCCTTCCCCACCTCTTCCCACCCTTTTACCACCTCTTCCCACCCCTTTACCACTTCTTTCTACCCCTTCCCCACCTCTCCCACGTTCGCCATATTGAATTTACAATGACGTCACACACTTTATCGTATTTTACTCATCAAACCCTTTCATTTGACACCCATATCAACGGGGTTGTGACTAAAAAGCAGATCCGCCATCTGGGGACGTCCGCCATATTGGATTTAAAATGACGTCACATTGTTCATGGTATTTTACTCGTCAAACCCTTTCATTTGATACCCATATCAGGGGGGTTGTGACTAAAAAGCCGATCCGCCATCTTGGGACGTCCTCCATATTGGATTTAGAATGACGTCACATTGTTTATCGTATTTTACTCGTCAAACCCTTTCATTTGATACCCATATCAGGGGGGTTATGACTAAAAAGCTGATCCGCCATCTTGGGATGTCCGCCATATTGGATTTAGACCGATAATGGCTATACTATGTTGCATTGTCACCGGACTTATACACGTGTGCCAAATTTCAAAGCTCTAGCTTAATTAGAACTAGTCGAAAAACCGCTGCCCAAGGAATCACTACTTCCACATCCAGATTCTCTATCCAAGTCACTCACAACGAAAAAACTTTGTATGTGAAAATAATTGTTTATGGAACTTTAATATTATAATATTTGAAATCTTCTACCCCAAAAACCCATAAAACGATACCCCACATCGGTAGTGGGGTGGGGGTGGTGATAGAGGGGTGGTAGTGGGGGGTGGACGAAGTAAAAAAATATTTTGAGGTTTCTGGTTCCTGTACATACACTAAATCACAATTTTTTTTCATCCCTTTTAATAAGGGGGTGGGGGTGGTAATGGGGGTGGCTAATGCCATTTTTTTTTGAGACCTTAGCTTCTCTTGTATATACTAAATACCAATTTCGTGGACTCTTACCTGCTTGATTTACCCTAATTTACCCCAATTTACCCCAACCCTTCGACGGAACAAGATGAAAATATAATCTAGTTCTAGATCTCGTTAAGGTACATATGTGTACCAAATTTCCAGAGTAAACGTGCGCACAAAAAAAGTTACAGACAGACAGACCGATAGACAGAAATTTTTTTTTCGCTCAAACTTAAAATCTCGACGTTTCATGACATTTTAAGCCTATTTGGACAATAAAAATTTTAAAAAAATTTTTTGTCGTTACTATACTTCCACTGGACGTGGAAGTAATTCAGCTTGCAAGATTTGACCTAAACCAACAAACAAACATACAAACAAACATTGCAAGTTAAATAAAAGCTTTTAAAAAAGCGCTTTAGTTAGCGACACTGGAAACCACCAAGCTACCCTATTCGGGGTGCAATTCTATGCACAGTCTCGAGTACTAAGCGGCTGTGTGTGGTGTCTGTGTATGCGTTCACAATTATATATTTTCCTTCCATATTCACTATTTATTCTTCTATTCACTAAGAAAAATGTTAAAAATGTGTAATCAGAAAGAGAAAAAACTTTATTTTACTCGTTAAAACAGCTAAGAATTTTTAGAGGTTCCATAGTATCTATAGTTCCATAGGTTCTGTGCGCTTGGCTGCGCAGAGTGACAAAGTTATTTCACTACTTTTTTCGAGGAATACCGTGGCTTTTGCGATAAATTTTATTAAGACATTTTTTGTTCAGTAACACGTGGTCTGTATTTTTATTTTATCCCACCCTGGCTTAATTTCAACATTTTGAAAAAACCGCTGCCCAAGGAATCACTACTTCCACATCCAGATTTTCTATCCAAGTCACTCACAACGAAAAAATTTTGTATGTGGAAATAATTGTTTATGGAACTTTAGCAATATATTATTTGAAATCCTCTACCCCAAAAACCCATAAAACGATACCCCACATCGGTAGTGGGGTGGGGGTGGTGATACGGGGTGGTAGTGGTGATAGGGTGATGTATCTACATTTAACTTTATTGTTTTTGCTTACCCTCCTGTTCTGTAATTGGGTTATCTACCTGTTGAACAGTGTTCTCAATAAATAAATAAAATCAAAGTAAAAAAAGTAAAAAAATATCTTGATGTTTCTGGTTCTTGTACACATACTAAATCACATTTTTTTTCCATCCCCTTTAATAATGGGGGTGACTAATGCCAAAGTTTTTTTTGAGATCTTAGCTTCTCTTGTATATACTAAATGACAATTTTATGAACTCTTACCTGCTTGATTTACAAATTTACCCCAATTTACCCCCCCCCCCAACCCTTCGATGGAACAAGATGAAAATATAATCTTGTTCTAAATCTCGTTAAAGTACATAATATGTGTACCAAATTTCAAGTTAATATCTCAAACAGTTCCAGAGTAAACGTGCGCACAAGAAAAGTTACAGACAGACCGACAGACAGAAAATTTTTTTTCGCTCAAACTTAAAATCTCGACGTTTCATGACATTCTAAGCCTATTTAAACAATAAAATTTTTTTGTCGTTACTATACCACTGGATGTGGAAGTAAAATGGATGAAAAAAAATTTTTTTTCACTTTTTTTTATGTTCTGTATCCGAGCGGCATTGTAAACTTTTCAGGATATTATTGTATACACTTTCACGAATTAAAAAAATTATTCATTTTGCAAGTTTTTGCAGCTTTCACTATAAAATGTTCTCTGTCGTCTGGGCTAAAAGTGGACAGATTCAACCCTCGGCAAAATGTTTGTCCCCACTGTATGTATAACCGTTATCTTCTGACCGAGAATTTTACTGGAATTATTGAGGTCGACAAAGTCCATTAACACAACATACACATTTGAAACGTTCGCCATATTATTTATAATATCCCTTAGCACTACCACAGTGCAATAAATAATAATATCATTTGCGGTGTATTAATGTGTTCTCCGGGCTCCGTCCTACAGAATAGTTTTATTGGGGTTGTAACGTGCCATAGGAGTGGCGGCACGTACATATATTTTAATAACAGCATTGTCAATAACGCAGATAACAACTAGTACATAAAGTAAAGTTGCCTGGAGCCGAGCGGGACAATATTGCTATGTTTTCCGTTTGCGAGTCATTTGTTTCCCATGATGTGTTTTGCTGATGAAATTTCAAATGAACTACGTGCGGAATGGTTACGTTTTTTGCCTGGCTGTTTGCTAGAAATATTCACCACCGAATAGCGAGGAACCAATTTCACGTTTTTGTAATAATCGAAAATCTCAAAAATTCGTCCTATTCACAAAGTAAATGCAGTGTGGAAAGTTAATGTATAAAATGTTCAGATGTGCACCGCATCCTTCTTTTATATCAGAGTGTATACTTTTTGGAAAACCTGGAAAAGTCGGGAAGTTTTATTTTGGTCAGGGAAATTAGGAAAAGTCGGGGAATTTATAAAGAAAGTCAGGAAAAATGTATTAAAACTATTTATATCCAAAGCTGTTCCCATCTTGCACCCTCCGCTCATCAATTTTTATTTTCGAGCAGAAAAATTTTCAGAAATTTCTGGAAAACCTGAAAAAATCAGGGAATTAGTATACACCCTGTTATATGCTCTTTATTATAAAAAGAAGTGTGGATAGTGTTCATTTATTTCTTTTTGGTCTCAACAGTTTTGCAGTTTTGCAGTTACACCCCTTCTATATCTTCTACCTAAAGAAACTGCTAAAGAACAATGTTAAAAAAGGGTCTTTCTTTCCATCCGTGGTAAAGTGTGAAAGCCATCTTTTTTTTTTTACTAATTTTGGGGTGCTGAAAACGAATTCGTCATCCGTTTAGGCGAAAAATCTCGGGAACACATTAAAAATCAATCCTTATTTGGAAATGACCTTGGAATTGATATTAGTCTAAATACTAAGTTTCGAGAACTAAGTAGAAAAAGAAGGAAAACAACCAAATGGCATGCTTTATTTTTCTATACTCTATAGCTCGGTAAAGGTGTTACGTTATGCGCAACTTAAAAAATCACTGCGGTAAAGATCCTTTATTGACATTTCATTACTGAATTGTGCTGTGGGGATTGGATACTACCTATGTTCGTCGGGCGTTTATTCTGCAAAAGCCTGTCATTAGGATTACGGAGAGTCTACATCCCCGAGAATCATGCAGAGACTCCTTTAAAGCCTTAAAAGGACTAACCTTGCCTAGTATATAATATATTCATGAAATATGTTGTTATGTTTTTAAAATTAAATCAACTTATCAACAAGATTTAAAGATCAGCTAATTCCTCATCAGCATACAACATCAAAAAAGTGTGTTTTACAACGGATATAAAATTTATAATCATTTGTCCATTGATCTGAAAAATTGTAAAAGCTTATTTACTTTTAAAGAGAGGATAAAAAATTAACTAAGTGAAAAGTGCTTGTATGGTGTTAATGAATTTTACTCAGTCTGACTATATATTTATGTATTTATTTCATTATTGCGTGTTTAATTAATTATTAATTTGAAGGTCGCTCCACTTTCAACGCTAATTACTGGTAGCAATATGCATGTGGCGATAAAATTGTATTTAGGCCGTATAGAATTTTATAAGCTTTAATTAAACCATCTTAGTTACAGCTAACAGATATTTACTATATAATATCAAGATGAACATATATTATTTTTCTTTAATCGTTCCAAAAGTAGGTACCGGCTCGGTGGCGCAGTGCTTAGGATGCTAGGTTTGCGACCACAGAGTCCCGGGTTCGAATCCTGGCTAGGGTATGGATGTGTAGTGGCGTTTTTCTCGTATTACCGAGACGGCAGCAGTGGGCTAGACTGCGGTTGTGTGAGAGACAACACAATCTAGTCGCTCTCCTCTCCTGAGTTCGAGTCTCAGCTGCGGCAGATGGCAATGTCGCAGGGAATGGGTGTTGTGATGTTGTCTATGTGTGAGTGTCTGTCCTGGTAGAGTGGAAGATCAGCCTACGGCTGAACTCCGCCAGGACATTAATATAAATAAGGCTAATAAAAAAAAAAAAAAAAAAAAAAAAAAAAAACTTTCGGTACGATTTTTTGCACCGAAAGTAGCTTATTCTAGTACTAGTCCCGAAAGTAACTATTACGGATACTAGTACTGTAATGTGACATATCATCTAAACGTCAATGTCAATTTGCAGGTTATATTTTACTATGAATCACATTAATCACATTCGAACTCGACGCTAAACAGTCGTGTTGCTATGATAATAGTTATTTCAAAATGGATAGTGACGACAGTACAATTAATATTAATATTTATAAATAGTCAGAGTATATCAATTTTTGGTTTCATTAAAGAGACGATTGAAGAAAAAATATTGTACGTAACAAAGTGCTTTTACTGGACTCACAAGCTTCGAGGCCTCGCCTACGGCTCGTTCTTGAATTTGCTTACTCGTCCAGTAAAAGACCATTTTCGGAACTTGTTACGTAAATAACTATTATTTAACATTGTAAACAATATCGGTAGAATAAACAAAATATAATAAATATAATATTTCCAGAATTCAAGTACATTTCTCAACCATCTATTAGTCATTTAAAAAGGTTAGTATTTTCCGGCGCATACCTTTTAATTGCCATTTTATATTTTTTCCTATTTCTAATATCTTTCATCTCCTTTGGTAAGAAATTATGTAACTTTATACCATTATAATCAATGAATCCAAGAAAAGCTGTTTTATTCGATTTTAGCCTAGTATAATTCTCACTTATTTTTGACCGCGTAGAGTAACCATGTACTATTTTATTGCTCCTTTTTCTGTTTTTTTGAATAAAATTTAGACATGATATTATGTAGAGACTATTGAAATCAAGTAAACCAGTTTCTATGAAGAATGCTTCTGTGAAATAAAATTTAAATTTATTAAAGGTTACTACTTTAATTATATATTTTTGTATAATTTTCAAATGATAGAATGTAGAATTACATGTCCCGCCCGAGGGGTCAGCCACTTCGGGAATACCTGTACAAAATGATAGGAATACCATGGCAATATTTGGGAATACTCGGGAATACATGAGGATATTCGGAAATATCAGAGAATACTCAGGAATAACTGGAAATAACGGGGAATATCTAGGAATAATCGGGAATACATTGGAAATATTTAAGAATAGACACATTCCTGAACATTTCGGAGAATCTTGGGAGACGTCGGCCGACAATCTTCCTTTCTGTACATTTGCGAGGAACACACGCAAACTATCATCAGTCATCAAACAGTGAATTACATTGTTTTCTTGATATTTTATGATTGTTAATAAACGTTAACGTGAAGCTGAGCATGGAGGAAATACAGAGCCATTTGACGGCAATAAAATTACTTTATCATAAAAGATAACAACTGTTTGTGATTTGAATTCAGCTCAAAAATCGCTTATTTCTGATAGTTCAGCACTCTTATAACTTCTTTTTATTTTTTTTCCCCGATTTGAACCAAATTAGGATCTACTACTTATTGCCAAAAACGCATTCGCATCCTACAAGTGCAAAGCCACGGTGTCGAAATAAGCAGAAAAAATCAGGGATTTTCTTCTATCGAAAAATTTTATTAATGAAAGTTGTTCTCCAAAATTTATTCAAAAATATTGAAATTTTGTTTAAAATAGTGTGCAAGTCCGAAAATATAATTTTGTTATTTTTTTGTTTTGTTTAGAAAATTGTGCTATGACAATTTTGTTAGAAATTAAACCCAAGCTGTTGGGCAGTTGTCAAATAATGGGTAGCTTTTTCTTATTCTTCAGTGTTAAATTTTTTAAATTTAAAAGTTTTCAATTTTTTTTATTTTCATGACATTTTGGAAAATTATGAACAATTTTTATTAATAAAATTTTCCGTTAAACAAATGCCTAATCCTAATACGATTTATTGATTTTTTTTCGTTTATTTTGGTACCGCAGGGGGGTTTGCATGGTTTGCATTTGTAGGAGGCGAACGTTTTTGGACTATAGGTAGATCCTAATTTGTTCTATGCTTGAGTAAACTTTGGTTGAAATCAGAAAAAAAAAGTTACTGCTCACAGCCAGCCATGAGAAGTGAAATTTCCGAGAAATTTCAGACTGTACACGTACACAATTGTATTTTTATTGTCGAGTACCTTTCTGTTGGGTACGGTTAGGTTAAAAAAGTTTAGTGCACCATTTAACTAACATAGAACATTTAAAAGTGGTATGTTAAAATCTGGGAATACAGAAAATACTTAGGAAATAATTGGGAATGTTTGGAAATACTCGAAAAAACTTGAGAATAACTGAGAATACTTGGAAATAACTGAGAATTCTCGGGAATAATTAATAATTATCAGAAATACTTGGGAATAACTAAAAATTCTTGGGAATATGTGGAATAAGTCGGGAATAGAGGGTATTCCCGGAATACCTGTACAAAATTTTGAGAGTGGCTGACCCCTCGCATTTTTCCGGCCAAAAACGGGTAAAAAATAGAAGATTTGAAAAAAAATTGTACATTTGGTAACTCGCCAACATGATTTTCGGCAATTTGCCGAAAATTAGACATGAGACAGACAATACTTTACTTTAAACAAAATTGGTATCGTGAAAAATAAAAGATATGGTGCGCATAGTTAATAGATTTATTTAATATTTCGTAGAAATTTAAAGCAATTATTTTTAAATGTATATTGATGTATACCTACCTTAAAAATTATACACCAATATAAAGGACACTTAATCTACCTTTATGTTCAAAATAATACAGGTCCGTAGGCCTTTCGATTATTATTGAACCATATAACTGAGAATACTTGGAAATAACTGAGAATTCTCGGGAATAACTAATAATTATCAGAAATACTTGGGAATAACTAAAAATTCTTGGGAATATGTGGAATAAGTCGGGAATAGAGGGTATTCCTGGAATACCTGTACAAAATTTTGAGAGTGGCTGACCCCTCGGTCCCGCCCTATATTACCACCTCATCATTTAAAATAGATTCAATTAGAGCTTTACAAACGTTAATTAAAAATTTAGTACCCATACACTGTCTCAACTGGAAAAATGTATAAAGTCTGTTCGCTGATAGAGTCCCGGTGTGACGTCACGAACGTCTGAACTAAGATGCCGTAGGCTCGTTGGTGTTTTCGAATGCACAGTAGCGTCGCTTTGTTTTATATACAAAATAAACACACTTAAATAGTTGTAGCTAAATCTTTTTTATTAATTAATAGAATTTTGTCAAATAAGGATATGTAATCTTAAAATAAAAATATATACTTAATGCTAATTATGCCTATATAAAACAATTATGGCAGTAAAATACAAATACCTAGTATAAGATAAATAAATAAATTTGGTTTTCTTCGTCGATGTCTAATTCTTTCGAGTCCTCATCGTCGCTTTAATTATTAACACTTATAATGAGTGACATAACTTCTTCAGTATGAACTTCTAGATCATATGTCTCTAAAATCAATTTATTTGTGTGATTTGCACACTTGGACCAAATTGAGTTCGACACTTGAGATAAAGCCTCATTCCACATAGCAAGAACGGCTTCGTCACTATGTGTTTGTCGTAATACTCCTTACAAATTCCCAAACAAGTTCTGTTGGGTTGATCTGACAGCGATATGGTGGAAGCCGCAGTATTTCACGTCCATGTTCTCTAATTAAATTGTCGACAACATAGTGTTGCTTTGTTCTGTTAGCTCCAGCTATTTGGAGCAATTTAGCTTTAAATGTGGTATTGTTGTAGAACTCTCCAAAATCGTCCTAAGTTGAGGACAGAGTCAGAATTCGACTTAGGCAAAAATTTCATTTAAGGACATTTTTAAGAGTCTGCAGAGGCACAGATGAGTCCATAAGGACCGTTTTGGGTTCTTAAGGCGTTAGAAATGACCAAGTGAAAATTCGAAGAAACACCGAATTTTCACTTAGGAAAATATCTTTTTGGTTCAGGATATGATAGCAAAAGTATATAATGACAAAGATTTATGAATAATATACTTTTTCAAAGGTACCACAAATTGGACTGGATTGGATTGGAAAATAATATTTTTAAAAAGTGTGTCGAAATTTGGCTTGAAAATTAATTTATCAAAAGTACGCCGAAATTTCACTTGCAGATAATTTTTCAAAACTGCGTCGAAATTTGGCCTGAAAATTGATTTTTCAAAAGTACGCCAAAGTTGGACTTTTTTTCAAAAGTACCCCAAAGCCAGTTTAAAAAGTACCACGAAAATATACTTTAAAAAATATTGAAATATTTTTCATTTTTATTCCTCCACCAAAGACATTGACCTTTGAGGTACGGTCATAGAATGCCCCGTTCTAAAGTATGAGCATACAATTTTAGCGATGCATTGCATCCAAAAGGCAAAATAGAAGATTTTGACAAAGCCGGCGTAGTGCCGATAAACAAAAATTGATAAAAATCAATGCACATGCACAAGGCCGGTTTCTCGCATAGAAAAAGTTTGGATTAACTCAGCGGCTCGCAATTTGGTCGAGCGTGTTGAGTGGTCCAGACAAAGCAATGGTAGGAAAGCCAATAGCAGGGCTTTCCAAATGACAAAGTTATAGAGGAAAACGCCTTGTACATAAAAAACCAAAAATTCAGTTTTGCCTAAAAGTCGCAGTCATAACTTGACCACAAAGATTAAAACTTACGTTACAGATTAGGTTACAAACAATATTTGAATAAGAACAAGGAAGGACAGAGCTCCGGACGGTATTCCTTACATTATGCGACCGGGATTCTATCAGCGAACAGACTTTATATTAGTCATCTCATCATATTAAAGCCTAGATTTTTGTTTGTTTGACACGTACAAGTAAGGTTTATCTATCTACATCTTATAAAAATATACTTGTTTACTTGCTACACTTTTATCTCTATCGGTGATCCTGTTCGTTGTACTTATAAACATTTATGAGAAAAGTCTAGCCGTAGACATGAAATCCTGTAACCTTATAACAAGCGGAGCTATCCGAGGCACACATCCTATTTGAAATTCTGACATATGGATTCGTAACCAGATATAAGTCTGCGAAAATCCGCGAGAATCCAGTTTAGTGATTTTTCCGTCCTGGATGAAAATATATATGCTGATTGGATTATGTGACACAATCCCTACGTCTTTTAATACGTAAAATACTGCCATAGGATCAAGTACCAGCAGGACAGAATATACGTTTGAGATTTATTTAGTAGAATCTGTGTTATAGCCAAGTCGATGAAGGTATTTACCTACAAAACCTTTTCTTTTTTAATGAGTTTTAATGAGTTTGTGAAAGTGCATAGAATAATGTCCTGAAAAGTTTACATTTCGCTCGGATGCAGAACATAAAAGAAAAAGTGAAAAAATAATATTTTATATAACAAGTGGCTAAAATGTTTTTTTACAAGTAGGGAGTTTATAATAGTACGAGCCGAAGGCGAGTGCTATAAACCATACGTGTAAAAAAAACACATTTTAGTCTCGACTTATATACAATAGCTATTTGTATGACAAGGGAGAAAAGTGCATAATTTCCTCCCGCGGATAGTTTGATGCCCGACGCGAAGCGGAGGGCATCATATCCAAGGGAGTAAATGGCACTTTGCTCCTGTGTAATACATATGATTTTTTCTACGACCATTTACAGTGTTTTTTACATTGGTTTTACATATATTTTATTATATTTTCTTATGCATGACAATCAAAAAACCAAATATGTCAAAATGTCATAAATAGGTATTTAGATAAAAATATTTTTAAAAATCAAAGTACATGGAACGTTGCTAAGGTTGCTTCTTGTTTTCAAAATAAACAAACTTCCAAAAAGTTTATAATAATGTATTCCGAATGTGAAGATGAAGTTCCTCAAGATATTCTGGAAGAAGCAAACGTGGTTTCGTTAAATCTATTACCGTTAAAGTCTCGTGAAAAATATGAAAAAGAGTACCAGCTATTTAAATGTTGGATGGAGACTAGGCAAATAAGAAAAATATGTGAAGAAGTGGTCCTATTTTACTTTTCCAAAAAATGCGCCGGTTTGAAGCCTTCAACATTATGTAGCAAATACAGCATGTTGCGATCTACACTCCAAATTAAAGACAATATCGACATTAAGTTTCCTAAATTAGTTGCCTTTTTAAAAAGGAAATCTGTTGGATATAAAGCCAATACTTTTTCAAGGGAGAATATCAACAAGTTTATTGCAGAAGCTCCAGATGAAACTTACTTACATATGAAGGTAAGATTGATCGTTATTGTTGAATAATAAATGAAAACGTAACGCAGTATTTGTTTAGAAAGTATATATAAAATGACAATTAAGTGACATTTTAGGCAGTTGTCATAAGTGCATTTTCTTTTTTCAGATCGTGCTTATATTTGGAATTGCTGGGGCATGCCGTAGCGATGAATTAGTTGATATGGTACTTGAGGATATCAGTGATAAAGGCGATATTTTGGTGGTGAAAATACCTGACTCAAAAACTAATATCAAAAGGACATTTACAATAACAAATGAGATTTTAAACGAAGCATCTGTCTTGGATATGTATAGAAAATATCTGGACTGTAGGTCCCCTAAAACATGTTATTCTAGATTTTTTGTAACTTATGCTAAAGGAAATGTACAAACCAGGTAATTGGCAAAAACACAATTGCCAAAATTCCATACAGAATAGCAATATTTTTAAATTTGGATGATTCGAAAGACTATACTGGAGACAGTTTCCGCCGTACTTCAGCTACGTTTTTAGTCAATGCTGGAAGTGACATTCTCACTCTAAAAAGACATGGGGGATGGCGAACAAACGTAGTAGCAGAAGGGTATTTAGATGATTGTATTTCTAAAAAAATGTGAGGTAGCCAGCCGAATAATTACGGGAGAAAGTACTACTTCAAGTATCAAAAAACGTTGTCTTGTTTTTGAAAATGTTGTTTCTACAAGTACTTCATCAGCAACCAAGACTTTGGAAAACAACAAACAGGAACTTATCTCCACCAGCAGAGCCAATATTTCTTCAGGGGGAATCTCTATTAGTAATTTAACTAATTGTACCATAAATTTTAACAATATTTAGTTACTGATGTTAATTTAAACCTTGATTTAAATTGTTTTCAATTTTTATAAATAAAAATACACGCTGGCACTGCGTATGTAAGGGCTGGTCTCATAACGGTCACGTATATTTGTTTTGTGTTATTTCTGTTTAGTCTACTATTCCATGCCGTCAGAAGGTACAGACTCCTAGACAGGGAATAAACCTTGCGTATAGTTTCCTTTACGTTTTTATTGTGTAAGTCTAATGTCTAAATGAACTTCTAGAGACTTCACGCATTCTTTTGTTTGAATTTTGACCCCGTTGATCGAGATTGGTGTAATATTTTTTTTATGAAATTTTGGGAGAAAATCCACAACTCTGCATGTTCATGGGTCTACTGTCATTATTGTACATTCCTAATGTCCTAAATGAGACAGGAGATTTAAAAATAATTTCAAAATGAAAAAAAAAAAATAACTCCAAAACAAAAAGTGATGACTAAAAGCTAATGGCGTAGGTTTGTCCACCTTGCATATTACGTGGTATTTTTGATATAATATTATTACACAGCTTATAATTTCCAGTATCCTATTTAACAGACAGCGACTGTATAGATTGATTTGCCGTATAAGTAGCCATAATTTACGACTCGACGTTTCCCTGAAACGGTTATAAAGAATTCATATTCCCGACTGGAGCCACAACGAGCAATTTTGTTGACCTAGATTAGGTATAAATACATTTCTCGGAAATACATACAGATGAAATTTGTTTCAACAATAGCTAAAGTAGGTAACTACACACATCTACACATGAAAATAGTAGATCCGTAGTTTTTTTTTTAATACTAGTGTTTTATAATAAAAGAAAATCATAAAGTTTACCTTCTGTTTAAACGGTTTGGTAATAGATAAGGAGAAAACCTCGCCTTCGTATGAAAAAATTTTCCCATTCGATTTTCTTGCATATATAAGGATCAAGAATCAAGATCAAGAATTTGCCGGATGAAAATCTGGTCCCAATCTGTACCTAATATTTTTTAAACAAAATGCAAAAATCGCTTTTTTACCGGTTTTTGGACATTTTAAACAAAAAAATGTGGCAGCTACTGGAAGCGGCTGGAACCTCCCCACACGGTGGATCCTTGTCAGCTGTATTTGGATATTACATCGGAAATCAGAGCACTGAGCAAACAGATAAATTACACGTGACTTTGGAGCCATTTATTTCATGAACAAATATCGAAAGAACTGAAGTGGACTACAAGCAATCTGTTAAAACATAACCTCTCATGTTTGTTTATGTTGCATATTAATCAATTGCCGGTATTAACAGATAACGTTTTGAAGATTTTGTAAAACATTGGATAGCGAAAAAAAATAACAACACAGAATTTAGCCAAAATGACACTCTAACCTTCAACAAGTCAATAACATTATGGACAATTCAAGCAGACTACGCATGTGTCAAATTACAATCTTCCTGCTCGATCAAAAAGGTCTGAGCAAGTCGAGCTTCGTCCGAGGCCTTTATTTTGTAATATTCGAACGTTTCAGATTTAGCTCGGTTAGCTCGATTTGCATTAAACGAACGATTGTGACGCGTCCCATCAGTCAGACGTAATTTTTTTCACAGCAAAGATGGTATCGCAAAATTTAGGATGTCCAAAAACTAACATTATTTACAAGAAAACTGCGAAGAGTATCCTATTGAATGTGTAACAATTATATAAAAAGCTCAGTAAATTGGCGAAGAGTACGTTTTTAGCTTGTTTTTCTTTCCAGGTGATAAAAACATAAAAAGTTATTGTTTTAGTGAGGGCACATTTTATGGTTCTGGACGTGAATTTACGACTAGAAATTTTAGTATTTTTAACAAAATTGTTCTTACCCATGCGCATTGATTTAACGAAACTGGAATTCGCCTGCCAGCGGCAAAAAAGCATCGAAATGCAAACCGGGCCAATTTGCATATACGAATGCAGTGCCCGGCACAAGATTAGCGATGTTTATTCCGCAATTAAAACGTTTTTGAGTGCGGCATAATGTCATTTTAATTTCAATGTTCCGATTGTATCGCGGGTACAGATGGCACTGTATGTACACAATTTGTACACTGCACTTGGGAGAGATTTATTGTGTAGTTAACAACTTGGTTTTGCTTGTATTGAAAAATTTGTAGATCGCCCGGAAGCGATGTTCCCAGTTTGTTTGCATCAGTTGTAGTTTTTCTCTGCACAATTAAATCCAGTAGAGTTTCTGTTTGTCTGTTATTTTATTGAACTTGAAATCGTCGATACTACCAACGTTAATAATACAGGGTGTAATTAGTTTCATGTCATTAAAAAAAACTGGTAATGGGGACCGACTAGACAAACAAAAAACCTTTATGACTTTTTCCTCTAGAGGCACTTTGAAAAAAACTGACTTAGGTGAACAATTTGAATATTGGGGTAGGAAACATTTGAGAACCACTGCCTTTCTGGGTCAATGGACGTGTACTTCCCTTTAAATTGTCGTAAAAAGTGCAGAGATTACCGACCGACTCGTTCTCGCCGGCACGGCGGCGGCCCGCCGTTTCAAAGCAAAGAACGGCGGCACCTTTGATGACCGCCTCAACGGAACCAATTATAAAAATGTAAATAATTCGTTATCTCTTTTTGCAGAACTGCAAGCAAATGATTGGCGTAGAGGTTTAAACACAGCATTTCTTTACATGTGTGTTTTTTTAATCTAGAACAAAATATTGGAGCTTTTATTGTTGTTTATATTTTTTCAGATTTAAATGTGGTTTATTAACATTTGTAACCTAAATGAGTGTTCTGGGTTAAAAGCTTAAAAAATGAATAATTATTGCATGACATTGGGAAATAAAGAGTTAGACGTCTGAGATACGCGATAAGAGAAAACAATTATGTGTATTTTAAGTTAGGAAAAAATCTGATTTATTTAACGAATTGCCGATCAGGTATCGAAAACTAAAATATTCGATAAATCTAGAACTTACCAATAAATATGTTGATTTACATAAATTGTTCGAAATGGCTTCTGTCTGCATCAAACACTTTTCGGCACGTCGAACTAAGGACATACGCACTCCGTTCAACACATTTGGTACATTAGGATCATTTTTTATGGTTTCTATGTGCATTAAAATACCACACTAAACTATCAACTAACGTTGTCAATAAAGAAAATAAAAATAAAAACTTGGTCCAAAATCCAAAAAGCAACACAAAAGGAACGAACAAGTAAGTAGTGTCTGTACGTAATCAAAAACTTAACGACTTGAACGGTAAGATAATAAAATAAATCTTAATTATAAATACGTGGCCCAGAATTCAAAAAGAACCAAAGCAACATACAAAAACAACGAACGGGTTCGACGTGTGTACTTAACGAGGTGCCCACAGAAACTAAAATATTGCACAAGGGAGAGTATAGTTTTCCTCAGATCTACTAAGCACTCAGAAAACGCCGACGTCTTTCGCCTTTACCGCACCGCTAAAGGTCTTACCTTACCTACTTTTAAAAAGCCATAAAAAAGTGTGATTATCAACTTGTGTCCTTACCGACGCGCGGTCTCCAACAGCAGCGCGACACTTTGAAAGAGCCGTATTAGCGAATTTGATGGTGAGAGGCGCCGACATACGAGAAGATAAAAGCCTGTCCCAACATTCCAGCAGTTCTCAAATAATGTTATTGAAAATTTTCGAAATTTTTATTTATTTTTTTTTTTTTCTAAAACTATTAGACCCCATGTTATAGAAGGTTTTCTTGTTCGTTTAGTCGTTCCCCACCACCAGTTTTTTTTAATGACATGAAACTGATTACACCCTGTATTTATGATTTACTTGTAAAGTTATTATATTTATCAAGAATATTCATGCTTAAACGCTCTTATTATACAAATAACTGTTGTAGGATATATTTAAACAGGTTTTTCGAGCTGTCATCAGATAGAAAATTGAGAGGATCTCATAAGGTCATAAGGAAACAGTTATGATTCTCTTCCGTGTGTTACTATTATTAACTAGCTGCAAAATAATCCCCGTTAACTTAAAGAAAAACAATTATTTAGTAAAGTTATAAAACTGCTGCCTAAGGAATACTACTTCCACGTCCAGATTTTCTATCTAAGTCTCTTACAACGAAAAAATTTATGGAATATAATATTTTATCTCTTTCCCAAGAACCCATAAAACGATTTGTCTTAACGATAATGGGGTGACTAATGTACACACCCTAAATCACAATTTCATTTCTTACCCCCCTCTTAATAATGTAGTGGGGGTAGTAATAAGGGTGATAGTGGATGTGGCTCATGACGAAAAAAATGAGATCTTGACTTCTCGTATATACACTGAATCAAAATGTATGCACAAACAAACAAAAAGAGCTACTCACGGGCAACAAATCGACAGATAAAATTTTTTCTCAAACTTGAAATTTCAACGTTTCATGAAATTCTAAGCTTGTGTACAAAAGATAATATATTTATCCACGAAATTTAACTTTGTGATGTAAAAAATAATAATAGACGTGAATTATTAAATATTTTAAATAATTTTTAATACCGATTACCGATTTTTAATACCGATTAACGTCGTGCTGATTTTTCACGTTGGTTGACAAAAAGTCCAAATTTAGTTTATAGAAAGAATCTATCATGTCATAATCAACTTTGAGTAAATTGGGTGAATCTCCTTTCACAAAATTCAACTCTATCTTAATAGTTTATTGATAAAATATAAAATAACAAAATCAAACGCCACATAAACAAACAACAAATAAATCTAACCAATATGTCTCTTTCACTTGTATCGTGACAAGAAGTGACAACTGACAGCACGCAAGCAAAGTTGAAGTTGGAAAAGAGCCGTTTTTATACAACGTTGTCACATAATCCTCGCCGTGAGTATTGTTTATATTTTTATGATAACTTCTAAATAACATGAATACCTTTTAATTCCTTTTAAATAGATGTATATAATATTTATTGATTTTCAAGATATTAAGCAAACTAAAAGTGTTATAAGTAAAATAATGTAAAGTAAATACACAATTTGGGTATTCATATAAGATAGTTACAGTCTAAGCGAAAGTCGTCTATTATTGGTTAAATTATTTCCCTCCAAATAAAATCATTTGAAATCTGTTTCTAAACGGGCGTATTCTTATTTCTTATTTTTATTTAAGAAATTATCGATTTGGTTAAAATTGTTAAAATAATAACATTACTTGATATACATCTCCAAAACTGAATTTAAAAAAAATGGAAAATACCCCACGGGTTTTTAGATAATTTAAACATAAATCCAATATTTCATCATATTATTTTTACGGATGAATCCAATCACCAATTTAGAAATGTTTAACAAAAACAATAATCGTTATTGAGCTGAGGAAAATCATAGATTAGTAAGAGAAGGTGCTTTTCAGGAACGTTTTGGAGTAAACGTTTGGTTGAGCATAATATTTTTCCAATATTTTTCTATTGACCATTAAATGGAGAAATGTATTTGGAATTTCTTCAAAATCAAATACACCCTTTTATAAATAACTTGCAGGAAAACGAAAATCTAATTTTTCAACAAGATGGCGCATCGCCCCATAATTCAAGAATTGTTGCAAATTATTTGAATGGACAGTTTGATGCAAACTGTTTGGGAACCAATGGACTAATCCGGCGGCCAGCAAGATCACCTGACTTGACCCCGCTGGATTTTTCAATGTGGGGTTATCTAAAAGAAAAAGTGTATAAAACTCCTCCACCAACATTAAAAATCTTGGAAAACAGGATTAGAAGGGGTATTGAAGGCATATCTCGAGAGCACTTACAAAACCTACTCAGAGAAAATATTAGGAGAATCAGATTGTGTCGGGAACAAGGCTGCCAACGCATAGAACATTTAATTGAATAACTTTTTTTATCACTTTAACGTTTATTTTATTTATTTACTTAGGTAATTAGTTCATTAAGCTAATATTATTGTTTGAAATAAAAAAATCTTTGAAAACTAAAAGCAAAAACCAAAGTGCATTGCATTATACATTTTCTTGTAGGTTATAAGACACAGTTTAATATTAGCATTTGATAGGTAGTAGTTCAATTCAAAATTTTCTAGAAAATGTATAAAAAATATTGACATTTTAAACAATATTTAAAATGTATCCCATTTTGTGACAAATCAAGTTCAAAACAAGTTGTTGTGGTGTCAGTGATACTTATGTCGTTTAAAGGGGAATTCTAATATCTATCCAAATACATAAAAAAATATACATAGTTCCATTTAAAATTCTTGACTAAGACCAAGTTCCGGAAAAACCGGAAGTGGTATTCAATTGTTTTTCATGGAAAATATGAGCCCCAATGGGCAATATTTAATAATAATAATAATAATAATAATAATAATAATAATAATAATAATAATAATAATAATAATAATAATAATGTATTTATTTCCATGAGACTATTGTAGTGTTGGAATTGTCAACAATATAGTATACAATTTTTTAAAAATAATCAACGCCTTAATAAAATATGTACATGATATTACATACACAAAATACACATACAGTAGTGGCAGCCAAAATTCTTGGGTCGATCCCCATAATAAGATAGAGTGAAATATAAAGAGCAAAATAATGTACGCGAATGAGAGCGATATAACAACAACGATGCCAGCACTTGTGTATGTTAAGAGTTCCGCCCTCTATCCCCTCTTATTGTCCCTCCTACAGCTTGAAACGTTTATGATGAAAACAGCAGTTTCCTAAAAATTGTTTAGTACATTTCAAGATGAGTTGTGATGTACTACTCTTGTCAAAAATGATGTTACGCGTATTGGAGTTTGCTGGTTGGTAGTTATTTGATGCATTTTTTAATGCTCAAATAACTAAAATACTGTTTTATTTTTGCACATTTTTAGCCATGTGGCGTGAAAATTAAACTAGCATTCCCTAGGTACATAAATAAAATAAATAAAAATTCTTTAAGTAAATAGGATTTCTCCCTTTTCCAGATCACAGTCATTTTAGGTGGGGATGTCTAAGCGAATACTCTGCAGTGATGGGATAAAGTGGAGTAAAAAGAAAATGCGAAATCGGATGAAATCCAATTATTGATTAATATGGCTTTATTTGCAATTGGTTTCTTGTTAAAATAATTTAATTAACAGTAGCTCATAGAAACATCATGATTTGTTATCCTTATTTAGATTTATGCTGCGTATTTTAATTCCCCAATCTCCCCCAATGTCAAATCTTGGTATGCTTTACCGGCAACAGGTAAGAAGCTCCTCCCACAGTCTACACGTGCGCACCTCCCATTGGGATGTCTGAATTAAACAGGCAGGCAAATATGGGCGTGCCGTTTTTTTTATCCATAGTTCACCCATGTCCTCAAAACATTATCTTCGTCTAATTATGAAGAAATGACAGAAACAGAATGAGTTGACGCAAATGTATCACAAAGAAAATTCGGTAAAAGAGGAAGGATTATCTTGACGACTAAAAGTAGCTAGAGAGAAAAGTGGCAACAGCGTAGGTTAAATCTCTTTCTTTTCAGCATATTATTTGTCCATTTCTCTTCTCTTCTACCTTACATTGGCATCGACTCAATATTTTAACATGCCACTACTGTATATACCTATAGTTAAGAATAAAATACAAATATATGTTATACGACAAACAATCAAAACATTTACAACTACGACAAGAAAAGGATCTTAATTAGAAAGGTAGTATTCCTCGTAAGAATAGAAACGGTGCTCTAAATGTCTTTTAACAAGTCTTTTGAATAATGAAAAATTACTAGCGTCTTTTATAGCTTGTGGCAGATGGTTATATAATTTAATTCCACTAATAAAGCGACATTTTTTTAATCTATGAAAGGGTACAAAGATGTTGTTTGCGGAACGAGTGTTGTATTTATTAATATCACCACATTTTAAGAGATTGTTAATATTTTTTCTCACAAAGCATACAGACTGCAAAATGTATATACAATAAATAGTGAGTGTGCCATGTTGCCTAAAATAATTTTTACAGGATTTGTTGTATGTAAATTTAAATATGCTTCTGACTATCCTTTTCTGCAAATGAACACATTTTTTTTATTGCTGAGCTGTTTCCCCAGCATAATATGCAATATTGCAACGCCGAGTAAACACAACCGTAATAAAAATTGTTTTCATGGTGTTAGTGTCAACAGAGTCTGGCATTTGGAGTAGTGCAAAGTTTTGACTAGCTAATTTGTTTGTTAAATTATCGATATGGTTTTCCCATGACATACTACTATCCATCTAAGAATTTGACACCATTATTTTGGTGGAGGTTATGACTACCTCTAATCAGAAGACTAAAATCCAACATTGTACCAATTGGAGAAAATCTTAAAAATACTGATTTTTGTTGATTTAGTATTAAGCCATTTGTACGTCACCACTCTGACATTTTATCCACACACATAGTAGCATTTTTTACATAATTGATCTACATTAGCAGCAGCTATGTTAGAGGAGGTGTCATCTGCAAAAAGAGTTAAAAAGCAATTATTTATGCTTGCTAGTAGGTCGTTAACGAATATTATAAACAACAACGGGCCCAATACACCACCTTGTGGTATCCCTGTTAACACATTAACACTGTCTGAAAAACATTCTACCCCCACTGGTGTTCTCTCCAATAAATTGGACTTAACCCAATCCAAAGCTGGACCATGAATACCATGTATTTCTAGTTTTCTTAATAATAAATTATAACAAACCAAATTTTAAGCTTCTACTTTAAAATACAATAAAATGGCGCCTTGTAAAACGAATCCGTTGACACCCGGTATATAGATTTGTACGTAAAAGTCACCTTTGGAGTTTATTGGTGCACTCGATCTCTGATTATAATAGAGTCGCGAGTCACTTCCTTGTCAATTACTTAATGACATTATTTTTACTTAAAATGAAATCTGTTTTAAATCGAGATTTATTTAAGCTGGCTAGCTTTAAAACGAAAGCTAATCCTATTGACTCGCAAAACCCCTTCAACAAAAAAAGTTGATTGAGATGAACAATTCCAAACTGAAACTACAACCGTACATTTTACGGATCCCCGTGGTCGCAAATGGCAAGACCGATCCACGCCCCGGGGTTTATTCGAACAACTCCACAAGTTTAAATTCAATTGAATCATCGCGAGAATTATAGTGAGCGCTTGTTATGTGTTGTTGCATTCAGGGTCGGAATGAAGCCACTAATATTATTACGGTGATTGCCTCTAGAGTTCATTACCGTCACGTACCTCATCGTTTTACCGGGGGCTTTGGGGAGCACCCTGCTATCCCGTTCGCGGGTATCTGCTAGCAGATGTTATTGTGGCGGGTTATGTATTCGCCCCGTCCTATAGACTGGTTTGTATAACTATTGTAAACTTCCAACGAGATGATTAAAGTTTCAAAGCGGTAATTTTCGTCTCGTTCTACCTGTTCGATCGATATTCAACATTATTGTGTCTTATTTGCCTGATTTGTAACTTGTATTTATGTCGCCAAGGCCTCTATAAATGAAATTCAAATTAAAATCGTAATAATACAAGATATACAACGAAAACATTTTTCATAATAAATAATCCCAAAGATTTGGATTTTATCGAAGGAGATTTAAAATTATGGTGGAGGAGCCAATGTCAGACAACTGGTGATGTTTGAGCTTGTGATAAACTTGCCAGTTTCTAAATTATAAATTTTTTTTCGAAATTTTATGGTCACTGCCTCTGGAAGGTTATATTTTTTTTTTACAAAATATAATTGTAGATTAAATATTCTCTACAACTTGTTTTATTATCTTAACTTTGTCACTGTACCCCGCTTTTTCTGATTTATTCTTGATTTATTTTTTTATTCAAATAGGCTTAGAATGTCATGAAATGTAGAGATTTTAAGTTTGAACAAAAAAATGTCTCTAACTTTTTTAGTGCGCGAGCGATTACTCTGGAATGGTTTATGATATTGTCACGACCGCCAGTTTAAGACGGCCGTAATAAGGGCAACTTGGCATGCGAGAGGGTTTAATTTGGTTATTGAATGATTACTTTATTAATAAAACATGGTAGTAGAAAACAAGGTACAAGTTTATTTAACAAAAATTTAAAGAAAATAAAACAAAACAAACTTACATGACCTCTGATGGGTCACCCCCTAGGAGAGGAGTTCAGTCACAGCAACCAGCCGCCCCAAGACCAAAAACCCAACTAACTACTTTCAACTAAAATATTTTCCCAGTCATCGCCTCCTTGCCGATTCAGCATTGCTTCACAGTAGCAAAGGTATCGCTCGTTTCCTGCTGGCTCAGCGGTTCCTTTGACCCTCGTGCAATCTGATTTCTTTCGACACGACTTTGTTTAATAATTCTGATGATATTTCTTTACGTACAATATTAACTTATGATGTACTGGGTGTTTTAAATAAATCTGGCGTAAATTATAATTGCTGCGTGACAATATTGACTTCAAATTGGGTATACCTATGTATTGTAAATAGGTCTGGAATTAGACTATATTTTGTGTATCTAATTCAATTGAAGAATTTTAAATGGAGGTAAATAGGTAAAGTAAGCAAGCAAGAGCCCATAAAATTGTGATGTGTTATAACTGTAGATTTTCATTCAGTTCACTAGTGAAAATACCCTATATCAGATATGATTATGACAAGCAAATGTGCTTGAGATGCAAGGCTTCAAGCCACTCTTCGCGAAACTTTCTTAATTCAATCCTCCGTATTTGCATTCATTTTAGGCAAATGGCTTCAAAACAGTAAACAAAATTTCAGTTAGGGCAACCCCTCTGTCGTTTGTAATTAGTCCATTTTATGACGACCCTCGTGAAATATGCCTTACGTAGAATTTAAATCCAAACAATTTAATTAAAACCGTGTTTTTATTTTATATCCGGAAGTTAGTGGCTGACGGTTTAATAACCAAAACGTAACCCGAAACGTGTGGCAAGTCTTTTAATTAATTTGAGGTGTTTTAATAAAAGTATTTCAACCGCATTCCACATTTACCGCCACAGAGGTAGGCTTTCGCTCACATTTTTACTAAATGTCCAAATATTTTTAATTTTTTAATCTCACATTTTTTTTTATAAACGCGGTGATTCTGTGGGGTATAACACTACACAGGATGTGTGGGATGTGTCAAAAGTGTCGAGTTCAACGATGAAATTATTAAATAAATAAATAAAAATATCTTTATTTAACCTGGTGCGGTGTCAGCTCACAAAGATGCACACCATCATGTTATCCATAAGAATTAAAAATATACAAGGAATAATAAACTGGATAATTAAGGGTGGCGGTGCCGTTCTTAAGAAAGTGATTTCGTAGTTCGAGAATTTCTTCTACATTCGTGAACCGATTGAAAAAATTCTTTGATAGAGAAAACTTGATAGAATGGTATCAGGACTACTGAAATCAACAAAAAAATTTTTTTTTGATTCTTTAGTTTTCAATAGCCCAGTACCGTTCTATAAAGTTATCTCTAAAAGCCCATCAAAACATTTTTTTAATCGGTTCAGGGATGTAGAAGAAATTCTCGAATTACGTTCACCGAACCGCCCACCTTAAGTCCTAATATTACCTAACCGTTAAAAAGAATTCTTAGAAAATATCTTACTATACAGGGTGGGTAATTAATAATAATTATTAATAATAATTTGGACCAAAATATGAGGATATAACTAAACATGCTTTAGAAAATTGTTGCTATGGAAAAAGATGCAGGGTGTCAATTTTTTTTTTTGCAATATCTCAACTATCTCTTGACCGACCTTCTCCCATTCGTTAAGGAAACATTTTTTAAACATATTTTAAGCCAAGAAACAATAATTTATGTATTACATCACGCTATTCCGTGGAGGGCGCTTCATGAGCTTTACCTGATGATGAATATTTTTTCTTTTTTTTTACGAGACGTGGTACTTTTGACTAGAAAATCTCATGCAGGAGTCATTTCTACGTACAGACTCGTCACGGAAGTATCACTCTTACTCCTAATAAAACAATATACTGTTGTTAAGTGACAGCCACGAATTTTTAGCATATTAACTAAACTTTGTCCCATAATAATTATGTAACTCAAGATGGAGTTACACAAACATCTTTCTCTTTATGAATATCGAATAGAGAATAATCGGTATGGAAACACGGAACGACCATATATGGTACTGACATGGTTACCAAAACATTATATCAAGGAAGGTATTAGACTTTTAAGAGGTCAAGTGACCCAGCATGAATTATATTCAGTACGATGCTGGTATATGGAACCATAAGTTTAGGCACTATGCCGTCACTTTTGGGCGGTACAGGTAAGTACACAGGTAAATTGAACTTTCCATCCGAAAATACGCTTTTCAGACAAAATATTCTTGTACGGCATTCCTCATGTTGATAGTTCATAGAAAAATAATCACCTAGAACCTATAGTACAGTACCTAAAGAAGTTATGAGGTAAAAAATATGCAAAACTTCGGAATAATCTCATATTGAACGGATTTCGTTCATTTTTGGCAGTATAATAGTAAATGCTTCACAGAAAAGTTTCTATATTGTACGGGGGCTTGCTAATTTATAGAGGGTAGATGCCACTCTCTCTCAGGGGGTGGCACTTAAAAAATATATATATATTTATTGGAAGTAGAATGAAATTTTAAGAAGAAAAGGTTCTATGCAATTTTTCACATAAATTGATAGTTTTTAAGTTATAACGACTTCAAAATTGCGATTTTAGCTTAAAAAAAAGGTATTTCCAAACGGCTTTCGTCAAGTATCTCGAAAAGTATTACCTTATCGAAAAAATGTTACCGACCAATCACGGAAAGTACAAACTGGGAATTAATTATATTTTTTGTTTATTGATGTAGGATTAATAATTTCGGAGATATTTAAGTTTACATTTGGCATCCAAGTGTTCATAAGATAATTATTTAGAGTGACAGTTAAATATCTCAGAAACTGTGACACCTACGTCAAGGATGCTAATAAGTAGAATAATAGGTTATTAATTAAGCTTTCAACTGTTTTTTTATTTGTTTCTGTAACGTAAAAAATAAAGAAGTTATAACCGGAGCAATGTGCGTCTACACATTTTTTTAATAACAACGTCGCCATTTTGTTACTGTAATTAGCCAGTAATTAAAAAAAGGAATTTTAAACACTGTTTCTCATTAATATATAGCATGACGTAGATGCTCAAATTTTTTGGTTCGATTACAGCACTTGTTTTAGAAAAAAATACAGTTTAAACTATAAAGGTATTTTCTGTAAAACGTAATTTTTTTTTCCTTTTCCAAATATCTCAATAAATATCAGTTTTATTGAAATATAGGTAGAGACCAAAAATAAAACTCTTAAACTGATAATGAATTTCACTTGTATATTTATTTACATAGATTTAATAATTTCGGAGATATGAAAGTTTACAGATGGCGTCTGAACGTTTATAAGACGAAAAATGCAGTTTAAATGTTAAATATCTCAGAAATTGTGACACCTACGTCACGTATTCTAAGATATGAAATTAAAGACAATTAATTGCACTTTCAAATTATTTTTTACTTGTTCCTGTAGCTTAAAAAATAAAGAAGTTATGACGGAAAAACGTGCGTATTTATATTTTTTTATATAAAGAAGGTCGCCATTTTGTTACTCTAATTAGGCAGTAATTTAAAAAAATTATCTCAAATACAGTTTTTCGTTAAGAGTAGATGTTTACCTAGATGCTCAAATTTTTTTGCTCATTTAAAGTACTTGCTTTAGAAAAAAATTCATTTTAAACTTTAAAGGTAATTTCGAAACACTTGGATACCAAATATAAACTTAAATATCTCCGAAATTATTAATCCTACATCAATAAACAAAAAATATAATTAATTCCCAGTTTGTATTTTCTGTAATTGATCTGTAACATTATTTCTATAAAGTAATACTTTTCGAGACACTTGACGAAAACCGTTTGGAAATACCTTTTTTTTTTTGAGCTAAAATCCCAATTTTGAAGTCGTTATAACTTAAAAACTATCAATTTATATGAGAACTTGCATAGAACCTTTTCTTCCGAGTTTTCTTCTTAAAATTTGATTCTATTTCAGCTCCAATAAATATATATATTTTTTAAGTGCCACCCCCGGAGAGGGACTCACTTGACCCTTTAGATAAAAATTACGATGGGCTTGTAGTCTATATGTTTTTAAATAAATTACCTTACTGTTCAATTGGAAGACATGAACAATTAATTGCATGGCCTCCCCGTTTACCTGATCTTGACTCTACAGATTTCCTTCTCTGGTACACAATAAAGAACAGATTTTAAATCGTGTGTCATTTATGTATGACGCAAATGTTTTTATAAAGCATCGTGATTTATTTTCATATCTTGATTAGATCCTCAACAATACTTAACTAACATAACTTAACACGCCAAAAATTATGATGAGTAGGTTTCACAAGACATATTACAAACTGAAGTTCCACATTTTCTAATTTATTTTATAGGAACCACCCTCAGCAACGATTTTTAAATAAGATTTTAACATTTTACACTGGGGAAACAGCTACCTAATTGAAACCTGGCTATCATCTATGGATTAGTCAAACTAATGTGTACCTGTCAGAGCATGGCACTTGCAATTCATTCCCGTAATAGGAAAAATTCATCGTAGAGACAAGATTAAGATTTTCTCCAGCGCTTGCTGTGATTAAACCAATATTTTTGCTTTTAGACCTCGAATTAATATTCAACCTTATACTCCAAGGTAATCTCGGTGCAAGTTTAAAATAATATAATGTAAGGAGTTCGAGATATTCGAAGGAATATAGCGGTATAAAAGGAAAATTATATTTAAAATTACGTGAGGATTTTACGTTGCAGTGTAATCTATCTTTCAATATTATTAAGTTGAAGCACGCTTGTGTACATAGGCGAATCAAGAGAGAGGATTTTTCCACAAGGTTTGCAAAATAATACTGGTAACGTCTGGTGAAAAGCTAATGAATTCACGGAAAATAAAAATACTCAGTAATTCACTGGCCTGCCAATATAAGCACTGAAGTGGAAAATTTCGGGAACCAAATTATTTTTTGAAATATATGCAATAATTGCAATATTAGTCCTGTCAATGAATGGTTTCTAGAGGGAAATGCCGAGATCGCAATTTTTTATTTGAGTGCCGTGTTTGGACTATTTAGAAGCTAAAAGTTCCCGAACACAGGTGGTGCGGGGGGTGCAGGGGGCACGAAGAAGGTTCCGGTTTTTGGTTTTTCGCTCATATCTCGAAAACGGTTAACCATAATCAAAAAGTGGCTATATGCAAAATTTAAGGTTCAGTAATGGATTGTATATATTTTAACTGTATTCCAACAAAAAATTTAATAATCATCGTAGAAAAAAAATATTTGTACCGATATCCGTTTCATAGCAGACTGAATTCAAATAGCGAATAAAAAATGTCTTTGTGTCTGTAAATGTATGTGTGCGTGTATATGTATGTTTGTGTGTGTATACCGTTTCTTGTAAACACGATAACTTCTGTTAGACTTAAAATATTTAATTACAATTTGGAACATGTATAAAACAGCACAGTTCAATAATCCCTATTGAGATTGGGCCATATCTGTAATACATGGTGATAACCGGAGGCCTACAAACCTCACAACATAATAATCTTATTAAAAACACCATGTTCCAAATTTTAGGATAACATCCCAAGGAACAATTTTAGTTTCTTAAATGTATATAAGGGTGCTATAAAACTATTTATAAAATGCCTTGAAAAATCTATTTTGCTGTAACAATATCATTAATACCATCATAAAGCGACTTGTAGACTAAAAGGGCCCACCCTTATGAAGGTTGTTAAGGCCTTTTTAAATTCCATCATAAAACTCCTTAGTGATGCATAGTGCTGCTCTTGAAAACCTTTCTTAAAACCTATTTTAAAGCTGTCAGAAGCTTTTCTATTAGCTTCCTGCATTTCTAGAAAACACCTAGAAGGCTACCGTAAAACTGGTTTTTAAAACCATATTAGAACTGAGAAGCTATAAGAATGTCCACGAAGGAATCCAAATAATTTTATTATTGCATTTATTTTTTCTAAACTGATTTAAGCAAACACACCATCAGACTTATTGAAGATAAAATGGAATTTGAAATGTATAAAGCGTAGAGCACTATAACCTCTCTAAGGCCGATTTAAAAGGTAATAAAAAGCCATCAGGTATGACAAAAAAATTAAAACCAACGGCAGTTTATCGTTAAAACTACATAAGAAAGGCCCAAAAAACAAGAGCCCCTCAGAAATAATAATGATTTTAATATCCATACAAAATTTGCATAGACACACGTAATCAGCAAATTTAAAAAAGTGGGCTGCTTCTCGGTTCCCACGGTAATTTTCAGTCGTTTCTTGTAATTCTACCTTAATTTGCTAACGAAAAAGTGATAATTATTGATAATTATAATTGTGAGATTGACCTTGAATATTTTTATATAACAAGAAAAACATGGCCGGCCAACTAAAAACCTAATTGTCATTTTACAGTCCTCTTCAGTGTTGCCAGGTTTAGTGAAATTTTACTAGATCTGGTGATTTTTTTTTTAAATCTAGTGATTTAGTGAAAACTTTTATGAATGCCGATTTTTAATGATGTTTTAATCATCCAATTTATTGCCCTCTACTGGTAGGTAGACAAACATTAAATTCGAGTTGCGATCCATTTAATACAGAACTGTTCACGTTAATCGCTACCACGGTCAGTAAACTCTACGGTTACCTCGATCAGCAGCTCTTAGACGAGAGAGACGCGCGGAGCGGGGAATCGAATGAAAGAGACAGACATATCTGATTTCCGTGCAAAAGACACAGACAAAGATGCCTGTAGTGTCTAAAGCTGACGTAGACTATAGACCCTTCCCCGCTCGGAAACCGTATAGTTTATTGACCGTGAATCACTACAATCGAATAGCCTGGGCTCGTTGCCCTCTAGCGTCTCGTAGACAAACAGTACTTTCTAGTTACAAACCATTTAATACAATACAGAGTACAAAGTCTGTCAACGAAATAATCAGATAGAGGACGCTCAAAGCTATGCTGTGCTCAGAGAGCTCAAGAGAATTACATGTCCTACAGACACTGCAACTTTTGAAAATTAAAGATGAGAGCTTTAATTTCAAATCTAGTGAAATTTTAGTAAGATTTAGTAACTTTTTAAAGCGTCGTCTGATAACTTTTAAAATTTTGATCTGGCAACACTGGTCCTCTCATTAAACTAGATATTCTAATAATGGTAATGACCTAGAACATTTACTCTAAATGAAGCCCTTTTAGTCTTTTTGTATACTATCACAAATAATCCCTTCCTTACAAAAATGCAAATGCACTTGGCGAAGATCACATGGACTTGATAAAAGCTGAATAAAACCTTTAGGACGTTGACATTTGATACAAAAACTTAAAACTTAACCTCAAAATAATTTACATGTGTGTATGTTTTAACAGTCCTTTTAAAATGGCCACTCTTTTTTATTTTCTTCCACCTTTCGAAAAAAGACTTAATTACACTTCAGTAAGTCGTGAAATGCTTTTAATTAACACACACACACACACACACACACACACACACACACACACATGCATCAACGACACTTCAGGCAGACATATTGTTTATTATTTTTATAATAAATGTTTTATTGAGGTTTTGGAAAGTGTTTTATGGAATTAAAATTTGCCTTTTAGATTTATAGAGGCGTTTTATTCTTCATAACGGTTTCATCACAACATTTATCAAGGATGTTTTAAGAATCTAGTTTTGTAATGGCCTTTAATAAGTACTAATAGGCATTGAAAATGTCTAGTTTTAAAAAGGATTTAAAATGCATTTATTGCAAATATGTTAAAACCATAAAGAATCATTTAAAGCCTCTTGAAAGCTAAATGGAATTTAAGACGTTCATAAAACTAATTAGCTTTATGGAGAGTCTTATGTAGGTTATGATAAATCCATTACAAATACATATTATCCTAGAAGCAAATTAGCTTTATAATTAGGTCTTACAGAATGCTTTAAAACTTACTATTAAGAGCAAGTATACTTGAAGCCTAAAAGGCCTTAACTACAACATCAATAAAGCACATGACTATTTCCTAACCCTGACAAACCTTTCTTAAAACCTCCTCAAGTCCAAATGACTTTTAAATTGTTCCTTGGGATTGATATATCATCTAATTTAAATAAAGTTGGTTTGAACCTAACATACACCCAGTATATTGCGGTTTATAAATCTTATACATCTTCATATTTTTGTATGCTTAATCAAAAACATTTTGCTCTGGAATTAAAATAAAAGCTATTTCACGTAAGAGTGAGAGTTTGTAGGCCTCTGGTTATCACCATGTATTACAGATATTGACGGTTCATTGATAGGGCTATATATGAACCTGAACTACAATATTTACAATCTACAATGAAACTATTTGAATTAGTAGTAAAAGAACAATTGACTACCTATTGCAAGGATAATAACATATCAATAGTATTCTCTATTTCTGGCATTTACGTACAATTTCATTAGTTTGACATTTTGACAGTACTAAGACGGTACCAAAGCACACTTTTCATTAAATACAATTTGTCCTTTTCAAATTGAGTTTGTTTTCAAAGAATTCTTGAAATCTTTGCGGCAGTTTTCCCAAAAACGGTTGGAATTATCAAGTTCTATTAAGTGTACCTTTCTTACGTAGAAATGAGATTTTCTAATCAAAAGTGCCACAACGTTTCGTAAAAAAAAGAGAAAAAACATTCATCATCAGGTATAGCTCGTGTGGCGCCCTCCACGGGCTAACGTGATGTTATACATAAATTATTGTTCCTTAGCTTAAAAAATGTTTCCTTACCAAATTGTGAGAAAATCGGTCAAGAGGTTGAGATATTGTAAAAAAAAGAAAAAAATACAATTTTGACAGCCTGTATCTTTTTCCACAGCAACAATTTACTAAAGCATGTTTGGTTATATTCTCACATTTTGATCCAAAGAATCTACCCGTGAACTATGGTCCACCCTGTATATTCAAATAAATGAATATTCTGAAAATAACAAAAATGTCAACTCTAAATCACAAAAATTTTAAACTTGTGCTTGGATTTGCCAGCACAGTTGTCAGACCCAGGGGACGGGGAGCTGTCTAAAAGACGTTTCGGCAAAATCACACTTGCCATCTTCAGGTTCTTGCTGATAGATCTGCCTAGTGCTGCTTCTCGTTGCTCGAATTGAATTTCAGTTCAGAAGTGATCTGCTCTAATCTGATCTGCACATATAAAATATACCGAAGTAACCGGTAAAAAATTAAGTAACCGGTAATTATCACCATGAGTTTTTGTCTCATTATCTGGTTAACTGGTTAAACGGCTAATTGGTATTGCAAACCCTGCTATGGATGGATTGTAGTGGAAATTATGTTCTTTCAAAGTTAGTTTTAGTACATAAACAATTGTTTAAATATAAGTTAGATAAATTAATTGAAAAAAGAATTAAGTTTTAGCATTTACCAACATTTTACTTAAGTATGTTTTCATCTGTGAAGCTTACATCTGTACGTAATAACAACATTATGTTAAAATGAAAATTTCACACGTCACCTTTTTAGCCAATCAGAAGTTTGTTCTTGGTTTCGTTACCATAGCAACCCAAAAAATTTCCGGAAATTTTCATCCTCCTGGGTATCCTGAACGAAATTAATAAGTGGAAATTTTTCTGTCAAATTATTGACATTTGATCATATTTGCATAAAAATGGAATTTTATTTGTCGCATTAAACGAGATAATTATAAAAAATCATTGAGCTCGTGAAACAATAATTTATTTCATGTTTAATTGTGATACTGAATATTTCAAATGTATCTGAAAATCCTTTAAATACTCCTAGCGTTTCAATGGTGAATACATCGGTGAAGAATCTGTATCCATTAAATGTCTATGCTTGACTACATAAATATAATATTTTGAAACAATTTTATTTAACTTATCTTTTCTAGTTAAAACTTCCAGTAGCCTTCTCTGTACTACGCTGAATAACTTCTCATTTTGGTTTTCGTCCATATTCAATCGGGTATGAAAAGTATTTCAATTTTGGATGGCTTTTTTTAACCTCACAAAGTTCTTCACAATATGTGCATAATGTATATTTCTGTTCTTTTTCCATTCTTTATTATCTTATTCTTCTTTAAAAACCTCGAAAATAACTCTGTTAAGTTATAATGTGCTGATACTAAAAAACAATGTTCCACCTATTTTAGTGAATAAAACTTATTTCATAACACATAAATAGAGTTGTCTTAAACAATTTTCAGTAATTTTTTGAAAGTATTATTTTTTATTGTACGAATATAGGTATTCCGGTTCACCCAAACTGTTGTAACAATAGAAAATATAAGAAAAACAGAATTCCACTCACTTTAGTGAAGAAAACGTAATATCAAACATTTCAGTGAATATATATTAATCCTCATGTAATAGTTTTTTGCAACTAAAATGGATGGAAATATTTTTTTTAACATTGCATATATGTAGATATCTAGTGTTATGATATTAAATTAGTATTTATTTAATTTAAGTTCATCTCTAACTTATAGCAACATGAGGCCCAGTGTTTCAATGCAAAGTTAAGCACTTTATCCTACAAATAAATTAGCTAGAAGTTTAGAATATGTTTTTATTATACACTTTAATATTGCAACTTCATATTCTGACCTTCTAGCTAATTTATTTGTAGGATAAAGTGCTTAACTTTGCATTGAAACACTGGGCCTCATGTTGCTATAAGTTTGAGATGAACTTTATGTAGGTAATTTTTCTCGTTCATGAATTTTTTAAGAAAATTCATGTACTCAAAAAGTTTCCAGCAATAATTTAAGCATTTGGGAGATTACAAGTGAAAATATTTGATATTATTGCTCCTTCAGATAGGACACATATTGTGAAATGAAAATTTCGATTTCGAATTCATAGCACAGATTCGCATAAGTCTCGCTCGCAACTTATTCTGTTCGTAAAGCAACAGGTGTATAAAAATACACTAGCTGCTATATTAAAACACCGGATTTCCTTTGTATATGCCGCGAACACGAGCGTTGTACCTCTTTTTAAATATTACCACAACGCCTATGACTTTCTAGTTAAAACGGCGTTATAATATGAGAGACGTAATATTTTACGTGTTCCAGAAAATACCAGACATCCAAGTAATTCCCGAGTCATATTCATAAGATCGTAAACCACTTCATCCAACTATATCAAAGCATAGAACAGAGATGGGTATTGTATCGGTTATTTTTAATACGAATTTCAATACCGTTCCCGTCGCTATAAAGGAATCCTTTTTCAAATATCGTCTGTTTTATGTTGAGTCGAGAGACATTTGTGTATTTTGATAAACAGAGCTTCTGAACGATATTAAACAATCATTTCATTATATTGGAAATGCTGGATTAGATATCTATATCTCTTTATTTTCACCTTAATACCGTGAGGGGAATGAAACTACGAATGATAGTATAGTGAGGTGGCTTAGAACTGTATTTCAAAATTACCATTACCTGGCGGATAGAAGCACCAGGTATGAAGGTACCTTAGGGCATACTAATAAATGTTAGCAAGTTGAATGAAATACAAAAACCCCATGTAAAAACATGGTAAATAAAGAGTTTTTAAATGAAAATGAACAAATACGAGAAAATATCACTTAACACAATCTATTATATTGTTAATTTTGAATTACAGCTTTAAGCCAACCAAGTACACTACACACCTAACTTAGAGTAGTCTACATATTAAATAAAATACAATAAAATATATCCATATCATTTATTACAGTAATACATAGGTCCACATATAACGCTAATAAGAGTTCCCAATAACAAAAAAATATTTATAGTTATTCATTCGATGGAATTCAGTATGCAACAGTCATAAATAAATTACACTTGTACTTACAAAGTGGTGAGCAGTCCAGATTGGTTTTCCCACATTTGCAGTTTTTGCAGTCTACTGCAGGAGCATTTAATCAATTCCCTGCGTGATCGGAAAACCTCTGGAATTACCATCCAAACTGGTACCCATGACTCTGAAACCTCATTCTAAGCAAAATCTTGTGGAGAAGGAATCACTTGCTGTGTTTGTGTGCTGGTCGTCCAAGTACCTGCTTGATAAACTGCCCTTCGGATATGTTGAAGAAGCGCATCCTCAGTCGGTGGAAGTTTGTCCATTGCTTAATTTTTCTGGTAGAAAAGCTCCTTTCTTATCTGGTTGATACTGCTGATAGAGGTGGTTTTATCATATAGAACAACAGTCAGTCGTTCCAGGTTCTTGAATTGTTCAGAGACGTCTTTCAGCAGTTGGAATGGATGAGTGGCCAAATACACAAATGTATCAGTGTAAATGATACGAATTATGAGATCATGATATCTTATTGAAAAAATTATCAACAACAATAACAACGACAACGACAACAACAACGACAACGACAACAACAACGAGACGCTGGGTTTATTGACAAAGCTGGCCTTCGCTTTCTTACGGTCAGCAGGGCTAAAGTCAGATACCGAAGTACAAATACTTTAAATACAGATATTGCTACATTGAATATCCTCACAGCATTCTTGTTTAAATGGTCTGCAATAGAAGTTTAACCCATCTTAAAGTATTGTTTTATCTCCTTATTACCCTCATCCATTTTTCGTATTTCCGGCCTCAGAAAATCAGCTTACTGTTACTTTTGCTTAACACGTGATATACAGTTCAGAAGTGGAAAAATGTGGAAAGTTATTTTTAAGGTACAATAATCTACTATATCTAGACTCTATCTTGGTTACTATTAATCACATAAACTTCTATTGCAGACCATTTAAGCAAGAATGCTGCGAGTACATTCAATGTAGCAATATCTGTTCTTAAATTATTTGACAAATAAGTTATAGGTCGAAATTTAAAAAAGAACTTAAAAATTAGAAAAAAGATAATAAAAGTATCTAGGCTTCTATTTGTCGTAGAGACTTTTACCAACCACCATTTCGACGGGCATAAAGTCAGCTTTCACTTTAATATAATATTGTCTATACCTAAATTCACTCAGAAAAAAAGGTACAGGACGAAATTTGAAAAAAAAGTAAAAATTAGCAAAAAAGATAATGAGTGTTTTAAAGTGTTTTCCTAAGTAGTATATTAGCGTGACCAGATTAAGGTACCAATATACAGAAAGTAGATAATTTCATATTAAATAAATAAAAGTGTGAATGACTTGTAAATAAATCATTTAAATATTTTCAATATTTTTTCTTTAAAATGCTAAGAATCCTATCATGTAATTCAATACTTCGTCAGTATTAGCCAGAAGAGTAGTTGTTTTGATTGGTTCTCCAATAATGAGTGTTTTAAAGTATTTACCTAACTAGTATATTAGCGTGCCCAGATTAGGGCAACAATATACAGAAAGTAGGTATTTTCATAATAAATAAAAAGTGTGTAAGTTGTGATTTGCATAATACCTAATAGTCCAATCAATGAATGCTCAAAAGGGGATTGTAGAGAACATTTTGGAGGGGAGATTTTTTTTCTTCAGGGATGTGTTGAGGGTAGTCAAGAGGTAAACATACTAAAAATCCCCGCCCCTAGCCCCGCCGCTTCAGGGGGGGAGGGGGGTGGAAAGGTCCCTTTTTTCGATTATTCGCTTATAACTCGGAAATGATGCGTCGTATGGGAAAAGGTAATCTATGCAAAATTAAACGTAATTAAATTTTCCACAAGAATGTTTATATTCATTTTCGTCCTATGTGTTATAGTTTACGAGATGTTCGCCAGTGAAAATCGATAATTAAAAAAAAAAAATCAATTATGTACCTTGAATATTTCTATCAAAGCGGTTTACCGTAGTCTGCTAATAAATCACAGTCACAAAACAATCTTTATTTTACAATACTGGACGTATTTACTAACGTAATATTTTGTCGAAATCTATACATTTCCTTAAATATACAGTGTGACTCACTTAAAATGAAGATACCCTTATAACTTTTTCATTTTGTTTTCGATTTGAATCAAATTTTACTCAAGTATAGAACAAATTAGGATCTACTTATGACCAGAAAATCATTCACCTGCTATAAAGGCAAAGCCACCTGCGGTACCAAAATATTCTGAAAAAAATAAAACATTTTGAATGTTAGAAATTCTAAAAAATGCATCCAATCGGCGCCACAAACGTACATACATCAAAATTTGATTTGGTTATTGATGGGGGATATCTCATACATAAGCTCATCTGGCAAAGGGGGCCGTCAGTTTCCGCAATTTGTGGTGGCTACGTAAAATTCATCGTTCGTAAGATTAAAAATCAATATGATTTTTAATCTTTTTCTTCATATTTTGGTACCGCAGGTAGCTTTGCCTTTATAGCAGGTGAATGATTTTCTGGTCATAAGTAGATCCTAATTTGTTCTATACTTGAGTAAAATTTGATGCAAATCGGAAACAAAATGAACAAGTTATAAGGGTATCTTCATTTTAAGTGAGTCACACTGTATATTTAAAGAAATGTCTAGACTTCGACAAAATATTACGTTAGTAAATACGTCGAGTGTTGTAAAATAAAGATTGTTTTGTGACTGTGATTTATTAGCAGACCACGGTAAACCGCTTTGTAGAAATATTCAAGGTACACAATTGATTTTTTTTTATTAATTATCGATTTTCGCTGGCGAATATTTCGTAAAATATAACACATAGGAAGAAAATGAATATAAACATTCTTGTGGAAAATTTAATTACGTTTAATTTTGCATAAATTACCTTTTTTCGTACGACGCATCGTTTCCGAGTTATAAGCGAAGAATCGAAAAAAGGAACCTTTCCACCCCCCTCTCCTACTGAAGCAGCGGGGCTAGGGGCGGGTACTTTTAGTATGTTTACCTCCTGACTACCCCCAACACATTCCTGAAGAGAAAAATTCTCCCCTCCAAAATGTTCTCTACAACTCTTTCATTGACTGGACTATAAATAATATTCTCTAAAAAAGATAAAAGTTGCAAACTTTGAAACGCTATATCTCGGTATTCTCGGTCACTATTAACAAATGTACAAATTTTTAGAAAATCTCATTTTAACAGGTAAAACGCCAGCTTTTTTTATGCAGCAATGTCTATGCCTAAATGTACCCGAAAAAAAGTTACAGGCTAAAATAAAAAATAATAAAAAATTGCATTTTTTCGTTTTTTTTTTTGTTTTTTGGCCATACCTATTTTTGTCAAAAAAAAAGACTTCTGAATGTGCCATTTCGATTGGAAATTTAATTCTCTACAATTTTTCTACTGACGTGTTTATATGGAAAATGCATAGTTTTCGAGCAAAACTCAAAAATGTGGAAAGTGGACCTTTTTACTTCGATCTCCTTTAGTGATGGGATCACTCGAGTGTAAAATAACCGGTTAACCGGTTATTGAAATAATCTGTATTACTCGGTTATTGTCAACGAGTACTCGAGTGAAAAATAACCGAATGTTAAACAGTTATTGAAGTAGTCATATCACTCATCACTCTTACAAATAAATTGAATGTTAACTCGTATCGTATAATAAACGAGTGAACATCATTATTAACCTACGTTTCTAAAATAATTATTAGGTATATGAATTCGAACCGATTGATGTAGTAATGGTAGTAACGGTAGTAACCAGTATCCATATACACTTACCTCTTATTTATAATTATTTTTTTTCTATTTGTATTTATTATGTCAAGAATAATCAAACTATGTGCGATTTTATAAAGAATAATTTTTTCTTTTTCACAAAAATTGATTGGTTGATTGATTTTCACATGAAAATACCTATTGAAAAATTTTTTATGAATTGGAATTTGAACAAAAATTGTTAAATAGGCTTGTAAGTTATACGTAGCATTCAAGTGACCATCACTCGAATGATTATCCGGTTATTGAAATCACTTGAATACCTAGTATTCGGTTATTGAAATTAATCGGTTATGCCCATCACTAATCTCCTTCGATCTACTTAAATGGCAGCACTCCGCGGTTTTCGCATATTTTGGGGTCAATTGAACATAAGAAACAATAAAAACCCTTTAACGTTTTAGTTCCTTTCAACCCTCTTTTGTTTGGACATAGACAATAATAGCCTATATATAATAGGATTGTATTTGAGATTGTCTTTATAAGAGATATATTGTTGTTTTTATCATTTGTATCTTTAAATGGATTTTTTCTGTCTGGGCAGTTGGACCTTTAAGTAAATAAATAAATAAAATAATTTATTCAAATGGTATTAAACTAGCGTTGTTTATAATAAACATGAATTTAACAAACTCAACAATAATTTGAATCATTCAGATTTCCTTGATCTACATGCATTAGAACGACTTGAAGTCGCAACCACCATCTGACAGTTGCTGATTAATAGATATCCTGAAAAATGAGAGAAACTTTCCTTTAAAACGTCACAAAACTTTTCTCAATAGGCGGACTTTTGCCTGCGGCGGAGTTTTTCTTTGAAATATTTCCTTTGTCGGAATTTTGATCTGGAGCACTGATGAACGATTTGGTCTCTGCATATCTTGCTGGGATCGGAATTGAATGTGGATAGCCTGATAATAAGTTTCACCACGATGCGCGATGGTGAGTAATTACTAACACTTTCTGGTGTTAAACAGAGGGCCAACGATCAGAATGAAAATCTTCGGGAAATAAATTTAGACAAACTGAAAGATAAATTTAAAACAAGAAAGGTCCAGGGTTTACATAAACAGATGTAATTATGATTGAATTTAAGGGGCATACAATTTTCAAATAATTTAAATTAGTACAGTGAGTGAAGCTTTTAAATACCAGCCCGAAAACGATGTAATAAATTTCCAATTTTTTTTCTTCAACATGCTCATAAAGTATGTACATAAGAATCTATATTGTAATTTTTCCTGCTTTTTGGTTTGGGTGATTCCCTTCTTGGGGGTTGTCGCAAAAAAACACACATAATCTGATAGAGAAACGAATTATAAGAAAGAAAGATCTTATACACTTTTTTGCTAAACTTCATATTGTGACGTGTTTCCACCCCTAGGAAGCCACCCTTGCAAATTCCGTGGGTTCCGAAAATTATAACAAGATATAATAACCACTAACACACTTTATTAAATAATTTACTGGATACTTCACAATACTATTATTAACTTAAATGCACTTTACTTACTAAAAATAACAATGTTTATCACTTTGTTTTCACTTTGTAGTCTTAACCTCACTTGTCAATTCAAAACTTTCCTTCCCGCCGAGAATGCGGCCTTCTATACCTAAAAATGACAGATCTCGAATTTTCTGTATGACGTCACCATTCTCTAGATAGGTCCAGAATAGATGTCATCACTCTTGAGCTTCTAGTAGGTTCTTTTCTAGTAGATGCAAATCTCTACATTCAGACATCCGAACTAATTGAATTCTGTGTTGCCTACATTCTGGGGGTTGTAACACATAACAATATGTTTCGAGACATTGCGAACTGAAAATTGCAATTTTCACCCCTTAAAATCAGTATTCCTAGACATTTCATTTTAAATTACTCGAAAAATGTGGACTTTAATAAAAAAAATGCAAGGGTACAAAATTAAAGCTTTTACAAACAAATCGAATGGTTTTTTCTTTTTTTTTTTCGATATTTAGTTTTGGAAATATGGCATTTCCAAAATGGCACCGAAACGACGTTAAAATCTAAAATTACTCAAAATCTATACCTAAGAGAACATTTTTTATTATTGTAAAAATTAAAGGTGGTAAAATTCTCCTTTCCTTTTATAATGAAAACTAAAAAAGTTACAAACAAAAGAGTAGTTTTATAGATTTTGATGTACGTATGTTATAAAGCATATTGTAAAAAAAATTAAGGAAATTCCTTTCATTGTTTTCGGGCCGGGAATTTTTCCATTTTTACTTCTTCGCTACTGTACTAAATGTCCAGCAACGTTTTTGGTAATATTGTACTGTTTGTTTGATATTTTCATTTTCAATCAATCAAATACTTGGATATCAATCTAAAATTTGTCAGGAAGGTAAAACGTGTAAATATAACAATCATCGATCATTGCATTAGGTGCTTGACTTTAGAAAAATAGAATCAGCGGCTGTTAAATTGAAAAGTTGTTAACACAGTATGAGTGCGCTTGAAATTTAGTCTTTTAAAATTTCCGACAAATGAAAACTGGCGAAACAACGAACCAAAACAAAATTAAACTTTTATATAAACTTTCTCGGAACATGCTTGGATAATCCTTCTATATATTTTTTAGGAAACTGCAGTTTTCTAGATACAGGGTGTCCCAATCTTCCTCACATCTGAAGCCACTGTAAGTTCTTGGAGTCAAAATAGCTATATTTAATTAGACTTAGGGGCCATTCAACAAATATATTTGCTTTGTGAAAAATAAGCATTTGAACTAGATAATGCTTATTTTTCGCTGTTTTTCGTAATTATTGATTTACAATCCCCTCGTCAGAGGTGGTTCTCTATTGCGCATAATGCAGTGGGATTCATTTGCGTTACTCAAGCATTATTTTGGTGCAATTATTATTAAAATAAGAGTTATAAGATTGTTTTATTTTTTTTAATATTTATTATACAGAGCATACAAAAGCATGGATAAGCCTGAATAACTCGTGAGGATAACGAGATATGAGGAAAATAACCTGCATAAAAGTTGTTGTATGAACCACTTGGTGACCTTGCACTTGACTTCGAAGGACATTTTCAAGGTCATTTGAAGGTCAATTTTCGTTTTTTAAGTAGGAACCCCCATTTTTGACCCCGGATTCTGAAAGAGCGAACAATTTTGCATTAGAGTTGTAAGATGTCAAATTGACCCTAGGGGTCATCTAAAAGTCAAATGTCCCTCGAAGTTTTCAGGCTGGTATCTCGTCAGATAGCGAGATATGAAGCAAATGACTTCTATAAAAGTTGTTGAGATCATCTGGGGCATCACTTGGTGACCTTGGAGGTCATTTTTCAAGGTAATTTGAAGGTCAAATTTGTTTTTTAAATAGAAACCCCTATTTGTGACTCCGGATTCTGAAAGCGAAAAATTGTAGGAAGTCAAATTGAAGGCAGGCAATGGTGATCGTGATGAACTTACAGATACATTTTAAGGTCAAATCGAGGTCATCTCATGATAGATTTCGGCGACTAGGGGAGTTCCCATTTGTTAAACGAAAGTTGACCTTCAAAATAATAAAAATGACCTTTAAGGACAAATCCAAAGTCCCCTATGACCTTAACAACTTTTATAGATTTAATTTTCTTCATATTTTGTATATACAGTGCGTGTAATTGCGGACTGGGCATGTACTTCCACGTAGCGCGAGAGATATGACAACCCAGGTAACAGCAATCTCGCCCGTCGGCGGCATAGATTAAAGAGCCGGCGCTAGACCACTGAAGCATCCCCGTTCTCAGTTATTTCATTTCAGTCAGCTGGCACATGCGATGTTGCAATTCGTACTCCCTATGCCCAGCCCGCCACTACACACACTGTATTATTACGGTTACTATTATTATTATAATACTCTTTGCAAAAACGAAGAGTATATTGTATTTGATCGGCACATTTCTAAATCAGTAAATATCGCTTATAGAAAAAAAATTTTCATACCCTTATGTTAGTGAACAAATACTGAACAACTTTCAAAATGTCGGTCTGTCCGTCCGTCCGTCACGTTTCTTGTAAGCACGATAACTTAAGAAAGACAAGTCCGATTGTATTTAAATTTGGATAGTAAATTCACGTTATCTAGAGGAAGAACCCTATTGTTTTTGAAAAAAATCAATCAATAAATGAATAGGTTATTAATCACTTAAATTAAAAAAAATATATTTTCTTAATTTTTGTCATTTGTACTTAAATAGAAATCTTGCGAAATTTTATTCTCTATATTTTTTTTTGTTTATACATTTTACTAATATATATATATTTCATAATAATATACTAATTCGTTGAAATATAATACTCGAATGATATATACTACAAACATTCAATTCTTGTGGTGATGTCTGATGGTCCAATGGCTAAAGCTTTGTCTAGCAATCCAAAGGTCTTGTGTTCGAATCCTTGACAGGATGTTTTTCTCTTTTCTTTTACATATTTTTTTTCACAACAAAGTTGGTATCACAAAATTTAGAATGTCCAAAAACTAACATTATTTACAAGAAAACTGCGAAGAATATCCTATGGAATGTGTAACAATTATATAAAAAGCTTAGTAAATCGGCGAAAAGTATAATTCTTCCACTAGTTATGTAATTGATACAATTTCCCTTCGATCACAAATCTGAGAACGTACCGTATACATGTTAAAGTTGATTAAAATCTTGACTTTTAACTTTCCGACAATTCGATTACCTTGCTCGGTGTGATGGAAAGTGAAACAATTGAAGTACGTCTCTCCCGGGTTCAGTTAATCCGATACTGACGTTTAATTTCGTTTGAAATAGCCTTAATAATTCCTCATCGATCTGAATACCTACGTGTTTGTTCTAACTCGCAGAATGTTAACCGTTTCAATAGAATTAATACAAACATTAAGCCGGATCACTTTATTACTTCGAGCGGTGCAGGATTTACTTTATTCACCGTCGTGAATATCTGGCAGCTTTCGGAGTAATTGTAAAATTGAGAATGACACTTTGAGCTCCTACATTTTTCTGTGCAGTGTGAGACTACACTATGGAACAAATTCATTAATACTGAACCTTTTTTTGGAAAATATCTTTGCACAAGTTGATTTAATCTACAAACATATATTTTTATGTCAAATTAAATTTCCTACCATCATTCGTTTTCTAATAGTAATATCATTGACAGCTTTTTTAAAAGGCTACCCTCTATTACTTCCACATTCAGTAGAAGTATAGTAACGACAAAAAAATTTTTTAAAATTTTTATTGTTCAGATAGGCTTAGAATGTCATGAAACGTCGATATTTTAAGTTTGAGTAAAAAAATAATTTCTGTCTGTCTGTCGGTAATTTTTTTTGTGCGCGCAATTACTCTGGAAACGTTTAAGATATTGATTTGTTTGGTACACGTATGTATTTTAACGAGATCTGGAACTAGATTATATTTTCATCTTATTCCGTTGAAGGGGGTAAATTGGAGTAAATGGGTAAATAGGTAAATCAAGCAGGTAAGAGTCCATAAAATTGGTATTTAGTATATGCAAGAGAAGCTAATGTCTCAAAAATTTAGCGTTAGCCACCCCCATTACTAGCCCCACCCCAATGTAAAAGGGGGTGAAAAAAAAATTGTGATTTAGTGTGTATACAAGAACCAAAGGTCTCAAAATATTTTTTTACTTCATCCATCCCCACTCCACCCTTCTACCCCTGCTCCCACCCCACTACCGATGTGGAATATCGTTTCATGGGTTTTTGGGGGGTAGGCGATTTCTAATATCATATTATTAAAGTTCCATAAACAATTATTTCCACATAAAAAATTTTTTCGTTGTGAGAGAATTGGGTACCAAATCTGGATGTGGGAATAGTGATTCCTTGGGTAGCGGTTTTTTGTTCTTGATTTTGTAAGATTATTTAAGTGTCAAAAAGACGGTATATAAATTTTGATACATAACATACGAGCATTTTTTAGCAAAAGGCAATTGAAGATTAGAAAACCTAACGTTTATTTGAAGAAAAATAATCAAAAAATCTGTGTCTAAGCAAATAAAATTATTAAATTAATAGTTCCAACTAACTGCTTTATGATCTTATTATCAAGTAAAAGCTCTAAAATTATCACATTTGCTTTGTGAATATTTTTACATAGTACAGTGGTACAAATTACTAGAGATTTACTTTGATAGTAATGTCGTATGAATTATTTCTTTCTTTTACCCAGTGTGTCGCATTTTGCTTGGAACCACCTCAATTAAAATTATTAACAACGCTATTGACGGACCACTTTTATTATCAAAACTGACTTTTAACATTCCCAGAACAATATCCCGTTACAGTTCTGCATTTAAGAGGTTTTTAATTGCTGACTAAATACTTAAAAAATATATTACGAAAGACACTAATTTGGATTGTTTGTTTTTCCTTTTATCATCTTTTTGTATTCAAACTACATATTATATTTAAAAAAAACCGCTGCCCAAGGAATCACTATTTCCACATCCAGATTTTCTATCCAAGTCGTTCATAACGAAAAAATGTTGTATGTGGAAATAATTGTTTATGGAACTTTAATAATATAATATTTGAAATCCTCTACCCCAAAAACCCATAAAACGGTACCCCACATCGGTAGTGTGGGGTGAGGGTGGTGATGGGAAGGTGGTAGTGGGGGTGGATGAAGTAAAAAAATATTTTGAGGTTTCTGGTTTTTGTAAACACACTAAATCACATTTTTTTCATGCCATTTAATAACTGGGTGGGGGTGGTAATGGGGGTGGCTAATGCCAAAATTTTCTTTGAGACCTTAGCTTCACTTGTATATACTAAATACCAATTTTATGGGCCTGCTTAATTTACCTATTTACCCCAATTTACCCCCGAAGACGATGAACCAAGCATAAAAACAGACGAATCCAATAATAGTTATGATAGTGCTGATCGCTGATCGTGTCCTGTATATATAATTTATTAAAAACAGAAATGGTTAACAAAGGTATTCTCTTCCTTATATCCCGCTTTAAGGAACATGAATTTGAAATCCTTGCGAGGATAAGTTCATTTTTTGATGAGGATTATAATGAGGATTATAATGGACACATGGTGACTTTGAAACCACTCCCACTCAATATACAAATTAGAAAATTAAGACCCCCGCCAACCTCCCGAGGTTGTCACAATACACTCTTACCATTGTCCTTGATCAGCATCCTCGAAATAAGTAAGAAGGGGTGGTTTTTGGCTGTTTCAGAGGGTGACTAAAAACTTTTTTCACCCTGTTATTCCCTCGAAAACGAGGGAAGAAATAGATTTAATAACTTTAGCACAATTTTGCGCATACTTTCCGACTGCTTACTTCCACTAGTTGTGAATAAGAAGAAAAGTTTTTTTAAATACCTGTGAAATATTTTTTATTCGTACATGTTTTGTTTGTTAACATAATCATTGTAGAAATTCTCTGTACCTTTCCTGTCCTATAGTTGGGTCAAGTGCCTGTTGGTTAGTATAACAAATAAATAAATAAAAACCAGCATCGGGATCACAAATTACCTCTTTATTTAGAGGTTTTTAGCACAAATCCGTGACTTTATCCCTGCAATTTTTTTATCTTCTTCCTCACATACTTAAGTACTCATACTTGTGTACTTAAAACTTATTAGTTTTGGAGAGAAGCCTATAAAAATGAACTAATATATGGGGCTTGACATATGAATGCCTGCATGAAAAAAACATGTATGGAACAATCTGATAAAAGCAAATTAAGTCAATAAGAGTGTCTCCGGCGTTCTAGAGATCTTCCGTGATTGGTGGTGGTTGTTGTTGTTGTCAAGAAAAAACGTGAATAAATTTCAATCAATTACTAACTGCCTGAGGCTTTCCCAGCCATTCCAATGCAAGAGCGAGGGAATGTGTTAACGAACGAAAAGAAAAGTAATATTCCGCCTCATTATTTATCCCTAAAAATTATTGTTCGGGATAATAGTCGCCATTATTACCCCAATTTACCGAAAATAACAATTCTTGCAGAGGCGATAACGCCCGGAGAAATTCAGCTCTCGTCATTATGAAATATGTTATACTTGTTTGCTTTCTATTCAAAATGGACGTTATTGGGAAAACGAGTTTTCGAGTAATAATAGATATAAAACGAATCCTAAACAAAACCGGATTGTAGGGAGTAAATTACTTTTTTGTATCTAATTATTTTCTTTGGGTAAATATAAATGAATTAACGAGAGGAGAACGTTCACTGGTGTCCGCAACTTCAACGCTATTAAGTCAAAAAATAAATAAATATGTTAGAACCGCCTTCAAAGGTCGCTAAAAAAATTCTTTAATAAGAATTCACCCATAAAAATACAATCATGTATTTTATAAAATTTAATGTATCACAAAGATGCAGGTCTACATTTAGAAAAATCAGGCCTAAAAGAAATATTTGAGTTAAGCATTCTAGTCTACGACTAAGAATACCTATCCAACAAGTCTTCTTGTGGAGAACCGATCGAAGGATAAGTACCTTCAGATCTGAAGTACAAAACAAAAGAAATTTGCGTTGAACCGATTCTAATTCGGTGACATGTATATTATAGTGTGGGATCCAAACAAGTGACACATATTCAAGCTTGGGGCCTAACATAACAACAATGTCTTGGGTGTATCTAAGTTTGAAAAGTCCAGGAAATTTTTAACCATGAACCCATAAGTCTTGCTAGCTTCTGAAACTATAGTGTTAATATGTATATTGAAAGAGAGTTTCATCAAAGATAACGATAAAGATAAGTCACGTAGTATTTTGGGCTGGTGAAGTATATTATTATCTACTTTATAATCGAAGGAAATAGGAATGTACACTAACGTGTAAAAGACATAACATTGCATTTCTGAAAATTTAATGGAAGGTTGTATTATTACACCAATTGCTAATTTTCTTTAAGTTTTCCTGGAAATGAGGGCAATAATCAGCTTCAAATCATCAGCATCCATTGATTAACCTTGTCTGCTGAGTCGTTCGCTTTATCGTTGATACGTATTATGAAAACCGTGGTCCAAGAACCGAGCCTTATGGTACTCCGAGGTAGCAACGTTTTCGACAGACTTTAATCCATTGAAGGTAATTTATTAATCCCATCTCAGTAAAAGTACGCGTTTTTAAGGCTAAACGAACATAGGTAAACGTGTTCAGAATACGATTTCCTACAAAAATATTCTATACATTTTTCCGGTTATCCCATTGGCTTTTCCGGAAAAGTGACTTGAAAAATATATATACGTGTTTTTTCGTGTTTTTCTTATTTTGAATGCAAATATCTCGAAAAATGTGCGATTTTAGGGCTAAATAAATATAAGTAAACTTGTTCAGAATGAGATTTTCTACAAAAAGCTCCTATACATTTTTTGATTATCCCATTGTTTCTTCCGAAAAGCTTCTTGAAGACTATATTTGCTTTTTCGTGTTTTTTTTTTCTTCATTTGGGCGTATATATCTCGGAAAGTACGCATTTTTAAGGCTAAAAAAACATTAGTAAACTTGTTCAGAATGTGATTTCCTACAAAAAAAGGTACTATGTATTTGAGAGATATATACGTCAAAATGAAAAAAAACACGAAAAATAAATATTCTTCATGAAGCTTTTTCGGAAAAACCAATGGAATAATCAGAAAAATGTATAAGAGCTTTTTTGTAAGAAATCTCATTCTGATTAAGATTACTTATGTTAATTTAGCCTTAAAAACGCGTACTTTTCGAGATAAATACGTCTAAATGAAAGAAAAAAACGCGAAAAAACGTATATACAGGGTGTCCCAGCTCTATATAGACAAGCATTATCTCGAACACGGTTAGACATAGAAAGAAATGTTTAATAGAAAAGTTATTCTGTTTAAAAAGGTGTATTTAACCAATTTATTTTTAAATGTACAAGGTGCTTCATAAAGACAGGTTATGCAACTTTACTTTTTTAAATGCAACACCCTGTATATTTTTGTATTTTTGGATTCTTCTTTTATTTCCGAACAAATTTTATTAACCGCTTCAGAGATAATGCTTGTCTAAATAGAGCTGGGATAGCAGCAGATATGTATATATCTCAAAAACCATGTCTCTTTTTTCTGCGCATAAGCAAAATCTTGTTCTAAAAGTTGAATACTTACTTCCTATGCAGATAAACTGCTGTTCAGAATTCTTCTCCGCTTTTTTCCTAATTTGAGTGGACTAATGGGACGAAATAAAATATGAGGAAATTTTACAAAAAATAGATTCCAAGTATTTTTTTCGTAGGTGCCTCGATTTTCGAATAAATAATTAAAAAGCATTATGAGTTCATCGCGATATAACAGGGGATGGACGGAGCAGTATATCCAGCAATTGGCTCGTGAAATTGCGTGAGCTCTCAGAAAGAAAATGTAATTATTTTTTTAATAATCGTTTCATAATAAGTATTTTAGGAAAGCTTATTTTGGATTCGTATACTTTTTAAATGTACCGTTATATATCTTCAAAAAAAAATCCTCGTGAGATTAATTATGAAATGATATAAAGTAAACATCTTTTATATTCGACGGCATAAAATGAAACGATACATGATAAAATAAAGTTAAACGTACAAACTTTCAATATTTAATAACCGCTTTGTACTTCATTCTTTCGGCGTAAAAGAAACTGATTTAGAATAGGAGCAAAAATGTTAGAGCGAGCATCCCTCGTTTACCTGCTCCGATCCTCTATTCGTGGCGCTATGCGCGTCTCATGCGCGTGTTATTGTTTGAGTGTAAGAAAGTGTCAGCTGTTCTTTTCTTCGTATCTTCGTCTTTCAGTTTCGAGTTTCTCTAATTTTATTTGGATAATAATTAATTAAACAATTGTATAGGGTGTTTCGGGCCTAATTAACAGTTATCGCATGCAAGAATATATAAAATAGCGTATCTGCTTCTCCACAAACTAGATTGGGAGTTGATATCGGTCAATCTGTCAACTATTACGTTCTAAAAGAAGAGAGTGAAGTATGTTGTGTCAGTTGTTTTTCACAATAAACCATAAAGCAAGCAAGGCAATCTGATGTCAATAAAGAAATATCATTTTGCGTTAGCGTTTCGAAATTATTGTTCCTTGTTAGCACAGCGCAGGTTAAAGTCATCGTTTTATGAACTTTGACATATTTTTATGGTTTAATGGATAATAACGATTCATAAAATAGACTTCTGGCGGGGCACCTCCGGCCAGGTGCGTCTAAAAATCAGTGAAATTATGTCATCGTTACAAGGCTCATTTTTGTCGTGTGTACACATTTTATGTTTAGAATGAATGAAATAAGATCGCCAGAAAGTGTGGGCCGTCAGGAGGCGCAGCCAGAAAGGTAATAATGATACAATATATCAAGTTAACCGAAAGTGTTAAATTCCTGTATATGAGCCTATGGTACTTTTGTTGACACTAAGAACTTTCTGAGGAGGCTATTCTATTGTTGAAGAAGCTTATATTTACGTTTTAAAAAGGAGCCAGAACTTGTAACGATGAGTTTAAAGTTCTGTACCATAGTACTCGATTAGAAGTCTCACTGATCGATATATTATGTTTCAAAATTCTTACTCCTCCTCAACATTGCATTATTTATAGTGAAAGATATGACATAGCAATGACAGGTGTTGGCATTCCATATCCTAGGGATCTTAAGTATCCTCGGGGCTGATAGGAAGTAATAATTTTCTATAATAAAAATATTGTTAGTTACCTATTTCTCTCTTTTAATCCAAGCAATTCTGTTAACGCAATAAGTCCAATAAAAAATATCATTTATTGTTTTATTGCTTATGGTTGTGGAAAATAATTTTGTATTGATATTCTTAAAATATTTAACACACGCAATTACAGCACAAGTTAAGCTGTTAGAACAACAGGCGAGTTTTTTGTGAAAGATTTATATTCGGTATAGTGGAGTTAAGGGCATGTTTTTTTTCTAAATGACCCCAATAACAGCCCAAATTGAATCATTTATTACGGTCCCCATAAAGCTTCTCATAATGGTGCACAGCCGTGTACAGTTCTGTGTGACGTCATTTACTACGTGACCAACAGATTCTGATGGCGAATACTGCTTAAGAACATAATAGTAATAATATTATAACCAGATTTATATTTATTTAATTTATAAAAATACCTTGTAAGAGCATTTGCTTAAGTTTTTTTTAAACGAATGAGTGGGTGGCAGTTTCATGTCAACTGGAACCTTATTATATAGCCTAGCAACGTTATAGGAATATGACGATTTGAAGAAAGCTGTGCGATGCTAGGGAACTGTGATATGATCTTTTCGACTTACATTTATATTGTAATCGTCTGTACGAAACTTGATTTTATTGTATAGGTATGACTATTTTTGTTGGGCTACAATTTTATGAAAAAGAACACAACTGTGCTCTATGCTTCTCTGTTTTATATTCAGCCAACCTATTAACTGTCGATATATGAAGGAGAATCTCATTTTTATTCTTTTTAGGGGATATAACAGGTGGTACAGGGACACTGACACGATACTTCAGAAAAGTTATATCAGAATCTTAGGACAAGACCTTTTGACCTTCTGAATAAAAAGTTTATATGACCGAAACATTTTATACTTGACAGTACTTCTAACTATTTCCAACTTTTTTAATTCAATTATTTATTTATATTATTCGTAGGTGTCAGGGCATTGTATCTGACATCTGTTTTATATATTTCATTGTATTGTTTTTTTCCTGTTAACTGTTAATTTTTCTTGTGACGTTTTCTACATTGAATTTATTATGTACTTTTATTTGTATATAATTTTTTTGCAGTGGAGAAATAAAGACTCTTAATTTTATTATTATTATCATGCCATGTGTCACCGTGGCCTGAACTAGAACAAACTGAACTGCATCATATATCATACTTATTTTTTAAACAAGGTAAACAGCTCATAAAAATTCTGAACAAATCTGTAAATTTGGATATACAAGGACTATCGATTAGACGAATAAAAAAAACATCACATTTTTTTTGCATATTGTATCCCTATGCACAATATGTTTACCAGTCTATTCGCCGTCTCAGTTAAGACTTATTAAATTTTGCAGGCTCGAGCGAATTCTCCACCAAACCATCGAATCCTTTGTGGCTAATTTATCTAAAATACAGGGATCAGTAGTTGTCCCTTTTTCGGCCTAATTATATCCTCTTCGTTCTTTGACTTTGAACAAGCACGATTTTCCTTTCAGGGAATAAAGGGATGGAGGTTTACACACACCCTCATAGTGTTCAGGTTCCCACGGTGGAGATTTACTTTGTCAAGGATATCAGGAATTATGTAGAATGATTTTTTAAGGTTCGCACTGGGAGAAATCACTTGCAAGCACATTGGTCGCCAAATAGTTCCACTTATCTCAACATTTAAACGAAACTTTGTCTGAAAAACGGTGTGGGTAACGCTAAAGCTTATATGGAAAGTTTTCCTCCTGAGGAAGGAAAATCGACAAAGAAATAATTAAAGAAATAGATTATATTAAAAATTGTCTACATATACAACAATATTTTAGACTAAAATAATTTAATAGATTGCCTAACGAGATCAAATTGTATCTGAAAAGCTTTAAGTATAAAGTTTTTAATAATATCGATATATTAGAATTTTTCTATTTTTCTTTTTGGGATTCCTCCGTTACATGTATTTTTTTCTAAAACAATGTCCGTGAAATCTACAAAATATACATATATCTCTGGAAAATTACCTCTACGCCTGTGACTTTTAATCGATTATCTGGAAATACCGACTCTTATATTAAAAAAATCATCGAAAAGATTTAAGAAAATAGTATTAATGATGCACACCTGATGGTTAATTTTCATGTAGTCAGCCACTTTACTAATGTCCCAATAGGTAAAACTTTAAGATTAATCAAGGACTCATTGTTGAACTAAATTAAGTGCAAACAGCATAATCGAACTTTTAACAATGTGTATTAAGGACTTATTTTCAGTTGAAAGGTGATTTCTATCAACAGGATTTTGGTATGGCAATGGGGTCTCCATTGTCCCCAATTTTAAGTAATATTATATTTATGGAGAACTTTGAGACTAAACATGTTCAGAATTGTATATACAAACCGGTTAGCTGGTGGAGGTATGTTGACGATATTTTTGCAATTTAGCCTCATTTGACAATTTTTTAGAAAATGTAATAAGCAGAGCTTGGGAATTTTATCTCTATGACGTCAAAATTGAGGTTGGCTCTAGGTCAGCGCGGAAAGATTTTTATGCAAGTGTGACACAATATATCTTATCTTGTACTTTTTTTTAGGGATTCCGTATTGTGAGGAAATATGTCGTTAAAAGATTCGACTTTTATTTGATGAAAATTCATGTCAACACTATAGTATAACAAATAAAACAATGTTTTTTTAAAATTTCCACTGATACATTAAGTTAACATGATAATTGTTTCGCTAAACATTAGCTTCATCAGATGTGAGTACAAGACTACTTACAACTAAACCTAATGGACCTTAAATACCTACCTAAAAGTTTATGACCTGAGAAATAATTCGTTCTATAACCTGAATTAATAATAATATATTACTGGAAATGGATTTAAAATAGATTTACAAGAGGAGAATTATTTACGTCTGATCATTAAGTAAGATATTAGATTTTTTGTATCTAAGTATTAATTTCTAATCCATCAAGCAACGTGAGTTTTTTCTAACTATGATTTTCTAATAGTAAACGGTTAGCAAATGTCGATATATTCTTATTTTAAAAAAAGTACTTCTATGTTCTTCTATACGTATTTTAAATTTTCTACTTGTTTGTCCAACATATATCTCAGGGCAAGTTTCGCAAGTAAGCTTATATACTCTTGACAAATCTTCTTTTTTGTTTCTATCTTTATTGTTTTTAATATATGTACTCGCTGCTGGCAATAAGCATGACCTTAGTCCAACCCAGCGTGCACGTAGCAGGCCCAGCTGTATAATCCTTGGGAGAGGCAGAAATGCCTACCGCACGCTGGTAAATCAATCAATCAACACAATGCGACAACACATTGGACTTGTCATCTTGCTGTCGAGGCGACCAGACCTGCTTTATAATGCTCTGTCACCAATGGATACCCATACAAGTTTATAAAAGTTAAATAGTGACAACGTGTAAAAAACATAGTTAAAAAAAGTTTAAGTGGATGTGTTTGTAAAATAATACATATATGGGGACATTTTCAGTAATTGATAAGAAATATTAGATAGTGTTTAATTAGGTATACAAACGAAAACTTTACACGGTGCTTCCCCTCTAACACAGTAAATAATGGTATATATAGTGCAGTGAAATCGTGCCAGGCGGCAAAGAGGAGAAAGAAATCAGTAATAACCGAAGAGAGGACTGTCTATATGGAGCACTAAGCCATCAATTAGAAAAAGAAAACCGGCACACACTAACGCTATGAAAAATCAAGAAAAATGTCCATTATACTATTAGGAGACTTCAATGCACATATACTCCACACATGGCCTAATGAAAATGGAAACGCGTTGAAAAACCTAGCACACATGTTTGAACTTAACAATAAGAAATACATGGAGCAAAAGTCAAACCTGCATTGACACTTGGAGTAATGGAAGCTCAATCACACAAATAGACCATACACTGGTAAGCAGAGAGATAGGGGCAAGGATCAAGAAGGTTAAAGCAAAAAGGACAGCAGAAGAAAGCGCTAACATTGAACAGCAGCAAACTAAAAATAGGGAGACCATGTTACACGTGGAAAATAACAATCGAGAGGATAAAAAAAAAAACTAGGAAAGAAAAGCGAGGAAAAAACATGCGTCATGTGGCTCTCGCTGCTGACAACAAGTACGACCCAAATCCAATCCAGCATCGGAAACCGAGGAATCAGAAGACTCAGCAAAAGAAGATTTGAAGAAGCAGAAACACAAAAAGAGGAGCATAAACACTCCATATCAAGACACAGCACATATTTCACACGAAGATTCAGAAGAGGCAGATGCCCAGAATCAAAAACACAAAAAATGGAGCTTAAACACTCCCTCACGACACAATGCGGTAACACATCTCATAAAAACCTACACCTCCCATCCCCAGTTCCTTTACCATGCGCCATTTGGCTCTCGCCGCTGGCAACAAGCATGACCTTAGTCCAACCCAGCGTGGACGTAGCAGGCCCAGTTGTATAACCCTGGGAGTGGCAGCAATGCCTACCGCACGCTGGTAAATCAATCAATCAATTAAAGTATTATTAGAGACGTTATATTCAGACCCTGCTGTTTTAAAAACAACGTAGTTTTGTCTGTTGGCTCTTCAATATAAGTTAACATATATTGGAGAGCCAACTGACAAAATCCTCTCTCTAATATAAATTAACTTATATTGGTGAGACAACCGCCAAGCACTGCGAAAACGAACATCTTGGCCAGGACCGAGAGAAAAATACCGCAGTACTGGTAAGAACTACCATGATAAGTTTATTCAAATGAGTTTATTACATCATATTCTTTGAAACCAAGAATTAAAAAAATATTAGAGTTAATCGAAATAAGAAATAAATAACGTAAATAGTCCAGATGACAGTGAAACTTCCAAAAACTTGCGAAATGAATATATTTTTTTAACGAGTTCGTGAAAGTGAATAGAATAATATCCTAAAAAAAATACATTCCACTCGGACGCAGAACATAAAAAAAAAAAAATTTTCACATATTTTTCAAAATTTTTAATTTAAGTCAGAGTAGGAAAAAATGAAAAATAGAAGTGGATAGACCACGCGTTTCTGAGCAAAAAATGTCCTAATAAAATTTATCGCTAAAGCCACGGTATTCCTGGAAAAAAATAGTGAAGTAACTTTGTCACTCTGCGCAGGTTAAATGCATACTATGGAACCTGTAAAAATTCTTAGCAGTTCTAACGAGTAAAATAAAGTTTTTTTCTCTTTCTGATTACACATTTTTAACATTTTTTTAGTGAATAGGAGGATAAATAGTGAGTATGGAGGGAAAATATATAATTACGAACGCATACACAGACACCACACATAGTCGCTGAATCGCTCGCATGAACTTTTACGTGCCTTTACTGTACTGTATTTATTACAGGAACACCTATCCACATTTCAGCTATATCCAATGGATTCCTTACACATTTATTAATGAATTGGAAACGTTTCAGAATTTATATTCAAAACAATCGACGATATTTTCATAGTTATAAGGATAAGGAAAATCGCAATTTCTTATCATGATCCGATTGATCATATTTTCGAAAAATGCATACAAGTAAACGAATTTGTGTTTGAACATTCGAAAAGTATACATTTTTTCCGAAATAGTATTACTTTATTTTTTCCAATGGGTCAAGTTCTCGGCAAGTTACAACCTTCAATATATATATTTATCAAGAAAATCATCAAGCAAGGAAATTAAAATAATACTTTTACTGATATGAATGATACTTTTTTGTGAATCCACGTTACTACAACTTAATAAACCATAATAATCATGAAGTATACATACTTTTTAACAGTTCTCAATGAAGAAAGAATTTTTTTGAAGAGCTTTTATTACTTCCACATCCAGTGGAAGTATAGTAACAACAAAAAAATTTTTTAAAACTTTTATTGTTCAAATAGGCTTAGAATGTCATGAAACGTCGAGATTTCAAGTTTGAGCGAAAAAACATTTCGGTCTGTCTGTCCTTTGGTCTGTCGGTCTCTAACTTTTTTTGTGCGCACGTTTACTCTGGAACCGTTTGAGATATTGACTTGAAATTTGGTACACATATGTACTTTAACGAGATCTAGAACCAGATTATATTTTCATCTTGTTCCGTCGAAGGGTTGGGGGGTAAATTTGGGTAAATTTAGAGTAAATAGGTAAATCAAGCAGGTAAGAGTTCATAAAATTGATATTTAGTATAGACAAGAGAAGCTAAGGTATCAAAAAAAATTTTGGCATTAGCCACTCCCATTACCACCCCCACCCCATTATTAAAGGGAATGAAAAAAAAATGTGATTTAGTGTGTATACAAGAACCAGAAACCTCAAAATATTTTTTTACTTTATCCACCCCCACTCCCACCCCCTGTCACCACCCCCACCCCACTATCGATGTGGGGTATCGTTTTATGGGTTTTTGGGGTAGAGGATTTCAAATATTATATTATTAAAGTTCCATAAACAATTATTTCCAGATACAAAATTTTTTCGTTGTGTGACTGAATGTAGAAGAAGTGCTTCCTTGGGCAGCAGTTTTTTTTCTATGATTTTATTGCGACGATTGAGTTCGGGCGTGATAATATAAATAAGTATATTTTTCCCATCCAACCTTTTCTTGTATTATTTAAAACAAAAAAGCATCATAAAGCTACAATTTCGCTTCGATTTATAACGTTACACTTGACTATTTTGTTCCGGGAAAACCGTGGTTTCAGCGATAAAGTTTGTTAGGACACTTTTTGTTCATAAATATTTTTGTTCACTTTTTTTTATGTTTTGCATCCGAGCGAAATGTAAACTTTTCAGCATATTATTCTACACGCTTTCACTAACTCATTAAAAAAAAATTATTCATTTTGAAAATTTTTGTAGGTAAATCGACTGGGCTAAAATAAAATACCAGATACATGCCTTCCCATAGGAGTTATAGCGTAAAAAGAAAGGTGAAAAGAAGCCCACAAAATTCGATTAATTTTTATCGAACATGGACGTGAAAAGTCCCGAATTAACAAAAATTTCATAAAATTTAAAGAATGCTTGCACATTTTTCTATCCGCTTCGATTCATAAACTGACTCCCCTTAAAACTATAATTGATTTGTGAAGTTAAAAACAGTCGTAGTGCTCGTCAGCATTTCGACACTTGTCGACCTTTGACACCGGCTAAAGAATACACGCAGGAAACACATTTCATTTACAGTCCATTAACATTATTGCTCTGAATGTAGCCCGAATTAGGCACTTAATCATCTTAAGTCGCCCGAACAGAAGTCGCTAACAGGTCTGAAATTAAATTTCACCGCACTGAACGTGCTGCAGTCCGTTCTGAAGTAAATACATTACGCCTGGACCTTGATAGAGTCTCTGGAATTGACTCTCTAAGGAGAGTGGTTGGTATAGTTCGAACTTTAAAAGCCCTAGTTAGAGATTATTTTAGCTGGAGTGCGGAAAAGTTGCAGGAAATTAAAGACGCATTCAGATATTTTATTTAGTTGAGTGCACTGGAGTGGAGTTTGGCTTCGTAGAAATAATAATAATAATAGTAATAATTTTTATTATAACCTACAAGAGAAAATATTACAGTATAAGTGGATTATAACGGGCAGAGTTTATTGAATTTCAAATAAATTCTCTGCTTTTCCACTCACAATAGTTCTTCGTGCTGTTAGAATGTATGTTTTATACAAGACAAATACACAGAAGCATAATATATAAAATTTTTAATAAATTATAAAATCAGGTAACAAATAGGTACACAGATGCACAGAAATATTTATACGTAATTTAAAAATTCGCAATTTAAAAATTCGTTGATATTATAGAACACCTCCTTGTTTAAAAAATCCTTTATTACGTGTTTATATCTCTCCTCTGAGAGATTTAGTATGCAAGGGAAGCTTGTTATATAAAGTAGGGCCAAAATAGTTAAAACCGTATTCACTTCTAGTATTATAGTTGTGATTAGTGGTTTCTCTCAGAAGTGAATAATAAACATGTATATATCTAGGGTGGCCCATCTTTTTCGAAATCGAAATTTTTTATTTCTCACCCCTGCAAATGGTTCCATTTGAAGAAAAAACAGTCCCCTCAAAATATTATTGAGGCAAATTGAAGACAAGGGGTGCCGCAGAATGTATTATTATGCAATAATAAAAGTAAATGGAATTATTTACATTCTTTGGTTGATGCATTGTTTTTTTTTTAATCAGCAACATTTATCTTTAGAATGACTAATCAAGTCATACAAATATCAAAGACATTATCTGTTGTGACTATGACATGTGTCATACTACTGTAAATTCGTAGTCTAAGAAAACTAGACTAGAAGTTTTTGAAATAAAACTCTCGTTTTATCTTTGTGTATTTTATTATGAAACGTTTTTTTCATACATAGTACCAAATATTATCCTAAATCTACAAGACATATAGTAATAAAAACAATATTTTTTGCACTAGGCCAAAGCATGCGACAGGGTTTCTTTTTTTACATTTGGAAATTGTGATTTATAATCATTTACAACTTGGAGTAAAAACTGTTTTTGGTCTTCATTTTTTGTTAAAATGTCATTATAGTCAGTAATAAGTTTGATTCCTCTCTCAGCGGCATCATTTACAACTTTAATTTTGTTTACAATATTGAAACATCGGGTATAACTTTCATTTTCCCTCCATGTTGTTGGATCATTTTCCAAAAATTCCATAGACAAACCTAATTTTTGAAAAAACTGTTTAGTGTTCTCGCATATGAAGTCCTGAATTTCCTTGTTTTCAACGTCAGTAATGTTACTAATCATAAGTCGTTTAATACCCTCTTGATTTGGTGCTTTCCTATTCAAAGCTTTAACCATTTCTCTTTTAGTGGTAACTGAAATATCGTCATCAAAGAAAGATAAGCCAACATTTACTGAATTAAGGTACCACAAATGGTTCACTATTTTCCTACTTGCGGCTTGAGATATTTCTTTGTCAATATTTTGATAATTAATGAGTTCTTTACAAAAGTCTAAGTCATGAAGCGGTGCTTTACTAGCAAATGACGCTGTAAACCAGGCCTTTACATAAACCTTTACAATAAAGAGACATATATCTTCAATACCTATTTTTTCTTTTTTAGTTAGTTGGAACTGATCTTGGAAAAAAAATATTTTTAGACAGTAAATGGCTTTGGCCATCCAACGTGCATGATGAAATGCCCCTGGTTGATAGAATGTCGTGTGAATGGGCTCTTCTTCAACAAAAAGTTTAGAAAGCATTAAAAATTCTTTATAATCATCACGATGCTGTTGCAAAGTTAAAGCTGCATTTAGAAACTTTCGGCTTTAACTGGTTGTAAAATGTGTTTAATTTTTGACACCTGGAATCCAGTTTTTAGTTTATTTTGATCTATTTTAGGCCAAAATTCCCTAAAACGTTTAAATAGTGGCACATTTGGACCAGATAAGGAAGGCATTTTTGTGTCAAACACACTTCTCAAAACCACTTCAAAAATATAATGTCTACAAGGAAAATATAGAATATCTCTTTCTAATTTTTGTTGCAATAGTGTGGCTGCCCCATTTATATAACCCATATTTGATGCTGTTGTACCACAACACAAAGCTATTACCTTTTCGTCCAAATTCCATTCACAAAGCACATCATAAACTGCTTCAGTCTGTTCTCTTCCAGTTGAATTGGGCAAAGCTGGTACTCCAAGTAGTTGTTCAATATCTCCACTAGTAACTAAGATAGCAAGTGTATCGATATTTCCCATTCCAGTGAGAGAAGGTAAAAGTTTTCCATCCCAATGGATGACTGGGGCCGGCAATTCAGAATTACCGAAGGCAGTTTTTAATATTTCAGCTCTTTCTTCGCGGATGCGTTGTCTAGAGCGCTGAAGTGTGGTTCTGCTGATGGACAAAGATGTGGTGTCATGTCCTAGTGCTTCTGCTACTGCCGTCAAAATATGGACTCCATACCTGTCGCTTATTTTGCAAGCATCAAATGCAGCGGCTATTTTTGGTGTGATGATGTTACATGTTCCATACAATCTCCTCTTTTTTGGCTGTGACGGGCCAGGCTGGTCTTGTAACAACTCTTCTTGGGCTTCGATTATTTCATCTTCATTTTCGTTGGAGTCGGCTGAATTACTACTTGATGATGGACAGGTGACTGTTTCCTCTAATCTAGCTTTTTCTTGTTGACTTCGTTGCATTCGTTCGGATAATTTCTGTAATTTCTCCTCAGCTGATTTTTCTTGAGAAGCAAGTTGGTAATCAATACCATGCATAATTGCAGGACGTCCCTTTTTTCTTTGGTTAATGAAAAACTGCTTATCTTCATCTATTTTCATCAACTCCAATGCATTTGCATGAGAAATGTCAAAGAGATCGTCCAATTTTTCAACGAAATTTTTTTCTTTACTCCCGCACTGGCCCTTTTAGCCGATTTTTGTAAGTTCCTCCACTCTGCATAAAGTTTATCTAGTTGTTTAACACAATGAAAATCCTGACGTGTCGGAATGCGAGCTTTATCCCAAAAAACTGACACCTCTTTTATTGTTAATTTAGCACTTTCATGTACACTTAGCTTCACTTCACGAATGTTATAAAAGAGCATTTGTAATACTTGTCTATTAGACGGCAATTTATTGCCAATGATTTGTGACGAATAGTGTCCAACTAAGTAAATGAAAGTATCCTTTCGTAAAGATCTAACATCAGCCATCGTTAAATGTTTTTTCAAAAAGGAACGTATGCTAGAACTTATAATGTCACCACTGTAAAACACAATTGCAAACTGACATAAAAACCTACCGTAGGTGCATTATATTTCCAAACTTCCAAAACAAATAATTTCTAGGAAATAATTACACCAATAAAACATTATGAGAAAAGAGGTAGATATTTGTATTTTAAGTAAAATTTAAGTGTATTACCGTAATAAAATCTTATCTACAAATTTCTACCTGAATGCGGCACGGGGTACCGTTCACCGAATTATCTGAAACTGTGACATAAATTATTCCTAGTATAATAGTATATTTTCGTGGGGTGAGACTTAAAAAATACGCAAAAAAAATTCACCCCCTATAGAGATGGGCCACAATATACATAATAATACATATAATGAAGGGAATGGTAATATATCGAGATCAATAAATTGTTGTTTAACATCATCTTTATATCCATCTTTTTTTCTAGACAGTGAATATTCTGGTAGCTTAAGATATATGCCCAGAGATTAGCAGTCCATATGCTATATGAGAAGCAATTAAAGAGTTACAGAATATGTATTGGTACAATATTGCTTAAATTTCTCAGAATACAAATATTTTTGCTCAGTTCTTTTTCAGTTTGTTTGCAAGGAAATTCATATGGTGACTCCAATTAGTTATCTAGAGGATACATTAGTTCTCTAGAGGTTTATGAGTAAAAATCATATTTGTCGTTTTATTTTGGTTTAAGGACAATTTATAGCAAGAAAACCATCTTACCGCATTTGAACGTGTATCCTCCAGGTATTGCTGAAATGTATTTATTGATTTATCAGACATTAACAACGTGATATCATCTGAAAATAATACGAGGACAGCTTTCATTATGGCATGCTTAAAATCGTTTACATAAATTATAAATAAAGTGAGTCATAATACTGATCCCTGTGGTACCTTACTTTTTACGTCAAGGAGATCGGAATTTATATTATTTACATTAGTATTCTGCTTACGATTTGATAGATATGATTTAATTAGCTCTCAACTGATTAATTCAACATTGAAATACTTTAGCTTTTCCAGCAGTACGTGGTGTGAGGCAGTCAAAAATTTTCTATAAATTACAAGAGGTAACCCCCAATGGAAAGTCAAACTGATTATTGTATATTTTTCTAAATGACCTGTTCTTTGCGTTTTTTAATATTGTTTAAAAAAAATTAAAAATTATTGGAGCTATTAATGTTGGTTCAAAATGGTTGAGGTCTATCGATGCGCCATTGTTTTGAATTGGTTTAACGTTTGTGATCTTTAAAATGCCGTGGCAGATACCCGAGTTTATGCAATAATTAAGAACAATAACTAGGGGATTAATTATTATATTAAAATAACAATAAGAAACAATAATACCCAAACCACTAGCACGCAATTTTTTCAATTCTCTTCACTCCTCCCTTTTTCATATGTTCGCGATTAAAGTTAGAGCTCAATACAGTTGAATCGTATATTAGCTGTGTAACATGTGTCAGCTCAGGCATTCTCAATTGAAATATATTACTGTAAAATATCCCGGAGTCTAATAATATTCTATTCTAGTTTGTTCCATATTTGCCTGCCATGAAAATATGTCAATATACAATTCTTGTTTTCAAATCATCCACATTCTGCATATTACTATCTTTATAGAGGGTGGAAAAATATCGAATAATGATTGCACGTGTAGCTTTGTAAGGGTCCCCTGGGATACGTTTATGTGACCTTGGCTTTTTCAAGTTTTGTTTCATTCCTGTGATATTTTTTTAAACAGCAACCAAAACATCGGTTTAACACCTTATATAGATTACGAAAATTTAAGTCTTTTAATTTCGCTTGTCAGTCTAGCTGTCTGCCGGTGGTTAACAAATGAAGGGTGCCTAACAAAGAAGTGTTAATTCATTTACAGATCTTTACTAGATATAACGTTTCGTGTAAAATATAGTTAAAAAGATATATCTCTACCAACATGTGGACAACGTACTAAGCATATTTAGCCGAAAATTCACGCATATTCACACACAAAGAGTTTGGTAACTCATATGAAAATTAACACCCAAATAAGAAAAAAACTATATTAAGAGGAAGACTTCAGCTTTGCACGTATTGGTTTGCACTTTTTCTTATCTCGCAATAATGAAAATAATGATGAAAAATATGTTTCGAGTTTATGAGTTTAATATTTCCCGGCTTCTTAATATAATTCAACAAACTTTGAGATGATTTATAACAGGAAATAAGCAGATAATGAAATAAACCTTCTAAATGTTTTGCCTGACTTAAATTTCATCCGACTTTCTCGGTGTACTTTGCTTTCTCAGGAAACTTTTGAATAATTATGGCATTTTAAAAGAAACCACGAAACATGCTCTGATTAGTATATATCACCTTCCGTTATCCGGTTTCTTTTAGTCTTGCCTCCTGTTTACGCCTTCGCCTGGTCGGATAATTTGAACCCTTGGGATCTACAATAATTTATTAACAAATGTCTTCAAAACAAGTTATAAAAACTTTGTATACGATATCAGCACAAGGTCAAACTCTTAGAACAGTCTACTTATCGCCACAGAAAACGAGAATCAAACAGTTGACCTTAAGGTTGTGTTTTCAGTTCAGTGACTATGGGTTAGAAACCCGGCGTACATGGTGGTTCAAATTAGATGGGATTTGGGGTTATCTCTAAAACTATGGCAGATAGGCAAAAACCAATATAGGTGTCCTGAGCTTGATTTTCGAGAAACAAACAATTGCTCAAACCGCGATCGTCTATCTTTTTCCTGTACGGTGCCAACTACACGTAGAAAAGTGGTCTTGTCATAGGGAGATAAAAATATTTTGTTTGTTTATGAAATTTAGGAGGCGCTCATGAAACGCAAGACTTTCGATAAACTATCTGAAGTAGTGACTGGTCTATAATTCTTTAATAGAGTTAAATCTTCTTTCTTATAAACAGGTGTAACCTTCGTTTGTAGATTAAGTAAATTTATTCCTAGCTTTACGCCCCTGAAAAAAATCCTAAGCTGGATAGTATATGTTATCACTTTGGTTGATACTTGAATATAGTCTCCAGAAGCTGCTCATCTCCTAAACTTAAATTTACTTAGATAGATTGCCGATAGAGAGAGCTCTCGGTGTAACTAAAAGACAAATAATTAAAATTTATGTGCGCAGGTAATGTGTGATGACTGATGAATATTAAGACAATTATTTTGCACTCAAGGTGTATTTAAATAATTTATAAACGCACCAGAGCTAATGGAGAATTCTCAACAAGAATCGCTAACAAAACAAGGTAGGTAGGGATTACGTTAAAATATTTGCCATTGCTTTTCAGATGCTAATCACCGGTTGGGATTAGCTTTGAAACAAAAAAAAGGAAAATAAGAAGGGAGATAATCTGCAGATGGAATAATAAAATTTTAAACAGGAACGCCGGAGGGAAATTATAATTTAATTAATATTTTCCTCCGAAAGGTATTGTTCGCGTACATACAATTTTTTTTCACTTAAGGGCATCAAGGCTCATCTCCGGCATATTTTTACAACAGTCTAAGTATCTTGAATATGTTTACAAACGAGTATTTTTTTATGGTTTGAGTGCTTGAACCCGAATGTGAAATATAATTCACGTTTAAGCACTGAAGGTAGACAGTACAGTACACACATGCAAGAGCAATTAAAACTACGCATAGTAAATATTTAAAATAGAGGATTAATCGAAACGTAAAAAAAACTGAACGGGTATATAAAATATTTAAATCACTATCAAATTATTTAAAATTAACCCTTACATACTGAAGTTATGATTTGATGAACAATTTCAGCTTAAAAAAAATCAGTCCTGTTTCTTCAAATGCAACATTCCGTAAATATTAACGCTTAACAGTACCGGCCAGCTAGGTCACCTGGTCTAACGCCACTTGAGCAAGTAAAACTAACCGTTTACTAGTTACGGCGCGTCAAGTTTAGATTTTCATTTGATATTTTAATGTACGACCATCAGTTTACGAAATAATTCGCAAAAACTACAGTTTGAAAACTTTGACGCGCTGTAACAAGTAGTTTTACGAAAATAAGGTAAATCAGGTAGGTGGTACAGAATTTAGTGCTAAACAGAAAAAGTTCCCTGGCATCAATGATTCTCAAGATATTTGCGTTTGACTTTTAGCAAAGATGGCAGCTAACCCAACTTGGCAAAATACTTGGAAGGCATCCTCGAACCCTTTAAAAATATAAAATTGACTTACGCCATTTTTGCAGAAAGCACTCACTTTTTCTTACCTATTGATTGAGCTACGAGGTTAAAGTAATTTTGAACGGTATATTATAGTACAGTTGAATTGATTTTTTCGGGGACAAAATTCCACCCGAAATTTTTTTGTTGATTCTATGTATTATGACCTCCTGATTACGAAAAAAATATTTGTCCCCAAAAATTCCTTGTGCGTCAAAAGTTGTATCCACTTTTTGACGCATTTTCAACTTATCTGCTTAATATATCTTGTACTAGTAATCGGATGGGAATTTTAAAAATACTGGCTTATTTGAAATAGAATTCTCAAAAATATAGACCTGTCTGATATGTATTGGCCAATCGGCTATCTTGGAAAAAAATAGAAAACACCAATGGCCGAAAAAATCAAAATTAAATATCTTTTCTAAAAGGAGGAGTAATTTCACCAAAGTTGGCAAAAATAAAACTCATTTATTGTCAAATATAATGCACCAATCCCGGACGCTGTATGCCAAATAGAACGATCAAAGATGGCGGACGAAATTTTTAATTCTTCATCAGTTATCAAGGAGGCCAATAAACATTTTTGGTTATATAATAGTAACCGTAAATTTGCCATCACTAAGCTTAAATAACTTTAAGTTATATAATATAATATAGTATTAGTAATATTTTTGTTACCCTTATAAATCTCTTAAAGCACCTAAATGGAGCAGTTTATAAAGGTCGCCAACACCTTTGTTTAGTAACAGTATATAACTTCAGAGTTTATAACCAATAGCAATAGAAATATTCTCGTTACCTTTATATAACTTTAGACTATTATCTTTGGTGATGAAATGTAGTTATATAAACGTTTCAGTTACCCCTATAAACTTTGCATATAATGGTGTTGGTAATATTTTTGTCACCAAATCACCTTTACTTAATTGTATTTCTGTCTTCTGTTACCCAAATATATGTTTTCTCTCTTGGACGCATATCATTTATATGCACCTAATTTCTTCTCGCATTCAAATATTCCAAGTTAACCTTTTCTGTCATTTTATGAAATAAAATAAACATGGATGTATAATATAATCAACTGTAGGTACTTTATTTACTAAGTTCGCATTCCCCTAGGTGAAAATTCTATTGCGAGCGATTTATTACTGCAAACATGAACAAAATAGTCCCAAAAACGGCAAGGGCTTCTAAAATACCCTTTAACAGTCAGTCAATTTACGGATCTGAAAATTACATAAATGCGTTTTTTAGAAATTTCATATAAAAAGTCGATAAAAGTGTTGCCCCTATAAGGTTACATCAAACAAGTGCATATTTTGGCTTCAAGATAGTAAAAATAAATCAAATGTTATATTTTAATAAGGAGCCATAAATGGCGTCTCCATTCTAACTCAACATTATGGCAGAAGCAATGTGTAGTTCGCTTATAAACACTGGAAACTGTAATATCACTCATGGTGACCTTATATAAACTCAAGTAATACTATATAACTTTAAATAGTGTTGTTATAAAGCTTTAGGTTCACTATATACTCTTGAGTAATCTAATGTCCTTTAAAAATATTATAGCAACATATATTACTTGTAGTGATGTTATATACCTCTTATATACCTTTGGTTACATATGTCATTTATCCATTATAACCTAACAAAATATGATATGCATGTGATTGTGTGGTTTAGTAGTAATATGTCTTTTAAAATAGTACACACTAAAGAACCAGGGCACAAATTGCCCTCATTAACCATTGTGCCTCATGATCCATTTCACTGAGAGTCTCAATATTGTCACAAATAAGTAAAGCGGTTCTCTACTATTTCCATTATTATGGGTTTTTTTGTTTTTAATATTTAGATCTTGTTCTGGTGTTTCGTTTTTGTGCAGAGATATACCTTCTTGATTTGATTTTGTACAATTTTTTAATGAATTTAATGATGACACCTGATATGAATTTACACTTTTTGAGGTACCGAATGATAAAGGTACTGAATTTAAAATTCTGGAAAAGTTTTTTTTAACTTTGCGACGAAATGCACTACTGTATTTTACCTTTTTCCAGGTTTTTAGTAAGTTATTCTCCATACTTGAGTTTATAAACACTCTATGTGTCAAATACAAAAGAAGCCATGATGCATTATCAAGGTTTATAAGGGTAACATGCTTCACTGAATGTAATAGAAGTTTATACAAGGAATATTTTTCACTAAATTGATTACCAAAAGTTTTATAGTATACACACCTAAGCATTATTATTTTTTGGATTTTATAAAGGTAATTAACAATACTGCTATATAACCTAGGAAACATTAGTTTTATAATAAAGGTAATGGCAAGCCTTATACAAACTTGTTATATATATTTTAGTAACGATTACTATAGGTTTTATAAAATGGTGATGGAAATATTTATAATACTTCATTATATACTCCGATTAAAGAACTTATATCTAGATACATAACATGCTATCTTTTCACTATATACCTTGTTTGCTCCTAACATAGTCACATTATATGTCCATTAAAATGGATAGATGAACATCACATCCCATAGGCAACAGTGGCGTTGTGTGTTAGAAAATGTGTAGAATGGTAAATATTTTCATTAAAATGAATTATTGCAATTCCTGCATTACCGGCTCTTTATATAACGTGATGTAGGCATACGATATTACAGTAAGATAAGTATGTATTGAAAGGATATTAAAATTTAATTGCTATTTACTTTATAACTGTAAACTGAACTTCATCATGTTACGACTATGGAACGATCGATTTTCTTCTTTTCTAAACTGCTTTCTGCAAACGGCACAGCACTTCACTATTTATTTGCACAAAATATATTGTCACTAAACTGTGTAAATATGAATAGAGAATATTATTTAGGTATTAAGCAAATCACAACTTAAAATAAAATTACTTTTTCAGCAGTTTTTGGTCAGAGAACACGAAAAACATTTATTGACATTAATGGCCGAACTGTCAACTGAGATTATGATAATCGAACTGAAGCCGATCGTGTACGAGCGGCCGCGAATACGCCGATGGGCCAATCAGCAACTTATAGGAAGAAGTGCCTTAGAATGGGAGCCTTTCGGGATCATAAAATTCATGCCATTATGTATCTAGATATAAGTTCTTTAATCGGAGATTATATACCTGTAACTTACAGTAATTTTATAAAACGTTAATAAACCTTGGTGACTCTAGGTGCCTACTGAAACCTTTCTTATATAACTTCGTTACTTTTATATATTCTCTATGTAACTAGGTGTTACCATTAGTACCGTGAAATATTTATTGGGATTGTACGTCACTTTTTTTGTCGATTGTACGTTATTTTATGTACTTTTAGGGGACAGAGTTCATTTTTTTTATTTTCAAAAAAGTGCATTTTTACAATTTTCAAAAATGTATTTGACCCTCCATTTTTTCACTTAATTTTCATCGAAACAAAATGAAATATACTATATTGGTTTCATTACTGTCATATGCCATAATTTCACCGCATTCCTCATCGATAGCCGATTCATCAATGGTAGAAAAAGCATTGGCACAATTACTTCCTTTACAATAGACACATAATAATAATAATAATAATAATAATAATAATGTTTATTTATGAAAAAGTACAGAAAGGTACAAGAAAAGAAAAATAGACATAATATAAACATAATTCACCACAAAATATCTCGAAAGAATATTTGAGCGTGGGAAAAAGAGTACCCTAGTGAAGAGTACAAAATTGTGAATGGGAATATAAATAAACATGTAATAGAACATTATATATTCAGTTTTCTACAGCTACACTGATTATTTTTACAGCCTTTCTTACATTTACAAGAAATATCACTTAGTAAATTTTTAGGAAAAGCATTACTTTCACTCATAGCATCAGGCATTAAGCCATTCTCAGTTTTAAGCCACCCGTATTGTAACGGATCTTTGTCAAAACCTAACCATTTTTGGACTTGGAAATATACTCTTAAACAGTGTTTTTCTTTTACCTCTTCAGTGGGTGGAATTGCAGACAATTTTTTCATCATAATGTTTGTCAATTATTTTATTAATCTTAGGTTTGTAAAAATAGATTTTTTATGATGATTCCATGCTAGTTGAGTCACTATAATCAAAAAGTCAATATCTTCACCAACTATTATAACTTGATTGTCTTCGGTTTTTAAATCAATAGGAGTTTTAACCATTGCAGTAGCGGCGTCTTTTCTGCATATTGTAACGTTAAAGACATTGTCTGTTAACTATGCGCAATAATTTTATAAAGCTATCCTTATTTTTACTATTAGCTATTAGTCATTTTTTTGACTAACCGAAGATTTCATAATGTCACTTGTGATTGAAATATCTACGCAAACATTGTTTTCTAAACGACGAATTCGCTCGTTATTCTTAGTGCTATTCTGTTCATCGGCATACCAGTCAAAAATAATACTACTCTAGTCTTGACTGCTTGGTTCTGATTATTGATCATATATTCATATATTATTATTACCATGCTTATGCTTAATAAATTTCCTTTTCAAATTAATGAAGTTTCATTTTGTATTAAATTTTTGAAGTTATACGGGACTTTCTATAATATATTTCATTTTTTTTCGATGAAAGGTTGGTGAAAGAAAGGAGGGCCAAAAAAAATACATTTTTGACAATTGTAAAAATGCACTTTTTTAAATTAAAAAAAATTGAACTCTATCCCATAAAAGTACTTTAAATAACGTACAATTGAAAAAAAAGTGACTTAAAATGCCTCCTTGATAATTGACGAAGAATGGACTCAATGGGCTCATTGAATGAATTTTATTTAGTAAATGTTAATTCTTGTGGATAAAGTATTATTTAAAATTAGGCAATGTTGAAAATTTCAGATGATATGTGGTTCTCGAAATATACGCTTCTAAAGAGCGCGGTGTGACCAACATCGTGACGTCAGAGGATAGGGAACGAAACGGCCTAGATCGACAAGGCGTGCGGTCCGTGTTTATATTTTTTTTTTTAGACGATTTACAGGTCTCACAAAATTCTAGTTTTTTGCACAGGGTCTTAGAATTGTAAGATTTTTACGATAATCAAATTTTAAAAAAGTGCTAAATGAGCCCATTAAAAATTTTATTTTGTCCGCCATCTTCGACGGTTCTATTTGACGTCCGGGATTGGTGCATTATATTTGACCATAAATGAGTTTTATTTTTCCCAACTTTGGTGAAATGACTACTTCTTATAGAAAAGATATTCAATTTTGATTTTTTCAGCTATTTTTGATGTTTTCTTTTTTTTTCCAAAATGGCGGATCAATACACATATATTTTTTAAGAATTTTATTTCAAATAAACCAGTATTTTTAAAATTCCCATCCGATTACTAGTACAAGATATATTAAGCAGATAAGTTGAAAATCCGTGAAAGCGCATCAAATAGTGCATATAACTTTTGACGCACAAGGAATTTTTGGGCACAAATATTTTTTTCGTAATCAGGAGATCATAATACATAAGAATCAATAATAAAATTTCAGGTGGAATGTTGTCGCCGAAAAAAATTAAATTAAATCCATTCGACTACACTAGTGACATTTTCGGGGTTTATCGCAATATTTTGGGATATGGTGAAGTCGCCAGGACTAGCCGTACAAATTTTAGCATTTTTGAATATTAGGTCCTTTATATTAAATTTTTGTAAGATATATCCAACCCGAAATATTCTACATAACACTCGGAAGTTTCATGACTGTTTATCAATGGTTATCGAGTTTTGAGCCTCATTCAAATGAGCAAATGAACATACAGGTGAAACTCTTGAAGTCGATTAAAAAGATCATTCATTATAGAATAGTAACATTATGGAGTTAAGTAAATATGTATTTAGTTACAACTATTGTTTTTGTTACAGAATTCTGTCGGAAAACAAACTAGACCAAATTCATCCAAAGGCGTCTTATTTAAAAAATTGTAAGTGTATTTTTATTAATAATCATTTAACACATTTTTGGTTGAGCTTAATTAATTGTAGCTAGAGAATATTCAGTGACTTGTTGGTTATCTAGTGACCCACGATTAAAAATGAACTCCTTGAATTTATATTACATACAATTTCATGATGTATGGGCAAGGATCGTTTCATATACAGGTCCTTGCCCATATTTTTTACGAATTTATTAAAAAAAATCGTCTCGGCTTCTAGTAAGGGTACAGTCATTTTTTTTTCTTGAAAATGTGTGAAAAAACCCCAGCAATAAAGATATCAGAACGATATTGCAGAATCTTCATTTGTTTAAAAGTTATTAGCAAAAAACCTAACCTCAAAATGTGATACTTTTTCAAATGCCATTTTGAAGTTGAAAATGATGCAAATTTGATTTACCATTAACGAAAACATACAGTTTAAGGCTCAACAAAAAAAATGATGTCCAGATCAACCCTCTACGATAACGGGAACTGGGTGAATTTGCATTTTACATTATTCATGTTTTTAATAAACAAATTGAATATCTCTTAAACTAATTAAAATGTTTTGATGAAATTTTAGAGGTAACTTTGGGGTGATAAAAGACATACTTTGTCAAAGTTTCAACTACTAAAGTGCTTTTGATAAAGAATGAAAAATATTTGCAAATTGCGAAAATTTTCGCGGTTTTTTGCAAGTATTTAAACAAATTTTCAAGCGTTTTAAACAAAACACCTCTCAAATTAATCGTTTTTCAAAGTTCTAACAGTATCTACAAATTAAAAAACCTATCGTCAAATGTCTTTGAGTTATCTTTAAAAAAGTCGATTTTTTGAAGTTTTTCAACAATAAATCGTTAAATAAACAATGTTCCGGCGGTCAAAGAGTGTTATGTTCGTAATCAATAAAACTATCGTTTCCTCCACGTGGCATTCTGAAACGAATTACAATATGCATATTTGCTAATTCCACTGGCCTAAATATTTAATATAACAAATCTCTATACTGACCAACAATTCTTGCTTAATCTCTTTTACAAGTTTCAATGTTTCTCTTTTCGTTACTTAAATTAGCATGCTGATATCCTACAAATATAAAGCAATGAAATCCTATTCTGACGACCACTCGGTCACTGCAATGAAATCGATTGCAGTTTCACGTGGATTTTAGAGATAGGTTTGACGGGATTCGCTCGAAATATCAGGATTACCTTCCCCTTTATCCTCGATCACAAATTACATCGGCAGCCAACCATTGTTTTTGTCGCTTACACCTATAGGCCGTAATTAGGTTACATTATATTCGCGGAAATCAGTGTTAATAATGTGAGGCTTAATTAATACAGTTTGAGCAATATGCGGATAGCGGATGTAGGCACGCCATTGCAAAGAGTAATTGCATTAATGAGCTCGGGAATCGATAGATCCTAAAATGACGGGCGTGCCGTGAAAGATACAAACAAGTACGGGATTTTAAGATTTATCTTGCGTGATAAATAAACACATTTAATGACCGGGATATTGCAAAATTTCTGTTAGAGAAGCAATATTAAATAAATGTAAATGATTATGCACAAGTCATGTTTATTGATAGACTAGGCAAATTTTTCTAAAAGCGTTCTGTAAATCGAATCTAACAGAAAATTTGGAGACGGTTTTTGTTAGGTTAGGGTAAATGAATTCGAATTTTCCTGTTGTCCAGGTGAATTTTTTAAACCGATGTTCCTCAGGGTTCAATACTTGGACCTATTTTTTTTAAGTTTATATAAATAATTAACTTGTAAATGTGAGGTTAAACAAAACTCTATTATTTGCTGACGACACAACTCTTATAAATATAGGAAAAAGTCCCTGACCTAACAACAACTGGTTTAAACGATGCTGCTAGATGGTTTTAGGCTAACAAATTGAATTGCGAATAGACACAAACAATTCTTTCTTCAAGTTCTGAAGCCAATTATGTAAAAATTTTGGGTCTTTACATCTACCCAAAATGGCACCACCATCTAAATAATGTAGTTTATTTATCAGATTAATGGATCTAACCACCCTAGACCCAGCCTTAATATTTTACTACAGCAATTTCTATAGTCTCTTATGGCCTTATTCTTTGAGGTAATTCATCTGACAGTGACAGATTATTTAAAATATATAAGAGAGCTGTGAGATTTTTGGCGTTTGCGGGAGTTTATGAACATTATAGACCAATTTTTAAAAATATGAAAATATTGGCTCTCCCTGGAATTTCTATTCACAAGAGCATTACGCATGCACGTAGAAAAAAATTCCTTGTGTCCAAGAAATTAAAACTTTTAGGAATACAACACTAGGAATAAAAGTAATTTAAACATTCCATATCACAGATTGACAAGAACGCAGCAATCAGTAAATTATACATGTGTGCTACTGTATAACAAATTTCCAAATCAGCTAAAACAACTGGATATATTTAAAATAATTATCAATAGAAAATACTTTCTACAGTATTCAAGAATTCGGACAATAGCCGAAAGTAGCCAGTCGATAACAATACCCTCTCAACATGTCTTTGCAGGACGTGAAAACAGCTAGCACCCATCAATCTTTTCATGTAATTAAATACACAATGCAACGTAGGAACCAAAGGAGGAGATACAAAAACGTTTAGATGACGTTGATGAATGGCTCTATTACACATATTTATGAATAAAGCAGGAAAGGCATGTATGCAACATTTAGATACAAATAAAGAGCCGCCAACAATACAGAAAATTAATGTGGCGGGCATTTTCATGCAGTGCGCGTCGTAATATAAATATAAAAACGAATAATTCAAAAAGAATTATTTGCAGTGGTAACTGTCTCTATTTGTCTTTATTTAATTAGTTTAAAATGGGAGACGAGCGACGCGATACTTCATTTAGAATTAGCGAGCACGGTTAATTGCCTTAAAATGAAAAATAAATTAACCAGCTCATCTCGACCTATATACAGCAAGTCCAATATATTAACGTCTACATTGCCTTAAAATTTAAAAGAAGTACTGTCAAATTTCAACTGTCAAAGTTTATCATGGGGCTAGTGAATCCCCTGTATGGCCATTAAAGTGAATTATATTTTGTTTGCTTATAGTTAGAGAAAAGGATTTCGCAAACAGAATAACAAGTAATCTATGCAATATCAAAAAAGGTAGCTAATTTATCTAAGAAAATATTAGCTTTCAATTTTGCATTCTTTTATAACCGACAAAAATGAAAATCTAGTTAAAATATCAATTTTTAATCTTTGTGGGTAACGTTTTTCTTTAATTGTATTTAATTTACATTAAAAGAAAGGGAAAACTTGTTGCATTTCCATTCTCTCTGTTATGGTGTTTGTTAGTGGATTTATAAAAAGATACATTTGCTTTAAGAGCAGCTGCACTTAACACATTACCTCCGAAAATATATTGACGTATGGTAGAGCAGCAATCCAGAAAGAAACGGCTATTAGTGAAACAATCTTGTAATTTGGTATACTGACTTCTGTCATTAAAACGATTATTTTTGCGAGCAGCGCTAAATCAAAATGGCTTCCAGTTTCAAGATGGCGGTCGATTTAGAAAATTGAAAATAACGAGTTTTCTATCTAACAAAAAAAAGTAGTTAACAAAAATTGTTCCAAATTAAATTCTAATAAAAAAGTTTAAAACAGCTTTTCACCTAAAGCTAAAAATAAAGGCGTTACATAGAAAAATATAAAAAAGTTTTTATTTATAATTTATTTCAACTAAATAATTATACTGTTACAGAAAAAAATGAACTACTCCCTCATACCCCATCTGCTCTTTGTCATGGTCATAGTACTGTTACAGCTCTGTTGTATATAAATAATGACTACTTAGCAGCTATAGGTGAATTTATGCTAACTACATCCGTTATGCTTCATCTTACAAACGCATTTGATTCGCTCAACCATGGAATGCTTTTAGCAAAGTGGACTATCTAGGCTTGGCATCAAATACCATAGCATGGCTCTTGCCACACAGAATACAAAAAGTTGAAGTGTGTGACTTGCAAATGTCGGATGCTTTAGTTGTCAGTTCGGGAGTACCTCAGGGCTCAATACTTGGACCAATACTGTTAGATTTAAAATGTTATAAAACATTCTAAAGTACATTCCTATGCGCATGACTCATACATATATAAATCGTATCGTCCAAGATCCGAGTTCTATGTCTCAAAATGTAACAATCTGCAAAGAAATTCCTAATTTCTCAAAATAAATAAAAAATAATGAATCCATCCATTTTAGACCTTTTATATCTGCCATATTGAGGGTGCAACATAAAGTTTTTAATTTCTGACTTCACATTCCTGATCAGCGACCCCAAGAACACAGATAATGCAAGTTTCATTATTTTATTCTCACTACTTCGTTAATTTTACTGATTTTTTTTACTTGCTCTTATGTTAACTATTTATAAATTGCATTCTAAATAACTTTTATTAGTGGAATTTTTTCATATTTTGAAAAATAAAGGTACTTTATTAGTGGTGATTTTTACAACTTTGCTTATAAAACACCCTGTAGAACACCAAATCAAGTCATTTTTGGTATACTTTAGTTTTACAACAAGCAGGACTCAATCCACAAATACCATTCCAAAATTCCAAAGTTTTTGTTCCATTACACCTCTTGTTACATCTATCCTGGGACACACTGTATAAGTATATTTTTTCCATCCATCCTTTGCTTGTATTGTTTAAAACAAAAGAGCATCAGAAAGCTACATCTTTTAAATGAACCAACACTCATATAGATTGAACAAATTCTGATTTAGTGGCATGTAGTTCAGTGTGTCGGTGTCACAGTCATGCGTATTCAAGCGCGCGCACGCATGGATCTCACTCAGAGTTATAACGTTACACTTGACTATTTTTTCCGGGAAAACCATGGCTTTAACGATAAATTTTGTTAGGACATTTTTTGTTCATAAATACGTTATCTATCCATTTGTATTTTTTTTTTCTAGCTTGATTTAATTTAAAAATTTTGAAAAAATGGATGGAAAATTTTTTTTTCACATTTTTTTTATGTTCTGCATCTGAGAGAAATATAAACTTTTCAAGATATTGTTCTATACACATTCACGAACTCATAAAAAAAAAGTTTACTTAGTTTGCAAAATTTTGTGGGTAAATACCTTCATCGACTGGGCAGTAAGTGCATCATGTATTTCTTTCTTTTTTTGTAAATAAACTCTATTATTATTATATATAGAATAGTATGTGGCTCAATAATCTTGCATTATTTTAAACGGATGTTTCAATTTTCAATTTCTATCAAAAACCAATCAACAAATTAAAAATAGGTTTTGGCTGTTACGTTGATTTGAGACATTGGTTAAAAACCAATAACCATCTTTCACCTTCTGGCCAGTAGTATATCGCTTTAAAGTTGGAAATTTTCGATTACTCCGACCAAGTTCGTAAACAACTCAAAGGTATTTTATGAATTTACCTCAGAGTTTATCAACGGGAAGGTTGTTGCATTGCGTCGCGTATCCGGCATATTTTTGATAAATCTTACACGTTGCGATATTCGTCTTTAATCCTTGCAATAAATCTAAAAAATCTCCCTATATTTCATGTTCCTTATTTCGAATATTTACCATAACGGATTATATTGAATTATTGAAGAGGAGATTAACCACGACCTAGTTTTTCGTCAGCAATAGCCGTGAATCAAAAGGAATATCGATGGAGAATTTCTATACACAGTGTATAGATAGAAACTGAGCGAAGTATTAAACAGTTGAATTAACTAGTCCGTAAAGACTACAGCAGTTATCTTCTACATATATATACGACTCCAAAAAAAGGCAGTCAATGTGAAGAAGCTTTTCATAAAACAGTTGAAAATTTATTTCACCAAATTTATAGTAGTACAGGGAAAGATTGAAAAAAATCGCTGTAACTCGAAAAAAATTTGTGCACACTTTAAACTTTGGTTATAAGTTTAAAATAGGCCAAAGTTCACGAAACAAAAAAGTTTGGGAGTTTTACGGATCCGCGGGAACCTGTCGGGGGTAAAAGGGTATCTTTAATTAAAAAACATCGGTTTTTCTTTATTTTCTCAGGAAATATGGCATTTACAAAAATATAGTTCAAATAAAAGTTGTTTCAAGCAAACTTATCTTTAATTTGGTGTTTTTAAATTAATTTTATAGCAATAATTAACCGAAATACGGCCATTTTTCGATGGCGGGATGGCGGATGGATTTTTTTTCTAGAACAAGCGTCTTAAAGAGACGAAATAAATTGAGCATCTAGGTGTATCTTATATCAACGAAAAACAGCATTTCTGAAAGAACAATTTATTACTGAGCAATTACAATAACAAAATGCCGAGATTTTGTTAACAAAAAAACGCACATTGAATCGGCCATTTTTTGTGATGTAGAAACCAACAAGAAATCATTTTTAAAGATTAATTACCTTTAATTTTGTTTCTTAGAACTTTTGATGGAAGTGTCACAGTTTCTAAGATATTCAACATTTCAAACTAAATACTTCATCCTAAAAACGGTCGGATGCCATATATAAAATTAAATATCTCCGAAACAATCCACCCTACACAAACATATAAACAAAACAAAATTCTCAGTTTATAAGCTTCATTTTTGATGTCCACCATATTTTCTCTTAAACTAATATTTATTGAAATATTTGTAGAGAAACAAGAATGTTACGTTTTTTTCTAAAATCCCTTTACAGTTTAAAATGCAATTTTTTTCTAAAGCAAGCACTGTAAGCCGATAAAAAAATTTGAGTGTCTAGGTCACACTATATATTAACGAAAAACAGTATATGGGAATATATTTTTTTAATTACTGACTACTTACACAAAATTGCGACGTTTTTATTTAAAAAAATGTGAAAAAGTTCATTGTTTCTGTCATCATTTTTTTGTTTTATGCTATAAAAATAGGAGATAAATCATTTGAAAGCTTAATTAATAGTTTTTCATTTTGGTTATTGGCATTTTTGGCTTAAGTGCACAGTTTCTGAGATATTTAACATTTAAACTAAATTAATACTTCGTCTTATAAATGTTCGGACGCCACCTTTAGACTTCCAGATCTCCGAAATCATTAACTCTAAAAAATTAGAAAAAAAAAAAACGAAATTCATCCTTAATTTAGTAGCTTTCTTATTCATCTTTAGCATGTTTTTGCTAAATATAATACCTTTCGAGTTATTTGACGAAAATCAATTTGAAATACCACTTTCTCAAGCTAAAATCCCAAATTTTCTAGTAGTTATAACTTAAATCTATCAATTTATATAAAAAGTTGCATAGAACCTTTCCTTCTTAAAATTGAATTCTCTCTCAGCTTCAATGTTTTTATTTTTTTTAGGTGCCACCCTCTGAAGGGGTGGCTTAGTGGTCATCCTGTGGAACCACTTTATGTACGCAAAAATGAACTTTGACAAATAATGAATTAATTAAATTATGTAAATTTTGTGACCAAAAATATTTATCTTCTTTTTCATTATCTGAAATAATGTTGAGAATCGTTTGCAAAGAGTTGTTTGATTTTGTGTATTCGGTAGAACAACGATGTCTCAGGGTCCCACGTGTAGAGGAAATGTAGAGGTACTGCAGTACTGGAGATCCACTAGTAAGACATATTCAAATCGCGAACTGTCCATTGGAAAGAAAATTTAATAACGATATTAGTAGAACTGGTAGACAATACCTTCACCACAAAAACTGTTTCCAACTCATAGGAGAAGTCTCAAAGTTTTTAAGAGTAGACATCCTTACGTAAATTGATGATAATAATAAGGTTCATAAGGGCTCTAATCGTATCTCTTGTCATTTTTTTATCTGCCCTGAAAGGGTTAAATACCTCCGACACCATTAATCCTACACCAAAATAAAAGAGCTGAATTTGTTTTTACAATCTGAGAATGAATGAATTCCAAGTAATTGTTTATGGAACTTTAATAATATAATATTTGCAATCCTCTACCCCAAAAACCCATAAAACGATACCCCACATCGGTAGTGGGGTGGGGATGGTAATGGGGGTGGATGAAGTAAAAAAATATTTTGAGGCTTCTGGTTCTTGTACATACACTAAATCACAATTTTTCATCCCCTTTAATAATGGGGTGGGGTGGTAATGGGGGTGGCTAATGCCAAAAATTTTTTTGAGGCCTCAGCTTCTCTTGTAAACACTAAATACCAATTACTTCCACGTCCAGTGGAAGTATAGTAACGACAAAAAATTTTTAAAAATTTTTATTGTCCAAATAGGCTTAAAATGTCATGAAACGTCGAGATTTTAAGTTTGAGCGAAAAAAAAATTTCTGTCTGTCTGTCTGTCGGTCTGTCTGTCTGTCGGTCTGTCTGTCTGTAACTTTTTTTGTGCGCACGTTTACTCTGGAACCGTATAAGATATTGACTTGAAATTTGGTACACATATGTACTTTAACGAGATCTAGAACTAGATTATATTTTCATCTTGTTCCGTCGAAGGGTTGGGGGGTAAATTGGGGTAAATTTGGGGAAAATTAGTAAACCAAGCAGGTAAGAGTCCATGAAATTGGTATTTAGTATATACAAGAAAAGCTAAGGTCTCAAAAAAATTTTTGGCATTAGCCACCCCCATTACCACCCCCACCTCCTTATTAAAGGGGATGAAAAAAAATGTGATTTAGTTTAAGTACAGGAACCAGAAACCTCAAAATATTTTTTTACTTCATCCACCCCCCACTACCACCCCCCTATCATCACCCCCGCCCCACTACCGATGTGGGATATCGTTTTATGGGTTTTTGGGGTAGAGGATTTCAAATATTATATTATTAAAGTTCCATAAACAATTATTTTCACATACAAAGTTTTTTCGTTGTGAGTGACTTGAATAGAGAATCTGGATGTGGAAGTAGTGATTCCCTGGGCAGCGGTTTTTTATAGACTCTTACCTGCTTGATTTACCCATTTACCCGTAATTTACCCCAATTTACCCCCAACCCTTTGACGGAACAAGATGAAAATATAATCTAGTTCTAGATCTCGTTAAAGTACATATGTATACTAAATTTCATGTCAATATCTTAAACGGTTCCAGAGTAAACGTGCGCACAAAAAAAGTTACAGACAGACAGACCGACAGACAGAAATTTTTTTTTGCTCAAACTTAAAATCTCGACGTTTCATGACATTTTAAGCCTATTTGAACAATAAAAATTTTTAAAAATGTTTTTGTCGTTACTATAGTAACATTGAAAATGTGCATTATGTTCTCAAAGCCGCTTTATTCGATGTTATTTTAATAATTGTAGCTTTGGATTATCTTCAAACAGCAGAAACAAAATAATGAGTATTGGAGAATAACCAGTTCAAATTTCAATAAAAAATATCGATTTTTTTATTTGTAAATGACCTAAACGTAAAACCGCTGCCCAAGGAATCACTACTTCCACATCCAGATTCTCTATCCAAGTCACTCACAACGAAAAAACTTTGTATGTGAAAATAATTGTTTATGGAACTTTAATAATATAATATTTGAAATCCTCTACCCCAAAAACCCATAAAACGATACCCCACATCGGTAGTGAGGTGGGGGGTGGTGATAGAGGGGTGATAGTGGGGGGTGGATGAAGTAAAAAAATATTTTGAGGTTTCTGGTTCCTGTACATACACTAAATCACAATTTTTTTTCATCCCTTTTAATAAGGAGGTGGGGGGTGGTAATGGGGGTGGCTAATGCCAAAAATTTTTTTTTTACCTTGGCTTCTCTTGTATATAGTAAATACCAATTTTATGGACTCTTACCTGCTTGATTGACCTATTTACCCCAAATTTACCCCAATTTACCCCCCAACCCTTCGACGGAACAAGATGAAAATATAATCTAGTTCTAGATCTCGTTAAAGTACATATGTGTACCAAATTTCATGTCAATATCTTAAACGGTTCCAGAGTAAACGTGCGCACAAAAAAAAGGTACAGACAGACCGACAGACAGACCGACAGACAGACCGACAGACAGACCGACAGACAGACAGAAATTTTTTTTTCGCTCAAACTTAAAATCTCGACGTTTCATGACATTTTAAGCCTATTTGGACAATAAAAATTTAAAAAAATTTTTTTGTCGTTACTATACTTCCACTGGACGTGGAAGTAATAATTGTCTTTGATGCATATGCTATAAGTCGTCAAAAATTAACAAAATCTAATTCATATGATGTTATTCTGAAGGTAAAACCTCTAGTTACTGTACTTTTTTTTCCAATTTTTGGACTTGAATGAGTTCCATCAGCCAGCTACACATAGTTACTGTACTATAATGTAGATTAACAAACATTACTATTACTATTCCCTGTATAATTAGAATTTAAACAAATTCAAACGATGCCCATAAACAGCCGACTTTCCACGCATCTCACCTGATACAAATAAAGATTGACGTTCAAAATTTATTATACCAGATCCATCCGAGCGCCACGAAGTTGGTGTTTCCAAGGTCATATTTCGCTATGATAAGAGCTCCTTGGCTAGATTCCGCAACCGAATATATCTCCCCTTTTGATGTCCCTCACATCGCCTCCACACAACCTACATCAAACTTCCGTCACAGTTCCGTCAGTTGAGCGACAGATTTCTCTTAATGATAACCCTTCCTCTCCCCCTATGCCTATTATACAGCCCTTTCAGAATCACTTAGCAGATGAGCATTCCTGAGCAGTGTTTAGGAGCTGCTTAATTTAACGTAGATTATCTATATTGCCATTATTGTTTGAAGATGTAGTTGCTTGCGTAGGAAAAACTGAAAGCTCACATTCAGTTTTGGTGATATATATTATATATTAAGTAATGTTATTATTTTAACGATTACTGCATAATCAATTTAAACCAAAACAATAATTTCTTAAATAAAAATAAAAAATAAGAATACGCCCGTCTAGACACAAATTTCAAATGATTTTATTTGGCGTGAAATAATTTAACCAATCATAGACAACTTTCGCTTAGACTGTAACTATCTTATATGAATGCCAAATTATGTATTTACTTTAGTTTATTTTACCTATAACACTTCTCTTTTTCTCAATATCTTGAATATCAATAAATATTATATACATGTACATATTTAGAAGGAATTAAAAGGTATTTATATTGTCACGGGGTTGGTTAATAAAATTACCCCGACACGTTATGCCCGGCTCCTGCCCGGCACCTCCACCACGTGTCACGACCCTCGGGTCGCTGTGACAGGGTTCCTTTAAAATACTCGCTTGCTTGCAAGAGGATTTGAATTTAATGAATTAAATGAATACTTGTAAATAAAACATTGTGGTAGAAAACAAGTTACCGGTTTATTAACAAAGAAACAACACAACAAAACAGAATAATTAGTACTTACATTAAATACCCCCTGGGGCTCACCCCCAAGGGGGGAGTTGGGCCACGCACCAAGCCACCACCAGTTCGTACCAAAACCAAAAACCCAACTAACTTTTGAAACTAAAATATTTTCTAGCTATTCTTTTTGCAATTCAGCAGTTACCTGGATAACAAGTAACTCGGGTGAATGCACCAGCTTGCTGCTGTCTCAACAATTTCTGTTTGTAAATATTTTAATATTAATTTCTAGCTAACAATAACCTGATGTACTGGGTGTCTCAAATAACTTTTATATAAATTATAATTACTGCGTGACACATCTCCCCCACCTAAGAAAGCTGGCCTCCAGCTTTAAAACTAGTGTTTAATGAACAACAAAAAAAATCTAAATTGAATGGCATTAACCACATAGACATAACATACATTGGAGAAGTGTTAAATGCCAAAAAAAAAATTGTAAAATATATCACATGGAGCAAAGTAAAAAAAATAAAATCCAGATAGATTATAATCTTATCACTTGCAAGTCCTTAAGTCTCTACTTGAAGTTGCATTGTATCTCAGTTAAATTCATTAAATAGTTGCAGTGACAAATTATAACTAGCGGATGCAATATTATTATCAAACAATAATTTCATTGTCAGTTTCAAAAAAAATACATCCTTTTAAAATAAATTAAAAAAAAACATTAACTCTCTTTTACTTTAGTACTGCAAGCCCCTTTACCCCGTAACTATAATAAATTGCTCTTGATTTAACAAAAAAAATACGGAAATATCTAAAAAGACAAAAAAATAAATCGTTGCAGTAATAAACTAAAGCAGGTTTTGAATAAAATTAACAACAATACGTCAAATGAAAAGCTAGGATGAACCAAAGATTTCTAACTCGGGCACGCGAAAATGTCTCGCACTGTATAACTTTAAACTAACACACGACTGTTATAGCACAGAATTCTGAGTCCGGCTCTGTTCGATAAATTCAATTCTTAGATCACACTTACACTATTGTCCTCACACGATTCCAATGTGTTCCAAATGTCTATTATTCCCCCCCGGCTGGTTTGAGGAATTATCATTTTCACAACTGGGACCGTGATATGTAACATGTGAACTGAGGGAAGAACATCCACACCCGCGTACTATGACCGCTGGCTCTCATCCTGACCATCCTCCCTTTAAGTAAGGTTGTTGGGCTCCCTTTTCCCTTCCTCCATAGCTGCCACCATTTTTCAGGAATGTGCTGTCTGCTTGTCATCCCGCCATTATTTGATCCTTACATCTGGATCTGACTATCAATCAGGTTAAGGCTAGGAAAAATTTAGGCGAAGAGGAACCACTCGCAATGTGGATCTGAAAAAATTGCCTTTTTGACATGTGCCTTTTTATTGCCTGACTGATAGGGGAACTCGTTCAAGAAACAGTTACCATTTTCATTATGATTGGTTTCGGGAAAATTGGGAAAGAAATTATAGAAAATTTAACAATGGATGGGCCTCAGTCGCTACGTCTAACAGGTGGAGTTCCAAATCCAGTTCTATTCTAATCCTGGGGCTTTCGAATAGGGTTGTCTTCCTGTGCTATGTGTGCCTCGTTGCCATGGTGCGATTACATAAAACAAATACACCCGAGTAAATTCTTATATAGTGCAAAAAAATACTAAACAAAACATTCATAAAATTGTGACAAAATAATCCTTACAAGTGGTTCACCTAGTCAAGTTATTATTATTTTTATTATTTGATAAAAGAACATCATCTACCGGGTAGCACAAAAAAAATGAACCCTTTACTAATTATCAAGAAAAAAAATTTTTCCTGCCCATTTAAACGTAATAGGCGGTCCATACGTTATGTTAACATACAATGTTACGATTAAAAATAAAAAATAAAAAATTACCCATGTAATTCAACAAAACATTTTAATTTGTTTCCCATCTTTTAAAACATTTTAGTTAGAGTTATTTAGGGCTTGCGAAACAAAATCACCAACGTATGCCTTGACAATTATGTCCAAAAGAAAAAATATATCTGTTATTTTTTACTCCATAGACTCCATATCATTAAAAAAAAATTCAAAAAAAGTCATGATGCTATAAGCAATTATTCCTTGTTTTATCTCTCTCTTTTAAAAAAAAATTGAACAGAAAACAGAAAACAACTCATAAATAATTCATTAGTTCTTTGATAACTTTTTCTCACTTCCACTATTTAATAAAACTCATCAGCGTGAAAAATTTACTAAAAAAAATATTACTTTGCTTTTAAAACAGGGCATTTTTCTAGGAGGACCTCTGCACTAATCATCAATCACATAACTAATTATTACTCTGATTTCTGCCCTCTGGGGGAACAGGGTAAAGAAAATACTTTATGTAATAGAAAATATTACTCTCCCGCGCTTTTCCCAAAAATTTTACCATACTATCTCACGCTTATTTGGTGTCCTATATCGCGAATATGAACTATGGGAATTAATAAATAAATAATTGATTATTTATCACAGGCTCTAAGCAAAAAAATAAATTTTTTATACTTTCAGTATACCGCGGGTGTTTAAATGTCAGTTTGTTGTGGTTATTGTGTGATCAACGTTAATTTTGCTTGAACAAGGGCAGTGTTGAGTCGTCAGCTATTTACTCTGCCATTTATCTAGTCACCTCGACGTAGCAACTAGCTTAAATCGCCTAGCAACATCGCATCGTAGCTCAACCGTCTGCTCTGGTTCAATTGAAATTGTCCGAGAAAAAACAAATTTTTTTTTTCACACCCGATTCGGCACTGTGGTCTTCATCTGAGGACCCCTCAATTCCCTACAGGACACACTCTAGACTGTGTCCTGGTTCAAATTTATTAAGGTCCAACAACCGATCTTACTACTTAGAATTCGCAAAAGAAAAATTTCTTTTGCACACCCCACACGGTATTATACCTCTCGATTCCTCGGTTTGTTGGCCACCTAGGCTTTAACTACATATCAAAAACAACTCTTTCCTCTATCTATGTTCCAAGAATGGTTTACTACTCCAGGAATATCGACCGTACACACATTTCTTACTTATGTTCTAGGGCGAATTATAAATTAGAGTTAACTTTCATGTACCATTATTAGTTGAACCTTATTTGTCTCAACTCACGTACGGATTATTTCTATTTCTCGCGTCTTTCACTCCCGACGCTTCATCCTACCTCATTCACTAAACTGAGGAACTTTGGTACCAATACTCATAATGAATCATCATCCATTCATTATCAACTTTCTTTGTACTCCTTGTCACATCGCTCCCTTCTCAAAACAACTACTCTCCTGGCTATATGCCTCGACGAACATTGAATTACAAAAGAAGGGATATACTGCTCTACCATGAACAGCCGCGTAACGGTACTTATGCTTTTTCATTTCAAGCATTTGTGCCTATTCAAAGGCTGTGGTACCAATAAATAATCAAAATATCACTCTCCATATTTCAAAAAATATCTCTCGAAACTCAAATCAACTCTTTACTCAATGTAGGCCTCAAAAAATATATATATCTCTCACTAACTTCTCATAAAACTCATAAACTCGTAAAAACTCCTTTGGACCCTCCAATGACACATTATTCAAAAAAAATAAAGTCCCACCGTCGGCGTACTCTATGTCACATCGCTCCCTTCTTTCAACAACTACTTCCCCGGCTATATGCCTCGATGAACATTGAATTACGAAAGAAGAGGTTAACTGTTCTACTATGAACAGTCGCGTGACAGTACTTATGCTACTTTTGACCGGACTAACTTTCATCTCATTCTCGTTCCCGTCGTCTCAAGCATTTGTCCACCCTACAAGGCTTTTGAAAGCTATGGATATCCGTATCACCTCCTGATAACGCGATATAAGCCTCGTTACAAAAAACAACATACTTCAGTAACTCATCATAAATCTCACAACTCAAAGAAAAAACTCATTGTACGTCTCATTGTCCACAACACAACTTTTGTGCTAAAATATCACGTCACAAAGTAACTCTAATTCTCGATATTCCTTATTGCTCATTATTTCATATTCACCAATTAAAGGAAAGAATCTCAATTAAATCTCTGTCACCCATTCTTCGTTATACATAAAAATATTTCAATGTCCCCACCATAGCCTAGGTGTTTCTTTCATTCTAATAAAAAAACATTACCTTTGTAGCCTTTCACTGATTCTAATTATATTCTATCATTCACGCGATGTGGCTTGCACTCAACCAATGACCACAATCACCCTGTATAATCCAGTTATATTTTATAAGTTTTCTCCCCCCATCTTACTTTAAACTCAATTAAAAAAAAAAAATATACAATCATTCAAGCTAAATTTAATATTCCTAGTCAAACTTAAAAAATTTACTAATAGTCTGGTCCCTCCTTTATGTAAATTTAAATAAAAATTTTCACCCCGACGTAAAATTTCCTGTGGTAGGCCTTACTGGTGCGTGGTTTTTCTAAGATGTACTTTTTTAGGGGCATTTGAATTTACGCGGTAAAAAAAATTAACTTAAAAAACAAGAGATTTACACAAACGAAGACTTTCGCAAAGAATGTAGGTTTATTATTAATTTCTAGAGATAAGAGATGACTTCAAACAGTCGAGTTCCAATCGACTTTTCACCGCAAATTCACAAAGGCTTACAAAATAACGCCTATCCTTGGATTTGTCATTATATTCACACTCAAATCAATTTTTGCAAATAAAACTAACTGCAACAAAAATAACTGTTTTCTCACAACATAAAATTGGTGGTACATACTAAAAAAATAAAAATTCACATGTGGCATATTTGATCGACGCGACGGCGACAAGTTATTTAACTTTGTATATTAAAAAAAATAATTACAAACTTCCCTAAGATGGGAGAAAAAGCAAAAAAAAATCGCGAATTCACTTATCAGCAGGTAAATTTATTTATGACCCCACCATTGCAAATAGCCCTTGTAAAAATTAAGTATAAAAACCACATTTATTATTCAAAATTGCAATCACCGTCCAGCTATAAATTTTTCAAAGATTAAAACCATTGTTGTTTTCATCGCTACCACCAAAAAAAAATTAGTACGTCATCCCTTATCTACGTGATGCCCCTAAATCAGTTTATTTACCTACTTTTGTAGTACCCTGTGATTTCTACCACCGTATAATTGTCAATAACACGAAAAAATAAATTATTTAATTAAAACCTCCAAATATAATCACAAAATTCAACAAGATGTATGAAAATTTAACCAGTATTCATTTAAAACTTTTTAAAATAAAAAATTCGTCAAATTTAATCATGAAAACCAACACGTAACATAAAAAAACTTAGGCAAGTAAAATATGATTTCAAACTTAAAAAAAATACATTTTACATTAAAGAAATTTAAATAAAATGGGAGGGTTGTGAAGAACCACCCCCTAGGAACGAGGCTAGGCGCCTCCACCACGTGTCACGGGGTTGGTTAATAATTACCCCGACACGTGTTATGCCCGGCGCCTCCACCACGTGCCACGACCCTCGGGCCGCTGTGACGACGGTTAATAAAATTACCCCGACACGTTATGCCCGGCTCCTGCCCGGCACCTCCACCACGTGTCACGACCCTCGGGTCGCTGTGACAGGGTTCCTTTAAAATACTCGCTTGCTTGCAAGAGGATTTGAATTTAATGAATTAAATGAATACTTGTAAATAAAACATTGTGGTAGAAAACAAGTTACCGGTTTATTAACAAAGAAACAACACAACAAAACAGAATAATTAGTACTTACATTAAATACCCCCTGGGGCTCACCCCCAAGGGGGGAGTTGGGCCACGCACCAAGCCACCACCAGTTCGTACCAAAACCAAAAACCCAACTAACTTTTGAAACTAAAATATTTTCTAGCTATTCTTTTTGCAATTCAGCAGTTACCTGGATAACAAGTAACTCGGGTGAATGCACCAGCTTGCTGCTGTCTCAACAATTTCTGTTTGTAAATATTTTAATATTAATTTCTAGCTAACAATAACCTGATGTACTGGGTGTCTCAAATAACTTTTATATAAATTATAATTACTGCGTGACAATATTTGTTATTATGTAGAAGTTATCTTAAAAATGTAAACAAAACTCACGGCGAGGATTATGTGGCAACATATCTTGCATGCCGCCAGCTGTCAATTCTTGTCACAATACAAGTGAAAGAGATATATTGGCTAGATTTATTTGTTGTTTGTTTATGTGGCGTTTGATTTTTACTTTATCAATAAACTATTAAGTATTGGTCATTTTAGCGCTCCGTTGACTGGACTAGAGGTGATTTTTATAATTCTGTCAATGAACAAAGTACTAAAAGAATAGTTATTTATGCATATTTCATTTATTTTTTTATTTAAGAAAGAGGTCACCCAACAGACAGTGGAGCTGTCCAATGGCAGAATGACATAAAGTACAAAATGAAACCATTATAAATTGCAGAATACATGTTCCATAAAGTCTAAACTGCAAAAAAGTTAACTTTATTCTGACGAAATGGTAAGAATAAGTGTCAACAGAAATTTTGAAACATAAATCTATATATAACATAGGTACTTAATCTAAAACTAAAAAGTCTAAAAAGGAGAAAAGGAACCGTCTAGAAATATTACATTTGAAATGAAGAAAAGTAAATACATGCAAATATGAATTTAAAAAACTACATCACTACCGACTTTTAAGGTGTGATTTAAAAGGCCCGAATCTTACATATCTTATATATTATATACTTATATATAATTCGTTGATTGTTATAAGAAGATACTAACATGTATTTCAATATCACAATGTAAAATAAACAGAAAAGTATCAAAACTACCAAGATTCTTAAGAAAACCATAAAACATATTGGAAAAGTCAAAATCACAAGAATATTGTAAACTATTTAAACATGAAAGCAAGTCACAAAGCTGGTTTAAACGATGATCAGCAATTCGTGCATGACTAACAAGCCAAATATTAAAAGTTGCAAAATCAAATAGCATAAACGATGACTAACGGTACAGCATTTCTAGTACTTGTGAATTTTACCTAGTAAGTTCATGAAAATTCCATCGAATGTTTGTGAGATGCCTGGTTGTATATAAAGAATATTTTTCAGTCATTTACTCAATGGGGGCCTTTGAGTTTTCTTTATAAATCTCTAAAAAAGGGAAATAAACCATGTCAATTAAGTTAAGCTATTCATAAGTAGTGAAAAACTAAATAAAATGAGTCTAAAACAGTGTAGTATGTAAGAGTGAATATCTGAGATAAGACACAGATGCATAAAACAAAGGGAAAAGGGGACATAAGTGCGTGGGGTCCACCAAAAGAGTCATGCGACAGTGTACGAAGCACCTCTGTTAATAGGGCTCGTAGAGAGCTCTGGCATATCTCAAAATAAAGCTAATTTTATGGGGAACAATATTTCAACAGAAAACATTCACAAATCAAAGCATTTAAAGAAAAAGTATATTTATCTGCCAGTTTGAAGCAAGAAAAAGTCAATCTAGAAGCCCGTTTTGGCTAAAGTATAAATAGCTTTGACAGGTTCCATAGAGGGGGAGTCGACATTTAGATAGCGGCGAGTCCACATCAATTGGCGGAGAAAACGTCATTGGTCGAAAACTCCAGCATTTTGGGGTTAAACTAAAAAAGTCAAGAAGACGTTTATTAGAAGACAACGCGAAATCGAATAAAAAATCAAGCAAAAGGGTATTAAGAAGCCATAAGAGCTCTTAATAAGCAAATATTATAAGGCAGAGCAACAAAAATCACGATACTTAAGTAATTTACAGTAGAGGTTACTTACCAACTAAGATTAGCAGATCTCCAGGTGCTGGACCCACTACGTAAGTGCATACAAACCACAAGCATCAATAAATAAACGTCACTGAACATTACTATTCGTATTTGCATAAACATTTCGTAATTTTAAGTATAATTTGTCGTTTTGTTGTCATTTTCTGCGGTACTGTAGGTTATTTTAGTAGTGTGCATAGTACTTGCATCAAACGTCAACGGTTGAAAAGATCGGTTTACACTGCTAAGGTAAAATAGAGTACAGCCACAGTATTCATTAAGTTAATTAGCTAGGGATCAGGTTAATATAAATAACCAAATAAAAATCTATAAAGAAAACGGTTTCTGAAATTAATAAAACACTCATAAATCAGAAAGTCAGTTTATTATTTGTGTGTATGCAACCAGGTATACGTAAAGTACATTTGGAAAAATATCAATAAAGTGAGTTATAAAATCCAAAGCCCATATGAACCTACCCGAGCCCTGAGCTAATAGAGTAAGTAAATGTGAGATTTTTCAAATATAGGAAATATCAAGACAATACATTATTGTACCCACAGGAACATCTTACAAGTGAAGAATTTTATGAAAAATTTGTATTGTAATGTTATTAGTTCAGTAGTATAACAGTTAATATTGTAACATATGGGACAAAATTCATAAAGTTTTGAAAATTGGTAGACATGTTAAAAAAAGCATAAGAATTACTAATCCGAAAAGTTCCCATCCATAAATAGTGTGTTTCATCCCCTAGCACGTCGTTTCCACCCGTATCTGAGGTTTTCTAGATTATCTCGGGAACGGTGATTTTTTTGATAAAAATACCTATATACAAAATTATTCCTTATAAAATTCTTTATTGAAAACATCTCTACATTTTTTTTCATAAAATTAATAGTACCGTGGGAAATAAGGCGCACACGTAAGGATTGGTTCCAGTTAACACAATGAATTGTAATCTTTACTATAATCTACTTTAAAGTTCATGTTTAACGCAAAAGCAGTAGCTACTAAACTCCACTTAAAATTATAATAAATGTAGCGCTTCCACCCTCTCACCCCTAAAAAATATCGCAATTTTTAAAGAATTATTTGCTCAGTTCATTCGAGTCTGGAGTTAAAAACGTGCTTTAGATTTGAACTGGCTTCAGTACCTCTTTCCCTTTTCGATGACAAAGGCCTAATGAGAAAAATTAACACGACAACTTTATACCAGATTATTAATACTGTTCCAAAATGAGACAAAAATAGTGAGTATGTGATTGATGGAGGATACTTGCTTCGTCGCGTAATATGGCCAAAAAAGGAGAATTTAATAACGTTTACAATACTTACGTTAGTTACATAGGAACACATTACGGTAATAGAGTAACTATCGTGTTCGATGGTTATTTGGATAATACAAACAGCACGAAGAGTCTAGAACGACAAAGGCGGGTACTACAAAGAACCTGTCCTGAAATTATATTTGATGAAAACACTGTTGTTTCCAAAACTCAGCAGAAGTTCCTTAAAAATTTGTTTAACAAAAAATTAAATTTGTTTAATTGCAGAACTAGTGAAAAAATTTAGGAATGAAGGAATACCCCACTACCTCAATACGATACCCCACATCGGTAGTGGGGTGGGGGTAGTGGGGGTGGATGAAGTAAAAAAATATTTTGAGGTTTCTGGTTCTTGTACACACACTAAATCACATTTTTTTTGTCCCCTTTAATAATGGGTAGGGGTAGTAATGGGGGTGGCTAATGCCAAAATTTTTTTTGGGACCTTAGCTTCTTTTGTATATACTAAATACCAATTTTATGGACTCTTACCTGCTTGATTTACTTATTTACCCCAAATTTACCCCAATTCACCCCCCAACCCTTCGACGGAACAAGATGCAAATATAATACAGTTCTAGCTCTCGTTAAAGTACATATGTGTACCAAATTTCAAGTCAATATCTCGAACAGTTCTAGAGTAAACGTGCGCACAAAAAAAACTTACAGACAGACCGACAGACAGAAAATTTTGTTCGCTCAAACTTAAAATCTCGACGTTTCATGATATTCTAAGCCTATTTGAACAATAAAAATTTTTTAAATTTTTTTGTCGTTACTAAACTTCCACTGGATGTGGAAGTAAGATTGCGATATTTTTTAGGAGTGGGAGGGTGGAAGTGCTACATTTATTATAATTTTAAGTGGAGTTCAGTAGCTACTGCTTTTGCGTTAAGCATTGAACTTTAAAGTAGATCATAGTAAAGATTACAATTTATTGTGTTAACTGAAACCAACCCTTATGTGTTCGCCTTATTTCCCACGGTACTATTAATTTTATGAAAAAAATTGTAGAGACATTTTTAATAGAGAATTTTATAAGGAATAATTTTATATATAGGTATTTTTATCAAAAAGTGCACTGTTCCCGAGAAAATCTAGAGAACCTCAAAATGGGGGTGGAAACGACGTCCTAGGGGATGAAGCACACTATTTAGGGGTGGGAACTTTTCGGCTTATTAATTCTTTTACTATCCTTAACATCTCTACCAATTTTCAAAACTTTATGACTTTTTTCCGCTATAAATCGTTATATTATTGAACTATATTGACGTTGTGACCTACTTCCAAGTGAAGCTGAGAAGTGTCTTTTTTTTTACTTAAAATTTGAAATATTCATTCGTAGTGGAGGAAATTTGATTAAACCAAGTAGATATAATAAAGATATAATAAAGTCGAGGAGAAAAGTTTAAAATATAAATACTGTCAAGCATTTCCCTAGTGAAAACAATTCTAAACTCAAAGATAACAACGCCAGTCTTCAGATGTTTGTTTAAAACAGACAATGAAAGAAATTTAAATAATTAATTCATCCAACGTTACATTCCTGGAGGCTCACAGCTAAATACTTCTGCAGCAAATTGTAAACATTCATAATTTTTATATTGCCTTTGAATAAAATTCTTAAAAAGCAGACTTTAAAGTAATTTCATCTTGAAGTTTTAAAAGTGCCCCGGGCAAACTGTGGGTCGTCATTTGTAAAATTGTTGGAAGATACTTACAGTATGTACCGCATTGGACAACATTTCATCTTCCGTTGTGTAATCTAATATGCTTTGTCTCAAAACATGTTTATCCATAAAAGTTGATATACATCAATAACAGCAGCTCAACAGAGAATAAAGTGGAGCAAAATTTAATTTTCAGGAACACTGAGCACTTGATATTTTATTAAGTAAATATTCTCTAAATTCCTTTGTTTTCATGAAGACTTATTGGATTCTTGTAAAAATGAACTGTTGTTATAATTCACTCTACCTAAATTTTTCAGTATCTATCACAGTAAAATGACACCCCGGATTTTGGCTTTCAACCTTTTTTATTATTGGGTATACAATGAACACATTAATGTGTGATGTTACCTATGATGTTCATACTATTTATAAGCCTTTTCTATTTTCTTTTCCTAGACATAATACTTTTCTCATATACAGGGTGTCTCACCAGGAACTACATCGATCGATACAGGGGAAAAAATGCACCGGAAAATTTTAAAAATTTAGGTAGCTACTAATAGCAGTGTGGCCAATCTAACTAAAATAATTACAAGCATCTGGTACTTCCGGTTATACCCAAGAAGAACTAAACCGAAGGTGCGAAAAATGTGTGAAGGTTCGAGGGCGGAATTTTGAACAATTATTAAATTAAAATGGAATCATGTTTTTAGTTGATTTTACCTTAGCTATTTTAGTTTATGCAATGTCTTCAATCCAATTAATAGGCATGTTACATTGTTTAGTGTTATTTTCCGTTTTTGTGGATATAATAATAATAATAATAATAATAATAATAATATGTCTTTATTGGGATGAAAGATACATAAGTGAAAAATACAAATTAGAGAAGGATGGCGGTATTCATATGTTATATGCTCTTCCATACAACCATCTAGTAACAAATGTACTACAAGTTCTTGACATTATTTTATCACATTCCCCATAAATAATAACCAAATTTAAAAAGTCTTCGTGGGTGTAATTTAAACACGGTGGCATTTTTTGACATAAGAAAATGATGACATTACTGACTGTTTCTGAGCATGGCTAATTTTATACAATTTTTACTAACATTTCGCAAATATTTCAAAAAGTTGTAACTTAAAGCCCCAAAATGCTTATATCAGAAAAAAAAAGAAATAATATAGGGTGTTCCATTTGACCTAAACAAATTTTCGCGGTTTGAAGTTTACAAAATGTAACGTCAAAAATGGAACACTTGGTATACTATTATTGAATGTAATTCAATTGTGGAGTGCAGCTCTCCTTGTATTCTTTCTACATGCCAAAAAGCAAATAACTATCTTTTACACGAAGAAAGTTATAAAGGTTATTGTAAACCATCACACCTCAAATTCTAAATGTCAAATATCTCTGAAACGGCTGGGTTTAGGCTACATGTTTTTGACTCAGAATTTTATGCTCTTTTCGAAAACCCTAAAATATATAGGGTGTTCCATTTAAAATAAGCAAGTTAGTTGGATTGGCCGCATTGCCACTAGTAGCTGCCACTAAATTTTCAAAGTTTTTTGGTGCGTACTTTTCCCTATATCGATCGATGCAGTTCCTGGTGAGACACCCTGTATATACTTGGTAGAAAAGTAAATATAGATTATTTAGGTATTATGCAAGCGAAGCTCACAAAACTACTTATTGTGACGTTCTTACACCCTTTTTGTAAACACCCTGTATCGTGGGTTCGGAAATTATAACAGCAGGATAACACTAAACACTAATTTATTAACTTATTTAATTACAACAATAACTACTTGGCTAATAACACACTGTGTACTACTTGTGTATCACTTTACTCTCTTCTGATCTTACTACTCTTGCTATCTAAACTGAACTCTATCACTGTGTTTACTCTCTGACCATTTCAACTGACAATTAGTACTGCACTAACTTCTCTCTTTTGGTTTACTCCATGCCTTATATACCTAAAGATGACAGATCTCGAAGTTTCTGTGATGATGTCACATTCTCCAGATGGTTCCAGATATGTCATCACTCTAGACCTTCTAGTATGTTCTTTCTCTGGTAGGTGCAAATCTCTATATTTAGGCAGACATCCAATCAATTAATCGAATTCTGTGTTGCCTACATTCTAGAGGTTGAAATACATTACACTGCCCCCTCCTTAAGCCTGAACGTCCCGGTCAGGCAATTCAACTTCTTTCGCCAGTCTATCCAAATGTACGATCTTCATCTTGGACTTTTTGGTTCGTTGAATCCGATAGATGACATCATTAATTCGGTTGATGACTAAATACGGTCCTTCCCAAGGTGGTTGAAGCTTCGGAGACTTCCATTCTTTCCGCTGTGGGTTGTACAGCCAGACCCGATCTCCCACCTTGAATCCTCCTGTACTGGCATTCCGATCATAACGAGCCTTCATTCGGTTACCAGCCTTGGTCATCTGCTCTTGGTCATTCTTCGGCTCTTCTCGACTTTCATTCGCATGGTCGCTTCCGGAAAGTGGTTTCCCATTGGCAGCACAATTCTTGCATTTGCGACACCAAGCCTCCACATCCTGGCGACTATTGACCCAATAGAATCGTTCTCGTACTTTACTCAATGTCTTGTTTACGCCGAAGTGTTCGCGGGACGTTTCACTATGCGCTTCCTGGAGTACTTCTGCTACACGACACCTGGGAATCACTAGACGCATGGCAACCTGCATCCCATCCGGGCTTTCCCATGCTCTCCTCAACAGCCCATCTAAGACTCTCAGTGAATCCCATTGCGACCACAAAGCCTTCACTCCTACTCCTTGGTTTGAAACATCCTTCCAGTCTGGTCGGGTTCCTTTTTCCTTTGCTCGCAATATAGGTCCAATTTCTGTATCGTCCAGTTGCTCTTGTCTTAAAACTTCCTTTGTCCAATTCTCTGGAATTTCTTTACTTCCATTTACACGTCCTGGTAATGGTAGACTACTCGAGATTCTTCGAAGCTGGCAAACCTTTATTTCTCTGGGCGCATTTTTTTCTTCAGCCAGCACCGCCCCAGTGGCCTTCACTCTCTCAGGGCTCCACTGTCGACAATCTCTCTTAATATGCCCTAATTTGCCACACTGATAGCATCGAATTCGTCCGTTTGGTTTCGCTTCACCTTGTTGTTTGTCTTGCCTCCCCAGGGAATCCAATTTGGCCAATACTTTACTTAGCATTTCATGCATGTCCATGTCAGGGTTCTTCTTGTCTGAATGTGTTTTTTCTACTGTCACAGCATGCACTTCTGACCGTGGGGTGTCTTTATAGGCAGCCTCTACTTCAAGGGCACGGACCAGAGCCTCGCCAATACTTTGATGTCTCGTTAACCTAAGAACTCGCCTGACTTCCTCGTCCCTTATGCCATCCAAAAAGGCCCCGACAGCTAATTGTTCTTGGAATTCCCTTGGAGCACTTGGATATGCCAGGTGTACCAGTCTCTCTATGGCAGCCTCGAATTCTTGTAAACTTTCTCCAGCCTTTTGTGTCCGTGATTGTAGCTGGGCCTGGTATACTTGGGCGAGATGTTGGTCGCCATATCTCAAGTCCAATGGAGCTTCTAAAACTTTGAAGTCTCTTTGTTTCTCCACCGGGATGGTCTGAAGCAACTCTGAGGCTTGGCCCCTTAGCGCCAGAACTAATGCCATAGCCTTTTCCTCGTTATCCCAGTTATTTGCACTTGCAGCCGCCTCAAATCGTCTCTTGTAGGTTGTCCATGAGCTTAGGCCGTCAAAGGAGGGAGGTTTTAACCGAGGGCCTGACAATGTTACGAGCTGGCCTCCTTTCTCAACCAATTGTCGCTTAAGTCGCTCTACTTCTCCTTCGACCTCACTCATCTTTCTTTTGATTTGACTGACTTCAGCCTTTATATCCTCCTTGATTTTATTAATGATTGAATTCATAGCATCATGTTGGATTTTCATTTGTTCGTTCAGGATTTTCCTCAGTTCTTCCTGGCGTCTTTCTTGTTCCTCTTTCTCCTCTTGACGTCTTCTTTCTTGCTGTTCTTTTTCTTTTTGACATCTTCTTTCTTGCTCTTCTTTTTCTTTTTGACGACGCTTTTCTTCTTCTTGCCGTCTTCTTTCTTGTTCTTTTTCTTCTCGACGCCGCTTCTCTTCCTCTTGACGTTGTCTTTCTAGTCGTTCTTTCTCTTCTTTTTCTTCTTGATGTCTTCTCTCTTGTTCTTCTTTTTCTTCTTGACGAAGCTTCTCTTCCTCTTGTCGTCTTTTTTCTTGCTCTTCTTGACGACGCTTTTTTTCCTCTTGTCGTCTTCTTTCTTGCTCTTCTCTTTCTTCTTGATGCCGCTTTTCTTCCTCTTGTCGTTTTCTTTCATACTCTTCTTTTTCTTCTTGACGTTGCTGGGCCATCGTCCTCATTAACTCCGCAAATAGGTCCTGTATTTGTTTCTCAGCTGCCATGTTTTTTTTCAAAATAAAACTATCACGTCAATGGTACTTTCCAGAAAAATCTCAAAACAGCACGAAAAAGTCTTATCTAGAGTCTTTTGTCACTATCCAGTTCAGAGAATTTACTAATCTCCACTAATGTCCAAATATAAAAGTTCTAGTTATTTTCACGCACTAGCACAAATGAGTCTTTTTCAATGTCTCTGTCACTTTCCCGAAAACGCACTTTTTCACAGTTTTGAGTCCAAAAAGAGTCCTTAAACAATGTCCCGTAAGTTAATCCTCCGTGTCACCACTAATTCCCGAGAAGAACACTGTAGAAACCTTCTCGAACAGTCCAGAAATCTTCTGTTATAATTCCGCTTCTGACACCAATTGTGACGTTCTTACACCCTTTTTGTAAACACCCTGTATCGTGGGTTCGGAAATTATAACAGCAGGGTAACACTAAACACTAATTTATTAACTTACTTAATTACAACAATAACTACTTGGCTAATAGCACACTGTGTACTACTTGATCACTTTACTCTCTTTTGATCTTACTACTCTTGCTATCTAAACTCTATCACTGTGTTTACTCTCTGACCATTTCAACTGACAATTAGTACTGCACTAACTTCTCTCTTTTGGTTTACTCCATGCCTTATATACCTAAAGATGACAGATCTCAAAGTTTCTGTGATGATGTCACATTCTCCAGATGGTTCCAGAACAGATATGTCATCACTCTAGACCTTCTAGTATGTTCTTTCTCTGGTAGGTGCAAATCTCTATATTTAGGCAGACATCCAATCAATTAATCGAATTCTGTGTTGCCTACATTCTAGGGGTTGAAATACATTACATTATATTCTCTTTATTTTCTCCATATTTAATAATATGTCCTTCTGCCCACTGTTTCGCCGCCTACAAACTTTCTCTGGGCAGGATTTTACCAGCCCACACACAAATATTATCCATATTTATTAACATTTCTACAAAAAAAAAGTAATAACTTTGCATATTATAAACCCAACGAAAAGCGTCCCCATATAGGTTTTGTCCCCGCCACCACAAAAAGTGCTTAACTAAAAATAACCCAGCAGTCTGTCCCGAAAATAATCACAATAATATTTTGATCCCTTTGGAGCGCTGCTATATTTTCCTCTTCCCTTTCCTGCATGTTGTTAAAAGTTCAATCTTTTCAACCTTACACGCATCTTTCTTAAATATCAGAAAGTTATAGTTAGAATGAAAGGTCGGGTATTTTACAATTTAATTAAAACTCGAAGAATTAACGTATTTTTTTATCAGCATACAAAGTAATTTATGGTAGGTGTTATAGGGTTGGTATTTCGAATTTTTCATTAAACAGAGCTTGTAAAGTTTTAAGAGAGGCCACAACGGGAAAGTAGCTTCTCACGAGTTTAATGGCAGAGAAGGCGAGAAGGAATACGAATAAACCAAAGCAGACAGCGGATAGTGGTAAGTAATGAGTTTTTGGTGGGTTTCCCTTTGATACAATGTAGAAGGTGAAATCGTATGCACCTTTGCTTTGTCTGTCACCTATGTCTGATACATTGGGCATCATAAAAGTTGCATGACAGTCCTATAAAATGTCCATTATGTGCTTTAAAAATATTATTTTTGTAACCCCATATCCGAAAATGACATTTATTTGACAGTTTCAATGAATCAAAACAATGTCATTATTGACAAGTGTACAATAAAGAAAAAAGTGTGAAATAAAAAAATTGTATTTCACAGTGTGAAATAAAACATTGGTTTCTATGGAAACAGCAATAGAATTTAGTCTATTTTTACAAAATAATATTGTTTTCTAATTTCGAATGGCGATACAAAAAATTTTGTATATAACTCGAGACTAAAATGTGTTTTTTTTACTCGTGTGGTTTATAGTACTCGCCTTCGGCTCGTACTATAAACGCCCCACTTATAAAAAAACACCATTTTAGCCACTTGTTATATAAAATACTATTTTGTAACGCCTTATCCTAAAATGACATTTATTTAACAGTTTTAATGAATCAAAAGAATGTTATTATTGACAAATGCAAAATAAAGAAAAAAGTGTGAAATAAAGAAATTTTATTTCAGTGTGAAATAAAACTTATTGGTTTCTATGGAAACAGCAATAGAATTTAGTCTATTTTTACAAAATAATATTGTTTTCTAATTTCGAATGGCGATACAAAAAATTTTGTATATAACTCGAGACTAAAATGTGTTTTTTTACTCGTGTGGTTTATAGCACTCGCCTTCGGCTTGTACTATAAACGCCCCACTTGTAAAAAAAAACATCATTTTAGTCACTTGATATATAAAATACTTATACTTATACCATTTTCAAAAATGGCCGCCAGTGGACACCCGAAAGACAACAGAAGTTAGATAAAGTTTGCTACTGAAGGTTTTACTGAATGAATATTGAAGTTATAAGTTATATATACAGTATGTCCCACTTTTCACGGTAACACCTACGTAGCTCAGTTATTGGTCATCCAATTTCAACCAAATTGGGATATTTATCAAAGATCTTTAATATTTCTTTTTTGAGTAAGACAAAACTTATTTCAGTCAGTGGTGTGCATTTTTATTAAGAAAAATAGGGCTGATTTTTCGAGAAATCATCTTAGGCATTTTTGTATTGAAGAACTAATACAATATTATTGATCATCATGCTGTAGAACCACTATATTCAGAATTTAACAACATTTTGATTTTTGGTTTTTGGTTTTTGAATTACGATCCACTTGAAATTACTTATTTTAAACATTAAATAATCAATAAATTGGTAACGAAATTTTTTTCGAAAAAAAGTTATTCTTCATTTTCTCTTTAAATTCACTTTTTCCACTATAACATATTATCAAAACTTTCAAATTTCGAAGGCCACGAATTTTCATTGAAAAATTTTGGGTAATCAGACCTGTAAATTATTTGGGCTATAAGGATTACCGAAGGGCAGCCCTGGAGCAGCACGTCCGAAGAGCAGTATACCAGGGCGGACATGTCTGGGGTCAGGCCCTGGTTCCTGCACCAACACTGCCATCGCCAACCGACTGGGGTTGGATCAAGACCAGCGGCGTGGACAACGCTACCCCAAGCATCCCAGATCTGCAGGTAGCTCGTCTCTTGCAAATGCATAGACTGTATGAAAAAGTGCAAGTGCAAGAAGGTCGGTCTGGAATGCACACCACTGTGTGCTTGCGACGGGGACTGCTCTGAGAACTGAAGTCGCATTCTTAAAACGAATGTTCTGAACTGGCAGTATACTGTACTGGGACTGTAAAACGGATTTTTAATATTTTGTCTTTTAATTACTTCCACGTCCAGTGGAAGTATAGTAACGACAAAAAAATTTTAAAAAAATTTTATTTTCCAAATAGGCTTAAAATGTCATGAAACGTCGAGATTTTAAGTTTGAGCGAAAAAAAAATTTCTGTCTGTCTGTCGGTCTGTCGGTCTGTCTGTCTGTAACTTTTTTTTGTGCACACGTTTACTCTGAAACCGTTTAAGATATTGACTTGAAATTTGGTACACATATGTACTTTAACGAGATCTAGAACCAGATTATATTTTCATCTTGTTCCGTCGAAGGGTTTGGGGGTAAATTGAGGTAAATTTGGGGTAAATGGGTAAATCAAGCAGGTAGGAGTCCATGAAATTGATATTTAGTATATACAAGAGAAGCTGAGGTCTCAACAAAATTTTTGGCATTAGCCACCCCCATTACCATCCCCACCTCCTTATTAAAGGGGATGAAAAAAAAATGTGATTTAGTGCATGTACAGGAACCAGAAACCTCAAAATATTTTTTTACTTCATCCACCCCCCACTACCACCCCCCTATCATCACCCCCACCCCACTACCGATGTGGGGTATCGTTTTATGGGTTTTTGGGGTAGAGGATTTCAATTATTATACTATTAAAGTTCCATAAACAATTATTTTCACATACAAAGTTTTTTCGTTGTGAGTGACTCGGATAGAGAATCTGGATGTGGAAGTAGTGATTCCTTGAGCAGCGGTTTTTTTTAATGCAATATGAAAAATGTACAAAAATTAAAAAGTTTATTTGAATGTAATAAATCTTAGTTTTCCATTAATCTTTAAAATTACTTTAAACATTTCACATACAATATACTTCAGAGTCATATTATAAAGTTAAATTAATATTTTGTACTGTATTTTTTTAAATAATTTCAATATAATTTGAAATGGCGGTAGCTCAATCGGTTAAGGCGTATTGAGTGGCGAATATGCTAATCGACTGCCTACCGCGCTCTGGGTTCGACCCTCAGCGCCGGTATTGACAACACCGGTGGGTGTGGATGTATGTCTGCGTTTTTCCAAATGTGTAACCCCCTTCCGCACAGATTTGGGGGTTGTCTACTATATGTGGTGTGTTTGTTTTTTTTTAAAACATTCAATAAACATTCAGTAAAACCTTCAGCAGCAAACTTTATCTAACTTCTGTTGTCTTTCGGGTGTCCACTGGCGGCCATTTTGGAAAATGGCCGCCAGGGAGCAGTTGGCCGATGGCTCCACTTCCAAAATTGTTCATATTACATCGGTCTACCTCTGTGCCAAATTTGGTGCTATTATCAAAAAGTGCACAATATGTTGAAATATCCTAGCTAAACTGCCGCACTATATGGTATAAAATGCATAATCCATATATTATATTCAAGTTATCGAAACTTAGACTAATATCAATTCCAATGTCACCCCCAAATAAGGGTTGTTTTTTAATGTGTCTCCGAGATTTTTCGCCAAAACGGATGACGGATTCGTTTTCAGCACCCCAAAATTAGTAAAAAAAGATGGCTTCCACACTTTACCCCTTTTTTAACATTATTCTTTAATCAGTAAAGAGAAACGAGTAATATCAAACTTTGTGAAAGAATCTGTTCAATAAAATTACTATGACAATGTGAATTTGTTAAAAATCTAGACGATCACGTAAACTGCCAATTTTCTATATTTTTCTGCCTCAATCAAAAAAGAGAGATAAATTATGCGAGGAGGGTATAGATTGTTTCAATCCGGTGAAGAGGCTACATTTTTTTTTTCAACCAATTAAATTTGTTTTTGTCAGTGTTTTGGGTTCACATGCCGTACATGATTTCGAAGCTATTAATTGTATAGAAGAGAGCGAACAGGAACTTCTGAAGACTTCTGCATCCATGCATACAATTCCAGCTGTATACCTGTTGGACGTTACGCTTTCAATTCGAACCGTCAATCTTTTATATAAATATTCAGCGAGAGTATTTGATTCAGAGACAGCAATTATTGGCATAGGGAGCTGGATTCTATCGAGTTTCAAAGGAAGAGGCGGTGCGTTCGTCAAATTGGAAAAGCTTTTTTCAATAATACGAAATGCTTTCAGTAGTCGACAGCGAATTGTTGTAATCAAGCCATTTTTTATTTATTTGAAAAAGTCCTTTTTATATTCCCAACCGCCATTGTAACACAGATAGAGTTTTTTCCCTGTAAAGGAGAAAAGTGGTAATATCCACAAATTGCAAAGCTTTCTAAATGGCCAAGCGCACTTGTTGTCCTGAATTCAAAAGCAAATAGTGCAAGTTCATGGCGGAAAATCACACTAATGGGATTTCCTTTGGGATTAAATGAGGAATTTTAAAAATGTGCAGTTTCCAGAAGTCACTGAAGTACAATTGAGAAATTAAAAAAATTGTCTATACTCTATACTCTGTTTAGTAAAGACAGCTCATTGTAGATAGGAAACCGATATAAACACTCTAAAAATGTGGTCAGAGTGCTATATTATATTTCATTAGGAGTCCAGAAAATAGGCTTTTCCCGTGCGCGCGTGACAAATTCTCGTGTGTGGCGTAGCCAAACACGGGAAGTCATGCAAGCACGGGAAAAGTATTTATGGATGTGTAATGAACGATATTTTTTCATTCTCTCTGAAAGCAAGAAATAAGGCAAACAAATCTACATTTTTAGAAACTTTACTTTTAATGAACGAACAAAAACCTATATCTTTAATTTTACTTCCACGTCCAGTGGAAGTATAGTAACGACAAAAATATTTTAAAAAATTTTTATTGTTCAAATAGGCTTAGAATGTCACGAAACGTCGAGATTTTAAGTTTGAACGAAAGAAAATTTCTGTCTGTCAGTCTATCTGTAACTTTTTTTGTGCACACATTTACTCTGGAACCGTTTAAGATATTGACTTGAAATTTTGTATACATATGTACTTTAACGAGATCTGGAACTAGATTATATTTTCATCTTGTTCTGTCAAAGGGTTGGGGAGTAAATTGGAGTAAATTTGAGGTAAATAGGTAAATCAAGCAGGTAAGAGTCCATAAAATTAGTATTTAGTATATACAGGAGAAGCTAAGGTCTCAAAAAAATGTTTGGCATTAGGCACTCCCATTACCACCCCCACCCCATTTTTAAAGGGGATGAAAACAATGTGATTTATTGTATGAACCAGAAACCTCAAAATATTTTTTTACTTCATCCACCCCCACTACCACTCCCCACCCCACTACAGATGTGGGGTATCGTTTTTGTGGTAGAGGATTTCAAATATTATATTATTAAAATTTCATAAACAATTATTTACATATACAAAATTTTTTCGTTGTGAGTGACTTGGATAGAAAATCTGGATGTGGAAGTAGTGATTCCTTGGGCAGCGGTTTTTACTAAATGAAATATTCATGTTACAATTTGTGTTATTGTAAATATGCAATTTTTTAACAGGCACTTCATTTTGTAGAATTGTAGTTAATGAAGTCGAAGATACTATATTGGAATTTATTTCTTGGTTTTCTCCAATTAAAATGTTTTCTGGTGTTGATGTTGTGTTTCCTATTCTTGAATGACTAAACAATTTAAGAGAAATTTCAATCTTTCCGCTTACCGATTCTTCGTTGTAGCCTTCAGTCGAGGAATGCCAACCTCCATGCCTTTTTAGAGAAAGCAAATCCCCTCCGCCTTCGACCAACATAGATGCTGAAGATGGTCTTAAGCCATGTCCAGTATATTCTTCAACTTTTTTGGTATGTAACCAAAACTCTGTCGTTTGAGAAATGCAGCAGTTTTCGGCAAATCACTAATATTTACATTTTCTTTTACTGCTAGACAACTTTTTGACAATGAAAATCGACTCCATAAAGTTGAAGCTTTCATTGATTTGGCTTTTTCGGACAAATATACGAGAAGAGTATCATCACTTACTTTGTTAACTTTTTTTGCTGGCGCCACTTGCAAAATAGACGGTATTCATTTTCATATCTCTCACAAGACTTCCTGGGCAGTAACTCTGCAGTTACTTTTGCCGCTTCAAGTAATATTACTTCTTCTGGAGGAATCATTTTAAAAATATTTTGATTGATTGATTGATTGATTTACCAGCGTGCGGTAGGCATTGCTGCCACTCCCAGGTATACAGCTGGGCCTGCTACGTCCACGCTGGGTTGGACTAAGGTCATGCTTGTTGCCAGCAGCGAGAGCCACATGGCGCATGGTAAAGGAATGTGGGATGGGAATGTAGATATTTGTGAGATGCGTTACCGCATTGTGTCGTGAGGGAGCGTTTAAGCTCCCTCTTTTATGTTTTTGGTTCTGGGCATATGGCCTCTTCTGAATCTTCGTGTGAAATATGTGTTGTGTCTTGATATGGAGTGTTTATGCTCCTCTTTTTGTGTTTCTTTGTGTTTCTGCTTCTTCGAATCTCCATTTTCTGAGTCTTCTGATTCCTCGGTTTCCCATGCTGGGTTGGGTCATGGTTGTTGTCATCAGCGAGAGCACATGACGCATGTTTTTTTAAATTCATTTTAATTCATTTTTCCCCTCACTTTTCTTTCTCAGTTTGTTTATGATCCTCTCGATCGTTGTTTTCCACGTGTAACATGGTCTCCCTATTTTTAGCTTGCTGCTGTTCAGAGTTAGCACTTTCTTCAGTAGGATTTCTGCTGTCCTTTTTGCTTTAACCTTCTTGATCTTTTCCCTTATCTCTCTGCTTACCAAGATATGGTCTATTTGTGTGATTGAGCTTCCATTACTCCAAGTGTCAATGTAGGTGTGACTTTTGCTCCATGTACTTCTTATTGTTAAGTCAGAACATGTGTGCTAGGTTTTTCAGCGCGTTTCTATTTTCGTTAGGCCATGTGTGGAGTAAATTTTTTTCTGTGATGCCCTTGTTCTCCTCTGTCTGATCGTCTTTTCCTATATGTGCAATAAAGTCTCCTAATAGCATAATGGACATTTTTCTTGATTTTTCATAGCATTGGTGCGTGCCGGGGTTGTTATGTTTTCTCCTTAAAACTGATGGCTTAGTGCTCCATATAGATAGTCCTCTCTTCGGTTATTACTGATTTATCCTCCTCTTTGCCGTCTGGCACGATTTCACTGCACTATATATACTATGGTTTACTATGGTAGAGGAGAAGCACTGTGTAGTTTTGGTTTGTATACCATACCCAATTTTGAATAAAAATTTGAAAACCTGTCACAATACAAGCATTGTTTAGCGTTGCTATCCTTAGCTCACGGGAAAATTTTTCCTTTGTGGGCGCACAGGAAAATCCCATTTTCCGTGCGCTAAATAGGTATGTAAACATAGTGTTTTCAGAGAGGTATAATGAAAATATTTTTTTCTACTCTTAAAGAAACTACTTTTTTCATTACTTTTAGTGCGTAAAATATATGTTTATGGTAATAGTGAAAAAGTAAAGAGCGTGAAAAAAGTAACATTATTTCACGCTTGAGCTTAAGATTCTTTTCCGGATGTCACCGCCACTTTCATAGATTTGGTTACAGATCCAGAGCAGCCAAATAATGATCAATTAAGAATGCTGTCAAAATTTGTCATAATAATCTATTCTGACACAGATGATATCGACCTATGTCGAATGCAATTATTTTCACAAGAACTGTTGAGAACTTACCCCCAACAATGAATGCCTTGTCAATTCATATCAATAGATGTATTTATCAAGCAGGATTTGTTTGGGGTAAGCTCGGTCAATCGATCATAGAACTACCATGTCCATCCAAATGGTGATGGACTATGGATAATGATAAATGGATGTCCCTCTGGACTAATTCCAAAAATGAGAACATTTCATCAAATGTATTGTTAAAATGTATGTGCAAAATTTGTGGGTCTAAGTGCAAATGTTTTTAAAAAAATTTAAAATGTACAAAATTGTGTTCATGTGTAGAATGTTGCAATTAAGTTATTTAATTTAAAATTTACTTTCATTAAGTAGGTGCTATAATTTAGTTATTTTATTTCCTGTTAAATGTTTTTTGTAAATTTTACCATTATTTATATATTTTTTTTGTTAATGTGAAAATAGTGAAAATCTTGGGCTTCCAATATAATAAAATAAAAGTTACAATGCAATTATATGCAGTTTATTTAAATAAATAATATTTTTAAATTATATAACAATTGACAGAAAAAGTGATAATGCAGTTTTTTTTATCTAGTACCTAATTTATTGGGTCGTTTGCGTGACAGCCAAAAACTTGTTATAGCTAGAATGCTCTCACCATATTCTTTTGCTAAGGGGTTTTGTATAAAAAAATAGTAGAACAAATAATGTGAAATAATTTTGAAAAGGTACAATCAATATTTTCGCAGTCTGTTACATCAACAATAATAAATTATTTCAAATAAATTCGTTATGCACATGTACAGCTTTCTCTTTGTACGCCACTGACGGCTTCATTGAAACAAATAACATATTCAAATAATATATCAATCGATAGAAAAAATAATGGTTTTTATTTTTTATATCTTGTAAAATTTTGATTTATTGGGCCGTTTTAGAGATATAGCCAAACATGTGTCGTTGTTGGCTACCATTGAGGCAAAAGTGAGTACAGGCTGCCCTCAAGGAGGGGTATTATCTCCACTGCTGTGGGCAACCCTTGTTGACGAACTCCTCCGAAAAATTTCCGCAGAAGGCTTTTACTGCCTAGGATATGCTGAGGATCTAGCGATAGTAGTCAAGGGGCGATTTGCGAACACGATATCAGAGCGTTCACAAAGAGCCCTAAATATTGTCGACAGGTGGTGTAGTGAGGAAGGATTTTCCATAAATCCTCACAAAACTACAGTCGTCACCTTTACACGGAAAAGAGCCTTGGGAGGCCTAAAACCCCTGAGGCTCAATGGAGTGGAAATTCCATTTGCCAGCGAGGTTAAATACCTAGGAGTCATTTTTGACCAAAAGCTGACATGGAAGATGCAGGCAGATGTGTGGAAAAAACTGGGGGTTAAACCCTAAGATGGTTATATACTAGGGTTATACGACCCATGATAACCTATGGATCGGTGGTATGGTGGACCAAGACACTGCAGCTTGGAGCAGTAAGGCTATTAAGTGGCGTACAAAGGCTTGCTTGCCTGTGCGCCACTGGGGCCATAAAAACTGCTCCTACGGCTGCATTGGAAGTCCTTTTAGACCTGACACCACTACACATATTTATCCAAGGAGAAGCTCGTTCAGTGGTACACAGGCTAATGCAAGGCACAACGCCCATAAGGCAACAACACGGAACAGAGCACCAAAAGTTATACTCAGAGCTGAAGGCAGATCCCATTCTGGGAATGCCCATGGACACTATGGTCCCAAAGTATAACTTCTACAAAAATTTTCAAATCAAAATACCAGACAGAGAGGACTGGAAAAACGGTCCTCCAATGTCGGCGCAAACGATCTGGTATACGGACGGCTCCAAGACAGAACAAGAGTCGGAGCTGGGATTTACGGGATAAGGTCGAAAACGAAAATCCCGATAAGTCTAGGAATACACGCCACAATATTTCAGGCCGAAGTGGACGCTATACAGTGGTGTGCAAAGGAAATAATGAGGCAAGGAACTGTAAACCAGTCAATTGCCATTTTTTCCGATAGCCAAGCAGCGCTAAAGGCACTCGATTCCATGCAGGTCGATTCAAGACTAGTATGGGATTGTATAAATGCCCTTACAGACCTAGGAAGTTAGAACAAAGTGACCGTGGCATGGGTACCAGGACACGAGGGACACAGGGGAAATGAGAAGGCTGACGAACTGGCCTGAGAAGGCGCATCTAAGGCCCTAGTAGGACCCGAACCCTTTTGCGGTGTGGCTAAGCCACGCATACGAACATCCATTAACGAATGGGTACAAAATACATCTCTAGATTGGTGGAAGAATTTCCCACAACAGAGACAGGCCAAAAAGTTCATTAAAGAACGATCGGCTGAATTCACGGAAGACCTGCTACGCCAAAATAGAAAGTCCATTAGGATAATAGTAGGTCTTCTAACTGGACATTGTAGGCTTAATAGACATATGAGTCTAATCGGCCTGGCAGAGGATGCAACATGCAGATTCTGTCAAGAGGAAGAGGAAACCTCAGTACATGTGCTGTGTCATTGCGAAGGCCTAGCCAGACTGAGGTTCCAACTACTTGGCGAAGAGAAACCAAGGGCAGATAGCTATACCAAGGAGCCCTTATCAAGGCTGTGGAGTCTGATACAAAAGACAAAGCTGGATAAGGAGCTCAAAGTAAAATTAGACAAGGAGAGCCACAATAGATCCACAGGGGTCGCGGTGGCCAAGGCGAATCAGCCAGCTCCTTTTTCAATCTAATCTAATCTGATGTGTCGTTGTTGGAAGGCTCCTCCCCCCTTTTTTGCTGTGGGGCCTTAAAACAAGAAAATTGCAAAGAGCAAAAGAAGGGACTTATGGAAAATTTCATACTCTATCGAATGGCGCCAAGTTCATTCCTCTAGCTCCTACCGTTTTTGAGAAAAACAAAATATATGTATAGGCAGATGGTAGCCCCTTTGAGGATGGGCAGGGGGAGCAGGCATGATTTCTCGAGGTGGGTCTCTTCGAAAATCTACTTATTTTGACTAGTTCTAAAAAGAATTTGCTATTACTCAACAGTGGAAGTATTGAGGCATTTTCGAGACGCAAGTCACTACACTATATGGTCGGTCTTTGCTTGGCTGATTTATTACTTTCTGTCTTTACCAAATAAAGTATAGTTCCCTTACTTTACGCCTCCAGAAATGTTTTTATTTTCTCCCCACGTATTGACACGCACTTTATTTTTTATTCGTTATTTTCTAGTTTTAATATTTAGTTAAAAAGTTGAGTTTTTAACCGGACTCTTGAACTCTCTTGAATGAACTCCAGCGTATAACTTGATTATTAGATAATTGATAGCAATTTTACATTTGTGCGCGACTTTGGTAAATAAGTGGTCCAATTAAGGAGGTTAATTAATTTTCAAACGTTTCTTTTGAGAATTTGCTTTTTGCATTTGGGTTTCGATCGTGGCTTCCTAAGAGAGCTGGGGTGACGGAAATAATAAAAGTGAATTAATTAGTTTAGTTGAATCGAGAAAATGTGCTATATTCAAAGCTGTGAACGAAATTGGTCGCTTATAGCAAACTTAATGTAAATAATTTTAAATAATTTAATACTAGTGCCATTAGTCATTATAAATGAAAAATTACGGAACCCAGCTATAGTGAATGGATTTGAATGATTTTTTTTTTGTTGGATTTCTAATGCCATAAACTAAAAAGTTTAACCATTGAAAATTACCGCAATTTCGATAATCCGTAAATTGAAGAAAAATAAATAAAAGTTTTAGAAATCTCAACGAAAAATACAATTATCGGAATTTTTTAAATAGTTTTCGAGGGTTTATAAAGAATTTGTAAAAAAATTAAACTTTTTAAAATTAATTGAAGATGGCAGAAGCTTAAAAAAGTGAAATAAATGAATAGTACAATAAGTGAAGCTTTTAAATCCTAGCCCGAAAACGATGTAATGAATTTCCAAATTTTTTTCTTCAACATGCTTCATAAAGTATGCACATAAGAATATATATTGTCATGTTTTCCTGCTTGTTGGTTGGGGGTAGTCTTCTTAGGGATTGTCGCAAAAATACACATAATCTGATAGAGAATCAAATTATAAGAAAGAAAGGCCATACACTTTTTTTCTACAATGCATATTTTTCGAGATATTGCAAACTGAAAATTGCAATTTTCACCCCCTCAAATCAGTATTCCTAGACGTTTTTTTTATTATTCAAAAAATGTGGACTTTGAAAAAAATGCAAGGGTACAAAATTAAAGATTTTACGAAAACAAATCGAACGGTTTTTTCTTTTTTTTTTTTGTCTCCGATGTTTAGTTTTGGAAATATGGCATTTTCAAAATGGCGCCAAAACGTTCAGAAAAAATATACGAAGTTAAAATCTAAAATTATTCAAAATCTACAACTATGAGAAAAATTGTTATTTTTGTAAAAATTAAAAGTCTCGTTAAAAGTATTAAAATTTTCTTTCGATTAGGACATATTACGCCCGTTTATACTGAAAAGTAAAAAAGTTACGAACAAAAAAGTAGCGCATTTAAAAATTTAGGAGCGCTATTTTTTTAGTCTTATTGCTCTAATTTCTTATTAATTCAATTTTTTTAAAAATCCTTCTACATATTGTTAATGCATATTATTACAAACATGCTCAATTTTTTTAGAATTTGTAAAATAATTGTTTTTCATTTTGTACCCATTTTCAATAATTAAAATTTTCATATTTTTTTTTTAAAAATCGGAAATTGCTCAGAAAATATTTTTTTATAAAAAATGGTAAGAGTACAATAATGAAGCTTATAAAAAACGAATAGTTTTTTTTTTACTTTCCTACGACAAACTGAAATATCTCAAAAACTATAAGACTGATAAAATCATGATACAGTGTGTGTAGTGGCGGGCTGGGCATAGGGAGTAAGAATTGCAACATCGCATGTGCCAGCTGACTGTAATGAAATAGCTGAGAACAGGGACGCTTCAGTGATCTAGCGCCGACTCTTTAATCTATGCCGCCGACGGGCGAGTTTGCTGTTACCTGGGTTGTCATATCTCTCGCGCTACGTGGAAGTACATGCTCAGTCCGCAATTACACGCACTGTATAAGGATGAAATGAAGTTTATAAAAAAACGAAGAGTTTGGGTTTTTACAAAATGTTCCAGAGATATGACAGTTTGTAGCTGTCTATTTTTCAAAGAATACGCAGAAGAAGCGGGTTGCATTGCACTTTAGTATGTTTAGAGTGCAGATTAAAAACGTTATTTAATTAGTTCACTTAATTGTGTTAATTTGATTTATTTATAACAATCTGCATTTTTAATAAAATTAGACATAATTACTATACTCTTTTGTGGCCATTTTTAATCCGCCATATTTTTTTTTATTTACACCTCAGAATCATATTCAGCAACCTAAAAATCATAAGTATATGGATTTTCGTGAATTTATTTGTAACATTAGAATTATTAATTTTTCAGTATTTAAGGGTGATTTCAACCCTTAATATTTTCGTCTCATAAGTTTTGATGTCACAGTCATATTCAGCGACCTCAAAAACTTAAGTCTATGGATTTTCGTTAATTTATTCGTACAATTAGAAGAGTAATTAATTTTTCAGTCTTTAGGGTTGGTTTCTAACCTTAAAAATAAAAAGCTGGTAATACGACAATATAGATTTATAAGTTACAGATTAAAGTTTCATTTTTTTACTAATTCTTTATAGACAACCTCGAAAACTATAACAATCATTATTTTCTTAAGAAATATTAGAAAATTCCGATAATTGTATTTTTCGTTGAGACTTCTAAAAATTTTATTTATTTTTTTTAATTTACGGATTTTCGAAATTACGGTAATTTTCAATGGGTAAACTTTTTAGTATATGGCATTAGAAATCCAACAAAAAAAAATCATTCAAATCCATTCACTATAGCTGGGTTCCGAGGTATAAACCTAATTGTATTGGACCATACACAAATATGCAATTATTGCAATTTGTTATTATGTTATTATATAAAAGACCTGCTTTAGAGGGTGGAAAAATTTCTTCTATAGTCATACATACTCTAATCAATGTAAATTAAAAAAAAAAAATGGACCTCTGATTATCGATTGGAAAACTGCGCGATGTAATCGGATAATAAATTTTGAGAAACGAGTTGCTGTAATTTGCCAGTGATTCATTGAACTGAGGAAAGAGAAGCGGCCTCATTGGCTAAAATAATGCGAAAGAAAACGTCAGTTTAATGGAAATGAAGAAGTAAGAAACGTCACAACTAAATTACGACCGGTAAGTACACCCATTCGGTGCGTTACCTACCTAATTTTAGCAAATCGAGATTTATCACCGACTCGACTAGTCCCCATTCTCCTCGGCCTAACGAACTATTGTCATTGCAGGCTGTTTAATTAAATCGACTCTTCAGTGCACACTGTCGCTGTTTGCTGTTTCCTTGAAAAATTCGTCGCAGATACACAAAACGAATTAATTAGCGAAGTATATATCAAAGGCTGCTTAATAATCCAATTAGGAAATAAATCTGAGGACCAATTTAAGGACGGGGCAAACAAATTAGTTTATTAAACCCTTGTCATTTATTTTCGCGGATGATCTTGACCCACTTTCGTGGATTTAAATTCATTTTACAAGGAAAGAATATGAATTTATCGAATATAACTATCAGTGTGGATAGGATAAAAATGCGAGATGAAGAAGTGGCCAACGGTTTCAACTTGCATTTTACTGCTTTTCTAAACAACCATAACTCCTTGAATTACTATAATTTCCTCATGTCAAATGTACCGTTTTCCTCAAAAACATGCTTTTTACCTCTTGTGTCTGAACAGGATGTTGTGTCCCTAATTAACAAACTTAAATCCTCAAACTTCAGTGGTTTTCATAATATTTCGAACAATCTTCTAAAAAAATGTAAATACTTGCTCTGTAGTCCATTAGTTCATATTATAAATCTGTGTCTTGGGGAAGGAATTTTTCCGACGATGCTAAAATTAGCAATAGTTCAACCGCTGTTTAAAACAGGAAATGACCTGCTCTGCAATTTACAACATGGCTTTACTAGCAACAGAAGCACCGGACAGCATTATGTGTCTTTCATAACAGCTTAATCAAAGCACTAGATAACAAGAAGTTAGGGCTATAAATTTCTCTCGAGTTTTCGACTGTGTTGACCATGACCTATTAAAAGCTAAACTTTGTAGATATGGAGTAAGAGGCACTCCTTTAAATTCATTGTCCTCATATCTAAAGGAAAGGAAACACATTGTACAAATTTCTAATGGTGCATCTAGCAATAGTTTAGAGGTAAAACAAGGTGTTCCGCAGGGATCTATACTTGGGCCTCTCCTTTTTATACTCTGCCACCGATTTATTTCTGTACCCGAATAAAATACCTAATATTTTGAGAATTTGTTATGCTGATGACACTAATGTTCTTGTAGTAGAAGATAATCTAGATAGATAAAAACTTACCACTGAAAAGGTTTACAATGAAATAACTAAATGGGCCGACAAAACTAAATTATATTTAAACAAAAGTAAGACCACTTCAATACTATTTAGCTTAAAGAAAAATACAGACAAATTGCATTTTTCTGACAGTTTTCAAATATTTCCTACAGAATCCATTAAAATGTTAGGCATTACTGTAGATATGCATCTACAATGGAATCAGCATATACAGACGCAGTGTGGGAAATTCAGAAGCACTTGTTTCGGGCTAAAATTTATGTCCAATCATTGTAGTGTGGACATCCTAGTTACTCTTTATTATGCTAACTTTCATTCGAGCTTAAAATATGGTATAGTTAATTGAGGAAATAGCTCACAAGTAAGTAGAATTTTCATTCTACAAAAATTGGGCAGTACGCATAATTGCGGGACTAAAATGTTTGGAAACTTGCAGAAATGCTTTTAAAAATCTTATAATCTTAACTTTAGTGAGTATTTATATATTGAGATCTGTACATACGTTTATAAAAACAAATCTATGTTCTTAAACAATCGAACAGGCCATGAGTACGAAACACGGCATAAGGAGCAGCTTCAAACCAATTCCTTTCGGACAACGTTTGAAAAAGTTTTATATATAATGCCTGTAAGTGTTTCAACATTTTAACATGAAATTAAATCATCTCCAAATATTCAGATTTTTAAAACAAAGCTCAAACATTTTTTAGTAGATAAAGTTTACTGTACTCTAGACGAATTTTTTGTTTAATGCTGATAATTCGCCATTTTACATTTACATGCTTTTTGTTATTTGTTTATTTGTTTTTGATCTTGTTCGTTGGCAATAATTGTAGTGTTTTTTTTATTGTTTGTTACTACTCTTATATTTACATTTATGCATTAGTTTTTAAGAGATGACGTATTCTACATTTTGTTGCATTTTAGTTACATTTTAAATGTGGATATAAAATATTATTATTATTATTATTATTATTATATTATTATTATTATTATTATTTATTACAGAGTACTATACTGGTATTAACTTTAAGGATTACCTTTCAGCATTCTGATATATTGCACTCACCGGTGATAATCCCTGATAACCGCCTGTAGTACTACGGCGGGCACTGTACCGTAACAACGGTGGAAAGGCTGCCGTCTGCTCCGGTCTCACTTCATTCATGCAATAAAATTGGTAGAAGCTTACACTCTGGCTTAGCACATTAAGCTACATCCTCTTTCTAATTATGTTATTTCCCCAAATTAGAAATTATTGTGGTTAGTCAAATGAACATTAACCTTGTAATGCTTGCCTTTGGAAGATAGATTTTCACGATATGACGGAAAGAAACGAGAATTATGTACAGTGATGGTCACAAAAAGTTTTCCAACATGAACAGCTTATTTTATAAATTCATCCTGCTTGACTGTTGGATATTTTAGATATTGACCAATTGGCTACCGCCAGCGAGTGCTTTGATCAATTAGAAAGCTAATGATTAACTATTGCAGAAAGAAAATCGTGTTAGCTTGAATCTGTTAGAGGCCATTGTGTATGGGTTTTACCCAAAAATAATTCGCTAACTATGTAAACTTTATGCACACAAATAGTATATTATACAAAGAGATTTTAAAAAAGCCTGCGTATTTAATTATTTCCTTACGTTTAACTACTCCAGTGATTGGGCTAGAGATAGATACAATTTTTAAGTAGACCAAAATTGACATATTTAATCATATATGGATGACACCAATATAGCACTCATGAAACCGTATGGCATTTTCAATTTTCATTACAAATTTCGTGACACAAGTGCAAAATGAAATTTATTGGCAATTATACAAAAAAAAAGAAGTCTACATTTTTTTACCCATATGCATTTTTCGAAAAAATTCACAAGAGTAAAAACATCTTATTTTAGGCCAATAAAGGTAAATATATTATTTTTTTTTTCATTTTTGACCTAATAGTTACGGAACCCGTGTTTTCTACCCAATCATTTCTTACTATAATCCTTTTTTCAACTTTTTTATTAACGTTATTACAAACACATTACACAAGGTTTCATCAAAATCCATTCATTAGCACTTAAATTGACTATTACTAGTAATTATCATTCGTAAAACTTCTATGTCGGCCTCCAAATCAATTTCGCATTCCCCTGGGAATATTTCGTGTGCATTAAAAACATAAATTAAACTCCAGAAATGATATAAATCCATAGACTGATAAACAGGCACTTGAAGGAAATACTCCGTTAAAATGCCACGCCGTACAAATACCTTCGTCCCAATTTTCCTGAATATTAAAAACGGCAACAATGCCTGAAAGCGTGTTTGAGAAGTTTAGAATTATGATGAAACGATGGAACATAAAATTCCTCTTAGCATTGCAAACATGAAAGACAAATGTAAAAGTGTAAAAAAACTGAATTTGCTTACGAAGAGCAGTCGATATTTTATATCTGTTGCTACTACGACGTCTTTACTCTTAAAAAATGTGAATGTCTGCTTATTATTAATTTTACAAGGAGAGTTAGTTTTTTGTTTGTCAGTAAAAATGTTTTGCTCCTTTTTAGAGGATGTTAAAATACTTCAATTACATGAAATGATTCATAGGATAATTAAAACATAAAAGCTCTATTTTTATCACCATTTTAAAGCACATTTAAAAAGCTGAAATAAAAAAAACAATACAATTTTTTTTTTTAAATCTCATTTTTTTTCACAAAGACCTATAGTGGGTGCGGTACGTCGCATAAATAGGGCGAATACCGCACTGCAACTCCACAGTGTGCCATTTGGCACGGTTGGTCCTTACACCAAAGAGATTTATTTTCGATTAGGACGCGTCAACAATTTCCCTTAGGAATCAAGATGGCGGTCATTTAAAAAAAAAACTCATATTGGCGCAAAACATACGTTTGGAATAGGATCTCTGGTAAAATAATAGCTGGCGAATAAGAATACGGTATCTATTTTCCACTAGAAAGCAACATAACATGGCCGCTATATTTGGATCAAGTACACTGCACAATTAAAAATATATATATTTTCAAATTGAACATGTTGGGCATGGTGTTCGGCTGTTTTTGCACCCTGAACGCAAATATGAATTCTTTTTTCTCGTAAGAAACTACGAAAAACTATCAACTGCTTTATTTAAAAATCATTAACATAAATAAGAAATAAAACCGGTCCCAAAACTGAACCCTGAGGGACACCAAATTTAATATCAGTGGTACCAGAATAACCCGAGATAATAAAAATTACGAAACAAAAACTCGTTTTTCAAAAATAAAACTTAATATCCAAAAAACTCTCACCTCCCAGACTGGACAAAACTTTGCTGTATCTTACAGACTACATTTCCACAAAAAATTCCCCCCCCTCCAAAACAATGGTTGAAATCGTAATTATGATATTTAGTTTTATTCGGCTATTATGTTAAATTACTGGTGGAAACTGTAAAAAATATAAAATTTAAAGTATACGATAGTCAAAACAATATTGTCTTATGGATATGGCAAATAACTATTTTTTTTAAGGACAATTTCATAAGCTCAGAATACTTGTCCGTTTACTGCATCAATACTAATAATACAGTAAAAGTAGACCTTCTCTATAGGAAGTGCTCACAAATAATACCCGGCAAGCTGATTTTTTCAGGGTCGATGGTCGAGTATCCGACCAAAAAGTCACAGACCGCACCCCTTGGGGGGAGGGGGGTTGCAATAGGGGTGGTTTCTTATTTTTTTTGAAATTTTCTTTTTCCAGTTTATACATAATAATATTCTCTACAACTTTGCCTAATAAAATTTTTTTGTAACTTTCATTTTTGACGGTCCAGCGCCCATTATATGGGAAAACATTCACTATATTTATTTATTATGGTTCAGGAAATATACAAACAAAAGGCTGAATAGCTGGTTTTTGCAGGATTATTTGAGAACTGTCTCCTGAGTCTCCAACCAATTTTTTTTTTTTTTTTGAGACTATGGAGACAGTTCTCAATCAACCCTGCAAAAACCAACTATTCAGCCACCATAATAAATAAATATATGGTGAATATTTTCCCATATATAATGGGCGCTGGACCGTCAAAAATAAAAGTTACAAAAAAAATTTATTAGGCAAAGTTGTAGAGAATATTATTATGTACGAACTGGAAAAAGAAAATTAAAAAAAAATAAATAAGAAACCGCCCCTATTGCAAGCCGCCCCCCTCCCCCCCCAAGGGGTGCGGACTGTGACTTTTTGGTCGGATACTCGGGAGACACCCCTCCATCGACCCTGAAAAAATCAGCTTGCCAGGAGAAATTTTTTTGAAAAATGATATCTTTATTGGACTATAACGATTACCGTATGACGAAAAAAAGTGTTAGATGATATTAGATGTTATCTACAATATATCGAAAAACCTATATCATTCTAAAATCTCCAATGAAAAATATGGTCAGTCTCAGACTTCAAAGAATGTTTTTTCCGTCTTATTATTGAGATGACAAAGCTCATTGCATTACCAGTACAAGGATTTGTCCTCGGTCCTTTTATTTCGAGATATTTGCTTTCTTTGGCTCATTTGCGTGGAAAGGAATAGTTTAAAATACGACGTAAATACGTACAGCAAAGAAAACAAGTCGCAGCACAAGACAATCAGCTTTCTGAACTAAAGCCAATATAAACAGAAAGAATAAATTTTCAAAATGAGACGGCCAATACTCCATGGCTTTGTGAAACCCGTTTAGAATTTTAGATGAACTAACGTCGTCCATAGTTTTAAGTCACTTAAACTTTCAAATATTCGTGAACTTATAATTAATTCTGGGCGTTTTAAATCTGCTAAAGTATGGTGTTTTAATTCTGCGATGTAGTCAGTCTTTAACGTTTTAATTTATTGCTGATATTGCTTCTTTTGCTTAAGAACCTTAATACGTGCTTTCTGAAGGAGAAATAAAACATAAACTCGATTCATGTATTTTGTAAACTGAATTTAATTATAATTAATTAAATTACAATTACATTACCGCTCGTTGACTAATATACTATTATTATAAATAAAGTTCACAGATATGTATACGATAATAAAATGAGAAAATAGCCTATTAGTTGAAATCAGAAAGCCTCAGAGTCTCGCCGATTAAGTATATGGCATTGGGCCCAACGGCTTATTAGGCCATTCATTCACATGAATGTTGCTTATGACTAGGAATGCTCAATAAAATAGATAATAAACCTGTATCCTCTATATTATCAACTTCAAAATTATTTTTTTAAAAACTATTGAAGGTAATTAAATGAAATTAACAGGAGACGCTGATATAAAATAGCGTTATATTTTACATTTTTTTTACATTCCTATTACATCATTTAGTAAGTATATAAAAAAAATAATTTAATTTTGTTTTTATATCAACCCCTTGAGTGACACCTACCAAAAAAACCTATATTATTTAACACTAACATATTTATCGCGTGTAAAAAGTACTGCAAGGTCAGATTGGTGGAAGGCGCTTAATAAATATAAACCTAGGTAATGAACACTAACACAGGCATACACACATAAAAAAAATTAAGTTCGGCCACTGAATTCCTACTCATTTAGATACTAATAATCAAACAAACATACTACTTCTTTTAGCATGGCTCTCAATTTCTTTTTTTGCTTAACAAGTAGGTATTGATTTTATTAGACAATATGGTTAGGCCATTCTAATCAATCTCCTCAGGAAGGGACACTAGCGATGTTTCAGACAAAAGTTGTTCCGTTCAGAGAGGGGCATCTTTTGGGCAGACCATGTTTGCACCTCCCACCCCTGATGATAGTACAGTTGAACTTATTATTTTCGATTTCACTAGAAATTTTATTGTTGGTTCTTGTGTATTATAACCTCCTAATTACGAAAAAAATATTTGAGCAGAAAAATTTCTGATGAGTCAAAAGTTATGTGCACTTTTTGATGCGCTTTCACGAAATTTCTACTTATCTGCTTAATATATCTTGTACTAGTAATCAAATGAGAATTACATAAACGACATCAATTCGTTAAGGATACTATTTATACAGGTAAAGACGCATACTAACAATCAAGGAATAGGATATTGCAAAATTATGCACAAGAAACAATTTACTTACTAAACGAATACCAGTGACACACTGTATGTCCAAAGTCAAAACTTCTATACAATATTCTAGCATTGAACAAGTGCAGCCTAAACAGACAATTTCTTTTCTTTCATGATGTCCAATTATGGATATGTATTATAATTTTGACTGGTAGAGAGTTTTCATTAAGAGTTTTATAATGCATGTTGTTACATTTGCCCCACCTTACCTTACTAAATTTTCACGAAAGAAAATAATTTTTTACACGTGCCGCCACGCTCTTAAGGTTTCTTTTTTTCTTCTTACCTTGTCCCATCATATTTGTCCTTATTATACTTGCACTTTAGATGCGAGAATATGTACGGAATAAATCAACAGCGACACCATTTGCTGACATTACAAAGCTTCTTGTTAAAATAATGGCTTGGTCATTAGAAAATTTTACGACTTGGAAGTTGTTGCGGCTGAAAGCGCAATACTACAGCGCTAAGGGGTGGTTAGAACGTGTCATTCAACCAACAGGATTCTCCCTGATTTAAGGCGTCCTCCATAAGGGATTGCGTGTAAGGATTAAACATACAGAACGAGGGTTTTGAGGATTACAAATATTTAACACCCAAAAATAACACAGGCCGACAAAAAAAATGTTGTTTTAGAGGCATGACATCTTTAGTAAATTTTCCGCTGAATCCGAAAATGATAAAAAAAATTCTGTATGGATTACCCCTCATACACCCTTAATTCTCCTCAAAAATTCAAACTGACCATCCAACCCACATATCTTTAGTAAAATTCGCTGAATCTGAAAATGGCAAAAAAATTGTTTGGACATGAGGGATTCCCCCCTACTCATCCGTATCTCTCACTTGCTTCTTTCAAAAATAAAATAAATACAAATCAGACGTGGCAACCGTTATAACTTTTACAAAATCTGTCGGTAAAACCAAAATTGAAAAATATTTTTGAACTACAAGTTCCTTTTGCTCGTACACTTAACCTCGCCCCCAGATAGCATTTGCAAATTACGGTTAGAATCCTAGCATTGATGAAATTTTTCAGTGAAAGATTATTGTTTTCCAAAATGTTTTAAGCCCTTAAGTAACTTTAAGCTAGGTAACATACGGAAGGTATTTTGTAAATCCAGGTTATAACTTACCCTGGGTTCGCAGACGCCTTGATGTGGCCCCAGGGCTTGAACTCGCATTTTGATTGATTGCGAAATTAAAATGTTTTAGAATTTTAATGGAATTAAAATGTGTTAGCATTTTAATACCATACGGAAAGTGTTTTCTAAAACATTTTAATTTCATTAAAATGCTAAAACATATTAATTCCGCAATCAATCAAAATGCGAGTTCAAGCCCTGGAGCCACGTCAAGGCGTCTACCAACCCAGGGTAAGTTATAATCTGGATTTAGAAAATACCTTCCGTATGTTAAAGTTACTTAAGAGCTTAAAACATCTGGAAAACAATAAGCTTTCACTGAAAAATTTCATCAATACTAGGATACTAACCGTAATTTGCAAATGCTATCTGGGGGCGAGGTTAAGTCTACGAGCAAAGGGAACTTGTAGTTCAAAAATATTTTTTAGTTCTGGTTTTACCGACAGATTTTATAAAAGTTATAACGGTTGCCACGTCTGATTTGTATTTATTTTTATTTTTGAAAGAAGCAAGTGAGAGATACGGATGAGTAAGGGGGATCCCTTACGTCCAAACAATTTTTTTGCCATTTTCGGATTCAGCGAATTTTACTAAAGATGGGTGGGTTGGATAGCCAGTTTGGATTTTTTGAATTTTTGAGGGGAATCGAGGGTGTATGGGGGGTAATCCATACAAATTTTTTTTATCATTTTCGGATTTTGCGGAAAATTTTACTAAAGATAGGTGGGTTGGATGGCCAGTCTGGATTTTTTGAAATTTTTGGACGAACTGAAGGTGTATGGAGGTTAATCCATACTTTAGAATTTTTTGAGATAAGAAAACACTAGAAAAATTATTTAACCGGTCGATTTTTTTTCACCTTTTTTATTTAGCTTCTACACGGTAAAAGAACATCGTTTTGAGTTTATAAGCTTTGACGTCAGGCTTAAAGCTCCATCTATAAAATTTAATGTAAATATGCAAAAATATAGCAAGCCATAACAGCCATATTGAATCCGCCATTTTTAATTCTGAAATTTTGAAATCAGATTCGGTCTCGGCTAAAATACCCATTTTAATGCAATAGGGTTTTCCCACTAGTTTTATTTTAACATTTTATGTCGTGAAAATGATATAATGAAACGTTCTATTAATTTACCATAATTTACTTTTCTAATAAGGACTACTTCTAAGAAAATATCGGTAAAACAACTTGCTGATAATTTCAGGGCTTTTTAAAACGGGCATTTTTACGCGCCAGAATTACGTATCTACCAGGAAAATCAATGAGATTATTATGGATATAATAAGTTGGTGTTAAAGGAAGCTTTCCTCTAAAACTCCCCAGAATTTCCTCTTTTATTGGTTTTATTGTGATTGGTCTAAAACAGTGGACTTGTAAATTTTGGCCAATCAGAATCCAGATAAATGCCGCACAAGTTATTCGTAAAAGCGTCGGATGTTGATATTTTGTAGTTTAACCTTCACCCGCTTCTGCAGTGACGGTACATATCAGATGACAGATGACTAACCTAAAACTTTATTTATATTTTGACGTTTGGATTGTTTGGAGTGAAAATATTATCATTTTATCAGCTTCTGATTTATGTTTTATTAATTCTACGATCAAAATGAGTAAAGTGGAAGAGGGAATTTACCTAAAATAGACTTTGAAATGGTGAATAATTTTTTTATAACAAATCTTTTCCTAGATAAAATATTTGTTTAGATTTTACAGAAGAAAACCACTTTTTTCGTCTTTCAATATTAAGTGGTACTGTCAAAAATAATATTGAGGGAGCATTTTCACTAGTATTATTATACAAAGGTACAAATTTTTTTACGCATTTTGATAATCCATAGATCATTTTCGGTTGACGTCACGCTATCGGCGTGGAGGACACCCAACTGATATTTTGTTTTCTAGAGATGGGTACAAGGCTGTTATTTTTTAATAAAATAATAGGTTGTTAAATAGCAACTCATCTCTAATTAATTGTTTTCATTTTCATTGCCTGTTATTGGATGAGGTTTCGGGTGCCCTCCAGACAGCTGCATCAAAGTCACGTGACCGAAAATGATCTATTACAACTCATAATAATTAAAATGTGCTGTCAACAAATAGAGGTTATGTTTTATATTTTTCACGGCTATCTTATGCAACAATGTAACCGACTTTTTATTGGATTTCAGGGGGTTGACGTCACAACGCGCTAATTTATGGCTGTTTAAAATGAACTCAATATTTTTCAAACTTCAAGTTTTTTTTTGGTACTATTAGTAAAATTAAAGAGATAATAAATGTGCCATAAATCTTTTTCTTACGTGAATTAAGTACTTCAGCAATAATTTTTTTTTCTGGGAACACCCTATTCAGAAGAAATTTTACGCTATCGCGTTCGCTAAATATGCAACTAAAAATAATCTCATTTTCAATTTTCGCTCACCTTACACTAGCTGTAGCTTGATGAAAATATGAGGCCACCGCACAGTGATCCCAAATTGAGTTTTTTAGTTTAAAATTGGCTAGAGAGCGAATCTTGTCGAAAATGAACATTTTTTTTTTAAATTAAAGCTTACCGAAATTCCAACAAAGCCTCGAACCCAAATTTTGAAAAAAAAATTCCTTTTTTGCAACAAGCAAAGGATGGATGGAAAAAATGTACTTATATACAGGGTGCGCCACTTAAAATTCCCCAGGCTTGTAACTTTTTTATTTTTTAAGTGACGACCATGTTAGGCACATCAAATTGTAGATATTTTTAAGGCATTTAAACGTGTGTCCAGAGTGATTTAAAAAAAAATTGAAAAAAATTGTTAAGAAAGAAAACTTAATTTCCTTGAATATTTTTTTTACCTCACCCTTTACATGAACCGCGTTAATGTTTTTTATAAAGGTTTTAATTAGCTTTAATTTATGTTACTACGTCATATTCGAAATTCTTTTTGGTTTTAGAGAAAGAAATTGAAAATACTCTTTCCGATTCCAAACTGATTTTTTTTAAAATAACTTTGAAAATAATCTAAATAATAATTTTACGCTTTATTTGTAAAAGACATATCAGAAACAATATTCAACGTAACAAAACAGCAACAAGAAACAAAAGAAATAAATATTTTTAAAAACAAACTTATATTAAAATGGACTAAATAGGAAATTGCAAAATTTTTATTTTTTAAATTTTTTATTTTAATAACAAATTGAAGCTGATTAAAACCTTCGTAAGAAAACATTAACACAGTTCATGTACAGGGTGAGGTAAAAAATATCCAAAGAAATTAAGTTTCCTTTCTTAACAATTTAAAAAAAAAATGTTTTAAATCACTCTGTATGTATGTTTAAAGGCTTTAAAAATGTCTATAATTTAATGTGCCCAACATGGTCATCGCTTCAAAAATATATTATCACCGCCCAAACTCAATCGTCGCAATAAAAAATATAGAAAAAAACAAAAGCCCTTCAAAAAAATTCTTTCTTCATTGAGAACTGTTAATAAATATGTACACTTCATGATTAATATGGTTTATTAAGTTGTAGTAACGTGAATTCAAAAAAAAAAATACATCTCAAATCATTTTAATTTCCGTGCTTGATTATTTCTTTGATAAATATATATATATATATTGGAGGCTGTAACTTGCCGAGAACTTGACCCATTAGAAAAAATAAAATATTACTATTTCGGAAAAAATGTATACTTTTTGAATGTTCAAACACAAATTCGTTTACTTGAACGCATTTTTTTGAAAATATGATTAATCCCATCATGATCAGAAATAGCGATTTTATAACTCTCTATAGTTTTGAATATAAGTTCTGGAATTTTTTCAATACATTAACAAACGTATAAGGAATTCATTGAATATAGTTGAAACATGGATAGGTGTACCTGTAATAAATACAATACAGTAAAGTCAGGTAAAAATTCATGCGAGTTGACTATGCGGCAGGTTTGATTCGATCCAGCGGCTATGTGTGGTGTCTGTGTACGCGTTCATAATTATATATTTTCTCTTTATACTCACTATTTATCCTCATATTCACTAAGGGACATTTATGTGTAACCAGAAAGAGAAAAAAGCTTTATTTTCTCGTCAGAACTGCTAAAATTTTTTAGAGGTTTCATAGTATGCATTTTAACCGTGCGCTTGACCGCGCAGAGTGACAAAGTTCTTTCACTATTTTTTTTCAGGAATACCGTAACCTTAGCGATACTTTTTATTAGAACATTTTTTGTTCAGAAACACGTGGTATATCCACCTGTATTTTTTACTTTTTCCTACCCTGATTTAATTTCCAAATTTTGAAAAAATGGTTGGAAAAAAAATTTTTTTTCACTTCTTTTTTCTGTATCAGAGCAGAATGTAAAATTTCCAGGATATTATTCTATACGCTTTCACAAACTTATTAAAAAAAAACAAAATTATTCATTTGGCAAGTTTTTGGAGATTTCACTATAAAATTTTCTCTGTCGTCTGGGCTACCATGAAAATATCCTTACACAAAAACCATTTAAAATATGACATTCCATAATTGTGGAAATCGACAAATGGAGTATTAACCCTTCATAAATGGAAGCAATTAAATTGAACGCATCCGAATATCTCACATCACCCCCACAAACAGTAGCTGCATAAATCTCAACTCAAGCAGACCCAAAAATAGCAAAAGCTCGGTAAATAGCCCGGTCCGCAATCCATTCTCCTCCGTACAGGCTTCACATCCAATTAGTCGTCGAATTCGATCTAGCGTGCCTGCCAAACGGCTCACAAAATGCATACTAACGCGAGTCTTACACCATCTCATCAGGATTTCCGTCTTGGAGCCGAACGCGTCCTTTAAGAATATAAACGGACTAGTGCTGGAGAATTTATAAGCCTTGTCAAGGCGCCCGCCCTCGCTGAATTTGTTGCTTTGCCAGCGGCTCACTCAAACGAGTGTTTTGATGTGCGATGTGTACGGTGTTACAATCGCATCGTCCTCATAAATACGTTAATGAGATGTTTGGGGTAAATAATGGTAATTTTAAGCTTCGTAATAATAGAATGGAATATGCTACTTCAACAACAATCGTAAGATAATGAATCTTACGGATATAAACGTTTGCACCAATATGCATTCACTAAAATCACAAATGCTTCAGTACGATTATTACTATTTTTTCATAACTGCCAACTGATTCAGCATAAGTCATATCTTTAATATGTCTCAAGAAAAAGTAATGGAGATTGCATTACACGCAGTAATATACCCACACGTTGAGGGGCAGATAACACAAAGTCAACACGGTTTTATGAAGAGTAGATCAACTGTCACCAATTTAATGTGCATAATTCAATTTATATCGCATAACCTCGACGCCGGCACCCAAATTGACGTGATTTATACAGATTTCTCGAAGGCTTTTGACAGGCTTGACCACGGTGTATTGCTACACAAACTTGAAACCATGGGCTTTTCCCAGTTGCTTGCCAATTTTTGTAAATCGTATCTTAACAACAGAATACAATATGTGGAGTACCGTTGTCAAAGGTCGACTGAAATTGCCGTCACGTCAGGAGTCTATACTGAGACCACTATTGTTTGTGTTGTTTATAAACGATATTGTAGATAACCTGGAGGTCGGTATCTTGTTATATGCCGATGATGCGAAAATTTTTTCTACTGTAGATACGTTAACCGACTGCCATAAGCTGCAAAGAAATCTCGAGAAAATACAAGATTGGTGCAATCAAAATGGTCTGCCACTCAACGTCAGTAAATGTAATATAATGTCATTCACTAATAGGAAAGAAACTCTTCTTTATGATTATAAACTTGATCTCAAACCATTAAAACGAACTGATTGTTTTAAAGATCTTGGTGTAACTTTCGACGCCAAATTAACGTTCAAAACTCATATACAAGATACTTTTCTCTCTGCAAATCGAAACCTTAGCTTTGTTATCAGAAATTCGGTGGGCTTCACGGACACCAATCTACTAACACTTTTATTTAATGCATATGTCAAATCCAAGCTCGAATACGCGTCCTTAATATGGCACCCAGGGTATGTTACTTATATAAACCTACTTGAAGGCATTCAAAGACGATTTCTAAAATTTCTGTCGTATAAGATGGACGGTATATATCCACCAATTGGATATCCCCAAGAGGTGCTATTAAGTTGGTTTTCTGCAGATAGTTTAGAGGATCGTAGGAAAAGACAGGCACTCATATTTTTACATAAAGTGATTAACAACATAAATTGCCCTGAAATAGTTGAAAAACTGATGTTTCATGTACCACGTTCGGGCACCCGGCATCATATGACTTTTTACCTTACCACGCCTCGGACAAATGCTTTAAGCTTCTCCCCTCTATATTTTATGTGTGGTACTTACAACTGCCTGCAGGAAAACCTTGATATTTTCAACTGTTCCATTACATCCATTAAAAAACTGAAGCTGCAATAAGCTTTTTCTCTTATGACATTTGGTAGATGTATATGTGCATGTATGTGATCGACTGCCTACCGCGCTCTGGGTTCGAACCCCAGCCACGGTATTGACAACACCGGTGTGTTTTTCCAAATGTGCAACCCCCTTCCGCACAGCCTTGGCTATGGATTTGGGAGTTGTCTACTATCTGTGATGTGTTTATGTGTTTTATGCATATGTGTGTACGTGTGTTTTGTGTACACACAATAATTTATGTTTTATGTATCGTTAAGTATTGTTTTCTTTGTTACACTTATTATTGTCAATGATTTAAAAATTGTATGCACTTCTCATCCAGTAATTGGTCTCTGACTGTTGGATGATGTATCTAAATAAATAAAAATAAATAAATAAATAAATAAAAAAGAAATAGTGGGTTGAGATCAGGCGATCGAGGCGACCATGCAGTTGGCCTGCCTATTTCAGTAAGTTATTGTTTAAAACACTCCCCTTTTTACCTAACTAAATTATGCCGGACTTTCTGATAGCTTGATAATATTATTCAGGTTTTACCTTCAATGGATTCAACTCTGTGGAATACGTTGCTACCTCAGGAGTACTTCAAGGATCGGTTCTTGGACCATTATTTTTCACAATATTTATTAATGACATAACGGATGACTTAACAATGTTAATTATTTAATGCTGATGCTGATGCTTTGAAGCTCTTTTCTAGAATTTATAACATTGACGATTGTCTTCATATGCAGGAAAATTTAAACAAAATAAGTAACTGTGAAAACTACTGACTAAAAATTAATTGTATCCGAAATCTATTTTCTAAATATTTTAATATTTTATATAATCAATCATTTTACAAATCATTTTTTAAATACCTTAAAAATGACCTTGTAAGCATGATGTCACATTTTTGATAATAAAGCCGAAGTTTTTAAGACACTTTTATTAGGACGACTTGTATCTATGTATGTATCTATGTATGTATTATATGTAAGTAATAAGGTCCAAGGAACTGAATTTCACTCACTTCTAATTGAAGGGGCAAGTGGATGAATGTGTTATGTTACCAATACTTAATTTGCCACAAAAACGATTTTAAGTTATTTTTCTGTGAATTACTTCCACATCCAGTGGAAGTATAGTAACGACAAAAAACTTTTTAAAAGTTTTTATTGTCCAAATAGGCTTAGAATGTCATGAAACATCGAGATTTCAAGTTTGAGCGAAAAAAACATTTCTGTCTGTCGGTCTGTAACTTTTTTTGTGCGCACGTTTACTCTGGAACCGTTTGAGATATTGACTTGAAATTTGGTACACATATGTACTTTAACGAGATCTAGAACTAGATTATATTTTCATCTTGTTCCGTCGAAGGGTTGGGGGGTAAATTTGGAGTAAATAGGTAAATCAAGCAGGTAAGAGTTCATAAAATTGATATTTAGTATAGACAAGAGAAGCTAAGGTCTCAAAACAAATTTTTTCATTAGCCACCCCCATTACCACCCCCACCCCATTATTAAAGGGGATGAAAAAAATGTGATTTAGTGTGTGTACAAGAACCAGAAACCTCAAAATATTTTTTTACTTTATCCACCCCCCACTCCCACCCCCTGTCACCACCCCCACCCCACTACCGATGTGGGGTATCGTTTTATGGGTTTTTGTGGTAGAGGATTTCAAATATTATATTATTAAAGTTACATAAACAATTATTTCCAGATACAAAATTTTTTCGTTGTGTGACTTGGATAGAAAATCCAGATGTGGAAGTAGTGATTCCTTGGGCAGCGGTTTTTTACATTAATAATGCCCGGGACTTGAATTTTTTTTTAATCATCCTTCTGAGCAGTTCTGTCTTGATAGATATGAAATAAAATTATCATATTTTCTAGTTTTTGCTTTAAAAAATATTTATTGTATATAACATATTTTTCCATTCAACACAGAAAAATAAATGTATACCTATGAATGGAAGAATGTGCTATGAGATAATGATTTAAACAACAGTGGACGGCGTAAACTAAGTAAATAAAATAGAACAATAAAACAGGATAATGAAAAAAATTGCAGTGTATTATAAGACTATTTGATCCCCGTCTTTTTTTGTTTCTCTGGTTATTGTTAGGTTTGATTCTTCATTTTTATTACTTATACATCCAGTGGAAGTATAGTAACGACAAAAAAATGTTTAAAAATTTTTATTGTTCAAATAGGCTTAGAATGTCATAAAACGTCGAGATTTTAAGTTTGAGGGAAAAACAAATTTCTGTCTGTCTGTAACTTTTTTTGTGCGCACGTTTATTCTGGAACCGTTTAAGATATTGACTTGAAATTTGGTACATTGTACTTTAACAAGATCTAGAACTAGATGATTATTTTTGATTTTTAGAGCAGTATTTATAAAAGCGTGTTTTTTTAGTTTTTTAACCCCCAACCCCAAAAGAGGAGTGTAATAAGCGTGACGCGTATGTTTGAATGTTTGTTTGTCTGTCTGTCTGTGACTTCATATCTCTTTAACGGGTGATCCGATTTTGATGCAGTTTTTTTATTTGAAAGAGTATTGCGTCGAGAAGGTTATAGGCCATATTAGATTTTGATGTTTGGTCGCCATCTTGAATTCACCATGTTGAACTTCTCTAGAAATTGTCCGATTGAAGTAAAATTGAAAATGTGCAGACAATTATGGTAGCCGAACATGATTTAGGCCTCATTTTGATTCGGTCCTCCGATTAAAGAACTTATATCTAGATACATAATGGCTATCTTTTCTTCACATACCTTATTTGCTTCTAACATAGTCACATTAGGTATATGTCCATTAAAATGGATAGATGAACATCACTTCCCATAGGCAACAGTGGCGGGTATGTGTAGAAGGGAAAATGTACAATATTGTACCTATTTTATGTAATAATTGTTGGTTAACCTCTAGGAACGTAACCGCGGATTTAAAAAATATAATAGGTAGAGATGTTTTATTCAAGGGAAATATGTATTGAAAGGATACTATTTATAATATTATTATTACAACTGTAAACTGAACGTCATCATGTTACGACTATGACCTACTTACTTATGAAACGACCAATTTTCTTTTTTTCTAAACTGCCTTCTGCAAACGGCACAGCACTTCAACATGTAGCATTAAATTTTCACTAAACTGTGTAAATATGAATAGAGAATATTATTTAGGTATTAAGCAAATCACAACTTAAAATAAAATTACTTTTTCTTCACTTTTTGGTCGGAGAACACGAAAAACATTTATTGACATTAATGGCGGACACTGTCAAACTGAGATTATGATAATCAAACTGAACCGATCGTGTAGAAAACAACCGCGAATAGGCCGATGGGCCAATCAGAAACTTATGGGAAGAAGTGCCTTAGATTGTGAGTCTTTCAGCAACAAATAAATCAATGCCATTATGTATCTAGATATAAGTTCTTTAATCGGAGATTCGGTCATATGAAACTGGTACGATTAGGTACATTGATCGAGGGTTTTTAAAAATTTTCAATTTTACTTGTTAAACTATTCATTTATTAAATAAGTAAATATTTCATCATAAGAAAAAAGCTGTGTTTGTAAGTAGGTAAATATACTTAATGAAAATTGCAACTATGACAGAATTTTATAAGCACATCACATTTACAAATTTTTGATAACGACATTCGCAAACGTCTATTAATTTTAATGCTCGAAGAAAGACAATAACTAGGCAAAAACAAAGGTAAACAGTTCTTTTCATATATCGTGTTAATGCCCTTCTGGATTTGAAAACAGGAGAAAGATGATGTGGGAGAAAGTCTAGACAATTACTTTATGCTTTTTCTATATAATCCCTAAGTGAATAATTGTTCCCTGCAAAAACGTGCAGAGATCAAGTTAATTGGCAGTGATAGAAATCTTTAGTAATAGGTCAAAGGGACGAGATCATTTGTCTTGTAAAAAAATGGTTTATTTGTGGATAATACAAAAAGCACGCATTCACGAGATTTGAGGTTTTTGTTGTGCGTAGACAGTGAATATTGTCAGAAATGATTTATTTCTGCCACATGCTCGGCCTCATTGATTAAAATAATATGTATATTAGTTTCCGCGTTTACAGGCAATGATTAAGTATTAGCAAACATGGAAACGTGAAAGTGAATTTGTAGCAGGCACGAAGCAGATTAATCCCCATATCCCTAATTATAAGCAATATGGATCATTGTTATGGCGAGATTCAAAGTGTATATTGTTAAAACACCATTTTTAAACTAGCGTAAACATACTCTCGTTTATGGCACTTATATGACGAAAGGGGGGAAGTACAATATCTGAATCAGTTTAAGTTATGACGCTCCAAAATCAAAGAGATGTTGACTCTGCGCATAGGAAATATTTCGAAAGTTCGGAATCGCAAATTAAATCTTGTTTTTGGTCTTTTCTTAATAACATGCGTAATTCATCTACAATTCCTCAATCAATGTCCTACGGCAACAGCCAGTTTAATGATCCTCAAAGCATAGTCAACACGTTTGCTAGTTACTTTCAGTCTGCTTTTATATCATCATCTAATTACGTTAAAGCAGATCAGGATGACACTTTCGATATCTCATAACTTAATACTCCAATTATCAAAATGGAAGAAGTTCTAATGGCCTTCAAGAAATCTGAAAACAAATTAACTACTGGTCCTGATGGAATTCCATCTTTTCTACTAAGAGACTGCGCCATTATCTTCGCTTTACCGGTGACTATTATCTTTAATCTAGCTCTTCAAACAGAAACATTTCCTCAAATTTGGTGTAGGTCAAAAATTTGTCCTATATTCAAAAAAGGCGACGAAAATGCAATTGAGAACTAGAGACCTATAGTTATCCTCCGTAACTCTGGCAAGCTCTTGGAGGTTATCTTATATGATATCTTATCTTTTCATACGAAATGTCAAATATCAGTTCATGAGCATGGTTTCTTAGCTGGTAAATCAAAAACCACTGATCTTGTAACTATTACTAATTATCTTGCTACATCACTTAATCAAGGTGGTCAGGTTGATGTAATTTATACTGACCTCTCTAAAGCTTTTGATAGGCTAGATCTTATTGAAAAAATTATCAACCAGTTGTACCTTTAAATAAATAAATAAATAAATAAATACTCTTCTTCGATTTATTGATAGTGGAGTCAAAATGAATTTTGAATGAAGCTATTTGGCTCCAGCAATTTTAATTTGTTTTATGTATGTTGACAAGTGCTATGAGCAGTTTTGGATTAAATCGATCCATTGCTTCTTGTGAAATTTTAACAATTTATTTTTCAACACGGAAATTTTCTGCTATTCTCCGGTCCTAGTAATCGTACCGCAACAATAAAAATAACCAATTATTCGTAATAAAATTTTGAATAAGACTAGGCCTATGAAATCATTTTCTGATAATTTGTTAATTTGTAAAAAAATAGAAACCACCAAAAATAGCCTTTTTTAACAATTTAAGAAATATGACGCAATAATGCATCCATTTTAACGAAAGTTGATGGGACTATACCCTTTATTGAACTAACCTTCGTGACAAATTTTAGCGTAAAATATTTATTCAGACGGCTAACATCCAATAACAATTTCGAAATTTTCATCACATATTTAAGGACATCGACTCGTAGGAGGACAATTTTTTTTTAAATGTAGGTTTTTACATATATTTTACAATGGTATTAAGAAAAAAATATCTACATTTAAATCATTATTTTGAAATTTGTTTATAGTTTTCAAAATTATAGTTGTAAACAAATTCAAATAACTCTGGATTTTTATCAAACCAAAAGTGGCAAATGAATTATGAAAATAGATGAAATATCTAACCTATTTCTAAAGAAATTAATGATCTACTTGCATTTGGGGCCGAGAGACGTCAGTATTTGCGTTTAGGTCACTTATAAATAAACAAATCGACCTTTTTTCTTGAAATATCGACTGATTATTATTCTCCAGTGCTCATATTTTTGTCTCTGCTATTTGAAAATAATCCAAATCTACAATTTTAAAATTACATCGAATAATTTGACTTTGAGAACATAAACGACGATTGTATCCTTTACTGTCTAGAAACTAAATAAAAAGGCCACTATGCAGGGTGAAAAGAAATGTTTAAAAAAAAAGGAACTGCCTCTAAAAGAGGTCTATTGAAATCATGATATAAATCACCTTTCACCTAATATCAATATGGAGGTGAGTATAAAAATGAATAGATAGTGAATGTAAACGTATTTTTTTAACCCACTTCAATATCAGTATTAGGTGATAAAGTTCAATAAACCGGGCGACGACGGTGAAATTTTGTTTCAATTCAAATTCAATTTAATTTTTAAGTATTCTTCTCCGTCGTCAATCGTGTTCTAAATATTATTTTCTACTATCAGTCTCTTCCAAACTATATATATATATTTTTTTTTTGGGTTGACCATTCTGTACATTGTTTACTTTGACAGCTGTGTTAAATTTTCTTTCGTTGTTTCTTAATTAATAATTCCTTAAGACATATTTTCACTAAAAGTGTAGCAGGTTTCTTTGACAACTGCCAAATATTATTCTCCTCCTTCATATTTTTTTAGTTAATTATTTTTTAGAATGTTCACTTTATATGTTTTGCATTAGGTATATTATTATGAAATATATATTAGTAAAATGTATAAACAAAGAAAAATATATTATAGAGATAAGATTTCGCAAGATTTCTACACAAGCGACAAAAATGAAGAAAATATATTTTTTAAATTAAATGATTAATAACTTTCTTATTTACTGATTGATCTTCTTCAAAAACAATAGGGTTCTTCCTCTAGCTAACATTAACTTACTTTCCAAATTTCAACACAATCGGACTTTTCTTTCTTGAGTTATCGTGCTTACAAGAAACGTGACGGATGGACGGGCAGACAGACGGACATTTTGAAAGTTGTTCAGAATTTGTTCACTAACACAATGATATGAAAATTTTTTGTCTGCGAGCGATATTCCGGTTTTAGAAATGTGCCGATCAAATACAATATACTCTTCGTTTTTTGCGAAGAGTATAAAAAGTGGTATGTCCCTGGAACTCCATTGGGAGACCCCCCCAAAGATCTTGGAAAAATTTAATTGTACTCGGGGGTGAGATATAAAACAATGTGGAAAAATTTCAAAACTTATAAACTAAATAGAACACTTTGGAAAAAACAGTGAAAAAATTTAATCTGTACTCGGGGAGTGAGATGTAGAGATGCAGCTGTATGTTATCCCGTAGTCCCAAGTTTCATTTTCGTTGCGTGCTTAAGTTCGGGTGTTGTAACTTTTTTCAACAGTTCTGCCATCGTTTAGTTCTCACACTACTTGATTCAAAGTCTTTCGCTGGACGGCCTACTCCAGATGATGATGGTATTGGTAGTTCTGGAATAGCAGCTGAAGTTTCCACTGGAACTCATGCCAGTAGCGTGGGCACGATGCAGCCACGATGAGTATTTATTCAAGAACTTAGTTTTACTTCTACCGCTGTTTTTTAGTCCATCTACGACTAATTCCATTGCACTGCAGATAAAGCTTTTGCTTCGAATCAAACATTATTTCCTCTGCATAATTTTCATCTCTAATAACATGACAAACTTGGATGTAAACGTATTTGAACTTATCAGCAGCAACTCCAGTTGTGTCATGCCAAAAATCAAAAATTTTCAGCCGATTTAATTTTATTTTCTCCATAATTAATGAAGTCACTAAGGTTTCCTGTAAAGAAATACAAGATTATGCAAATTATTTCGTTTATTATTATTATTACTGTTGTTATTATTATTATCATTATTATTTTACGCGGAGCAGCAGTGATGCTAACACGGTTTGACCCGGTAAATATAACTAAATTGGTATTTTTCTTATTAGTATGGTTTTACTCTTCAAAAGTGAACATTTAAAGGCTCTGATATTACATAATATATTATATATTTACTAAAAAATACTGTAAAAAAAATTAAAATATTATTAGTAATCGTGCAAAGATGATTTAATTGTTAAATTGCTGGGCGAACGAGTTTATCGCACCTGGCGATCCATGCAGTTGCATGAATAAATTGCAATTTTATATAGAGGCGCAAGTAGGCGCAGCGTACCTTTATGCAGGCAGATAGTAGACACTTCAACTAACGTCACTGCGAAAAATCACAGTACCCTGACGCACCTGGAATTTTGTAAGTCTACGCAAAGTGGAACTTTGTCTATAACACTTATCTTTTTACGCTATTATAAACAATGTTCTTAGACTAAATAATTTTGTAAACAAATTCAACAGTCTATGTAGTATTCTTCACTATATACATGTGTCTTATATACAAAACAATATTCTACATTGTTTTTTTTTCACCCCTTATATCTCACCCCCGAGTACAGATTAAATTTTTCCAAGATTTTTCCCAGTAGTCTCTAAATATTCCAAGAAGGTATGGAGAGTTTCAGAATTTTGACCTCCAACTTGTATTTTTTGCACACTGTGCAGTGTTCGTTTAGCTCCTTCACCCACATTTTTTGTAAATTGCGAAAATAACCTAAAAAAAACCTCATAATTTAAGACAGACTGTCGGTATTGAAAAACGTCAATTTTCGAAAAATTTCATGAGAAAAATGGCTTCCAGTTACATATTTTACAGATTATTTACCGATCTGCTTACTAAGTTACCCTGCAGTAATAATATTTAATGGTGACATAATCCACTCTTGAAACCCAATAGAAAGTCCGAAACTGCAGTTACATGAGTACAGCAAAGCAAAGAACTTCCCCACACGAGTTTTACACGCTACTTCTTTACGGCCGTGATTTTTTTAACAGAAACAACATTTTCAAATTTCACATCAGTGTGACTCTCCCCAAAATGTTTTTGCACAAGGCCTTGTAAGTACGCAAATATTGTTATTCTTATTAACATGAAAAAATAGGTAAACTGTACAAATTCTTTACACAACATGTTGTTAAGTAGTGCAAACAATTATTTTTACGAATTAATGAAGTGGGATTGGAATTACGAATGTTACACTTACTGTGACGTAGAGTCCTCAAACACTTTAGTTCTAATTATCCCCAGTTGAGTTCAACCTGATTGACGAGACGCATGTCGAATATTTCGGTCGTTGTGGAAACTATTTGCTGCTTATGGACTGCTAGAAATTATATGTTTAAATTCCGAATAAGAAGTTAGTTGGACTGAAAACCTGCACCAAGTCTACGTATACGATTTGATGGATTATGTTTCATTTAAATGCATTGTGTTATACATCGCAAAGCAACAATAGCATAAAGAGACGCTTTTGAGAGGGCCATTTGGTATGCATGTATTTTCAGTAAATGTTGTCGGATCTTTCAAACAGAACACTGCACCAGAACAGTATCCTAACAGAACCGGGTTATATTAACATTAATGCCAGAACCATCGAAATAAAGAAGCCAGATAACACTTATCGGAGTAACAGGGTGCTCACGTGGACTGAAACATAAACATATACACGACAATGTCGGGTAATCTGGGAAGGAAGCAAGCTGAAAAGCGGATTCTATTCGGACGTGGCTTCAGAACGACGATTAATGCTACAAAGGCTTTAATCGCTCTGCCAATTTCTAATATTTACACGGCAAAGAATCACCGATGGATAAACACCGCCTCAACACGAACCATTCTTGCTGGCCGTTCGATCTAATGGTTTTTATTGCATTTTACTGGGCTGCAATAATGGATAATGGGGCAAATTGCTACGTAAAATAAAAGTACAACTTCAAAGAGTTGCGGATTAGATTGGATTGGATTAATTTGTGGTATGCTGCATCGGGAATGGTTTCCCGGCAATGAACACACATTGATGAATGAGTGTTGGTGTGACTCAAAGTGGCGAGGTTTTAATTTGAAAAGTTTTCTTTCGGTACATCAAGCTGCAAAGTGGTCTCGCTGGATTTAAATTAGTGGGTAAATGGTAAAGAAATTTATAATAATATTAGTCGATTTATCAGTAACCATGTAAAAGTAATGGTAGAGTCTGAATTATAAGTATGACGCCTAAAATATGACCCAAATAACTGGACAGTCATAGCTTTTATAATTCTTGGCAGACTTATAGCTTATACGCGTCGTTATTTGACCTTAAAATGATTTATATCTATCAATGTGCCATCTCCATAAATTGTATAAAAGATGATATACAGACTGTATATTGCCAGAGGGCTACTTTAAAATATCTTGCGTGTACAGGGTGATTCTTTTATCGTATGTAATATCACTAGTGCTTAAAATTGTATCGAAAATTTTCTCGAAAGCGTTGTTGCCTGTTAATACAGGGTGTAATCATTTTCATGTCATTAAAAAAAACTGGTGGTGGGGAACGACTAAACGAACAAAAAAACCTTATATAACATGAGGTCTAAAACCCATAATTTTAGAAAAAAAAATAAACAAAAATTTCGGAAATTTTCAGTAAAATTGTTTGAGAACTGCTGTATCGCGCTCCTTTGTTAGAGACCGCGCGTCGGTCGAGAATACAAGTTGATAATCACACTTTTTAAAAGTAGGTAAGGTAAAGGGATCTACACACGACCCAGCGGCAGAGAGCAGACCCACCGATCTTCTCGGTACACGTTGAAGATTGCCATGCGAACTCGTAAAAGAGAGCTGGTCTACTGGATTGACCTGGTCTGCTCGATTGTCGGTACGCTTTGAGGACCTGGAATTCCAGCAGACCAGTTCACTTTTATGAGAGTTGTTATGGCAATTTTCAAAGTGTACCGAGAAAGACGGTTGTCTGGTTGGCTGGATCCTCTGTAGACCCCTTCAGGTCTTTAGCGTTGCGGTAAAAGTGAAAGACGTCGGCTTTTTCTGAGTGCTTAGTAGATCTGAAGAAAACTATACTAGCAATATATTTTTTACTGCGTCAGAACTTTTTTTGAACAACTAAAAAATCGCTGCCCAAGGAATCACTACTTCCACATCCAGATTTTCTATCCAAGTCACTCACAACGAACAAATTTTGTATGTGGAAATAATTGTTTATGGAACTTTAATAATATAACATTTGAAATCCTCTACCCCAAAAACCCCTCTACCCCACATCGGTAGTGGAGTGGGGGTGGTGATAGAGGTGGTAGTGGGGGTGGATGCAGTAAAAAAATATTTTGAGATTTCTGGTTCTTGTACACGCACTAAATCACAATTTTTTTTCGTCCCCTTTAATAATGGGGTGGGGGGTGATAATGGGGGTGGCTAATGCCAAAAATTGTTTTAAGACCTTAGCTTATTTTCAAAATTGTAGATATTCTTTAAAATAGGTTACTTTGAACTCTTTTGGAATTAAATTGGGTTGTTGCACTAAGTTAAAATTTGAGGTGAATCTATGTTAAACAACAACAATTATTCATAAAAAATCATTAGAAACATGTAGAAGTTGAAATGAAAGTCTTATAATATTATAATATTAATTACAAAAATACATGCATTTAAAACGGAGATGACATAATAACGGCAGTCTGTAGAGAAGTTAGTTATAAAACGATGAGAAACGGGTACTAATTTAGAAACTCGCTGATAGCGACGGAGAAAAAAGACAATCACCACAGTTTAATCTGACATTATATTTAACGTCAAATTCAACTGACGTTCATAGGTTACAATTCGGTATAGTTTAACAGCATCTAGTTATGGATAAATATAAGTACAGATAGTATTTTCTGCCGTACTATGTAAATAATACCACCAATTCACCAGAAAAACTGTTATGTTCCAATAATAAACGCTGAACGTAATAATGAATGATTCAAAGCCACCAGAGAAGGACCAGGTCTTCTTATTGTGGAGATCATTTCAATGTCAAGTAAAGTAACAAATTACAATGTATACTAAGCGTTTTATTTGTGGTAAGTTGTATCTTAATGTAGGAATTTGATTTTTAATATGGGTTTATGTTGTAGGAAAAACGGCCGCATTACAAGACTTGTGTGGCGTTCTAGCTGTTACAAATTTAAATTACCCGCCAAACTAGGGGATAAAACAGGGTGTATTCTTAACGGCTCTAGATTAGAATGTTATTCATGCTTTGACCTTCTAAAAGGAGGGAAATGGCTTTAATCTGCTTTTATGTATTTTATCTAGTTTATGTTGGAATAAAGTGCAGTGGTTTTTGTTAGCTATTGATTATTTATGAAGCTCCCTAGACGCCCCATAATACTAGGATGATCAATAAATTAAGAAAGGAAATTTAAAAACTCGCCGTTGAAAAACTATACGAAACAAACTGTGAAATTCGTCTAAAGTCTGTGAACACAATCAGTCGGAAATGGCTACGAATGCGTTGGATTGTAGTTATAAATGCCTTTTGAATTATGTGTGTTATAAATACATATCATTGTTTATTGCTTAGATAGATACTAGCATAGAGTACTTACCTATTTATTATTTTTTGTTATAATACAGAACTTTCTTGATATCTTCATGTCTCATTCTGACTCTTCTTAGAAGTGAGTATCAATGGATAATAAATAATTTCTTTAGTAGATAAACTTATTTTGTTGTTTTCAGTTAGATACGCATGTATATAGTTAATAGGAAATAAAACAATGAAAAGGAAATATTTAATAAAATACAAAGTAATTCATCTAAATTAAATAATAAAATACATATTAGACATATTATGTAATATTAATAAGATAAGCTAAAGAAAGTTCTTAGAAATTACAATAGTTTGTACTGTCTATAGCAGCTGTAACCTGTAACGTAAGTAGGTACCTTGCAGCTTTTGCACTTCCAATGTCAAAACGATCGTCTCTTTTAAAAATTCGATGACCATAAATATATCTACCGCAAGTAGAATGTCAGAATTCGCTTTTACAGATACTGCCTTAGTCGTTTTGTAAAAATATATTAACAATAACTGCAAACATCAATCACTGCTAGCTAAACGTCAAATTTACTTTTGACATATGAGGTTATTTTCTTTCTTGTCAGCAATGTCAACTTATTCGTCTTCATCTGTTCTGCTTATAAGTTCACATCTAACTGCCGTTATGATGTCACTATCGTTTTCGCGGCACATTCAATAGTCGAAGTTTAACAATTTTTTAAAATATGTTGCGCTAAGAATTTTTTTTCCAAATTAAATATATAACTAAATTAAGTCCTCCACTACCATATTTCACCATTTTTGAAAATTCGTCAACAACCCAATTGGCTGTAGCTTCTTTGGCTTCTTGCAAAATATCGGTCGGAATTTCCATATTATATCTTTCACAATTTTCTATTTTGATGCTAATTACACAATGTTTATTAAACAAAAAAACAAAATGGATAACAACCACAGCTTTCTCGGCACATCCATTCAGAATCTACTTAGCAATAAGCTACTTGTATTTTATATTCTTAGAGGAACACTGTTGACTTTGACATTGACAACTGACAAAAAATCGATTAAATTTATTGTTTGTCACTGAAAAAGCATTTATATAAAAGTGTTGGATAAAATGTTATATTAGACACGTGAGTTATTACATATAAGTCACTTAAGAAATTTAGATTAAACGATTTTATTTAGATTTAAAAAAAATATTAAACTTTTCTTGCATGACTTATATGTAACATAACTCGCTAGCCTAGGAAATAACTATTTGTTAAAGTGGATTGGAATCGCCGTTATAATTCATATAGTCTTAATTTACAATCGTAGCTCGTTTAGGACGTGACACTATTACCACTTAGGTGCATACACAAAATAATGAAAATTAAGAATAGAAAAAGTTCTTCACAATACTCATGCAACTGCAGTTCTCGGATTGCAAAAGGAGATTATAACATCATTATTATTACTGTTATATAGCTTGGCAAACAAATAGATAAATAAGCTGTAAAATATGTAACTGCCAACTCCATTATATTAACCCCTTAATATAAAGTGCCACCATATATCTAACAGTCTTATTTTCTTCCAGATCAACATCATTAAAGAGTCCCATTAAGACAGAGGTAAGTTTCCTGTTTGATACTTAAAGTGAATAATGTATGCTCTCTTGCATTTCTAATCGAGCTATTCGAATTAATATTGCAAAAATCCAAAGGAATCGTTTGCCTCGAGGGGCGGCCTTATCTTAAAGGTGCAAAACTTTAAATTGCCAAATGAATTTTTTATCGGTTCTTTTATACTTCTTTGACAAACGATAATAAATAAACTAGATTTTTGGGTAACATACAAGAAGTTTGTATTGTAATAATGGCGCTTAAATATGTATTTGATGTTCCTCATAAATTGTAAAATATAGTTCCTGGCAGCTTGTGTTTGTTCGTCATCATTGCCAAGAAGATTTCAAGCTGCATACAATTTTATTGGATCAATTTCTCTCATTTCCAGAGGGAGTTATTAGGTTCTTTTATAGTGCCCATAAAGAACAAATTATAATTCCTTTTACAGTCATCGCGAATAGGTAGATAGATAGATAAATCAACTTACTTGAAAACTAATGTTTACTTTACATTAACAAAACGGACAGAATTCATAAATAGTTTCTAAAATTGTTGAGCATTAATTAATAAACAGAAATAAAAAAAATGCTACGCCATGTTGAAATTAGGCACTTTTTTTCTTTAATCGGTAATAGCCCACACGGATGACTTTAGGAAAAAAATGTACAGAGGCAAAATTTTGAGAGAAAGAACTAAGCTTCAATATGGTATAAACCGGTTCAATATTAACAAATTTATGATTGTCAATATGACAGATTTTTATAAAAAAGGGTATTTCTTATATTTTACCACCGCATTTTTTCTTTATTTCTGCACGGCGGATTTTTTGGGATTTTCATTCAGACTCCTGGATAGCCATAGAATACAATTAATTTGTTACAAATTTGTTCTGGTCCAAATTTAATTCTATTTTAGCTCAGATCACGGATATACTTAAAGAGCTCGATTTACAGGATTTTAAATTGTTTATATTTTTTATCTGTTCAGGAAGAATATATATAAGGAAAAATATATACATGAGTAATAAAGGTTAATGAATATGTAGGATAATTTTAACTAATTTTCCCGCTTTTGTCGTATTTGTGGTTTATCAAATTGATATTAAATTTTATACTGGCATTTTCGCCTCAAATGGAATATATTAAAAGCTACAGCTATGTAGCAATAAAAAACCATTGTCAGGAATATATCTTGATTAAATATTTATAAAGGACGTCGAAAAACTTTTACTTTCCGGAATTACGTTTGTATTCTCTTAAGAACCTGTTTAAATATTTAAGGAAAGGCGAGTGAAATCTCTTGTTTCATTTTATTGCAAACTATAAGTTTGGGCTTTATTAGATTTGAGTTGGATAAATAAGATATCAAGCAATTTAGACTTTTGACGACAAAAACTATTAGTAGGGTAATTAAATGCAAATATAAATTCTTTACGTTGTAAAACTTCTGAACATGTCAGGAATAACATACCAAAAGTTACCAACAATAGTCCTTGAGCGTAATTTGTTATTAAACAAATTAGTTGCAAAATACCAGTCTTTGTCAAATATATCTTAAAATATTTTTTTTCTTTCAAAAAGTAATTGCGCTATTCGAAAGTACAGGAAATTTCACATCAAAAATGTATATGAAGTTTTTTTTTGTATGATCAAAAATGTAGGCTCCAGATTTTTTTGTTTAACGCACGAAAGTGGAACGCGGAGACATGTAAGTACGGCAAGCGAAGCGCGCGCAGCCTTGTTGTAACTTTTGAATAATTTAATAAATAATATGTTTAAAAAATAACTCTAGGCATCCTAACTTGAATAGATCATAGCTTATTTAAATGAAACCAAATAAATTATTTTCTCATTATAACTTTGTTTGTAATGATTTTATATGAATTATCAATTCATAAAAAAATAATTTGAATTTTATTAGTTATTCTGCATTTTCAAATTTGACGCGCAAGCCCTGCCACAATTTGATTCACTGTCCATGAGTATGAGAGCGAGAGATCCATGCGTATAGTACATCTTATTCGCACTCATGTGCATGAATATTCCCCTCGCGCTCGCGCCAATATTCTTGGCTAAAGATGTCGGTCTCGGATGACTGGGGCCGGGCAGGACTATTGCCCTTTACCCCAATACATCGCTGTAGACCGAGGACCAGCCTCGTGCAGGGCGGGCGAACTTACTTTACGTCGGCCCCACTCACAAATGTGAGCGGTGCAGACGATTTCGGTCCACCTCCCTGGGTCCTGGCTCGTTGGACCTTGCTGGCTAAGGCCTCTTCTGGCGTTCTTCTGTCTTCGTCTTCTTCTCTTCGCCAGCTTGTTTGCCCCCCGGGGGGTAGTCATCGGTCTGTTAGGTGTTAGTGTTAGTGTTAGTGTTGGGTTTTGTGGCAGGAGTGACTGCCGGTACACAAGATGCCAAGAGGCATCCTGTCATCCGGATCATCGGTAGGGTAAGGATGAGCTGTGTAGCTCGAGGAAGGGCAGACCTAACTGCTTTGGTAGCATTTTCGGCCTGCCCAGAGCTAGGGGGACTACAGGTACTGGACGGTTGTTTGTCCGGTACTCGCAGGGTCTTGGGTGGGTGGTTGGGTATCGTCATGTCTCTTCCGTGGGGGTGGATCGTCGGTTGGTGGTATGCTTCTCATACTCACCCGTTATCCAGGAGCTGCACCTTCGGCCGCTTGTGCCTCGGAGCATCTGCCGGGTCATAGTCAGTTGCCTCCCTGACTAGTGGGTTCCCATGCTCCTCGGCAAGGGCGTACATCTTTCTGGCTCTCTGCTTGATGATCTCAGTGACCGGGGTGTAGTCCAGGTCCCTGTAGATGTCCTCGTTGCGGATGAACCAGGGTGCGTCAACTGCCGTTCTGAGGGCGACGTTCTCCACTCTCTGGATCTGATGGAGGTAGCTCTTTGCTTGGTAGCCCCAAGCTACCGAAGCGTACGTCAGCTGAGGCCGGATGAGGGACCTGATAAGCGTGAGCTTGTTTCTCAGGTTGAGTCTGCTCTGTCTACCCATCATCGGGTAGATTAGGGCTCTCGTCCTCCTGGCCTTCTTGACGATGGCCTCCGTGTTCAGTCTCCATGTTAGGCCTTTGTCCATGACCACGCCAAGGTAGTTGGCGGAGTCGTGCCATTGGATGTCCTCACCAAACATGGAAACGTGACCTGTGGGCTCGCGCTCATACTCATAGCGGAACTTTTATCGTGCCTGGGGGGATGTTAGGCCCTTCGGATTGGTCTGGCTGCTGACAAAAGGTCTTAAAATAGTACCCCAAGTAACATATAAAATTTAGGCTTGCTACTATAACGTAGGTTTCCTAGTTTTTTTTTTTTCGAACTTGATGACGTCTGGCGGAAGTTAGGGCCCACGGAAAGTGTCTGGCAATAATGAATGTTGGTTTTTAACAGTATTCTGTAAAACATATATAAAAACCAGCTGTCATACTTTAACGTAGGTTGGTAAGGTTGGTTTTTATGTACCTTTTGCACCTGTTACCTGTAAAATGGCCCAGCTAATCTTATTTCGTAGTTTTAAATCTCATTATTTTGGAAACGACTGGAATTATTGAGTGAAAATTCTTAGTAATAGTCTTGTTACGGTTCTACTTAGGTAGTCTCATAGTTTTTTTTAAATATACGTACTAAGAAAAAAAGTTATGGCCAAAAATAATAAACATTTCCCTATCGGTTGTCTCTTTCTTGGCAATCGCCACCTTAAGTTAATATTTGTTGAAAAAAAAAAAAAAGGTGAGAACGCTCAGGAATCGAACCGTGAACCTCAAGATTCGTAGGTTGACCAAATTGCCAAATTACCAAATTACAATTCTCTTTATTTTGTTTAACTATCTTTCACATGTCATAATGTAAGTCATTTATTTCAGTTTACAATAATAAAATATAACATTGCGTCACAACATCGCGACTGGTCGCGCAGAGTGACACAACGGCCAGGTGTTTCGGCGTAATGACTTTCAAGATCGTGTGTCTGTATTTATTTTTGCCGGTTTCTAAATAGCATAACCGTATTTAGTATTGTTTGTATAGCGATTTCAGATTTAAAAGTTTAGTAATTTAATAATGTGTTAGATGGAAGTAATATTTGGGATCTGCAGGGAAAATAAATTGAACAAAAACCCTGCTGCAGATGTGATATATATAAAATTACTTATTTGCTCTGAGAGCAAATTTTTAGATGGTGTATAGAGTTCGACGGAGGGGCGTAGGTTGACGCTTACACCATGTCGTTAGCGCGTCACTTTATATATAAACCAGCTATCATACTTTAACATAACATAGGTGAGTAAAATTTGTATGTACTATTCTGTTCAAAAAAAGCGTACATCTACTTCTGCCTGTATAAGTCAGACTTCATTTCCATAGCAACTATATTGTAATTGTTTAAATCACGCTCACGAGTTGTACGCTTTTTTTTGCACAGAATAGTACCTTTTGCACCTGTTTTCTGTAAAAGGGCCCCGCTTTCAAGCTAGCAAATACGCATACGTTCTTAACTACATATTACACTATTTGTTGTCAAAATATTAGCTTTGCTAAAATGACGTAGGTCTGGCGGCTCTGGGATCTTGGACTAATATAATAACAGAATACTTGTCATTTTCACAGACTACTTTAATGTAATTTCCCTTCGTATAATAAATAGCTTAAATACGATTTTCAATGTTCAATAACTTGAAAACGGTTGAAGATAGGACTATCATATGTTATATTTTTGAAATCAGAAAAAATAATTCAAAAATTCAACAATATACAGGGCAGGGCGTTCCATTTAAAAAAATGTTATTGTTTCTTGTACTCTTCAACGTCTGCATGCCACTGTGCTTCCATTAACCTATTAAAGAGGTCCAGTTACAGCCCTACAACTTTCATCCGAAACTTTTTTTTCTATCTCCAACAATAACGATAATAAAGGGCCTAAATATAATGAATAACCCCGTACACTTCCAAAATTTCAAAATTTTGAGAAAATGATAAAATTTGATATAACTAACTTTAACCATCTATTACTCTGGTTTAAATCGCGTTATTAGATCTCTGTAGGTGCGATCGATCTTTAAAGCTTGAAATGTGTAATTTAAGATACTTCAGGGGGATTTACTTTAAAAATTAAATTAGCCCCCCTTTTTTACGAAAATTTAAAAAAAATGCTCTAAAATTCGTGAAATTATGGGTAAAATAAACGTTAATAACCTTTATAAAAAAATTATTTAGCCTACCTATGCAGCATACGTTTATAGTAGAACTTCAAAATAAGTAAATCTGATACTGAAAAAAATTTGGAATATATCTAACCTACACTTTTCATGAAATATTGAAAAGTTTTTTCGGTAAATCGACTCAATGTTGATTGTTTCTACAACTTTTATGCTGTTTAAAAATATCGAAAACATATTAAAAATATTCACGTGGTACGGGCCATGAGTCAAATTATAATGCTTGACTAACAGAAAAAGATTGAACGTAAAACAACATCTTCGCGGCAAGCAGTACGCATCACCTGCACCGCACGCTGCGCTGTGTGTGTATCCGCAGAGCATTGTAAAAGTATTTTGGGCACTTTTTCACAGATCATTTTGTAATGCTATGTAAAACATCTTGTTTTCTCAGCTTCTTTTTAAGTTTTTATGTCAATTTGTAAATTGTGTTTTTAATTGAATAGTGTTTTGAATTATTTTATTGCTTGATGGGAGTCGGCCATATTGGATCAGCCGTTTTGAATTACCTATTTTCGACATCATAATCTGTTTCAGCGACCTCGAAAACCCCCTTATATGTCAATTTGAATTAAATTGCTTTAAAATTTTTCAACTTTTCTAATTTTGTTAAGTTTCTTTTTGTTTAAATAATTAATAAACAATGTCCCCACGATTATGTTTACAACTTTTTATTTTAAGCTATGTAAAAGTGATATCATAAGGCTTTAGGAAAATCGAAGCTTCCCGTAATTATTCCGAAATAATGCATATGTTCAGCCTCTATTGTCCACTACAACTTTTACAAAAATCTTATCACAGATAAGTAGAAAAAACTCGGAGATGCTAAAATGCTAATAAGCTAGAAGCCTCTCTTATATTATATTGAGCGTCGGGTACACAAAGAATGCACCGTGATATATCGTCCAATTTATCATAGATTCAACAATGTAAATCGTACAAGTATAACCATTGTAAAGCATAATATTTGAGCTTTTATACAAAGCTAGCCTTGAGGAGCGAAGCCCATTACTTAGATTGCGAAACGTGACTATCCTTTGATGCACTTTTCTCCACTTTTACATTTTTTCGCTAGTTTGGCGCTTTTTGTCGGAATATCTCCACTAAATTTCGCCGGAGCGTCGTTACGTCAACCGCGATTTTGCATAAAAATTTATCAAATATTCCGGTTATTCTTCCGGCAGGCTATACAAGAAAGCAAATCTGATTTTGGCGTCAAATTTATGCATGCAATTTCTTTCTGTACACAACTGGATGTATTGTGTCATTCAATTTAAAAATCTGACGACGCAAGGCGGGTTTTCGGATGTGAAGACCCTTATTCATTACCAGAGATCTGGAGGCAAATAAATTCCAGAAACGGATTTTAGGTAGAAATAATAGTATAATTTAAGTAATATGTGAACTCCTTCCCAAACAATATAAAAACAATAAAATGATAAAATATTCCTGTACTAAGCAATATACAGCGTGGACCAAATTAGATGGGATTTGAGGTTTTCTCTAAAACTATGACAGATAGACAAAAACCAATATAGGTTGTTAAAAATGGTTCAGTTTAGTAATGGTGAAAAATATGATATGACTAAGTGTTTTACAGAATGCGGAGAAGATTCAAATTTAGCTTCCGAGTTTTATTTTGATAGGTATAGAGAGCAAAACTTTGTAAAAAAAATAATTTCCATAGCTTCCTCCCAAATATATTACATTTTTCGAAAGTTAACCATTTTTTCTAGAGATAAATATGACATGTGATATACCGTTCGATAGCTAATTTAAGTGGTGATAACGAAATAATTTAACAGGATGTTCCATTTAAAAAAACAAAAGTTATGTCTATATCTCGAAAACTGAGGCACACATAATTTTCTTTTTATCAGCAACGGATTCTACTCAAAAAAGTGCCTTAAGAATGTGTTATTCGATTTTCGATTCGATACTTGGTAATTGAGATATAAAGGTCATTCAAATATGTCAATTTTCCAATACCGCTCTGTAGCTCGGTAGTTGAAAAAGATAGACGATCGCGGTTTGCGACATTGCTTGTTTCTCGAGAATCGAGTTCAGGATACCTACCCAAGGAACAATTTTAGTTTCTTAAATGTATACAAGGGTGCTATAAAACTATTTATAAAATGCCTTGAAAAATCTATTTTGCTGTAACAATATCCTTAATACCGTCATAAAGCGACTTGTAGACTAAAAGGGCCCACCTTTATGAAGGTTGTTAAGGCCTTTTTAAATGCCATCATAAAACTCCTTAGTGAGGCATAGTGCTGCTCTTGAAAACCTTGTTCGGGCCGTTTTAAAACCTTTCTTAAAACCTATTTTAAAGCTGTCAGAAGCTTTTCTATTAGCTTCCTGCATTTCTAGAAAACACCTAGAAGGTTACCTTAAAACTGGTTTTTAAAACCATATTAGAACTGAGAAGCTATAAGAATGTCCACGAAGGAATCCAAATAATTTTATTATTGCATTTATTTTTTCTAAACTGATTTAAGCAAACACATCATCAGACTTATTGAAGATAAAATGGAATTTGAAATGTATAAAGCGTAGAGCACTATAATCTCTCTTAGGCCGATTTAAAAGGTAATAAAAAGCCATCAGGTATGACAAAAAAATTAAAACCAACGGCAGTTTATCGATAAAACTACATAAGAAAGGCCCAAAAAACAAGAGCCCCTCAGAAATAATAATGATTTTAATATCCATACAAAATTTGCATAGACACACGTAATCAGCAAATTTAAAAAAGTGGGCTGCTTCTCGGTTCCCACGGTAATTTTCAGTCGTTTCTTGTAATTCTACCTTAATTTGCTAACGAAAAAGTGATAATTATTGATAATTATAATTGAGATTGACCTTGAATATTTTTATATAACAAGAAAAACATGGCCGGCCAACTAAAAACCCATTTGTCATTTTACAGTCCTCTCCAGTGTTGCCAGGTCTAGTGAAATTTCACTAGATCTGGTGATTTTTTTAAAATCTAGTGATTTAGTAAAAACTTTTATGAAAATGCCCTTTTTTAATGATTTTTTAATCATCCAATTTATTGCCCTCTACTGGTAGGTAGACAAACATTAAATTCGAGTTGCGATCCATTTAATACAGAACTGTTCACGTTAATCGCTACCACGGTCCGTAAACTCTACGGTTACCTCGATCGGCAGCTCTTAGACGAGAGAGCGCGGAGCGGGGAATCGAATGAAAGAGACAGACATATCTGATTTCCGTGCAAAAGACACAGACAAAGATGCCTGTAGTGTCTACAGCTGACGTAGGCTGTAGACCCTAACAGAATATCTTTCATTCGATTCCCCGCTCCGCGCGTCTCTCTCGTCTAAAAGCTGCTAATTGAGGTAACCGTATAGTTTATTGACCGTGAATCGCTACAATCGAATAGCCTGGGCTCGTTGCCCTCTAGCGTCTCGTAGACAAACAGTACTTTCTAGTTACAAACCATTTAATACAATACAGAGTACGAAGTCTGGCAACGAAATAATCAGATAGAGGACGCTCAAAGCTATGCTGTGTCCAGAGAGCTCAAGAAAATTACGTGTCCTGCAGACTTTTGAAAATTAAAGATGAGAGCTTTAATTTCAAATCTAGTGAAATTTTAGTAAGTTAGTAACTTTTTAAAGCGTCGTCTGATAACTTTTAAAATTTTGATCTGGCAACACTCCTCTCATTAAACTATATATTCTAATAATGGTAATGACCTAGAACATTTACTCTAAATGAAGCCCTTTTAGTCTTTTTGTATACTATCACAAATAATCCCTTCCTTACAAAAATGCAAATGCACTTGGCGAAGATCACATGGACTTGATAAAAGCTGTAATAAAACGTTTGGTACGTTGACATTTGATACAAAAAACTTAAAACTTAACCTCAAAATAATTGGTATGTGTGTGTTTTAACAGTCTTTTTAAAATGGCCACTCTTTTTTATTTTCTACCACCTTTACAAAAAAGACTTAATTACACATCAGTAAGTCGTGAAATGCTTTTAATTAACACACACACACACACACACACACACACACACACATGCATCAATGACACTTCAGGCAGACATATTGTTTATTATTTTTATAACAAATGTTTTATTGAGGTTTTGGAAAGTGTTTTATGGAATTAAAATTTGCCTTTTAGATTTATAGAGGCCTTTTTTTCTTCATAACGGTTTCATCACAACATTTATCAAGGATGTTTTAAGAGTCTAGTTTTGTAATGGCCTTTAATAAGTACTAATAGGCATTGAAAATGTCTAGTTTTAAAAAGGATTTAAAATGCATTTATTGCAAATATGTTAAAACCATAAAGAATAATTTAAAGCCTCTTTAAATCTAAATGGAATTTAAGACGTTCATAAAACTAACTAGCTTTATGAAGAGTTTTATGTAGGTTATGATAAATCCATTACAAATACATATTATCCTAGAAGCAAATTAGCTTTATAATTAGGTCTTACAGAATGCTTTAAAACTTACTATTAAGAGCAAGTATACTTGATGCCTAAAAGGCCTTAACTACAGCATCAATAAAGCACATGACTATTTCCTAACCCTGACAAACCTTTCTTAAGACCTCCTCTAGTCCAAATGACTTTTAAATTGTTCCTTTGGTATATTGGTTTTTATCTATCTACCATAGTTTTAAAGAAAACCAAAAATCCCATCTAATTTGGTCCACCCTATATATATAATCAATTTCATCGATTTATTGCTTTTTATATTTTGTACTCATCATATTTAAAATAACGCATATTCTTTTTATAGAATGAAAACTGTACAGGGAAGTATACATGTATACGACGATAATATATTTAAGAAGTGAGTCACATAAACGATTTAAATATACAGGGTGCGCCACTTAAAACTCCCCAGACTTGTAACTTTTTTATTTTTGAAGCGATGACCATGTTGGGCACATCAAATTCTAGACATTTTCAAAGCCTTTAAACATGCGTACAGAGTGATGAAAAATTTGTTAAGAAAGGAAACTTAATTTCTTTGAATATTTTTTTTACCTGACCCTGTACATGAACTGTGTTAATGTTTTCTTATAAAGGTTTTAATTAGCTTCAATTTATGTTATTAAAACAAAAGATTTTAAAAAATAAAAATTTTGCAATTTCCTTTTGAGTACCTACATTTTAATATAAGTTTGTTTTTAAAAATATTTATTTCTTTTGTTTTTTGTTACTGGCTTGTTACGTTGAATATTGTTTGTGATATGTCCTTTACAAATAAAGCATCAATTATTATTTACATTCTTCTCGAAGTTATTTTAAAAAAATCAGTTTGGAATCGAAAGAGTGTTTTTAATTTCTTTCTCTAAAAGCAAAAAGAATCTCGAATATGACGTAATAGCATAAATTGAAGCTAATTAAAACCTTTATAAGAAAACATTAACGCAGTTCATGTACAGGGTGAGGTAAGAAAATATTCAAGGAAATTTTACGTTTTCTTTCTTAACAAATTTTTCCAATATTTTTTTTAAATCAATCTGTACACATGATTAAATGCCTTAAAAATATCTGCAATTTGACGTATTCAGCATGGTCGTCGCTCAAAAAATAAGTAAGTTACAAGCCTGGGGAGTCTTAAGTGGCACACCCGTATACTACATTACTCAACACTATATGCAAATTGTACCTAATATTTTTTTAATCTTGATTATACTTTCGTAGACTTTAATATTTGTTTCATTTCTCTTGTGTCTCCTGTTAGGACGTGATAGTTAATTTGTTGATTGGTTAACTAGTTTTTTTATTAGCGCTCAATTTTTGTTAGCAACTAATTGGCGTCCTCATTATCGCAGGTATAAATTATTTACTATTTCTCAAAAAAAATAATAATAAAACCCGTATCCACACCCAGCTGCATGGGTCTGAGACCCATCTGCAAGGTGTCAGAATAAAATTTATTGTAACATAAAATTCATATTTTTAAATAGCAAAAACGAGGTGACAATATCCACGCTTAGCAAATTCAATAGTGTATCTCTAAAGCATAATATTTGGGATACATTTTCATATATCCCCACTCCGACGAATCTCGACAGCTAGTCCTTTTTAAAATCGCATTGTCAGTGTACCTGAGTATACCTAAGAAATAGTTGTTTACAAAAATTGTTGTAGAAGGTAGATAAAATGGTTTATATAGATATACTATTGTTTTTGTGTTTGTTTGCCAAAACTTTTTCAAAATCTATAAGACAGGCAAACAAGACACTTGCTCATATGAATTTTCTTCAACATCCCACATGTATGAATAAGTTTTGATTCGTAGCTATGCTTTGAGGGCAGAATATTTACTAGTGAAATATTTTTGTCGAACTCGTAAGTGCAAAAAAAATATTTCACTAGTAAATATTCTGCCCTCTAAAAGCATACCTACTAACTGTGCACATTTTAGGGCTACTTTTCGATTGTAATGGACATCAGCCGCTAGATGGGGCCTGCCATTTTTGTTGCATGTTGTGGTTTTATAAATCTTGTCACGTACCAAGAGTGAACAAGTGCCTCGTTCCAGCCTATCTTGCACTGACGAGAGCCAATAGCTCGAAACTGCAATCTGCAAATGGTGTGGAGTGGCTGGCACGAGAGCTCCTTTGATTAGGAATAAGTCTTTCGGCTGGTGTCTGATGCAATCGAAACTTTAGCGTTTTGTGTCAATACACAGTTAATACACTTAACGTGGCCAGGCTTGTAATTTGTAATTCAGCGCTCGGCAGGACATTAGTCCGGAGAATAGCTGTTGGTTGCAGTCTGGTTTTTTTTTTCTTATATATTTAAGGAAACGTATAGAGTATAGAGGAGTTCGACAAAAATATTTCACTAGTAAAGTTTTTGTTCCTTTGTTAAATTGGCGAAAACAGAATTTTGGAACATGGAAAATATACATGCCAACGACAACTTAATTTCAAAAATGCCTCTATGAATATATTGAAGTTTGGTAAAGTCCTTCCTTCCATCGCGTGATTTTCCAACTTACTGCAGTTGCAAGGATGCGATATGGACTCTTACGGCTTCATTTTGTGTCCAATACTTAATTCAATCTGAATTTATTATGTTTGAAACTCGTGGCGTGGCTGCAAAAGATTATTGTGATTATTAAACGTTTATAAGTTAGTTCGGAAATAGGATTTATTATTATAGCGGTCTTGATAATAGTTTAAAGCTTATACTCGTAAAACTACTGTTGAATTAGAATTTATTGCTCGTAAAATTATAACTATAAATCTAATATCAACTTGACGGGGTAACATTTACTGAACTAAATGAAACATGCAATCTGAGTGTTGGATATCTTCTGTGGAGAACTCACAGCAAAACAAACTAGTAGTGGCAGAGGGAGATATTTCTCAGCACAATTCTGAGTAAATTGATGAAATGTTTTATTTTATGCCATGTTTAAATTTTGTTCATTTTAGTAACTGCAGTAATGATGATTGTTCGATAAAAATATAAATATAAAGAAAACTAGATGTAAGCATTATGTTCTTCGTCCGATTATTAAATTTGTTGAACGTTCTATAGTATATCGCAGATTTTTTTAAATAAATTATGCATTTAGGCATAATTGCTTACATGTAATTTCCATCATCTTTCTATGATACCATCTTAATTAGCAAAACTGTAATTAGTGTCCAATACAGTATTTTTGTATCTCTACAAAAGTATAATAAAAAAATGGTTTGAAAATGAAAACTTGACTCAACCACCTATTTATTATTATACTCTTCGTAAAAACGAAGAGTATATTACATTTGATCGGCACATTTCTAAATCAGTAAATATCGCTCGTAGAGAAAACATGTTCGTATTATTATGTTAGCGAACGAATTCTGAACAACTTTCAAAATGTCCGTCCGTCTGTCCGTCCGTCCGTCTGTCTGTCTGTCCGTCCGTCCGTCCGTCCGTCGATAACGATAACTTAAGAAAGAAAAGTCCGATTGTATTGAAATTTGGAAATTAAATTAACGTTAGTTAGAGGAAGAATCCTATTGTATAATATAATATTATTAATAATATTTTGAAAAAAAAACAATCAGTAAATAAAAAAGTGATTAATCATTTAAATTTTAAAAAAAATGTTTTCTTAATTTTTGTCATTCGTACTTAAATATAAATCTTGCGAAATTTTATTCTCTATAATTTTTTTTTGTTTATACATTTTACTAATATATATATTTCATAATAATATATCTAATTACTACAGACATTCAATTTTTGTAGTGATGTGTCATGGTCCAATGGCTAAGATAGTGCCTGTCAACCCAAAGGTCTTGTGTTCGAATCCTTGACAGGGTTTTTTTTTCATATTTTTTTTTACAACAAAACTGGTATCACAAAATTTAGAATGTCCAAAAACTAACATTATTTGCAAGAAAACTGCGAAGAGCATCTTATAGAATGTGTAACAATTATATAAAAAGCTCAGTAAATCGGCGAAGAGTATAATGCATCCACTGGTGATAACATGGCCCCAGAACGCTGGCTCTTTTACTGGGTGCTTACTGTTCTTTACAATTTGAGACTATTTTTGCATTTCTTTGTTAATGTGACCTAAAAAACGTTAACTTGGTTAACGTTAACGAAAATATGGTGAGAAAAAACTAAAAGATAACTACTTCCGGGCTTAGAATGTCATAAAACGTTAAGATTTTAAGTCTGAGCAAAAAAAATTCTGTCTGTCTGTAACTTTTTTTGTGCACACAATTACTCTGGAACCGTTTGAGATATTGATACAGTTTTGGTAAAAAAATATATACAAAGTGATCACTGCAAGGAATATGATAATTAATGAATAGAAGGTATCAAATAGACGGGGGAAATTTTTGCAAATAATTTTACAAATTCTTTATATTCCTCGTTTACCGAAGTGAAGTATTGTAATCGTGAAAAAATCATTATTCCAGATTACTTAGGATTTTCATATTTCAAAAAATTATGAAAATTTACTCTAAAAATAAAAGAGAATGAAACTGAAGCGAAAACAAAAGGCAAAGTGTTTCATTTCGGGGTTTGAAACTAGAAAATACCAGTTACTGCACATTTAAATGTGTTAATTTTACTCGGGCAAATAGATAAGACATGTTTACGTTATAATATGTTAAATTTCTGATTATACCAGCGCTTCTTTGTAAGTTTGTACTGCGATTACCGCAAGGTGCTCGGTAAATATTTACGGATATTTAAACGTGCTTCTATTTTTCTAACAGTCGGAAAAACCATTAACGCACCGTAAAATACGAATAAACTTATTGGCGACCTGCCTAAACTACGAAATGTTTAATATGACAGTTTATTATTTTACAGCTATTCTCATATCGAACAGGCATCTTATTATAATAATTCCCAGTGTTCCTTTGGGATACGCCAAGGCATGAGAAATGCCCCAAATAACCATAGCCAGAATTACTTTAAATCTACCTACTAATAGGACAGAATCTTTGACTGACCACTTTTTACAATTCATTTGAAATTGTCCACAAATTTTCCAGTACGGGGAGAAAAAGTCTAAAATATGAAAATAGGTAGTTACTTTACGAGCTTTCATTGAAGAAGTTCAATCGCTATGGAATAATCTTCTAAATATTCATGGAAAAAAAAGACACAATGTGTATTTTTGAACTATAAAATTTCAAATACTCTTCAAGTCAGACATGGTGTAACCCAAGGCTCTACCCTGGGACCTCTACTCTTCTTTGTTTACGTCAACGATGTATTCAGGTATCTTTTTCCAGACCCTAGTATATCATTCGCTGATGATGCAACTTTAATTAATAATGATAGAGATATAAACAATTTAAAGTCTAAAGTCGAGAAATAGTATTCTGAAATTTTTTAAATTTAAATACTACTAAGACGCCGAGCGCTGTTTACTTTTTTTACTACTTCTTAAATTGATGTAATTACAGATGTGGGGCTACGGGGTTGTTTTTGACGACAATTCAGTCAGGTCATGTAAACCGCTTATGTAAGAAATTATCTAGTGCAAACTTTTTATTAATGAAGCTAAAAATTTCGATCATATATCACCTTTCCTATGATCTAATTTTAGGGGGTAACTCGACTCAAGCTATAATAGTATTTTATATAACAAGTGGCTAAAATGGTGGTTTTTTTTTACAAGTGGGGCGTTTATAGTACGAGCCGAAGGCGAGTGCTATAAAAGTAGTAAAAAAAGCACATTTTAGTCTCGAGTTATATACAAAATTTTTTGTATCGTATTTGAAATTAGAAAACAATATAATTTTGGTAAAAACAGACTAAATTCTATTGCTGTTTCCATAGAAAACAATAAATTTTATTTCATATTGTGAAATAAAACTTCTTTATTTCACTCTTTTACTTCCACATCCAGTGGAAGTATAGTAACGACAAAAACATTTTTAAAAATTTGTAATGTTCAAGTAGGCTTAAAATGTCATGAAACGTCGAGATTTTAAGTTTGAATGAAAAAAAAATTTCTGTCTGTCTGTCTGTAACTTTTTTTGTGCGCACGTTTACTCTGGAACCGTTTTGACTTGAAATTTGGTACACATATGTGCATTAACGAGATCTGGAACTAGATTATTTTTCATCTTGTTCCGTCGAAGGGTTGGGGGGTAAATTGTGGTAAATTTGGGGTAAATGGGTAAATCAAGCAGGTAAAAGTCCATAAAATTGGTATTTAGTATACACAAGCTATTACCCCATTATTAAAGGGGATGAAAAACAATTGTGATTTAGTGTATGTACAAGAACCAGAAACCTCAAAATATTTTTTTACTTCATCCACCCCCACTATCACCACCCCCACACCACTACCGATGTAGGGTATTGTTTTATGGATTTTTGGGGTAGAGGAATATTATCTTATTAAAGTTCCATAAACAATTATTTCCACATACAAAGTTTTTTCGTTGTGAGTGACTTGGATAGAGAATCTGGATGTGGAAGTAGTGATTCCTTGGGCAGCGGTTTTTTCTTTATCTTACCCTTGTCAATAATGACATTGTTTTGAGTCCTTGAAACTGTCAAATAAATGTCATTTTAGGATATGGCGTTACAAAATAGTATTTTATAATACAAGTGGCTAAAATGGTGTCTTTTTTAACAAGTGGGACGTTTATAGTACGAACCGAAAGCGAGTGCTATAACCCACACGAGTAAAAAAAAAGACACATTTTAGTCTCGAGTTATAGACAAATTTTTTTGTATCGCTATTTGAAATTAGAAAATATATAATTTTGTAAAAGTAGGCTAAATTCTATTGCTGTTTTTTAGGTAAAAGACGTTGGAGAATAAGAATGTTTATTTAAAAGTTAAATACAGTATGGCTCAAAAAAGTTATTTCGTTTTAAATGTATGCAAAGTACCGCAGCTGGCGCCCTCTAAATTGTACAGTGAAAATGAGGGCAGATTTTAATTTGTCAAAACCCCCCTAGCTGAATATTGTGACAATACAACAATTATTAAAAAATGATGTATGAAAAACTAAAACCAAATTGATCTTTGGATACCCTGTATCTCCAAAATCATCCACTTTTGGACTGAGGTAAGTTGGGTTGGATCGTCATATTTTAGCCTCAGGAATTTGTGGTAGCATTTTTTCCGCACCTTTTAGAGACCTGTATATAAGTATATAAGTATATTTTTCCAATCCATCTTTTGCTTGTATTGTTTAAAACAAAAACATCAGAAAGCTATAATTTCTATGTTTTAAATGAACCAAGACTCATATAGATTGAACAAATTACTTCCACGTCCAGTGGAAGTATAGTAACGACAAAAAATTTTTTAAAAATTTTTATTGTCCAAATAGGCTTAAAATGTCATGAAACGTCGAGATTTTAAGTTTGAGCGAAAAAGAAATTTCTGTCTGTTTGTCGGTCTGTCTCTAACTTTTTTTTGTGCGCACGTTTACCCTGGAATCGTTTAAGATATTGACTTGAAATTTGGTACACATATGTACTTTAACGAGATCTAGAACTAGATTATATTTTCATATTGTTCCGTCGAAGGGTTGGGGTGTAAATTGGGGTAAATTTGGGGTAAATGTGTAAATCAAGCAGGTAAGAGTCCACGAAATTGGTATTTAGTATATACAAGAGAAGCTAAAGTCTCAAAAAAAAATGTTGGCATTAGCCACCTCCATTACCACCCCCACCCCCTTATTAAAGGGGATTAAAAAAAATTGTGATTTAGTGTATGTACAGGAACCAGAAACCTCAAAATATTTTTTTACTTCATCCACCCCCCCACTACCACCCCCACCCCACTACCGATGTGGGGTATCGTTTTATGGGTTTTTGGGGTAGAGGATTTCAAATATTATATTATTAAAGTTCCATAAACAATTATTTTCACATACAAAGTTTCTTCGTTGTGAGTGACTTGGATAGAGAATCTGGATGTGGAAGTAGTGATTCCTTGGGCAGCGGTTTTTTTATTTAGTGGCATATAATTCAGTGCGTCGGTGTCACAGTCATGCGTATTCAAGCGCGCGCACGTATGGATCTCGCTCCGAGTTATAACGTTACACTTGACTATTTTTTTCTGGGAAAACCGTGGGTTTAGCGATAAATTCTGTTAGGATATTTTTAGTTCATAAATACGTGATCTATCCATCTGTATTTTTTATTTTTTCCTAGCTTACCTTAATTTAAAAATTTTGAAAAAATGAATGAAAAAAAATTTTTTTTCACTTTTTTTTATGTTCTGCATCCAAGCGAAATGTAAACTTTTCAGGATATTATTCTATACACTTTCACGAACTCATTAAAAAAATATTATTAGGTAAATACCTTCATCGACTGGGCTATTTGAACCAACTTCAAAATCTAGATTATGTAAATAAGCTTCGATTGACTCAGTGACGGTGAAATGTTATTTCATAATTTTTAACGACCTTTTTGCAGGCGGTTCATTTTTTTTTAAATTTTTTTACCTTTAGCAAGCAAAATCATTTTCCAAAATAAAGGTTTATAAACTTTGGTAATTTTATATCTGTGTCAGGTGGTAAACTGATACGACTATTTCTTCATCAATTATTAATGTCTATAAGCCCGCAAATTCCTGTCAATGCCTCACTTATTGCAATTACACTGTACCTGCTACACTTTTAGAGGTCGCATCTGTTTACGTGAATTGCGAATTTATAGATAGCAGCCGCATATAATCGCATTGGAGGTGTCATTGTGTGATTGAGAGAAACATACAGTTTACATTTAGGTTTAGTATGAGTTAGACCTTAATTTAGCACCACAGTTAAACAGGCCGCGTGTCGTTTGCTCATATCACAGACAGGAAGCTAACACACAGAATGAAAAATTGTAATAAGATCCAGAATAAATGTTAGCTTAAACTCAATTCATTACTTAAAGAAAAATTAATACTCTCCGTGTCAGCCATTTTAAAAAAGTGGCGGTCGATGGTCACTTTTCGTCATGTCGAGTAGTTTCGTTATTAGGTGAATTAGTATAACGAGATCAGAGATTTATAATATAAGAGATCCTGAAAGATTTGTAGGAGATGAACTATGTCAATTCTATAGTAAGATCTCAAGCATGTTCATATAGAGGTTCATTTTGATTCGAGACAATGAGAACGATATAGATCAAAATAATTCTAAGTTTTAGGAATTTATACGAAAGCCTTGATTGATAATAGCGTGTAATGCAGCATGGAAACTGCTCTACCGAGTACAACACCTTGCCAGGTACTGTCGTGAGCAAAAAAAAAAATAGGACAACTATTTTTTAAGCTATTGCATAGCTTCTATCGCGGGCCTTGAGCGCGGGGACCGAATCCAGAAATTCCGTAACGAAAAAACCTCACGCTCCCCACTCCGACGGGCAAGGAGGTGTGGCTTGAAGGCCGTGCATCGTCTAACGTCGTTTCAGTTCAGCAGTCTTCGACACGGCGTTGTGTGCGTGCGATTAGACGTATTGTACGACTCTACGAAACTCGCACGAATCGAGACGAGCTGCTCCGAAATCGGACGAATACATAAGCAGCTGTTTATGAGAAAGTATATAGGTGTATAGGTATTTATGTACAACAGTGAATAGCTGTACTTGTAAAATTTGTGTATAAAGTGTTTTGAATATGAATGAACAAAGTGCATTTATTATTAATGAAGAAAGTCATTATTTAATAATAGAAAAATTTGTTTTCTTATCGGTCACCACGCTCAAAAAGTGTAACTTGAATTAATATCAAAGAAAAAGCAATACTGCATGAATAAAATAAATAAATAAAATTATAATTGCATAAGTTGATACAAAATGCTATGCAATAGCTTTACCGCGGCAGTCCCCGAGTGCCACACGTCTTTTTTCTAATGTAAATCTGTCTCTATTTGAATATATAATGAGTAGCCGAAATAAAACAGTTAGCACTTTTATTTTATTTTTGATTGTAATACTGTAGTTATTGCTATAGCAAATGATGGATGGTCAATGGGACAAGTTGCCCTGCGTTATAACATTAACAAAAATTTGGTGTTTAACGTTTAAAAAAGTGGATAATAACCAGCACAATAAGTATAAATCCTGGATCAGGGGACAAATGAATATCCAACTTAAGAGGAGACAACGCCAATCACAAAGTTTCGTCGGTAAAGATAAAGCTAAAATGGGGCGAAGGGTAGGCAGTGTGGCTATTATAGGGCATCTGCACGTGACGTCACAGCTAACCTCAAAAATATGTGTTTCTTAAGATTTAGTTATTCAAGTATTATGCAGCTATTATTAAAATTTCTGCCTGATTCCGGTATTTTCACCTAAAATTTAATTCAGTGTAATGCTTATGAAGTTCTAAATATTTTGTACTATCGTGCGCAAAAAGAATGGGACAAGTCTTATAACGTATTTTTGCTAAAATCTAGTTGTGTACATCTAACTTTAATTTTTGTGACATTGTCAGTAATTTGTCAAAATTCATTGCAAGGTTTCAAATAGAGACAGATTTACATTAAAAAAAAATAGTTGTCCTATGTTTTTTTGCTTACGACAGTACTAATAAGATAGGACTCTTTTTGTAGGTTGGAAATCTAACCTGTAATTAGCAGTCTATTTTTATTAATCAACAATATTAAAAAATTAGTTACGTGAATTATTAAATATTTGCTTGGAGCCAGTACGGTTCCAAGCAAAAATGCGTATACAAACATTAAAAATGAGAAAGAACTTTAAAAACTTAAAAGGACAAGGGTAGATAAGGGCCTTTTTCCGCCCATCGGCCATGTTGTATGTCATTTAATTTTCCGAGTAGTTTATGTCTTGACGAGTAATAAAAAACTGTAATTTGGAATAGTAGATTATTCAGTGAGCGTATAATGATGGCTATTACTCGCGGGGATGATGTTTACGGCACGAGACAAAGGCGTGTCGTAAATCATCCGAGTGTGTAATAGCCATTATACACGAACTGAATACTATAATTTATCCACGACTATCGCATATTTTAACTGTATTATTCATTTAAAACTGAAAAAATAAAGTTCATTTACAGTAAAACGTTGACGTGTTAAACGTCAAACAAGAAAATATGTACGAAAACATGGAAAAATGGATTCGCCGTTTCCTTATGAAAATTGCTAGTTCCTGATTTGTCAAAGGTGCGTTAGAATGAAAACAACTAGTTCCTGGTTGGTTAAATATGTGTTAGAATCAGATTATGTTCATTATACGTTTTGTTGGAATAATGACTATCATTATTTGACAATTGTTAAATGTAGAATGCAATGACTATACGATGGTCGTGGATAAACATATTCTTATTCAATACATACCACAATATGTGGTTTTGAGCGCTGACACGTTTAAATTCGCACGCAACGTCGACACTACTATGACTCCCGCGGAAACGATTTTGTTTTTTTATACATTGAAGCGCTTGATGAAACAATATAAATTAACCATTATTTAAAAGCTTAAATGCTCAACAATGAAATGAGGTATAGTTTATCTTGTTTCATCGAGCGCACCTAACTGAAATATACATTAAAAGTTCGGAAAAAGGTCAAAAATTACTAAAAAAACTGCAAACATGCCCACTTTGAAATGATATTACTATGACCTACCGTTGTTTTTCAAATGTAAAACATATAGAAACATAAAGATCATATGTTCAACTATAAATAAATAACGCTTAATGACTTTAAGGAGAACTTTTCTTTTTTATAAAGTCTAAAGTCGAGAAATAGTATTCTGAAATTTTTTAAATTTAAATACTACTAAGACGCCGAGCGCTGTTTACTTTTTTTACTACTTCTTAAATTGATGTAATTACAGATGTGGGGCTACGGGGTTGTTTTTGACGACAATTCAGTCAGGTCATGTAAACCGCTTATGTAAGAAATTATCTAGTGCAAACTTTTTATTAATGAAGCTAAAAATTTCGATCATATATCACCTTTCCTATGATCTAATTTTAGGGGGTAACTCGACTCAAGCTATAATAGTATTTTATATAACAAGTGGCTAAAATGGTGGTTTTTTTTTACAAGTGGGGCGTTTATAGTACGAGCCGAAGGCGAGTGCTATAAAAGTAGTAAAAAAAGCACATTTTAGTCTCGAGTTATATACAAAATTTTTTGTATCGTATTTGAAATTAGAAAACAATATAATTTTGGTAAAAACAGACTAAATTCTATTGCTGTTTCCATAGAAAACAATAAATTTTATTTCATATTGTGAAATAAAACTTCTTTATTTCACTCTTTTACTTCCACATCCAGTGGAAGTATAGTAACGACAAAAACATTTTTAAAAATTTGTAATGTTCAAGTAGGCTTAAAATGTCATGAAACGTCGAGATTTTAAGTTTGAATGAAAAAAAAATTTCTGTCTGTCTGTCTGTAACTTTTTTTGTGCGCACGTTTACTCTGGAACCGTTTTGACTTGAAATTTGGTACACATATGTGCATTAACGAGATCTGGAACTAGATTATTTTTCATCTTGTTCCGTCGAAGGGTTGGGGGGTAAATTGTGGTAAATTTGGGGTAAATGGGTAAATCAAGCAGGTAAAAGTCCATAAAATTGGTATTTAGTATACACAAGCTATTACCCCATTATTAAAGGGGATGAAAAACAATTGTGATTTAGTGTATGTACAAGAACCAGAAACCTCAAAATATTTTTTTACTTCATCCACCCCCACTATCACCACCCCCACACCACTACCGATGTAGGGTATTGTTTTATGGATTTTTGGGGTAGAGGAATATTATCTTATTAAAGTTCCATAAACAATTATTTCCACATACAAAGTTTTTTCGTTGTGAGTGACTTGGATAGAGAATCTGGATGTGGAAGTAGTGATTCCTTGGGCAGCGGTTTTTTCTTTATCTTACCCTTGTCAATAATGACATTGTTTTGAGTCCTTGAAACTGTCAAATAAATGTCATTTTAGGATATGGCGTTACAAAATAGTATTTTATAATACAAGTGGCTAAAATGGTGTCTTTTTTAACAAGTGGGACGTTTATAGTACGAACCGAAAGCGAGTGCTATAACCCACACGAGTAAAAAAAAAGACACATTTTAGTCTCGAGTTATAGACAAATTTTTTTGTATCGCTATTTGAAATTAGAAAATATATAATTTTGTAAAAGTAGGCTAAATTCTATTGCTGTTTTTTAGGTAAAAGACGTTGGAGAATAAGAATGTTTATTTAAAAGTTAAATACAGTATGGCTCAAAAAAGTTATTTCGTTTTAAATGTATGCAAAGTACCGCAGCTGGCGCCCTCTAAATTGTACAGTGAAAATGAGGGCAGATTTTAATTTGTCAAAACCCCCCTAGCTGAATATTGTGACAATACAACAATTATTAAAAAATGATGTATGAAAAACTAAAACCAAATTGATCTTTGGATACCCTGTATCTCCAAAATCATCCACTTTTGGACTGAGGTAAGTTGGGTTGGATCGTCATATTTTAGCCTCAGGAATTTGTGGTAGCATTTTTTCCGCACCTTTTAGAGACCTGTATATAAGTATATAAGTATATTTTTCCAATCCATCTTTTGCTTGTATTGTTTAAAACAAAAACATCAGAAAGCTATAATTTCTATGTTTTAAATGAACCAAGACTCATATAGATTGAACAAATTACTTCCACGTCCAGTGGAAGTATAGTAACGACAAAAAATTTTTTAAAAATTTTTATTGTCCAAATAGGCTTAAAATGTCATGAAACGTCGAGATTTTAAGTTTGAGCGAAAAAGAAATTTCTGTCTGTTTGTCGGTCTGTCTCTAACTTTTTTTTGTGCGCACGTTTACCCTGGAATCGTTTAAGATATTGACTTGAAATTTGGTACACATATGTACTTTAACGAGATCTAGAACTAGATTATATTTTCATATTGTTCCGTCGAAGGGTTGGGGTGTAAATTGGGGTAAATTTGGGGTAAATGTGTAAATCAAGCAGGTAAGAGTCCACGAAATTGGTATTTAGTATATACAAGAGAAGCTAAAGTCTCAAAAAAAAATGTTGGCATTAGCCACCTCCATTACCACCCCCACCCCCTTATTAAAGGGGATTAAAAAAAATTGTGATTTAGTGTATGTACAGGAACCAGAAACCTCAAAATATTTTTTTACTTCATCCACCCCCCCACTACCACCCCCACCCCACTACCGATGTGGGGTATCGTTTTATGGGTTTTTGGGGTAGAGGATTTCAAATATTATATTATTAAAGTTCCATAAACAATTATTTTCACATACAAAGTTTCTTCGTTGTGAGTGACTTGGATAGAGAATCTGGATGTGGAAGTAGTGATTCCTTGGGCAGCGGTTTTTTTATTTAGTGGCATATAATTCAGTGCGTCGGTGTCACAGTCATGCGTATTCAAGCGCGCGCACGTATGGATCTCGCTCCGAGTTATAACGTTACACTTGACTATTTTTTTCTGGGAAAACCGTGGGTTTAGCGATAAATTCTGTTAGGATATTTTTAGTTCATAAATACGTGATCTATCCATCTGTATTTTTTATTTTTTCCTAGCTTACCTTAATTTAAAAATTTTGAAAAAATGAATGAAAAAAAATTTTTTTTCACTTTTTTTTATGTTCTGCATCCAAGCGAAATGTAAACTTTTCAGGATATTATTCTATACACTTTCACGAACTCATTAAAAAAATATTATTAGGTAAATACCTTCATCGACTGGGCTATTTGAACCAACTTCAAAATCTAGATTATGTAAATAAGCTTCGATTGACTCAGTGACGGTGAAATGTTATTTCATAATTTTTAACGACCTTTTTGCAGGCGGTTCATTTTTTTTTAAATTTTTTTACCTTTAGCAAGCAAAATCATTTTCCAAAATAAAGGTTTATAAACTTTGGTAATTTTATATCTGTGTCAGGTGGTAAACTGATACGACTATTTCTTCATCAATTATTAATGTCTATAAGCCCGCAAATTCCTGTCAATGCCTCACTTATTGCAATTACACTGTACCTGCTACACTTTTAGAGGTCGCATCTGTTTACGTGAATTGCGAATTTATAGATAGCAGCCGCATATAATCGCATTGGAGGTGTCATTGTGTGATTGAGAGAAACATACAGTTTACATTTAGGTTTAGTATGAGTTAGACCTTAATTTAGCACCACAGTTAAACAGGCCGCGTGTCGTTTGCTCATATCACAGACAGGAAGCTAACACACAGAATGAAAAATTGTAATAAGATCCAGAATAAATGTTAGCTTAAACTCAATTCATTACTTAAAGAAAAATTAATACTCTCCGTGTCAGCCATTTTAAAAAAGTGGCGGTCGATGGTCACTTTTCGTCATGTCGAGTAGTTTCGTTATTAGGTGAATTAGTATAACGAGATCAGAGATTTATAATATAAGAGATCCTGAAAGATTTGTAGGAGATGAACTATGTCAATTCTATAGTAAGATCTCAAGCATGTTCATATAGAGGTTCATTTTGATTCGAGACAATGAGAACGATATAGATCAAAATAATTCTAAGTTTTAGGAATTTATACGAAAGCCTTGATTGATAATAGCGTGTAATGCAGCATGGAAACTGCTCTACCGAGTACAACACCTTGCCAGGTACTGTCGTGAGCAAAAAAAAAAATAGGACAACTATTTTTTAAGCTATTGCATAGCTTCTATCGCGGGCCTTGAGCGCGGGGACCGAATCCAGAAATTCCGTAACGAAAAAACCTCACGCTCCCCACTCCGACGGGCAAGGAGGTGTGGCTTGAAGGCCGTGCATCGTCTAACGTCGTTTCAGTTCAGCAGTCTTCGACACGGCGTTGTGTGCGTGCGATTAGACGTATTGTACGACTCTACGAAACTCGCACGAATCGAGACGAGCTGCTCCGAAATCGGACGAATACATAAGCAGCTGTTTATGAGAAAGTATATAGGTGTATAGGTATTTATGTACAACAGTGAATAGCTGTACTTGTAAAATTTGTGTATAAAGTGTTTTGAATATGAATGAACAAAGTGCATTTATTATTAATGAAGAAAGTCATTATTTAATAATAGAAAAATTTGTTTTCTTATCGGTCACCACGCTCAAAAAGTGTAACTTGAATTAATATCAAAGAAAAAGCAATACTGCATGAATAAAATAAATAAATAAAATTATAATTGCATAAGTTGATACAAAATGCTATGCAATAGCTTTACCGCGGCAGTCCCCGAGTGCCACACGTCTTTTTTCTAATGTAAATCTGTCTCTATTTGAATATATAATGAGTAGCCGAAATAAAACAGTTAGCACTTTTATTTTATTTTTGATTGTAATACTGTAGTTATTGCTATAGCAAATGATGGATGGTCAATGGGACAAGTTGCCCTGCGTTATAACATTAACAAAAATTTGGTGTTTAACGTTTAAAAAAGTGGATAATAACCAGCACAATAAGTATAAATCCTGGATCAGGGGACAAATGAATATCCAACTTAAGAGGAGACAACGCCAATCACAAAGTTTCGTCGGTAAAGATAAAGCTAAAATGGGGCGAAGGGTAGGCAGTGTGGCTATTATAGGGCATCTGCACGTGACGTCACAGCTAACCTCAAAAATATGTGTTTCTTAAGATTTAGTTATTCAAGTATTATGCAGCTATTATTAAAATTTCTGCCTGATTCCGGTATTTTCACCTAAAATTTAATTCAGTGTAATGCTTATGAAGTTCTAAATATTTTGTACTATCGTGCGCAAAAAGAATGGGACAAGTCTTATAACGTATTTTTGCTAAAATCTAGTTGTGTACATCTAACTTTAATTTTTGTGACATTGTCAGTAATTTGTCAAAATTCATTGCAAGGTTTCAAATAGAGACAGATTTACATTAAAAAAAAATAGTTGTCCTATGTTTTTTTGCTTACGACAGTACTAATAAGATAGGACTCTTTTTGTAGGTTGGAAATCTAACCTGTAATTAGCAGTCTATTTTTATTAATCAACAATATTAAAAAATTAGTTACGTGAATTATTAAATATTTGCTTGGAGCCAGTACGGTTCCAAGCAAAAATGCGTATACAAACATTAAAAATGAGAAAGAACTTTAAAAACTTAAAAGGACAAGGGTAGATAAGGGCCTTTTTCCGCCCATCGGCCATGTTGTATGTCATTTAATTTTCCGAGTAGTTTATGTCTTGACGAGTAATAAAAAACTGTAATTTGGAATAGTAGATTATTCAGTGAGCGTATAATGATGGCTATTACTCGCGGGGATGATGTTTACGGCACGAGACAAAGGCGTGTCGTAAATCATCCGAGTGTGTAATAGCCATTATACACGAACTGAATACTATAATTTATCCACGACTATCGCATATTTTAACTGTATTATTCATTTAAAACTGAAAAAATAAAGTTCATTTACAGTAAAACGTTGACGTGTTAAACGTCAAACAAGAAAATATGTACGAAAACATGGAAAAATGGATTCGCCGTTTCCTTATGAAAATTGCTAGTTCCTGATTTGTCAAAGGTGCGTTAGAATGAAAACAACTAGTTCCTGGTTGGTTAAATATGTGTTAGAATCAGATTATGTTCATTATACGTTTTGTTGGAATAATGACTATCATTATTTGACAATTGTTAAATGTAGAATGCAATGACTATACGATGGTCGTGGATAAACATATTCTTATTCAATACATACCACAATATGTGGTTTTGAGCGCTGACACGTTTAAATTCGCACGCAACGTCGACACTACTATGACTCCCGCGGAAACGATTTTGTTTTTTTATACATTGAAGCGCTTGATGAAACAATATAAATTAACCATTATTTAAAAGCTTAAATGCTCAACAATGAAATGAGGTATAGTTTATCTTGTTTCATCGAGCGCACCTAACTGAAATATACATTAAAAGTTCGGAAAAAGGTCAAAAATTACTAAAAAAACTGCAAACATGCCCACTTTGAAATGATATTACTATGACCTACCGTTGTTTTTCAAATGTAAAACATATAGAAACATAAAGATCATATGTTCAACTATAAATAAATAACGCTTAATGACTTTAAGGAGAACTTTTCTTTTTTATGAAATTAGTGGGCGAAAATTATATAGCTTATCTACCCTTGTCCTTTAAGGTTTTGTTGGTTGCATGATGCAGATGCTGCTGTAGGTGGCACCATCTTCTGCTTTAGCAATAACTCCAGCTTTAACTAAATCGCTTATATGAGGCATATTAGTTTTTGCACACTTGCAATGAATTTTGACAAATAACTGACAATCAGTGCTATTACCAGTCTCCATCGCTAAAAATATCGACCATCGATAACTTTAATGTAGATCATTTTTTTTATCGAGTTTATCCTAAAAGTCAATTACAGAACCAACATCGATAAATTCCACCAAGAGCAATTAATTTATATCTACTCGATAATAATGGAGTGAACCTAGCTCAATATAATATGTAAAAAGAGTTATTTTTACCAATGCCATAAACTTATAATGGGGTTTCTACAGACGAGTAGATAAAATGGGTTAAACAGGGTCGATAATTTTATCGACTGAACTGGTAATAGCATCGATAGTCACAAAAATTAAAGTTAGATACGTACACAACTAGATTTTAGCAAAAATACATTATAAGACTTGTCCCATTTTTTTGCGCACGATAGTACTTACACTGATCAATTAACTATATAAAAAAGTCTATTTGACAGTCATATTTTTGTCACTTTGACAGCGATAAAATAGGAAATTTAAAACATTAAATAAACAGTTTTGTTGTTTTAATAACTATTTTAGATATTTTTTAATATACATTAATCTTATGTAATACACACGAGGTTGATTTTCTACTTGGGTAAATTTTTTTTGAATGACTTAAACCTGTTTTCCATGAAAATTATGCTCGAATTAAGGGAAATAGGATAAATCGCTCCACTTATGCCCTTAATTCTTGAATAATTTTCATGGGAAAACAGGTTTTTGTCCAAAATTTACCCGGTAAAAAATCGACCTCTTGTGTATTAATACCCGATTATTTCACTCATTAACGCTATAGCCAATGAGAGCCCGTTTTTTCACAGCATTGCACCAATCAAATGTCATTATTACTGGTAATTCAAGCTAGATCGTCTTTTGACAGTACCAACATGCAAAATTTATCGCTCTAATTTTTTATGTCGCTGCAGCGGCAAATACTGCGATAATTTTTTGACGTTTTGTTTCCTGAAATATTTTCGGCAAATAGTTCAACTCACGCTTTTAAATTTTATCTATAAATATCTTCTCTAGCTTATTACTAATTGTTAACTTACCTTGTAAATTGTAATAATGTATTATGTACTAGCAAACATAAACACACCACATATATAGTAAACAATCGTCAGTTCCAAAGAGAAGCCTGTCTGAAATATATAGGCTATAACCCTTGCCCATCTGTAAGTATTTCAATTTGCCTACTTTTCAATTAGGTAACAATAATATACAAATATTGTACTTAATATACCTAGCTCATAATACAGGAACAAGTCAAGCACAGCTTTCAATAGCTCAATAACGTAGTTAGAAAGTTAAGCAAATCATTTATTATAAATGTTAAATAAACACATTCGCTCTGGAAACAAACTAAAAATGTACCTAGGTACCTACTTACATACGGTAATCTATCAAAAAGTAACTAGTTGAATCAAAGCTGTACAATATTTTAATTTGTTGTATTTAAAATTCACTCTGCCTAACGAAGCAAACCTCAACATAATTTGTAAACTTCGTAAGTTAAAAATAAGGATTAAATACGTAAATATGAATCAATGAACGATTATTATGGAATATAACTCTAGTAGCAGTAGCGCTAGATGGCGCTCTCTATGTCAATCTCGGAACCATGAGTGTATAGTAATAAATAGGCGGGACATAGGGAATAAAGTAGTGCTCGCAGATTAAAGACGTAGTGCTCTCTCTATCGTTCCTCGTCATATTGCACCTCAGAAACGCCTGAAAGGTGTTAAGCCAGTCTATATATTATAATATCTAAGGTTTCAACTCGTTTTATCTATTAGTTGCCATAGAAACGTCACTAGATTATTTTAAAATATAGGGAATCTCCATTGTTTCTACTGCGTTTGTTTCAGATTTGCTGTTTTGACAATATGAGTTGGTTTGGAAATATTTCTGTATATCAAATTAATGAGGAAATTGAAAATGAAGGTCAGTAAACTCTAAAAAGTGACAAGAAAACGTCTGAAGGCAATTAATGAGAAAACATAATATTGAAGATGTACTTAATGAATTATTTATTCGTGAAATATTCTCCTCAAATACCACTCGTGATTTAAATTTTACCTAAAAATTTTTTCTCAAGCTAAGTTGCCCCTAGTTAATATAACTCGTGCAAATTGGCAGTTTATTATCAAAGATTAAATCCCTCCCGCTAAAGCGGTCGGGATTTAATCAGATAATAAACTGTAAATTTGCACTCTTTATATTACCAGGCAACACGCTTTCGAAAAAATTTTCGATAAAATTTTAAGCATTAGTGATATTACATACGATAAAAGTACTAGTAATATTACCGAGTAATTGAGCACTTTCCTAAGTAAATTTCCCATGACATGACTATGTAAAAATATATTTTTTTCTGAATAATGTCGGTGTAAGTAATGTTTAGGTGTAATTTTAACATGTCGTACATTTACAGTAAAAGTGTAATTTTACTTTGAAATTTTAATGCTTTATGTACACTATAAAAAGAAAATCCTGTCTGGATAAGGGGCAATTTTGTTACACCTCGTAATCATAGAACAATACCTGACTAGCGTAAAAGCAGTTGTATGTTTGCTTTGTAAAGTAATCTTTGCCACCGCACCGCAGTGAATCTGATGCGTTATCAGATGTCATTAAGAGTAATTAAATGTGGAGCGATTAATCGTTGCGAGATCAACTAGCGTCGACGATCAATTAGGATTATGTGTCTAGCTGTCACGACTAGCCGCAGCCGTGCCTATCAATAGACGTATAACTCCGCCGCACCGTTCGGCGTACCCATAAAAGACTTAACCAAACTTATTTATCAGCCTGATTAGTGAATCAGGGTCATATAAGATCTCGAGAATATTAATTTATGTTCAACATTAATAGTACTCCATGGATTTCAACGAGCCGTAAATCTCGAATGAGACAGGTCCTTATTAATAATAATAATAATAATAATAATAGACTTTATTTTCATAAGACTTGTAGAACAAGTGTAGAATATTGTCACAAAATTGTTAATAAAAATACAAGCCAAAAATATAAAATTTCAGGTTTAACAGTAGTTAAAAAGGAAAAAATAATAAAATAAAGTATAAAACAGCAAAAATACAATTCAACACAAAAATACAAACGTACAATTAATCATAAGACAAAATTGTCACAATTTAAAAATTCACCAATAGAGTAAAAACTATGTTTTTGCAGCATATTACGAACACCCGATTTAAATAAATTAAAAGTAGGTAAGGACTTCAAAGAGGTTAGTAATTTATTGAATATCTTAACGGCCATGATCAACGGCCCATTTGCTGATATAGACAAACTATGTCTCGGTATTTCTATATTAAGTGTAGGTCTAAAATTGTAGGGCGTATTTAGGTCTCTGGTAAGTGTAAACTGATCAGGATGTGACTTAACATAGCAAACGCAATTTAGGATGTATATATTCGTTAAAGTTAGGAGGTTTAGTTGCTTAAATAGGTCTCTGCAGGAGTATCTAAAGCTTTTGAATGTCATTGTTCTTAGGATTCTTTTTTGGAGGATTAAAACTTCATTAACCCTTGTACAATTTCCCCAACATAAGATACCGTAGTTCAATGTGGAGTAGACATAAGCAAAATAATATGTTATTAAAACGTCAGTTGAAACATAATTTCTGAGTTGCCATAAGACAAAGCAAGAAGTTGATAATTTCTTCAGTATGACATCAATCTGGTTAGTCCACGATAAATGCGAGTCTATACATAAGCCAAGAAATTTGACTTGTGAGCTCTGTTGAATACTCTTACTGTTTATTTTTACTAATATGCTTTCATACAATTTTCTTGGAGTGAACAGTATGAGATCAGTTTTGAGATCATTAAGGATAAACCCTGTATACCGACAGTAATTTATCATAATATGAATAACATCGTTTGCAGTGTTACTCAGATCATTAAAATTGTCCGAACTCACAGCTATTAACGCATCATCTGCAAAGAGAGATACAAAACCACCTGGGAAATAAGAGAAAATATCATTAATGAAAGTAATAAATAAGAGGGGGCCCAATACGCTCCCCTGGGGTACCCCTACTCGGATCGCTTTGGGCAGTGACTTGTAAGTGACATTATTAGTTCTCAAAATAACTTCTTGGCTCCGACCTTGTAAATAAGAGCAGAGCCAAAGTAGGATCCACGTATGCCATAATTATAAAGTTTGTTCAATAGCAAATCAGTGTTGACCGTGTCAAACGCACGTTTTAGATCAAATAGAATACACGCTATTTTGTTTTTACATTCAAAATTCTGCAGAATATAATTGTAGACTGCCAAAATCGCGTCCTGAGTCGATAATTTGCTCCTAAAACCGAATTGATTAATTGACAAGATTTTCTCTGTTTCCAGGAATTTTGAAAGCCTAATATGAAAGGCATTTTCATATAATTTAGAGAGAGCTGAGAGTAGGGCAATTCCTCTATAGTTCGAGATCTGTGATATATCACCTTTTTTGTAGATTGGGACAATAAAGCGTTTTTTTAAAAGTGTTGGAAACATACCGTCCTGGAATGAAAAATTAATAAGCGAGGTAATACAATTAGTGATGTGATCAGCGACTTTGATTAGAAGCGAACAGGGTATCTCATTATTCTTTGTGTGTTAAAAAAACATTGATATAACCGGGGATTTTTTGTAGATGGGCATCTAACTGTATTTCCCTGAGCACAGCAGCCTTCTGAGATTATTGTACCGGCACGGTAGCAAAACGGGCGAAAGCATGTTGTGTGGCGAGCTCGTGTATTGGGTCCGATCCTCAGTTTCAGTAGTGGCAATGTTGGTGGATAATGGATAAGTCCTTTCTTGTGACACATTAAATTTTATAAAACATTTTTTTATTTTTGTGGGTGGAAAATGATGAAATCTTATTAGAGATTATTTTTACTTTAAATCTGAGTACATTACTGGATTCGGCAACTCCTCAAATGAGTTTGTACCAAATTTACTGAAATAATACCTATTTTTGGATTATTCCCGAAATAAATAAAAATTCTGAAATTGCCAATGAAAATCTACTGTTGCACGGGATTGTGTATTTAAAAGAGTGCCTTGACTGAAACAACCAACAAAGGAATGTTTTAGGTATTAAGCATTAACAAAGTCATACAGAAAAAACCGCTGCCTAAGGAATCTCTACTTCCACATCTAGATTTTCTATCCTAGTCTCGTAAAACGAAAATAATTTTAATACCATATTTGCACTTCACTATGTGGAAATAATTTTTCGTAGAACTCTAATCATATAATATTTCAGACTGCCTACTCCAAAAACTCATAAAACGATATGCTACATCGGTCGTGGAAGCGGTAGTGAAGGTAGGTTACCACCAAAACTTACCTAAGTTACTTACCAAAAAAAAATTGACCTTTCGTACATATAATAAATTCCAATTTCACGGACTCTTTCTTGCTTGCTTTCCGTATTTACCCATATTTACCCCCGGGACTCATCGTCGGAATGAAATCAGAATATAATCTAGTTCCAGATCTGGTTATAATATAACGTAGATGTACTAAATTTCAAGTCAATATCATAAACTGTTCCAGAGTAATCGTGCACACAAAAGAGTTGCAGACAGACCGACAGACAGAATTTTTTTTGCTGGCTGAATTAAAAAAATATTTTGAGGTTTCTGGTTCTTGTACACACACTAAATCACAATTTTTTTTCATCCCCTTTAATAATGGGGTGGGGATGGTAAAGGGGGTGGCTAATGCCAAAAATTTTTTTGAGACCTTAGCTTCTCTTGTATATACCAAATACCAATTTTATGGACTCTTACCTGCTTGATTTACCTATTTACCCCAAATTTATCCTAATTTACCCCTCAACCCTTTGACGGAACAAGATGAAAATATAATCTAATTCTATATCTCGTTAAAGTACATATGTGTACCAAATTTCAAGTCAATATCTCAAACGGTTCCAGAGTAAACGTGCGCACAAAAAGTTACAGACAGACAGACAGAATTTTTTTCGCTCAAACTTAAAATCTCGACATTTCATGACATTCTAAGCCTATGTGAACAATAAAAACCGCTGCCCAAAGAATCACTACTTCCACATCCAGATTTTCTGTCCAAGTCACTCACAAGGAAAAAATTCTGTATGTGGAAATAATTGTTTATGGAACTTTAATAATATAATATTTGAAGTCCTCTAACCCAAAAAACCCACAAAACGATACCCCACATCGGTAGTGGGGTGGGAGTGGTGATAGGGGGTGGTAGTGGGGGTGGATGAAGAAAAAAAATATTTTGAGGTTTCTGGTTCTTGTACGCACACTAAATCACATTTTTTTTTCATCTCCTTTATTAATGGGGTGGGGGTGGTAATTGGGGTGGCTAATGCCAAAATTTTTTTTGAAATCTTGGCTTCTCTTGTCTATACTAAATACCAATTTTATGGACTCTTACCCGCTTGATTTACCTATTTACCCCAAATTTACCCCACTTTACCCCCCAACCCTTCGACGGAACAAGATGAAAATATAATCTAGTTCTAGATCTCGTTAAAGTACATTGTGTACCAAATTTCAAGTCAATATCTCAAATGGTTTCAGAGTAAACGTGCGCACAAAAAAAGTTACAGACAGACCGACAGACAGACAGACCGACAGACAGACAGACGACAGACAGACAGACAGACAGACAGACAGACAGACAGACAGACAGACAGACAGACAGACAGACAGACAGACAGACAGACAGACAGACAGACAGACAGACAGACAGACAGACAGACAGACAGACAGACAGACAGACAGACAGACAGACAGACAGACAGACAGACAGACAGACAGACAGACAGACAGACAGACAGACAGACAGACAGACAGACAGACAGACAGACAGACAGACAGACAGACCGACAGACAGACAGACCGACAGACAGAATTTTTTTCGCTCAAATTTAAAATCTCGACGTTTCATGACATTCTAAGCCTATTTGAACAATAAAAATTAAAAAAAAATTTTTGTCGATACTATAATACTTCCTCTGGATGTGAAAGTAAAACTAGTCTTATGAACTGGTATCAATAATTTGCAACCATGTCTTGTCCTGTAACTGTGGATTTTCCAACTTCATGAACATTATTTCTATTTTCAAAAACATATAGCATACATTTCCACATAAATATGGAAGTTACGTTCATATATTTCTACTTTTAGAATATTATTTACAGCTGGTCGTAGGTTGGTTGTATGTATAAATAACTATATTTTTCATGAAATCGTAGAAAGGACAAGTGCGATTGTTAGTTTAAGCTGGCAATTATAAAAATAATTTGTATGAAAATTTCACAACACATTTTTTAACCAATCAGAGGCTTGTTTTTTGTTAAGTTACCATGGCAACCCAAAAAATTTCCGGAAATTTTTTAGATTCTGTCAAATTAATAAGTGGAAATTTTTCTGTCATTTAAAATGTCGAAGTAAATGATGTTCCACCAATTTTAGTAGATCAAAGTTAATAAAAAACGGAAATATAATATGTTTTTAAGTTATTTATAAAAAGTTCATGTAACTAAACTTGGAGAATGGTATGTTATTTCACTGAGAAATTTGGTATTTTATTAAACATATAAATCTTGAATAAGTAGGTAGGTACTTCAGAATAACTATCAAAAATAAATGATGTTCCACCAATTTTAGTAGACCAAAGTTAATAAAAAACGGAAATATTATGTTTTTGAGTTATTTATAAAAAGTTCATATAACTAAACGTGGGAGAATGGCATGTTATTTCACTAAACATATGATGAATGAATTTTTGTCATTCGTAATAAAAATGTTCAATTTTGGCATAATATTTATAAAATAATGGTGTGAAATTTTCTTACCGAATATCCCACGAGCTTAAATTAATATCCGGAAATTTTTTAAGCTCTAGGGATATTATAAGTGAAAATTTTTCTATAATTGCAACTGATATAAAAAAAAAATTCATGAATTCATTCATGAATTTTGCTTCGTTCCTATTTTCAAGTGCTTTTCCATGGAACTAGCTGTTTTCGTGGCTTTCAGGACAGTCTTACTGAACGTACGCATTGTCCTGATAATATCAACGTCTTCAGCAAGCACCGAATCCGGAACACGCCGAAAAATAATGTAAACGTGCTGTACACGCGTAGGCACCAGTCGAATTAGCAATCTTCCTTCTTAATAGCCAGAACCTCGTGCATCGAGTCGCAGTCCTGAACAACTTACCTCGCGCGACGTGCCAGGATTTTTTCTCCAAAATCCTCCGATTACGACGTATCGCGTGCGGAGTCGTGATTTACAATAATTCTCTTCCATACTAAATCTGACAGCTACTTACGATTTTCAACAATTTTCTTTTCATTCGCACCGTGTTTCAATAAAATTAATATAAAAGTTTGTTTACGAAGTGATGCAGTAGCACTTGAATTTTCCTATATAGTTAACAGTTATGGTGTTTATGTTTGGGTTTATTTGTGTTGGTAATTTTCTAAAGTGGGTCGTAAAAGTGTTGTTTATGTGAATTTTTAAAGTTTTTTTGGATATTAATACAGTGATTTATACATTTTGAAATTCGTGCTGTGCTGTGCTGTGCTGCTATTCAGGTTTGTAGCTCCTAGATGTTTTATGATAGTAATTATTTATAGTTGCATAAGTAGTTTTAGTACTTCCTTATTATTAATTTATAACAGAAATATAACTTAGATCTTTAAAACTGTTATTATATGCGAATAACTCAAAAATAAAAATCATATCTAGTTCAAGTGTACATATTTCAAAAAGAAATATAGATTTGTTTATTTATAAGTGACCAAAACGTAAAAACTAACGTATCTCAGCTCCAAATGCAAGTAGAGCATTAATTTTTTATTTCAAAAGTTGGCTTTTTTAATCTACTTTCATTTACTCGTTTACCGTTTTTTATTTCATAAAAAAAACAGGGAGTTACTTGAATTAATTTATAACTAAAATTTCGAAAACTATGAACAACTGCAATAAATAAATTTTGGAAAAACATTATTTTTCTCCGTGATCTTAAAGTACTTATAGAATGCTACAATTTGAGCCATCGTACACATTTTTTGGTCTTGATGGCAGGATTTCACAAGGGTGCAAAGTTGTAGCAACAATTGTATATTTGAGCCGTTTTAGTAATCATTTTGATTTGAAATTTTAAGTGGTTATTGTACTTTATAAGAGCTACATTTTCCCAAAATTTCATTGAATATTATATATTATTTTTGAAAGAACAGTGACTTAATTTTGTAATGTTCAATATTTTTTAAATAATAATAACAATTGGAATGAATTATAGTTTATGTACTATTGTATAGCTCAAAACGAACGCTTTCTTTCTTTTTATTGTTTTCCATAGGCCATATAGATTTCGAGATATTCAAAGAAAACACGATCTAAAAAATTAAATTGTTTAAATAAACAATACGCCGACCTCGCAGAAACTGCAAAACTGAGCTGTGAACTAAATTTGATCCCCTGAGCACGTTAAAACAGAAAAACTGCCCTGACCAGACAATTCACATTAAGATCCAAATTTGACTCCACTACTATGATCGGTGACCAAGAAGGGGCTTACAGCGAATAAGGTTTGAATTTTAAGTTTTAAGTTATTTTGTACTTTTTAGTACGTTTCACTAAATAAAAGCATAAAAAATAAAGAATCTATTACAATGCGTTTATTTTCCAAATTGTATTGCCAAGTAATAGTACAGTAACTGGAGGTTTTAACTTCGAATTTTGGCAGTATAATAGTAAATGCTTCACAGAAAAGTTTCTATATTGTGCTGGGGCTTGCTAATTTATAGGGGGGGTGGGGGGGGGGGGGGGTGGATGCCACCCCTTCTCGGGGGGTGGCACTTAAAAAATGTATATATTTATTGGAGCTGAAATAGAATCAAATTTTAAGAAGAAAAGATTCTATGCAATTTTTCACATAAATTTATAGTTTCTAAGTTATAACGACTTCAAAATTGCGATTTTAGCTTAAAAAAAAGCTATTTCCAAACGGCTTTCGTCAAGTATCTTGAAAAGTATTACTTTATCGAAAAAATGTTACAAACCAATTACAGAAAGTATAAACTGGGAAATAATTATATTTTTTGTTTATTGATGTAGGATTAACAGTTTCGGAGATATTTAAGTTTATATTTGGTATCCAAGTGTTTCGAAATTACCTTTAAAGTTCAAAATGCATTTTTTTCTAAAGCAAGTGCTTTAAATGAGCAAAAAAAATTGGGCATCTAGGTAATGCTACATCTTAATGAAAAACTGTATTTGAGATAATTTTTTTAAATTACTGGCTAATTAGAGTAACAAAATGGCGACCTTTTTATATAAAAAAAAATATATAAATACGCATATTTTTCCGTCATAACTTCTTTATTTCTTATGCTACAGGAACGAGTAAAAAATAATTTGAAAGCGCAATTAATTGTCTTTAATTTCATTTCTTAGCATGCGTGACGTAGGTGTCACAGTTTCTGAGATATTTAACATTTAAACTGCATTTTTCGTCTTATAAACGTTCGGACGCCATTTGTAAACTTTCATATCTCCGAAACTATTAAATCTATGTTAATAAATAAATAAGGAAGTTCATTATCAGTTTATGAGCTTTACTTTTGGTCTTTACCCATTTTTCAATAAAACTAATATTTATCGAGATATTTGAAAAAGGAAAAAAAAATACGTTTTATCGAAAATACTTTTATAGTTTAAACTGTATTTTTTTTCTAAATCAAGTGCTGTATACAAACCAAAAATTTGAGCATCTACATCATGCTATATATTAATGAGAAACAGTGTTTGAAATTCCTTTTTTTTTAATTACTGGCTAATTACAGTAACAAAATGGCGATGTTGTTATTAAAAAAATGTGTAGATGCACATTGCTTTGGTCATAACTTCTTTATTTTTTATGCTACAGAACCAAATAAAAAACAGTTGAAAGCTTAATTAATAACCTATTAGCGTCCTTGACGTAGGTGTCACAGTTTCTGAGATATTTAACTCTCACTCTAAATAATTATCTTATGAACTCTTGGATGCCAAATGTAAACTTAAATATCTCCGAAATTATTAATCCTACATCAGTAAACAAAAAATATAATTCATTCCTAGTGTACTTTCTGTAATTGATCTGTAACATTTTTTCGATAAAGTAATACTTTTCGAGATACTCGACGAAAGCCGTTTGGAAATACCTTTTTTTTTAAGCTAAAATCGCAATTTTGAAGTCGTTATAACTTAGCAACTATCAATTTATGTGAAAAATTGCATAGAACTTTTTCTTCTTAAAATTCGATTCTACTTCATCTCCAATAAATATATATGTTTTTAAGTTCCACCCCCTGAGGGGGGTGGCATCCACCCCCTATAAATTTGCAAGCCCCCGCACAATATAGAAACTTTTCTGTGAAGCATTTACTATTACACTGCCAAAAATGAACGAAATCCGTTCAATATAACATTATTCCGAAGTTTTGCATATTTTTTATCTCTAAGTACTGTACTATAAGCCGTTGCAATTTTTTCTGAAACAGAAAATTTTCAATTTTGTCATGTACCAGATGAGAATTATTTGAATTTATCTTGTCCTCGATTTAATTGCAGCTTAAAGCAACAATAACGTTTAATTTTTGTTTACATTTTCTACTTACACCAAATACTTTAGTAAAATTAAATTAAATTTGGACCAAACCCGGGACAAATGTCTTCGGGATTGTATTCTATGGCTATCCAGGAGGCACATTTTTCTTTTAATCGGTAATAGCCCACTCTGATGACACTTTAGAAACAAAAGAAGAGGCAAAATTTTGAGAGAAAGAGCTAAGCTTCAATATGGTATAAATCGGTTAAATATTAACAAAGTTAAGATTGTCAAAATGACAGATTATTTTCAAAAAAGGATATTTTTTGTATTTTAACACCGTAAGAATGTAACAATAGTCAACAAAAACTTTTGTTGGTAATACTAATTAAACATGGTTTATTTAAATATTAAATAAAACATATACCGGTTAGTTTATTTAACGATAACTTAGCCTGAAAGTACTAAACAATTTGTAACAGAATATCAGAGAAGAGCTAAAAATGCATTTCAGAAAGAAATTAATATTGACCCACAAAAAGGTAGTAGAGATACCTAAAAACGAATTTTTAGCATCAGTGCCAAATAAAGATCGTTAATTAAACTTCTAACATTAAATTTCAATCAAAATAATATCACAGTCAAATCTGCGGATGCAGATGCTGATTATTTAATTGTAAAAGCTGCTATTGATTGCTCAGCTGATATGTGTAACCTTGTTATAATTGTTGGTCAAGATACATACTTAATAACGTTACTTATTGAGCATTGCAAAACAAAAATGTATATATGATGAGACCGTGATGAGGTAAATCTGATAAAAGAACGAATATCTGCAAGTTACGTTCAGAACTAAATCTGCATTCTATAAAAATGGCAAAAAGCAGTATTTTCAGTTTTAGAAAATAATACTGAACTACGTAACAGCCTATTAATTTTTAAAACTTTTCCTGAAGCAAATCAGCTTGCAGTAATTGAGGAAGAATTTATTTTAAGATGGTATGGCAGTAAAAAAACTAATAGTTTAAATGAATACAGCTTCGTTAGGAATAGTCAGATTTTTGCTAAGCAAAATATTTTCCAGCACTTCGATCTAACAGTTCTTCCGCCAACATCCGATGCCACTAAATATCATACTTATAGAGTGTATTGGCAAATTCAAGTCTGGTTAGGCGACAATCTTAATCCAAAAAACTGGAGTTGGAAAAACAGCGGTTATCTAGAACCAATAAAAACAGTACAAAAGTTGTGGTTGCAAGAAAAATTGCAAACAGCCTTGAAAATGTAAAAAATATAACCTTAAGTGCAGTACCAGCTGTGTAAATTGCATTGGACAGGACTGTGACAATGCGTCAGAGGTGTTACTTTCTGAGAATGAGGCTAGTTTTTAGTTAAAGTTCGTATTTGAGAGTTTTTTTATGCTTATTTCATTTATTCATGCTTTTTAAATAATTATTTTTTCACTATTTATGAGTTCTGTTATTGCGTTTGTTACGTTCTTTTGTTTTTAGAATGGATTTTATTTTACGAATGTATTACTTTAATTAATTAGTATTACCAGTAATAATTGTTGTTGCCTTTTGTTGCATTTTATGGTATCAAAATACAAGAAGTATTCTTTTTTTATACAAATCTGTCATTTTGACAACCGTAACTTTGCTAATATTTAATCGATTGCATATCACATTAAAACTTAGCTCTTTCTCTCAAAATTTTGCCTCTTTACTTTTTTCCTGAAGTGTCATCTGTGAGGGCTATTACCGATTAAAGGAAAAAAGTGCCTAATTTCAACATGGCGGCGCATTTTCTCTTTATTTCTGAAGAAATCAGCTTGTTACAAAGTTCCGGGTTAACTTTTAATTTTACTGTACTAAAATAGCATCCCGTTTATTATTGCCATTACCAATATTATAACCTCGCATTCCTTTACATTTTTCATTTTCACGTTAAATCTGAGTCGATTAATTGACAAAAAAATTACGTGCTTTCTACCTCAGTTATTTTTAGAAATGGCATTATTCTGAGCAGTATTATTAACTACGTAACAATCAAATGTCAGTATTATTATACAATTCTAAACTATCCATCCATAACTTTTACAAAATGATTATTTTCTTAACCATTTATACATCTTTTGATGTTATGTTCAGTGATTAATGAGAATTTTCATTGATCCATTTTGTTTAAATTGATATTTTGTTAGTATTCCATATCATGCAGTCGGGTCATTAATAATGGATGGGCAACGCTCTTATTTTTTTAACATACGGGATTTTCCTGCTGCTAATGACTGTATACAAAAGCATTTTTCAATGGCACTTTTGTACACAGTATACACATATTTTTAGAAATGTGAGGAATATAATACATATGTACATTTTTAAGTTTTGGAGAGGTTGTTTGATTCGAATTGAGGGTTGCTTTTCCTTTAAATTGCCTATTTTCTCATTACAGAACTGAGAGGGAGTTAAAAATAGAAACTAATGGTAGTTTATTTGCAGAAATCACGAACTGAGTAATAGCCCAGACAACAGAGAACAGTTCATAGTGAAACCTACAAAAACTTGCAAACTGAATAATTTTTTTTTTTAATGATATTATAGATTGAATAAATTCTGATTTAGTGACATGTAATTCAGTGCGTCAGTGTCACAGTCATGCGTATTCAAGCGCGCGCACGCATGGATCTCGCTCCGAGTTATAATTTCAAAATTTTGAAATTTTTTTTTTCACTTTTTTTTTATGTTCTGCATCCGAGCGAAATGTAAACTTTTCAGGATATTATTCTATACACTTTCACGAAATCATTAAAAAGAAATTATTCAGTTTGTAAGTTTTTGTAGGTAAATACCTTCATCGACTGGGCTGTAACACCTATTGTTGATATTGTGGGTCAGCTAAGTCTAGACAACATTAATATTAATACTGATTTTCTCCATTTAGGATTCATAGAAATTGAATGTCTATTCTCTTCTTTTCTAGTGTATTTATTAATGAAACTTTTGCACTCTGAACTTGATTTGGTTTAATTTGATTTATTTATTTATTTATTTATTTCAATAATTTATCCAACGGGTAAAACCCAGTTACAGGATAAATAACAACACAATTACAAGATTAAAAAACAAAATAACAAATGAATATAATAAAAACACCAAAGTCAAAAGTAGGTTATCAGAAAAAACAATCAATATAAAACGTTCAGGACAAATAAATGTGTAAATGACAATTCATACAACATAAAAATATACATAATACAACGTTAGCATATAATATACATAGAGAAACAAGCAAGATAAGAAGGGAGAAATAATTGTTAAACACTTGCGTAAGTTCGTTTTATGTCAGAAATATTGCAGTTGAAAATATCCAATCTTTGCTCAATGTTACATTTTTTTAAACAGATTTGATGCAACGGAGATGAGCTTAAGATGTTAGTTCGAGGTGCAGGTGTGACAAGTATGTTATTTGTTCTAGCGGACAATCTAGGAACTCGATATTTAATATGTGAGGTAATAGGGGGACAGTTGATTTCATTGTTGATAATTTTATATAAGAAAATTATAGTACACATTACCCGTCTTCTAAGTAGACTACACATATCAAATCTGTCCAAAAATAACTCCTGAGGTGTACCCCCCTAGTTGGATAGTGATCATCCAGAATATATGTTGCCGATTTGAAGAAACGTCTCTGTACTTTCTCAAGTGAAGTGATATAGATATTATAACTAGGACTCCAAACAATAGAGGCGTATTCCAGCTTGGATCTAACAAATGTTATAAATAATAGACGAAGAGTAGACAAATTTTTAAAGTCTTTACTATTTCGAAGAATAAAACCTAGGGATCTATAAGCTCCAGCAACGCATTCCTCAATATGTTTGGAGAAAGTAAGTTTTAAGTCAAAGACAACTCCTAAGTCCTTCACGAACTCGGGTCTATCTAAGACGCAATTATCCAAATTGTAATTAAAAATAATCGGGTCAGACTTGCGCGAAAAGGACATCACGTTACATTTGGCAGCGTTTAAAGGGAGTTGGTTATGAACACACCAGGCGTTAAGCGAGTCTAGACTATTCTGGAGCCTTAAACAGTCGTCTTCGGATTTAATGCAAATATATAATTTGAGGTCGTCAGCGTAAAGTAAATAGCATACGTCAAGGTTGTCAATAATATCATTAATGAAGAGTACAAAAAATAGGGGGCCAAGTATGGAACCTTGCGGAACTCCTGACGTTTGTTTAAATAATACAGATTGGAAGCCACGATATTGAACAAACTGAGTTCGAAAAGTTAAGTAAGAAATAAACAAATGAATAAGCGAGTCACTGAACCCAAAGGTTTGCAGTTTGTTTAACAAGCGTTCGGTAAGTATTGCTGCTACTCTCGGAAAATATACCGACGATTTATTTATGGTATTCATTTTTTTCTCTTTGTGTTCATTCCCAGTGTACGTGGTCCTATCCTAGTTTGTTTATGATCGTCCAATTGTTATGATCTACGTGTACTTTTAGTTTGTTGCTGCTGTTCAGTATACAGTTTACTTCCTACATTTATTTTTAAGCAGACATGTTTGCCGAGGATCTTCAGTCGCTTGCCTCGTCGCTATATATCATGACTCTGTTTCTTTAATTTTTTCTACTGGCCACTTTACATAAAATACAAAAATCATTGTCTCTGACATGTCTTCTTCTAAGTCATACATTTATACTTCCCTATAAGCCTTCTTTGAAACCGCAAAGGAAACTATACACGATCCAGCGGCAGGGAGCCAGCCTTGTCGGCATGCTTTGAACTCATTCGTAAAAGTGAACTGGTCCGCTGGAATTCTAATTATCTTCAAAGCATACCGACAAGGCTGGCTCCCTGCCGTTGGATCGTGTGTAGACCCCTGAAGGCACCGGCATTATTAAAGACAGGTATGAAAACGTTAGATCCACAAAGTGTTTCCAGTTCTCATTCTCTTAAACTATTCTCAGAATACTTGGGGTACACCTTTTTTCCGACAGAAATCTGTCTATAACTAACTTAATATATTACAGTTAATATTCTTTATATGTCAGATCTATCATCGCATACTTTAAAAAAATACACATATCGTAAGGATATAATAATATTAACACTGAATTTTTAAACAATTTAGAGTAGGTACGTGGGTTATTAGTTAAGTAAATACCTAAATGTTTATTTAAAAAACGGTAAACACCTGGAACCGGCAATATTCGGTAAAATTATAAGAAATTAGTATATGCGTGTGTACGCAGAAATGCAATTTTCGTCTATGACTGTTCAAATAAAAAACATACGTATTTGTTAATTTAATAACAGTACTGTTTGGCGAGAGATGAATTTAAATTAATACATGATTATGCTAAAGATGTTAATTTACTTTATGATATTAGTAAATACAACTGCAAACTTCTTAAATGAGTATAGAAGGGTATTTTTTTTTTAATAATGAGCATCTGTAATTAATGAATAATAACGATTTATTGCTGAATAAAACATATTTGTATACATAATAAGTATATTAAGTTCCATTCATTAAATAGGCCCACAGAAGCTCATTTGCAAGGACAATATTACAAACCAGATTAGTCATAATAATAATAATAATAATAGTCTTTATTATTTCCTCACATTTTAAGGGAGTAACTATTATACTGGATTGGAGTAGAGATTCTACTATAGGCTTGTTCTTCCACTTATACTCTTCCAATCGCTCTTTCCATTTATTGAAGTTATGATGCACCTCTACTGAACTATTCATCTCTTCTTCTTGAAGTAAAACTTTGACCCAAAAAGTTTTGTGACTGGATCGCAAAACATCCACCCATCCACCCCCCCTCTCCTCACCCCCCGTTTTCAAGGACGGGGAACGCGATGGTGACAATATTTTCCTACCTACCCTTACCCACTACCCCTCACCACCCCCTTTTCCGATTTTCTGTTGCTAGGCTTGCGTCGTATAAGATTTTTCCTCGTCAATTCGAATAAAATAAGTAAACCTCGATCAGACGAGACTCAACCAACTTGGGGGTTCAAGCAGCCTTTACACGAAGTGAACTTTTCCTTTAGTGGTTTGTAGGAATTGATTGAGACGGGTCATTGGTATATATAGATATTCTTGTTTTTTGTGTTGATAATACATGTAAAAATATTCTCGTTTTTATTCATCGTTGTTTTCGTGGTATTTCGTTATTGGTGGTCGGGGTAGTTTCCACTCGAGGGTCACCTGTGGTCTATATTTATTTATTTCATTCGAATTGATAAAAAAACTCAATACAACAAGTTCTTACAAGCCTAGCACCGGAAAATCGGAAAAGGGGATGTTCTTCCTGTAGTGGGTGAAGGGTAGGTCGGGAAATATTGTCGTCATCGTGTTCCCTGCCCTCGAAAACGCTTTCCAGCTAATAATAACAACTATTTATTCACATAATTATGTAAATAACAACTACACTAAATACTCGATTACATAAATAACAACCATATTAAAAACCTTCGTATCCGCTCTACACGATCGCCTCCCGACTACTGGCTCACTGCAGGTTCCTGTTATCGCCTTATCACACCGGTCTCCACACCGCTTATGTAAAATCGTATTGTTTCAAATTCAGTTTTATGCCAAATACAACATAGTTCAATTAAATTAATAATCAAAACTGTTGTGACAAATAGAGAATCTAATTTTATGGACATTAAAATGTTGCACATTCTATAGCATGCTCATGCTTTTTTTTTTGAAAATAAGTAAATTTTTTAGGCACAATTTGTAATTTTATTCATATCATGATGCCACTTGGTTGGCGAAATCCCATTAAGGATACTGTGCAGTGCTTTACCCTCCGAGTTTGATGTAACACTTAATTTTTTAAAGATATATGATCATTTAATAGTTGATCACATTCGACAAACTCGGAAAGACGATTTTTATTTCATGTGATGAATAGATATAATAAAATAAATTCGCATTTCATGATAATATCTACAAAATCCTTAAATCTATCAAAATAAGTTTTAATAACGGAGTTTTAGTCATTACAAGGTTGTAATCTAATAATCTAGCCTTAAACTTTTGAGTATATTGATATTTTCATTGTTTTATTAACATTTTTATTGTTGACAAACACGCAGACGATATATGTAGTTGTTGGCCTTCAAATCTTTTAATAAATTTTAATAAATTAATATCCCAGTGTCTAGATAATATTTTACCAATTTAATAAAGAGGTTTTTTATATAAAATTTATTTTCCTTAGAATTATAAAACCAACTGCTAAACATATTTGGAAAACTGAATTTCATTCGCAAAAAGTAAATGTTTAAATTGAACCATGTGATAACACGCATATTTACATATGATATTTAACATCGAAGCGGCATGCTTATAAATATTACGAAGCAGAAGTGTTCTTATTTCAAATATTTCAACTTAAAAATTCAAATAAGCTTCCGTTAGTTGGGTATGGTTTGTTTTCCTATTTCTTATTTAATGTAAATTCTAAATTTATTTAATTTGAGATATTGAACAGAGGCGAAGTTGATTTGATTATTTAACCATCGAACATGATTATATGTGAGTGATTTTCGGATTTTCAGATGATGTAAACACATTTTTAAATCTTAATAATTCGATTCGCGGTTGTCAGTACTGAAATTATTTGCTTGATACTTTGTTTAATTTTATCAACATTCAGATGCATATGCTAATGTCAGGATCAACAGATGAAATGTTCAACGCCATTTAAATTTTGGCTTAATAAACTACACATCATAGAAGAGATTGAAACCAACAGACTAAGATAAGATAAAAAGAAAATAATTATGGAAAGTACTGAACTGATATACAGAAAAACTAAGAGCTGTAAAAAAAACCGCTGCCCAAGGAATCACCACTTCCACATCCACATTTTTTATCCAAGTCACTCACAACGAAAAAATTTTGTATGGGGAAATAATTGTTTACGGAACTTTAATAATATGATATTTGAAATCCTCTACTCCAAAAAACCATAAAACGATGCCCCACATCGGTAGCGAGGTGGGGGTGGTGATAGGGGGTGGTAGTGAGGATGGATGAAGTAAAAAAACGTTTTGAGGTGTCTGGTTCTTGTACACACACTAAATCACTTTTTTTTTTCATCCCCTTTAATAATGGAGTGCGGGTGGTAATGGGGGTGGCTAATACCAAAATTTTTTTTTGAGATCTTAGCTTCTCTTGTATATACTAAATACCAATTTTATGGACTCTTACCCGCTTGATTTACCTATAGAGGGCGAAATTTACCCCAATTTACCCCCAACCCTTCGACGGAACAAGATGAAAATATAATCTAGTTCTAGATCTCGTTAAAGTACATATGTGTACCAAATTTCAAGTCAATATCTCAAACGGTTCCAGAGTAAACGTGCGCACAAAAAAAGTTACAGACAGACCGACAGACAGAAAATTTTTTTTTTGCTCAAACTTAAAATCTCGACGTTTCATGACATTCTAAGCCTATTTGAACAATAAAAATTTTTAAATTTTTTTTGTCGTTATATACTTCCACTGGATGTGGAAGTAATAGCCATAGACGAAAATGTGGATTACTAATATTTCCCACAAAAGAACAGTAAGAGAATATCTGTATTTTGAATAATCGAATCGCGAAGTCCGTTCAAGAATGTGACAGAAAAATTCTTATTCATATAATTTTTGCCAAAAGACACTTTCTAACTGTTCCTTTGACGCAAAATTCTTCGGCACAGAGATTATTTTCCAGTACTTTACTGGATAATTGTATTATTTTGTAAATTCCAGTGACATTATTTTTAGAAGAGAATGCCACAACTAACATGTAGTTGATAAAAGTCCAAATCATTGCTAAAAAGAAAAAATCGCTGCCTCACAACGAAAAAATTTTGTATGTGGAAATAATTGTTTAAGGAACTTTAATAATATAATATTTGAAATCCTCTACCCCAAAAACCCATAAAACGATAACCCACATCGGTAGTGGGGTGGGGGTGGTGATAGGGGGTGGTAATGGGGGTGAATGAAGTCAAAAAAATATTTCGAAGTTTCTAGTTCTTGTACACACACTAAATCACAAATTTTTTTCATCCCCTTTAATAATGGGGGTGATAATGGAGGTGGCTAATGCCAACATTTTTTTTGAGACCTTAGCTTCTCTTGTATATACTAAATACCAATTTTATGGACTCTTACCTGCTTGATTTACCTATTTACTCCAAATTTACCCCCATTTACCCCCCATCCCTTCGACGGAACAAGATGAAAATATAATCTAGTTCTAGATCTCGTTAAAGTACATATGTGTACCAAATTTCCAGTCAATATCTCAAACGGTTCCAGAGTAAACGTGCGCGCAAAAATAAGTTACAGACCGACAGATCGACAGACAGACAGAATTTTTTTTCGCTCAAACTTAAAATCTCGACGTTTCATGACATTCTAAGGCTATTTGAACAATAAAAATTTTGAAAAATTTTTTTGCCGTTACTATTACTTCCACCGAATGTGGAAGTAATACCATCTTTTCCCCTATTGTTCAATGTTTTGAGGTGTGCGGCTTAAATATGGAGATAGATTCGAACTAGCTGCCATAGAGAACATTTCCCATTAATAAAATTTTCTCCTTAAAAGAAGAACTGACTATTTCACCATTTAGTCAAAGGATTAATCATTCATATTATTAATATTTAGTCAAATTAAATCACAGAGTTAAACGGGCAATCATGACACATAACGTGATGCTGTGGAGCGTACCATACGGTGAAGGGAGGTCAACTAGAATAATGCATGGAATTACAGAACGTTTTCCAAGACGGTGTGTATAAGAAGAGGAATCCTCAGAGCTATTAGTTTTTCAGGAACCGGATAAGTTTGCCTCAGAATCGAAGGCAAATGTTTTTTAAAGTGGTTGGAAAAGATAGGAAATTACTTTTTTGCAATTATCTTGAAAAATAAGCGATTTAACGACCAACAGAGTGTCAACAGAGCTTTTTTAACGCTTACTACATTTTGAAACTAGTTACGTTCAGTTTTGATAAAAATTCAAATAGTGCATTTTGATATTTACTGTTTTTTTTCACCTTTTTGAAAAAATCAATTTTTTCGCTTTATTTTCACAATTTACACAAAACAATGCATCCTACGTCAAAAATATTCTATATAAAGCTAAGATTGTGCTCAATTAGTTTTTAGTTGATACTTGTTACATGATATTATGATGAAAATGTCACACGTCACTTTTTTAGCCAGAAGTTTGTTCTTGGTTTGGTTACCATAGCAACCCAACAAATTTCTGGAAATTTTCATCCTCCAGGGTATCCTGAACGAAATTAATAAGTGAAAATTTTTCTGTCAAATTATTGACATATGAATCATATTTGACATTTGCTTTTACATAAAAATGGAATTTTATTTGTCATATTAAACGAGATAATTATAAAAAAAATCATTGAGCTCGTGAAACAACATTTTATTTCATGTTTAATTATGATACTGAATATTTCAAATATGTTTGAAAATCCTTTAAAAACTCCTCGCGTTTCAATGGTGAATACATCGGTGAAGGATCTATATCAATTAAATGTCTATGCTTGACTACATAATTATAATATAGCATTTATTTAATTTATGAAGGTATGAAATTTTCTTACCGAATCCCCTCGTGCATGAATTAATTGCAGGAAATTTTTCTCGTACATGAATTTTTTAAGAAAATTTTATACCAATCATTATTAGCCAATCAGACACGTTTATTTTGTCATTGTTTCTATGACAATCACCAAATTTTTTGGAAATCTTACCCATGAGCACCTACCTACGTGATTAATAAGTGGAAATTTCCCTGGTTTGACAGCAATGATTAGACAATGGCGTTTATATTATGAAAAATATTTTTATATTTATTTTAAATTAAATTCTTACAATTCTAGCTTAATATGTTTCCTTACATTATTAACTAATTCCAAATGCTTTAAAAATTCCACTTCTACATCTTCTTTCCTCAGAAAATAAAGCACAGAGCCGTTTTATGGCATATTCCAAGACACTTGTGATTCCATATTAGCGATTAGGGGATATTATTTGTCACCACTTTAAATCACAGAAAATATCATTTCATCTTGGTTTCCCTTTACTGTAGTGTAAAGATCGCATACGAAATAAATTATTATGACTAATATTAATTCGCTATATTATTTTTATGCGGCTAGAGTGTAGGGAATATAAGAAATAAGTACTTATACTAAACCTGTTTTAATTTTACTTAACTCTCATTATTCCATATTTTATCTACTATTAAATATTTCATTTTACTAAGATATGAGGAAACCACATAAAAAAATGAAAATCAAAAAAATTAATCTAACACCGGCACCAGCCTACAAGATTTTGCAAACATTTCTAAAGTTTTTTTTTGTCAAGTAATTTTGGTCTAAAATTTTCTTACCGAATCTCCCTCGCTCTTGAATTAAAAATCTGGAAATTTTTTCTCGCTCACGAATTTTTAAAGAAAATTTCCCTCGGCTAACGCCTCGGGAAGATTTTCAAAAAATTCGGACCACGAAAAAATTTCCGGAAATAATTTAAGCACTAGGGAGATTACAAGTGAAAATTAGCCGGCATATTGTTAAAAGTTCCCAAAAATTGCATTTCCCAAAATTTTTTACTAAGAAAAATACGTTTATGTGCAAAAAATATAAATAAAATGCCAAACATTTTCAGTATGCACTAACGTTTACCAAATCATTTTTCAAACGCGGCCTACAACATCCATTTATCTCAATTACACCTATAGAAATAGCTGTTTGAATATGAGAAACTTGCAAGAGTTTATTTTATAATTTTCGCAAACAAAATATTTATGTAAATGTATTAACTCTAAAGTGCTAATCATCGTAGCATATGACGCGTACGCAGTAAAACTTTCTGAAAGAATTTTTATAATACATAGGATATCTGTTTAATTTCAAATCTATTTTTTTGGGTTAAATATCGCACGGTTACTTGATTTGAGCCAAATAGCTTTAATAAATGTGGAAATATTTATTTAATAGACATTGCGAAGTTGCCTACTGACTGCGAGCATCTAGCGAATGACGAAATTCCTAGAATTCCGAGCAGTACAATGGTGTCTCGTTTTAAAATTAGACCATTCACTGCGCCTAGCAGGATTAATGACTATTTTTATTTTCAAATTTGTTACACGCACCTTTGAAATAACAGAAAATGGGTTAGCTGAGAAATGGCTGGCTATATTTCAGCTTTTATTAAGATGTTTTGGAACAAATAAAAAATGACGCCATTCACATGGAAAATAATATTAGAAAAATCGGGTGCGTGAATGTTTGCAGGGAAGCTATGAAAGAGGTTTTGTAACTTTGTCGTTGTCATGGGCCAATGGAATAAGATAAGTTTTAGCCATTAAACTAATTCAAATTATTCACGACGTCTTGGGTGCGATTTTATGGTCGATGCGTTATTCCAGTTGGCCCCCCTTTGCTGTGTGGTAGGTCTAAAAGCATCATGCTACGTGTCGCGGTTGCAAGTTAGGCGTTTGGCCACACCAAAGTTATTTCCTTAATAGAGCAGCGAAACAAAGGTAAAATTGTGTCGTTTTTTTTTTATCAGCTTAGAACAAGATCAGACACAGTAGGTATTACCGACAACATCATTTTACACATAAAAACACGAAATACAACATTATTAGTGGTCACAGATATTCTTATTTAAAAAAAGTGTAAAATTTCATTTTTTTTTAAATCATGCTTTTTTTGTACATTATTGCCATATCTCAAAAATGAATTGAGCTATCGATGTGAACTTTTTTTTGTTATAAAACACATACTTAACCGCTTCTTTCTATAGATAGTATTGCTAATAAAAAAAATGTGAACATGCCAAAAACGTAGATGACCCTGAAAGTTTAGAGAATACGCCATCAAATATTTACTAAGCGAGGAACTTTTTTGTTTTTGAAAATTTTGTGTAACATGCTATGAATAAAATGAAGTCAATAGACTAAAAAAGTTTTTAGAAAAAAAATATTTTCATTATAGTTACGAATTTTTCAGTATGAAGGAATTGTCGAAGCGTATGCGCGCGGCATTTACGAATAATAATGATTATGTATTGTGTGTAACGGAACTTTTCATTATTATTTTTTTATGTTTAGGACTGTTTTATCACGTTTTAGGATCTGAAAGGATAACGTATTTTTTCCAGTGGCGCATTAAGGACTAAGGTTGAAGGCAAAAAGGAATTAAAAATCTTAAATAGAGTATCTGGGTTAAAATGCATTGCATTGGGATCTCGGAAACGGTAAAAAATAATATTATAGTAAATTGAAAAAAAAGTTGCGCAACTAGGGGGCTAATAAAATTCCATAAGCAGAAGTTTAGGAAAAGTAATAATTTTGGAGTGTTTTGATAAAAAGTAAACTATCGAGTTTTCCTTTTTTTGCGTTATTATTGGAGCTAAATAAAAAGACAGTTTCTTAAAGCACTTTTTTTTGAACGTGGCAATTTTAATATTTGTATCCGACATTTCCTGTGTCAGAGTCCCTATGCGAAACTCCCATGCATTGCATTTTTACCCTAGATCCACACAATAATTGAGTAAACGTGTTATTTTCGCCTAAATTAGGTAACAAAAAAGAAAAAAATATCCTAAATTAAGTCTGTTTTAATTTCCGCAGCAATTATAGAAACCCTGTTTCCATGGCTTGTGCACAAGTTTATCGTTCTCCTATATTACTACGCCACATAAAATCCACTCCATTTTACAATGAAACATAGATAGCTTTTTTATCTTAAATATTTTTTTAGAAGATAATCCACGCACAATTCGCACAATGGCCATAAGTGGTAATAAGGGAAAGAATATCGTTACACATTTTACTTCCACATCCAGTGTAAGTATAGCATCGACAATAATATTTTTGAAAATTTTTATTGTCCAAATACGCTTAGAATGTCACGAAGCGTCGAGATTTTAAGTTGGAGCAAAAAAAAATTCTGTCTGTCGGTCGGTCTGTAACTTTTTTTGTGCGCACGATTACTCCGGAACCGTTTAAGATATTAACTTGAAATTTGGTACACGTACCTATGTATTTTAACGAGATCTGGAACTAGATTATTTCGTTAAAGGGTTGGGGGGTAAATGGGGGTAAATAGGCAAATCAAGCAAGTAAGAGTCCATAAAATTGGTATTTAGTATATATAAGAGAAGCTAAGGTCTCAACATTTTTTTGGAATTAACCACCCCCATTACCAACTCCCACCCCATTAATCAAGGGGGCGAAAAAAATAAAATTGCCATTTAGTGTGTGTACAAGAACCAAAGGCCTCATTTTTTTTACTTTATCCACCACTACTACCACCCTCAGCCCCACTACCGATGTGGCATATCGTTTTATAGGTTTTTGGGGTAGACGATTTCAAATATTTTATTATTAAAGTTCCATAAACAATTATTTCCACATTCAAATTTTTTTCGTTGTGAGAGACTTGGATAGAAGATCTGGATGTGGAGGTAGTGATTCCTTGGGCAGTGGTTTTATAATTTGACCTTCGACGAAAACGAATAACGTTGATCGTACACCGCCCTGAGACTAGTTAGTTTTAGTGGACGCGGGCGTATTAATACTCAATTTCTGCAATTCGCGCGCTCCAAAAAAATTACTGTACCTAAACTAAACTATCAATAAGGATTATGTTACCAAAAACTTTTTTGGTCTTTTGGCTTTATTTTCTTCTCAGCATATTATACAAAATTTCCAAAAATAAAAAAGTTTGTAGCTTAGTGAAAATTTGACTGCGTATTTTCTGAACTTTCAAGGTTATCTAAGTTTATAACATGATTAAAAATGTTTTAATTAACTATACTATACACAGATAGAAGCGCTTAAGTGTGTGTTTTATAACAAAAAAAAGTTCATGTGGATATCTCCATTCGTCTTTGAGATATGGCATTAGATGTTCAATAAAACATGATTAAAAAAAAACAACAAAATTTCACACCTTTTTAAAAATAACAATGTCCTTGACCACTAAAAAATGTCGTACTTCATGATTTCTAATGAACATCGACTTACTTAACGAAATGGTATGTCTCAGTTTGTTCCAAGATTAAAAAAAAAAACTCGAGAAGGAAGCGACTTTTTCCCTGTTTTTTACTCCACTATAAGATTTCTTAGTTCCATGGCATCATCAGTGGTCTTCTCTGAATTTTTAATTGTTCTATATTGTCCTCCCTCTGGTTGGTTTACCCAAATATTAAAGGATGCTGGAGAATGAGATACTGAAAAATCGTTTTTGGAGGTCTAGTTCTCGGAGAATCGAGCTGTTGATGTGGTGGTCTGTCCCAAGTAATTCACAACGATCGTCTTCAGATCCACATCTCGATACCATCAGTAATGTTAATAATAATAATAATAACAATTCATTACCCAAAAGCAAATGTGCACAAGTTATACGTGTAGTACAGTCGAATTGATTTAATTTAATTTTTTTCGGCAACAACATTCCACCTGAAATTTTATTGTTGATTTTTATGTATTATGACCTCCTGATTACGAAAAAAATATTTGTGCAAAAAATTCCTTGTGCGTCAAAAGTTATATGCACTTTTTGACGCGCTTTCACTCACTTCAAACTTATCTGCTTAATATATCTTGTACTAGTAATCGGATGGGAATTTCAAAAATACTGGCTTATTTGGAATAAAATTCTTAAAAAATATAGACCTGCCCGATATGTATTTGCCATCTTGGAAAAAAATAGAAAATAGCAAAAATGGCCGAAAGAATCAAAATTGAATATCTTTTCTCTAAAAAGGAGTAATTTCATCAAAGTTGAAAAAAATAAAACCCATTTATGGTCAAATATAATGCATAATCCCGAGCTATATTTTGTCGAGCGGTTTAGGTTTTTTTAAAAAATGTAAATTTTTTCTTTAAAACAAACTTTTGACAATTAATAGCGAATGAGTTTATTGCGTTAAAATACAAAGGTATGTATCTAAAGTACGACAATAACTAAACTTAATACTGTTACTATATCTATTTATAAGCTTCTTTATCTGTGCAATTATGCACAATTGCATCTTCTTTTGTTTAATACGGCGTCTGGATATCATAACTCCTCCATCGCTAGTGGAGAACTCGGGGTTTCCTTTTAGAAAGGACCGACGTTCGTCATTTCAGTTTCTTGGGGGGTTTCTCGTGTTTTTGGGTTGCTGGTAAAGATGTTGAAAGTTGGAAAGCCTTTGATCTTATATTTGTTATATATTTTCCATGATATAATTAGGACAGCAATGATAATTATTATAATCAGGGTATAGGTAAGCCAGGAATTAGATTCAATTAAGGTTGGTTCTAACATCTGATCCTTTATCTCTTCTTGCAGATTTTGTGTACGTCGTGACAGGTCTGTAAATTCCTCTAAGTCCACATGGTCCATGGTTGGTATATTGGTACCATCTCTTATAATTGAAAGGTTGCTATTTATTTTCACTAATGGAATGTTTATGGGTTCAAAAGTTCTCCGAAAGTTTTTGTTTGGATTAAGCTTATATTTGTCAATAACGCAATAGCATTGATCAGGAATTGTTAATAGATAATTTCCCTTGAGTTGTCTCTTTTTCTTCATCTCGCAATATGTTTCGGCTATAATAGTGGTGGGACTTGTAATTATCCATGAATTTGTGTTTTCGACCCTTTGAATTTTGGGATTATTGATATTGATTTTTGTGAATGCACATCTGTTTTCTTCTTGGGAAAAGTCAATGAGTTGAATTTCACAGGGTTCGTTTGATGTCCTTTTTATAATAGAGTTGTGAGTACACAGGAATTTTTTCGATTCTATTTCTGTACAGGGTGTGTTCGTGTACGAGTACCAATCTGGGTTTATAAGTAGATAGCTTCTTCTGGGTATAATAGTGAAGTAAAAGTCGTTGTTCTCTACAGGCAATGGGTATAACTTGTAGTAGTCATAAGATACTGTCTCTATCAATGGTATTTTAATAATGAAGTATGTATAGGAATTCTTCTGAAAAACTGAAGTTTCGCATAGTTTCTCGTACTTTATAATGTTTTCGAGAGTAGGTTGAAATGGTAGTTCTACTCTTTTCAGGTAATTCTGGATTTCTAATAGTTCTTTGATAAGATTAGTTGGTTTTATAATGGTTTGGTGCATTTGTCTTAAATTAGCAAAGGAAATTGCTGTCGAAAGTTCGTCTAAAAGATTGCAGATAAGTGACAGGGAGTGTGATAATTGGTCTAGGGTATTTTGTACAACCAATAATTCAATGCAGCGTGCTGTTGTTTCCATTTTCTCTCCAATTTCAGCCATTGCTGAATTAATTTTCTTTTGGTTCTCTACGAGAATGGTAATTGATTTATTTGTAGATTTAATGAGGTCATCCGTAATTGATAAGTGTTTTTCCATGTCTATTTTTAATTTGGCTTCATTGTTAAATAATTTCTTGAAATTTTGCTCATATCTTTCGCCATCTTCGGCATCTAGGTTGCCCGTGATTGATTTTTCAATTGTACCAATAAAGTTAAATGCTCCTCGTGGTTTTCTAATATAGTTTGGTAAAACTTGTTCGAATAATGTATAGGTTCTGGTTATTTCAAAGGATAGAGTTCTATTGATTTGGAATAGGAGGGTGTTTGTTAAGGAAGTTTGTTGTTTGTCGCAGGATAGATTCAGTTCTAGGTATCTGTTGATGTTTGCTAGGATTCTAATAATTTCGTCTTTTTCTTGAATAAAGGTTTCATATAACGGTTGTATGTCAAATGCGTTCATTATTTCCCATTCTGATACAATATTGTCTGCTGTACCCATGCGAATCGGTAGAAGTCCGGGGTTGTCATCTAGGGGTTTCCATTGGATGTCGTCGGCTGCTGCGAGGGTGGTGGTGCATCTGTAAGAGTAGATCTTAAGTCAGACAAATGGACTCGACGTTCTTTTTTATTTCTTAATCTAATCATGCAGGTATTGTCATTACTAATAGAAATTATTGGGAAGGGTCCTTTAAATTTAGGGACTGTTTTGGAACCTCGTTTTTTGGGTGCTCTGACATAGACCTTTTGACCTATTTTATATTTTTCTTGTGGATTTGTTATCTCTCTGTTCATTCTGTTGACTGTTGTTGTTTTTCGACTTTCGATTCTTTCGTAAATAATATCATAAAGTTGAGAAAGTTTTTTTCTATGTTCATCTAGTGAATAATCGAAAACTATTTGACTGGTTTTCGTATCAAATAAGTTTTTGCTTGGTGAATATCCAAAAACGACGTCGAAGGGTGTGTATCCTGTAGCAGAATGGTTTGTGTGGTTGTAAGCAATAACAGCTAGTTTCATAAGTTCTTCGGTAGTTTTGCTGTTAAGTTGTGGGTCTTGTCGAAATATTCGAAGGTGTTCAATTAGTGTGGAGTGGAGGCGTTCCACAATGCCATTTGATTCTGGATGGAATGGGGTTGTGAAGTGAAGATTAATCTTGTGATAAGCCAACAAGTTTTTTATTTGATTGTTAACGAATTCGCGACCATTATCAGTTGTGATTGCGGTTGGGGTTCCATAATGTTCGAAATAATCAATTAGGGCCTTCGCTACTTCACATGCTTCTTTACATTGAATAGGAATTGCTTGTCCAAATTTCGAAAACGAGTCTACTAGAGTTAGGTAGATTTTTTGATCAATGGTAAATGTGTCCATGAAAACGACTTCGAATGGTTTTTGCTGGGTAGGTGTTTGGTTCATTGGAATTGTAGGTGGATGTCTATCGTATTTTCCTCTTTGGCATATATTGCATTTATTGATATATTCTTGTATTGTGGTTAACATATGACTCCAATAATATTTTTGTTTCAATTTGTCATATGTTTCTTGTGAGCCTCTATGATTTGTTTTGCTTTCATGGTAAAATTGTATAACTTCGTTTATTTCTTCTTTATTTCTTAAATATATTCTTTCTTGGGTACATCTTACTAATTTTGGGCCGTTGTTGTTAAAATATTGATTATATATTCGACAAAAGTCTTCGTACATTTTGTCGTTATCAAAATATATATAGAAGGTAGTTTCTTCAACTGTATGATCTCTCAATAGTTCAAGAATTTGATCGTCGTTGTCTTCCTTCGTGATTTCTGCATATAGAATAGTTTTGTTTTCTACATGTAAAGTTCTGTTTCTTCTGGGGTTCATTGAGACTGTTTTTATAAATATTTGTTTAGGTTTTGTGTTTATTACGTCGTCTATGATTGGGATCGTGTGTGGTTCATCGTCTTCGTTAGATCGAGCTGTAGAAATTTCAGGAATATCAATTTCATTTGTTTCATCGTCTGTGTCTTTCGTATTTTCAGGAGGGTTGAGTATTTCTTCGATTTCTTCTTGCGTAGGCGTTCTTAATTCTGTCTCCCTGTTTAGGTCTTGTATTATTCTGTCCAGTTCAGGATCATCTATGTTTACTTGCATCGATTCTGTGTCAATTGGGTGAATTTCAATTCTTGACAGCGCGTCCGCGTTCGTATTTAGCTTGCCTTTTTTGTATTCTATATCGAAATCATAGTCCTGTAGCTTTGTACGCCATCTGATGAATTTAGAGTTTTGTGGATCCTTTAATGAGAATAACCACCTTAGTGGTCTGTGGTCTGTATATATAGTGAAGCGTCTGCCGTACAGATAAGGCCTGAAATACTGGGTGGACCATACTAAACTCAAAAGTTCTTTCTCCACAACTGAGTAATTTTTCTCTGATTCATTCAGTGTTCTGGATGCGTAAGCAATAGGTTTATCGCTTCCCACGATCCCCTGTGACAAAATACTTCCGATGGCATATTTCGACGCATCGGTTGTCAAAATAAATGGTTTGGAAAAATCCGGGTGTTGTAAGAGTGGACTGTTGGTTAGAATGTTTTTACAAGTTTCAAAGGATTCTACAAACTCTCTTGTGTGTTCTATTTTGGCTCCTTTCTTTAAACAGGCTGTTAATGGTCTTGTCAGTTTTGAGCAGTCTTTTATAAATTTTCTATAATATCCTATTAGTCCAAGAAATAACTGAATTTCTTTTTTTGTATTTGGTATTGGGAACTTTACAATTGCTTCGATTTTATCTGGATTGGGTAATATGCCTTCTGGTGTAATGATATGTCCAAGGAATTTTACTGTTTGTTTTAAAAATTCTGACTTATCAAGCTGTATTTTGAAATTAGTTTTTCTGAATCTATCAAATACTGAGCGTATACTTTCTATGTGCTCTTGCAAGGAAGTTGAAAATATTAATACGTCATCCATGTAAACTAAACATTTACTCTGTAGGCCTGATAGTACGTGGTTCATTGTTCGTTGAAAGGTTGAGGGTGCATTTCGAAGTCCAAAGGGCATCCTTAAAAATTCGTAATGACCGTCGTCTGTCGAGAATGCTGTTTTCTCGATATCTTTGGGATCCATTTCAATTTGATGGTATCCGCTTGCTAGATCTAATGTTGTAAAGTATTGACTGCGACCAAGTTTGTCCAGGACGTCCGTAATGTTTGGTATTGGAAATTTATCGGGTATGGTTTTCTCATTCAATTTTCGGTAGTCTATTACAATACGAAATTTTCTTTTTCCACTATTGTCCATTTTCTTCGGGACAATCCAAATAGGGGAGGACCATGGCGAAGTTGAATTAGTTATTATATTTTGTTCCAACATTGAGTCGATTTGCTTTTTGACCTCTGATTTATAAATGTGTGGGAATCTGTATGATTTCGTATAGATTGGTATGTTGTCCGTTGTTCGAATCTCGTACTTAACTTGGTTTGTAAAAGTTAGTGGAATGTCCTCGCAGTAGAAAATGTCTCTATATTCGTAACAAAGTTTTCTTATGGCTTCGTACTCTTCTTGATTACAGTGTCTTAGATCAAGATTTTCCAAATTTTTCTTTTGTAGGTCGTCGTAGTTTATATCTGGATTGTTATATATAGAAAGTTCTTCATCAAAGTCCATAGGTTCGGTTGTAAAGTTATTTAATTGGTGGCTAGGCATACATGGAAGAGGTTCAGTTATTGTGAATGTTTTTTCTTCGTCAGTGTTGTTAATAAGCAACACTGTCGCTTCATTATTTTTTGTATTTATAAGTCCTGCTGAAATTTCTATTTGATTTTCAAATACAATAGAATTTATTAGAGCTTCTCCATTTTTTTGTGATATTGGTATTTTAGCTACAATTTCTGTCTTAGGACTAATTCTGTATTCGTAATTGTTTTCCATTTCGTTGGTGTCATTAGTACTTATTAGTCTTTTTCCTTCCAAAAATAATGGAATTTTTGCTGAGTCTGTTAGTAAGTAACCATTTTTAAAATCAAGGGTGGCTCCTATTTCTTGTAGTAGATCAAGGCCAATAAGTCCATCATATGTTTGACTAAAGTTAAAGATGTAGTGTGTATACAACATTCCTGGTTTTTTAAAGATTTTTGATACTGGAATTTCTGCTGAATATCTATGTAAGGATATGCTGTGAGGTGTTTTTATTTGGAAAGGGTCTTCTTTAATTCGGTCTGGAAAAAATGTTTCGGCGACTTTTTCTGTAATCAATGTTTTTGTGGACCCTGTATCAATCATAAATTTGGCTTCGAGTTCTGGGATAATTATATATGGAAGATTTGTATTGGCTGCGACGTTGATTTCTACTTGTTTTGTCTGGGTTACTTCTTCGCATTCGGCAGGTTCGTAATATTGGTCTCCGAGGCTGGTAAGGTAAAATTTTCGTCATCGTTATAACTTTGATAATTTTCTGAATAGTATTCTTCGGGGTAATAGCTATTGTCAGCAATTTCTGAATCGTATGTCGGTTCTTCGTAATAGTCTGATTGATATTCGTCCCTGTTGGAAGAGGTACTCGGTATCTCTTGCAAATGTAATTCTTGCGCTGTCCATTTCGGTGCATTAGACGGTTGGGAGAATTTTGATCTTCTTGTGTTTCCAGATGAAGTATCCATTGGTTGGGGATAGGATTGTTGCGTTTTAGGTTGGAAATTGAAACGTGGTTGATTTTGGAAATGTGGGAAATTTTGCGTATTTTGGAAATTTTGCGGAGTGGAAAAATTTTGTCTTTGGAAGTATTGCTGCGGTGGAGCTTGGCGTTGGAAATTTTGAGGGTTTTGAAATGGTCTTTGTTGAAATGGTTGTTGGGGGTTTCTTGGCATGAAAAAATTCGGCATACGATAAGGGATGTTTGACATAGGGCGGATTATTTGAGGATTCGGTTTTGGTGGGGGTGTTTGAGAGTAACTGGGGTTATATTTTGGGTTTGTCGGTGTCGTTCTTATTTGAGATTGATTTGTATTCTGATAAGTGTTCTTCGTCCCTAACTTTTGTTGCCGGTTGTAGTTCATGTTTTCTTCTTCTACTACCATATTTATAGCTGCTTCTAGGCTCGTGGGTTGTTTACATCTTAATAGGTGACTTAGATGTGCGTTAAGTCCAGATAGGAAAGTCCGTAGTGCCATTTTTTTGTACAAATCTAATTTTTCTTTTCGTAGTTCTGCTGTTATATTTGCCATCTGCATTTTTGAGAGTAACAGTCCACGTAGCGATATGCATCTGTCTGCAAATTGGCTAGCGGTTTCGTTGTGATTTTGCGTTAACATCATAAGGTCATTTAACAGTGATTCTTCATTCCGTTGATCACCGAAAGTGTCTAATAAAAATGTTTTTAATTCCGGGAAAGTGAGTATAGTTCTCGCGGCTAATACTTGAGCTGCTTTACCTACAATTTTATTTCTAAAATGCAGCATCAAAAATTTAATTCTTTGTGGATTATTATCCTGTACTAACATATCTAATACTTGCTCGCACGTGTCTAAAAATATCGGTAATTTTGAGTTATCTCCATCGAATTGAGGTATGAGCTCTAAATAATCTCGAACGGTAACATCATTTCTAGCCATCGCGGTTGAATTTAAATTTTCTCGTGCTACTAAATTTGAGGTTCCGGTACTATTAGAGGTATTTGCTCCCGTATTTGTTAGTATATACTGGTTAGGACCAAATGTCCGTAAAGCAAGATTAGCTAAGGTTTCGTCGTCGGAGTCAGGCATTAATGGTACTTACAAGAATATTAAGATGACAGAAAACATGAAGGCTCTGGTATATATAATCGATTACAATGTGATAACGAGGGATTTCAAGAGAACTCAGAGAGCTCCCAGGCGATGCTCTATTACACTTTGATTGATTATATATTTTTTCTTGAGCTGGAGGGCGGTTATTGTCTCGTTAGTTTTAGTCGTTTTAGTCAGTTTCCCTAAATAGCGCAAGGCTATGTGCTTTTAAAGATGTTTTCTGGCTTGGGCCAATCTTTCCTATACACGATTTAAGGTCACGTGTAGTCCTGGGAAAGAGAGTGCACGATCTTGGTTTCTTCAAGGGCTTATGTGAAATTACTTTTACAAGTGCAAAGCCTCACGGCGCTTCCGACGAGGGGATACTGAGCGTCTGGTGGTCGTGCTCACACGTACTGAGCTGGGGGTACTCAGATTGAGATGTACCAGTTTTATAGCTCAGGGTGTGGAAGGATATTTTAAGGATAGGTACAAAGGAATGGTATGGCTAGGTATGCAGAGTATATCTTCTTTGCTTGAATTCACTTGTTTCTTGATTAATTATCTTCTTAAAAATTATTTGTTTACCAACGGTATGGTAAGGGGTTGCAGGTCTTCTTTGGTTAGTCGATGGCACGACGAGTTTTCCGATATTCTCTCGAAATTACTCCAAAGAAAATCCCTATGACTGCGCCAGCTATATTTTGTCGAGCGGTTTAGGTTTTTTAAAAAATGTAAATTTTTTCTTTAAAACAAACTTTTGACAATTAATAGCGAATGAGTTTATTGCGTTAAAATACAAAGGTATGTATCTAAAGTACGACAATAACTAAACTTAATACTGTTACTACATCTATTTATAAGCTTCTTTATCTGTGCAATTATGCACAATTGCATCTTCTTTTGTTTAATACGGCGTCTGGATATCATAACTCCCGGACACCGTATGTCAAATAGAACGGTCAAAGATGGCGGACGAAATAAAATTCTTCAATTATCAAGGAGGCATTGTACGTCCCTTTTTTTATTTTCGATTGTACGTTATTCTATGTACTTTTAGGGGATAGAGTTCATTATTACTTCCACATCCAGTGGAAGTATAGTAACGACAAAAAATTGTTTTAAACATTTTTATTGTTCAAATAGGCTTAGAATGTCACGAAACGTCGAGATTTTAAGTTTGAGCAAAAAAAAAATTTTGTCTGTCGGTCTGTCTGTAACTTTTTTGTGCGCACGTTTACTCTGGAACCGTTTGAGATATTGACTTGAAATTTGGTACACATATGTACTTTAACGAGATCTAGAACTAGATTATATTTTCATCTTGTTCCGTCGAAGGGTTGGGGGTAAATTGGGGTAAATTTGGGGTAAATAGATAAATCAAGCGGGTAAGAGTCCATAAAATTGGTATTTAGTATATACAAGAGAAGCTGAGGTCTCAAAAATATTTTGGCATTAGCCACCCCCATTACCACCCTCACCCCATTATTAAAGGGGATGAAAAAAAATTGCGATTTAGTGTGTGTACAAGAACCAGAAACCTCAAAATATTTTTTTACTTCATCCACCCCCACTACCACCCCCTATCACCACCCCCACCCCGTTACCGATGTGGTTTTATGAGTTTTTAGGGGAGAGGATTTCAAATATTATATTATTGAATTTCCATAAACAATTATTTCCACATACAAACTTTTTTCGTTGTGAGTGACTTGAATAAAAGATCTGGATGTGGAAGTAGTGATTCCTTGGGCAGCGGTTTTTTTACTTCCACATCCAGTGGAAGTATAGTAACGACAAAATTTTTTTCAATATTTCATTGTTCAAATAGGCTTAAAATATCATGAAACGTCGAGATTTTAAGTTTGAGCGAAAAAAATTTTCTGTCTGTCTGTCGGTCTGCCTGTAACTTTTTTTGTGCACACGTTTACTCTGGAACCGTTTAAGATATTGACTTGAAATTTGGTACACATATGTACTTTAACGAGATCTGGAACTAGATTATATTTTCATCTTGTTCCGTCAAGGGGTAAATTGAGGTAAATAGGTAAATGGGTAAATCAAGCAGGTAAGAGTCCACAAAATTGGTATTTAATACCTATATACAAGAGAAGCTAAGATCTCAAAAAAAAATTTGGCATTAGCCACCCCCCATTACCTCCCCCACCCTATTATTAAAGGGGATAAAAAAAAATGTGATTTAGTGTATGTACATTGTACAAGAACCAGAAACCTCAAAATATTTTTTTACTCCATCCACCCCCACTACCACACCTCTCACCACGCCCACCCCATGTGGGATATCGTTTTATGGGTTTTTGGGGTAGAGGATTTCAAATATTATATTATTAAAGTTCCATAAACAATTATTTCCACATACAAAATTTTTTCGTTGTGAGTGACTTAGATAGAGAATCTGGATGTGGAAGTAGTGATTCCTTGGGCAGCGGTTTTATTTTCAAAACAGTGCATTTTTACAATTCTCAAAAATATATTTTCTTTGGCCCTTCTTTTTTCATCCAGTTTTCATCGAAACAAAATGAAATATACTATATTAGTTTCATTACCGGAATATGCTATAATTTCACCGCATTCCTCACCGATAGCCGAGTCATTAAAGGTAGAAGGAATAATAATAATAATAATAATGTTTATTCATAAATAAAGACAACAATAGCCTATGATGAACTGTGAGTACTTGTTTGTGAGCTAAAACCTACCAAAATCTATTTATAATATGGCATTGTTTAGTTAAATTTAAATGGTACATATTTTTTTTTCATATTTTTTCTTTACATTTTTTTTAATATTATCTTAAGTATTTTTGTTTTTTTTTATTTTAACATATCGGTTATATAAGGTAAAATAAATTAATTTTTTCACTCATATAAATATACTTAGTTTCTTAACTACGCAAACAAAACTCGTTTTTTTTTTTTTGGGTGGTACAGTCCGGAACATAAAATTATTTTTGACTTTCCCAGAATATATCACAACAAGGGCTAACACGGTTACTGATTAAGACTAGGCATAGAATAGAACGTTATATATTCAGTTTTCTACAGCTACACTGAATATTTTTACAGCCATTCTTATATTTACAAGAAATATCACTTAGTAAATTTTTAGGAAAAGCATTACTTTCACTAATAACCTCAGGCATTAAGCCATTCTGAGTTTTGAGCCACCCGAATTGTAATGGATCTTTCTCAGAACCTAATCATTTTTGGACTTGGAAATAGACTCTTAACAGTGTTTTTCTATTACCTCTTCAGTAGGTGGAATTGCAGACAATTCTATTGCCATCACAATGTTTGTCAATTATTTTATTAATCTTAAGCTTGTAAAAATAGATTTTTTTGTGATGATTCCATGCTAGTTCAGTGGCGAATCCAGGATTATGCCAAGGGGGGAGGGTGCACCTTAATATATTTTAGAAAATCAATTAATTGGCACGTTTTCTAATGCATATATTGTCCAGGATTATGCCAAGGGGTGGGCGCACCTTAATATATTTTAGAAAATCAATAAACTGGCACGTTTCCTAACGCATATACTGTCCTAGAATTTATTTATATATACCAATTTGCAATTGCGAGTCGGGATTTCCAGGTTTCTCGGGTTCGAGGGGGGGTGCCCCCCCTGGATCCGCCACTGCAGTCGATTCGTCATAACCAAAAGGTTAATATCTTCACCAACTATTTTAACTTGATTGTCTTCGGTTTTCAAATCAATAGCAGTTTTGACGATTGTAATATCGGCATCTTCTTTGCATATTTTAACGTTAAAGTCATTATTTATTAACTCTACGCAATTATTTGATAAAGCTATCCTTATTTTTACTATTAGTAAGAATTTTTTTTTTTTTACTAACCGAGGATTTCATAATGTCACTTGTGATTGAAATATCTAAGCAAACATTTTTTTTCTAAACGACGAATGCGCTCGTTATTCTTAGTGCTATTCTGTTCATCGGCATACCCATAAAAAAACCGCTGCCCAAGGAATCACTACTTTCACATCCAGATTCTCTATCCAAGTCACTCACAACGAAAAAACTTTGTATGTGAAAATAATTGTTTATGGAACTTTAATAATATAATATTTGAAATCCTCTACCCCAAAAACCCATAAAACGATACCCCACATCGGTAGTGGGGTGGGGGTGGTGATAAGGGTGTGGTAGTGGGGGGTGGATGAAGTAAAAAAATATTTTGAGGTTTCTGGTTCCTGTACATGCACTAAATCACATTTTTTTTTCATCCCCTTTAATAAGGAAGTGGGGGTGGTAATGGGGGTGGCTAATGCCAAAATTTTTTTTGAGACCTCAGCTTCTCTTGTATATACTAAATCCCAATTTCATGGACTCTTACCTGCTTGATTTACCCATTTACCCCAAATTTACCTCAATTTACCCCCCAACCCTTCGACGGAACAAGATGAAAATATAATCTAGTTCTAGATCTCGTTAAAGTACATATGGTTACCAAATTTCAAGTCAATATCTCAAACGGTTCCAGAGTAAACGTGCGCACAAAAAAAAGTTACAGACAGACAGACCGACAGACAGAAATTTTTTTTCGCTCAAACTTAAAATCTCGACGTTTCATGACATTTTAAGCCTATTTGGACAATAAAAATTTTTAAAAATTTTTTTGTCGTTACTATACTTCCACTGGACGTGGAAGTAATAATACTACTCTAGCCTTGACAGCTTGATTCTGATTATTGATCATATATTCATATATTATTATTATTGCCATGCGTATTCTTAACAAATTTCCTTTTCAAATTAATGAAGTTTCATTTTGTATTAAATTTTCTATATTATATTTAATTTTGTTTCACATTTTAGAACATTGTAAAAATGCACTTTTTGAAAATTAATAAATAATTAACTCTATTCCCTAAAACCTCGTATTCGGGGTCAGCTAACAAAGGTACGTATAAAAAAATGGGTTTTGTGCCTATGTAATTTTACTCCATATCGATGTAAAATGCTTTCGTCTAAACTATAAACAAACAACTATAACATTTTGTCGATATACGACGTGTCTCTCCCATTCCTCTCAACACACTGTTCCGTCCGTTTATCATTTTTGTTGGCTAACTGAAGTCATTTAAATAAAGACCAACTAGATTTCGTCGCAAAACTACTTGATTCGGTGATAAGTTGTGTTTAATTGATGTGATGTTAATTAAAGCATTTCGAAGTCGAAGTAAACATTGCTTTAAGCGTAGTTTTAGTTTAAATCGAAACGTAAATTCGCTATTCCGCTCTTGAGTCTACATCAGTTATGGTATAATTGAACGTATGCAGATAGTTTGGTTGTGTTTGCGTATCTAATTGTCAATGCAATTAACTTGCTCGTATAAAAACGGTTCCCGAGGGCTGCGATTGATTTGTAAATGGTATTATAACTTGTAACAAACACGTCCAGCATCTAAATTTCAAAATCAAACAAACGGGCGAGCGAACAACGTAACCCACCCACGTATGGATGTCTGCGCCTGAAGTCTCGCGTTTGGATTTTTCATTAACAAATTCTACACTGGTAAAAGTAATTATTGCTGGTGGCTCTTCGCAATTTTTTTAAGACTAATTAATTTTTTAGGAACAATTGCCACACTTGTAACTTTAATAGCTTCCTGATGATGCCATCCTGATTGGGGAAATATTCTTCAGTATTTTTGTATTTAAAGAGTTTTATTAGAGGTTACAACACTACACAATTGGTATCTTCTGTCTTGAGTTGTTCAGAATATTTCAAATTATAGTGCAATCAACACCACAGACATATGCAATGATTATAATAATTTCTTTTTCAATTTGCAGTATCCTGAACCTGATTTTAATAAGTTGTTATTACCGCCTAATCTAATATATAAAAATCTCGTGTCACAGTGTTTGTTATCGAACTCCTCCGAAACGGCTTGACCGATTTTTATGAAATTTTTGGTGTATATTTCTGAGAATAGGTCGTAGGCTAATTTTTATACCCCTAGGCGATAAGGGTGGCCCTATCCAGAAATTTTCTTTTTATTTTTTGGACAAAAATTTATAATTTATATATGGCAAAACAACGTTTGCTGGGTCAGCTAGTAACTTTATATTATAATATACATAATTTCTTATTATTGCTCACCAGCTCAGCAGAAGTTATAATAATAATAATAGTCTTTATTTCTCCATTGCAAAAAAATTATATACAAATAAAAGTATACAATAAAATAATTGTAGAAAACGTCACAAGAAAAATTAACAAACAGTTAACAGAAAAAAAAACAATACAATAAAATATATAAAAACTAGTGAACATACAAGACATCTTGTAGTTGGTCATATAAAATAAATGTATGATGTAGTAATATTTTTTTAAATTTATGTTTGAAAATATGTATGCTACCCGAAGACCTGACATCATCTAATGAATTATAAAGTTTACAACCTTGATAAAGAACACTTTTCTGGTACATTGCAGTTCTATGAGAATCAGGCAGTAGAAAATTCTTTGTCTCTCTCTAATGTCATGTAAATGACTCACTGGATTTCTTAAAAAGACTAATTATACTCTTCGCAAATACGATAACGAAGAGTATATTGTATTTGATCGGCACATTTCTAAAACCGTAAATATCGCTCGCAGACAAAAAATTTTCATATCATTGTGTTAGTGAACGAATTCTGGACAACTTTCAAAATGTCCGTCTGTCCGTCCATCCGTCACGTTTCTTGTAAGCACGATAACTCAAGAAAGAAAAATCCGATTGTATTGAAATTTGGACAGTAAGTTAGTGTTAGCTAGAGGAAGAACCCTATTGTTTTAGAACAAAATCGATCGGGTAAATAAAAATGTTATTAATGATTTAAATGAAAATGAAAAAATTTTTTTTTGATTTTTATGTTTTTGTAATTGAATAGAAATCTGGTGGAATGATATTTCATTTTAATATCTAAATATTTATATATTTTACAAATATATATTTCATAATGTAATATGCAACCGTGAAAATATGATTTTAGCTCGTGTCTTATAATGTAAAAATTTACATTTTTCTACGTGTAAGGTGGTGGTGTAGTTCTTACGCTTTTAATTAAAATTGACTCGGAATCCAAGGGTCCCGGGTTCAAAACCCAAATGGGGTTTGGTATGTTTTTTTTATTTTTACTTTATTTTACACTGAGTCTTTTACCAACTAAGTTCGTACTATAAAATTAAAAATGTCTAAAACTAACATTATTTACAAAAAACTGCGAAGAGTATCCTATAGAATGTGTAACAATTATATAAAAAGTTCAATGAACAGGCGAAGAGTACGTTTTTAGCTTGTTTATGTTTATAACATATGAGAGCACCTCAAGAATGTATAGACCAGCCACTGTCAAAATTTTTAAAGGCATAACGGCAACTCTTTCTGTAGTTTAAATTTAATAAAATACGAATTGCATATTTCTGTAATAAAAACACCCTCGTCACATTACAACCATTGCCCCAGTTTACAATTCCGTACCTAAGACGCAAATGAAAATTATCATAATAGAGTACTTTAAAAATTTCCTGGCTACAATGTTTAGACATAAATTTTATAGCATAACAACTTGTTCTTAGCTTTATACATAATTTTTTGATATGGTGAGTCCATTGTAAGTGTTTATCAAAAGTAACATCTAAGAGTATATTATCAGCACAAGATTTTATTTCCCAGTCAATACCGCTAAAAAGTGTTAGGCTCTCAGAATTATTATTCAATGAAAATTGTATTGAAACTGTCTTTGTTTTATTTAGAATTAGGTTATTATTTTGAGACCAATGTATGATTTCTTGATAAACTCTTTCAGTGGTTTCTTTTGCTTCAATTAGGTTGTTACTGGTAACTAGAATGTTTGTATCATCAGCATAACAGATCACATGAACATTTGGTATTTTTTGGAGATGACTAACCACATTGTTAGGAAATATTATATATAAAAGTGGTCCCAAAATCGACCCCTGTGGAACTCCTTGTTTAATATCACAAACATTACTTTTAACTCCACCGCTCATTTTTACAATGTGTGTCTTGTTGTCTAAATAGGAGGAAAACATTTGTAAAGCAGTTCCTCGAATACCTTATCGTGCTGGCCTTAACCAGCTGATGGTCTACCAAATCAAAAGCTCGTGAGAAATCTACGAAAAGACCCACAACTGATTTCTTGTTGTCTAAAGCTTTAATGATTTTGTGACGAAAATCACACAACGCAGTTGGAGCATTATAGTCGGAGAGCAGCCAATCTGTAGGAAGCATTTTAAAAATAGTCTATACAACTCGCGAACATCCACCTAAAAAACAGATGATATTATGTAAAATGACCTTCTAGATTTGATTTTTGAGTTCGCCCGTTAATTTGAGATTGCCAAATCGGTCAATTCGCAATTTTTTGAAAAATTTTAAAATTATGTGTTAATTTTTGTTTTGCACATAACACATCATATCTTTTTTATTTTAATGCCGATTTAGACCAATATTTTACACATTATCCCTCCAATATTCTTGGACAGGCTAACGGCAAAGAATATAGTGTAACTAGTAATATAGTGCCTAAAAAAAATATAATTACCCTCTATTGTCGCGGTTTTTTAAAATTTGCATTGAAAAATACCCGATCGAGGTAACTTTTTTATTTTTAAAGAGAGAGTTATAGTATAAACGAGAAAAATGTTCCATATACTTTAAACAAACTTTTTTATAAAGAGATTTTTTTGAAATTCGGCTCATGTAACGAGATGACGTGTTGAATGCGGCCGCGCAACTCGTCCGCATTAATTTAAAGCATAACTTCTGTTAACGTCGCCCATCTGTGGTGTCGTTTAAGCGAGCAAGTGAGTCTACGGATTATTTAGTTTCTATTTGCAACTAAATGTTATAAAATTATGTAGATAATCTCGAAACATACACATAAAAAAATATGTTTTCATTAATTATAACAGCAAGTGGGTACTAAAGATTACATTTTCCTTCGCATAACCAACTTATGTTACATTGCACGTTTGGTTTGGTACACTTGCAGCTTGTAGTACAGTTATATAATTTACATTTACAAAATGGAGTTAACTCAATAAAATTGGGTTTTGGGCTTTTTGAAATCATCTTTGGAAATAAGATTTCCTCTTTTAGGTACCATCTAAAATCTAAAACATTTGGAATTCTGGGCTTAATTTGGTAGGCTGTCTTGTAAATAGCACATTGCAGAAATGCCCTTTTTACTTGTATTCTCTGTACTAGGATTTACAATTTCTGATTTTTTTTTTATAAGCAGTTCGGGTATACGATCTTCTACATTGTGCATGGTAAACTGGATTTAGTGATAAAAATAAATTTTTCTGTTCTAAATATTGTTTTAGAGCTACAGAAATGTCATCGGATTTTGCATTTGATCGGTACATTTCTAAAACCGTAAATATCGCTGGCAGACAAAAAATTTTCATACCACTGTGTTAGTGAACGAATTCTGAACAACTTTCAAAATGTCCGTCTGTCCGTCTGTCTGTCCGTCCGTCTGTCCGTCCGTCACGTTTCTTGTAAGCACGATAACTCAAGAAAGAAAATTCCGATTGTACTGAAATTTGGACAGTAAATTAGTGTTAGCTAGAGGAAGAACCCTATTTGAACAAAATCGATCGGTAAATAAAAATTTTATTAATGATTTAAATTTGAAATTTTTTTTTTTTAATTTTTATGTTTTTGTAATTGAATAGAAATCTGGTGAAATTATATTTCATTTTAATATCTAAATATTTATATATTTTACAAATATACATTTCATAATGTCATATACATTATTTCATAATGTACGGGAAAATATGATTTTAGCTCGTGTCTTATAATGTAAGAATTTACATTCTTTTACGTGTAAGGTGGTGGTGTAGTTCTTTTGACTCGGAATCCAAGGGTCCCGGGTTCGAAACCCAAATGGGGTTTGGTATAGTTTTTTTACCAAGTCTTTTACCAACTAAGATTGTACTATAAAATTAAAAATGTCATTATTTACAAAAAACTGCGAAAAGTATACTATTGAATGTATAACAATTATATAAAAATCCAGTGAACAGGCGAAGAGTACGTTTTTAGCTTGTTTCCTTTGATTTCCTATCCGAGTAATTATAATTTATGCCAAACTACGTGTTTATAACGCACTAAATATAAGGACTGAGACAAAAAGCACTTTCAACTTAAGAGTTGTCCGGAGTCGATGAGTTTTCTATCTCAATTGTATTGTTAGACAAATGGCTAGATACGTTGTAAATATTTTATATCAAATATGTGTTCTCATTAAATGATTTTACGACCTTTCTTTATGGATTTTTTGTTTACTTAATTGCGCGTCGCCGAGAGTTTTAACAACTATTTTCAATAAGTCATAGGCGTGTTATACCTTGTAAAATATGTATTAATATATCTCAGTCAAATTATCAGCATTACTAATAATGAACACAAAAATAAATTAAATAAAGCAATTAAATATTTAGTTTTTTTATTGTTAGCGCAAAACGGGGTTTAAGTATATAATATTTTTCTTTAAAAGTTGCGCCATCAGTAGTGTTTAAAAAATAAATGAAAACTAAAGATAAGATAAGGTTATATAATTAAATACATATTATAATAAACATTACATAATTATCAAGTAGAAGTTGCAGTCGGGAGTGGCCGACACGGCCGATTGCGAATACCTATTTGATTAATATTTTGCTTTAATACGGCTCAATTTACTTTTATGTGGTGCCACTGAGATTAACTACAAAACCAACATTTTTTATTTTTACTATCTAAATAGGCATTCGCAGTCGGCAAAGTCCTATTGCACTTTCACTTGTTTCGTAATATAATTATTAAAATTCTCTCTAACAACCTTTTAAGATAAAACTGATATATGATCTGAGAGACACAATATTGAAGACTCGATATCTTGTATATCCTTATATTTTCTTTTGGGTGAACACTAACCACGGAGTAAACTTTTCTATTCATTAACAGTATTATATGGTTTCCTTCCTTGGGAATATTGTCAACTACACCCTAAATATAATTTTCCTCCATTTTCCTTGTTTTCTTAATCGACTACTTTTTTAGGAAGACCACTCTTCATGCTTACACTAAAAGTATAGCAGGTTTCTTTCATGGCCATTGCGTTAGCTACATGCCAAATATTATTATCCTGCCTGTCTTATCTGTCACATTGGTTTTATTATTTATTTTGAGTGTCCCGTAATTTTTTCAATAAAATTATATCCCATTTCTTCGTTTTCAATAGAATTGACTACCTATTAAATATTACTTTTCTTCATTAAATAGTTTTGCAAATATAGCGTCCATAGACAGACACATAAACTGATCCAAATAAATGACCTCAATTTCTGTAATCTACATAATATTTCGCTTTATCCATAATTATATTTCCCTTCGGTAAGCGAGGTAAGTAAAATCCTTAGTAAATTATACTCTGAAATTATAACAAAATATAATTCTAACACCTGACTGTTTAGGCGCCTCTGATGATGACCCCTGTATAACGGATTTTGGCCCAACTTCAGTAGGGCTATGCTATTTTACGTATCTTCCAAGTTATAAAAATTTTACGCCTAGCACAAGTCATCTCTTTTAATAGGAATTCACAATCGGCAACGTCCGACTGAAACTTTCGTTTATTTTGTAACAGTCTTACTAGAAACACCTGAATAGCATTTTAAACTAAAATTGATATATGACGTGATCTACGTAAAGTTTGTTTGAATCTAAGAGACACAATATTGCAATTTCGATACCTTGTACATTTTCATATCTGTGTGTATAAATATATATAAAGATTACGAGTGGGACTACCAAGAGTGTACCGGTACGCCCGCCTGACAGTCGTGTACGCCATGCGAATCCTAAAAGGGTCTACACACGATCCAGCGGCAGGGACCCGACATTGTCAGTACGCTTTGAAGATAATTGGAATTCCAGCGGACCAGTTCACTTTTACGAATGAGTTCAAAGCATGCCGATATGGCTGGGTCCCTGCCGCTGGATCGTGTGTAGACCCCTTAAAGCACGTACCGATCCACTTTTAAAATCCCCACTCGCATTACTTCACTGTCAATACTTTTTGCTCGAGGTATAGATATTCTAATTAACAAAACAACTAATTTTTTTTCTCTAACTTAATTCATTATTTCCAAATCCTTTATACAATATGGATCTACCAATTCCGGTAGAAGGCATTTGTTTTTAAATGTTAATTTAGGTAGCATTTCATTTTTCGAAAAATTTTCCTATTTATATATCTACTAAAGGAAATATGTTAATAATAAGTATATATAATCATTCGTAAAACTAAAAGTGCACGTAAGTTGTTTTATCCAATGAATGCTATGCGTATAACATTAGTTCACTGATCAAATTATTATTACACTCTTCGCAAATGCGAAAACGAAGAGTATACTACATTTCTAAAACTGTAATAACTGTATATATCGCTCATAAAGATTTTTATATCATATCACTGTGTTAATGAACAAATTCTGAACAATTATCAAAATGTTTGTTTGTCTGGCTGTCCATGCGCCCGCCTATCCATCCGATAAGTTTTTTGTAAGCACGATAGCTTACGAAAGAAAAGTACGATTGTATTCAAATTGGCAGTAAGTTAGTTAGAGGAAGTATATTGTTTTTGAACAAAGTCGACCAATAGATAAAAAAGGTATTAATCATTTAAATACAAATCTCGTGAAATGTTATTTCCTGTCATTATTTTTATATATTTTTACTAATATACATTTCACAATAACAATATTCAACAGTCGATATGATTTTCATTTAGATAGATTATATGTTGAAATTTACAATTAATAATAATCTAAACAAAAGTGATACTCCTGTCAATATAAGCATTTGAAAGATCATTAGACAGAAGTATTTTTTATAGTATTCTAGGAGAGATGGCCCTCATTAAGATTCCAAGTTTTCAATTTCGTATGCCAAGGACATTTCGATGGCTGTTTGAATAATTAAAAGATCGGCATCTTCGGCAGTTTGACGTACTCTAAAATTGGATTATTCGAATTTATTTTTTTGCATTACAAGTATAGTAGAATGCTAGCTCAGGGCCATTGTTTCTGACAACCACGGCAACGCCCGGAAGAAATCACTTCATTACAGATATAATTGGCGAATAAAATAAATTATTGCGACCCTATAACTTTTATACTATTAATCGTACAAAAAAATGTGCACAAGAGTTGTCCAGAATTTTATCCTCTACAAAATTCATACCAAATACAGTAAGTTAGGGTCAACAGGAAAAGAGTTATTCCGAAAAAACTTATTTTGTGACAACATGGCGACAAAGTGGCCCCACCCGCGTTGAAAACTTAATGAAGGGCCATACCTACCCTAGTATTTAAAAAAATATTCCTATGCTTAGATGTTTTTTTACGCCCTATGAATGTACAGATTGACTGGAGTATGATGGTGCTGTGGCTATAATTTTTACTCGAAATCAAAGTGCCGCGGGTTCAAGACACAAATAGGTTGGATGTGGTCACTTTTTTTCCTACTTCATTTTATACAGATGAGTGTTTCACCAATTAAGTTTGAATCATAAAATTAAAATTGCCTAAAATTAACCTTATTTCCAAAAAAGTTCCCATAAACTTTGCAACAACTACATAAAATACCTAATAAATCGGCCAAGGACTATAATATTTACTTTGGATTTTTTTTCAATTTGTGGTTAATTTGTTTTTATGAACAATTTACTACCAGTGAAGGAGTTGCACCATTGGAGACTGAAGACTTATTTAATGACGAAGAACATGGAAATCTAGTAGTAATTAATTGCAGTACCCTGTCAACAATAATTCATATCAGTTTTCTTGAAAGCTAGTGATCCTATAAAAAGAAGTATCAAATAAAAATTACGTTCGTTCTTTATCTTTATTTCGTTTCGATATACTTGTTATCTATTTCGAAAAATAAAAAGTTTTTCTCTTGCTATATTTCCCCTGCATCTTGTTGACATAGCCTGGGGAAAAATCATATTTTCTATATTTATTAAAATTTGACCTTATTTCTTCTTAATAAATGTGTACTGATAGAGCAGTAAAAAAATGACACCACCAATTAATTGTTCCGCTTTTGAGTTAGAGCAAGTCAAACGATAAATAATTGTTTTATTTATTTAATAGACACCGAGAACAAGGACATGATCAAATGGACAAACGGACGAAAAATTCACATTTTGGGAACTATTTCTTTGAAGTTTTAAGCCTCATAACAACAGTTCTAAAGATGCACATTTTTCATCCGAAATTTGAGGAAAATCAGTAGCCTACATATTACAAATTAAAATTTAAATATTTCGCAACAATACGTTAAAAAAATCTGTAAAATAATAATTATAAACCTTTTCATTAAAACCATTTCATCAAAATTCGCTCCTAATTTGTTTATAATTTTAAAATTTCTCGCCTCCCACATTTGTATATTATTTATTTTACAAGTTTTTAATAAAAATGTACTTAGGTATACATTTTTTAGAAAACTTATCATAACATAGTCTACGATTTTTTGTTTTTGCTGATAATGTTAAAACATACATTTGAGTTCCATCGACCTCTTAACAATTCCTCCCATTTTAAAAAACCAAAAAATGTATATAATAATACACCACACAAATCTAAAAAGTAAATATACTTACTATTTATTCGCACGTAAAATATAAATATATTTTTTATATCAAAATTAAAAAGGGTTTCCTCTGTCCGCCTATGCGTAGTAAATTGTAAACACATTAATTTTATGGCTATTCGCGATCCTTGTGTACCTTCATCGTTCCCAAGGATTCTCTTCGAGAGAGAACGAAAAATGAAATGGACAATCTTGACTGTAATTCAACAGCAAAATTTCTTTATATATTAGCCTGTAAATTAAAAATATATAATCTATTTTTTTTTAATTCTGTCAAAGGGATAATTCCTAAATAAATTATACCCTTTATGGAAAGCTGAAATTTTCTCCAAAAAAACAAAATTGAAGGAAATAAATGCATATATATATATTTTTAATTATCTTCTTCATTTTCCACAATTCTAGCATGTCAAAAGAAATAATAGTGAAAACCAAATTTTTTTAAAATAACGATTCATATTACAGTAATTACGATTCGCAAATTTACCACACTCCGGAGCGCTCTTAACATAAATGGACACTGGAAAATAATAATCACCCGGCACGTGCCTGCGTTTAGCTCTAGATGCGATTGCGGCCGATTCATAGTAGCGCGCATTCGTTCGGACGCTGAAACAATCAATGAATATTTCGATAAGGGAGCAAAATTTCAAAAAAAACTTCTTATAAAAGATTTTATTTAGCTCATTCGGAACATTTTCTTCGATTATAGTAGGCACCTAACTTTAAAAATAAAAAAGATACCTCGATCGGACATTTTACTCTGCAAATTTTAAAGATTTTGCGTCAAAGAAAAGTTGTTATTTTTTTTGCCAACTAATTATTTTTTAGGTAAAGTTTTTTACTTTCAACATATCAAAGAATAGTTAGAGAATATTATGTAAAAAAATTAAAAAATTCTGAAGTAAAATAAAAAATATATGACGTGTTATATGAAAAACAAAAAATAACACATAATTTTTATTTTTTTTAGAAAATTGCCAATTTGGTCATTTTGGCAATCTCAAATCAATGGGCGAATCCAAAAATAAAGTTTAGCAGGTTATTTTACATCAGATTACCTATTTTTTAGGTGGGTGTTCGCGAGTTGTATAGAGGGTGTCGAATTCAGAGGGTCTGGTCTTCCACTATTATTACTCAAAGCAACGAGAAAATCTGCTGCAGGGATAGATGAAGTGAGTGGTCAAGTGAGAACGGTAGTTAATGAAACTAGTACACCACTGTTTTACCTGATTAATGAATATTGACTAGCATCCAGATATATTAAAAATTTCAAAATCTATTCCGATTTATAAAAACAAGGGATCTAGAATAGAAGCTTGTAATGATAGAAATGTTACTGTCCAGAGTCAGCTCGAGAGTCAGTTAGCAAAAATGTTTGATTCAGCTTTAGCAATAGATTAATAAGCTTTTTAGACCTTCACAATCTTTTAACTGAACATCAAAATGGATTCAGCAAAATAAATCCATAACAATTGCTTTTGAACAATAGGCTTGTTACCGATAATTTTTTTTTTTTCGGTATTTATGGCATTCAATAGAATTCGATCGTTTAGATAATCTGTTAAAATTTCAGATTCATAAGCATATCCAATCCTTAGATATTCAATGTTAAAGATTGAGTTTCAGTACAAAGCGCTTCGCCGACTCGTGACGTCATTCTGCATAAACACTACATATTTTAAACCAGCAAGAAGATAAAAAACCGCTGCCCAAGGAATCACTACTTCCACATCCAGATTCTCTATCCAAGTCACTCACAACGAAAAAAGTTTGCATGTGGAAATAATTGTTTATGGAACTTTAATACTATAATATTTGAAATCCTCTACCCCAAAAACCCATAAAACGATACCCCACATCGGTAGTGGAGTGGGGGTGGTGATAGGGGGGTGGTAGTGGGAATGGATGAAGTAAAAAAATATTTTGAGGTTTCTGGTTCTTATACATACACTAAATCACAATTTTTTTTCATCCCCTTTAATAAGGGGGTGGTAATGGGGGTGGCTAATGCCAAAAATTTTTTTGAGACCCTAGTTTCTCTTGTATATACTAAATACCAATTTTATCGACTCTTACCTGCTTGATTTACCCATTTACCCCAAATTTACCCCAATTTACCCCCCAGCCCTTCGTCGGAACAACATGAAAATATAATCTAGTTCCAGATCTCGTTAAAGTACATACGTGTACCAAATTTCAAGTCAATATCTTAAACGGTTCCAGAGTAAACGTGCGCACAAAAAAAAGTTACAGACACCGACAGACAGACCGACAGACAGACAGAAATTTTTTTTTTCGCTCAAACTTATAATCTCGACGTTTCATGACATTTTAAGCCTATTTGAACAATAAAAATTTTTAAAAATTTTTTTGTCGTTACTATACTTCCACTGGATGTGGAAGTAAAAGATATCATTTAACAATCAAACGCCGTTTCCATAGAGAAACACAATAACACACATCAACGGATTCTACTCAATAAAGTGCCTTAAGAATGTGTTACTCGATTTTCGATTCGACACTTGGTAATTGAGATATAAAGGTCATCCAAAAATGCCAATTTTCCAAAAACGCTCTGTAGCTCGGTAGTTGAAAAAGATAGACGTTCGCAGTTTTCGCCATTGTTTCTTTCTCGAAAATCGAGTTCAGGACACTTATATTGGTTTTTATCTATCTGCCATAGTTTTAGAGAAAACCCCAAGTCGCATCTAATTTGGTTCACCCTGTACTATTACAAAAATAAATACTGTAATAAAAACCCGCATAAGCGTGCCACGATTATTTCTGACCGAACGCCGAACAACTATGCCATTGAAAATACTAATAATTAGGCATTGGGCGACATCAACACTACCAGTTGAACCGATGTCGGTAAAGGGGACACGTACGGCTTATCCTTCGTATTATACATTCATGGGGGCACGCGAAATAATCAATAAAAGCCCGTGTAGTTGATGCTTTAATATTTAATTTATTCCTGCAGCCAATTACTTGGAAATTAAACGAAAATTGTTAACCGATTAAGAACACAGCATTTATTCGAGAAGAATCTGCTTATCGTAATATACTTTTAAATAAGAGGGTAGAAGTTTCAACAGTGATTTATAATAAGGGTGGATGTCTCGCTTCTTGCAACTAAATGAAGCATTGCTGTGCCGGTAGACAAAATGCAGTGAAATTGAGAGAGCAACGTTAACGTTGAAAAATTATCTCTGGTTTATGTGAACGGCAAGATAGACGTAAGCTTGAATTCAAATTCGGTGCATACAGTTGAATTTTGAGAGATTTATAAGGACCACTTAAAAACTAATCACTTGCAGGCATAATTTGTCTTCAACTACTACTCATATTATAGTCCAGTCAACGAGTTGTAGAGAACATTGCGGGGGGAGAATTTTCCTCTTCTGGGTGGCTATTCTTGAGCGCGATAGAAATTGTTACTCCCCGGCGAATTAATTCCCTCGCCTTTCACTTGAAATTCCCCTACTCGAAAAACATGTATTCTTGAACAAAAGGAATAACGAGGGACCGGTGAAAGTTTGAGGGAGAAGTCTACAGTGTTGTCATATTGTACTTCACAATATAACAAATCGGAACTCTCCTATATCTGATATTTATCAGCTGTGGTGGCCAAAAATTGTTTGGTGGTGTCATGACAGTTGACAGATCAAAAACATATTTATTCTAGTGATCTAAAAGTTAATCTCAAATCACAGTATTATAGTCTCATACGAAAAGCATTGTTTATTGTGTACAGAATGGACCCGATTATTTAAAAAAGTCGTGTCAGGTCACATGCACCCAAAAAGATTTATTAGTTAAGTACACCGAGGAAAATCCACAAATCGTCGGCTTACTATCAAAACCTCCAAATCGATTTGTAAGAATTTAACAGAAAAGAACAAAAACGAAAACTCCTAACTCTGATATGGTTCCACAATAATAACACATACATATATATCAAAACCTTCTAAGTCTATTGATGAAATCAAATTGAATACAAGATAAGTAATACAATTTAAGGGGAGGTGTAAAAATTGCATACATTACAGAAAAGTACACTTATTCTTACCTTATTTCTTTTGTCCATTTTTTAAAAATATTTTCTAACTAACTAATTCGAAATAAACCAAGAGCACAACACCAGATGAATTAGGTTATACAACCTGACATTATTAGACATAGAAGATTTGTAAATGGGACTGTAGCGATGTAGAAGGTTTCAAAAAAGCCGATAGAGGTGGACATATTCGTGCTAGACTTCGGAGATTTTGCAAGTTTGTGTCAGCGTTTCAAGAATATGAATAATCCAAAACCCCCAAAATCTCAAATAAGAGACTTAGGAGGTTTTGATAGTAAGCCGGAAAATTTAGTGCAAGCTATACTAAATCCGAATCGGAAAAATTATGCCGATCTTCGGCTAGGATGACGAAGCAGTGGGTTTAAAATATCTCACTAATGTTTTGGACAACCTAAATAAACGAACAAAAATTTGATCCGTTTTTCCTAAAATTCGAATATTTTTCGCATTTTCAAACTGTTCCATCGCATCTTCTAAATCATCCAAAACTTGTCTAGCCACTAAATTTTCGATATCCATTATTTAAATAAAACCGAATTAATATGACACGTCTCCACACGCACGATCATAATCTACAAAGTACTTAAAAAATGTTTCTTTTCTGCTTTCCCTCGGCTTTCTCTCACTAAAAGTAAGGGAATTAGTAGGAAGTGTTTTCGTCTACCTGGCTGGGGAAAATAAATTCAAGAATACAAACTTTACATGAGGGAGTAGAAAATGATTATTTTCTCTTACACATTCTATTCCCCCAAGTTTAAGAATAGCCACCCAGGAATGTGTGGGGGGTAGTTAGGAGGTAAATATACTAAAAGTCCCTGTCCCCTAGCCCCGCCGCTTCAGGGGGGGAGGGGGGGTGGAAAGGTTTTTTTTTTCGATTCTTCGCTTATAACTCGGAAACGATGCGTCGTATGGAAAAAGGTAATCTATGCAAAATTAAACATAATTAAATTTTCTACAAGAATGTCTATATGCATTTTCTTCCTGTGTGTTATAGCTTCCGAGATATTCGCCAGTGAAAATCAATAATTAATAAATAAATTAATCTCAGTCACAAAACATTCTTTATTTTACAACACTCGACGTATTTACTAACGTAATAGTCTAAGACAGTGGTTCCCAACAAGATTTTTTCAAGGACCCCCTCATCGGTCGCTATACTGACAAGGACCTCTTAAAAGCTTAAATTCTTAAAATTAAAATTATGTAGAATCTACCATAAATTACTTACTAAACTAATTTACTCAAAGGTGGAAACTGTTCATATATATGAAAATGAAATTTGATGTTAACACAAGTTTAATACAAGTACAAAGCAATTGCAATAACAATAACGCATAACTTTACAATTTCAGTGTGATACGTTGAATCTGTTGAATATCTCAGTGACATTTCGCGGACCCCCAAGACAACGAGGTCCGCGGACCACCTGTTGGAAATCCCTGGTCTAAGATACGTACGAAGGCCGACCTTCACCGATCAGGTAACCGAATGAAATCTATTTTTTATGAAAAAAAAAATGCCAACAAAAGTAACGGTGATGGGATGCTAAACGAAATATGTTCAAGGCTATATTTAATTGAAAATTCAATAATTAATTTTTTCCATACCTTCACCGATCTTCTAACCAAAAAAATTTAACACTAATAACTTTTTTATTTTGTTTCCGATTTGAATCAAATTTTACTGAAGTATAGAACATATTAAGATCTACTTATGACCAGAAAAACATTCACCTGCTACAAACGGAAAGCCACCAGCGGTACCAAAATATGCGGAAAAACATTTTGAATGTTAGAAATTCTAAAAAAATGCATCGGATCGGCGTCAAAAACGTACATACACCAAAATTTGATTTGGTTATTGATGGGGGATTTCTCATACATAAGTTCATCTGACCAAAGGGGATCCTCAGTTTGCGCAATTTGTGGTGGATAGTGAAATTCGTCAAGACCCACTAATATGATTTTTAATTTTTTTCCGAATATTTTGGTATCGCAGGTGGCTCTGCCTTTATGCAGGCGAATGTTTTTCTGGTCACACGTAGATCTTAATATGTTCTATACTTCAGTATAATTTGATAACTTTGCACCCCCCTCCCCCCCTGATCCGGCGGGGCTAGGGTCGCGGACTTTTAGAATGTTTACCCCCTAACTACCCCCAACACATTCCTGAAGAGGAAAATTCCCTCCACCCCCCAACCCCCCCGCAATGTTTTCTATAATCTCCTTTTGGTCATTCATTGATTGGACTATTAGTCAACAATGCATCTGAAAGAGATCATAGCTGTTTACATAAAAAAATACTCAAACGCAATTTAAATTGTAAAAGTTAGGTATATTTGAATTAGTTATCATTGTAATCTTGTTCCTTAGCAATCATTATTAATTGGCAAACGATCAATTATCTGATCTATTAGTACTTTTTGATTATTATTTTATTTAAAAAAAATATCGGTGCGGCGCGGCGCGCTTGTATTTCGGGTTTAGCCTCGTTGATTATTTTATTCTTTTAGTGACCATCCTGTATATCTTTTTCACTGAAAATAAAACAGGTTTCTTCATTAGCAATTGTGGTAACTGCATGAAAAATAATGAAGTTTTCCGTAATATTTTTTCCTGAATTATTTTTTGGGGTGTGCAATCGCGTAAAAAGAGTTTCATTTAGAGATACGTATTAAAAATTTTTGAGGAAGTTAACATTAGAAAAAACAGAATAACTATACACCAATAAATTCGGCATTTTTTCCCAAAATATTCATTTGGTCAAAAAAGTACTGTTAAATGTTCTTCAAAATAAATTTTCGTCCATTACTCAGGGGCTGAAATTATTAAATAGAGAGAATTATTAATAACAGAAAATGATTTAAAAATATAGTTGAGGAAGTATCCCTAGAAAAGTGGAAAATTTTTATTTTTAAAATAAAACAACAAAATTTGATATATGGCTACATCTTCGCATTATAAGCAACTTCTTTAAATAACATTTTTCGATATATTCAAAAAATTAATTTTTCGACCTAAGCGCCAGGACTAACACACATTTGTATAGACCACTTTTCGTTTGAGAACATGCAATAACTTTTATCAAAAATAGAATTTTTCAGAAAGTCAATAACAAAAGAGTTTCCTATATGGTGCAGACCTTTTGGCGGGCACTGTATATATACCGAGTGGCTCAGCCGATAAGGACAGTCTTGTAACTTTTGAAAGGGCGAATGGATTTATTTCAAATTTGGTGTAATGATATGGGATGAAATTTCCAATTACATGATGTAAAGAGCCAAAATGGCCGACTTCCGGTTTCGATGCAATGTACATGAAAATCAAAGGAACTTTTAAGTAAATTTTGTTATGTAGTTACACAAACAAAATTAATATATGAATTACATCGGACATTTGGAGCATAGCAAAAAACTTTCTATCCGATATATAGTACTGGATATTTTTTGACTTGACTTGAGACGCATATTGATTGCATTGAAGGAAACCTGAAGTTGAACCGCAGCACTTTAATTCCCGCCGTGAAGTTCCTGTTTCCGAAAGAGGCTGAGATGAATAAAACATAACAATTAAAAAGATATCCAATGCGGGAAATCGAAATTTATTGCGAGTCGCAGAAAAATGTCGGGGCGATCTGGTGCAATAAATAATTCCGAAGAGAATTAGTTTGTAGATGGACTAATTCTATAGTTAAGGCCGTTCTAGAATACTGTATCTAACGATAATATTGAAAATAGTGGGATATATCTAAAGTACCAAATTAACTTAAAAAGAAATCGTCTTACAACATTCGTTTAAACAAATTAACAAAATAGTGTTTCTTTGCAGGTTTTTTAAATATCTAAATATGGAACTTCTATCTTATTAAATATAATACTCCTTGTATTATTATATATTTTGAAAATTCTTACTAATTTCAAGTTTTAGAGATATAGTTGCGATTGAAGAATTATTGAAAATATGTAATAAAAGTATTATATTCAAACAGATAACAGTTCCAAATAACCGATGTTCGAAAATTACTAACAAAAAAGTTACAGGAGTTTTCAAACATTAAATAGCCCAAAAAGTGAAGAAAATAAATCACGTAACTCCAAAATGGCTGCTCTTTACAAGATTTTCTATATAGTCAATTTATTCAGAGCTCTGAATTTTATCTGATAAACTGCTGGTAGATTTTGATTGTAAAATTTTGCTTAGAAAAGAAGAATTAACAATTTTATTATTAAGTCGAGTCTGAGACTTTAGCTTCTCTTATGTATACTAAATACTAATTTTATGGACTCTTACTTGCTTGAATTACCTATTTACCCCCCAACCCTTCAACGGAATAAGATTAAAATATATCTAGGTAGTTCCAGATCTCGTTAAAATACATACGTACTAAATTTTAAGCCAATATCTTAAACAGTTTCAGAGTAATTGTGCGCACAAAAAGTTACAGACCGACAGACAGAAAATTTTTTTCGCTTGTACCTAAAATCTCGACGTTTCATGATATTCTAAGCTTACTTGAACGACACAAATTTTCAATATTTTTTTGCGTTATTACACTTCCACTGGATGTGGAAGTAATTGGGATTTAATATACAGTGTGTCCCAGGATAAATGTAACAAGAGGTGTAATGGACCAAAAATTTTGGAATTTTGGAATGGTATTTGGGGATTGAGTCCTGCTTGTTGTAAAACTAAAGTATACCAATAATGACTTGATTTGGTGTTCTACAGGGTGTTTTATAAGCAAAGTTGTAAAAATCACCACTTATTTTTCAAAATATGAAAAAATTCCAATAAGAAAAGTTATTTAGAATGCAATTTTATACCTCAATACCACATTTCAGGAATATAAAATTATTTTTTTGAAACTGCCCACTTTTTGCGAATTAAGAGTTGAATTCATATTTAAAGTTGTGTAGGAGCAAATGTTAATCATCTCAAAAAGTAGGCTATTGGTAAATAAAAAATTGAATATACGAGATGTAAGAAGATATAATGTTAATCGAACTAATTGTAAAACAAGAAACAATTACTAACAGAAGATTAATGAGGTTTAAAAAATAATTTTATATTCTTGAACTATAGAGGTATAAAATTGCATTCTAAATAACTTTTCTTAGTGAAATTTTTTCATATTTTGAAAAATAAAGGTACTTTATTAGTGGTGATTTTTACAACTTTGCTTATAAAGCACCCTGTAGAGCACCAAATCAAGTCATTTTTGGTATACTTTAGTTTTACAACAAGCAGGACTCAATCCCCAAATACCATTCCAAAATTCCAAAATTTTTGGTCCATTACACCTCTTGTTACATCTATCCTGGGACACACATATACGGGAAGCTAAAGTCTTTTGGCGTCAGATAGCTTCTCTCCATTATTAAAATAAGTTTGTGATTTAATGTGTCTGCAAGAACCAAAGGGATCCGATTTTTTTTTTTTTTTTTTTTGGCCGATGTGCATATCATTTTATGGGTTTTTGGGTTAGACGATTTCAAATATTATGTAATTATTATTAAAGTTCTATAAACAATTATTTCCACATATGAAAGTGCAAATATAGTATCAAAAGGTTTTTCGTTGTAACAGGCTTGGATAGGGAAGCAGTGATTCCATAGGCCGCGGTTTTTACATATTAAATTAATAGCACAAGTAGTTAAAACAAAGAAACTTATTATTCGATAAATGGTCTATTTGATATACTGAATTAATAGTGGAGTCAAATTAAGGATCAAAATGGGTTGATAAGGAATTCTCTAGCTACAGCAATTTTATTACTTTAATTTGAAATTGAAAATAAACACAAAACACAAAAATTTTAAAAAGAAACGGAAAATCAGATGTGACAAGAGCCGAAAACATTATAAAATAATAAAGATTGTTGAATTTATGATGAATAAAACTTAACAAAATATATTTTGTTAAATAAAAGAATCAGAATACACGAAAAAGCCTAAAAATGTTAAAAAAAAGGACTCGATATGATGAAAATGGAGTGATGTATACCATTAATTAAGTTAGTTGCCAGTTACAATATTCAGTGAGTGGGGAGATATATTTTTTTTCGAACGTACGTTTATGTCCTCAATGGTGCTTTATGCGATGTAATTCAAAAAGTTTTAGTTGTGGATAATTTTCAACTCGCAGAGAGATAAATATAATTATTTTGGAACAATATGCGCAAATTTCAAGAAAAAACCGCAGCCCAAGAAATCACTACTTCCACATCCAGATTCTTTTCCAAATCACTCACAACGAAAAAATTTTTGTATATGGAAATAATTGTTTATGGAACTTTAATAATATAATATTCAAAATCCTCTACCCCATAAAACGATACGTAAAAAAAGTAAAAAAACATTTTGAGGTTTCTGGTTCTTGTGCACACACTAAATCACAATTTTTTTCATCCCCTTTAATAATGGGGTGGGGGTGGTAAGGGGGGTGGCTAATGCCAAAATTTTTTTTGAGACCTTAGCTTCTCTTGTATATACTAAATACCAATTTTATGGACTCTTACCTGCTTGATTTACCTATTTTCCCCAAATTTACCCCAATTTACCCCCCAACCCTTCGACGGAACAAGATGAAAATATAATCTAGTTCTAGATCTCGTTAAAGTACATATGTGTACCAAATTTCAAGTCAATATCTCAAACGGCTCCAGAGTAAACGTGCGCACAAAAAAGTTACAGACAGACAGACCGACAGACATACCGACAGACCGACAGACAGAAAATTTTTTTTCGCTCAAACTTAAAATCTCGACGTTTCGTGACATTCTAAGCCTATTTGAACAATAAAAAATTTTAAATTTTTTTTTGTCGTTACTATACTTCCACTGGATGTGGAAGTAAAATATCAATATGTTTACTTATAATCGACTAAAACGCAAAAACTAACGTATCACTGATTCAAATGCAACTTTTTTAACGTTGGCTATTTCATATACTTTCATAATTCGCTTATCGTTTTTGGTTTCACAAAAAAATCACGTAGTTATTTGAAATTGTTTATACGTGCAATATCCATAATTACAATTAAATTCCAAAAAATTAGTTTAAATTAATTTTTTTTTCTTTCTAAACACCACCGTAAAGTACATGTGAAAATTTACACTTTAAAAGAAAAATTGTCCTACTACGAGTCGATGCACTTAAACAAAATGCCATGGAAATTTCGAAATTATTGTTGATTTTTAGCCGTTTGAATAAACATTTTGCTCTAAAATTTGGCACGGAGGTTTAGTTCAATAAAGGGCATGGTTCCACTAACTTTCGTTAAAATTGATGGATTATTACATCATATTTCTTAAACTGTTAAAAAAGGTAATTTTTGGTGGTTTTTAGTTTTTTACAAATTTACAAATTATCAAGAAGTTTCTTCATATGCCTAGTCTTATTCATAATTTTATAGCGAATAGTTTGGTATTTTTATTATTGCGATACAATTACTATGATATGAGATAATAGGAAAATAGCAGAAAATTTATGTGAAAAATAAATTGTTACAATTCTACAAGAAGCAATAGACGGATTTTGTAAAAAATTGCTCAGTGCACTTGTTATTAAACATACAACAAATCAAAACAATAAAATTGCTGTAGCCAGAGAATTCCATTCAAATTTTATTTTGACTCCACTCCATGGGTTTTTGGGTTAGACGATTTCAAATATTATGTAATTATTATTAAAGTTCTATAAACAATTATTTCCACATATGAAAGTGCAAATCTAGTATCAAAAGGTTTTTCGTTGTAACAGGCTTGGATAGGGAAGCAGTGATTCCATAGGCCGCGGTTTTTACATATTAAATTAATAGCACAAGTAGTTAAAACGAAGAAACTTATTATTTGATAAATGGTCTATGCCACTTTTAATGCTTCGCTGAATAGTGTGACGATGTTACCAATAGATGTCGCCCACTTCATGATTTCCGCGAATAGCACTACAAAATAATAATAATAATAATAAAGTTTATTGAACCAAGTGTTACAAGATTTAGATACATTAAATTGCTTAATTATTGAACAACGGTACAAGGAAAATAAACATTTAGGTAAACCTCACATAGTTATAAAAACTGGCCGTGAGTGCTATACCGATACTATAAAAAATACTATTTATAATAAAATGACTTAAGTAATAAATTAATTCTATTAAAATTCAACTGTACGAATAAGAGTTATAACTATTAAAATTAAGTATATTCTGATAATTGGATAAGTATATTAAGTATAACTAGTGCTATAATTTACAATTATTCTTAATATTTAGAAGTAGAAGTAGAATTTTAAATTGGCCGAAATAACTTAAATAATAAATTAATTCTATTGAAATTCAACAGTACGAATAAGAGTTATATTATAATTAGGTACATTCTGATTATTGGATAAGTATATTAAGTATTACTAAGGCTATGATTTACAATTCTTCTTAATATTTAAAAGTAGATAATATAATTTTCAATTGATCAAAAAGACGCCAGTGTCAATAAATCTGTGTAGTATTTGGAATGGATAAGTTAGAAGCCATTTATTTATTTCGTATTTAAATTTGTTTAAGTTGCAGTTTTTAATTGCTGGTGGTATATTATTATATATTCTAGGAGCTAAATAGATAAAGCTTTTTTGTCCTATCGTTTTTTGGGCCCGAGGTACTGTTATTACATTTTTTTCTTTACTTCTAGTGTGATAGTCAAAAGGGAGAGATAAGGTACTCTGCCTGTTTTTATGTTTTAGGTAATTATATTGGTTTAGTATTAAAGCTTTGCAATATAATTTTCTAATAGTTAATAATTCTAATCCATTATATAATAAATCTGTCGGGTAAAAGTAATCTTTTTTAAAAATGATTTTAAAAAATCTTTTTTGTAATTTTTCTAGCGGGTCTAAATTGGTTTTGTTTATGCCACCCCAGGCTAGGATACCGTAGCATAATTGCGACTGTATAAGTCCATAATAAACAGTTTTTAATTGTTTTTCTGTTAATATGTTTTTTAGTTGTTTGAATGTATAGATGAGATACCTTAGTTTCTTACATACATTTTCTATATGTAAGTTCCATTTTAAGTGGCTGTCAAGAATAACTCCAAGATACTTTATAGATTTTGCACTTTGAATTTTCAGATCGGTTCCTTCGATGGTGATGTTTGTGAACTGTGGAAGATGGCTTTCATAAGAACAGAATTGTAAATATTTTGTCTTTTCTATATTAATCGTAAGGAGATGATTATCGAACCAGTCTTTTATGGTTTTCAGGTTTTTACTTACGAGTTGCATTAGTATCTCCCAAGATCGTGCAGTGAAAAATATTACAGTGTCATCTGCAAACGATATAGTTAAGCCATTTAATGGTAGGTTAAGCAGGTCGTTTAAGTATATACTAAACAAAATTGGTCCTAGGACCGTGCCCTGCGGCAAACCGTAAAGAACGGTTCTCGGATCACTTAATGTATCACCTACTTTCGCTATTTGGGATCGATTTTCTAAATAACTGGTCAATAGTTCGTGTATTTTACCTCTAAAGCCCATGTTCCAAAGTTTTTCTAATATTTTTTTGTGACTTATCGTGTCGAATGCCTTCGCAAGGTCAATAAAAACACAAATGGAAGGGAGGGTTTGATCAACGGCGTTATATATTTTTCCAACTAATTTTGAAATTGCGTCCTGGGTTGAAGTTCCCTCACGAAAACCAAATTGTTTACTTGATAACAATTTAAATTTGTTTATAAATGATTCCATTCTAGTTTTGATCGCTTTTTCGAAGATTTTTGAAATATGCGTTGTCAGAGATATAGGTCTATAATTTATCGCCTCCAGTTTATCCCCACTTTTATAGACTCGAACTTAAAATACTTTCGTCCAATAAAAGCCTTGCCTGTGTGTGAATGGTCGACTTCACTCTCAAATCAATCTTATTCTAAGAATAACGATCAACTTGTTTTAAAATAAGATTTTCCGTTTAATCAGATATTAATGAGTGTTTTCAAGCCAAGCGCTATCCTCTGCATTAAAATCGTCTTTAATGGACACCCGATTAAAATCGCTGACTAATTTCGCGGAATTAAATCCTCCAGAATGGATTTGTGCACTCTTAAGTAATAAACGTAATGGATTTGCATTAAATATTTAATCTGGTAATCTGTGCGTATTACATCTGAGAGCGGGCTGAAAGCAGCGCCGCATAAATCGGCGGACCTAGCGTGTTTATCTTTAATGAACATTTAAAATAGAAACGTTTACAATGTGCAGATAGCATAATGGAGACGATTTGCCAAACTCAATCTAGATACGTTGTTGATGTTGGAAGTGGCCTTTTAGTTATTTATACATAACGTTGCGAGTTTTCCGGTTTCAGTAACAATGGCAGCATAATTATCAAGTGCACTGAGTATTTATTAATGTGTTATTCCTTTAAAACGCACGAACAGTGGTTTATTTTGTATATGGTGACTTAAAATTGTCTTCCGATATAGGACTTAAGGCTGACAGTATAATAAAAAATTTGTGTTAAGAAATGAACCCACATCAAGAAAAGGTTTAATCATAATTGCGTACTCATATAGGTATATACTTGTAATTATTATGCTAATATTCTAGGTTAGTGTCTAGTTAGTGTCGAAAAGTGAAAATCAAACCACTAACCAAAGTGATTTGATGATAGTATTCGTTCAAACAAGCGAACTTGTCTTTTGTGAATATGGGCCTTAAGGGCCGGTAATTTATATTGCGGGCCTGTGAAAAATTCAACGTATTTCAACGTAATCAAACCACTAGGTTCTTCGGTTTGACTGTAGTTGTAGGTGAAAGGTTTGCATTGATACGGTCGGCGAGAGTTTTCTCATCGAGCGTTGCGATGCGCGCACTCAGAAAAAAAAAACCGAATCGCATTGTAATCAGACTGGCCAAAGTTTGTGGCAAATGTTTTCAGTTATCCAAAAAAAGAAAGAAATGTAATTGGTGGGAATTTTGAAAGAAGGGAGGAAGAGTTATTGGGGCAATAATCCAGGTTTACACTGTAAATGTCGTCAAACAAGGAATTCAAGCTAAAACTATCGCCTAAATTTTTACATACTCCAAACACCCTATCGGCGAGAATTTTTATTAAAATCAACCCCCCAAAACTACCCCATAGTAACGTTAACTATATTGCCGTATATTGCATTGATGAGTTCGGAAAACCATACTATGACATCAAGTGGTTCAAAGGGGATCAATTTCCTCCCAACATTGGAAGCATTATCATAGAAGATGTTGACAGTAATAGAGACGATAATACTGGTAAATAATTTTTCTTAGAATGAACACATAATATGTCGTAAGAATTTTATTTTAATATCTAGCATTTTCTTTTCCATGAAAATAGACACCTTTGAAGAAACTCTGAGAGAAGAAATTATTTCATATGATCGAAACGCATACCACGAAGATGACGAAATCGATATAGATGATATGCTCGAGAATCCTGATTACTTTTATGAAAACTACGATTGGAACGTGCTTAACATTTCTCAAATGTTTGTATTATTATTGATACTTGAAGTTCAATTTTTTTACATTATTTTGTAATGTGTAATAAATTAAAATTTATAATAAATCATTCAAATATATCAAACGTACTCTTCTTGTATAAAATTCATGACAATTTCAGATAATTGTATACGTATGTTTTTCCATTTTCCGGAAAAAATAACTGAAAACCCAGAACATAAAGACCTAACATAAACGATGTAATGATAAATTGAAGATTGTGTATGATATAACATTGAATTTAGTTCTTTTTAGAAAGGATATGTTTTAGAAAGTCCTTTTTCTTTGGTTTAATTCATTTTTTCATTCAAGTCCGCTCGTCATAGAAAACTCATAAGAAGTAATGTTTCCAGGTCAAAAACTATATATATTCTCTAAACAATGTATCAAAATTAATCCTTTGTTGTAATTACCCACGATAATAATATTCACATTTTATTAATTTTTCCTACTTTACGGGAAAACCGAACGAAAATAATAATTTTCAAACTTCGTGTGCATAAGAAAACCGACTTCGAGTACATAAGAAAACTGGTAGTTCGAATATTTAGATCCAAACCTTATCATTACAATTTTTTAACATAAATTCTTATACGTGGAAAAATTGGTTAATATGTTTTCCTGTACTAAGTATAGTTATTTATTAAAAAGAGCTCTATAAATATAATTTTATTTCAACACATAGAATTGCAGTAAATATAATTTTCATTTTCAAATTTCAAATAAAATTTATAAAACAAGTAATATTAAGTATAGAAAAGATTGTTTAATAGGTGGTTTACTTTTGAATGTACAGTTGGAAAATATGAGTTTACGACTAGAAAATTTCGATAGGAGTTTTCTCGATTTTTCTTTTTACCTATTTGATGCTTTAAATCAAACCGCACATTATATAAGATATTGGCGATTTTATGAAAAAAAAATCGGAATATATAACATTTTTTGAATAGTACTCCCACCACTTCGGTTAGTGGTTTGATAATTTTTTCACTTTTCGACACTAGCTCCTAGAATATAAGGAAAGGTTAAGACACCGTGATACACAGTGTGTCTCACTTGAGTGTAACATTCATAAATTTTCTGAATTTTTTGAGGTTGGTAAAAAAATTGTTTTATTAAGATTTTACTCGAATACGGCACAATTCAGTTTTACGTGGTGTCACTGAGATTAAGGACGAAACCAATATCAAATAGGTATTCGCAGTCTGCAAAGTCGAGTGCAACTTTCACTCGTTTCGTAGTAGTGTTATCAAAAATATCTTAATTACATTTTAAAGTAAAATTGGTAATCACTTTCATTCAAATCTGAAAGACACACTATATATTACAGTAAGAATGTCTTGTACATTTTATTTTTATGTGCCTAATAAAAAAGTCAAGTCACATTTTGCTCTGAATTTAAAATAAAACATAGTTTCTGTAAAATATTACAGCCTATACCACCATGGCGATCACCCTGTATGGCGGGTACAGCTCAATTTTAATAGGAGGTACACTACCTTGTTATTTTACGTACGTACCAAATATGAAATAAAAATGTTCAGTCTTATGTTGTTTGCCAGAAACGTTCTGTTTCTTGCATACTTACAGACACACAGACGCGCAGATATTGTTTTATTCGATATTTGAGTTCAGCGTGTTATGGAACGGATTCCTGTAAAAATTTTTTTTAACGATTACCATTAAAAATGTTTGCCCGGTTATAACACCCATTTAAATGATTTGAACGAATATAATAAGATTACCCTTTTGTTTTATATCAAAGGGAGAACAGAACTTTCGAAACTCGATCTATTCGCATTAAAAATATTATAATCAGTAACTACTGAATCTAGAAATTCCTTGCCAAAAAAAAAGAAGCCTATATTCTCAGAACTAAAGCAATAACTTTATTCTTTCCGAGTAAGGAACTTTTATTGCGTCTAGCTCCTAAATTGAAATTCTATATATGGTTACATCCTTTTCTTTAACTAAATAGCGCATGTAACAACATAAAGTCGTGGACGGCATCTTTCATTTAAATGACGTTCTTATACTCTTCGCAAAAACGAAGAGTATATTGTATTTCATCGGCACATTTCTAAAATCGTAAATATCGCTCGTAGAGAAAAAATTTTCATCTCATTATGTTAGTGAACGAATTTTGAACAACTTTCAAGATGTCCGTCTCCGTCCGTCCGTCCGTCACGTTTCATGCAAGCACGATAACTTAAGAAAGAAAAGTACGATTGTACTGAAATTTGGAAAGTAAATTGGCGTTAGCTAGAGGAAGAACCCTATTGTTTTTGAAAAAAATCAATCAGTACATAAAAAAGTTATTAATCATTTAAATTAAAAAAAAAATGTTTTCTTAATTTTTGTCACTTGTACTTAAGGGACCATCCGTAAATGACGTCACGCTCCCAGGGGAGAGGGAGTTTTTAATTACGTGACTAACGGAATCGAAAAAACATAAGGGGGGGGTCTCTATAAGTGTGACGTAATTCTTGGGGGGGGGGGTAACTCAGCGTGACAAAACGTGGCAATGGGGGAAGAGGTCTAAAATATCAAAAATTGGCGTGACGTCATTTATGGATGGCCCCTAAATAGAAATCTTGCGAAATGTTATTCTCTATATATTTTTTTTGTTTATACGTTTTACTAATATACATATTTCATAATAATATATCTTATACGTTGAAATATAATTCTCGAATAATATACATTACAGACAATTTTTGTAGTAATGTGTGATGGTCCAATGGCTAAAGTTTTACCTTGGAATCCAAAGGTCGTGTGTTCGAATTCCTCAGAGAGGGTTGTTTTTTTTTTCATTTTCTTTTTTTCATATATTTTTTTTTCACAACAAAGTTGGTATCACAAAATTTAGAATGTCCAAAAACTAACATTATTTACAAGAAAACTGCGAAGAGTATCCTATAGAATGTGTGTAACAATTATATAAAAAGCTCAGTAAATCGGCGAAGAGTATAATGCTTCCACTAGTTTACATATTGAAAAAGGCTTTGGTCAATATTTTTTGTGACTACTCTTAGGGCCGTTACTTTCGGTCTCGATTAAACACATGGTTAATCTACCTGCCAATTTAACTGAAGTAACTAGTCCGGGTTTAAAGTTGGTTGTCGTACTTTGCAGCGTTATTAAGAGCTGGGTTAGTTGATGCAGTTTTTCTTTAGTTAGCATTATTAATTTTCGCTTCTTCTTCTTCTGTTGTAGTACTTGGATGCAAATTGAAATTAAATAGTATATAGTACACATATGCCCTAAAACGTTATATTCCTAATTCATGTATTTATAAGAGATAAAAAGTAAAAGTATGTTTGATAATATTTCTTTCGTGTGAGGTTAGGCTATTTGAAATTGTTGCTTGTTATTATTATCATTAATCTCTGCACAGTGTGTTAAGTGAATTTCGAAACTATGCGGAAATGGATAAAAAGGAAGCGAGAGACTAGTTTCAGCTTAACTGAAAGAAGTTTATTAATGCAGACATGGGCGCAGCCAGGGGGGGAGCCATGGGGCCCCGCCCACCCCCCCCCCAAGCCGTCTTTCATGAGCCAAAAAATAAAGAAGCAGTACAAAGCAGTATCTAAATTATCCCTTGAAATATATATTTTGCAATTAATGCCAATAATATCTAATAGAGGAATCTACATACACATCCGTTTTCAACCATTTTCTGAAAAATTTTCCTCATCCTCTGGGGAGGCCGGTTCTATTGCCCCCCCCCACATGAATTATCTGGCTGCGCCACTGAATGCAGACCTTAAAACCAGAATTAATGACCATCGAAAATAAAAAAAAAACTATATATATAGTATTACGTTTAATTTATTTATTGTTTGAAATAAACAACGGAGGAAATATATTTTTTTATCCTCCACATATGCCCATGATTTAATGTTAGAAAATCTAATTTATTAATTTTACTTCCACATCCAGTGGAAGTATAGTAACGACAAAAAATTTTTTAAAAATTTTTATTGTTCTAATAGGCTTAGAATGTCATGAAACGTCGAGATTTTAAGTTTGAGCGGAAGAAAATTTCTGTCTGTCTGTCGGTCTGTAACTTTTTTTTGTGCGCACGTTTACTCTGGAACCGTTTGAGATATTGACTTGAAATTTGATACACATATGTACTTTAACGAGATCTAGAACTAGATTATATTTTCATCTTGTTCCGTCGAAGGGTTGGGGGATAAATTGGGGTAAATTTGGGGTAAATAAGTAAAACAAGCAGGTAAGAGTCCATAAAATTGGTATTTAATATATACAAGAGAAGCTAAGATCTCAAAAAAAATGTTCCCATTAGCCACCCCCATTACCACCCCCACCCCATTATTAAAGGGGATGAAAAAAAAATGTGATTTAGTGTGTGTACAAGAACCAGAAACCTCAAAATATTTTTTTACTTCATCCACCCCCACTACCACCCCCTATCAACACCCCCACCCCACTACTGATGTGGGGTATCGTTTTATGGGTTTTTCAATTATTTCCACATACAAAATTTTGTCGTTGTGAGTGACTTGGATAGAAAATCTGGATGTGGAAGTAGTGATTCCTTGGGCAGCGGTTTTTTATATAATAAAGTGTAAGTAATGCCTCATTTAATATTTTCAGAAAAATAAATTCACCTTTTGTAAAAGGACCTGTATCACCTGTAAGGATTCATGATCTTTAAATAAGGATAAGGGTGTATTAACCACTGGGTCATTACATCTCCAAAGCGTAATGGTTTTCAAGTACACGAGAGCAGAATTGAAACTATAATCATAAAATAGACGGCGTTCAGCCAGTTTACATCTGTCACTATTCACTCGCATTAACCTAAAAACCAATCCAGTAACACGTTAGAGCTTTAACGCGAGTTAAATTGGGTATAAAAAGATCAAGAACCTGTTATTTACTCCGAACTAACAGGAGCAGCGCGTCTCCGTCAGACGAAGCAAGTAAAAGCTCGCACCATGAGTATTTATGAGATGTATGCGCCAACAGAGTGTTCGGTTGCTTTTCCCACGGCTCGCTTTGATGATATGAGCCACGACATAAATGAACGTCATTAGTGATTTTAAGCACTACTCCGTTTGTACGCCTCATAGGTGAAGCGTGAACGACGTACTTCATATTTGCGCTTATTTGTTTGTAGTAGGAGAGCGGGACTCTCGAAATTGCAAATTAAAAGTGGCCGCATAGGCCGCTACCCAAGAATATGACTTCAGTTTTGTATGTTCGAGAGTTGCATAAACTCTCGAACATACAAAACTGAAGTCATATTCTTGGGTAAAATGACCTGCAGAATTCGATTATGGAGGTATTTCACATTCCTCATCCCATAACTTTGTTTGTAACCACTGACTCGGCTAAAAAATTTAGGCACATATAAAATTCTGTAGAAAATAAGTACATTTTTTAAATTCGATATAAGTTATACACCTGCCATCACATAAACAGCTTATTTATTGCTTGCAAAAATGTTGAAGAATGGGGCTGGAAACAGAGCAAAGCTGGGTTTAAACCAGTAATAATGCTAAATTTCTTTCCTGTAAATGCAAGAAAGTGTGCACTGGGGTGCACTGAAAGGGTGCACTAGAGCATGTGGTTGTAGAAAGGCAGGGTTAAAATGTTCTGTAATTTGCAAATTTTGTAACGGACAAAGCTGCGACAATGCACCAGCAACAGCCGACGAGCTTTATGACGACGAGGAAGTCGACTCTCCAGTCGAAAAATTTCTGGCAAGCATGGAGAACAATCAATATGTATAATAAGTGGACAGCGCAGCGGAAGCAATTTCCGAAGAAAGTATTGTTAAAGACTACAACGAACCTGGACCTTCGACATCAAGCACCTAAGACGCCCCAAAAAGCAGGCTAGTCGTGAATTAGGTCTATAAAAAACGTGCCATATACTCTACCTCAAGGTGGTGTGGAAACGAGTATTGAACATTGAGCTATGCGGAGCAGACAAGTAAAATCAACTATATTTGAGGATTTTTACGTATGAAAACAAATTTTGTCTCTCAACATAAAAATACTCCTTCATAAAAGCCGCACTAAATTGAGAAGTTGCAAAAAAAATCATAATTTTGTCAAGAATGCTTGACTTTACTCGGCTGCTGCACCGAAACTATTCAGTTTAACGAAAAAATGTATAGGTCATATTTTGTAGAAAATTTAATGCTCTTTTATTTTCATAGGAACATTTTCTGCCGTATGAGGCACCCAAAGCGAGATATTTCAAAGAAACTGTTTTTGTGAGCCATTTTATGGCGGCACCGGCGGCTGAGATCACATTTTGTATTTTTTCTTATTTCATTCAGGGCATCGAAAACTACAAATTTCAAAACTTTTGCACTTATTCGGATCAGAATCTAGCTATCGACTGTACTAAAAACCGCTGCCCAAGGAATCACTACTTCCAAATCCAGATTTTCTATCCAAGTCACTCACAACGAAAAAATTTCGTATGTGAAAATAATTGTTTATGGAACTTTAATAATATAATATTTGAAATCCTCTATCCCAAAAACCCATAAAACGATACCCCACATCGGTAGAGTGGTGGGGGTGGTGATAGGGGGTGATAGGGGGTGATAGTGGGGGTGGATGAAGTAAAAAAATATTTTGAGGTTTCTGGTTCTTGTACACACACTATATCACATTTTTTTTCATCCCGTTTAATAATGGGGTGGGGGTGGTAATGGGGGTGACTAATGCCAAAACCTTTTTTGAGACCTTAGCTTCTCTTGTATATACTAAACACCAATTTTATGGACTCTTACCTGCTTGATCTACCTATTTACCCCAAATTTACCTCAATTTACCCCCCAACCCTTCGACGGAACAAGATGAAAATATAAGCTAGTTCTAGATCTCGTTAAAGTACATATGTGTACCAAATTTCAAGTCAATATCTCAAACGGTCCCAGAGTAAACGTGCGCACAAAAAAAAGTTACAGACAGACAGACATTTTTTTTCGCTCAAACTTAAATTCTCGACGTTTCATGACATTCTAAGTCTATTTGAACAATAAAAATTTTAAAAATTTTTTTTTTGTCGTTACTATACTTCCACTGGATTTGGAAGTATGTCATATGAAAACAAATAATATTCTTACAAACACTACTAAAAAACGAAAAGTTTGAATATTGTAATGTTAAAAAAAAGTGTTTACGACAACAAATGAAATATAGAAAGGAGTGGGAATGTGAGAAATGCGAAAATACCATTTTTCGTAAAAAAAAAATGAAAAATTGCAATTTTTCTCCGAATTGGCTATTCCAAGTCAAATCACGACCCCAAAAATATATTTTGTGACGTTGTTTTATAGAGTCAACTGTCTGTTTTGTATCTTCGATAATTGCATAGCATATATAGAATTCAGTGGCCTGGCTCTTCGACTATATTTGCACTCATTCGTTTAGGTGTATGCAAATTGTCTGCTTGTCTTACTTGATGAGGATCATTTAAATTAATTTAGTTTTTTGAGGAAATTGGAAGCGTGTTTTATTGGAGTTTGTTAGCGGAGTTTTTTTAACCTAATTGAAGACTTCCCAGATATATATTTCCTTTAGTAAGAAATGTGCCAATTATGTAGCGTTCCTCAAACACGGTTTCTCAATATAAATAAAAAGGTTATTAAATGACAAAACAAACATTTTTACAAGTGAAACAGATATGAGAATCTTTCATACGTATGACACAGTGTTTACTTAAATTAATTTAGAAAAAATAAATGCAATAATAAAATTATTTAGATTTCTCCTGATATGCACTTATAAGGGTTTTAAGGTAGCCTTCTAGATGTTTTCTAGAAATGCAGAAAGCTCATAAATGTCCTCCTGGCTTTAAGATAGGTTTTAAGAAAGATTCTTAAACAATTCGGGCAATAGGCAAGTTTAAAAACCATATAAAGCGCTAACTTCTAGAAAATTGTTTTATTCTTTCCAAGAATATTACAACTGTAATTAAATACTTCCACATCCAGTGAAAACATAGTAACGCAAAAAAAAATAAAATTTTTTATTGTTCAAATAGGCTTAGAATGTCATGAAACGTCGAGATTTTAAGTTTGAGCAAAAAAAAATTTCTGTCGGTCGGTCTCTCTATTTTTCTTGTGCGCACGATTACTCTGGAACCGTTTAAGATATTGACTTGAAATTTGGTATATGAATGTATTTTAACGAGATCTGGAACTAGATTATATTTTTATCTTATTTCGTTCAAAGGTTGGGGGTAAATGGGGGGGTAAATAGGTAAATTAAGCAAGTATGAGTCCATAAAATTGATATTTAGTATATATAAGAGACGCTAAGGATATTTTTTGCTATTAGCCACCCCCATTACCACCCTCCCCCATTATTAAAGGGGGTAAAAAAAATAAAATTGTGAGTGATAGTCCAATAATTATAAAAATTTCCATCACAAAAAATGTTATCTGAGATTTTCCTTCAGTAACATCACAAAACCACAAAAATCCGTTCTGGGGGTGCCGCGCAACCGTCCCCAAAAAAACCACCTCTTCGGTGAAAAAAGCCTTATTTTACTGATAACTCGTTAACCGTTGAAGATATAAAAAAATTGCTCAACATAAAAAAGAAAGCTTGACTAATTTCCTAAAAAAAAGTCCTATTGTAATTTTGTTGTTTTCGAGAAAATCGATATTGAAAAAAGTTCCAAAATTTGTATTTTTGTATTTTTTGTAGCGCGGCCTATAGAAAAAATTGAATTGCTCGAAAACCATACAAGCTAGGAAGAAAAATCAAAATGGGTTTTAAAGGGGATATAAAATACTCTCTTGTGTTGCCATTTTTGATGGCTATTGATATTTATTAGTATATAAAACTAACAATATAATATAGTTCTCGCTTAATTTTTTGCGTCTCTAACTATTCACAGGCCCATAAAAAATAACTGACTTTAATATAAGTTATAAATGCATTATCTTTTAGTTCAAGGTAGTACTTCAATACAGAAAAAGTTAGAAATAAAAGACCCAAACATCTTGAAAATTTAGCTCAAAAAATTTTTGTTGAGTTTATATATCATATAACTATTGTTTCTAATCATTTAATAGTTAAAAAATTGCATAAATAAAAAAAATGTATCATCAAAAAATTGAATATGCAGCTTTTTTTGGCTGCATATTCAATTTTTTTAAAATTAATCTAGCGTCCTTGTATTTTAATATTTTTAAATGTTCTCGATCTAAAAATAAAGGTAAGACTTCATATTAATTGATCATACCATTTCTCAGGAAAAAAATGCTATTGTAAAATATATTTTTTAAAATTTGTAAATAAAGTCAGATCAAGACTCATTATTAAAGTGTTTCATTTTGTTACTTTTGACATAATCTCAAAATTAGTAAAAATATAGTGACTTTTATAATTTTTTATGATATAAAGTTATTAAATCTTTCATTTGCTTCTTTTTCCATAACATGTCAAGATCTACTTAAAAAAATAATAATAAAAAAAATTTACTTACACAATCGCCAAATTACAAAACATAGACTTTTATTATTTTTTATGGTTACAAAATAAAGTTATTAAATGAATGTATTTCATATCTGATTCTATTTTTTATAATGTTAAAAATTGGCAAATATATATTCAAAAAAATCGGGAAAAATTTTTTTCTAATACGACTTTAAAAACCCTAGAAATCTAGTTACTTTTGTAATTTTCTATGGTGAAAAATTGAAGGTTATAAAAATATCGTTCATTTGCTTACTTATTTTCTTAGATATGTCGACAATTGGCGAAGATATTAACAATTACATAACGCATTTTCTAAAAATTCAGTTTTTCTTATATTTTCAATATCGATTTTTTCAAAAACTATGGCATATACAAAAAAATTACAGAAGGACTTTTTTTAGGAAATTAGCCAAGCTTTCTTTTTATAATGAGCAATTTTTTTATATCTTCAACGGTTAACGAGTTATCAGTAAAATAAGGCTTTTTTCACAGAATGGGTGGTTTTTTGGGGGGGTTACGCGGCACCCCCAGAACGGATTTTTGTGATTTTGTGATGTATAACCCCTCCACTAACAGTTACTGAAGGAAAATCTCAGATAACATTTTTTGCGAGCTTCTGGTGTACTTTTTACTTCCACGTCCAGTGGAAGTATAGTAACGACAAAAAAATTTAAAAAAATTTTTATTGCCCAAATAGGCTTAAAATGTCATGAAACGTCGAGATTTTAAGTTTGAGCGAAAAAAAAATTTCTGTCTGTCGGTCTGTCTGTCGGTCTGTCTGTCTGTCGGTCTGTCTGTCTGTCTGTAACTTTTTTTTGTGCGCACGTTTACTCTGGAACCGTTTGAGATATTGACTTGAAATTTGGTACACATATGTACTTTAACGAGATCTAGAACTAGATTATATTTTCATCTTGTTCCGTTGAAGGGTTGGGGGGTAAATTGGGGTAAATTTGGGGTAAATGGGTAAGTCAAGCAGGTAAGAGTCCATGAAATTGCAATTTAGTATATACAAGAGAAGCTGAGGTCTCAAAAAAATTTTTGGCATTAGCCACCCCCATTACCACCCCCACCTCCTCATTAAAGGGGATGAAAAAAAAATGTGATTTAATGCATGTACAGGAACCAGAAACCTCAAAATATTTTTTTACTTCATCCACCCCCACTACCACCCCCCTATCACCACCCCCACCCCACTACCGATGTGGGGTATCGTTTTATGGGTTTTTGGGGTAGAGGATTTCAAATATTATATTATTAAAGTTCCATAAACAATTATTTTCACATACAAAGTTTTTTCGTTGTGAGTGACTTGGATAGAGAATGTGGATGTGGAAGTAGTGATTCCTTGGGCAGCGGTTTTACTTTACCGACTGGATTATTAGTGTATATACAAGAACCAAAGGCCTCAAATTTTTTTACTTCATCCAGTTTTTTTTGTGGCATCCAGAAACGCGAGAGGTACATCAGCCAATCTTAGGGTCTCGAATCTTGTTCATCCTGTCACATCTTCTATATTTATATGTTGTTTGTTTGTTGTTGTTTGTTTGTTCTGTAACACGAGATCACAAGACTGGAATTAACGATAAGGATTGCCGAGGGGTCCGTCAACGGAATAATTTTATTCACATTTGTGTATATTTCAGCTAGGACCCAGACCACGAAAAGATATATTACTTATGATTCAATATTCTTTAAAATCTTGTATTCATACTTGTGAAAAAAGATATGACCGGATTGTAACAAAACAAAAATTGATTATTGAGTAAGCAAACTTGTTTATTTAATTACTTCCTCAGTTACCACTCTAACTTGATCACACTCTGTAAGTTGCAGAACAAATGGCTATACCTCCTTGCTGCGAGCAAGTAGACAGCCCGCAGTGTCACAATGCATTCCTCATTTGTAGATTAAGCGAAATCTACTTTGCAAAGTTTGTCGTTCTGTCTCACGTCAAAATAAGCGGTGGATATTAATGTTGTTCATGTGTTTAAATATGATATTAATAGTTCGTGAACACTCGCGGACAACTCTAAACTGAGACGCGATAACTCTTTGGACTTTCTTGACAAATTATCGTAGGTACAATTCGACCATCCGTTCATACAAAACTGGGGTACATAACTTCAGAGCAAAACGTTACTAAGGCTTTCTGATAAAATTTCGAGTCGACTAACATCTTTGTATTCGCGTTTAAATTTTTCTTGCAGAACATGACATAGGCGAGTGCGAACATTTTCAATTTTGAATTTAGTGTGACAAACCCTTTTGTGACTGCAAACATTTGGCATACTTGTAGTTCGGTGTGTTAAGTTGTTGTATCTTAATGTAAGAATTTAGTTTTTAACATGGTTTATGTTATAGGAAGAACGGTCGTAATACAAGACTAGCATAGCGTTTTATCTGTTACAAATTTAAATTACCCTTCAAACTGGTGGATAAAGCAGAGTGTATTCTTAACGGCTCTACAATAGAATGTATTTTTTCTAGTTTATGTTGGAATAAAGTGCAGTTGTTCTTGTTAGCTATTGATTATTTATGAAGCTCCCTAGACGCCCTACACAAGGATGACCCATAAATTAAGAAAGGAAATTTAAAAACTCAATGTTGAAAAACTATGAAACTAAAACTGAGAAAGTTTTCTAAAGTCGGTGAACACATAAATGGCTACGAATGCATTGAATTGTGGCTATAAATGTCCTTTGAATTATGTATATATAAGTACATGTTGTTTATTGTTATAAATACTAACATAAAGTACTTATGCATTATAATTATTTATTTTTTGTTATAATACAGACCTTTCTTTATATCTTTCGTAAATTTCATGTTGACTCTTCTTAGGAATATCAATGGATAATAAATAATTTCGTTAGTATACATACTTATTTTGTTATGTTTTCAGTTAGATATGCATGTATATAGTGTCTATACAAATTGTGTATCATAAACACTCTTTTATCGGGTTATAAATATTTTACATGGCTTTTAATTTTATTACGAATACTTCGCTGACAGCTTTTTTTGTTTGCTACAAATAATGATGTCAGGCGTGACATCATTAGAGAATATTTTCATATTCATAAGAATAATAAACACATACAAATGTGAATTAAATGTAGAAAAAAGATCACAAAGAGTGTTTTAATGCTTTTCTGCCAAAGGCATTTGTAAATTGGTGTGAAAGACTTCATAGAAATTAATTTGAGAGTAAATTAAAACGTAAATGTAATTTTGCATTTAACACAACTTATTGAAATATTTATACACGGGACTTTGCAAGAGTTTGTCCTTTATTTTGTGTATGAATAACGTTGTTATAAAAGAGTTACTGTAAAACGCTTATAAAAATTGTTCGAATGTTTTGCACGTATGTATGTCTACAATGCTTCATTTTCCACTTATTTTCAGTAGCGTCTTGGAAACGGTAAGTGAGGCGGTCACTGCCCAGTGAATTCACCTGATATAAGTCCACTCGATTTTTTCCTTTTGACTTCAAATTGGTACAAGATACAATTTAAATTCATTAAATTCAAATTTTTAAAAAGTTATCTATATTTTTATAAGTATGCTGTAACAGTTTAAAATAGTATATTTATTATTCTCTTTTGCCTTCGGCTCGTGTGGTAAATCTTCAGAGCGTGTATAATAACCATTATACGCGAGCAGAATACTATACTTTATTCACGACTGTTTTCACTTTTTTAATCGTTTAAAAGTGAAAAAATAAATTTAGTTCACAGTAAAACTTTGACGTTTTAAACGTCAAATGAAAACTTGAACTCTCCCTTGGAAAAAATGGACTCGCCTATAGATTGCTAGTTCTTGATTGGTCGTTATAATGAGATTATGTTCATTATACGTTAGGTTGGAATTATGACTATCATGATTCGACAATTCATACATGTATTATGCAAGGATTATACGATAGTCGAGGGTAAATGCATATTCCCATAAGAGTTAGCATTTTTTAACTTTTAAATGTATTTCTACATATTTCATTATATGATAAACCAAATATGAGACGAATGATCCTTTCTTGTGGGATAAAGAATAGCACATCTGCAGCTTGTCTCCATGATACAATATTCTAAGTAATTGAAGAGTACACAGTGACATAATAGAAATTCAGAAGAGAGTTCTCGTCAAGAGACTTTTTTAAACTAGCTAAAGCAAAATAAGCGCTGTTAAGTTTAGCACAAACGGAGTCAATTTGGTTACCCCAGCCTAGTGAACTATCTAGTGGGATACCAAGAAATTTTGTAGATGTACTAGAAGTTAAACTAATACTATTTATATTGAAGTTTAGATTGGGAGCTTGCTTTTTCTGGGGATTAGTAAATTCAATACAGACTGTTTTACTTAGATTAATAATTACTTGGTTTTTTGTATATCACACTATTAAAGATTTAAGTAACCTAGTTGTAAGGATGTTAACCTCGTCTCTGGTCTTTTGCATATATTATTATTGTAGTACATAATCATAATTAATGTGGCGTACATAAACAACCTCCCCTCCTTTACATATGATGGCAGATCGTTTATGTATAAGAGAAACAACAACGGTTCTAATACTCTTCCCTGGGGCGTACCAAGCTCAACATCAAATTGGTCGGAGTGGAGATCTTCAGTTTTGACTACTAATTTTCTATGTGTTACATAGAAGATAATCTAATCATTAATTGGTACACAGACTCCCATGCAGTTAAGTTTTTTTGGACTGAAAAAGAAGATTGATAGTGTCAAGTGGGCGGGATATGTCGAAAAAGACTTCAACTACCATATTGCCAGTATTTAGCTGAATTATATGTTGCGTAAGTTCAGTTGTGGCTGTCTCAGTTGAAAATTCCTCACGGAACCTATGTTGACAATTTATTTTTTTAAGGTAATCGACTAATCGAATATAGACAACTTTCTCAAAAATTCTGACCGTTACATAATGGCTCTATTTCAAGTAAAGCAGAATCGCCCTTTTTGAACACAGGAGTTGTAAGATAACTTTAACTGCTTAGGGAACTGCCCATGCCCATTGCTAATATACCACTTAGTTGAAGGTTCATTTCTTAATTTCGTAATTATTTCTAGGATTTTATGTTCTACTGAGTGGTAAAAAAAACATAGTGTATCCCACATCAGGTTGCATAGTGCATACAAGACTGTTACGTGAAAAATTGATGTCAGCTATTTCTTTTATTGATATGGCAAAGTATTTAGCAAACTATTTGCAATTATTTGGCTTTTAACGAGTTCGTTGTTAATATTTATTAGGTGTATTTTGTTTGTTTTTATTTATTTTCTGTACAATTGTAGGTTCACATTTTCTTGCTTTTGCTTTCTGCTCATTAAATTATTATGGAATTCCCTTTACTAGCACTAACTTTTTTTAAATTGTTTTTCTAATTCCTTTTAACGACTATCTATTTCATTAGAAGTAGAAAGTTTCCCATACCAATTTAATTTTTTTAGTTGTCTAGATTCCTTAATTAGTTCCGAGATAAACATAAAACTATGAGTTTTTGACTTGTGACATATTAGTTTTTCTTGACTTTTTGGTATGAGAAACATTGAAACTCCAAGAATAATGTTCCCAAAAGTAATCGAAAATAAAATCTATAAATCCAGAATTATTTAAATTTAAATAATACAGCTGTTTGTTTTGGGCAAGCTAATTTAGCTTAAGTCAATAGTTGTATTTCTTTTACATGCCTCTCAATTTTTTTTTCGGAATACCGAAGCTTTTTCTTTGAATTCTTTTTATTAAAAACTGATTTTGAAATACGTTAGTTTAGTACGTCGTTAAAAGGAGCATTAGAAAAGATTTATATTAACCGTCCAAATTATTTGAAAACGTGTCTCCTCATTAATTATTAATACATTTTTTTTTCTTAGTTTAAATGATATATAAAATTTATTATTTCCAGGAATTTCTCTTAATATATAAATTACGTTACACATACAAATAAAAAACTTTATATATAGAACCTCTATATAAATAGAAAAAGGTTTTGCTTTTGGTAAATTGTTGGATTCGTGGCCAACGTATACAGGCTTAAATAAACACAAACATATTTCTTTCACCTGAGTATAAAATAAACCTGTTAATATATGCTGGCTGATCATTTTAGATATTGCTATAATATAAAGCAGTTTATCGCTTGTCAAAAGTACAGTGGACAGTTTGTCCGTGTCTGCAGCAACATAACGTCGAAATTCTTGAAAAATATTTATAAAAAGACTTTTACAGAGGTCAAGGGCAAAAAATAGATATGTTTTTTTTTTAACATTTTTATACACGAAACACTTGGAAATAGCTTCACCCCGAGATTCTGTCGATATCAACTGTGATGAGTTGAATTAAGCGTTCGAAAACATAATGCAGATACATTAGGAAGACAGTGACATGCGAAAAAATAAACTGTTTCATTGTCTGGGATTGCTGGGATTTGTAATATGTTCATATGCCAATTTTTCTAACACGTCATCCTACGTAGTTTGTCTTAGAGGTGGAGAATTTTCCTCTTCAGGAATGTATTGGGGGTAGTTATGAGGTAAACATACTAAATGTCCCCGCCCCTAGCCCCGCCGCTTCAGGGAGGAGGGGGGTGGAAAGGTTCCTTTCTTCAATTCTTGGCATAAAACTCGGAAACGATGCGTGGTACGGGAAAAGGTAATCTATGCAAAATTAAACATAATTAAATTTACTACGAGAATGTTTTTATTCATTTTCGTCGTGTGTTTACGAGATATTCGCTAGCCAAAATAGATAATTAATAAATAAATCAGTTAGGTATCTGAAACGTTTCTATTAAATCGGTTTAACGTGGTCTGCTAATAGATCACAGTTACAAAACAATCTTTATTTTACAACACTCGACGTATTTACTAACGTAATATTTTGTCGAAATCTATACATTTCCTTAAATATACAGTGTGACTCACTTGAAATGAACTTTTTTATTTTGTTTCAGGTTTGAATCAAATTTTACTCAAGTATAGAACAAATTAGGATCTACTTACGACCAAAAAAACATTCGCTTGCCATAAACAAGATAATTTATATGAATGTTGTCTTCAATTTTCTTTATATTTAGATATCCAGTCTGATCCCACAAAATAAATATTTTGAAACTAAAATTTCCAATGCATTTTAATTAAATAACGGCTAAACAAATTATTTTCCGTTACAGTACATTGAAAATTGAAAATAAACACAAAACACAAACATTTAAAAAAAAACGGAAAATCAGATATGACAAGAGCCGAAAACATTATAAAATAATAAAGATTGTTGAATTTATGATGAATAAAAACCTAACAAACTATATTTTGTTAAATAAAAGAATCAGAATATACGAAAAAGACTAAAAATGTTAAAAAAAGGACTCGATATGATGAAAATGGAGTGATGTATACCATTAATTAAGTTAGTTGCCTAGTTACAATATTCAGGGAGTGGGGAGATAATTTTTTTTCGAACGTGCATTATGTCCTCATTGGTGCTTTATGCGATGTAATTTAAAAAGTTTTAGTTGTCGATAATTTTCAACTAGCAGAGAGAGAAATATAATCATTTTGGAACAATATGCGCAAATTTCAAGAAAAATATCAATATGTTTACTTATAATCGACTAAAACGCAAAAACTAACGTATCACGGATTCAAATGCAAGTAGAACATCATTCTTTTTTTAAACGTTGGTTATTTCATATACTTTCATAATTCGCTTATCGTTTTTGGTTTCACAAAAAAATTACGTAGTTATTTGAAATTGTTTACACGTGCAATATCCATAATTACTATTAAATTCCAAAAAATTAGTTTAAATTTAATTTTTCTTTCTTTCTAAACACCACCGTAGAGTACAAGTAAAAACCTACACTTTAAAAGAAAAATTGTCCTACTACGAGTCGTTGCACTTAAACAAAATGCGATGGAAATTTCGAAATTATTGTTGATTTTTAGCCGTTTGAATAAATATTTTGCTCTAAAATTTGGCACGAAGGTTTAGTTCAATAAAGCGCATAATATTTCTTAAACTGTTAAAAAAGGGAATTCTTGGTGGTTTTTATTTTTTTACAAATTTACAAATTATCAAGAAGTTTCTTCGTATGCCTAGCCTTATTCATAATTGTATAGCGAACAGTTTGGTTTTTTTTAATTAATGCGATACGATTACTATGACATGAGATAAAACCGCTGCCCAAGGAATCACTACTTCCACATCCAAATTTTTTATCCAAGTCATTCACAACGAAAAAAATTTGTATGTGGAAATAATTGTTTATGGAACTTTAATAATATAATATTTGAAATCCTCTACCCCAAAAACCCATAAAACGGTACCCCACATCGGTAGCGGGGTGGGGGTGGTGATGGGGGGTGGTAGTGGGGGTGGATGAAGTAAAAAAAATATTTTGAGGTTTCTGGTTCTTGTACACACACTAAATCACAATTTTTTTTCATCCCCTTTAATAATGGGGTGGAGGTGGTAATGGGGGTGGCTAATGCCAAAACTTTTTTTGGGACCTTAGCTTCTCTTGTATATACTAAATACCAATTTTATGGACTCTTACCTGCTTGATTTACCTATTTTCCCCAAATTTACCCCAATTTACCCCCCAACCCTTCGACGGAACAAGATGAAAATATAATCTAGTTCTAGATCTCGTTAAAGTACATATGTGTGCCAAATTTCAAGTCAATATCTCAAACGGTTCCAGAGTAAACGTGCGCACAAAAAAAGTTACAGACAGACAGACTGACAGACAGACCGACAGACAGACAGACCGACAGACAGAATTTTTTTTTTTCGTTCAAACTTAAAATCTCGACGTTTCGTAATATTCTAAGCCTATTTGAACAATAAAAATTTTTAAAAATGTTTTTGTCGTTACTATACTTCCACTGGATGTGGAAGTAATAGGAAAAATAGCAGAAAATTTATGTGTTGAAAAATAAATTGTTAAAATTCTACAAGAAGCAATGGACGGATTTAATAAAAAATTGCTCAGAGCACTTGTTATTATACCTACAACAAATTAAAACAATAAAATTGCTGTAGCTAGAGAATTCCTTATTATAACATATTTTGATCCTTAATTTGACTCCACTAAATGTTTTTTGGTGGAATATGCTGAGAGAATAGTATAATTTTTCATGTAAGAAGTACACCATGTAGTTGCACATCTTCCAAAGAATAAAATTCATCAAAATCTAAATTAGCTCACCAAATTATTTTTAGTATTTTGGTATATACAGCGTGTCCCATTTTTAATGCCTCCATATCTTAGTTATTACTCATCTGATTTCAACCAAATTAGGATTATTATGATATATCTTTATTATGTCCTTTTTGAGTAAAACAAAACTAACTTCAGTCATTGACGTCTATTACTTCCACGTCCAGTGGAAGTATAGTAACGACAAAAAAATTTTAAAAATTTTTTATTGTCCAAATAGGCTTAAAATGTCATGAAACGTCGAGATTTTAAGTTTGAGCGAAAAAAAATTTCTGTCTGTCTGTCGGTCTGTCTGTCGGTCTGTCTGTCTGTCTGTAACTTTTTTTTGTGCGCACGTTTACTCTGGAACCGTTTGAGATATTGACTTGAAATTTGGTACACATATGTACTTTAACGAGATCTAGAACTAGATTATATTTTCATCTTGTTCCGTCGAAGGGTTGGGGGGTAAATTGGGGTAAATTTGGGGTAAATGGGTAAATCAAGCAGGTAAGAGTCCACGAAATTGGTATTTAGTATATACAAGAGAAGCTAAGGTCTCAAAAAAAAATTTGGCATTAGGCACCCCCATTACCACCCCCACCCCCTTACTAAAGGGGATGAAAAAAAATTGTGATTTAGTGTATGTACAGGAACCAGAAACCTCAAAATATTTTTTACTTCATCCACCCCCCCCCCACTACCACCCCCCTATCACCACCCCCACCCCACTACCGATGTGGGGTATCGTTTTATGGGTTTTTGGGGTAGAAGATTTCAAATATTATATTATTAAAGTTCCATAAACAATTAATTTCACATACAAAGTTTTTTCGTTGTGAGTGGCTTGGATGGAGAATCTGGATGTGGAAGTAGTGATTCCTTGGGCAGCGGTTTTTTTATGGAGAAAGAGGGTCGATTTTTCGAGAAGTCATACTAGGCATTTTTTTTAGTGAAATATTAATGCCATATTATTGATCAGCATATTCTAAAACCCTATATCCAAAATTTAACAGCACTTTGATTTTCATTTCGAATTGCGACCTCCTTAAATTTGCATTTTTAAACATTAAATAATAATCAATAACTTGAAACCGAATTGTTAAAAAAAAAAGTAATTCCTCATTTTTTATTTAAATTCACTTTCTATACCATCAAATGCCATTGATACAACCCGGAATACTTTATCGACGCGTGCTATACAAAATACTTCTTTAACTGAACTGTAAATGCAGCAAAACGTTTAAAATAAAAGTTTCATTCTATTTTCCTCATTTGCAATAAAACTTTACTAGCTCACTCGAAAGCACCACTTACAGTAAAATAAACGTATCTTTTATATTCCTCAGAGTTCAACCAATATTCCCAAATTTATATACAAAACAGTTCCAGTGTAACGTGTTGCTCGAATGATTTTTATATTACCAGGGTGTAGATGAAGCAACCTGTTATTTGCATTATATTTATATTAGAATCCTCCGTTTACTCTGTAAATATTTAACCTCCGTGCTTGCTTTTTTTGTAGGATAAACAATGATATCAAACAAAAAAGTATTCCTAATATAAAATGTAACACAACTCTAAAGAAGCATACGACCATTATCTTTTTAGAGAATACCGCGCCCTGACATAAAAGGGGATGTTTTTCTTATCAGGTAATCTGATCGTGTTTGAGAAGCTTTCAGATGACGTAATATTTTATTGGTTCCAGCTCCTTACCGTCAATCCGACATCTTTAATATTAAGTGGGTGGCAACAAAATATATGTATATCCTAGCTATTTTTATCTCATTCAATTTTCTTACTACTGTTGTAGGTAGGTAATACTTTTGAATTCACAAAATTTGTGTGCCCAGCTCTGTACACGGCTATTAGTCTGTCAGATATTTTCTAGTTCTTCGCTGTATGCTAATTAAAAAGATCTGACTATCCAGTATTGAAATAGTTACAAACATTTTTTTGGTAAAGGTCCCTAAAACATATTTAAATTTTTGATCAGAGCAAATATTCCGCGAAAATAGTGAGCTTCGAATTTTAGTTATCATGCTACCATAGTAACCAGATTGTTTAATGTAAACAAAAAAATTTTGACTTCTTTTTATACCGTGTAAAATGCATAATCCACAAATTATATGTGAAAAAGCGAAGGAAATAGTGTTAGATTTACTTCTAGTGAAATCTCGTCAAATTTATGAAAAGGAATATGAAGCATTCATTTGATGGAAAGAAACGAACAACATTGTAATTGTAGACGAAGATGCAATGTTGAACAATTTACATGAAAAGGTAAGTGCCGATATTCTTTGCATGAAGTTCTGCGTCTCTTGCTGCAGATGCTGACGTCGATTTAATCTCGTTAAAACGACTAGGAAGATGGAAGTCTTTTCACAATATTATTGCCTTTTTATTCTAAATAATAACTAATTCCAGATCGTCTTCAATGGCAGAGTCACATATAGAAGAATCAATTGAAAAGAAAAAAAACGTGTGCAGAATGTTAATGGGGGAGAAGAAAATCTAACCATCGAGTAACATAATATCGGTTACTACCGAAGCTAGTACCACAACATCAAAAGAAATTAACACGATACCCTCGGGTTCGGGTATTTCGTTTGGGGGTAATAGTATTGAAGGTGCTCAAAATTGTTCATTTAATTTTCATTTTGGGGCATAATCATTTAATTATTATCAATTTAACTTACAAACCTAATAATTAAGTCGTATTGTTGTACCTATTAGATTAAATAAAGTTGTTTAATTTGTATGAACCATTTTGCATTATTTACCTAAATGATCCTCAAGAGTTGCCATTGCAACTTTTTGGGATTGCGTCCGGAAAATACTCATTTTACGGACTCAAATGAGTCTGTAAATAGCTATTTCAGGGACCAAATACAAAAAAATTACTTTTCTTCTTGTTTTGGGTCATGTACAATAAGCAGTAGTTTCATCGTATGTCACTATTGCTGTGAATTTTTTCGACAGCGTGGTTCCTTAATAATTTGTATAGAGAGTGTAATTTATTTACACTTTTTATTTAATTATATTTCACAATATCCTCTTCATGACTACTTAATAACATAGGTAGTCTTTTGGGCGATTGAGTCACAATGTTTAAAGTGAGTTTTTCCTTTCATCCTCTCCAGCACACCTTACTGATCGAGCCGCCGGTTATCACTTTTGTTCTGTTGTGGTAAAATAAATATCTGGAAAATGGTTTGTAAGAGAGGAATTATTTCGAAAGAGGCTGTTCATATAATTTAAGTCGATTAATTTGTCGAATAAGTCCCGAACGCTTAGCAGATGGATCTTCTAAAAAGAATATCTGTGAAATCTGCAAAATAATACATACAGTATATTATTGGGAAATAACCTCTTAGCCTGTGACTTTTACATCAAAGGAACAGTTAGAGGATATTTTTTGACAAATTATATGAATAAGAATACAAACGTAAAATGTATGTATTTTGCTGACGTTTCGGAAACTGGATCTGTTTCCTCTCTCAAGGAAAATTCTCCTTTTAACATCGGTAACCAAGTTGTACAAACATCTACAGAACAACTCGACACACATTTATCCTCGTTCAACAACATTATTGCTGATTCTTTAATTTTAGTTTTTTTGCTATCTGCCTTTTTTGTTAAATTTTTTGCAGAGTTCCAGCTTATTCTATGTCCGTTCTCCCAACCGTGATCGTATGTTCTTCCTAATGTAATTCTTGTGTTCACCCAATTTTACACAGAGGGGCCTATATGACTCATCCACATAATTGTTTATTACACTATAGGTTCTTGAATTTTGCTCATGGCTCATGGTTTTGCCAAAATAAATCAAGTGTTGCTCGTTTGAAATACCGTCCTAAAATCAAATTTACTACCTATATGGCGCGGCGTAGCTTCTCAAATAATATAATCCGTATACATAAGGAATTAATGTTATGCAATATTGTTCAGGTTTTTGTCATAGCTGATTGTTATTTTCAATATTTATGAAAGTTCTGTCAATAAAGACTAGGGTATTAATTCATTATTAGAAAAAAATTATTTCGGCCATATCATAAATATTTTATAACACCCCTTTCAACATGCAACGACTGATTTTAGTTAAAATGTAAATGAATTGGTATATATGTTGGTTTTCTATAAACGCTTGTTTCAATTGTGTTATTTACTTTTTTAATCAAAACATCTAAAAACGATAGGGTAATTCATTTCTACTTCTAATGTAAATTTAATAGAAGGTTGTTTATATTTTCTAAAAAATTATGCAGTAAATTGACTGTATGAGGCCAAATTGCAAAAACTTCGTCGACATATCTCCACTAGATAACCGGTTTGTATATAGAATTTTGAACAAGTCTAGCTTCAACATGTTTCATAAATATAATGCTTCAAATTGATGACATTAGAAACCATACCAAATTCCATGTGGTAGAGAAAACAGAAAAACTGCCCAATTAGCAACATAGCCAAAATTTAAATGCGCAAAGCTTTTTGGAATTTGGCCTCATAGTGTGGCATCCGCAATAAATAGTAAACATTTGTATTTATTTGCATATATATATTTGTATATATTTACAGTTTATTTTATTACTATTATATCTCCCGATTTTCTGAATATAGTATTAGATTTTAAGTCCGTCTCTGTCATGACGCAAAGAAATCCTGTTTGGTGATAAGAAATAATGAGTCCCATAATTTTCTCGAAATATTTTAATATTCTCATATAATAAAATTGTTCCTTACTGTATGGATATCTCGTACACTGCACGAAATATAGTCCTCTTATAATGTGTGAGTATTTTAGAAGCAGTAATAAACTTGTCAAGTGCCGTTTATGACCCAATTAAAATGTCAAATTTAATAACTTCATTATTAGATTAAGTGGAATCGCGTGAGATTCGGTCGTGATACTTATTTTTAGAACGGTTTTTTACTATTTTTCTCCAGTCTGAGCTTCAGTAAAACGCAGACAGGATGGCAAACGATAAAAAAACCTACTTGCATTTAATGATTTCTGTGACAAACAGTTGAAAAAATTCCTTACAAGAGAAGGGCAGTTAGTAGCTTGTAGCACTTTTAACTGTATTAATTATAAATCAAAATCATATTATTGGTCACTTGTATTTGATTTAGATGATTATGGGATTCAATCAGTTTGCATTCACTTGTGTAAAAGCGGAATAACCCTAGGGAAGAGTTTTTATATTAAATTTTTTCTAGCGAGGTCCCTCTTGGGAAATTAGGTAAATATGATGAAGCAAAAGGAAACGTTAAAGCAAATTTTATATAACATTACTTATGTTGAATTTTTTATATGAATTTTATTCAATGCATAGTAAAAATGTCCTAGTGGGATAGAAATGTGTTCAAGCCGAGCAGAGAGCCTTTTAATTTAGCGTTTTCCATAGCCCTTTGAATCTGATGAACATTATGGAAACCAAAATTTTTGTTATTGTCGAAAAAGAAATGTTAAGGTATACAAAAAAGTTCACGAAGCTTCTTTAAGTATTCGAGTATACTGTTACAACTAAACGATCACAAAGGTTATTTATTTATTTATCATATGGCTATTAGACACATTAAGAATTTAGAGTATAAATATGAACATATATATGTTTCTAGGTAATGTAAGTATAGAGAATATATAAATATAAACAAACATTTAGTCTATTTATGACTCTGGGGCCGCTAGCAGGAAATTCTCGGATCTACCATTGTATAATCTTGTGGGGCATTCTTCTATGATGTCTGATGGTCTGAGTTTTCCCGCAATCACAGTGTGGGGACGGTTGCTTGCCCCACTTGTGTGGATAGTATGCACACCTGCCATGTTAGATTTTGATATTATCTAGCGTAGACCATGTTTTGCGTGGTAAGTCGAAACCAGGTGGTTTTTTGGTAATGCATGTCATATTATCGTTTTGTTGTATGGTCCATTCTTGATCCATGCGTTAATAATAGTACACGGAAATTAGATTAAAAAACAGTGAATACAAGAAATAATTTATAAAGTAATAATATTTGAGATGCGTACTCTAGATAGGGTTAGAAGTAGATACCCGAAAAGTCCCTCCCCCCCCCATTTAGGGGTGGAACGTTCCTTTTTTTGCAAAAAACCACCCCCAACGGGGACTTAAAGCTGGTTTTCACTTTTATCTTGTAAGCCGTTCGTCGGAAGAGAAAAAATATAAGAAATAAAAAATTTGGTGAGGATACGCTACAAGGTTAATAAGACATTTTTTATGCAGAATTTAACGACAAATTTTTTATTTCCTATACTTTTTTTCTCTTCCGACGAACGGTTTACAAGATAAAAGTGAAAAACCAGCTTTAAGCCCCTGTTATATATTTGAGATGCCCCCCCATTTAGGATGGAACGTCCCATTTTTGCAAAAAAAGGTTTTTTCAAAAATAATGACGTTCTATCCCTAAATGGGGGGACTTTTCGGGTATCTATCTCTAACCCTGTCTAGAGTATGCATCTCAAATATTATTACTGTATAAATTATTTCTTCTAAAATCCCTAATTTGCGTGGACTATAAGGTTGAATTCATTTCTCGCAGCCATCCTTGTCGTTCTTGTTGATAGTCGTCTAGAACGAAGTCGATTATGGTTGGCATCTTCGATGTTTTGATAGATTGGTAGGTTTCTGTTTCTGAGGTATTTTGTGTTGTGTTAAAGTATTGTTGATTCTTACAAGCGTGTTTGAAAATCGCTTATTTTGGAAAATTTTGGGTGATTTTGCAATTCTCAATTCTTTATAAATACTTTAAAAAAACACATTTTAGGAACGTATGACATTAACCCTCAACTGAAGCTGCTTAAAGTTAGACAAAAATTTTTTCTTCCCAAAATTATTAATAACAGAAACGATTTAAAAATATAGTTAAGGAATTATGCGTAAAAAAGTGGAAATTTTTTATTTTTAAAATAGAACAACCAAATGTCAAATCTTGATATAACTGCATTATAAGCAACTTCTTTAAATAACATTTTTCGATATCTTCAAAAATAAAGGTAGTTTACTATTGAGACAATTTCAAAAAAATTAATTTTCCGTCCTAAGCCCCCTTTTCGTTTAAGAACATGTACTAAGTTTTATCAAAAATATATTTTTTCAGAAAGTCAACAGAGTTTCTCAGATGGTGCACACTTTTTGGCGGACACTGTATTAAAGAAATTCAGTTTTATGCAAATAAAATCCTACGTACCCCGAGATTTTTACTATCCTCCAGCATCTTAAAACACTCCATATTTATGAATATTATTTTACCGACCCGCGCCTCACTTATACACACATTTTTTGTCCTGATTCAATATGCGCATACATCCAATCTGTCTTCGGACCGCAATATACCGAATCTAAAATACATACGGCTGCTATTCCGAAGGCAAACACGGCTCCAAATTATATTCAGGGTCTGTCTATTCTCAAAACTCACTAACCGTATATGAAAATTTTATCTTTTATCCACCATTAATATCTTTCACGCGCTAAATGGAACGTTTCTGGAGAAAAGGGTCTACGTTTAACTATGAATGGTCTTTCTGACCGCGGATTTTGAATACACATAACATATTAATATAGTTTCTGCTACGGTAAATTTGCTATTGTTTAGGGAATGGTTCTGAATATAACTCCTAGTTCACACAACAGCTTACTGAAATGTTTCAAGTGTATAGGGTGGAAAAACTAAATAGTTTAATATAGTTTTACTCGCTATACCAAGCAGCACAATAGGGAACTTAAAATTAAAATATAAAGCTGTTTTATATCAACGTCTGCTATTAATTTCATTAAATTAATAGTTTTGAAAAAAATTAATTTTAAAGTTGAGGGTTGTTACCCCCATAACTCTGGTAATATAGGGGATATATGTTTATTATATATATTATTGAGCATTCCTAGTCATAAGTAACATTCATGTTATGTGAATGAATAGCCGCTGGGCCCAATTCCATATACTTAAGTTTTCAAAAATATTTTTTTTTTAAATTAATTTGTGAAAATTGTCCCAACTCTCCCACATCTCCCGTACATATTTTTTCTTCCCCGTACTTGACTGTCAGCTAGGAGGTCAGGTGCCATTTAAGCGATAAATGCGACAGATATGTCAAAAAATCAGAAAAAATATGTACGGGAGATGTGGGAGAGTTGGGACAATTTTCACAAATTAATTTAAAAAAAAATTATTTTTGAAAACTTAAGTATATGGAATTGGGCCCAGCGGCTTATTGGGCTATTCATTCACATAACATGAATGTTACTTATGACTAGGAATGCTCAATAATATATATAATAAACATATATCCCCTATATTACCAGAGTTATGGGGGTAACAACCCTCAACTTTAAAATTAATTTTTTTCAAAACTATTGAAGGTAATTTAATGAAATTAATAGCAGACGTTGATATAAAACAGCTTTATATTTTACAATCTGTATACATTCCTGTTATGTCATTTAGATATTAAAAAAATAATTTAACTTTTGAGGGTGCTGTTTTTATATCAACCCCTTGAGTGACACCTACCAAAAAAATCTCTATTATTATACTCTTCGCAAAAACGAAGAGTATATTGTATTTGATCGGCACATTTCTAAAACCGGAAATATCGCTCGTAGAGAAAAAAATTTTCATATCATTGTGTTAGTGAACGAATTCTGAACAACTTTCAAAATGTCCGTCTGTCTGTCCGTCTGTCTGTCCGTCCGTCACGTTTCTTGTAAGCACGATAACTTAAGAAAGAAAAGTCCGATTGTATTGAAATTTGGAAAGTAAGTTAGCGTTAGCTAGAGGAAGAACCCTATTGTTTTTGAAAAAAATCAATCAATAAATAAAAAAGTTATTAATCATTTAAATAAAAAAAAATTTTTTTCAAAATTTCTGTCATTTGTACTTAAATAGAAATCTTTCGAAATGTTATTCTCTATAATTTTTTTTTGTTTTTACATTTTATCAATATATATATTTCATAATAATGTATCTAATCCGTTGAAATATAATTCTTGAATGATATTCATTCAAGTTTTCTGGTAAGATGAGATAGCCCAATGGCTAAATCATTTGCCTTGCAATCAATATGCTGCTGAAGGCACACGTGGCTCGTGCTACGGCGTACTACGACAAGTGGAAGATTCGGATAAACGCCGAGAAGTCAGAATCGATCCTATTCACGCGCCGCTTCACTGAAAACCGTATTTTAACGCCACTTTCGATCGGGGGTAGAGAAATTCCAATTAAGCGGTGCGTGAAATATCTGGGGGTGAACTTAGACAAACGACTGACATTCAACATTCACATTAACGAGACGATTCGCAAGGTCTACTTCATGTCCAGGAGTCTGTATCCGCTCCTGGCGCGGGGTAGCGGACTCAACAGGACCAATAAAAAGTTGTTGTATACGATGGTAATTAGGCCGGCTATCACATACGCGGCGCCGGTGTGGTGCAGCATCCCGGCCACGACAATGCGAAAATTAAAAGTACTAGAACACAAATTTATGCGCCTCATTTCAGCCTCTGATAGGTACACCTCCCTCAGAGATCTCTATGCACGTTGCCACGACATAACCCCACTAGCGGACTACGTCCAAGAAACGTCTCAAAAATTCTATCAGTTCAAACTGGACGGTAGCCCGCTTTCCCGCAACATCACTCGAATCAGACAGCATAATGCCATACTTTTCAATATAAAACACCCCCTACCATACCAGGCGTTGCCTATCTTCCAGCAACTCCCTTAGCCACACTCTCTCCTACGATAACCTACCTTTCCCCTATCTTTATCTTTCAACCCCTTTCTCTCTCCCTTTCATGTTTTTTCAGTTTTGTTTTTTTATCCTTTTTGTTGTTTTTTGTAATTTTTTGTCCCTAAATCCCCTTCAGGCCGAAACTTATCCAAATCCTAATTTTTTAAATCACATTTTTTATCTTTCCATCTTACCTTCCTTGTCGGCGATCAGACCGCAAGGCCGTCATTTGTTCGAACGGGTTTTTTCGTTCAGTTTTCCCGTGTCAATAACCAAAATTGTGTAGTGCGCGTTCGCCAATGTCTTTAGAGTTGTGTTTATTTTTAATTTACTTGTAGGTCCATGTGGACAATAAAATATTTTAACCTAGTTTTTAAGTCCACCTGCGGTGGACAGGAGCTTCTAGCCCCCCACTCGAACTATCTCTAAGCTGAATCGGGCCCACCCCGCCCAGCCCCACACCCACCTCGACGTCACCTGTCCTGGTCGTGTGGCTGGCTCCGGGTTGGGCTCCGAGGAGGCACATATCGTACTATTAATACTGAATAAATACTATTGATTGATTGATTGATTGCCTTACAATCCAAAGGTCTCGTGTTCGATCCTCACATGGTGATTTTTTTTTTCATATATTTGTTTTGCCACAACAAAGTTGGTATCACAAAATTTAGAATGTTCAAAAACTAATATTATTTACAAGAAAAATGCGAAGAGTATCCTATAGAATGTTTAACAATTATATAAAAAGTTCAGTAAATCGGCGAAGAGTATAATGCTTCCACTAGTTTAACACTGACAGAATTATCGTGTGTAAAAATTACTACAACGTCAGATTGGTGGAAGGTGCTTAAAAAATATATAAACCTAGGTAATGAACGATAACACAGGCACACACAAAAAATGTAAGTGCGAAGACCTAGACCACTGAATTCCTACTCATTGATGCTAATAATCAAAAAAATATACTACTACTTTTAGCTTGTCTCTCAATTTTTTTTTTGCTTAACAAGTATTGATTTTATTAGACAATATTTCCTCAGGAAGTAGAATCAGAATATGCGATAAAAAATATAGGGTGCCATTAAAAATTCAAAAGTTAGCCCCACACCCTCTCATCAGGGGTGGGGTGTGGAAAACTGTTCTCCCTCTGAATGAAACAACTTTTGTCTGAAACATTTTTCGCTAGTCTTCCTGAGAAGATATTACTGCGGATTAATTAAAATGGCCTAACCATATTGTCTAATAAAATCAATACTTCTTAAGCAAAAGAAAAAAAAATTGAGAGCCAAGCTAAAGGTAGTAATATATTTCTTCGATTATTAGCTTCCAAATGACTAGGAATTAAGTGGTTTCGGTCTTCGCACTTAATATTTTTGACTAGTGATGGGAAGATTTGGGACAGGCAATTAAATCTTCACAAAGATATGGAAAAATATTTAAAATCTGATTTCCTTTTAGCGCCAATTAAACGTTTTTCTTTTTTTTTTTTTTTAGATGCAATTCCCTGAAAAAGCGTGAGATCCACCCCCTACGAATTAGCAAGCCTCCGCACAATATAGAAGCTTTTCTTTGATGCATTTATTTGCCAAAAAAGAACGAAATCTAATTCATATGACATTAATCCGAACACTCAAAGAAAATGATAGGTAAATTCAACCAAAAAGAGCATATGAAATCGCGCCTATCTAGTTTCATAGTTAAATCAATCAGAAAAGAATAGTCATACAACTTTATTTGTTTTCGTAAACAAATAGTAGTTTAATAATCATATCTTCTTGTAACAAATTAAATAGTACAATGACATTTTTTTATGTTCACTAACCATTTTCAATTTGGTCTACAATTAAATAGTACAACGACTTTGTTTTTTGTTCACCAACTAATTTTTAGGTTGATCTACACTTTATTGTATGATGAAGTTTTTTTTTGGTTAGCCAAAATCTCAGTATTAAGACATCAGACCACCCAAACCAAAGATTAGAGATCGTTTATAAGATCCATCCAAATATATCGATGATCCCTGAGATAATTTGAATCATGTTATTAATTTTCTATAAATTCATAAGAGTATAAGATAATGCATGATTGATTATTGTCAGTGATTTGTATGTGGCGTCATCTGGGAATAATTTCTGTAATAGACTACGTGGTAAGCAAGCAAATTTTATGGTAATTCTTTTAGAACTTCTAGAAGATGACAATAATATTGGTTTGTCTACCAAGTACAATAATACAGCGAACTAATACTGGGTTAGAATTACAATTCGATAATAGTTAAAAATAAAATATACTATTATCTAGTTTAATTTGACAGAATTCAACAAAATAATAGTCACACGAACAAAGTAATAGTCTTATTCATCTATTTTTTAAGTTAATGTTTGTTTTGTTGTACGACAACTTTTTATTAATTAAAATAACAATCACCTCTTGTTTAAAAATACCATCAATATAGTTTGGTTTAACAAAATTAACGATATTGTTAGTTAACCATTTTTTTTTGTTGAATTTACCCATACTATTTCTTTGAGTGAAGTTAAAACCTCTAGTTACTGTGGTATAATATTCTATTTTATGATCCAGGGAAGTCGTAAAAGGTATAAGACAATTTTAAGGTCTTTTACAGATCATTCAAAAATACATTAAAGCTAAAAAAATCTTTTTTCTTTAAAAACGTAAAATACTTGAAACGCTTTGTAATATTTCCAAGTAGAATGGATAAAATTTATTGGCAGTAAAAAAACACTCAGAGGGGAAGAGTTTTGATTATAGAAATATAAATACTCCGTTTTACTTTCATTCAAAATTATTTTATTCGGTTGTGTCCATGCATTTAGTTCAACGCATAAGCGATTTACGTTGAAGTGAGTTCCTGTGGAGTCAACGCTGAAACAGATATTAAGATGTCATCCGCAAACACAGTAACTTGACCAATAGATACTTGTTGTGGAAAACCATTTACATATATTGTGAAAAGGAGAGGCCCCAATACTGAACCCTGGGGCACGCCTAGATCTATATATCTTTTTTTTTATAGAAAATTTTACATCGTCATATTTTACTACAGATTTCCCATTTTCCAGATAAGAGCATATCCACAATAACATGTGTACCTTACTCTCATAGAATATAATTTTTTTGTATAGGAATTCTATATTCACAGCGCCAAAGGTTCGAGACAGATCGAATATTAAAAGCTGGACATATTTAACTACATCGAGTATTTTATAAATGCTCGCTATCTCCTTATTTCTCCCCCCCCCTCTCTCTCTATCTATCACTCTATCACTCCATTTTCTTATTCTTGCGATATCCAGGGTTTCACTTTGATGTACTGTCGTACGCAAAACAAAAATGGGACAAGTCTTATAACGTATTTTTGCTAAAATTTAGTTGTGTACATCTAACTTTAATTTTTGTGACATTGTCAGTTATTTGTCAAAATTCATTGCAAGTGTGCAAAAACTAATATGCCCACATAAGCGATTTAGTTAAAGCTGGAGTTATTCCTAAAGCAGAAGATGGATGGTCAACGAGACAAATTGCACTGCGTTATAATATTAACAAAAATTCAGTGTGTAACATTTTAAAAAACTGGAGAATAAACGGTATAGTCTAAGATACGTACTAAGGTCGACCTTCACCGATCAGGTAACCGAATGAAATCTATTTTTTATGAAAAAAAAATATGCTAACAAAAGTAACGGTGATGGGTTGCTTAACGAAATATGTTCAAGGCTTTTTTTTGTTTTTTTTTCTGTTTTTTTTAAATTTTTTTTTAATTTTATTTATACTTATCGTGTCGCAATAAAATTATCTTTATTTTGATATATAATTTATTTGGTTACCAGTAGTACCAATCAGTGAAGGTACCACTTTCGATTCACCTATTTAAACCTAGCAACCGTACAGCCTTGAACGGAAAAATGTAAGCAACCGCATATTCTATAGGTTTCTTACTTTCGATTAGTGTTACATTTTTTTTGGTTAGAAGATCGGTGAAGGTATGGAAAAAAAATGAATAATTAAATTTTCAATTAAATATAGCCTTGAACATATTTCGTTAGGCAACCCATCACCGTTACTTTTGTTAGCATATTTTTTTTTCATAAAAAATAGATTCTATTCGGTTACCTGATCGGTGAAGGTCGACCTTAGTACGGATCCTGTACTAGTACTGTCGTGAGCAAAAAAAAAATAGGACAACCATTCGTTTCTAATGTAAATCTGTCTCTATTTCAATGAATTTTGACAAATAACTGACAATGTCACAAAAATTAAAGTTAGATGTATACAACTAGATCTTAGCAAAAATATGTTATAAGACTTTTTCCCACTTTCCACATTTTTTTTGCGCACGACAGTACGATTAGTAGAAATCTTGGATCAGGGCGACGAAGGATATCAGCTCAACAACAAGATCTGCAATTGGTATATACATTAGTAGAAAATCCATTTTACTCAGTTATTCAAGCTGCTGAAGAAACGAATTTTCCTGTATTGAGTAGTACTGGTCGCCGCGCCGGCGAGTAAGAGAATTGGAGTTACGCTGTCATCCAGCAGCATATAAATATTTACTTAAAGCTGAGCATAAAAAAGCTCGACTAGGATTTGCGCTTGAATTTTTAGTGCATGATGTAAATTTTTGGAACAATGTAGTTTTTACAGACGAAAAAACTTTCCAGTCAACACACAGCAATCGTATTCGTGTTTACCGACTTCCGAATACTCGATGAGAAATGTATATCTAACAAAGACAAAAGTGGTAGATTTTCCGTTAATATGTGGGCTTGGATATCTGCACGTGGTCCTGGTATTTTGTGGCATATCGAGGAACGATTTAATAGTGGAACGTATATTAGGATTTTAGACAATATTATGCTCCCTTCTGTATCATTTATATAATATAATAATGAATTCATATTTCAACAAGATAATTGTTCCGTTCATACTGCTCATACCGTAACTAACTGGTTTCAATATAACAACATTAATGTTCGTAACTGGCCCAGTCATAGTCCAGATCTTAACCCTATGGAAGACGTATGGGGACTACTCATAAGAAGTATCCAAAAACTAAATGTGAGACCACGGAATGCCCAAGAATTATTGGAAATAATAAATAATGCATGGGAAAATATAATTACTGATGATTTACTGAGGTTATTTAATTCTATGCCAAACAGACTTATAGAAGTTATAAATAGAAATGGTGCAATAACGAAATATTAATAGTTTTTTGTTAAGTTAGATGTCCTTTGTCCCCTGATCCAAGATTTATACTTATTGTGCCGTTTATTCTCCACTTTTTTAAATGTTAAACACCAAATTTTTGTTAATGTTATAACGCAGTGCAACTTGTCTCATTAACCATCCATCATTTGCTATGGCAATAACTACAACATTACAATAAGAAATAAAATAAAAGTGCTAACTGTTTTATTTCAGCTACTCATTACATATTCAAATAGAGACAGATATACATTAGAAAAAAATATTTGTCGTAGTTTTTTTGCTCAATTTTTTTCTCTTTTTTTTTTATTAAAAAAAAAAGATGAACTTGCATCGTCAATACAATATTTGATTTGACATGGTAGGTATAGTACTGACGCAGTTATAAAGACAGCCTAAGGTTATACAAGCAAGGATTACGGTAACAAAAACTTCAAATATCGATGAGTACTTTAGACGATCCAACCATCCAACCAACCAACCTTCTCGGTACACTTTGAAAATTGCCATGACAACTCGTAAAAGTGAGCTGGTCTGCTGGAATTCCAGCGTCTTGAAAGCGTACCGACAATGTTGGCTCCAGCAGACCAGCACACTTTTACGAGTTCGCATGGTAATCTTCAAAGTGTACCCAGAAGGTTAGTTGGTTGGATCGTCTGTAGAGCCCTTAAACGTACCTACAGGACTGTACTTAAATCATATCGCATTTTTTGTATCATTTTATTCACTTTTCTTTCAGATTCTGATATCTCTGAATGTAAATAAAAAGTTATTTACAATTCTTAATTTGAGTATAATTATAAAATGTAACCAAATTAGTTACACAAAATACCCATATAGAAAGCTTTATATATATTTTTTTAATTCGGCCCAGGTGAAACGGCCGTTCAAAAGCTTTTTACGTTTGCCTTTCTCCAAACAAACAATTTTTAGGGCGATTTTAAGGGTTTTTCTTTCGCCAATCCTTGTAAATCCAACGCTACTATACATCGAACCGCTTCAATCTCAATAAATGAAGCACGGACGAACTAATTGAACAAAATGAGACCTTCTTGTGTTTTATGTATCACCCGGTAGAGTGCTGTACCAAAAGGATTGGTTAGAGATTGGGTTTTGCTATAAATATTGCTTTACCGTGGGTGACGTTCAGGAAATTATTTTTGGTTCCGGTTTTAAAGCGGGTATTTGGAATTTTCGGTGTTAAATTTATTAGGCTTGGCTTCACCTGTCGTGTCCTTTTAACTTCCACATCTAATTTATTTTGGTACAAGATTCTGGTCGTTCACACGCATTTTTAATTTTCTCTTCCAGAAAAAGAACAGCGAACTTGCCAAAGTATAACATATCCTTATTTAATTTTAGACGTGCTAATCATTCTGTTAATATTATGTTTTATTTATATGCAACACCTTTAATTAATTGCCCTTCACAGCTGGGCTATTCAAAATCCGACAACTTTTCTTTTACATAAGAAATGTATTTTAATACCGATATTAGGTAATTAGGTCCATTTCAGTGGGTGACGGTGAAATTTTATTTCATTATTATACTCTTCGCAAATACGAAAACAAAGAGTATATTCCATTTGATCGGCACATTTCTAAATCCGTCAATATCGCTCGCAGACAAAAAAATTTCATATCATTGTATTAGTCAACGAATTTTGAACAACTTTCAAAATATCCCTCTGTCCGTCCGTCCGTCACGATTCTTGTAAGCATGATAACTTAAGAAAGAAAAGTCCGATTGTATTGAAATTTGGAAAGCAAGTTAGCGTTAGCTAGAGGAGGAACCTTATTGTTTTTGAAAAAAATCAATCAATAAATATAAAGTTATTAATCATTTAAATAAAAAAAAATCTTAATTTTTGTCACTTGTATTTAAATAGAAATCTTGCGAAATGTTATTCTCTATAATTTTTTTCGGTTTATACATTTCACTAATATACAGTGTGTCCAACTAAGTCTGCACCATATGGGAAACTTTTTTATTATCGGTTTTATGAAAAAAAGTTATTCTTGATAAAAAGTTTTGCATGGCCTAAAACCCAAAATGAAATAATCAGATTTCAATTTTTTGCAGTCATATACGAGGTTTGTCGAAAAATGTAAATTTTGCTCAAGAGTAAAGTACCTTTATTTATTACAGTATCGACAATCGTTATTAAGGAAAGTTGATCTTAATAGAAAACTACGGTCAGATATCCAATATTATCCATCTACCATGAAAAAACAATCTTTAATAATTTTTGGGTATAATATTTTTTTCATGGTAGATGGATAATTACTGGATATCTGACCGTAGTTTTCAATTAGGATCAACTTTTATTAATAACGATTGTCGATACTGTAATTAATAAAGGTACTTTACTCTTGAGCAAAATTTACATTTTTCGACAAACCTCGTATATGACTCCAACAAATTGAAATTTGATTATTTCATTCTGGGTTTTAGGCCATGCAAAACTTTTTATCAAGAATAACTTTTTTTCATAAAACCAATAATAAAAAAGTATTCCATATGGTGCCGACTTAGTTGGACACACTGTATATATTTCATAATAGTATATCTAATCCGTTGAAATATAATTGTGGAATTATATATATTACAGACATTCAATTTTTCTAGTAAACGTATGATGGCCCAATGGCTAAACCTTGCAATCCAAAGGTCTTGAGTTCGAATCCCAGACAGGGTGTTTTTTTTCATATATGTTTTTTCACAACAAAGTTGGTATCACAAAATTTATTCATATGCTCTTTTTGGTTGAATTTACCTATCATTTTCTTTGAGTGTAGGAAAAAAATTGTAGAAAATTTTATGCGCGTTGTTTTTTGTGAAAAAAGTTTTTGTCCAACTTTTTTAGTTTTTGTGTTAAATGATAAAAACATTGGCAATAGTTTTTTTTAACAAATGACCACCAGCCAGTTTTTTTTTGGGGGGGGGGGAGGGGGGGGGGAGGATGCACGTACAGCTAGGGTGGGCTCCCCGACTATATCGATCATTCTGTATAAAAATATATTGAGGAAACAAAAATATATAAAGTGTGTCATTTATACAACCATGCGAGGTTGATCGCTGTAACGATGTATCCTATTCTGTTTCCGTTCGCATTTCCCAGTCGAATAATAAAAGTACATAATGACCCTACCGACGTTAATACGACGGAAAATAACACGTGTCGCATCGTTATGATGACAATAAAAATATACAGGCCATTGTATTTTTTCCGTATTAACATGTCGAAGTTAAACGTAGCGACTTGTTATCGGCCACCCCCCGGCTTGATAAACTATATTTAAAGGTCCGCACAGTTATATTATAATGTTAAGGTCAACCCTGCGGATTGGGAGCCGGCAGCCCCCATTCCGTGAGCACAATGAGGTCGGTGTGGAACTTTAAATTGATTTCTCACCCTTGTCGCTCGCACAATTCTCCAGCTTGGCGTTTGGCAGCTCGGTAATCAGAACCACTTGACCGTGGCTGTTTCTAATACATTTTTTTTGCGGATCTGTCAATTTCCAAATTAGATATCTGTTGAGTTCCTGGACTGTTTTAATGTGCCAGCGCGGTGCTCCTCTGGCGATGATTAAAATTTGGGCCGCTCCGAGTTCACCGTTAATAGGATTCCTTTATTTTCAGTGTATATTATTAATTTCATTATAAGGACTGTATTACCGATTAATATTATCAAACAACAAGGGCTTAGCAAAACATCAAATTACTATTACAGTCTGGTAAACTCTAAGGTGGCGTATGTATGAGTCGGTAACACGACGTACGATTTGATATGCGATGCGCATAAAGTTATCGCAGTGACATAGAGATGAACTAGTTGCGTATGTCTGTTAGTTTATATGATGAATCGACCTTTGGACGCGCCAGCTTAGAGTTTACTCGACTATAGTACATTTTCCAAAGAATATATTTCATCAAAAGAAGCGATACATTTAAGATATATTTTGGTATAATATAAATCTTTAGTCGCCGGGTAGTGTTTCGGGTAGTCCCGGCCTCGATAGATGTAACTATGTTTAGTTACTATAAAGGATCGGGGTAGTAGCGGGTACTACTCCGCGACTCGGCGGCCTAGTAACCGCTATCACTTTTTAAAATGGTGTTTATCTTTTAGCGGCCTCTTTGTTTTTTTCTTTTATAATAATGGCACAGTGAAATAATATTATACCAAAAAGATGTGTACTTTAGGCGCGTGTTTAAAGTACTTCTTTAGCCATTTTTTCAAACGCAAGTTTCTTTTACTTCCACATCCAGTGGAAGTATAGTAACGACAAAAAATATTTTAAAAATTTTTATTGTTCAAATGGGCTTAGAATGTTATGAAATGTCGAGATTTTAAGTTTGAGCGAAAAAAATGTATGTCTGTCGGTCTATCTGTAACTTTTTTTGTGCGCACGTTTACTCTAGAACCGTTTGAGATATTGACCTGAAATTTGGTACACGTATGTACTTTAACGAGATCTAGAACTAGAGTATATTTTCATCTTGCACCGTCGAAGAGTTAGGGTAAATTTGGGGTAAATGGGTAAATCAAGCAGGTAAGAGTCCATAAAATTGGTATCTAGTATCTAGTATACCCCACTACCGATGTTGGGTATCGTTTTATGGGTTTTTGGGGTAGAGAATTTCAAATATTATATTATTAAAGTTCCATAAACAATTATTTCCACATACAAATTTTTTTCGTTGTGAGTGACTTGGATAGAAAGTCTGGATGTGGAAGTAGTCATTCCTTGGGCAGCGGGTTTTTGATATAAGTTGACATACTAAATAAAAAAATTTCAACACGCCTTCAAAATGACCTTTTTTGTAATTTTTTGACAAAATAATTTAAAAAGGCAACATTAAAAAATTTAAATATTTATTAGGGAAACAAACAAAATCATTTTTCGTAAAAGTTTACGATAAGATATTAACATAAACAAAAAAAAAAAAAAAATTGAGCATCTAGGTAATGCTACATCTTAACGAAAAACTGTATTTGAGATAATTTTTTTAAATTACTGGCTAATTAGAGTAACAAAATGGCGACCTTCTTATATAAAAAAATATAGATACGCACATTTTTTCCGTCATAACTTCTTTACTTCTTATGCTACAGGAACGAGTAAAAAATAGTTTGAAAGCACAATTAATTGTCTTTAGTTTCATTTCTTAGCATGCGTGACGTTGGTGTCACAATTTTTGAGATATTTAACATTTAAACTGCATTTTTCGTCTTATAAACGTTCGGACGCCATTTGTAATCTTTCATATCTCCGAAATGATTAAATCTATGTAAATAAATAAACAAGCGAAATTCATTATCAGTTTATGAGCTTTATTTTTGGTCTCTACACATTTTTCAATAAAACTAATATTTATTGAGATATTTGGAAAAGGAAAAAAATTACGTTTTATCGAAAATACCTTTATAGTTTAAATTGCATTTTTTTCTAAAGCAAGAGCTGTATACAAACCAAAAAATTTGGGCATCTACGTCATGCTATATATTAATGAGCAACAGTTTTTGAAATTCCTTTTTTTTAATTACTGGCTAATTACAGTAACAAAATGGCGACGTTGTTATTAAAAAAATGTGTAGACGCACATTGCTTCGGTCATAACTTCTTTGTTTTTATGCTACAGAAACAAATGAAAAAACAGTTCAAAGCTTAATTAATAACCTATTATTCTACCTATTAGCATCCTTGACGTAGATGTCACAGTTTCGGAGATATTTAACTCTCACTTTAAATGATTATCTTATGAACACTTGGATGCCAAATGTAAACTTAGATATCTCCGAAATAATTAATCCTACATCAATAAACAAAAAATATAATTAATTCCCAGTTTGTACTTTCTGTAATTGGTCTGTAACATATTTTCGATAAAGTAATACTTTTCGAGATACTCGACGAAAGCCGTTTGGAAATACCTTTTTTTTTAAACTAAAATCGCTATTTTGAAGTCGTTATAACTTAGAAACTATCAATTTATGTGAATAATTGCATAGAACCTTTTCTTCTTAAAATTTGATTCTACTTCAGCTCCAATAAATATACATATTTTTTAAGTGCCACCCTCTAAGAGGGGGTGGCATCCACCCCCTATAAATTAGCAAGCCCCCGCACAATATAGAAACTTTTCTGTGAAGCATTTACTATTATACTGCCAAAAATGAACGAAATCCGTTCAATATTACATTATTCCGAAGTTTTACATATTTTTTTACCTCTAGGTACTTACTATTATACAAATCGGCCATATTTTCTGAAGATACATATTGAAAAAGAGAGACTAATGAAAAATAATAATTTTGATACACAAATATTCTTAAAATATCTAATTTTTTGTGTTTCGAAACTCCAAAAATACATAACCTAATACTAACTGACATTTCAAAGACTAATAATAATAATTTGTATTCGCCAACTACCTTTAGCTAGTATTTTCCATTTCGTATAAGCCTTGTTCTATGCTAATCCATTCCCCATTTGAATCGTGTGTTTAATTTAAAAGATTTATGATTTTTCACGAAATTGGCATCACAAGGTTGTAATGTGTATTTCACATGGCGGACAACAGCATTATCGTGCCTATTCTACTGTAACAATTGTCGGGTATTAGTGCAGGATTGTTTCAACAGCAGCTAGTAAACTAGCAGGATATTACCTGTGATTATTACTGCCAGAACTCGATAAAATTGATTGTAGTCATTGAAACAGCTCGCCCGGCCTTTTATGATGCTTGCTGTAGCTGTGTCTTTCCTGTATGCGATATTATTTAGTGCCATCGAGAAATATGCCACTGATTTAGTTTTTCGTTTTCAGGCATTGCAGTTCTAATCAAAGGAACATTCTACAGTAGGTGAGTATTAATAAATCTTATTATCATTCTTCACTTTGTTTTTTATTACTGATTTATTGTAACTGCAACGTTACTGCAGTTTTGACACAGTGCACATATAGCCCAAGCAAAGAAGTGCTAAGATGACCATATGTCGGAAGTAATTAGAGACAGGCTGAATTTTTGCCAGTTGTTAGAACTCACATTTTCCAAAAAGTCCCCGCCCCTCCCCCTTGCGCTTCCAAATTAAACACAACTTTTTTAACTTTTGTACGAAAATAGTATATTGTGTATTTAGGTGTGAAAGCAATACATTCCCGGACGACGATGCATCGAATATTTTTTAAATAATCCCAAAGCCAAAAGTCTGCAGGGAGGTCTGGCTGCCCACAAAATAAGACCATTATGCTTTAAGGATATAATTATGAGAAGTTTAGTAGATTTAAAAATGTTCCAATATTCTAGTAAATTTATCTCAATTTTTTTTCTTACTCTTTTATATTATTATGCAATATATGTAAAGATTCTACAAATGAAAAAAGTGGCCGGTATGTAAGAAATGATTTGAAAATGTTGAATCGGTTTTGTTTAGTCTAAGATAAGTGCTCGCTGTATCTAATTTTAAACGCGCGACCAGCTTGACCTACATCGAAGTCATAACAATTCGGACATTAACATAAATACTGGAGTTTCCAGATTATTAGTCTTATCTTTTGCGTTAAACAAAAGATGTGAAGTTTTGGTTGATTTAACACTAACGTTTAGATTATGACTTGACAAGATGGTAGCCAGTGCTGTAATTTTTGACAATTGACCGTAGACGAAAGTCGTGTAAACAAAAGTTTGAGGAAATTTTCTAATAAACAACATAGATAATAACTAATTACCACATGGGAACAGCGTAACCCAGTCACTTCATACATGAACCTCCTAAAACCTACCTAAAAAAATCCAGCTGAAGATTTTCCAGCGGGATTCTCTTTATTTAAGCGTCACAAATAATTTCTCAAAAGTCCATAAAGCCAACTGGATGACTGCAAAAGTCACAGAAGGTCAATGGTCACGAAAATTGGTTTTTCTCAAATATCTCGTAAATTATCGGTTTTACGTTAATTTATTTGTTCATAAAAAAGGTCTTATACAAAATTTACTTAGAATCAATAGTTTTCGAGATATAGGGCCTGAGAAAACTTGGGCATTGCACTGCTTTCGTTTCCGCACCACCTTTGATGTAGAATGCAAGACGCGTTTTTTTACATGGTGTCCCCTGTAGGGGAAAAATGTTATCCGAGATATTCCTTCAGTAACTGTTAGTGAAAAACCACAAAACCAAAAAAATCCGTTCTGGGGGTGCCACGCAACCCCCCCCCCCCCCCTCAAAAAAACCACCCATTCGGTGAAAAAAGCCTTATTTTACTGATAACTCGTTAACCGTTGAAGATGTAAAAAAATTGCTCATCATAAAAAAGAAAGCTTGACTAATTTCCTAAATAAAAGTTCCATTGTAATTTTGTTGTATATGCCTTGGTTTTCGAGAAAATCGATATTGAAAATATAAGAAAAATTGAATTTTTAGAAAATGCGTTATATAATCGTTAATATCTTCGCCAATTGTCGACATATCTAAGAAAATAAGTAAGTACTTAAATGCAAATTTTTATAACCTTAAATTTTTCACCGTTTGAGATATTGACTTGAAATTTGGTACACATATGTACTTTAACGAGATCTAGAACTAGATTATATTTTCATCTTGTTCCGTCGAAGAGTTGGGGGGTAAATTGGGGTAAATTTGGGGAAAATAGGTAAATCAAGCAGGTAAGAGTCCATAAAATTGGTATTTAGTATATACAAGAGAAGCTAAGGTCTCAAAAAAATTTTGGCATTAGCCACCCCCCTTACCACCCCCATTATTAAAGGGGATGAAAAAAAATTGTTATTTAGTGTGTGTACAAAAACCAGAAACCTCAAAATGTTTTTTTACTTCATCCACCCCCACTACCAACCCTTATCACCACCCCCACCCCGCTACCGATCTGGGGTATCGTTTTATGGGTTTTTGGGGTAGAGGATTTCAAATATTATATTATTAAAGTTCCATAAACAATTATTTCCACATACAAAAATGTTTTCGTTGTGAGTGACTTGGAAAAGAATCTGGATGTGGAAGCAGTGATTCCTTGGGCAGCGGTTTTTTTACTAATTTTGAGATTATGCCAAAAGTAACAAAATGAGTTTATTTACAAATTTAAAAAAAATATATTTTACAATAGCATTTTTTGTTCCTGAGAAATATAGTATAATTTTAAATGGTATGATCAATTAATATGAAGTCTCACCTTTATTTTTAAACCGGGTACATTCAAAAAAACCGCTGCCCAAGGAATAACTACTTCCACATCCGGATTTTCTATAAAAGTCACACAACGAAAAAATTTTGTATCTGGAAATGATTGTTTATGGAACTTTAATAATATAATATTTGAAATCCTCTACCCCAAAAACCCATAAAACGATACCCCACATCGGTAGTGGGGTGGGGGTGGTGACAGGGGGTGGGAGTGGAGGGGTGAATAAAGTAAAAAAAATATTTTGAGGTTTCTGGTTCTTGTACACACACTAAATCAAATTTTTTTCATCCTCTTTAATAATGGGGTGGGGGTGGTAATGGGGGTGGCTAATGCCAAAATTTTTTTGAGACCTTAGCTTCTCTTGCCTATACTAAATATCAATTTTATGAACTCTTACCTGCTTGATTTACCTATTTACTCAAATTTACCCCAATTTACCCCCCAACCCTTCGACAGAACAAGATGAAAATATCATCTAGTTCTAGATCTCGTTAAAGTACATATGTGTACTAAATTTCAAGTCAATATCTCAAACGGTTCCAGAGTAAACGTGCGCACAAAAAAAGTTACAGACCGACAGACAGACCGACAGACAGAAAATTTTTTTTCGCTCAAACTTGAAATCTCGACGTTTCATGACATTCTAAGCCTATTTGAACAATAAAAATTTTTTAAAAATTTTTTGTCGTTACTATACTTCCACTGGATGTGGAAGTAATATTAAAATACAAGGACGCTAGATTAATTTAAAAAAAAATCCAAAAAAGGCTGCATATTCAATTTTTTGATATTTTTTTATGTAATTTTTTAACTATTAAATGATTAGATATATATAAACTAAAGAAAAATTTTTTGAGCTAAATTTTCAAGATGTTTGGGTCTTTTTTTATTCCTAAGTTTTTCTGCATTGAAGTACTACCTTGAACTAAAAGATAATGCATTTATAACTTACATCAAATCAGTTATTTTTTATGGGCCTGTGAATAGTTAGAGATGCAAAAAATTAAGAGATAACTATAATATTTTGTTATTTTTATATACTAATAAATATCAATAGCCATCAAAAATGGCAACACAAGAGACTATTTTATATCCCCTTTAAAACCCATTTTGATTTTTCTTCCTAGCTTATATGGTATTCGAGCAATTCATTTTACTTCCACATCCAGTGGAAGTATAGTAACGACAAAAAAATTTTTAAAAATTTTTATTGTCCAAATGGGCTTAGAATGTCATGAAACGTCGAGATTTCAAGTTTGGGCGAAAAAAACTTTCTGTCTGTCGGTCTGTCTGTCGGTCTGTCGGTCTGTCTGTCGGTCTGTCTGTCGGTCTGTAACTTTTTTTGTGCGCACGTTTACTCTGGAACCGTTTGAGATATTGACTTGAAATTTGGTACACATATGTACTTTAACAAGATCTAGAACTAGATTATATTTTCATATTGTTCTGTCGAAGGGTTGGGGGGTAAATTGGGGTACATTTGGAGTAAATAGGTAAATCAAGCAGGTAGCAGTTCATAAAATTGGTATTTAGTATAGACAAGAGAAGCTAAGGTCTCAAAAAAATTTTGGCATTAGCCACCCCCATTACCACCCCCACTCCATTATTAAAGGGGATGAAAAAAAAATGTGATTTAGTGTGTGTACAAGAACCAGAAACCTTAAAATATTTTTTTATTTTACTTACGGGTCAAATGACAGATTGACTAAATAATAAGCGGTATATTAATTATAACACCGTCCAATATATATATTTTTTTTGTACACTGTAGGTATCGACAGGTGAGTTAGTTAATTATAAATCCAATCGGTGAATATCTAAAATTATACAGCAATTGGACACGTAAAGGAGCTTAAATTTAAATCGGATTTTTGTTTAAATAGTATCAATTATCATCAGAGAATTCGAATTAAAAGTGGAAATCAGGATTCCTGCTTCATATTATCGCCCACGAACAATGTGATGCGGACTCGTGCTCCATTTGTACTTGCCTACTGTAAATTATCATAAAAAATGTAAACACGATATCGTGTAGGTTGCTAAGAACATAATTCTGCGAGCAGAGTGAGTCTAAAACGAGAATCATCGATTTGGTATTTTTATACTTAAATGGAAGTCAATTCAGTTTGTGTATACGAAAAGGAAATTTGTCATTTCGTTTGCTTGGCCATATGCTTCCTTATAAACCACTGTCTTGTATGTTTATCCAGCAATTGTAAACAGTTTACACTTTTATTTATAATAAAAACTAATGTTAAACAACCACTGTTCAGAAAAACAACGTCAAATTCAATTTAGAATTGAATTTATTTTGCCATTTTTTTGATACATAGATTATGTACATTTGGCACGTCTAAATAACAATATTTATTTAATTCACACAAATTAAAATAAACAATTTGTCTGTCTCGTTATAGCAACAAAACTTAAAATAAAACACACAAATACACAAAAATACACATTAAAAAAAAACTTATAAATAGGTATAAAAACAACAAATTTTTATAAAAACTGTCCATACAAATGCAACACAATAGATTAAAAAATAGTAATAATAATAATAACAAATTTTATCTATTTAAAAATTCGTCAACACTATAAAATGCATTTGCTATTAATAGTTTTCTTATTTCTTTTTTAAATGAAGGTAAGTTCAATTCGCTCATAGTTTTAGGGACGTTGTTAAATAAAATAACACAATTATAGTGCAGTGAGTTTTGGAATGTCACTATTTTATGCACTGGGATCATCAACAGATCTTTATGTCCTGTATTATAGTACAGTACCTAGAGGTAAAAAATATGCAAAACTTCGTAATAACGTCATATTGAACGGATTTCGTTCATTTTTGGCAGTATAATAGTAAATGCTTCACAAAAAAGTTTCTATATTGTGCGGGGGCTTGCTAATGGCGCTTAAAAAATATATATATTTATTGGAGTTGAAAAAGAATCAAATTTTAAGAAGAAAAGGTTCTATGCAATTTATCACATAAATTGATAGTTTTTTTTTTTTAAGTTATAACGACTTCGAAATTGCGATTTTAGCTTAAAAAAAAGGTATTTCCAAACGGCTTTCGTCAAGTATCTCGAAAAGTATTGCTTTATTGAAAAAATGTTACAGACCAATTACAGAAAGTACAAACTGGGAATTAATTATATTTTTTGTTTATTGATGTAGGATTAATAATTTCGGAGATATTTAAGTTTATATTTGGCATCCAAGTGTTCATAAGATAAATATTTAGAGTGAGAGTTAAATATCTCAGAAACTGTGGCACCTACGTCAAGAATGTTAATAGGTAGAATAATAGGTTATTAATTAAGCTTTCAACTGTTTTTTAATTTGTTTCTGTAGCATATAAAACAAAGAAGTTATGACCGAAGCGGGTCTTCAGATTTTTTTAATAACAAAGTCGCCATTTTGTTAGTGTAATTAGCCAGTAATTAAAAAAAAAAGAAATTTCAAACACTGTTTCTCATTAACATATAGCATGACGTAGACGCTTAAATTTTTTCGTTTGTATACAGCACTTGCTTTAGAAAAAATTACAGTTTAAACTATAAAGGTATTTTCGATAAAACCTATTTTTTTTCCTTTTCCAAATATCTCAATAAATATTAGTTTTATTGAAAAATGGGTAGAGACCAAAAATAAAGCTCATAAACTGATAATGAATTTTGGTTTTTTGGTTTTTTGTTTATTTATTTAATAGTTTCGGAGATATGAACGTTTACAAATGGCGTCTGAACGTTTGTGAGACGAAAAATGCAGTTTAAATGTTAAATATTTCAGAAATTGTGACACCTACGTCACGCATGCTAAGAAATTAAATTAAAGACAATTAATTGAACTTTCAAATTATTATTTTGTTACTCTAAGGGCCAGTTGTATGAACTAAGTTGAGCCAAGTTCAGCTTGAACCAAGATCAAAAGCCAAGGTTACGATTGTTACAATAATCGTAACCATGGCTTTTGATCTTGGTTCAAGCTGAACTTGGCTCAATTTAGGTCGTACAACTGGCCCTAATTAGCTAGTAATTAAAAAAAAAATCTCAAATACAGTTTTTCGTTAAAATGTAGCATTACCTAGATGCTCAAATTTTTTTGCTCATTTAAAGCACTTGATTTAAAAAAAATGCATTGTAAACTTTAAAGGTAATCGCGAAACACTTGGATGCAAAATATAAACTTGAATATCTCCGAAATTATTAATCTTACATCAATAAACAAAAAATATAATTAATTCCCAGTTTGTACTTTCTGTAATTGGTCTGTAACATTTTTTCGATAAAGTAATACTTTTCGAGATACTTGACGAAAGCCGTTTGGAAATACCTTTTTTTTAAGCTAAAATCGCAAAGGGTATAGCAGAATAAGCATGGTGAAATGGCCCCAGAAGCGTTTGGGCCTAATTCGATATCAGTAGATCGATAATAGGAAAAGAAATGTTTTCCTCGAGTTTTAGCACCCCATCGCTAAGGGTAAACCCCTAATAAACATCATTTTTTATCTCTGCAAGTTGTGCGTTAATTATTATGAAAAAAATATACGATGTACATGTAATTTAAATGCATCTTAGGAAAAAAATCAGCTGATTTTGTTGCCTCCTTCGAATAAAAAAAAATATTTTTAAACATTAGAATATTTATTTTTTCATGAAAATAATGATACGCATACACAAAACTTTTACCCAAAATACTGTTATGAGTAGTTTATTGTAGATTTTTTTCAAATTTTTTCGAAGCGGTGCGCCATAATTAAAAAAAATAAAAACTGTTACGACGCATTGTTTAGTGGTGCTTAACCACTGAAACTTTAATTCACAGCCCCACAAAAAAAGTGCTCTGTCCGGCGGACCAGACCAATGTATCCGTATGTATTAGGACCCGCCGAAGCCGAATCCGTAGTCAGAATTGTCAGATTGGCTCGTTTTTCACCCCCAACCCCAAAAGACACCCCCAAAACAAAAACAAGGTGGTCTGTCCGGCAGACTATACCGGTGTATCTTTATGTATTTTGACCTGCTGAATCCGGATTCGAAGTCAGAATTGTCAGATTGGCTCGTTTTTCACCCCCAACCCCAAAAAACACCCCCAAACAAAAACAAGGTGGTCTGTCCGGCAGACTATACCTGTGTATCTTTATGTATTTTGACCTGCCGAATCCGGATTCGAAGTTAGAATTGACAGATTGGCTCGTTTTTCATCTCTGACACCGAAAAACACACCCCCCAAAAAAACGGTTTGTCCGACGAACCAGATCAGTGTATTCTTATATATTTGGATCTGCTGAAACCGAATCAGATGGCAGAATTGTCAGACTGGCGCGTTTTTCACCCCCAACTCCAAAAAAACTCCCTCAAAACAAAAACAAAGTGGTCTGTTCGTTCAATATGACATTATTCCGAAGTTAAAACCTCTAGTTACTGTACTATTATAAAAATGATTATCTCCGGAAGTGGGGAAGGTGTACAAAATTTTTGCAAATATCAGACATTTGAGATGACAGATACTAGGAATCGTAAAAATTATGACAGCCATCTTAGATTCGTTAGTTTTAATTTTTGACAGCAGATTACTTACCAGCTACTTCGACAATGGCTAAAAAATTACTACCTAAATAACCACTACTTCCACATCCAGATTTCCTATCCAAATTCTCCACTACCACCCCCTCACCATTAATTAAGTGTTTTCCACTAAGCCAAATGCTTCAGAAGTTCTACGCCACAGAATAGCAGAAGAGTGTCGTAAGATGACCCTTGAAATCCCACAAAATGTCCGCGAATCTTTTGAACAATGGTTAGGTGTATTTTTGTATGAAGGTTGGTGGTTGGCATTTCCTCAAAAAATTACACAATAGGAAAAAATAGCGGTGGAAACTTTTAAGTGGTCCACCCTGTATAGATATTCAGTTATTATTTCACTGATCTATTTGAAATACTGTAAACGAGGGTGCTCTATTATTACCAAGCTCTGCATATTCTTATCTCTGCAAAACAAATTTAATCAATATTAGGCATTTGCATATTAAGTATCGTTCCATCGATAAAAAATTGTATCAGATTTCGTTAAATAGCACTGCAAATAAAAAACTAATCGCAGTTTCCGAGTAAATTGAATTTTCAGACATATCGTGAGTATTCTCCGAAGCAAAATAACATCTACTAATAATCCTTATCTCTACATCTCTGAAATTTACGTAGGTAACTTTATACAATAAAAGTAATCCCATTTTCGTATGTACGTTTTGGATTTTCTACTCACAAAGAGGATAATTTTCTTTCTGTTATCCAGTGTACAGCAACGTACGCTAGGATTTCCCACTCCCCATTTCACAGCTCAGCCATGGGATTTATCTTCAGCGCATATTATCGTGAAATTTTTCCATCCAGAAAACCAGACTACTAGAATTGAGTACTTATGATCGACTTAATGGATCTTCAAGGGGTGAGGATTATCAAATTGAGTTTTTTTAAACGTTTACATTTATGAAATGAGAAATTCTTTTATAAAAAAATGTCTCGAGAACATAATCTGTATATTTAAAACGTACGGCGTTTTTCTTCTCCGGATTCGCCAGCGCCTCCCACTGACTGATTTTTATGATTCTTTTTTTAAATTAAAGCTTTCTACCCCCAGTTGTGTCATCACTAATTTTTATTTGTTCTATTTGCGGTCAAATATTTTTTTAGATATAGAGACAAGAGACCGACCGACAGACGGACTGAATGACTGAATTGAAATACCTACATTTTCTTAATCGAAATCTGAAATGTGTCGTTTTATTTTTTTAAAGTATCCAACCTGTATAGTTATAGTCTTATAAATTATTTGTAAAAAAGGACGCCCTCTAACTGCTCCTTCGACGTAAAAGTCACAGACGTAGATTTTATTTTCCAGTAAAATACTGGATAATTATACTATTTTGTAGATTTCACGGACATTGTTTAAGAAGAAAATACATATGGCAAAGGACCCCAACAAGAAACAAAAAAAAGACAAAGTTTGTGTAAAAAAAGTTTTAGCTAATTTGATCGTGGGTTTTTCAGTCTTACCACGCTGATTTCATTAAATCGGAAAATCTTATTAGTCTAAGGGCCCGTTTCGATCAGCGAAGCGCAGCAACGCTGAGCGAGTCCGGCATGGGTGATCCATGATCTCATCTAATAGTCGGTAAGCTGCCAACAGAGACAATCCCCAGGGCTAATGAACACCTTGAAAGGCGGTGGCTGGTCCAGGAGATAATCCCGGGTTATTGAACCTCCATAAAAAGGTGGTGGATGGACGGTTGTGGGTCAAAGTTGGTGGTCGAGGACCGTGGTTTGGAGTCCGCGCTAAACTGTAGATCCCAACTGTTAACACCAAACAAAATTTTTAGGTTAACCTCGGGCTAACAGAGATAACAGAGAGATAACCCCTGCTTTGAAGTTGAGGTAACCTCTGACTTTAGCCCAGGGTTACTTTTAACTTGACTCGATAAACACTTTAGCCTGGTGTTAGCGTTTAGCTCCGGGGCAAACTAACCTAACCCTGCATTGATAAACCGGCCCTGAGAAGTGATTTCTTATAATTCTGGTGAGCTAATTCCGAAAATATCACGCATTTTTTACAAATGATAAAGGAAAAAAGACATTTTATAGAAATATATACATTTATATTTAGTTCAAGAGTGGAATACAAATCTGAAAAAAATATGCTATATATATTTATGATATCTTCGCCTCTTTGCCTGAAAACTTCGTTGAGAGGATTTTCGGCTGTATGTTTTATGGGGCAAATCCCATTGTAACATAAAAACAGTAGTCTGCCATCATTAACACGCTCCATCTGCCTTACTATCGCCTTTCCGTTTCCTTTATATCTTGGTGAAATCTCTCTGTTCTTCGGTAACTGCTCCAAGATTCTCTGGAAAATAGCCTAAGTGCGAAACAAGAAGTGCACTTTTAAACTCAAATTGCACCCTAACACTGTCCCTTTTTGTCAACAGCTTTTACGAACTGCTTCATCAAGCCCAGTTTGATATGAAGAGGAGGCAATACTCTTCTGGGGTCAACTAAATTATTTCTCATTATGCTTTTACTACCAGGTGTAAGGCTTGTTTTTGAGTCCAGTGTCTATGTCGCGCACGACTATCCCATTGACAATAAAACCTCACTATTGTCCCAGTAACATACAAAGCACCTTTAGGTCACCACAAAGGATCCACTGATAAAATCGAAAAATTTCCCATTCGGTAACCTCTCAAAAGTATACTTATGAAACAATACATTTTAGGCATAATGCCGTGCTGTAAAAAAGCTGGACGTGATGCATCAAAAATAAGATTATTTTTGAGATCAGTGACTCAAAATAAATCAAAAATAGCTGATAGCTCCTAAACATCAAAATTATTGTAGACCTGTGTAAAATTTAACCAAAAAATAACTTTTCACCCAACTGTCAACAGCAAACATAAAATTTTTAGGTTAATAGAGATAACCCCCACCTTGAATCTCTTTGCCTTTAATCCAGGCTTACTTTTATTTCCGACTTGATAAACACTTTAGCCTGGAGTTTACCTTACCCGGGGAAACTAACCTGATCCTGTATTGGTACACAGGCCCTAAGATATTTTAAAACATTATTAGAAAGTATCGCAATATGAAATATATTAAAAACTTTCATAAATTCGGAATTTTTTTAACTTGACCGTTTGTAATTGTTTTGAGCCGTATCTCAGAAAGTTTATTTGGGATCAAGCTGGATTTATGCGAGCCTTTGATCGAAATCTACAGCATTTTAAAAATTCAACCAATTCGACAAAAATTCAATTTCCATAAGAAAACAGGTCTATTCAAATGACAACTCAATTTTCTGATAAATCATTTTAATGGGCATAGTCCTATACTTCTTGCTAAGAAAAAATTGACGTAGGTTCATCGGAAAAACAAACGTCGCTGAGTTTATGTGCTTTCGACTGGAAGAACAAAGAAGATATCAAGGTATGCCTAATTATTAATATTTCTCGCCGTGATTATTTGCAAGGTGTCGAAATTAATAATAAATCTTAATTAAGTAAGATGTAACAAGATAAAAACAAGGGGAAAGTTTCAAACTTTTCCGACTCTTTCATTCGTATTATTGGTTTCTTGGGCTCTCTGGGGATCGCGTATAATTTCGACGTTCAAGAAATCACAAAAATTAATTATCATCAGAAATAGTCAAGCGATGCGGTAACTCTTTCTCCGCCATTAAAACTTACTTAAAAATATTTTAAACATATTTTATAGCTCAATCAATATTTTATTTTTGCAAAAAAAGGTACTAGCGGTATTACCGCTAGTACCTTTAGAAAGCATGTTGTTTTACTTCCACATTAAGTGGAAGTATAGTAATGCAAACAAATTTTTATTGTTCAAATAGGCTTAGAATGTCATGAAATGTCGAAATTTTAAGTTTGAGCAAAAAAATTCTGTCTGTCGGTCGGTCTGTCTGTAACTTTTTTTGTGGGCATGTTTACTCTGGAACCGTTTAAGATATTGACTTGAAATTTGGTACACGTATGTATTTTAACGAGATCTGGAATTAGATTATATTTTGATCTTATTTCGAAGGGTTGGGGGATAAATTGGGGTAAATGAGGGTAAATAAGTAAAATCAAGCAATAAGAGTCCGTAAAATTGGTATAATATATAAAAGAAGTTAAGGTCTCAACAAATTTTTTGGCTTAGCCACCCCCATTACTACCCCCACCCCATTAATAAAGGGGGTGAAAAAGATATAATTGTATATTAGCGTATATACAAGAACCTGAGGCCTTAAAATTTTTTTTTACTTCATCCACCACCCCACTACCGATATGGCATATCGTTTTATAGGTTTTTGGGGTAGACGATTTCAGATATTGTTATTAGAGTTCCATAAACAATAATTTCCACATAGTGAAAATTTTTTTTGTTGTGAGAGACTTGGATAGAAAATCTAGGTGTGGAATTTTAAGTTTTATGAACACCTACAAGTTGCATTATAATTCGAGTCCTATGAACAAACGAACATCAGCGTGCATGCCTTTCAAGATTATTTTAGCAGGTTGCTAAATTGACACCAATGTTTCAAGGAAAGATGAAGAGATATCGTCAGAGAGGCGTCATCACGTGCGTCTAGCTTCTACGATTTCAAATTAGAATACCATGCAATCTGTACGGTGTTTATAGACCTTCTATTATTTTCTTTATTCTATAATAAGTGGGTTACCTCGAGTAGTATGGATGCGCATTAGGTTTCCTCGAGTACTATGGATGCGCAGTAGGTTACCTCGAGTGGTATGGATGCGCAGTAAGCTTCTTCGAATATTTTGGATGCGCAGTATCTTTTCTCGAGTACTATAGATGCGCAGTAGATTACCTCAAGTAGTATGGATGCACAGTGGGTTACCTCAAGCAGTATGGATGCGCAGTGGCTTTCCTCGAGTAAAATAGATGGACAATGGCTTTCCTCGAGTAAATTTGATGCACTGTGGGTTACTTCGAGTAGTATGGATGCGTAGTAGGTTCCCTTGAGGAAAATGCTTGGAGTAGAAGCTTTACTTCGTGTAGTCCACAGCACACAATGATTTTTATATCTTTGTCATGACATTTTCTGCGTATTACTTGCACATGCAGTGGAAGTATACTAACGAAAAAAATTTTTGTGTAAGCGATATTGTGTAAGCATACATATTTTTTTATCTTTAAAAAAATATCCATTGGTTTTGATTGAATTCGATATGTATGGAAGTCGCTCACGGTTATGTTAAAATCGCTGATATAAAAAACAGTAACGATTCACGGTGTGATTGAAAAATCACAATATCACCCACCACTAGTACTGATTAACAGAAAACAGACTAATAACATGTGTTCTCCCCCCTTCCCGTTATTCTTCGATGGCCTTCATCGCAGGTATATAATTTTATATCTGCTTGAGAGCTGACACTGTAGCCATTACCTACCATCCGGGTTCTGGTAATATATAAAAACATAACATAATCTCTTTATTTTCAGTCAAAGGCAATGCAGTCAACAATCACGCATTGAATAAATTTATGAATCTTGACATCTACGGTATGTTAGTCTGCTAAAAGCGAGCCCAAATACACATTTATTTGTCATTATTGTAGGTGATTACAACAAATCCCATATTACAGTAATGCACAAGGGGTATCAACGTATTAACGAAGCAGATAATAGCAAACACGTCAATTCTCTGATGGAATCTAGCAAGTAAATCCCGTATTAAGTGGAGTTCCGCTATGGGATATTCTAGCCGAGCCGAAGTTTAAATAGCGGAGACTCGAAAGCGTGACCTGTCAGTTCGTCGGGCGTATCCACAATCCACATACATATATGTTGTCTCTGATATGAGTATTACCTGGTTGTTTCCGGTACATGCATATGAATTACTACTTATTATACACATATGCATGCTTTTATAATAATGAAAAGAGCAATTTAAAAGTACCATTTTGTTGATAAACTATATTAAATACTGGAAATCATTGAATAAAAAAGTTGTTAATAGACCTAACCTTGATAGTTTTTTTATTGTAAAATGTTAAATTGAAGTGCTTTCATACTGATTATTTTTTTAATAATGGCGATACTTTATTAACCATAAGAAATAGCTATTTATGTAACCAGTTACGAAAGACGTTATTTTGTGTAACGAGTGGAATTTGCGGGACGAGCGAAGCAAGATCCCGCAAAATAACACGAGTCTAATTAACGAGTCGGCCGTGACTTATCCATTCTAAATACTACACACTACACAGTTTTATCGACACTGGCGTTTTTCTGGTTAATTAAATTGTAGTATCTACTTCCAAAAATAAGAATAAGTATAAATTATAGCACTAGTTATATTTAATTTTATACTTATCCAATTATCGAAATTTAATAAATTAAATTCTACTTTCCCAAAGTGGCTTTTTCGAATGCAAAGAGAGCGAATTATATACAGGGTGAGTCATAAACACTTTAGCCTGGTGTTAGCGTTTAGCCCCGGGGCAAACTAACCTAACCCTGCATTGATAAACCGGCCCTGAGAAGTGATTTCTTATAATTCTGGTGAGCTAATTCCGAAAATATCACGCATTTTTTACAAATGATAAAGGAAAAAAGATATTTTATAGAAATATATACATTTATATTTAGTTCAAGATGGAATACAAATCTGAAAAAAATATACTATATATATTTATGATATCTTCGCCGCTTTGCCTGAAAACTTCGTTGAGGGGATTTTCGGCTGTATGTTTTATGGGGCAAATCCCATTGTAACATAAAAACAGTAGTCTGCCATCATTAACACGCTCCATCTGCCTTACTATCGCCTTTCCGTTTCCTTTATATCTTGGTGAAATCTCTCTGTTCTTCGGTAACTGCTCCAAGATTCTCTGGAAAATAGCCTAAGTGCGAAACAAGAAGTGCACTTTTAAACTCAAATTGCACCCTAACACTGTCCCTTTTTGTCAAGAGCTTTTACGAACTGCTTCATCAAGCCCAGTTTGATATGAAGAGGAGGCAATACTCTTCTGGGGTCAACTAAATTATTTCTCATTATGCTTTTACTACCAGGTGTAAGGCTTGTTTTTGAGTCCAGTGTCTATGTCGCGCACGACTATCCCATTGACAAATAAAGCAGGGGAACTTCGTATAACCTCCCTATTGTCCCAGTAACATACAAAGCACCTTTAGGTCACCACAAAGCATCCACTAATAAAATAGGACGAAAAATTTCCCATTCGGTAACCTCTCAAAAGTATACTTATGAAACAATACATTTTAGGCATAATGCCGTGCTGTAAAAAAGCTGGACGTGATGCATCAAAAATAAGATTATTTTTGAGATCAGTGACTCAAAATAAATCGAAAATAGCTGATAGCTCCTAAACATCAAAATTATTGTAGACCTGTGTAAAATTTAACCAAAAAATAACTTTTCACCCAACTGTCAACAGCAAACATAAAATTTTTAGGTTAACCTCGGGTTAACAGAGATAACCCCCACCTTGAATCTCGGGTTACCTTTGCCTTTAGTCCAGCCTTACTTTTATTTCCGACTTGATAAACACTAGCCTGGAGTTTACCTTACCCCGGGGAAACTAACCTGATCCTGTATTGGTACACAGGCCCTAAGATATTCAAAAACATTATTAGAAAGTATCGCAATATGAAATATATTAAAAACTTTCATAAATTCGGAATTTTTTTAACTTGACCGTTTGTAATTGTTTTGAGCCGTATCTCAGAAAGTTTATTTGGGATCAAGCTGGATTTATGCGAGCCTTTGATCGAAATCTACAGCATTTTAAAAATTCAACCAATTTCACAAAAATTCAATTTCCATAAGAAAACAGGTCCATTCAAATGACAACTCAATATTCTAATAAATCATTTTAAAGGGCATAGTCCTATACTTCTTCTTGCTAAGAAAAAATTGACGTAGGTTCATCGGAAAAAAACAAATGTCGCTGACTTATGTGCTTTCGACTGGAAGAACAAAGCAGACATCGAGGTATGCCTAATTATTAATATTTCTCGCCGTGATTATTTGCAAGGTGTCAAAATTAATAATAAATCTTAATTAAGTAAGATGTAACAAGATAAAAACAAGGGGAAAGTTTCAAACTTTTCCGACTCTTTCATTCGTATTATTGGTTTCTTGGGCTCTCTGGGGATCGCGTATAATTTCGACGTTCAAGAAATCACAACAATTAATTATCATCAGAAATAGTCGAGCGATGCAGTAACTTTTTCTCCACCATTAAAACTTACTTAAACATATTTTACACATTTTATAACGCAATCAATATTTTATTTTTGCAAAAAAATGTACTAGCGGTATTACCGATAGTACCTTTAGAAAGCATGTTGTTGTTTTACTTCCACATCCAGTGGAAGGATAGTAACGCAAAAAATTTTTGAAAATTTTTATTGTTCAGATAGGCTTAGAATGTCATTTAAATTTGAGCAAAAAAAATTCTCTCTGTCGGTCGGTCTGTCTGTAACTTTTTTTGTGGGCATGTTTACTCTGGAACCGTTTAAGATATTGACTTGAAATTTGGTACACGTATGTATTTTAACGAGATCTGGAACTAGATTATATTTTGATCTTATTTCGAAGGGTTGAGGAATAAATTGGGATAAATTGGGATAAATGAGGGTAAATAGGTAAATCAAGCAATAAGAGTCCGTAAAATTGGTATTTAATATAATATATAAAAGAAGTTAAGGTCTCAAAAAATTTTTACCTTAGCCAACCCCATTACTACCCCCACCCCCTCCCCATTAATAAAGGGGATGAAAAAAATAAAATTGTATATTAGCGTGTATACAAGAACCTGAGGCCTCAAAAATTTTTTTTTTACTTCATCCACCACCCCGCCCCCCACTACCGATGTGGCATCGTTTTATAGGTTTTTGGGGTAGACGATTGTTATTAAAGTTCCATAAACAATAATTTCCACATAGTGAAAATTTTTTTCGTTGTAAGAGACTTGGATAGAAAATCTAGGTGTGGAATTTTAAGTATTATGAACACCTTACAAGTTGCATTGTAATTCGAGTCCTATGAACAAACAAAGCCTGCCTTTCAAGTTTATTTAACAGGTTGCTAAATTGACACTAATGTTTCAAGGAAAGGTGAGGGGATAGTGTCAGAGAGGCGTCATCGCGTCTAGCTTCTACGATTTCAAATTAGAATACCATGCAACCTGTATGGTGTTTATAGACCTTCTATTAGCGGTTGCAGATTCAATAAATGGTTGAATTTTTATTATTATTATTATAAAAATCATCGTGGCTGAATGGAGCCATCTAAAGCCAACAAAGAAAAAAAATCACTTTTAACAACTGTTACTAAAGTGGCTGAAAAACTGTGTTGTTATCTACTATATTGTATTAAAACATGGAGCAAGCGATATTGTGTAAGCATACATATTTTTCTATCTTTAAATAAATATCCATTTGTCTTACTTGAATTTATCATGTATGGAAGTTGCTCTCGGTTATGTTAAAATCGCTGATATAAAAAACAGTAACGATTCACGGTGTGATTGAAAAATCACAATATCACCCACCACTAGTACTGATTAACAGAAAACAGACTAACAGCATGTGTTCTCCCTCCTTCCCGTTATTCTTCGATGGCCTTCATCGCAGGTATATAATTTTATATCTGCTTGAGAGCTGACACTGTAGCCATTACCTACCATCCGGGCTCTGGTAATATATAAAAACATAACATAATCTCTTTATTTTCAGTCAAAGGCAATGCAGTCAACAATCACGCATTGAATAAATTTATGAATCTTGACATCTACGGTATGTTAGTCTGCTAAAAGCGAGCCCAAATACACATTTATTTGTCATTATTGTAGGTGATTACAACAAATCCCATATTTCAGTAAAGCACAAGGGGTATCAACGTATTACCGAAGCAGATATAGCAAACACGTCAATTCTCTGATGGAATCTAGCAAGTAAATCCCGTATTAAGTGGAGTTCCGCTATGGGATATTCTAACCGAGCCGAAGTTTAAATAGCGGAGACTCGAAAGCGTGACCTGTCAGTTCGTCGGGCATATCCACAATCCACATACATATATGTTGTCTCTGATATGAATATTACCTGGTTGTTTCCGGTACATGCATACGAATTACTACTTATTATACACATATGCATGCTTTTATAATAATGAAAAGAGCAATTTAAAAGTACCATTTTGCTGATAACCTATATTAAATACTGGAAATCATTTAATAAAAAGTTGTTAATAGACCTAACCTTAACAGTTTTTTTATTGTAAAATGTTAAATTGAGGTACTTTCATGCTGATTATTTTTTTAATTATGGCGATACTTTATTAACCATAAGAAATAGCTATTTATGTAACCAGTTACGAAAGACGTTATTTTGTGTAACAAGTGGAATTTGCGGGACGAGCGAAGCAAGATCCCGCAAAATAACACGAGTCTAATTAACGAGTCGGCCGTGACTTATCCATTCTAAATACTACACACTACACAGTTTTATCGACACTGGCGTTTTTCTGGTTAATTAAATTGTAGTATCTACTTCCAAAAATAAGAATAAGTATAAATTATAGCACTAGTTATATTTAATTTTATACTTATCCAATTATCGAAATTTAATAAATTAAATTCTACTTTCCCAAAGTGGCTTTTTCGAATGCAAAGAGAGCGAATTATATACAGGGTGAGTCATGAGGAACTGCACATACTTCTACCGTAAGTAGAGGCACCTAAGACGAATACCAAGTGACCATTAAAAAGTGTTTGTTCCCATTCTTTACTGTAATACAGAGTGATTTATGAATTTTGTCCAAAAATTGTTTTGGTCCTAATATTTTAACGGTTAATCCGATTTGCCTCATTTTTTACAACAATGTACGCTGTTGCCTAACAACCATCATACATATCCAAAATTTAAAAAATCCAGGGACAGTTTCAACAAAATTTGTTGGATTGCTTCGTATACGATAGTTCACCCTGTATATGATTTATCTAAAACTTGATATGAAATTTGTATAGGACACAAATAGGTAGTAAAACCTGAGTATTTGAAATATCTGTCAGACTCAATTTTTTATTAACGATCAATTTTCAAGTCAAATGAAAAGTTTGGCAAAATGGAATATTTTAATATATACTAATATTTATTAGTACAAAAATTTAGAAAAAAAAATAATATCTACATACCTCGTGCCCTAGGCTTAATAAGTACCATCATTTTAATCAATTTCCAGGCCAGGTCTTACATGTTTATTTACAATACTTATGTATTTAGGAATTATAAGAAAAGAAAAGAAATAACGAATATATCAGAGCATCTTAAACATTGCAGAAGAAATTCAACAAAAAAAAGATAAATATCATAATTATAAAAGATTTTCAAAGTGAAATCCATCTGCCTCAATACACTTTTCTTGTCGGATAGACTTCCTAATTGTTAGGGGACTGATAATGTTGAAGCAGTTAATAATCCTGCCAATCAGTTCTTGCCTTGTATTTATATTTTCCGCGTAGACCAACTCTTTTAATCGTCCCCAAATAAAATAATCAACGGGATTGAAGTCGGTGGCTATGAAATTGAAATATTTTGAAAAATTTACAGTTTCCGTTATAATTGATCTTAAACTGAACATTTAGGTTGGCCACTTTAAATGGAGGAAAGTTAAGTAACACAAATTTGACTACTTATTTCTGTCTTTTTGGAAGCAATTCTACTAGTTGGAGAAATCACATACAGAGGCAACTTTTTAGATGAACCACATCAGCCACATTTTTAAGACCTGGCCTGGAAATTGATTAAAATGATGGTACTTATTAAACCTAGGCACGAGTTATGTAGATATTATTTTTTTTTAGCTAAATTTTTGTATTAATAAATATTAGTATAAGTACATTAAAATATTTTATTGCCTATTTGTGTCCTATACAAATTTCATATCAAGTTTTAGATAAATCATATACAGGGTGAACTATCGTATAGGAAGCAATCCAACAAATTTTTTTGAAACCGCCCGAGGATTTTTTAAAATTTGGATATGGATGATGGTTGTTAGTGTACAATGTTAACCGTTAAAATGTTATGACCAAAACAAGTTTTGGACAAAATTCATAAATCACTCTGTGTGATAGTAAAGAAAGGGAACAAACACTTTTTAATGGTCACTTGGTATTTGTCTTGGGTGCCTCTACTTACGGTAGAAGTATGTACAGTTTCTCATGACACCCTGTATAATAGGACAAAAAGGAAACTAGGTGTAAACATCATTACATTAATTGTCCAGCAGCAAATTATGAGACACAATCCTGCACCCTCAGTCCACTAAGATAGAGATACTCTGTTATAAATTTTGTCTAGACCGATACCGCTAAGTAAGAAGTAGGACAAGAGGAACATGTGTTAACCAGGCCATAAATCTTGTTCCTCACTCCACACTATAAACTATTCCACAATAAGAGTTATTCTGTTGTTAGAACAACCCTCGAAGCTTAAGGGAATAGGAAGTTTACAGTTGGAACTTTTACATTTCTAAATTTGCCTGTAAAATGTGGCGGATGAAAAATAAGGTCGTTTTGATAATACTAAAATAAAAATGAAAATGTACGTATCTACATCAAATACAGAATATGCAGAATTTGTCAAACGTATTACAAATATTTCAGCTTCGAGATTTTATCCACTTGAATTTCCGTTGACAAAGTACTATACAAGCATAGTCACATAGTAACAATAAAAAAATATGTTTTCAACCAATTCAGTTTCATTCCCAAGTAACAATTTAAATGCTAACAAGTATTTATCGGGTTTTATCACAGATTTAAGAAATAAAGTAAATAAACCGAACTGGGTTTTATTATTTCTTTTGTGCATACCAATTTATCTGCAGATAATATGTACTTAAAAAAAGGCCTTCAAGTTATCTTTAAAGCAATTTATTAAACCTCTTTGCTCTCTAAGACCCATTGGTGTTATAGCCACTTAATTGCTGCATTATTCAAAACCACAATAAACTCATTAAGTTTTATAGTGGATTTTAAATATTTTAAGTTTTGTGGTAGATATCTATAAATCTTTAGGTTTTATGGGAGTTTTAAAATATGGTCTTTAAGTACTCCTTATGATCAAGCCATAAAACTAATAACTAAGTAGTCTTACCCTTGTTATCATAAATACTATTTGCTTTTAACGATGATTGGTAAAGCTTCCTTAAAACCTAATAGTTTTTTGGTAGCTTTATTAAGCTTCGTTAAAACTTCTTGGTTTTTATAAAGCACTTATAAATCCTTTGGTTCCCCCACTTACGCCTTTAAACTTTGAGAGAGGGGCATATAATACCTAATTCACTCATCATGTATTCAAAGGATATTATAAGGAACCTGTTTAAAATCTACCTACTGGTAGTTTTTCACTTTTTCTGCTATAATCACAGAAATAACGAGGAATTAATGATCGCACACTCAAAAACACATGAAATAAATAATATTTTTTTAGGTTATGTTATCTAAGCTAAGTACATTTGGATTAGAAATGATCAGAGACAAATCTTAAGAGAAGAGTAGTAAGGCTGGGTAAAGTCTTACAGGTTTTAAAATAGTAATAAAGTAGAGCACGTAGAGAATTTAACAAAACCTTTTGTTTTATAAAAATATTTCCTAAATCCAGAAACTCTTAATAGGGTTATTCTATTAAAATAAACGGTTTTATTAATTACTTCCACGTCCAGTGGAAGTATAGTAACGACAAAAAAAATTTTAAAAATTTTTATTGTCCAAATAGGCTTAAAATGTCATGAAACGTCGAGATTTTAAGTTTGAGCGAAAAAAGATTTTCTGTCTGTCTGTCGGTCTGTCTGTCGGTCTGTCTGTAACTTTTTTTTGTGCGCACGTTTACTCCGGAACCGTTTAAGATATTGACTTGAAATTTGGTACACATATGTACTTTAACAAGATCTAGAACTAGATTATATTTTCATCTTGTTCCGTCGAAGGGTTGGGGGGTAAATTGGGGTAAATTTGGGGTAAATAGGTCAATCAAGCAGGTAAGAGTCCATAAAATTGGTATTTAGTATATACAAGAGAAGCTAAGGTCTCAAAAAAATTTTTGGCATTAGCCACCCCCATTAACCCCCACACCCCCTTATTAAAGGTGATGAAAAAAAATTGTGATTTAGTGTATGTACAGGAACCAGAAACCTCAAAATATTTTTTTACTTCATCCACCCCCCACTATCACCCCTCTATCACCACCCCCCACCCCACTACCGATGTGGGGTATCGTTTTATGGGTTTTTGGGGTAGAGGATTTCAAATATTATATTATTAAAGTTCCATAAACAATTATTTTCACATACAAAGTTTTTTCGTTGTAAGTGACTTGGATAGAGAATCTGGATGTGGAAGTAGTGATTCCTTGGGCAGCGGTTTTTAAACTAGTCAATACTATATCAAATTCACAAAATGGATGTATGTGAAAGTAAACTTTTTCTTTGGTTACAAAATATATTGTAGTTTATTGATATATTTGCATAGGCTTGTTTTTGAAATTATAATTACTATATAACTTAAACAATTATAGTAAAATAACGTTATATATATTGAGTTCATATCTGACTGAATTGGATCGCATCCATAATTAATTAAGTCAAAAACTACAGATATAAATTCCACTTAAAGTTCTATAAAATTTAGCGCATTGATCAAACGAAATAATTATATCGGAAATAATTTCATCAAATACACAGTATCGAAATTTGACAGTAGTCCTGTATTTTTTTAGGCGACCCTATTTTACTTCCACATCTAGTGGAAGTATAGCAACGACAAAAAAATTTTTAAAAACTTTTATTGTTCAAATAGGCTTAAAATGTCATGAAACGTCGAGATTTTAAGTTTGAGCGAAAAAAAATTTCTGTCTGTCTGTCGGTCTGTCTGTAACTTTTTTTGTGCGCATGTTTACTCTGGAACCGTTTAAGATATTGACTTGAAATTTGGTACACATATGTACTTTAACGAGATCTGGAACTAGATTATATTTTCATCTTGTTCCGTGGAAGGGTTGGGGGGTAAATTGGGGTAAATTTGGGATAAATGAGTAAATCAAGCAGGTAAGAGTCCATAAAATGGGTATTTAGTATACAAAAGAGAAGCTAAGGTCTAAAAAAAATGTTTGACATTACCCACCCCCATCCCCTTATTAAAGGGGATGAAAAAAAATGTGATTTAGTGTGTGTACAAGAACCAAAAGCTTCAAAATATTTTTTTACTTCATCCACCCCCACTACCAACCCTCTACCACCACCCCCACCCCCACTACCGATGTAGTATATCGTTTTATAGGTTTTTGGGGTAGACGATTTCAAATATGTTGTTAAAGTTACCTTGAGTAGTATGGATGCGCAGTGGCTTTCCTCGAATATTTTGGATGCGCAGTGACTTTTTTCGAGTATTATAGATCGCAGTAGGTTACCTCAAGTAGTATGTATGCACAGTGGGTTACTTTAAGTAGTATGGATGCGCAGTGGCTTTTCTCAAGTGCTATAGATGCGCAGTAGATTACCTCAAGTGATATCGATGCGCAGTGGGTTTCCTCGAGTAAAATGGATGCGAGTGGGTTACTTCAAGAAGTATGAATGCTCAGTGGCTTTACTCGAGTAAATTGGATGCACAGTGGGTTACCTTGAGTAGTATGGATGCGTAGTAGGTTTCCTCGAAGAAAATGCTTGTAGTAGAGGCTTTACTTCTATCGTGTAGTTTACGGCACACAACGATTTTTTCTATTTTTGTCTTGCCATTTTCTGCGTATTAGTTCGACATTCAGTTGAAGTATATTAACGTAAAAAAAATTTTTGGAAATTTTCATTGTTTAAATAGGCTTAGAATATCAGGAAACGTCAATATTTTAAGTCTGAGCAAAATAAATTTGTTTGTTGCGTCGGTCTGTATGTTAGTCTTGTATCGTTTTGGTGCTCACGATTACTCTGGAACTGTTTAAGATATTCACTTAAAATATGGCACACGTATGTTTTTTAACGATATCTGGAACTAGATTATATTTTGATCTTATTCCGTTGCAGAGTTAAAGGGTAAATTGGGGTAAATGGGGATAAATAGGTAAATCAAGCAAGTAAGAGTCCATGAAATTGGTATTTAGTAAATATAAGAGGAGCTAAGGCCTCAAAAAAAAATGGCATTAGCCATCCCCATTACCACCCCCATCCTATTATTAAAGGTGGTGAAAAAATAGTGTGATTTAGTGTGTGTGTATACAAGAGCCAACGTCATCAAGAATTTTTTCACTTCTTTCACCCCCCCACCCCCCCACCCCCCCCTATTAGAGATGTGGCATATAATTTTATGGGGTTTTGGGGTACATGATTTCAAATATTATACCATTAAAGTTCCATAAACAATTATTTCCACATAGTGGGATGCAAATATAGTATTTTGTTGTAAAAGACTTGGATGTGGAAGTAGTGATTCCTTGGGCAGCGGTTTTTTTCAGCCATGTTTCTTTCTGTTAACTATGGCAGACATGTTTGAACAAAGTTGGGGCAACAGTGTTTAGTTATATTTTCTGTATTCTTACTGTTTACATTTAGCCTGCAACTATCTAAAATGTGTTAATATGTCATATAAACCCCTAAAAAGCCCAAAATTATACTGAGTAAGCTAAAACAGGTTACTATTTTTTTTATTAATTGTAAATAATAATTAGTCAGCTGACAAATGAAATGCGCGTGATTTTTTTTAAGGTTTTTTGATATACCTTATCAATAAAGTGGTCTGCGTTGACAATTTTTTGATACTAGATTGTTTATTAATATCAAATTTTAAAACGTTAGCACATGCAGATATTTCAATCGAGGTAGACATATTTTATTACTTGGCGACATTTTCTGATTTAGACAGTTTAAGTGCAACAAGTTTTCGACAAAGAATTATTAAAGACACAATTATTTATGATGTCCGCAAAGCAGGCTTAAAATTTGATTACAAGTACTAACGGTTTTAAGAAGATTTTATAAAAGGTTTTATGGTAGACTTGAAAACATCTTGCAGATTTGGGTTCTAAAGTACTGTTGGTTTTATTGATAGTTGTAAAGAAGATATTTATAACCTTTATAAAAGGTCTTTTTTGGTTTTATGCTGGGTTTATTGTAGCTTTTAAGAGGTTATCTAGTATAAACAGTTTTACGATCAGTTTTATTATACAGACTTAATAACCTCTTGTAGATTGTAATAAAACTTAAATTCTTCTTATTACATACTGAGAATATTTTGAATTATCTTTTGCCTTTATACATGTTTATTTGTACAATATCTGATGAGTCCCGTTCCAGCAACTAAGAAAACACCCTTCAGTTTGCGAGTGTTTTCAAAGGCAACATTTAAAATAATATACGTTTACCTTTAATGTACTAACCAATATTCCCTGCTATCACACGTTTCGATTACGCTTCGCAACACAAAGAAATACTCGTTACATTTTCACGTCAACTTCAGAAGCCCCTAGTATATGTTACACTTTCTAAAAATTAATTAGTCTTTGGCTGCGGTTATACAGGGTGGACCAAGTTAAATGGGATTTGGGCTTTTCTCTAAAACTATGGCAGATAGACGAAAACCAGTTAAATGTCCTGAGCTCGATTTTCGAGAAGCAAACAATAGCGCAAATCGCGATCGTTTCATTTTCGACTACCGAGCTTTTTAGAAAATTAGCATTCTTGGATGACTCTATATCTCAATCACCAAGTGTCGAATCGAAAATCAAGTACACATTCTTAAGGCACTTTTTTGAGTAGAATCCGTTGCTGATAAGAAGCAAATTATGTATGACTCAGTTTTCGAGACATAACTTTTGTTTTTTTTAATGGAACACCCTGTATTATTTAATTATTCGATTACAACTTAAATTAGCTATCCAACGATATATCATATGTAATATTTATCTCTAGAGACAGTGGTAAATTTTCGAAAATTTTGATATATTTGTGAGGAGGTCATGCAAAACTATTAACAACAACGCTTCTTAAAATATCAAATAATTTTGCCAAAAATAGGAAAAACTAGACTATAATAAATGTTAGAATTGTCTTCCATTGACATCTATGAATTCTTGACAGCTTCTCCTTAAAGCATTCGTTGCATTTCCAATCATGACAAAAGTTATTGCCCGAAACACATCTAATGTTTTGTTTTCCAATTCTCCTATGTTATTAGAACGTTCTCTACATATAATAATTTTTAAATAAGGCAAAAGTCGGCAGATCGGGAGATCTAGCTGGCCACAAAATAGGACCATTATTTTCTAAAAATTAAACAATATCTAAATTACTTTTGTAGCATTTCCACATGCTACTTTTTATGGTAACAGTGTAATCTCACATATTCATAAGAATAAGGACGTAAATTTAGTGGCATTGATATATTGCAGATAATAGTGGCATGAAACTACACACATTACATGAAGTTGTATTACTGGTTGCTGAAATTAAACTCGTGATGGGATTTTTACTATTCTTATACCCAAAAATAATAGCCAAATCATAATCATCATGCATAAAAAGTCACCTTATAGAAAGTGTGCTGTATGAATATCACCGAATACTATATGTTGTCAAAGAATATTTAAGTATATTTATGTTATCAGGTGCTGTTAACATTCCATACAACCTAGCACGTCCCGGTTCTGGAAAAACACTAAATACTCTTCACCGCCATTTAGTACGCCGTATATGATTTAATCTAGCCACAGTTTCTATTCGTAATGCCCTTAGTAAGCCGAGAAATACCTACAAATTAAAACAAAACGACATCATGATTAGTTGCTGTAAACTAATTGAAACAAAACGCTTACCTCTTATATAAAGAATTTTCCCGTCCTGCATATTACCTGTTCTCCTGTCCTTATACTTGTGATTACATCTTCGTAAGTTCTTGTATTTCCATTGTTTTTGTTCTTTCCCATAGTACTGGTGTGTCGTCTTGTTGACATATTATTGGTTTTCAGTAACTCCAACTAAAAATCCCCATCAAGGATTTCCCGGCTTCTTTTAACTTCTAGATCATTAACGACTTGACTCTCGGTTGGTGATAACGTCCCGTATGATAGTGTTCGTTCACAGTTTTCCTTTTTGGGATTTGAAAATAATTCATACACCAGTGATCTACACCCGACTCACAAGTTTGTTGAGCTCTCCCAGATGAACTCATTTGTCAAAGTTATTGGTTTTGTGTCTCCACGTGCACTCGAAGTTGCACCACGTGTAAGTAAACCTTTTTCTCTCTGTTTCCTAATAATCAATATTTTTTCTTCACTTAATTGCAGTTCTGTTCCGATTGATATAATCGTGATTTAGTTGCCTTGCCGTCTCGTTCGTAGAAAACCCTTCTAAGGAAGGTGAGTTAGGTTACTTTAATTTTTACTTCCACATCCAGTGGAAGTATAGTAACGACAAAAAAATTTAAAAAAATTTTTATTGTTCAAATAGGCTTAGAATGTCATGAAACGTCGAAATTTCAAGTTTGAGCGAAAAAAAAATTTCTGTCTGTCGGTCTGTCTGTCGGTCTGTAACTTTTTTTGTGCGCACGTTTACTCTGGAACCGTTTGAGATATTGACTTGAAATTTGGTACACATATGTACTTTAACGAGATCTAGAACTAGATTATATTTTTATCTTGTTCCGTCGAAGGGTTGGGGGGTAAATTGGGGTAAATTTGGAGTAAATAGGTAAATCAAGCAGGTAAGAGTTCATAAAATTGATATTTAGTATAGACAAGAGAAGCTAAGGTCTCAAAAAAAATTTTGGCATTAGCCACCCCCATTACCACCCCCACCCCATTATTAAAGGGGATGAAAAAAAAGTGATTTAGTGTGTGTACAAGAACCAGAAACCTCAAAATATTTTTTTACTTTATCCACTCCCACCCCGTCACCACCCCCACTCCACTACCGATGTGGGGTATCGTTTTATGGGTTTTTGGGGTAGAGGATTTCAAATATTATATTATTAAAGTTCCATAAACAATTATTTCCAGACATAAATTTTTTCGTTGTGTGACTTGGATAGAAAATCCGGATGTGGAAGTAGTGATTCCTTGGGCAGCGGTTTTTTTCTTAAGGTATTGTTAGATATTTAGTAATTGTTTTTTTCCAGGGTTTTTAGGTGTACCTATAAAGTTAGGTCTATACATAGGTATTGAGATCTTTGGGGAAATAATCTAGGTTTTACGATTTTCTACCCATTTTTTTTTATGGTTTTGGTACCCTGACGATGCTGGAGTGTCCCAAATAATTTGGAGTACGCTTAGAGCTCCGTATCCATTTAGTTTTCATCCTACGCTGGACAACGAAATTTTGCACCCTTTGCATGTGACGTCATCAGATTGCCGCCATCTTGTTCAGTGTCTTTTGCCCTATTTGGAGCACCATTGTCATCACCACAGCTGTAATTACCACCGAATCTAACATCCCGATTCTAGGATCTGCACAACGTACAGGCCAGATTTTTTTTTATTATTTATTTTCCTATTTATATCACCAATTATTATTTAAACATATTTCTTTAATATTTTGCGCACACTGTAAAACATTTACATAATATCAATTACATCACCACCTACGTAAAGCAACAGCGTAGTATACTATGGCGGTGCGCTTATTATTCACACCTTATACGACATTATTTAAATATTAAGTGTGAAGCAGTGTAATATCATATCAATTTTTTAAAATCATTTTCTTACCATACGTTGTGCCATCTTTATCCTTAGTAGAGCCCTTAAGGCTAATTATTTTTAAGAGTAATCAGTATATAATAATAATAATAATAATAAATTGCCTTTATTTCAGTATTATACATTAATACAATACCTAGGGCGAAGTCTAACCGAAGCTACTCTACTTAACCCTATAAAATATATATGCATATACTATATATTTATTTTAACTACCAATTTTTTTTGTAATTATCAATTGCTTAAGCAATAAATATTTATATTGTCTAATATACTTGTGTCTTTATGCTCATTTATCCATATTTTCTCGCAGTCTAATTTTTGTGTGATCTGGATTATCTTCCACAATTTTTTTTGTGTTTTTTATTCCGTAACTCCGCGAAACATAAGCCTAATATAATATATATTTTTTTAAGTTCCGTGATGCCCTACCTTCTACCTTTTCTAAGCATTGCATAAGATACTTCCTCACCTACGACGCTCTACCGGCGAAAAGCTGCCGTCCGCATGTGAGGGTTCCCTAAATTAAACAAAAAGTCATAACTCTTGTGAAAAATTCAATTTAACAATTATTTGTACAAGGGGACCCTGCACTTTGTTGCTTATTAATGTCCAGTTAGATAAATTGATTATTAGTTATCAATTTAGTCAACTTTGCTAACTAGACATTGATAAACTAGTCCTGAGTGATATATAGTTACCTATCCAATCCTCCCCAAATTGAGCATTTAAATATTTTCGCTGATCTGAGGCGTCATCGTGTTGATAAACTAATCTTTGAAATTGTCTTACAGGCATATTGTCTACAAAGGGCTCTATTTCTTGTCGTAGAATGTTAATAAAATTTTCGGTATTTAAATTACCGTGAAAAAAATGAGGACCTATTATGTGGTATCCAAAAAAACCACATCATACACTAAATCCAAATCGTCCTTGACAATTAACTTTAGCAGACACGTGCGGATTTTCATGAGCCTAATGGTGGTTATTATGCCGATTAAAAATTCTAGCACTGCTTATCTGGTCCTCGTCTGTCCATATAATTGTTCCTGCAAATCCTGGCACTTCATTACTGTGAAGTATGCATACCTAATTATAAGTTTGCATACTGATCAACTCCAGGTTGCTGGGAGTAACCCTTGATAACCATTTTGGCTTTATACCTCTCGATAGAGTCATCAGGGTTCATTTTTACTTTATATACCCATTTGCAAGGCAGGGCTTTTCGTCCTTTGGGTAGATCAACCGGTTCCCAGGTTTCGTTGTCGTTCAGTGATTTTATTTCACTATACATGGCCTCTTGCCACTTTTCTTTCTCGGGACTTTCTTTGAGTAAGCCTTTTGACATAGTGTGATGGTTTTGTCTTTGTGCATGTTAATAAGCCGTGGGTGCTTTAACATATTTATCAGTAGGTACAAGACCTGATATTTCATATGCTGTGGGTGTTGCATCTAGAAACCTCGGATCACCTACTAAAAAGGATATCATGCTGGTGAAACGTATCTTCCGGTATTTGAAAGGAACCCAACATAATGGGTTGACTTTCATGAAAAAGTCGCCTCCACACTTAGTCTGCTACAGTGACGCAGATCATGCAGGAGATCAGACTACTGGAAAATCAACATCTGGAATGGTGTGCTTATTCTCTGGAGCTGCTATTAGGTGAAGAAGCCAGAAGCAAACGACGGTCTCCATCTCCTCGACTGAAGCGGAGATAACAGCAGCTAGTGAGTCTGCACAAGAGATTTGATGGTTGATTCGCGTACTCAACAACCTGATTAAAACCGAGAAACCAGTGTTGAATCTGGACAATGAATCATCTGTGAAACTTGCACATAACCCAAGATACGAATATCACAAACGCACCAAATACATCAAGCTGAAACATTTCTTCATAAAAAAATGTGTTCAAGTAGAAGAACGCACTACCGGGCGTCAAAATGACGCGACACCAATTTATTTCTCAGGGGGCGCCAGTCGCGTATTACCCCGTTCTTCTAGCTCCCAGACGGGTTCGAGATAAGATGCACTTCGATAGCCGGATAATGGACCAAGGCTGCACTACCACAGATCGGTAATGACGCTCTCTCTGGACATGAATTCCCTCGTTAGGGGTTTAGGTACCTTTTAATTTTCTGGATTTTTGCATAAAAAAATGCCAACCGAAGAATTTCTCCGCGGAAGGATTAATTTTTGTACGCGGTATCCACGTTTTTATCTGTTAATAACGGACTCTACTCCTTAGAGATATCTCAAAAAACGCATAAAAAAATCCCTATCGAACCTCCGTAAGGCAACCAGAAGGTCGAGTGTTAATGTGAGTTAACTCGACACATCCGGTTTTCGATACGAAAGTTCTAGGGATTATAGACCGTCAACAGACCTCAAGATCAATTAAGAAACAATAGTTCAAAGAATCCGTATTTAACAGAAATCGTTATACAACATTCTCAAGATAAGAATCGTGCCTTCCCCAATCGAGGTAATGGCTTTCAGACCATACAAGCGAGAGCGCTTACGCTAACGATCGATTACGTAGAAAACATTCATGCATACCTTCTCAGAATCAAAATGCTAGCTTTTTAGAGAAGTCTGAGATTATTTGTAATTCATAGTTACTGCTGACTGATTTTAACCTAAAAAGTTTTACTAAATGAATTTAGTTTCGCTAGAGACTACTTAGCTTTAAAGTTCTTGTATCGTGGCGGTTCCCGTACTCAAACACATTCGTGAGGACACTTATAACTGCATAAGTTTAATGGCGCTCGATCAGTCCACGATTTACTTGCTCCTATGCAGTTGTTCAATATTATCGATATGACAGCAACCCGCCTTCGAGCGACTTTTAGGCAAAATTGAATTTTTGGTTTTTTATACACAAGGCGTTTTCCTCTGTAACTTTGTTATTTGGAAAGCCCTGCTATTGGCTTTCCTACCATTGCTTTGTCTGGACCACTCAACGCGCTCGACCAAATTGCGAGCCGCTGAGTCAGTCCAAACTCTTTCTATGCGAGAAACCGGCCTTGTGCATGTGCATTGATTTTTATCAATTTTTGCTTATCGGCACTACGTCGGCTTTGTCAAAATCTTCTATTTTGCCTTTTGGATGCAGTGCATCGCTAAAATTGTATGCTCATACTTTCGAACTGGGCTTTCAATGACCGTACATCAAAGGTCAATGTCTGGCGGAGGAATAAAAAATATTTCAAAGTATATTTTCGTGGTACTTTTTAAACTGACTCTGTGGTACTTTTGAAAAATCTATTTTAAGCCCAATTTTTGCGTACTTTTGAAAAATCAATTTTCAAGCCAAATTTCAACGTAGTTGTGAAAAATTAATCTGCGAGTGAAATTTTGGCGTACTTTTAATAAATCGATTCTCAAGCCAAATTTCGACGTAGTTTTGAAAAATTAGTCTGCAAGTGAAATTTTGGCGTACCTTCGATAAATCGATTCTTGAGCCAAATTTCGACGCCCTTTCAAAAATATTATTTTTCAAAGTCCAATTTGTGGTACCTTTGAAAAAGTATATTATTCATAAATCTTTGTCATTATATACTTTCGCTGTCATATTCTGAACCGAAAACATATTTTCCTAAGTGAAAATTCGGTGCTTCTTCGAATTTTCACCTGGTCATTTCCAACGCCTTATAGAACCCAAAAGGGTCCTTATGGACTGATCCGTGCCTCTGCAGACTCTTAAAAATGTCTTTAAATGAAATTTTTGCCTAAGTCGAATTCTGATTCTGTCTTCAACTTAGGACGATTTTGGAGAGTTCTACAACATTAACAATGGAGACTTCAATGTCAAGCAAGTTCCCTCGGAGCTGCAGTTAGCCGACATGCTGACTGGTCCCAGATTGCAAGATTTGAGTTCCAGAATTGGACTGGAGAATTTATCCACAAATTCGTAAAAATATCTGAGGATGTGAAGTATGCATACCTAATCATAAGTTTGCATACTGATCAACTGTATGGTTGGTCGCTAAGCGAAGCTTATAATAGTTGAATAATAATAAAAACAATATAATATTGTAATTGTCAGAAAAAGTATTTTATAATTATGTCCAGAATATAAATGTATGTTTAATCTACAGATAAAACAATAAGCCAAGAAATAGCTTCTCTGTATATTCGTAGCATCTAATATATAAGAATATCACAACAAATCACTTTAATTTAACAATTATACTGACGCAAAAACCACTGGCAAAAATCGAGACGCCTTGAAAAGTCGTTTGGTACACATAGAGTAGAGTAGAGTAGAGTAGCATTTATTGATGTATTATACATAAAGTATTTTACACAAGTCAATAGGCACAGGAACAAAAAATATATAAAAAATATAAAATGTATACGGACAAAATACGAAATTTGTACATATATACATACACGTATATATAGTCACAACAATTTTGAGTATTAAGTATATAACATAACAATAAGTGATTAACCAACAAACTAGGATTAAAAAATAAATTTACATACAACAAAGTGAAAACAGTACGATTTTTGAAGTAAAGTGTGGCAATCTACTATGTAAGCAAAGTTAACAACAATGGTCAGCAACTATGGGTGTGGCACTTGATATACAATTAATACAATTAATATATTGAAAGTCATTTGGTTTACTTTCTTAAATTTCAGCAGGTTTTGGTGCATCTAAATATTCATTTACTGAATGGAAGCAATGTGTTGGAATATAGTTTTTTACTCTATGTTTAAATTGAAAATCGTTTAAGTTTTTTATAATAGAAGGTAGGATGTTATACAGATTTGTATTTAAGGAATTTTTCAGTGATTTTGTGAGCCTGAACTTATCCGGAACAATTTTATTTGCAAATCTAGTGTTGTAATTATGAATATCAGCATGTGTACAGAACAGTGATTTATTTTTATGTATTTCTAAAACTTGATAATATATGTATGTCGAAGGAAGTGGCATTATTCTAAATTTAATAAAAAGTGGTTTGCAATGATCTCTGAGTCCTGCACCAGCTAATACTCTTACTGCATATTTTTGAAGTCTGAAAATTTTTATAGATTGTGATGAATTATCCCATAGGATCACGCCATAAGTTAAATGTGAGTGAAATAATGAGAAGTATGCAGTATATAAAATTTCAGGGTTTAATACCCTTTTTAGTTGCCGAAGGAGATAATTACAACTTGCCAGTTTACTACTTAAATTATTTATATGGGCAGACCAATTTAGCCCACTATCGAGAGTGATCCCCAAGAGCTTAACATTACTTATGTTATCATTATTGTTATTGTTTGAACTAGAAAAAAACAGTCTCTGTGTCTTATCTGGATTTAATTTCAAGTAGTTAGCAGTAAACCACGTTTCAGTTTTATTTTCACAGAAAACTCCAAATTCTATCTAATTTAGTCCACCCTGTATATTACACTTTCTAAAACATTAATTAGTCTTTGGCTGCGATTATACATTTATTTTAATGTATCTCAGTACGGCTCTCTCCACGCACATTGCAATTATTTGACCCAAAATCATTCAAGATAATAGCCAAAAAAAGCAGCTCAAACTGCCCAATAAACAAGAATTTGATATCTACGCTTGCCTATGCTTGTACGGCATCAGCATCAATGCGATTATTACATGAAAATAGTTATCTGCTATTTGGCACAATTCGAACTTACCCAGCAAATTCCGTTGTGGCGAACCTCAGGATTAACTGCCAACCGAACGCCATCCGGCGAGTATTTGATAATCAGGCTTTAGTTATACGAACACTTACATTTTGAATCTATACATTTACTAATTAATAAATCCTTGATTGTGTGGTAAAGCTTCTATAATAAGGTGGCTGGGTAAATGTTGGTAACATGCGATGATGCGTTAATCTGCCCGCTGTATTGTTCAGGTAGTTCGATAAGAAATTGCTGTCTGATGCCATGCCCTTGCTGTATTGTGTATAAGCTTTCTATTATGTTCTGTTTGGGAAGTATGCGTGATTAGTTCAGTCAAGAACAGTTTGAACTGAATATTTAACAAATGCAGCTGCATAAACTTAAAATCCGCGGAATTCGTTATATTTTAAAATTTTAAATGTTAAGACAACCAAGAAACAAAATAGCACATTGCAATCATATTACAGGAAAACTTTATTTTAACCCGAGAAAAATTTGGGCAGACCTTAAGCTTTGGTAATAGGTTCAAAATAGGCTAAAGTTCACGAAACAAAAAAGTTTAGGAGTTTTACGGATGCGAGGGAACCTATAGGGGGTTTAATTAAAGCATCGATTTTTCTCGTTCATTTTTGGCAGCTTAATAGTAAATGCATAAAGAAAAATCGTTTTTATATTATGCGAGGGCTTGCTAATTTATAGGCCACCCCTTTTCAAGTTATAACTACTAGAAAATTTGGGATATTAGCTTGAAAAAGTGGTATTTCAAATACGTTTTTGTCAAATTACTCGAAAGGTATTACATTGAGCAAAAACATGCTAGAGACAAACAAGAAGGCTACTAAATTAAGGATGATTTCGTTTTTTTCTAATTATCGTAGATTTATTTAATGGTTTCGGAGATTTGGAAATCTAAAGGTGGCGTCCGAACGTTTATAAGACACAGTATTTAGTTTAAATGTTAAATATCTCAGAAACTATGGCACTTAGGCCAAAAAAGCTAATAACCAAAATGAAAAACTATTAATTAGGCTTTCAAATTATTTGTTTCCTATTTTTATAGCATAAAAAACAAAGAAGGTATGACAGAAACAATATACTTTTTCACATTTTTTTTTAATAAAAACGTCGCAATTTTGTTAATAGTAATTAAAAAAAATATATTCCCATATACTGTTTTTCGTTAATATATAATGTGACCTCGATGCTCAAATTTTTTCATCGGCTTGCTTTAGAAAAAAAAATTGCATTTTAAACTGTAAAGGGATTTTAGAAAAAACGTAACATCCTTGTTTTTCTGCAAATGTCTCAATAAATATTAGTTTAAAAAAAAATATGGTAGACATCAAAAATGAAGCTTATAAACTAAGAATAAATTTGTTTTTTTATGTCTGTAGGGTTGATTATTTCGGAGATATTTAATTTTATAGATGCCATCCGATCGTTTTTAGGATGAAGCATTTAGTTTAAAATGTTGAATATCTTAGAATCTGTGACACTTCCATCAAAATTTCTAAGAAACAAAATTAAAGGTAATTAATCAACTTTTAAAATGGTTTTTTGTTTGTTTCTACATCACAAAAAAGTTATGGCCGTTTCAACGTACGTTTTCAAATTTTTGTTAGCAAAATGTCGGCATTTTGTTATTGTAATTGCTCAGTAATTAATTTTTCTTTCAAAAATGCTGTTTGTCGTTAATATATAACATCATCTAGATGCTCAATTTATTTTGTCCCTTTAAAACACTTGTTTTAGAAAAAAATTCCATCCGTCATCCCGCCATCGAAAAATGGCCGTATTTCGGTTAATTATTGCTATAATATTAATTTAAAAACACGAAATTAAAGATAATTTTGGCAGAAACAACTTTTATTTGAACTATTTTTTTTATTTTTACCCCCTATGTCCCCGCGGATCCATAAAACTAATTAACTTTTTTTCTTTCGTGGACTTAGACATATTTTAAACTTACAACCAAAGTTTAAAGCCTGCTCAATTTTGTTTCAAGTTACGGTGATTTTTTTTTTCATTCTTTTCCTGTACTATCATATAAAAGTGCTTCTAGAACCATATTCTACATAGTACGCACGCCAATGCATGATTCAGAAAATACCAAAATGTTTATTGATATAAACTGTGGTCCAAATGTGTAATATTCATATGAAATATCGAAACATGTAAATTTTTTATTTTAATATTAGGGTACGAACATGCCGAAGATGCTACGTAAAAAAAACCTGTAGATTTAAATGTGACAGCACATACCGAGGATGCTAGCAGTGTGAACTGTTTGAACATTTATTTTTTATTTTCTTGTCATAGATGACTTCCATTTTTAACATTGTTCTGTTCACTCTAATTCTTCTCCTGTTAGTAGTTTTTTTATATCATCGTGGACTATCTTCTGAAATTTTTTATGCTGTGGTAAGAGTATTGTTTGGTGTTTTATTAGTCTGCATTTCTGTAATATATCCATTGCGGTTGTGTCCTCTGGGAAGATATTATTTTCATGAAAAAAAAAAAACAAAAAAATTGTATAACGCATTTTCCACTGTAGCCCAGAATTTTGGTGCAATATACTTATAGTGCGTTATTGTGTATTTAATTTAGGTTCAATTATTGGTTGGTGACAGTAATAGTGACAGAGATTTTCTCCTGAATGAAAGGAACAGTTAAGGAATATATTGCCTACCAATTTATGACCTGGTTGTGGGATGACGAATTTACAATCTTTTCAAAATATACCTTACCAAAAGTTATATAAACATTCTGAAGTTAATTTATCTAAGAATGTTGCGCGCTCTTTCTGTTGAAGCTTAATATCGTAATATTATAAGTAAAGCAAACAATATTATATTGGAATATTACAAAATATGCGTTTTTAAGTAACGCAAATAAAAACAATTAAAAGACTTATCCCTTGTTGGTTGTGTTTCCCATGCTTCCTTATTTGGACTCTTTTAACAAATTCTAACGAGATAACCACAAACCTTGTATTTGATTCTGCATTTATCCCAGTACTGTAAATTTCATTGGGGACATTGTGGAAGCAACCACTGACCCTCACAGAGTGCACTGTATTTAATCATTATCGGTGCACTAGTTTCGGTTTTGGTTTAGGATTCGGGTGCACTTTACTCTAGCGATAAGCGTCCGGACCGATAAACTTCACTTACAATCTCACTCACATCTGTTTACTGTTCCGGTTCTATTTGCAAAATTAACGAGACGCGACGGGTTTCCGATAGAAAATTTAATACCCCATTGATATCGCGATGGGAGTCATTTACGACGATTACACGATTGAATGAAGTTGTATTTTAGGTTAAGCAAATGTTTCATTACTTCTTCAACACGTCTACTAAGGCGTTACATACATTAGATATGTTTGCTTCCTTTTTTTTGGTCATAGATGACCCGTCGGCCAATATCTCTCAACAGGCATTAAAAAGCCTCATTTTGAGAATAAAAGTTTCTGCAAATAAGGGTTCTGAAACCCTTCATTTCTGATACACGTCGTTGAATTTCAAAATTATTTTCTTTTTTTGTAGTATTGGAAATGCTTCTGGGCGCATGTATACGGGTGTTGTGAAATACCAAGTTATTCGCGGCAATTTCACGAATTTTTTAACGAGCTGTGATTTTAAAAAATAATAATAAAAATTACTTTCAAATAGAATGCCCAGTATCTCAGCAACAAAGTGTTTTAGAACCCATATTTATAGAAATTTTATTCTCAAAATACGACTGTTCAAGTCTTGCTAATAAAAAAATAAAACACCCTGTATAAGAATGAACCTCAGTAATTAAGCTCCCAAAATGAACAATTACCAAAATATGTGGACTGTAGTGAATTTTAATTAGAAAAGCGTGTGACATAAACTTACCCTTTTGCAGCGAGATGGATATGCCATGCCGGCCGGCTGCTGACAATGCTGGACCTCCATGCAGGCAAAGATGCGTAAAAATGCTTTCACTCTCGAGGAGCCTCTATGCGTTATGGCAGGTTCCTTTAAGTCACAAAAAACGCGCTAGATGAAGATTTTAAAAAACATGGAAATATATGTACAAAGTGAAGTCGACAGGCAACCCATCATGCATAATGCTAAGATTAAAAGTGTGACGAATTACAAAATATAATAACAACAAGCTAAAAACGTACTCTTCGCCAATTTACTGAGCCAATTTACTGAGCATATAATTGTTACACATTCTATAGGACACTCTTCGCAGTTTTCTTGTAAATAATGTTAGTTTTTGGACATCATAAATTTTGTGGTACCATCTTTATTGTGAAAAAAATTGTATGAAAAAAAAAATGAAAAAAAAAATATCCGACCTGTGGGATTCGAACACGGGACCTTTGGATTGCCGCTGCGCCACCATCTATTGCTACAAAAATTGATTGTCTGTGATATATATTAGAATGAGATCCCAGAGCCGCCAGACCTACGTCATTTTAGCAAAGCTAATATTTTGACAACAAATAGTGTAATATCTAGTTAAGAACGTATGCGTATTTGCTAGTTTGAAAGCGGGGCCCTTTTGCAGAAAACAGGTATAAAAGGTACATAGAAATTTTACCCAGTACGTTAAAGTACGATAGCTGGATTATTTTACAAGTAGCACGCTAACTACATGGTGTAAGCGTCAACCTCCGGAACTTAAGATTCGAGGTTCGATCAGTTTTTTTTTCAAATATACGTACTAAGAAAAAAACTTATGGCCAAAAATAATAAATATTTCCCTATCGGTTGTCTCTTTCTTGGTAATCGCCACTTTAAGTTAATATTTGTTGAAAAAAAAAAGCTGAGAACGCTCAGGATCGAACCTCGGACCTTAAGATTCGGAGGTTGACGCTTACACTACGTCGTTAGTGTGTCACGTGGAAAATAAACCAGCTATCATATTTTAACGTACTGAGTAAAATTTGTATGTACCTTTTGTACCTGTTTCCTGCAAAAGGGCCCCGCTTTCAAACTAGTAAATACGCATACGTTCTTAATTAGATATTACACTAGTTGTTGTCAAAATATTAGCTTTGCTAAAATGACGTAGGTCTGGCAGCTCTGGGATCTTGGACTATATCTTTCGACATTCATACATATTTCACTTCTATGAAATATGTATTAGTAAACTTCATAAACAAAAAAAATTTATTTTGGAAATAATATTTCGCAAGATTTCCATTTTAGTACAAGCAACAAAAATTAAGGGAATTTTTTTTTTTTAATTAAATAATTAATAACTTTTTATTTACTGATCGATTTTCTTTAAAAACAATAGGGTTCTTCCTCTAGCTAACACTAACTTACTTCCTAAATTTCAATACAATCGGACTTTTCTTTCTTAAGTTATCGTGCTTACAAGAAACGTGACGGACGGACGAACGGACGGACAGACGGACATTTTGAAAGTTGTTCAGAATTCGTTCACTAGCACAATGATATGAAATTTTTCAATCAATCAATATACTCTTCGTTTTTGCGAAGAGTATAATAATAACCCAACAACAATAACAAATAATTTAAATACAAACAAGCTACACACGTACTGTTCGCTAATTTACTGAGTTTTTTATATAATTTTTTCACTTTCTGTAGGATACTCTTCGTAGTTTTCTTGTAAATAATGTTAGTTTTTGGGCATCTTAAATTTTGTGATACCAACTTTGTTGTGAAAAAAAATGTATGAAAAAAAAATTAAAAAAAGATCCAACCTGTGTGGGATTCGAAGACACGATCTTTGGATTGCGAGGCAAAACTTTAGTCACTGGACCATCACATATTGCTACGAATGTCTGTGATATAGTCTGTGAGAATCATATTTCAACGCATTAGATATAATTATGAAATATATATTAGTAAAATGTATAAAAAAAATATATATATATATAGATAACATTTCGCAAGATTTAAGCGACAAAAATTAAGAAACTATTTTTTTTTAATTTAAATGATTAATAACTTTCTTATTTACTGATTGATTTTCTTCAAAAACAATTATTCTTCCTCTAACTTATTTTCCAAATTTCAATGCAATCGGACTTTTCTTTCTTAAGTTGTTCAGAATTCGTTCACTAACACAATGTTTTTTTTTTCTATGAGCGATATTTACGGTTTTAGAAATGCAATATATTCTTCGTTTTTGCAAAGAGTATAATAATTCAGTAAATACGAAACACACCTTGTCTAAGATAGCAAGGATATTATGTTCAGATGCGTGGTGTCGTAAATGAAGAATTGACTGAGTTATCTCGAGAAGGCGTGCCTACCTTAAAAAAAGTCCCACAGAGAGGTTAATTACTGTCTAGTATCATCCAAATGCCGAATGAAAACTAAACTCGGTCCTCTTTTGCGTCAGCACTGCTGATTCGTCTTGTTCCTTCCGTTTGTTGCTGAATAAGCGGTTAACGCCCTTTCAGATCGCCACAGGAAAAAAGAAATAGTAGAAGTTGCAGTCAGGCGTTGCCGACTGCGAGTATCTATTCGACTAACATTTTGCTCTAACACTTCACAATTTCCTATAACATGGTGTCACTGAGATTAAGGACACAATCAAATATTAAGGAAATCATCAGGAAGAACTTTGGTAAAGCCATGCGCCTAAAAGGCAACCGCGGCAAATGACACGAGGCTGTCAGACGTGCCGTGTAGCAGAGGGTGGCCGTCAAGAGTAAAACGTGTATTTGTCAATGCTGATATGTTTTAACTGATTTAGGTTTGTTTAAAAATAAATCAAGGTCACACACATAGGCGTTGTAACTGGATAAAAGACTTAACTGCCAAATTATTAAACCTATTTAATTTAATCAAATAGGTATATTATAATCGGACAAAAATTTCTAATTATCCTCGTAAAAATAAAAAATTGTACAGAAGTTACTTTCATAACAGTCCAAACTTAGATATTGGAAAAAAAATTTGCTATGTACGTGTGTGTGTGTTTGTATGAATGGAGGGTAGATCGATAACTGTTAAATCTGAAATTATTATATCAAATTCGGCATATTATATATGTAAAATAGCATGGTAAATTACCCCTGGGGGTGGTAGTGGGGGTGAAGTAAAAAAAAATGAGGCCTTTGCTTCTTGTACACACACTAAATCATAATTTTATTTTTTTCACCCCTTCAATAATGTGTGGGGGTGGAAATTTTTTGAGACCTTAGCTTCTATTATATACAGGGTGTCCCACTTAAAACTCCCGGCGCCATTTTATCGATAATTAAAAGCTATATTTGGATTCTGTAAAAGGTTATCGACTAGAATATATAAATGACTTCAGTTTTGAGTAAAAATGGTTATTTTACACATTGAGGTATAGATGGCGTTGCGATGCAAAGAAATTTTTCAATCCTAGGAACGATGAAATGGGTTGCATAAGATGGAGAATTATATTCTAAGCAACTTTTTTAATATAAACAATTTTCGAAAAATCACTGGTTTTCGAGATATTTGAACTTCAATGTAATTTTTCAAGTAACAAAAATCCCATTTTTTTTCATATGTCTACAATTTATAATGTAAAATTTAGTAGAACATACAACATAAACATGACGAAAAATTAGACAATACACAATAAACAAAAATGTCTTTCCAAATAGCAGTTGCAGCCCCACCTTTGTTTTACTTGAAAAGAAAAAAATATTTTGTGTTTTGAAATAAATGTGTCATTACCATCTAAATGAGCCTGATTCACTATGAAAAATGTCCCAAATTACTTATTGTCTAAAATGTATTTTAAAAAAGTTATGACGATTTTTATATTCAAAAAAATTATATTCAAGTTCAAATAATGTAATTCATTTCATCGTTCCAAGGATCGAAAAATGTCTTTGCACCACAACGCCATCTATACCTCAATGTGTAAAATAACCATTTTTACTCAAAACTGAAGTCATTTATATATTCTAGTAGATACCTTTTACAGAATTTAAATATCGCTTTTGGTTATCGATAAAATGGCGCCGGGAGTTTTAAGTGGGACACCCTGTATACTAAATAACAATTTTATGGACTCTTACTGGCTCAGTTTACCTGTTTACCCCAATTTACCCCAATTTACCCCAATTTACCTCCCAACCCTTCAACGGAATAAGATCAAAATATACTCTATTTCCAGATCTCGTTAAAATACATACGTGCACCAAATTTCAAGTCAATGTCTTAAACGGTTCCTGAGTAATCGTGCGCACAAAGAAAGTTACAGACAGACCGACCGACAGACAAATTTTTTTTTTCAAACTTAAATCTCGATGTCCCATGACATTCTAAGCCTATTTGGACAATAAAAATTTTCAAAATATTTTTTTTGAGTTACTATACTTCCACTGGATGTGGAAGTAATTAGGCTATTTTCGACATACAAGATACCCTGCAGCGGTGTTATGCTTTGTATAAAACATGTTTTGTTATAATTTTGTAGCAAAATCATCTTCACGATTGCAGTCGGGCGTTGCCAACTGAAAAAATATATATATTTGAACATAAAAAAGTATTGGCTATGTATTTAATTTCAATGGTACTGGCGTAGAACATATATACTAAATATGCCTCAGTCATATCTGATAATTTGCACTTGCATTTGTACTGTGATATATTTGTAGTTTTTCACATACCATCACATTGGGCCTAGTCTGGGTCACGGGAATCGGAAGCAAAATGACGTGTGACCTATTTTTAAAACTGAATTTTTTTATATCTGATAAATCTGATAACCTTCTTACACCAAGAAAACCTGAAAATGTACGTCAAGTAGAGTTACACTATACACATACAAGAAGTTTTCATAGCAGCGGGGGCTGTAGCGGAAGTTCAAAAATCGAAAAATTCAAAAATCAAATCAAAAAACATATTTGATGACTCACTCAAAATCATTTTAGTGGATTCATTTCAACTTTAGACATAGAAATAAGTGTGCAAGAAAATTTCCTCGAAGCAATCAATAGTTATTCGGGTGTTTTGGGGGTTAACTTCGCCTTCTTTCTTCTTTTACCTATGTCTACTTTAAATATCTTATTCTTCTTGTTCTTTCCCCGGCCCACTCACAAGGTTACTTCTGTTCTACCTTACCCTGTTGTTTATTTTGTCTTTCCGATCTATTAACTGACTTTGATTTAAATTAGTTATTATTAGGTATGTTTTTTTACAACCCTTTAAAAAGAAACATTAATAAAAACTACAAATCGACTTAGGCCTACAATTTTTCTGGTAATATTTGCTGGCAACGATACTATCGTTGCCGGCAAATATCATAAGAAAAACTGTACGCCTAAGTCAATTTGTAGTTTTTATTAATTGTTCCTTTTAATATGAAATTCGTTCAAGTGAACGTTCGAAACTTCAAGTACTGTAGGACAACTATTTTTTTCTAATGTAAATCTGTCTCTATTTGCACACTTGCATTGAATTTTGACAAATAACTGACAATGTCACAAAAATTAAAGTTAGATGTACACATCTAGATTTTAGCAAAAATACGTTATAAGACTTGTCACATTTTTTTTGCGCACGACAGTACGTGAACTGAACGTGTGTGGAAAGTTTCAAGAATGTAGCAATTTTTTCCTGTTCCACTCAATGTCAAATTATAAAATATTGTTGATTATTCAATTTCTTATTTTTCTGAATTATCGATTTTTTTTTGCTTGAATTAGAATCTGTATTTTTTCTTTTCGTTGTCTTAACTTGATTACTTTTAAATTCCTGAAATTTGGCGTGGAAAATTCTGACAAAAATTAACAAAATTATGTCAAATCTATTAAAAGCAAGTCATGGAAATGAAATGCCTGGTTCAAGGAAACATACATTTTTATGTTTCTATACGCGGATATTGATTCTTAATTCACAAAAAAATCTGATAAGAAATTATCATATCTACAGTGGAATCTGATTCAATTCACAGAAAAATCTTATAAAAATGACCTAAACAAAATATAAAATTATGAAAAATGTGTATTATAAAAATTAACACCCAGTATAACAAAAAATCTCGGACAAGTAGGTACACATATTAATTAAAAAAAACGTATTTTTACCTAGTAATTCAGTTTGCAAGTCTCGTTTATAGTCGGTCATCATTAACTTGTATCTGGGTTAATTTTATCCTGCCTTTTGCACCTGTTTATCCATTCACCTCTTATGGTTTTGGACACCAGATCTTTGGGTTTTGAAAAAACGTGGAAAATAATATTTTGACCAGTAGATTTCTTTGTACAATACGTATTATTACAGTCATTCACTGCACACCTTGTTCCCGGCATTTTTCTTCACTTCTATCTGAATAATGACAATATGTAAATCTAATACATGAATTATTAATCTTTTACCTTCTATAATATATACAAAATCACTATAGAACACTAATAATAATTGTCTTTTAAATTATAAAAAGGTTCAAAATAATGCAAGCAATAGTATGTCCTTGTTTCTGCACATAATTTCACTAATCAAGAATGTTTTTATAACTCAAAGAAACGTATAAAACACACACGAAGATGCACATATGAGATTTACAAAGAAAAACCAGTAAATAATTAGACAACACTTAATAATCACACCACTAAACACAGAGAGACCATACTGTCAGAAACGTAAACAACAGGTTTAGGTCTCGCCGTGACGTCACAACTTTGCCGGCAAGTATCAAACATTGTAACGTAGGGAACTGGTTATCCTCCCTCTGCTTACGATTTTTGGCTCAATTCCACGATAGAGGAGTCATAAGCATACTCTAACTCTATTAATCCACGGCCGCTGTCCTTCCTATTACCTTATTTTGTTAATTATTATTATTATGTTTATTACTTAGGTCTTTTCCATCCATGTATGTAAAAGTTATGAGTAACTCATGTCAGCAGATAAAAATACTAGAAGCATATACCTTTATTAATAAAATGTGAGATATAAAAGATTTTTTGATCCATTACAGCTGAACGTAATGTTCCATTCAACTTTTCCATTGAAAATCTCCTGCTGACTATCACGAAAAACTTCTCGATATGAACAAACTTATTTAAGGCCTGACCGCTGCAGCATAATCTATCGAGCTGCCCTAATTTGAAATTGATCGACTGACATAAAATTAATTCTCTACAATATTGCATAATTATTAATCAGTTATTGAATTTGCGGAAATCGAAATATTAATTACAATAACGAGGACGGGACGCGACAGGTCACGTTCGACTCGGTTACATCGAAGCTACGCTGATCATAACGAAAAATCAATGGCACAAATATATTTTTATGGGTACATTTATAGTTGTTTACGCCGTAATGCATAAAGGAACGCCCATAAAATTTAAAAACGGAATTATTTATATGAATAATTTCGGTTGGTGTTTGGTGCAATACGAGGATACAGGAAAATATTACAATCAATTTTTATATGGTTGATTTAAATTTGGTTGAACGTGCAGAATGCTGATTTCACTTCTAAAATTGAAACTTTGGTATAAATAGATAGAAAATACGTTTATATATCCCCTGGTTATACAATCAAAATACATAGTATACAATGACATTTCTATTTTATATTAGAAACCCTATTATATACACACATAAAAACATAATTCAAACAGAAAAAAATACGTATATGATTTACAACCTATTATTATTTTGCGTACATACAGGGTGTAATCAGTTTCATGTCATTAAAAAAAAACTGGTGGTGGGGAACGACTAAACGAACAAAAAAACATGGGGTCAAAAACCCATAGTATTAGAAAAAAAAATAAAGAAAAACTTCGAAAATTTTCAGTAAAATTGTTTGAGAACTGCTGGAATGTTGGGATAGGCTTTTATCTTCTCGTATGTCGGCGCCTCTAACCATCAAATACGCTAATACGACTCTTTCAAAGTATCCCGCTCTTTTGTTAGAGGCCGCTCGTCGACGAGGACACGAGTTAATAGTCACACCTTTTTATGGCTTTTTAAAATTAGGTAAGGTGAAGTCTTTAGTGGTGCGGAATTTTAGTTTCTGTGAACTTTTCGTTAAATACACACGTGGAAGCCGTTCCTTGTTTTGTATACTACTTTGTTCTTTTGAATTTTGGACCACGTATTTACAGTTAAGATTTATTTTATCGACTTACCGTTCAAGTCGTTAAGTTCTTGATTACGTACAGACCCTACTTGTTCGTTCTTTTTTGTGTTTGTTGCGTATTTTGGACCAAGTTTTTATTTTTATTTTCTTTATTGACAACATTAGTTAATAGTTTAGTGTGGTATTTTAATATGCATAGAAACCATAAAAAATGATTCTAATTTACCAAATGTGTTGAACGGAGTGCGTACGTGCCGAAAAGTGTATTGATGCAGACGGAAGCCATTTCGAACAATTTATGTAAATCAACAAATTTATTGGTAAGTTCTAAATTTACCGAATATCTTAGTTTTCGATATCTGATCGGCAATTCGTTAAATAAATCAGATTTTTTCCTAACTTAAAATACACATAATTGTTTTCTGTTATCGTGTATCTCATACGCCTAACTCTTTATTTCCCAATGTCATGCAATAATTATTCATTTTTTAAGCTTTTAACCCAGAACACCCATTTGGGTTACAAATGTTAATAAGCCACATTTAAATCTAATAAATTATAAACAACAATAAAAGCTCCAATATTTTGTTCTAAATTAAAAAACACACATGTTAAGAAATGCTGTATTTAACTTCTACGCTCACCATTTGCTTTTGCAGTTCTGCAAAAAGAGATAACGAATTATTTACATTTTTATTTGAGGCACTCATTAAAGGTGCCGCCATCCTTTGCTTTGAACCGCCGCGCCGCGCCGGCCGGCGGAACGAGTCGGTCGGTAATCTTTGCACTTTTTTATGGCAATTTAAAAGTTGTATAATTGGGAACTACTACACACTACCCAGAAAGGCAGTGGTTCTCAAATGTTTCCTACCCTAATATTCAAATTGTTGACCTAGGTCAGTTTTTTTAAAAGTGCCTCTAGGGGGAAAAGTCATAAAGGTTTTTTGTTTGTCTAGTCGGTCCCCATTACCAGTTTTTTTTAATGACATGAAACTGATTACACCCTGTATATGACAAACTAGCAGGCAGAAAGATATTTACAAAATTATAAGGGTAGTTAATATAACCCTTTGTATGCACGCTAGGTGGATGAAATAATTTCGTTAGATGCCTTTTCATTAGTAACCGAGATGTGCCAAATTTCGTCTTTTTCTGATTATATTATTTTCAGATATAAATTAAAAACCGTTTTCTGCACACCCCTTTAAGGGATGTGCAGAAAATGATCAAAATGGTAACGTGATAAAATTTTTAGGTGTACCTTGATCCAATCTTATCTCGGGATACTTTAAAATTGTCAGCTATAATATCCCAAGGACGTTGATAATACGAAATAATTTTATCACAGTTTCCGAAAGCACTTGCTTGGTAATATCCCGACGCCGCACAGTGGAAAAAAAAGCCTTTTTTGGACAAAAATCTGCCTACAAGTCAAATCTTAATCAATTTTCATCTACCTTGGCTTAAAATGTAGGTTATTGGCTACACTTTCAGAGTATACTGCCTAAATTGCAAACCCCGATTTCCTAACCTCAAAAAATGTATCAAACCTGTCTCACTTTTCTACAAGTCAAATCTTGATCGATTTTGACAATCCTGAGCTTAAAAGGCAGGTTATTAGCTACCCTTTCAGTGCATGCTGCCTACATTGTGAACCCCGATTTCCCAACCTCAAAAAATTTATCAAATATGAGAGTAATCACTTTTTTCTATTTCCATAAGTCAAATATTGGTCAATTTTGACAATTCTGGGCTTAAAATGCAAGTTTTAGCTACCCTTTCAGCGTATACTGCCTAAACTATGAACCCCAGGATTGTCAAAATTTATCAAGATTTGACTTGTAGAAATAGAAAAAAGTGATTACTCTCACATTTGATACATTTTTTGAGGTTAGGAAATCGGGGTTTGCAATTTAGGCAGTATACTCTGAAAGTGTAGCCAATAACCTACATTTTAAGACAAGGTAGATCGAAATTGAGTCAGATTTGACTTGTAGGCAGATTTTTGTCCAAAAAAGGCTTTATTTTTCCACTGTGCGCCGTAGGCGGAGGGATATTACCTAAAAGCAACGTGCTTGAGGAAGTTGTGATAAAATTATGAGCTATTTATCAACGTTCGAGGGGTATTCGCATAGAAAATTTTTTGCAATCTATTTTATTTATTTGTTCAAAACTATTTATTAAAAACATAATTATTAAAAGAGCACTTTGTAAAATTAAAGGTAGATTATGTATTATGTATTAATTGGTGTGTTTTCCTCCATTATTATATTCATTAAATCATTATTTGCAGTTTTAAATCGCAGTTTTAAATCGACATTGTCAAAAAATAAACCTTAAATTATTGAACTGTCATTACGGTCAAACTGGATGACATAAGTGAAAAGATCCCTTAGGGAAAAGATCCCTTAGGGATCTTTTCAGTGTAATTCTGTTCTGATTGGTTGTTTCAGCACACGCGATTAGAAATGGACAGATTTAATAGGATTGCTATTTGAGCTAAAAATTTTCAACAAAACTTTATAAAAATATTTATGTTTTACGTAACCAAGTCAACACAATATCCCCAAACTTCCTACTTATGGCCTCCTATGGTTATTTCTATGCTAACATATCTTATGGTATTTTAAACTGGGGGCATTCAGCACGTGCCACAAAAATACTTGGCATACAACGTAGGTGCATCCGTATACTCGCCCAGCTAAAATGTAGGGATGGTTGCAAACATCAATTTATTAAATTTAATATACTAACATTGCCCTGTGTTTATATTCTTGAGTGTTTACTTTACCTCAAACAACATGAACATCAATATGTAATGCACAGCCAGCTACACAGCCCCAATACAAAAAATTGTGACAAAATTCACTTAAATTTTCTCCGACTGACAAGAAGTAGAAACGGATCAGGTTACTACGCAGCTAAAATAACAAACTGCCGAATTCTGTAAAGAACCTAAACCTCTTGTAGTTTAAAAACAAAATCAAAGCCTACTTAAAATCCAAGGCCTTTCACACATTAAACGAATTTCTTGAGAACTTAATTTAAAAACTGCCTAGACATTGTGCATTTTTCTTTTTTGTTTTTTAACTATATATTAACTTTACGTTTTCATAAGTTTTACTGTTTTTGTATTTATACTATGTTTTACAAATTTAATTGCTTTTTTTGTCCACTACCACACAATTGTTTTACTTTGTTCCACACAATAATATTCACACTATTATTCTGTAATATTGTTATTATACATCTTATTATACTCTTCGCAAAAACGAAGAGTATATTGCTTTTGATCGGCACATTTCTAAATCAGTAAATATCACTCGTAGAGAACAAAAATTCATATCATTATGTTAGTGAACTTTCAAAATATCCGTCCGTCTGTCCGTCCGTCACGTTTCTTGTAAGCACAATACCTTAAGAAGGAAAAGTCCGAGTGTATTGAAATTTAGAAAGTAAGTTAGCGTTAGGAAGAACCTTATTGTTTTTGAAAAAAATCAATCAGTAAATAAAAATGTTATTAACCATTTAAATTTAAAAAAATATATTTTCTTAATTTTTGTGATTGTACTTAAATAGAAAATTTTCGAAATTTTATTCTCTATAATTTTTTTTTGTTTATACATTTTACTAATATATATTATTTCATAATAATATATCTAATTCGTTGAAATATAATACTCGAATGATATATACTGCACACATTCAATTTTTATAGTGATCTGTGATGGTCCAATGGTTAAGGTTTTGTCTATCCAAAGGTCTTGTGTTCGAATCCTTGACAGTTTTTTTTTCATTTTTTTTATATATTTTTTTTTCACAACAAAGTTGGTATCGCAAGATTTAGAATGTCCAAGAGCTAACATTATTTACAAGAAAACTGCGATGAGTATCCTATAGAATGTGTAACAATTATATAAAAAGCTCAGTAAATCGGCGAAGAGTATAATGCTTCCACTAGTTTTATACTGATATTTCGGACTTGTATAAGCATTTAATAAAGTATTATAACACCAATAAAAATATCTATCTGTCTAAGAGAATGTAGCTAGTCATTAAAGGCTTATTTTGAAAAATTTTATATGAGGAACCCATCTTCATTTTCTATAAGGGATTAGTAGTCCAATTTTTTTAACGTTATTACGGAACACCCTGTGTACGAGTTAATTTGCTTTCCTGCCTCCTTTATGGCGACGTACCGGCCTCATATAGGTCTAATATAAGGTATGTGACATGACCTCGCTTTCGAGCGACTTTTTCGAATGTGACCTTTTGATCTTACTTATGCCTAAGGCCGTTTTCTCTATAACTTTGCCATTTTTAAAGACCTGCATTTGGTCTTGCTACTACCGCTTTCTGCAGATTCTCCAACGTTCTCGTCCAAGTGGCAAGTCGCTAGATGAATTCATTATCTTTAAAAGGTTCATCATATTTACTCGATATTAAAAATTTAAGCGACTGACACATTTTTTGTGGGTTGTAAAAAATTTCACGAAGATGCCAGTCCCGGTCAATTCTCTGCCTCTGTAAAAGCAATTTCGTTCACAAAAATTGTAAAGAGCAATAAAATTAGAGCAAGAGAATAAGAGCGCCTATAAAATACTGTTTATTTTTAGATTTAATGCAGATGTAGAACAATAAAATCGCAGTAAAACCAAATAGTTTTATCATCTTAATTGTTGGATTGCAAACTGTTTACTAGTGTCTGTAATGGATGTTTTTGCAATTTGCTGTTTTTCTATGAATCTCTGTTCTATTGTTAGTCGGTCAGTTGATAATATAAAACAGTGCTTAGTGCTTTTTCTTTGTGCGGATGTTCTGTCTGGGTCAGTTTTATTCAAGTTTCAAAGCTCTCGTAAATTAAAGTCATGTTTTTTTTATAAGAAATCAGGACACGTATAAACTATTTCCAGTCAGGCTCAGCAATGGGGACCGGTCATTTCGTTCAAGAGAAATAATTATGGGTTCAACGACCTCTTAGCTTAAAAGGAGATTTTTCTGGTGACACGAAGATAAATAGTATTTTTATTACAGCTGTTGTCAATAGTGGAAAGTGTTTATAAAATTCATATTGTGGAGGAAAGGGGAAAAAATAAAATTGTTATTAAATATTTAGTGTGTATAATAATCAAAGGCCCTCAATTTGCTATTATGAAATATTTAGCAATTATTGTTGGTGGATATCAAGCGGAATACGATTTTTGTTATTGTTATTACAATGACTTACGAAAATAGCAAAATGTATAACAATAGATCCGAATGAATGTCTTGAAAACACACCACTTCTTAAATAAAAATGTTGCTAATCTTTGTGGCAATACATTTGATGCTGCTAGCACGGAGATACGAAATTCGTTTAGTTTTCATTTCTAAAATATCCAGAATGAAACAATTCTTTCATGAAAGAAAATTGACATAATAAACATGGGTATAATAATAATAATAAATGCATTTATTCATAAATGAAATGGAACAAATTCGACAATACTGCCCTCTTCCATTTGCCCATTACTACTAACCAAATTAAAACTAAAACTAAAATATCTCTCTTCATGACAATGACGTACCATAAGCTAACAGGGGTGTGTGCGAGATTTCCACAAAAAAAGTCTCTGATAAATATCCTACATAACTTATAAACAACTGACAATACAAGGAGTACTCCAGAACTATTGATGTTGGATAAGCAACAATTGAGTTTCAATATATTTTGAAATTTTTATTTCATCTAAGAGTTCATTCCATAAAGAGGACTCCCCGTGTGACTGCCGATGCTAGCAGACGTATCTCACGGGTGTTCTGTCTATAAAAATATCTAAAAGTTAAATGTAGAAGATATATTAAAGTTCGCATAAGTGGATAGCATGTGTTTGAAAGTTAATATATATCTCGGGGCATTTTCAATAATTTTATAAATATTAGTCAGTGTTTAATTAGGTACGCAAACCAAATAATTCCACAGTGCTTCTGGTCTACGCAGTAAATTATAGTGTAGTGCAGTGACATCGTCTAGTAACACCTGAGAGAATCAACAAACGATAAGTGTCTTTAATTAATTTTTAATAATAGCACAAGCATGATTTTTAATTAACAAGCCCACTAGGCTAGTATATTATCACCTGTGTTGCAATCTTGAGAGTAAGAAGTACCAAATTTCTTAGAATTAGGGTCGGGCGGTCCTAAGCGGGCGAGGGCATAAATTACAGTCAAACCAAATAAATCCGTTAATACCGGTCTCTCATTCACTTGAGTGAAATAACTAATAGCACTATTTGGAGCAGAAAAAGGCAGAGTGTCATATTCATTTCAGATAAAAATAATAATAAGATGTAAATATTTGTATTTGAAAGAATAAATAAAAAATAATCGTGCAGACGAAAATTCTTTTTAAGGTATTTGGTTTCAAATAAATAATTTTTAATTGCAATGAAAAAAGGGTGACAAAAACCGTTGCTGAGTGAAAAATTCTACAGGGTGGTACATATTAGCATATCGCACGTTATAATCAAATGCGTTACTCTTAAAATATGGTCATTATATTCTCTTATATTTTCTTAGGTAAATTATCAAGTTATGTTTTTCAGGTCAAATTTGCGCTCGTTGTTAATTGAAAAATTCTACATTACATTTCACACTAAAAATGGGGAAGCCGGGTTACACGTGGAAAACAACAACTAATATCATGAACAAACTGAGAAGCGACCAAACATACTGGAAAAGAAAGCGAGTGGTAAAAATGAACTCCACAAAGAAATCGCAGCGATATACCAGAACCAGAAACCGAGGCATCAGAAATCTCAGAAGGAGAAGAAGAAAATTTGTAGAAACAGAAACACAAAAAGAGGAGCATAAACATTAAATAACGAACACAATGCGACAACACATTGGACTTGTCATTTTGCTGTCGAGGCGACCAGACCTGCTTTATAATGCTCTGTCACCAATGGATGCCCATAAAAATTTATAAAAGTTAAATAGTGACAACGTGTAAAAAATATAGTTAAAAAAAGTATAAGTGGATGTGTTTGTAAAATAATACATATCTCGGAACATTTTCAGTAATTGATAAGAAATATTAGATAGTGTTTAATTAGGTATACAAACCAAAACTTTACACAGTGCTTCCACTCTAACGCAGTAAATAATGGTATATATAGTGCAGTGAAATCGTGCCAGGCGGCAAAGAGGAGAAAGAAATCAGTAATCCGAAGAGAGGACTGTCCATATGGAGCACTAAGCCATCAATTAGAAAAAGAAAACCGGCACACACTAACGCTATGAAAAATCAAGAAAAATGTCCATTATATTATTAGGAGACTTCAATGCACATATACTCCACACATGGCCTAACGAAAATGGAAACGCGCTGAAAATCCTATCACACGTTTGACTTAACAATAAGAAATACATGGAGCAAAAGTCAAACCTGCATTGACACCTGGAGTAATGGAAGCTCAATCACACAAATAGACCATACCCTGGTAAGCAGAGAGATAAGGGCAAGGATCAAGAAGGTTAAAGCAAAAAGGACAGCAGAAGAAAGCGCTAACACTGAACAGCAGCAAACTAAAAATAGGGAGACCATGTTACACGTAGAAAATAACAATCGAGAGGATAAAAAAAACTAGGAAAGAAAAGCGAGGAAAAAACATGCGTCATGTGGCTCTCGCTGCTGACAACAAGCATGACCCAAATCCAACCCAGCATCGGAAACCGAGGAATCAGAAGACTCAGCAAAAGAAGATTTGAAGAAGCAGAAACACAAAAAGAGGAGCATAAACACTCCATATCAAGACACAGCACATATTTCACACGAAGATTCAGAAGAGGCAGATGCCCAGAACCAAAAACACAAAAAAGGGAGCTTAAACGCTCCCTCACGACACAATGCGGTAACGCATCTCATAAACACCTCCCATCCCATATTCCTTTACCATGCGCCATGTGGCTCTCGCTGCTGGCAACAAGCATGACCTTAGTCCAACCCAGCGTGGACGTAGCAGGCCCAGCTGTATAACCCTGGGAGTGGCAGCAATGCCTACCACACGCTGGTAAATCAATCAATCAATAAATCAATCTAAGAGTTCATTCCATAAATCGGCTGCTATATACGTGTATGACTTTTGAAAAATAACCGTCCTGTGAAGGACTATTACAAAGTTGGTTACATTTCTGGTATCATTTAGAACTTAAATAAGTTGACACATTTGTTTTAATGATCTTCCATATGAAAAACAATACATGTGATTGTAGTCTTCTGTTTTCCATAGTGGCCCTAAGATTGATCCTTGGGGCACTCCTGGTTTTAAAGTTTTAAATTGAAACATTTGATTTATAACAACACATTGACTACGTTCCTTAAGATTAACTGCAGTAAAATGATAGCAGCAGTGAATGATCAAGTGTGTCAAAAGCATTTGAGAAATCTAGCAGTACCAGACAATAGGCAATGGAGTACACTTTCCATTGTCTATTTCTCTGATAACCAATGATCGGAATTTGGGTTTAATTTCAGTGGCGCACATAGGTATATAAAATTTTACATCAAGAAATTAAATGCATGTTTGTTCTTTCTTACAAAATAAATCGAAGTTAAATGTAATACGAACATACCTTATGAGTTTTTCATTTATTTTGGCATAATAGAATACATGTATACATATGTAAAACTAAAAATGTATGCATATTTTAATAAATCCTTGTAACGACGCTCCTGAAAATTAAACCCAAATTCCGATCACTGCTGATAACATCATCAACTATGTGTGTTAATGCTGAAGATGTACTATTTTTTTTTAATCCGACTGACAAGTTGACAATAATTAATTTTTTTTTAGATATTCATAGATTTGGTTATGTATATATGCCTCTCAATTATTTTTGATATCACACAAAGTAAACTAATTGGCCTTAGATTTTTAAAATTTACAGGATAATTTTTTTTAGCTATAGGTTTTACTATGGCTTTTTTCCATAGTGAGAGATATTTCCCGTGTAAAAGTGAAAAATTTATTATATGTGTTATTGCAGGAAGACAAAATGGCATAAAAAGTTTAATATAAAAAATTGAGAGGCCATCTACCTCCCTGGCATGAGTTTTAATAGAATTTATTATCTTATTCTTAGATAGGTTTAAAACTGAGAAGTTCATTTATGCTTGAATGAATATTACTGTTATAAAAATTTAAACTAATATCATGTACTGTAGATTGAGTGTTTATTTCAGACACAAAGTAATCATTTAATGAATAAGAGTCCTGCAAATGTGACGGTAAACCTTCCTTAGATGTTTAGGTTTAATTTAATTTTTTTTGCAGCTGACCAAAAAATTTTTGTATCGTTTTTTATTTGATTGAAGTAAGCCACTTTTTCGAGGTGAATGGCTGATTTCGTATAATCGCGTAATTCTTTATAATAAATATAATTGCCCTCCGTTTTGTTTTTTAGATATTTTTCACGAGCCTTGTCTCTAAGTTTCATCATAATTTTGATAATATCTGTAACGGGGTAAATGGTCGATCAATAATCTTTTTACAAACAATAGGTGCATGAATATTTAATAAACATAGTAAAATACGATTGATGTGAAAAACTTTCTCAATTATGTCCTCAGATTCATACATAGAATTCCAGTCAATATTAGAACATTCTAAATTGAAAGCATGAAGGTCTATATTTTTATAGGTGTACATGTACAGTGTACACCTATTGTAATCAGGCGGCAATCGCGACATACACAAAAAAACGGATCGACCATTTTTTCTACGATCTCATCCAGAATTAATCAGGTCTCCATGTTCCACTTGTCCCATTCAGAATAAATTTCTCTTACACACCTCTATTTTCAGGCGGCTTAATTCCCTTTTCCCATCCGCCCTTACCTAAGCCTCCCTCAAACCCAGTGCCACGCAAAATGTTTCCTTTTCAATATTCACATTCACACGTTTCGCAAACACTCGCTGCAAGACAAATAAAAGGTGAATTAGTAGTGACCCAATTTGTCATTTTAGGATCTGTTCGAATTGTATTGTTGGTCGATGCCGGGTAGCGCTAAGATAAAGGGCCTCTTTGAAAATGATTCGGTGGCACAATTGGAAGGGGATTTTTGTAGGGCAGTGAATCGTTTAAGGGCCCAGACGAAGGGTGGGGCAACTAAAAGTTATCAAGAATACCTTCTTAACGTCAAAATTGTCGCTTATATGTGCATTTTCAGATAGTCCTTTGCAGAATGAATATTTAACGCATTTTTTTTTTAATTTTCACAAGGAGATTTTTGAAAAATGCGATACTCTGTTGACCTATAATTAGCTTATTCACTTATATTGAAATTCAGATTTCGAGACACAAACTGAAGGACTTGTACGTTTTAAAAAATGTATACCCCGAATTGGCTCCTTTTTACATTAAAGAAAAGAAAAAACACAATACTTTAGTTAAAAATACAAAAAAAAGATATTATCAAAGTAAAATTGATAACTTTGACAACCCCACAAAGTCGGCGTGGAATATTGTTTCTGAATTGTCTAATAAATTAAAACAAAACAATAACATTATAATTAAAGGAAAAAGTGAAATAGTCGATAATCAAACTGACGTTGCTAATGCATTTAACATTTTCTTCAAAAACGCGTAATCTGGAATTGAAAAATATTTTATTCAGAAAACTTTCGCCTCACACGTTCAGGCATTAATAAAAAGTAATAAAAAAATTTCAAACGTCAATTTGAAAAATGTTAAAAATCGAAAAATTGACCTTTCCTTCATTTTAAAGGCCGTGGGGGAACGGCTAGATATTAACCGATTTGGCTAAAAATTTAACGGAATTAGTTTTAAATACATAGCAACAAATTACAAGCTATATATATATCATTTGCAAATTCAAATTTTCAATTTTTTCGGCCCACCCTAATGTAAAATTTTTGGGTATAAATATTGACAGTTGCTTAAACTGGAAAAGCCATTGTGAATTACTGATAGCTAAATTACATTCAGTAGTTTATCAATTAAAAAATGTAAAAAATTTTCTAAACATGGCTCAACTAAGAAATTTATATTTTGCTGAGGTTTATTCTCGGTTAAGATATGGTGTTTGTTTTTGGGGAGTTTTTTTTTGTACTTCCACATCCAGTGGAAGTATAGTAACGACAAAAAAAATTTTAAAAAATTTTTATTGTTCAAAAAGGCTTAAAATGTCATGAAACGTCGAGATTTTAAGTTTGAGCGAAAAAAAAAAATTCTGTCTGTCGGTCTGTCTGTCTGTAACTTTTTTTTGTACGCACGTTTACTCTGGAACCATTTAAGATATTGACTTGAAATTTGGTACACGTATGTACTTTAACGAGATTTGGAACTAGATTATATTTTCATGTTGCTCCGACGAAGGGTTGGGGGGTAAATTGGGGTAAATGGGTAAATCAAGCATGTAAGAGTCGATAAAATTGGTATTTAGTATATAGATCTGGAACTAGATTATATTTTCATGTTGCTCCGACGAAGGGTTGGAGGGTAAATTGGGGTAAATCGGTAAATCAAGCATGTAAGAGTCGATAAAATTGGTATTTAGTATATACAGAAGAAGCTAGGGTCTCAAAAAAATTTTTGGCATTAGTCACCCCCATTACCACCCCCCACCCCCTTATTAAAGGGGGTGAAAAAAAATTGTGATTTAGTGTATGTACGAGAACCAGAAACCTCAAAATATTTTTTTACTTCATCCACCCCCACTACCACCCCCTATCACCACCCCCACCCCACTACCGATGTGTTGTATCGTTTTATGGGTTTTTGGGGTAGAGGATTTCAAATATTATATTATTAAAGTTCCATAAACAATTATTTCCACATACAAAGTTTTTTCGTTGTGAGTGACTTGGATAGAGAATCTGGATGTGGAAGTAGTGATTCCTTGGGCAGCGGTTTTTAGAAAGAAACTTAAAGTATTTTTAATTAACAAAACCTTCTACAAACTAGAAGAATATTTTAATATGTAAAGTGCTCTATGATTTACTTCTTTTTTTGCTTCTTCCCTTTTTTAGATATTAAGACTAACTATTCGTATACAATATTGTATCATATTATCATAAAAGGAAAATAAAGTTTATTATTATTCTTATTACTTCCACATCCACGTAATGGAAAACTTTTTTTGATCAAATAAACGTGCCAATTTTCAAGTCAATATCATATACCGTTTCAGAGTAATCGTGAGCATAAAAAGTAACAGATATACCGACAGACAGAATTTTTTTTTGCTCAAACTTAAAATCTCGACGTTTCATGACATTTCAAGCCTATATGAATTTTTTTTGTCGTTACTATACTTCCGTGCCACTACGTGGATGTGGAATAAGGCAACCAAACATATTATTAATATTTTTTGATGTATTTTAACAGAATCAGTGAAATGCTTTTAGTTACACGCAGATAAAGTTGTTTCTGGATGAGAGAGACCTTGCCTATATTAACGCAGATACACGTAATCAACCTTAAATTAAATACTCTCGTTGGAAGTAGTAAAATTACAAATGCGAACAACACTCCTATTGAAATTGCCATTGTTCTAATAGTGACTAATTAAATGTTTTAATTAAACGACTAATTCCCACTTTCATTAGGTAAATTTTCCGTAAATGAGCTCGGAGTATCTCATTTTACTAAAATTGCAAATCTAAAAGCGTTTAACGAACTTTCAACTATAATTAATTAGAAACTTTCTTGCATTTTTCTGATGCAGCTTTGGAACATTGATTAATTGGAATTTATAAGAAAATTACTTAATAATTGACGCTAGTTGACAGCCTTCCGAATAATGATGATGGATTTTAGATATTTGTGAACACAAAGCTGCCATAATGCACTATCGACCAGAATAATTCGATACTAATACAGGATTGTAATGTATCGAGTCCTTACTTTAACCGTGATTATTTCAAAAACGGAGGAGTGGAAGAAATTTAAAAAATTATGTATTTATTATGCATGATACTATGAAAGAGAGATACGCTGTCAGGCAGAAATTCTACAGTTAGGTGACGTAAGAGACAACTAGTACAGCGGTCAATTTTTATTTTAGATGCAAACTAAAATTACCTTAACTGAAGTGTTTAGAAGTTTATCCGATGAAATAAAAAATTACGACTCCCTTGGTTGGTCGAGAAAAAAGATAGAGCCAAAAATGTGAGAAAATTGTAAAATAACACATATAATTATTAACTTTCTCAACTCAAAAACGGGACAACGAATTAATCTCAAATATTTACCGTGTTATTTATGACTCCATATTTGTTAACAAAATATGTTAGTATGAAGGTCAAATTTTAATAAGTGTAGAAGATATGATTTTTTAAGGTTATGTCGATAAACTGTGAAAATTTACAGGTGCGAATAAAAAAAGAGAGAAACTTAGTACCAAGTATATCGAAAAGAAATAAAAATTAAGGATAGAGGTAACTTTTTATTTGAAACTTTTTTTTCTAAGATTGCCACTTTTCGAGAAAATTGCAATTAATACAGAACGCCCTCTCGAAAGAAATAACGAAAATAACTTTCTAGTGACAAATAGACACCGTATTCGTATTCGCTAGATATAACTTAGCCAGAGGTCATACTCCAAACGTATGTTTTGCGCCAATATAAGTGATTGTAATAAAAAAAAAATTCAAAAAAGAGCCGCCATCTTCGTTCCTAATGGAAAATGTTGACGCATTCTAATCGAAAATGAATCTGTTTGGTGTAAGAATGGCTCTGTGCATACACCCGTACCCACTATCCATTGACTCATTGGCATTGTACTAGTCGCTACCGGAAGCTTCTCAGAGAATTATCAGCTTTCTGAAATAGATTACGTAACAAAATCGAGAGGGGTCAAATTGGGTAGCGTAGCTGGCCATTTGATTGATTCTTTTTTACCTATCTTCTTGGAAATCCTCGTTGAAATAGTCTGTCGGTTGAACTATGTAGTGTTTAGTGGGGCCCATTTATTGAATTTTGTCAGTAAAATTGCAATTAATAGTAGAGTTATATTTATCGTATTTACCGTATCATCGTATGGTTTTCTAATCTAATGTAACTGTCAGAAACTTTTTTTTTGGCATCTGGCCACTAGTCATACAGCGAACTGCTACCCTAGAAACCATTTTTTCCAATTAACCTATGTCGACAATGAAAAAACAAATATTGAAGATCAGCAAAGGAGAAAAAAACAGGGACACACGCTTCTCATCCTGGAGTCTATTAAGACATTTATTTTTTTTAAACACAAACAAAATTAGAGGACCACTATAAATTAAGAGATGCAAAAGAGGAAAAAAGTTCATAATAAAATATTCGTTTCTTCCAAAAAACCGATGATACAATCAAAAATTTGTTTATTATGGTGGCCGAGGAGAGGAAGTATATTAAAAGGGGCCTGAATATTACAATTTATAAGATTGTTATATAGTCTGTCACTTGCTACTCTATATTTAGAACACTGGAAGAATATATGATCCAGGTCACCTTTAATATTACAAATATCACAATTCTCTGAAGGCAAAACATTTATTTTATGCAAGTTGAATAACAGGCATGTCCAAATTTGAGGCGTATTATTGTTGTGATATATTTTCTTGGATATTCATAATTTTCGTGCCAAAACAGATGGGAGGTCAGGATGAATATGTGTATATCTAGTAGGATTGGAATGGCAAAACTCCCACCACAGCTTTAACCATCTATTTCTGAATTTAGATTTTAAAAAGTCGAAGGAGTCAGATACACACAGTTTTTGTTCTAATGGGAATCCTGATATGGGTGTTTCTCTACTAATGGGAAAATTTGTGTCCAGAGAAAACTAAATGTCAAAAAATACAAAATACTAATATTTTTTTCATTAAAATTTAAGTAAATGATTGGTTATGTCGACGCTATATTCTAAGGTATAACTACAAATTGCCGAAATTTTCAAATTTTATGGAAATAGAGTTAAATTGTCAGTACCCTGGTGTGTCCCAAACCTGAAATCCAAGATACCAACTGTTGTAAATATTAAATTTTCTTTTTATTCATTATTATTATTACTCAAACTATTTTATGATAATGGTTGTTGGCAATGTACATTGTTATATATCTTTTTTGAATATTATCATCTCAAAATACTGCATAAAATATTGTCCTACAATTTTTGACGTCAGTCCCCAACCGCATTTAAAAATCTACTGGAGGCGAATCTACGTCTGGATTAACCACGTAGTTATGCTAAACGGAACACGTCCAACATGAAGTTTGTACAAATGAAACATGACGTTTTGGCGCTATTTTGTTTAGTAGTGAATCGGTCTTTGGTGCTAAGCAGACGAGTCTGGACTACTCTGGTTAGCTTTTTTGGGTTTAATTTTCTCGATTTGAGTTATTGTTCAGTTATTATACATTTTATAAACAAAAATATACTACTATTGCCACTAGTGGATTGCGTAATTGTTGTAACTTTTTTAATAACGATCGATTCTTAACGAATTTGTCAGTACCCTGTCAAAAAATAATAATAAATTAATAATTACCTAGTTTTTATATAAAAATCGACACAGAAATTGATATTCTGAAGATATTCTTAAATTCTTAAGAACCAGATATAAGATTTTAAGTGTAGAAGTTGATTTTCATTTTCTTTTTGATTTAGAATTGTTTTCTTTTTTGAGAATTTTAATTTTTGTTTCAAGAGTTTTGTTAATTTATGTTACTCTAGAGAACAATAGAAAACTTTAAATATAATAATCTGCTGTAATGTCTTTAATTTTTGCTCCACAAAGTCAATTCAATGGGCAAGGGTCTCAGTACCATATTTTAGTAAATCGTAAATAAAATGAATACTGCTGGATAACTTGACTGGCCCTTCACAATAGAGGAAGAGTTAGACTGTACCATTATATTAAAGTAGTGTTATCCCCTATTAATTAAAAAAAAAGTCCTCGGACAAACTTGTATAGGCAGATTTCCGGTTAGTAGAGAAACACCCATATGATGTTTTCCTTGGCCAGTCGACAATTTCATTATTTTTTTATGCCAATGTGTGCTTTTACCCATACAAAATGAACCTCTTTTCCCATACCTAAAGCATTGTGTAGTAGTTCCTTTAACTTTAGTTTTTGGTTTTAATGTTGAAAGAAAAATTGTTTTCTAATGAAGATAAAACCGATAGAGAATCTGATAAAATTATGGAAGTATCTGCATTAGAAGAATAAGTAAATTCGAGAGCCTCGTGTATAGCAATTGTTTCTGCTGTGTTAGAAACTTCAGAAAGATTTTTTGATGCACTTAGTTTTGCCCTGTACAAAGCAAATACGAATATACACTATATTCAATTCTGGGTTTCAAATCCCTCTTTCTCCACTGTGCAACGTAAATTAGCATCTTCCCCCTGCACAAAAAAGAAAGAAAAATCGAGTTAAGCAAAGTAAATATAATAAAATGTTAACTGCCAATGTACAACGGCAAATTAGGACATCAGCCCCAATCCGGTGGTTCCTACAGAGATTTAGCGTGTACATGGGCTGTTTTAAATTCCAACACCGTCCTCCGATATAAAAACAAATTTCACTCAGTTGCGGTTAAGCTATTAAATCTGTTATAAACACTCGCGCCTATGATTTTATAAGTGGCGATTTTTTTCAATTCGTGGCAAAATACGTGGTTATAGGCTGTTCGGAAATATGTGTAGTACGTAATATTAAAATTACTTGAAATAAGCGAATACGAATTCGTATTATAAAACAAATTAGCTTTCAGTTGCAGAAGCTACGTGATATGTTTATTTATTTGTTTTGTTTTTATTTTATTTTACAAACCCAAGAGAACTTACATCCCAGTGACAGGATAGGAGCGTACAGCAAAACTTGAATTCAACAAAACAATATGTGTAATTCATTATTTGTCTGAAAGTTAGTTGTGGAATTTTCACAATTTTTCTTTCCTTTCTGGAATTTTTTGCACATATGTATTCTAAAAATGATGTTAGTGGAATCTATATATTGCAATTATTCGGTATATTGCTGGAAAATAACCTCTGCGCCCGTGACTTTTACTTCAAAGGAACAGTTAAATAGTGTTATTTTCCAAATGATATGAACAAGACCGGTTTCTACCTAGAGGTGACTCGATTTCTAATATAAACTACCTATAGGCCCTATAGCCATTACTTGAACCTGATTTGACAAAGTGATATAAAAGGTTATTAATAATAATAATAATAATAATAATAATAATAATAATAACCTTTCTCAATCACAAGTACAATTAATTATTAACCATACAAGTAACTCAAGAGTTACATGTAAAATTGTATAAGGGATAACACGTACATAATAACAAATTACAAAATTATATAAACACACAATAAATAAATACATAAATATATAAATAGTTAGGCTGAGTAAAATTCATTAACAACATTCAAGCACTTTTCAATTAGTAAATTTTTTATTCTCTTTTTAAAAGTAAATAGGCTTTTACAGTTTTTCTAATCAATGAGCAAATGATTACAAATTTTACATCCGTTGTAAAACACACCTTTTTGATATATTGCTGTTTTATGCAAATAAGGAATTAGTTGATCTTTAAATCTTGTTTGTGTTTGGTTTGTAAGAAAAGTTGATTTGTTTTTAAAAATATAACAACATATTTCATAAATATCAATACTAGTGAAAGTTTGTATTTTTAAGGCTTTAAAGGATTCTCTGCACGACTCTCCATAATCACACGCTTTTGCAGAATAAATGCCCGACGAACATAGGTAGTACTCAACCCCCACAACATAATTCCCTACCGTAGATGGGAATATATGTTAGAGTTTTTTTACAATTAATTATTTTTTATTTATTTGCTTTTATCATGATTAGAGAATATTATTTAGGTATTATGCAAATCACAACTTACACACTTTTTTATTTATCATGAAAATAACTTCTTTCTGTATATGTTAGAGTAATAAAATGTCAATAAAGAACCTTTACCGCAGTGATTTTTAAAAATTCGTCAGCGTTTTGCTCGATGTTGTACCTAAATGATACAATAGTTGTTTTTTCTTTATTAAGTGCAAGCCGGTTTTTCTCTGACCAAATTATAACGTCTCTGTATAGATCTTTTGATATATTTTTTACTGCGTAGGGACTTTTTTGAACAACTAAAAAGTTAGTATCATCAGCGTAACAAGTAATACAAACGTTGTATTTGCTTTGAATGTATAACGCAAGATCGTTGGCAAAGACAAGATAAATAAATGGCCCCAGTATGGAGCCTTGTATTACACCGTCATTTATTAGATATTTATTGCTTTTTGTTCCATTCACATAGAATACTTCCGCACGGTTTTTAATATATAATATAATAAGTCATAATCTACACAATCAAAGGCTCGTGAATAATTTATAAAAAAAACAAAATTATATAATCCTTTATCTAAGGCGTCTACTACTGAGCTGTGAAAGTTTACTAATGCAGTGTCAACACTTCTATTTTTTAGGAAACCGTGCTGAACTTATAAAAGGTTATTTTTTTGAAAGAATCCACTTAACTGTTCTAAAAATGCAGGTTCCATAGCCTTCGACATACTTGAAATTGTGCTAAGCACACGATAATTATTATAAGAGTTTTTGTCTCATTTTTTAAACAGTGGAATAACTTTGCTAATTTTTAAGTTGTCAGGGAAAATTCCATTTACAAGGCATAGATTAATTATGTAAGTTAACAGTAAAAGGAAATCATTTTTACATTTTTTAATAGATTGTTAGACTACTGGATGGCTTTAGCCTACTAATGAACGATAACGTATCTATTTCAGTTACTGGTTGAAGAAAAAATGATTGATAAAAAAGTTGTATGTTTGTATTTAAGAAATTTAAATCGGTGGGGCCAACTTGGGCAAGTGCCCAAATCATATAAATTATAATTATGACCTGTAGTAAAATAAGCATTGAAATTATCTGCAATAACATATCTGGCAAAAGGAAACCATCCTCATGAACAACTATTTTTGTCTGCGAAGAAGTTAAATAAACATTCTTAGCTACATTTTATGCATAACACCTACATGTTATATTAACCTGGTGCCCCAAGTGAATTAAACTCTTACCATATTGTCTGCATTGTATACCAGTGAATTTCTCAGTGCAGTGTCTAATCTAATGAATGTCCTTTTCATCTGACAGAACAAGCAAAAGCAGATTTGCCAGACATGAGTGTTGTAACCACACCCTTTAAACCGTACAAAACGTAAATGCAATTTTCGTCAATTTTCACCGAACGCCCTCCATTATGCATCTTATCCACCCTCGTCCTTTTACGAAAAGAAAGAGGTAAGTAAATATATTATATAATAGAGAAACCCCTTCAGACATGTATTACCCTTTTATCATGAAAAAGCTTCTTATTATAATAGCGCACGAAAATGCGTCCATAAATATGTCGGCCTTTTGTACGCTTTATTTAACATTATATAGTCGAAAAAATAACCGCAATTTATGGGTTTCGAGTGGTTTTGTTAATGTTGCCGGCAAGATGTCGAGAGAGCGACTCGCAATAGAAAGTTGCGAGAATTAAAAGAAAATTCGAACGAAAAGATGCTATTGTTTGTTCGTCAAATAAGTTCAACAGAATCAAACATCTACGAAAAGTAGCCCGTACAACTATGTATATAAAGCGGTATTTATATCTCTGTATAAAGTAGACAATTTCTCTACGCATTTTGCCGCTGTTTAGTTGCCAATATCCCCAGCAAGGTTCAAGATTTATATAGTTCATGCAAATGAGACATTTTAGAAGAAATAATTTATATAGTAACTAGCTGACCCAGCAAACGTTGTTTTGCCATATAAATTATAAATTTTTGCCCAAAATACAAAAATGAAATTTCTGGATAGGGCCACCCTTATCACCTAGGGGTATAAAAAATAGCCTACGACCTATTCTCAGACCTACCAAATATACACCAAAAATTTCATAAAAATCGGTCAAGCCGTTTCGGAGGAGTTCGATAACAAACACTGTGACACGAGATTTTTATATATGTGAGGCGGAAAGCAAAAAGGGACCTCTTGTCGGCGATGTTAATTTTTCAGTACAGTTGAAATTAGTGGTTTGGGTCAATATGATCGATTTTCGGATTTTGTCCTTTACAAGTTGTAATCGATTACAAAACCGATATAATTGAATGAAACACTTAAAATAATCGATAAAGCAGTCAATGTTCAGTATTGTTCAGCCCTGGAAAAGGTACCTCCTGTCGCTTACGGAGAAATAACATGGGACCGACAAGAGGTCCCTCTTCATAAACGCACTAGTAACTTAAACAAAAAAAATCATAGAGACATGATTTTTGCACCAAATCGTTCAGAATTAGAGCTTAATTCATTTAATATCAATAACTAAAAATCGGAAATTGCCGACAAGAGGTCCCTTTTTGCTTTCCGCCTCACATATTAGATAATATTTGAGATGCGTACTCTAGATAGGATTAGAAATAGATACCCGAAAAGTTCCCCCCCTAATTAAGGGACGTTCCACCGTCCCTTTTTTTTTGCAAAAAAACCACCCCTAATGGGGACTTAAAGCTGGTTATTTACTTTTATCTTGTAAACCGTTCGTCGGAAGAGAAAGATGTATAGAAAATAAAAAATTTGTCGTTAAATTCTGCATAAGAAATGCCCCATTCACCTTGTAGTTTATCCTCACCTATTTCGCGCTAACAGCGTCCGAACAGAGAGGTAGTAGTTTGGAGCGCACAGATAAAAATCGATACTATTCGAAGTTTCACAGCGAATATCTTAAAACAGGTTACTTTAACGAGAACAATACACAGGAATGAATTTTTTTTAAATTTATTATACTTATATACATTTTTTTATTTATTTTATTATTTATTTAATTTAATTTTTTCTTATTTATTGAAAATATCATACAGAGATAAGATATTCGCTGTGAAACTTCGAATAGGATTGATTTTTACCATACAGCTTCTCATCGCACTTTTGGGCCCACAGCTCCCTAACATAAAAGCTTGACAAGCTAAATATTTCATTGTTTGCAAAGTCATCTTAGGTACTATGGTCACAGAAAACAGAACTATACAGCAAGCAACCCTTTCTGACGGGACCAAATTTATTCATAGTCGCCATGACGATAAGGCATATATTTGTCAAAAGCCATATGATAATTCTTGACGTTGTGCGATTGACAGTCTTTGAAACTCTTATACGGTGGTTGGTTATTTTCGTACCTTTTTCTTCCAATTTTCGACAATTTTTTATTCTAAGTTTATTTATTTATTTGATTTCTGTTTATAATGGGTTATAAATGGTGTAGGGGTTGTGCTTATCATCCATGCCCTTCGAAGGTGAAACAAATAAGCTTCTTTCTATTTCCCAAAGATCCTGAAAGGTATGTACAAATTTATATTACTGAAACAACTAGAAAGTAATGTTAGATATACTAAACAATTAGCAATTGAAAAGAAGTAATATGAAAGGAAATATTTTCTTATCAGAAATGCAATAAGTTACAGAATATGTTCATCAGTTTCTAATGAACAGAATTGTATTGTGACCATGAATAAGGTAATTAAGGAATGACTCTCAACTCGTACCATACTAAAGAACTTTTCATTGTATCAGTTAAAAAGATCAATAATTGGGCGTGTGCAATAATGTGACTCATATAACTAACATAACCTCAAATTTTAAGTTTTTCAGGTTTATTCTCATTTTTAATATTTGTACTCATTTCAGCTTGGAGCAATACTGGCTCCAAGCAAATATTTAAAAATCATGCTAATAATTTTTTAATAATGTTGGTTAATAAAAAGAGACTGCTAATTACAGGTTAGATTTCCAATCTACAAAAAGAGTCCTATTTTATTAGGAGAAAGTATTTAGAACTTCAAAAACATTACACTGAATTAGATTTTAGTTGAAAGTATGGAAACCAAGCTGAAATTTTAACAACAGCAACGAAATACTCATAAATCTTAAGAAACATATATTTTTGAGGTTAGATGTGCACATGCCCTATTCACGTATATTGTTTTCACTGTACTATTTGATTTGTAATATTCTATTCAACAATATAGCCAATATAGTTATATACATAATATATGTCTCTTTCATTGTATATCTATACATTGTACTTCTTTCCATGATAGCATTTTCATATTCTGGTAGCAGTATGAAAAAAAATGCATTGGCTTAAAAGCGCATTATTATGATTGAAATATGGGATATAAATATCATTTCACTGAGTGTAGTAAGGCATATTACTGTCACTTCGAGGTCACATAAATCAGACACCCGATATCAAAGGTGCCAAGCTTTCGCTTCTGTATAGTTCCTGTCTTCTGTGCTATGGTTTCAATATGGCAACGTGTAAAAAATAGTTTCATCTCAAAAACTATTTTAGAGAGATCTCTGAACATAAGTAAACAAATCTTTGTTTACATATAAAAGCATCTAATTTAATATTAAAAGTTTGACATTTGAAATGTCACTTATCATTCAATTCAGAAAATTACTAGAATCCAAAAACGCAATAATCTGCAGGGCATTAGTTCATTTGAAAATCAAATGTTTGTAATGTAATGTATGAGTATGAGTCCAAAATTGATGTTTATTAAGTACACTTTTGTGCAATGAAATCCCGTACACCTATTTTTCTCTATATTAAATCATTGTTTATTTATTTGTCAGTGTCAGTGTCATATTTTCGCAATGCCAAAATTAACTGAACATGAAAAAATTTTAATTCTCTTTAAAATTGAAGAGGGATGGTCTATCAGAGCAGTTGCTAACCGTTATCAGTTGATTATCTTATGAGTGTGAAGAAAAGGCGGGAGGAGGAAGATAACTTAAAGAGAAAAGATGGTTCAGGCCGATCGAGAAGTTCAAATCTTGTTCAAGATGAAGCACTCCTTGGCTATTTGAGGGAAAATTCGTTTCAAACAGCAGGAGACGCTGTGTTCATGACAAATTTTCCAGCATCGAGGTCAACAGCTAGCCGAAGAATAGGAAAATCGGAATTAAAAAAACTGTACAAGTGCCAAGATGACTATATTAACAGAAGAACAGAAGCAAGCCCGCATTCTGTTTTGTTTAAATTATGCCTATCGCCCGTTGGAGTTTTGGAACAGTATTGTGTTTACCGATGAAAAAGTTTTTCAGTCTTATAATGACAGACATATTCGGATGTCCCGTCCTGCAAATACTAGGTTTCACAAACGTTACGTGTCTCCGCGGAACAGGTCCGGGCGACTTTCTGTTAATGTTTGGGCATGGATAAGCATGCATGGTCCTGGTGTAGCGTGGCGTAATATGGGTAGTGGTAGATTTAATGGACAGGTTTATAGGGATATTTTGGAAAAGTTATGCTTCCTTCGGTGGAGCAATTATATCCAAACAACAACCTTCATTTATCAACAGGACAACTGCCCCATTCATACTGCCAGGATAATTATTCAGTGGTTTGGGAACAATAATATTGAATTATTACCGTGGCCTTCGCGCAGTCACGATATAAACCCCAAGTAAAAAAAAAATATGAACGAACCTTCAGACCAAGAAATGATGGAGAATTGTGGTCAGTCATTGAAAATTGCTGGGAGGTGTTAAGAGAAAAGAAAACTATTGTCGTAGACTAATTGCTTATAGGTATGCCAACAAAATTTAATTACGTCTTGGAAGGAAACGTAACCATGACAAAATATTAGGTTACATTATTTACACAATAAATACAATCGCAGTTATGTGCAGTCGTATCTGCGAAATGTTTAACGTCAATTTTTACATTTGTTATAAATCGAAATCATTCCCATCGAATAGTGTAAAAAAGTAAAAAAAAAAAAAAAAATACTTATGTTTTCTTCTGGATTAACATTATTCAAATACCTTACTTCTGACTTTTCACAATTAATGCCAGTTTTTTTTAACCTATATATGATAATAAAAAATCTAAATTCCAAAAAGATTGATTCACACCACTCAATATAAGTAAAAACTGGATTACTTTATGTTTCAAGTGTACGGCATTTCATTGCACAGAGGTGTACATACAATGTGTCAAGTTTCAAAAATTTATCTTGAAAAATAAGGAAGAAAAGGGTGTATGCCATGTACACCCGGTAGGTTCTAAATGACCTATTTTAGCACCTCTTTTAAAGTTTCTATCGATGTACCAAGCACCCCTCATACACTGTGTGATCGATTTGATGTGTCCAAACATATATCATTTGCATTTTGAATTTCAACTAATATCTATAGACGAGAATAACAAAATAATGATTACCTTTTTTTTTTTTCAGAACTTCGAAGAAGTATGTGACTGGACCATGCCGGTAGGTGAGTGTTTTTATAGCATACTTCTACTAACAAATTTTAGTAAAATAATACTTACTGAAGAGTCCAACATGTCGAAAACAAGTTGTCTTTTAATACATAAGTTTGTGGGCAAATGTGTCTTAAATTCGGATCAATGTTAGACACACAAGACTTTTAATGTGCTCTCAAGAAGCATTGTTACACTTGACGAAACAATGAAGAGCAGATGATTGTTTTCTATCAAACGTAGTAGTAAATTATGAGTGAATCTCTGATGAGATTTATAATCAACAAAGGATAGACAACGCTTGTGATATCGAAAGCGAGTATTTCCAACAATAGCCCAGATGACAGAGATCATTTTACAGTGAAACCTCCAAAAACTTGCAAAATTAATAATGTTTTTTAATGAGTTCGTGAAAGTGTATAGAATAATATCCTGAAAAGTTTACATTCCGCTCAAATGCAGAACATAAAAAAAGAGAAAAAAACATTTTTCTTCATCCATTTTTTCAAAATGTTGAAATTAAGTCAGGGTAGGAAAGAATAAAGGTAATTCTGCATTTTAGCGTAACATCGGAATTTTTGCGAAATTTTTTCAGGATACACTAATTTGGGGTCGTAGAACACGAATCTGAAATCAGTTTTCGGTGCAAATGCAGTTTTTCCAAAAAGAAAATTTTCAAATTTTCCACCATAACACTCACTCTCCGTCACTTTCTGCCGATTTTCATGTCATGTTCACCATGTAAAGTGTACCAAAAAAATTGCTTTTCCATAAAAAATAAATTATTATTTACCAAAACTCTAGAAACAAGAAAATGAAAAATCATCAAACTGTCAAACTAATGCGCATGCGTATCCTGACTTTCAAGTTGTGTCTAAGGTATCGAGCAAAATCTCTATGGTTTTGAAATGGTATTTGCATTTTTGTGGGCGAACGATGATGTCACGGTTTTTTGCAAAAATTTTTAGTAAGTCAAGGTTTAAGCTTTTCAGGATATTATTCTATACACTTTCACGAACTCATTAAAAAAAATTATTCATTTTGCAAATTTTTGTAGGTAAACACCTTCATCGATTGGGCTACAATGGCAGTAAGGGTATATATCTGAAAAAAAAATCATGTGGAGCTTGTAAATTATAAAAGTATTTTGTCCTCACCTAGCCACTGTGCAAATTGACCTTAGAAATTCTTAACACTCTCTCAATTAAATTTGTCGGATCCACATAAATAAATTGATAAACGAAAAATTTTATCGCTTCTAAATAACACGGTTTAAGTTGCCAATGAAAATATTTGCTTGTAGTTAAATTTTATACTCCATATTACAGTTTATGAAATATAGGAACCCATAAAGAAACTAACTGCATAAATTCTCATCGGCATAATCCCAGAATATGCACGAGTAAAAAAGGAATTATCGTTCCGCCGTATATTTGTATCATATAATTCGAAAACACTGTTTTTTACATAACACAACGAACAAAACTTCTCATAAAATAAACCCTTCTACTATATTTTCTGTAAATACCTGGGAAATAAATACATTTCACAGATTAAATCTGGGCGCGAGGGCAGAGGTAAATTTCGCTATGGAATTACTTTATATTGGTAAGTGTATATTTGTGTAGAATAATGTAATTGCTCATACATCGTATTCTGTTAGATATGAGAGAGGATGGGTAAACTTAGGCATTAGACGTAACATTACGGGGCTAGGTCACATTGAATGTTTCGAGGAAGAAAGGATCTTAATTCTGACAAATCATTTAGTATAATACTTAGAACATCTTCAGTCAAGGCGTATTTACAGTGTTAGGTCTGGTGATCTGGCTGGCTACTCAATTATCTCCATTCCTTTTATTCAACGATTTGGAAATTCCTAATTTACGTAGGCTGAGACAAGGGACAAGATACCGCATGGAAGTCCTAATAAATAAAATATTATTAAGATGATTAAGCCACTCTAAAAATTGATCAACTTTTTTCATTATCATTAAAATTACTAAGTATTAGAAAATAATAAGAAAATATTTTCATGTTAAAAAAAACTGACAGGAATAATTACATATTTTATAGTAGAGGAGCATATGTAGTTCCGTGGCGAAGTTAGTGAGGGGAGGATGTAGGGGTGATATTTCAATAAAAAACTATCGTTTAATAAGTTATTTTCATGGTGTCACTTTGAGGTGTGTGGCGGGTAGCATTTATGACGTCATCAAGATGGCGGCCAATGAGACTGGAAAATGTGACATTATCTCAGTTATTTATTGTCCGATTTTTTCTGCGAGGGCTCATTTTAAAAGTAATTAAAATTTCTATAAAATGTGTTCTTAATGTATTTACTTTTAAGTAGACAGTAACAGTTCGTTTTTAATATAGCCCTGTCAATGGACGTTCAATAAGGAGACAGACACAAAGACATTTTTTATTCGATATTTGAGTTGTCTGCTGTGAAACGGATGTCTGTACAAAAAATGTTTTTCTACGATGATTATTAAATTTTTTTTTTAATTTACAATAAATTTATAATAAAGTTAGAATACGGTTAAAAGATATACAATTCATTACTGAACCATAACAGATATGAAAAAAAAATAATAGAAACATTATTGTAGAAAATTTAGTCAGCTTGAATTTTGCATATAGCCACTTTTTGATTAGGGCTAACCGTTTTCGAGATATGAGCAAAAAAACAAAAACCGGGACATTCTTCGTGCCCCCTGCACTCCGCGAACCTCATATGTTCGGTGACTTTTGGTATGGTTACCTCCTAAATAGTCCAAACAGCCGTCAAGTCAAAAATTGTGCTCTCGGCATTTCCCTCTAGAAACCATTCATTGACAGGACTAATAATAGATAATTTGGATACCCTTATTAAACTTTTAAGTTAAATTATTAATATGCAATTATATTTATTATCATTTAATTGACAATTTACTTCTAAAGTTGAATAAAATAATCTATTTAATTAGAGAATATCGCATATTTGTGCGACGCTACTACAAATAGAAGGCATTAGAAAAATCGAATATAACGAAACCTCAAGAGTTAGGTTGGTCCATGTTTTCTGAGAAACAGACAAGCTGGCAAAAGTTGCCACCAACAAGAAGTGCTTTTATACCTGCAATGAAGAGAGTTAACTACCAAGTAATGATTTGAAACCAAGATTGTAATCCTCAGCCAATAATTCCATCTCCTATTGAACATGGATGGACTATGAAAAATGGACAGGTGACTCCTGTTCTCTGCGAAATGCCGTGCGCTCCGGTCTTCATTCTCAAGTTGATCAGATGCCCCTGCGTAAAAAATAAATGTAATCAGCCATGTAAATGTTCTGCAAGCCGCCTACCGTGTACCGATCTGTGTGAGAGTGGAGGCACCAGGGCCGGTTTTGTGACTAGGCCTCATAGGCCAGGGCGTAGGGGCGCCTATAAACAGGAAAAAAATTTTCGGACAAAAAAGTTTGTCTTGGATTTCTCCCCCCCGCTCTTCAAACATTTTTCCGGACTAAAAAAAAAGTTTTTGTCCCTTGCCCATAAACTAATAGTAAGCGGGAGGGGGCGCAAAATTGACCTGGACCTAGGGGCAATTTATATATAAAACCGGCACTGGGAGGCACAGTCAAACTGTGTGACAACCATTAACATATTATACCAGAAGAGACAGATAACAATGATGATTGATAACAAACGATATAACCAGTTACACCATTTAGATAGATGCCTATTTAATGACACTACTGGCATTTTCTAATTATTTAGATTTGTAATATCATTTGCCATTAAACAAAATAAAATTATTTTTTTTAGACAATGTAACATTTATTGAAAAAATTTACGCCGTGTAAAATTGCATTTATTCAGTGTTCAAAGTTCCTGAAGTAAAGATAACTGAAGATGTACTTTAATAAATGAAACGTCGAAATGCATTTCTAACATTGCTACTGTTCATGATTCATGAACCATGATTTTAGCAATATTTATTGGTTATATTTCCTAATAACATAAAAAAAGACACAGTTATTGCGTTCCAGAACTATATTTACCTAAATATTTTAAATACTGTTCACTTAAGAGAAAATACTGAAATTACCTTCTTTATATACATTTTAATTATCTGTGAGCTATCACAAAAGAAAATCGGCTGATAAATAACTGAGATAATGTCGATGTTATAAATCTCAATGGGGGCCATTTTGTTGACGCCATTAATGCTATATGCCACACACCACAAAATGACACCATAAAAATTATTCATGTATAGATAGTTCTTTATTAAAAAGCAACACCCACCTCCCCTTCATTAATTCCGCCACGGAGGATAATTACTTCCACGTCCAGTGGAAGTATAGTAACGACAAAAAAATTTTAAAAAATTTTTATTGTCCAAATAGGCTTAAAATGTCATGAAACGTCGAGATTTTAAGTTTGAGCGAAAAAAAATTTTCTGTCTGTCTGTCGGTCTGTCTGTAACTTTTTTTTGTGCGCACGTTTACTCTGGAACCGTTTAAGATATTGACTTGAAATTTGGTACACATATGTACCTTAACGAGATCTAGAACTAGATTATATTTTCATCTTGTTTCGCCGAAGAGTTGGGGGGTAAATTGGGGTAAATTTGGGGTAAATGGGTAAATCAAGCAGGTAAGAGTCCATGAAATTGGTATTTAGTATATACAAGAGAAGCTAAGGTCTCAAAAAAATTTTTGGCATTAGCCACCCCCATTACCACCCCCACCTCCTTATTAAAGGGGATGAAAAAAAAATGTGATTTAGTTTATGTACAGGAACCAGAAACCTCAACATATTTTTTACTTCATCCACCCCCCACTACCACCCCCCTATCACCACCCCCACCCCACTACCGATGTGGGGTATCGTTTTATGGGTTTTTGGGGTAAAGGATTTCAAATATTATATTATTAAAGTTCCATAAACAATTATTTTCACATACAAAGTTTTTTCGTTGTGAGTGACTTGGATAGAGAATTTGGATGTGGAAGTAGTGATTCCTTGGGCAGCGGTTTTTTTCTACATATACTCCTATACTATTATATATTTTACTCTTAATTTTAATAACTGTCCTTTTTGTCAAAACTAATAAAATCCTTACAGAAATATTTTTTACATTACATTTTCTTTGATACATAAACATGTCTGTAGACCCGTAACTTATGTTCCGAGATATTAGTTGGAGTTTTCTTCATAAAAACGTCTAGTGGCTTGTCAATTATATGGAATTAATATGATGGAAAAAAGAGGCGTATTCGGTTTTGCCGCATTTGTGAAAAGACATAAAAAGAAAACATAGCATGTAAAAATAAATAATTGGACACATGACAGAGTTACATTCATTTTTTTATATATACAAATAAAAATGATATTTCATAAGTTTATAAAAGAACAAGGATTTTTATTAAGGTAATGAAAAAAAAGGCCATAAAGCGAGAGAGTTTCCAAACTAGATGTGACGGATAGGAAGAAATATGGTAGTCACTTCCGAGAAAATAGACCAAAGTCCTTTTTAGGTCGAATCTACTTAAAATTATGGAATCTACGATTACAAAATGCATGAAGACGCCATTTTAAAAAATCTGAGTTTTCCAAATGTGTCAAAAACGAGGTAAAAAACCGCTGCCCAAGGAATCACTATTTCCACATCCAGATTTTTCTGTCCAAGTCTCTCACAACGAAAAAATTTTGTATGTTGAAATAATTGTTTATGGAACTTTAATAATATTTGAAATCGTCCAAAAACCCATAAAATGATATCCCACATCGGTAGTGGGGTGGGGGTGGCAGTTGGGGGGTGGATGAAGTAAAAAAAATATTTCGAGGTTTTTGGTTCTTGTGCACACACTAAATCACATTTTTTTATCCTCTTTAATAATAGGGTGGGGGTGGTAATGGGGTGGCTAATGCCAAAAAATTTTTGAGACCTCATCTTCTCTTGTATGTACCAATTTTATGAATTCTTACTTGCTTGATTTACCTATTTACCCCATTTACCCCCCAACCCTTCGACGGAATAAGCTGAAAATATAAACTAGTTCCAGATCCCGTTAAAGTACATACGTGTACCAAATTTCAAGTCAATATCTTAAACGGTTCCAGAGTAATCGTGCGCACAAAAAAAAATTACAGACCGACAGACAGAAATTTTCTTTCGCTCAAACGATGTTTCATGACATTCTAAGCCTATTTGAACAAAAATTTTCAAACATTTTTTTGTCGTTACTTCCACTGGATGTGGAAGTAAAACTAATGATAAGTGATATAACGGCTTTCGTTAATACCCTCTATAATTTGCTGCGATATAATTTTTCTATACAAATTTCCAATTTATTATATACAGGGTGTCAATTAATTGCTGGGCACGACTCTTAGGTTGAATCGTGGCTACTAGTTAACACCCTATACATTCGTGCGTCCGCGATTAATTTGAATGAAACTGGATTTCCAGTTTACTCTAGAAGCACATAGCAATAAATATTAGCCAACATCCCATGCATTAGCGAGCTGTTTTAAAGCAAAAATAGACGCGTAGTAAAAACAACCGTTTAATATTTGCTTGTTATGACACAAAATCAGTGAAAAATGCGCTGTTTCTATTACTGAGCATGTGTCTGCTGTACGCGTCGTTAATAATACCATTAGAGTCGATGGGCGAGTGGGGCACGATATCACTACGCAACCAGTTTGGAAAATTATTCCGCCCTTTGAATAAGATTAGATGATTTTGTGGATTTGGCAGAGGCTCTGGCAACCAAAACCTTCTTATATGGTATCTGCTACAATAAACCTAGCCAAAATAATGACCTACCTAGAACAAACTTAATATACAGGGTGTCCGCTCTATAGGTACAAATATTTTGCAGGATGACCAAAAGAAGTAAAAAAATTCTTATAAATTTTTTATCTCAAACCTGTAGCGCAGGTGGCTTTGCCTTTGTAGCAGGCGAATATTTTTCTGGTCATAAGTAGATCCTAATTTGTTCTATACTTGAGTAAAATTTGATTCAAATCGGAAACAAAATAAAAAAGTTATGAGAGTGTCTTCTTTTGATAGAGTCAGATACCTAATCGATTTATTTATTAATTATTGATTTTCGCTGGCGAATATCTCGCAAACTATAACACATATGAAGAAAATGAATAGGAAATTTAATTATGTTTAATTTTGCATAGAATACTTTTTCCATGCGACGCATTGTTTCTGAGTTATAAGCCCTTTCCGCCCTCCCCCCCCCCCCCTTAAGCGGCAGGGCTAAGGACGGGGATTTTTAGTAAGTTTACCTCCTAACTACCTCCAACACATTCCTGAAGAGGAAAATCCCCCCCCCTCCATGTCCTCTACCTCCTCCGTTGACTGGACTATCGCCTTTATACATAGTAGTTCAAGATCCCAGAGCTGCCAGACCTACGTCATTTTAGCAAAGCTAATATTTTGACAAGAAATAGTGTAATATCTAATTAAGAACGTATGCGTATTTGCTAATTTGAAAGCGGGGCCCTTTTGCAGAAAACAGGTACAAAAGGTACATACAAATTTTACTCAGTACGTTAAAGTATGATAGCTGGTTTATTTTCCACGTGACACATTAACGACGTGAGCGTCAACCTCCGAATCTTAAGGTCCTAGGTATGATCCTGAGCGTTCTCAGCTTTTTTTTTTTCAACAAATATTAACTTAAAGTGGCGATTACCAAGAAAGAGACAACCTATAGGGAAATATTTATTATTTTTGGTCATAACTTTTTTCTTAGTACGTATATTTGAAAAAAAAACTGAGAACGTTCAGGGATCGAACCTCGGACCTTAAGTTTCGGAGGTTGATGCTGACACCATGTAGTTATCGTGTCACTTGTAAAATAATCCAGCTATCATAATTTAACGTACTGAGTAAAATGTGTATGTACCTTTTATACCTGTTTTCTGCAAAAGGGCCCCGTTTTCAAACTAGCAAATACGCATACGTTCTTAACTAGATATTACACCATTTGTTGTCAAAATATTAGCTTTGCTAAAATGACGTAGGTCTGGCGGCTCTGGGATCTCACTCTATAGTATATGCATTGTTTCATTATAAAAACGGATTATAGTTATGCCTCAACTGTCTTGAAAATTTAAACGAGATCGATTTTCAGTCATGCACAGTTTATTTCCCTTCATAAATATTGCCCCGTTTCACCGTTAAAACACTACTGAACAATGGAAACAAAAAGGTCCCCGGACGTATTGTTGTTACAATATTACATTCACAAAATGAAATCTATTTGTCTTCTTCACTCAAAAATGCTCGGTTGACGTATGCATTATTTGTTTCATGTTCGGTATGTGGATATGGCATGGCGAAAGGTATCATAAAACGCTTTTAAAGTCCGTTTCAACAGTACGCGAGCTTCATGAAATATTGGAAAAAGGAACGAAGATGATCGATGAATTGGATTTTTACATACAGAGTGGACCATAAGTCATAGTTCGAGGGTAGATTCTTTGGATCAAAATATAAAGATATAACCAAACATGATTTAGTAAATTATTGCCGTTGAAAAACATACAGGGTGTCAAAATTGTAATTTTTTTTCTTTTTTTTTTCCAATATCTCAACTACTTCTTGATCGACCTTCTCCCAATTTGGCAAAGAAACATTTTTTAAGCTAAGAAAAAATAATTTATGTATCTCAAAGCACACTTTTCAATAAATCCAATTTGTCATTTTCAAATTGAGTTTGTTTTCAAAGAATTTTCTAGATCTATGCGGCAGTTTTCTCGAAAACGGTTGAAATTATCAAGTTCTATCAAATGTACTCTTTTACGTAGAAATGACTCCTGCATGAGATTTTAAAGTGCCACAACGTTTCGTAAAAAAAAAAGAAAAACTATTCATCATCAGGTACAGCTCATAAGGCGCCCTCTATGGGCTAGAGTGATGTGATACATAAATTATTGTTTCTTAGCTGAAAAAATGTTTCCCTACCAAATTGGGAGAAGATCGGTCATTTTTTTGTCAAGATGTGGAACAAACAATATAAAGATTTTATCAGATGACACCGACGTTTTTGTTCTGCTTGTACACTTTTACCGAAAGCTGAAACTTGAATGCGCTATGTGAATGGAGTCTGTTGACAAAGAAAAGCTCTCAGATATAGCGGCAACAGTTAGTAATCTAGGAACCCAAGCAGACTCACTATTAGCAGTACATTGTCTCACTGGCTGTGATACTACTTCACAACTTTTTGGCATTGGAAAGAATAAAGCCATAAAAGTTCTGAGATCTGGTGTTGAACTTAAGCATTTAGGTTGTGTAGAATCTTCAATGCAACAATGTATAACAGAATGCACCAAATTCATTGCACATTGCTACGGATACAAGAAGGAAGTTCACAACATGACAGATGTTCGATACAGAGTGTGGTTGTCTAAGAAAATCCCTCCTAAAATTAAAAACCTCCCCCCGACAACAGAGGCATTTGAACTTCACGTAAAACGATGCCATTTGCAAGCATGCACATGGAACGCATCAGCATCTTCGTTCCCTCTGCCCTTGAATCCAACTGATTATGGATTTAAAAAGGATGAACAAACACACTCTTTGGTACCCATTTTACTTCCAAGTAACAAAGGATTAGCACCACCTGAATTGCTGAAGAGTTTAAGATGTAGCTGTTCAAGTGAGAAGCCATGTTCAACAGCAAGGTGCAGTTGTGCCCATGTAGGTCTTCCTTGTAAAGAATTTTCAGCATGTGAAGGTGGCGATTTGTGTGGCAATGTGAAGACTCAGGAAACTCAATTTAATGACAGTGAGAGTGAAATGTCCACTTCTGACTCTGAATAACGTTACAAAATTCTATTAAAACATTTATCTAACTGTAGTTTTATCAAATAAATGAATATTTAAAACTTATTTGTCTTTCATTTAGATTTTATATACATTTATATATTGTTATAAAAACACCTAATCACACATTTCCAGATATTTTCGACTATTTTTCGGTATCAGTGGAATTAAAATTAATAATCACTAAAATTCTACCATTTTATGTTATCTTGTATATTATGTTATTTTTAACTTTAATTCCATTGATGCCGAAAAATAGTCGAAATATATCTGGAAATGTATGATTAGGTGTTTTTATAACAATATATAAATAAACAAATATATATAATATAGTAGTTCAAGAGACATGCTTCTAGAGGGCAAAAATATTAAAATAAAATATTTCTGTCAATCACCTCTATGAATCCTTATTTTCATAAGAATAATAAACCAAACTGCAACGAATTGCTAGCCTGGCCGCGTTATGTATAGAAATCACATTCTACAACAGAACGCTTGGTTTTGATTGAAGCAAACACTAGCATGACTAGCATGAAAGTTCCTTTAATTAGGAATAAATCTTTCGGCTGGTGTTTGCTTCAATCAAAACCAAGCGTTTTGTTGTAGAATGTGATTTCTATACATAACGCGGCCAGGCTAGCAATTCGTTGCAGTTTGGTTTATTATCCTTATGAAAATAAGGATTCATAGAGGTGATTGACAGAAATATTAATAATAATAAAACTTTATTTCAAACAGCCATATTACATAGATAAAATCAAGTAACAATGGGTTGAAACAGGGTCTAACAAAACAACAAAAAAAATTATTATAAACGTGCTCTCTTATACTCAAAAAATTCTTTTATACTATACGGTTCAATTTCTAGTAACAAGTTAAAAAGTTCTCTCTTAAATTTTTTTACATTTTTTATGTTTTTTATTCTGTTTGGTAGGCTATTGAAATATCTCATACTAGCGTAACAAGGACCATTTTCTATCATGCTTAACTTGTGAATAGGGAAATTATAATTATTATGTCTTGTGTTATAGCTGTGAGTTACCTCATGTTGTTCATATTTATTTTTATATTTAAAATTAAACATTAAACATTCAAAGATGTATATTGCAGCAACAGTTAGTAATCTATTTTTCTTGAAGGAGCCTCTGCAAGACTCCCTTAAAGGGATGGCATGCATACAGCGTACAGCTTGTTTTTGTACTATTAATAATTTATTTATTTCCGCAGCAGCTGCACCGCCCCAAAATATTATACCAAATCTTAATCGTGATACAAAGCACGCATAATATATCTTTCGCAGTGTTTTATATGTAACATATCTTTTAACCACCCTCATACTGTAGGCGACACTGTTTATTTTTTTCACCAATTCTGATATATGTTGCGTCCAACATAAAGTGGTGTCTGTAGTTATACCTAGAAATTTTGTTGCTGATGCAAAATTTACATTATCATTGTTGACTATGGTATTTAATGGAAAAGCTCTTGCTGACCTATTAGTTTTAAAAATTATGAAATTGGTCTTCTCTTTATTGAGAATTAAATTATTTTCTAAGAGCCAATTTTCAATCGAGTCAAGGACAAAACTGGCTTCAAATATTAATTGTGGAAAATTATTAGCTCTTATCAGTAAGGTGGTGTCGTCTGCATAATTTATCATAAGGTGCCTGCTATTATCTAATAGATTGCACAAATCATTAATGTATATGTTAAACAGTAACGGCCCTATTATACTTCCTTGGGGAATTCCCAACTTAGTATTTTTCACTGTTGATTTGATCTCTTTGCCCTGTAAATTTAATTTTACTAGTTGTTTTCGATTTTCTAGGTATGACTTTAACCAACTTAATGCTGTCGATCTAAGTCCATATCTTTCAAGTTTTTGTAACAGAATTTCATGATTAATACTGTCATAAGCTTTTGACAGATCCAAAAATATACCTAAAGGTATTTCATTTTCTTCAAGAGTGGTTAAAATTCGATTTACATAATCAAAAACTGCAGTATCAATACTTTTCCCTTTTATAAAACCATGTTGATTTTGATTAAAAAGATTGTGTTCATTAAAAAAAATTTGTTATTTGAATACATACTACTTTTTCAAAAATTTTAGAAAAAGCCGGCAACAAACTTATTGGTCTGAAATTTTCTATTTCATTTTCATCTCCTTTTTTATGTATTGGTATCACCACAGCCAATTTTAGTGAATCTGGAAAAATTCCATATTTGAGGGAATTGTTGATGATATAAGTAAGTGGTGTGACTATATAATTTACACATTTTTTAATTAATGATGTAGATATTTCATCTTGTCCCGAGCTGTTTTTATTTTTTAATGATTTCACAATATCTATTATTTCAGATTCAGAAATTTTTTTGAAAGTAAAGTTATTTTGATTCATTATAATCTTATTATTAAAAGGAATTTTAGGTAAATTTTTAGTTAATTCAACTGCTGCATCAATAAAAAAATTATTAAATTTATTGGACATATCCTGTGCATTTGCATTAAAATTTACAGTTGGATTATTTTGTTTTTTTAAATTTCCAGACACATTTCCTACGACACTCCAGGTAGCCTTTGATATATTATCTGAATTTGCTATTTTATTATCAAAGTATTGCTTTTTTGCTTTTGTTAACAATGACTCTAATTTGAGTTTTTCTTTGTTGTATAGGTCCTTGTATTGATTATTATAACGTACCACAACAGATAAAGTGCTTAACTGCTTTCTACAATTTACTATTTCAGCATTGTCTATATAAATATCTACATCATTTTTGTGATTCTGTACTTTTTTTAATGGAAAAGAATTATAAAATACATTACTGAAAGTAGACATAAAACTATCCCACTGGTAATTTACATCTTTTTCTTCAATGTCAGCGATATATGACCAGTTTTCCATATTTAACGAGTTTATAAAAAAAGTGGTGTTTGTATCATTAAAACACCGTACATGTTTAAAATCAAAATTCGGTTTATCTTGAATTTTTAATACAAGTTTTGTTGCCATATGATCTGATATATGTGAAGTCATTACATTAGCTTCATACTCATAATTGTGAATATTAGTTAAAATATTATCAATACACGTTTTAGACCTATCAGTTATTCTAGTATAATCCTGTATCGTAGCTTCTACATTATATGATTCTAGAAGAGATAAAAAAGTATTTGTGTTTTTATTATTCATGTTTTTTATATCTATATTAAAATCACCCGCTATGATAAATTTTTCATTTTCTTTTAATAACAATTCTAAGAGTTCATGCAGCTTTCTGAAAAATATGTCTACCTTTATTTGGCATTGATCGGGTGTTGTGTAGATGGCCACTACCACACACTTAAAGTTTCCTCGAATCATTTCAATGGCGGCACATTCAAATGTGGAGGACTCACTTAACACATTGATATCCGCTCTTGCTTTCGCATGTATTCGTTCCTCACAATATACCGCAACGCCTCCGTGACATCCCGGGTCTCTGCAGAATTTTGACACTAATTTGTAGCCTTTTAACTTAAATGCACCTAACTGTTCACTAGATTTCCAGTGTTCGGACACTGTTATAATACTGGCCTTATTGACATTTAAAAAATTTGTTAACCTTTCTACACAATTTCCTATTGATTGTAGGTTTTGATGAATAATTATGAGGTCATCTGATTGTCTCTTCCCTGTAAGTTTATTTTCTCCTTCCTTTTCTAGCTTCTTTTGATTTTCTCTAGGAGTTTGGGTAAAAAACGATTGATAACCACAAACTCTGGCCATATTTTAGGGTTTCTAAACTCTCGATCATTTTTGATAGATACCGATACTTTAAAGGAAGAATATTGATTCGGATATCTCGAGTTCATTTTTTCACAGGTAACATCCACGATGTTTTTAGACGATAAGTGTTGTAAAACGTCTTTTTCAGCAAAATCAGGGGGTAATCTATAGATGTGGTAATCTATATATTTAGTTACTCCTTTAAAAGTTGACTCATCTGCAGCTTTTCCGTAGATTGTACGCACAAATTTTCCCCTTCTTCTTTTCGGATATTCCCAATTTTCTTCTAGTGTATGGACACCTTTATTAGACAGGTTCTGTGAGCCCTTATCTTGTGTTTGTATTATTTCATTTTTTTCCATTTCATTATTTATCATTTCATTTGTTTTTTTACGTTCAGTCGTTTTTTGCCGATATCTATCTCCTGTTTCTTATTAGTTATAGTTTTAAATGTAGGTTTATTATTCAAGTCTCTATTATTATTTATTGGAGGTGATTTAGCATTATTTGTTAACAAGTGCACCATTTCTATATTACTCTCTCTTAACATCACTACTTCATTCTTGAGCTCAGCTATTTCTCGTTTCAACTCATCTGTTTCACTTTGCACAATTTGCTTAATTATTGTAGCAAAGTCTGGACTTTTTATAAAATTTACTACAGCCTCCGTTTGCGCTGCCCTTGTTTCTGGGGGCATTTTGATTTTGGAGCATAACACTATACTAATCACTTATTATTCAACAATTTAAAAATACTATTTTACACTATTTTACCACAGACTTTGTCACACGGTACTTATCCGTCCGAGAGTCGGACGCTATTTTATTTTAATATATAATATAATATATACAATATATATTATTATATCTTACTACAAATATTTGATTTAGGTGGACCTATTTCTCTTAATTCGCAATAAAATGGGTGGTTCAGCTTTTTTTACCCTCGTGACCTTTGACCTTCAATAGTTTAAATTGCCCAAGGGAAGCTATGTAATTTCAGACGAGGATTACGTAATGGATGTACCATCCTTCGAAGGAGATGTAAAGCAGGCGGTCCCTTGTCTATGAATTGTTAAGCAAGTAAAGGATCCCTACTCTTCTTACGAGAAGAGGTTCGTCAAAATTTCCAGGTTGGGGGTAGCTCGTCTCCTGGCGTCGGTGATAGGCCCTGGTAGCGGAAATAGGCCCTGGTAGCGGAAATAGGCCGACGTTAAAAAAATAGATAAAAAAAAAATCATTTCAGTTATTGAAAAAAGTCACAATACCTACTCAATAAAGCTTCGAAAGTTGACAATTTCGTTGACATTTAGTGTTAAACATTAGTTTGTCAAAAAATATATCGATAACTGACACAATAGAACTACAGGTAGATGAAATCCTTTGCTATGTACATTTTTAAACTTAGCGAAGGAAGACCTTTCATACGGTCTATCACGAAAAGCTACTGAAAATACCAGAAGACATTGGAATTACAGATGTGCTTTTACAATTTATTCAGGAGTTATTTACAAGATTGTTATTGATATTAAAACTAGCCAACCTAGAATAGTTGGCTGGTTCTGGGTTTTGGGGTTTCCCATGGGACCGTGCTAGAACCAATGCTGCTTGTATTTGATAATATTAGTTTATTCAGTATAAACAAACACTACAGGAAAATAATTGGATTTGCAGACGATGCAAGTATTTTTTATGAAGATAATAATTGGAAAAATGTAAAAATTCGTGTTGAAAATTATTTTAAAAAAGTGATACATTGATTTGAACATCATCTTTTGACGTCATATGTGGAAAAAACCGTTTACTTAGTCTTCTCTTCCTGTAAATCTAGACAACCATCTCATTTTCAGTCAGAAATAGAAAATGACCTAATTTTAAAGTCAGCACTGATCATAAAATATCTGGGCATTCTTATCGATCAGCACTTGCGGTGGGATGCGCATATGAAGGAACTAGTAAAAAATTGAGGTCTTCAATTTATTATTTTAAATATTTTCAATGTATATTAAATATTAAATCACTAAAGATACCCTTATAGAATCTCAGCTACAATGTGGACTGGTAGCTAAGAGGTTTATTAAACTGTTACATATCAGACTTGGAAATTGTCCAAAAAAGGATATTAAAAATCTTACCCTAGTGATGAATTGTATAAGGAAGCCTAGGTTATGGATATCCGACAGATATATTTTCTACATCTCTTGTAGAAGGTGTGCCCTGCAAAAATTACAGTCATTAATAGTAATTGTGTAATTACAATTATTTCGTTTCATTTCGTTTGATACAAAGTTATCATTTGGGTTGCCTAAAGTTGCTACTATTTATTTTCCAATGAATAAAAACTGTTAAAAATTTTGCTTAGACTACCGGTAAACCGGGGTTCAGCTTTAGAACATTTTTTGTAAGACTAGAAAAAGCCAGTTCAGAGAAGTATTGTATTAATCTTGGAGTTCCTCAAGGTTCTGTACTGGGGCCACTTATTTTTCTTCTATTTATAAATGATTTATCACTTCATATTGGTACTGAATGCGTTGTGCTGTTCGTAGACGACGTTTCCATAGCAGAGGAGGCAGACACTCCTGAGGAGCTGCAAGACAAGCTCAATACTCTCTATGAACAATTTATCAACTGGTGTGGTACTGATAAATTGATTGTTAACACCAAAAAAACTATTTTGCTACAGTTTTTTAGTAGGAAAAGATTCAAGCATCCATAAATATTACATATAATCAATTAACAGTTGCTCCAAGTGAAACGACAAAATTTCTTGGTATCCATATTGACAGTGATATTAGTTAATAATGTCTGTCAGAAAATAAGTAGTGGCTATTATGCAACTTTGCAACTGAAAAGTGTATTAGACCAAAAAACACTAATAAATGTTTATTATGCCCTCGTGAATTCAGTGCTATCGTATAATGTCATTTTGTGGGTAGCGCTTCTGATAGCGAGAGAGTTTTGATTGCTCAAAAAAAAGTTGAGATTAATTTTTGACTTGCAGAAAACTCAATCATGCAGAGTTTTTTTTTTAAGCAACACGCTGTTGACGTTTCCTTGCGTGTATATATAGAATTGTCACATATATATAGAAACGAATATTAGCAAGTACTAGACAAATTCCCAACTGTATAATTACCCTACCAGACTAAAAATTCCAAAACATAGGACTGCCCTCTATGAAAAGTCTCCACTACTGGCTGGAATGAAATTCTTTATTTGTCTACCTACCAAAATTAAAGAAAAAGCTTCTTTATATTCCTTTAAGAAGAAATTACGGAACTATTTAATAAGTGACTATTATTATTCAGTCGATGAATTTTTAAATCATACATTTCATATTTTAAAAAAAGCGAGATACATGTATTGCTGTATATTTTTGTACAGAGGGTGTCCCGGCCCTATGGGGTAATACTTCGGGAACGTATAGTTTGGGTCAAAATAGCACTAAAAATACTTATAATTTTTTTTCTTAGGGCGCCCCCTACATATTCAAGAAGGTTTTTTGCCTATTACGTCCAAACCGTTCTATCGATTTTAATAAAATTAGGACTGTACATATTAAATGAGTATCTTTATTCCAGAAATATGGCGCCCTTCGTAACTTGTCTAGGAAGCCTTAATACTTTTTGCCCCTAAATTTTGACATAAATTAATTGTTGAAAATTAAGGTCACATTTTTAAATTCCTTAAACAATTTTGTAAAAAAAGATATTCTTGTTTGACATCGATAAAGCGATCCGCTTTTGAGAAAAAATAATTTTACTGATAAGGGACAAAGACTGACATTTCGTCAACACATAACTACAATAACTACACAACTAAAATAAATATTCGATGTGAGCATCCTGTACAAGAATACATTCTCGTAAGCGAGATAAGTTGGATCGCTGAATCTGAAATAGCATTCCAGGTTTGTTCCGAATGGCTTCACATTGGGTAGTGATTCTTTGTAACATCTCTTCCCTTGTTCGCACCGGTGTTTTATACACTAAATTTTTGAGATGACCCCAAAAGAAAAAATCTAAAGGGTTCAGATCAGAAGAACGAGGAGGCCATGGTACTGGACCTCCTCGGCCAATCCATGGGTGGGGAAATTTTTGATCTAAATATTCCCTGACTGTGATGCTGAAATGTGGAGCAGCTCCATCATGCATGTACGTCATGTTTCTTATAGTTGCTAATGGCACATCTTCCAATAAACCATCTAGATTTTCTTATAGAAACCTTTAGTAATTTCCCCATTTAACCGATTTTCCAAAACAAATGGCCCCATTAAATAATTTCCAATTATTCCTGCCCAGACGTTAATTTGGAATTGTTGGTGATAAGTTTGAATAATTGTATGAGGATTTTTATCGTTCCAACTATGTAGATTGTGAGAATTTATTACACCATCCCTGCGAAATCCTACTTCATCCGTGAACAAAACTCTACCAATAAATTTGCGGTCTTCCTGTTGTTTTTGCAGGAACCAATTAGCATATTGAACTCGAGCAGGGTAGTCGTCCGGGAACATTGAACTTTCTGGATGTGGAAAGGATGGAGAAGCTGTTCTTTCAAAATTCTGTGAACCACCGACTTTCAAGTGTTAAATTGCGCTGAGAGCTTCCTAACGCTTATTGATGAGTCTTCGGCAACAGCATCTAATACAGCTTCTTCTAATACAACTGTACGAACCGTTCTAACACCACCTTCACCTCTTCGTTTCGGTTCCACGCTCCCTAAAAATTAATAGGATTATTTTTTTAAATAGTTATTTATTCTTTAATTTTTATTATTTTGTTTTTTTATTGCTAAGATGGATATCTACCTGTTTCTCGTACTCAACGGTTTACCCGTTCAAAAGTTTTCCTGTTTGGAATAACACTGTTAGGAAAGTGTTCCCCATAAAGCCGTCTGGTTTCCGAACCATTACCGGCGGCAAGTCCGTACATAAGTTGGATGTCGGTATATTCACCAGATGAAAAATTTGCCATGTCAATAAACTACTATCACAGAACTACTTACAACTTACTTATTACTTGCTACTCAAATTTGACGTTTAAATTTATTCCATTGTTTTCTCACAGGTATCATGCGGTAGTTTATATTACTTAGTATTCCTTAGTCCCTTATCAGTAAAATCATTTTTTCTCAAAAACGGATCGCTTTATCGATGTCAAACAAGAATATCTTTTTTTAGAAAATTGTTTAAGGAATTTAGGGGTGAAAAGCATTAGGAGTGTTCCACGTCTGACTTCCTAGACAAGATACGAAGGGCGCCATATTTCTGGAATAAAGATACTCATTTAATATGTACACAGTCCAAATTTAATTAAAATCGATAGAACGGTTTGGAAGTAATAGGCAAAAAACCGTCTGGAATATGTAACCTTTAAAGGATAATATCTCCGTAGGGGGGCGACCTAAGAAAAAAAATTATAGGTACATTTAGTGTTACTTTGACCCAAATTATACGTTCCCGAAGTATTGCTCCATAGTGCCGGGACATCCTGTATAGTGCACTATCCATGTTTTATATTTTATCCTAATTATTGACTTGCCTTTCATTGTATTGTGATCGAAAAGCTGAATAAAATTATTATTATTATTATTATTATCATATGGAATTGATATGAATTTTGATTTTTACCGGTATAAAAATGTCGAATTTATTTTAGAAGCCAAGTCAAAAAAAAACTAAACTAATTTAATCACAATCCCGACTTGCAGCGAACAAACTTCACTACTACAAAAGGTACAAAAAATTTGGCATTTGGTGAACAAAGGAATAGTTCCTTGCATAACGTGCTTATCGGTGTCCGAAGAAGTTATATTGCTGTAACTAATGGAACTTCCCTCCACTCGATTACACCTCCCTGCCCTGCATACATCACTAATCGATTGTAGTACACCTTAATGTAATAAATAATTAATCACGGCTCGTTCAAAGTAATTAATTGAAACTGGGATGCGGCGGTCAAGATACGGTGCGAAATTAATTATACTGTATTGGAGCGAGTTCGTTAAGCTAAGTATTCCAATTTCTGAGTCCGTGCATCGCATGGAATTTGAACAAAAAGACATCGGGGGAATTCATAACCCTCCGTAGCCTGGTGAACTTGTATGAAAGGAGAGAAGTTATTTAATGGACATAGGATGCCTTCGCCGGCAAAAACCAAAAACCAGACACTAATTGGTCATTTTAATCAATTAATATTCGTTTTGCTCTGTTGTAGTTCCGGCTTTGTTAGATGTCTTCATCGGATTCTGATTACAAGTATGCTACATGTCCAGGAAAATAGTGGAAAAAGTCTGTAAATGCATTTACACAAAACTTCCCTCTCCGTTTGGCATCCTTTATTTATTAATTATTTTTTCTGTTGGATGACCATATTTTTCAATAAAATTATATCAGATTTTTTTCTTGACAAAAGTGAAAACTACAATAAATAGTAGTAGTAGATAATATACTACTTTAATTAATTTAATTATGAAACAGTGCATTTATCAAACGTCAATCAGGAAAACAGAGAAACAGTCAAGAATGAAAAACATTTATTCGATCATTTTGCCGGATTCTTTAATGTTTCTATTATAAAAATACATTTTCCATCTGCAAAATAGCGTTTTCGCAGTATGACCTAATTTAATAGCACGCGACATGTCAATGTGTTCTCTCATATAATTATTACAAATATTTAATGACTCTCCACTGATTTGCTAAAAAATCTCATTCATTTTTTCACTGCAAAAAAATCTGAATTCGATTTCATTGAACAACACTCTAACGTACATAGTTTTTACAATGTACTCTCTGTGCTGTAACTGCTGTATCGCCCGCGAGGGCGTTCCTTACTTAATTGCAATTTTCTCGAAAACTTTATAGTATAGTAAGCGAAGCAGTAAAAATTGTAAAATTCCCGGCCCGAAAACGATGAAAGGAATTTTCTTAATTACTTCCACATCCAGTGGAAGTATAGTAACGACAAAAAAAATTTAAAAAATTTTTATTGTTCAAATAGGCTTAGAATGTCATGAAACGTCAAGATTTTAAGTTTGAGCGAAAAAGAATTTTCAGTCTGTCTGTCGGTCTGTCTATAACTTTTTTTGTGCGCACGTTTACTCTGGAACCGTTTGAGATATTGACTTGAAATTTGGTACACATATGTACTTTAACGAGATCTAGTACTAGATTATATTTTCATCTTGTTCCGTCGAAGGGTTGGGGGTTAAAATGGGGTAAATTTGGGGTAAATAGGTAAATCAAGCAGGTAAGAGTCCATAAAATTGGTATTTACTATATACAAGAGAAGCCAAGGTCTCAAAAAAAAATTTTGGCATTAGCCACCTCCCACCCCATTATTAAAGGTGATGAAAAAAATGTGATTTAGTGTGTGTACAAGAACCAGAAACTTCAAAATATTTTTTTACTTCATCCTCCCTCACTACCACCCCCTATCACCACCCCCACCTCACTACCGATGTGGAGTATCGTTTTATGGGTTTTTGGGGTAGAGGATTTCAAATATTATATTATTAAATTTCCATAAACAATTATTTCCACATACAAAATTTTTTCGTTGTCCTTGGGCAGCGGTTCTTTTTGCAATATACTTTATGAAATACGCTTATGAAATATGCTTTATGAAATACGTACATCAAAATCTATATTGTCGTATCACCTGCTTTTTATTTTTAAGGGTGGAAAAACTGAAGAATTAATAACTCTTCTAATTTTACGAATGAATTAACGAAAATCCATATACTTATGTTTTTGAGGTCGCTGAATATGACTTATGAGACGAAAATATTAAAGGTTGAAATCACCCTTATATACTGAAAAATTAATGTCTTCTAATTTTACGAATAAAATCATGAAAATCCATATACTTATGTTTTTGAGGTCGCTGAACATGATTACGAGGTCAAAAAATAGAAAAAACGAAAATATTGAGGGTTGGAACCACCCTCAAATACTGAAAAATTAATAATTCTTCTAATGTTACAAATAAATTCACGAAAATCACATATACATATAATTACACATACTTTTGTCTCGACCAACCAAAAGAGTCGTAATTTTTTATTTCATCGCAGGATAAGCTTCTTAACACTGCGGTTAAGGTAATTTTAGTATACATCTAAAAGAAATTGATCGCTGAACTACTAGACTACTAAGTTAGGTAACAGCGGAGACTGCAGTAATGGAACTGTGCGTGAGAGCGTATCTTCATAGTATCATGTGTAAAACCCAATAATTCTCATGCATCTTTGGATAGCCATTTTTTCAAAGGGACCCTCCTAACAAGAGCAATAGTAATACAAATTTTATACGCTTCAAATAAGAATTATGTATTATGTATATTTTATCCACATGTGAAAAGCTGAAGTTTTTTGCATACATTTCGTTTTTGTACCGCTTGAAGCGCCACGCAACATAACTCATCACTGGTCATTAAAGCGGAAAATTCAAATTCGCCAGTTGTAGCTGACATGGATAGCCGGGAATTGAGTAGCGGAAACCGACGGACTTTATAGCACGCTTTCATTCGAGATTAAACACAATGGTCCAACTGTTCCCTCCTGAACCTTTATTCCTTTGGGTCACAATTTACTCAATTTTCAAAGCCTGTACTCTTTATACAGAATCTCTGTATACTTTTGAATGATTAACGAAACCTTAGCCTCGCCCCAAGTTGTTATAAAACACAGTTTACCTAAAACGTAAAAGTTTGAACAGCACTGTTGATAGTACAAGAGCTGGAACACAAAATAGTGAACGGTGGTAATAAATATTTTGATGAAATGAATAGATATGTGTATACTACATGATTAATCTTCTTTTGTATCATGTAGTAATAAATATATAAATTATAAATTAATAATAGCAAAATTTAAAGTTGTAAAAAGATATAGCAGTAATAAATAAATAAATAAAATAAAATAATAAATCATTAAACTTGTAAAATGGTTAATGTAATAATGTAAAACTCAACTTCAAACCCACCCGAAATTCAAACATCGATGTCTCGAAGAAATTTTATCGTAAAGGGATGCCATTTCGCCCCCACTTTCTTACCCCCATAAAAATTCCATTGCAGAGGGTTGGGTGCTAATTTTTTTAATGTATTCCTTGATGACTGATGAACAAATTTCAACGTGCGTCAACTTTTTTCATAATTAAAGTGCTATTTTTGCTGAGCTATAATAATAATAATAATTTCGGAACTTCCTCGGTTCATTACGTCTGCTCAGGGCACACGATTCTCGGACCCAGTAGTCACTTACCCCACGGGTGTGGGGAGTGGCTGCCGGTACTACCAGCTCGCCTCTGTGAGGATCGGAGCCACAGAGAAGGGTGACTGGTTTTTAACAAAAGAAAAATAATAATAATAATAATAATAATCCGTAATCATCAAATCACAATAGTCAGGAAGTTTCTTAACGCACAATAAAAGAAGCATGGCTTGAGTTAACCCTCCGCCAATACCTCAACAATACCAGGACAATTCTGAGAAAGCCAAATAATAATAATAACAACAACAACAACAACAGCAACAACAGCAACAGCAGCAGCAACAGCAACGACAGCGACAACGACAAGCTGCTAGGACACAGCTACAATATCAGGAAGACGATACTAGAATATCAGAAAACGAAGAATAAGACAACCAGGAACCAGTACCAGAAAACGAAGAAGTATTGGATGTCGCCCCCGAGAGATCATTTACCTCGGAACCAAGAAATCAACAAGCAATCGTAAACGCAGATCGGTGAGCTCAAATCAGGAATAAGTTAGAGCAGGTTAAAGCCATGGACATTGGCGAACGTAAAAAGCTTAAGAAGATAAGGCCCAATAGGATCACCAGAAACAAAATTAAGGCAGCCAATATAGTCCTTTCCAGAATGACCCGCAACCATACGAGCCTATCCATTACAGACATCAACTGCATGATGTACGCTACTGCAGCGGCGATAGCAGGAGAAGCTGAAGAAACAGTAAACAAAAAAAAAGCCTCAGGGAAAACCTTACTGGAAGAAAAGGATTGAGGAGACGATAGAATCGTCGTACAGGAGAGAAATAGCGATTCTCGAGGAATATAAAAAGGGAGTACCTACGCACCAAGTACTCAAAACGGCCGACAGTGTACTAAGAAAATACAAATCCAATGAAGTGAACCTGATAGAGCAGAACTTGAAGATGAAACTGCAAGCAAAAGCACAGAGGCTGAGAACATATACCAAAAGGAGCAACCGAGCTTCAGACACAAACTATCTATGTGAGCAGCCCACCTCAATTTCGGTCGAACATAACACCCAAAATTTTAGCAGAATCTGTTACTAAAAATTCGTTGTTAGCGTTTTGCTCGATGTTGTACCTAAATGATACAGTAGTTGTTTTTTCTTTATTAAGTGGTAGCCGGTTTTTCTCTGACCAAATTATAACGTCTTTGTATAGATCTTTCGATACATTTTTTACTGCGTCAAGACTTTTTGAACAACTAACAAGTTAGTATCATCACCGTAACAAGTAATTCAAGCATTGTATTTGCTTTGAATATATAACGCAAGATCGTTGGCAAAGACAAGGTAGATAAATGGCCCCAGTATGGAGCCTTGTGGTATATCGCCATTTATTAGATATTTATTGTTCTTTGTTCCATTCACATAGACTACTTGCGCACGGTTTTTAATATAGCTGGATAAAAAATCTATAGCAGGACTCCCCAATACCCTATCTAAGTTAATGCTACACTTTGAAACGGCAGACGATCGTTTTGACGTATCCAATGACCATTAAAATGATTCCTATCAGTACAATTTTTTTTATCATTATCGTTCGCCAGCACCTCTACTATGGCGGATAACGTATAAGACCATTTTGCATACTAAAATGCAAATCAAAATTATAATTAATGAGACACATTTCTGGAGTGCTTTCGACTAAAAGAAGGCTGTGAATTACTTCCACATTGTAGAAGTATAGTAACAGTAAAAAAAATTGAGTGAGCTTAGAATGTCCTAAAACATCGAGATTTTAAGTTTGAGCAAAAAAAATCTGCCTGCCTGTCTGTCTGTCGGTCTATTTTGGTATCAGCCACCCCCACTACCACCCCCTCTAATGATGGGGTGGGGGCGGTAGTGGAAGACTTGGACTGAAAATCTTGATCTAAGTAGTGATTCCTTAGGCAGCGGTTTCTTTAATAAAATTGTAATTAGATTTAAGGAACTATCCAACCCACAATTAGCAACTCCATTAAAATAACAAAGTAGACGATTCGAAACTTATTAATAATATAGAAATATATTTATTTTAAAAAGTAATTTATCACTTTGTTTTGAATTCCTGACCCACCAACGCAAATGCTGTATAATGTACATTCTGAAACGCGTATTGGAATAAATGGGACAGAAATACTGACAAATTTTGCTGAAAACATTTAAAAAGTCATTTGTCATATGCGCTCGTGCATTTGTATTTATATATAGTGTAATATTCGAACTATATGTGAAGTCAAAATCGATATAAACAAATTAATATATAATGTGAAAGCGTATATTAACCATAATACCAAAAAAATAGCATGCAAGTAAACAAGCACTAGATTTTATTGTTAAATGTTTATAAATTGTATAAGTGTAAAAGTTGTTAGGAAAGTTTTGTACCACTATTTTGACGGTAATTTTTTTTTATTAAAAAAAATGTTCTGTTATGAAAATTATTTATTTTGAACATTCAGTTAGAGGTCACTGATTACGCGTCGAGTGTATAAAGAATTAATGAATAAAATGGCCGAACTTAAAACATAAATCACAAAACTTTATAAGTATTAATAAATATTTTTTTCTATTACTGCTGTCCATTGTTGCCAACTTGTAAAATCGATCCAGACTTGTGGAACTTGTATACTGTTTGAAATTGTAATAATTCCAAGAATGGTCCACTTGAATTTTCGAGTACGTTATAAAATGTCACTGAAGTGTCAGACAAATACTTTATATAAAAGAGACAATAAAATAAGTTATATTATTAATGAAAACATTTCCCGCAGGCTTGCCAGCTGTCTCGCATTACATTCCTGAAATAAAACAAACGTATAAACTTTTCAGTGTGTGAAACACAAGATGATGAATATTTTTCTATTATATTTGAATTTTATTTTTGATCGCGGACGTAAAATTGTTGAATAACTTTAGTGTAAGGCTATTTTTGGGCTTTTATATACATATACGACAAGGTATGGTTATCACTATGTAAATTTAGACGTAATATGTAGATTTTATGCACTGCTAAAGTTGAGGTCAGATGCCCAAAAAGATGGGTCAAGTTTCGAGAGATATACCGTTTTTCATTCTTTGAAGATTTATAGCTTCTTTGCATACTTGATTTGCTTTCTTTTGTGGCTCAAAATGATGTATAGAAGTATTTATTATGCTTCTATGAATTTTATACCGAGCGATATGTCGGAATACCGTATTTCTGGATAAAATATAAGAGGGATTGTACTTTGAATACAAATAATACAATACAAATTTTTAAATTTTCAGACCGATTATTTCACTCATTAACGCTATAGCCAATGAGAGTCCGTTTTTTCACAACATTGCACCAATCAAATGTCATTATTAGTGGTAATTCAAGCTAGATCGGCTTTTGACAGTACCAACATGCAAAATTGATCACTCTAATTTTTTATGTCGCTGCAGCGGTAAATAGTGCGATAATTTTTTGACGTTTTGTTTCGTGAAATATTTTTGGCAAATAGGGCAACTCACGCTTTTAAATGTTATCTATAAATATCTTCTCTAGCTTATTACTAATTGTTAACTTACCTTATAAATTGTAATATTGTATTATGTACTAGCAAACATAAACACACCACATATATAGTAAACAATCGTCAGTTCCAAAGAGAAGCCTGTCTGAAATATATAGGCTATAACCCTTGCCTATCTGTAACTATTTCAATTTGCCTACTTTTCAATCAGGTAACAATAATATACAAAGATTGTACTTAATATACCTAGCTCGTAATACAGAAACAAGTCAAGCACAGCTTTCAATAGCTCAATAACGTAGTTACAAAGTTAAGCAAATCATTTATTATAAATGTCAAGTAAACACATTCGCTCTGGAAACAAACTAAAAATGTACCTAGGTACCTACTTACATACGGTAATCTATCAAAAAGTAACTAGTTGAATCAAAGCTGTGCAATACTTTAATTTGTTGTATTTAAATTTCACTCTGCCTAACGAAGCAAACCTCAACATAATTTGTAAACTTCGTAAGTTAAATGAATCAATGAACAATTATTATGGAATATAACTCTCGTCCTAAAGCTGCTGATTGATGTAACCGTATCGTTTATTGACCGTGGTCATATTGCACCTCAGAAACGCCTGAAAGGTGTTAAGCCAGTCTATATATTATAATATCTAAGGTTCTAAGGGTTCGTTTCATTTACTAGTTGCCATAAAAACGTCACTAGATTATTTTAAAATATAGGGAATCTCCATTGTTTCTACTGCGTTTGTTTCAGATTTGCTGTTTTGACAATATGAGTCGGTTTGGAAATATTTCTGTATATCAAATTAATGAGGAAATTGAAAATAAAGGTCAGTAAACTCTAAAAAGTGACAAGAAAACGTCTGAAGGCAATTAATGAGAAAACATAATATTGAAGATGTACTTAATGAATTATTTATTCGTGAAATATTCTCCTCAAATACCACTCGTGCTTTAAATTTTATCTAAAAATTTTTTCTCAAGCTAAGTTGCCCCTAGTTAATATAACTCGTGCAAATTGGCAGTTTATTATCAAAGATTAAATCCCTCCCGCTAAAGCGGTCGGGATTTAATCAGATAATAAACTGCCAATTTGCACTCTTTATATTACCAGGCAACACGCTTTCGATAAAATTTTAAGCACTGGTGATATTACATACGATAATTTTTTAACAAATATGCAGTCATAGCGGGTTTTAAAGTTGTGCGATTTATGGTTTTAGAAATATTCAGTAAAATAATAAAATATATTATATTAATTATTAATTCAATAAATAAAATCAAATCCCTAATAATAACTAAGTAGTTCAGTAATATAGCGATTTATTTTTATTAGTGGTTGATGGTCTGTGTTTTAATGCTGGTAACGGTTAACGGGTATAGACCAAAAGGTGTTAGGAAAAGACTTTTTTAAATGGTCGACGTTTCGTCAAAATTTATTGACATTATAGAGTCCTGAGGATGTCAATAAATTTTGACGAAACGTCGACCATTTAAAAAATTCTTTTCCTAACACATTTTGCTCTATACCCGTTAACCGTTACCAGTATAACGATTTATATCGGACAAAATTTATAAAGTGTTGAAAATTGCTAAAAATGTCAAGGATAGCGTAAAAATTACTAAACCGAAGAGTTCCCACCCCCCAAATAGTATGCTTCATGCTCTAGGAGGTCGCCCCATTTTGAGTTTTTCTAGATTATCTCGGGAACGGTGCACTTTTTGATAAAAATACCTATATACAAAATTGTTCCTTATAAAATTTTCTATCAAAAAGGTCTCTACAATTTTTTTCCTAAAATTAATAGTACCGTGGGAAATAAGGCGCATACATTAAGGGTTGGTTCCAATTAACACAATAAATTGTAATCTTTACTATAATCTACTTTAAAGTTCAATGCACTATTCCGTTCGCCGATATAACAATCGCTATTATTTTAACCTTTTGGACCCCCCACACATTCTTTATTTCGATGGCAAGATCTTCGTACGTTCTGATTTTCTCTCTGTAGGCTTTCTCGATGTTATCGTCTATCAGGCTGACTGTTTTATTATTTTTGTCCATAGCTACGATGTCAGGCCTGTTATGCATAATTGGGTGATCAGTCTGTGTAGGCATATCCCAATATATTTTAAAATTGTCATTCTCACTGACAGCGGGGGGGTTATAATTATAATAAGGTGTATCGTCCTTTCGGTTGCCTGTTGTTCTGCATATTTGTTGGTGGAGGATCTTAGCCACATTGGTGTGTCTGCTAAGATATGCACTAGGCGTTAAATATGTACAGGCGGATATTATATGCTGAATTGATTCCTCACTTGCATTGCACATTCTACACGTGGAGTTTTCAACTTGTTCTCGAAGTATGTGCTTTCTATAACTCCTAGTAGGCACTACTTGATCTTGTATAGCAGCAAGCGAGGCCTCAGTTTCAGCATACAAACATCCTGGCAGTAAGGTACGATACAGAGCCTATCTTATCAGTTGCATTCTGATGCAGTGTAGAGTAGTACCTGCCGTGTAATGCCTTCTCCTTCCACTGATTCTCCAGATTATTATTATTATTTAGTTTCGCACGTTTTTCGACGGAATGTTATAGGTACGGTTTTTCCAAACAAGTAACTATCAATACTATTGGGGAAGATTAAGGTGAGACCGGACCATTGCTGTGGTATTTAGGATAACTGACTTTTGGAGTTGGATGTAAATGAGTGGATGTAGCTGTAATTTCTTCTTCTTCTTTTTATTATTATAATTATTATTATTTTCTACGTTTATTATATTTTTAAGTGGAGTTTAGTAGCTTTAGCCTTAAGAGCGCTCCGGAGTGTGGTAAATTTGCGAATCGTAATTACTGTAATATGAATCGTTATTTTAAAAAAATTTGGTTTTCACTATTATTTCTTTTGACATGCTAGAATTGTGGAAAATGAAGAAGATAATTAAAAATATATATATATGCATTTATTTCCTTCAATTTTGTTTTTTTGGAGAAAATTTCAGCTTTCCATAAAGGGTATAATTTATTTAGGAATTATCCCTTTGACAGAATTAAAAAAAAATAGATTATATATTTTTAATTTACAGGCTAATATATAAAGAAATTTTGCTGTTGAATTACAGTCAAGATTGTCCATTTCATTTTTCGTTCTCTCTCGAAGAGAATCCTTGGGAACGATGAAGGTACACAAGGATCGCGAATAGCCATAAAATTAATGTGTTTACAATTTACTACGCATAGGCGGACAGAGGAAACCCTTTTTAATTTTGATATAAAAAATATATTTATATTTTACGTGCGAATAAATAGTAAGTATATTTACTTTTTAGATTTGTGTGGTGTATTATTATATACATTTTTTGGTTTTTTAAAATGGGAGGAATTGTTAAGAGGTCGATGGAACTCAAATGTATGTTTTAACATTATCAGCAAAAACAAAAAATCGTAGACTATGTTATGATAAGTTTTCTAAAAAATGTATACCTAAGTACATTTTTATTAAAAACTTGTAAAATAAATAATATACAAATGTGGGAGGCGAGAAATTTTAAAATTATAAACAAATTAGGAGCGAATTTTGATGAAATGGTTTTAATGAAAAGGTTTATAATTATTATTTTACAGATTTTTTTAACGTATTGTTGCGAAATATTTAAATTTTAATTTGTAATATGTAGGCTACTGATTTTCCTCAAATTTCGGATGAAAAATGTGCATCTTTAGAACTGTTGTTATGAGGCTTAAAACTTCAAAGAAATAGTTCCCAAAATGTGAATTTTTCGTCCGTTTGTCCATTTGATCATGTCCTTGTTCTCGGTGTCTATTAAATAAATAAAACAATTATTTATCGTTTGACTTGCTCTAACTCAAAAGCGGAACAATTAATTGGTGGTGTCATTTTTTTACTGCTCTATCAGTACACATTTATTAAGAAGAAATAAGGTCAAATTTTAATAAATATAGAAAATATGATTTTTCCCCAGGCTATGTCAACAAGATGCAGGGGAAATATAGCAAGAGAAAAACTTTTTATTTTTCGAAATAGATAACAAGTATATCGAAACGAAATAAAGATAAAGAATGAACGTAATTTTTATTTGATACTTCTTTTTATAGGATCACTAGCTTTCAAGAAAACTGATATGAATTATTGTTGACAGGGTACTGCAATTAATTACTACTAGATTTCCATGTTCTTCGTCATTAAATAAGTCTTCAGTCTCCAATGGTGCAACTCCTTCACTGGTAGTAAATTGTTCATAAAAACAAATTAACCACAAATTGAAAAAAAATCCAAAGTAAATATTATAGTCCTTGGCCGATTTATTAGGTATTTTATGTAGTTGTTGCAAAGTTTATGGGAACTTTTTTGGAAATAAGGTTAATTTTAGGCAATTTTAATTTTATGATTCAAACTTAATTGGTGAAACACTCATCTGTATAAAATGAAGTAGGAAAAAAAGTGACCACATCCAACCTATTTGTGTCTTGAACCCGCGGCACTTTGATTTCGAGTAAAAATTATAGCCACAGCACCATCATACTCCAGTCAATCTGTACATTCATAGGGCGTAAAAAAACATCTAAGCATAGGAATATTTTTTTAAATACTAGGGTAGGTATGGCCCTTCATTAAGTTTTCAACGCGGGTGGGGCCACTTTGTCGCCATGTTGTCACAAAATAAGTTTTTTCGGAATAACTCTTTTCCTGTTGACCCTAACTTACTGTATTTGGTATGAATTTTGTAGAGGATAAAATTCTGGACAACTCTTGTGCACATTTTTTTGTACGATTAATAGTATAAAAGTTATAGGGTCGCAATAATTTATTTTATTCGCCAATTATATCTGTAATGAAGTGATTTCTTCCGGGCGTTGCCGTGGTTGTCAGAAACAATGGCCCTGAGCTAGCATTCTACTATACTTGTAATGCAAAAAAATAAATTCGAATAATCCAATTTTAGAGTACGTCAAACTGCCGAAGATGCCGATCTTTTAATTATTCAAACAGCCATCGAAATGTCCTTGGCATACGAAATTGAAAACTTGGAATCTTAATGAGGGCCATCTCTCCTAGAATACTATAAAAAATACTTCTGTCTAATGATCTTTCAAATGCTTATATTGACAGGAGTATCACTTTTGTTTAGATTATTATTAATTGTAAATTTCAACATATAATCTATCTAAATGAAAATCATATCGACTGTTGAATATTGTTATTGTGAAATGTATATTAGTAAAAATATATAAAAATAATGACAGGAAATAACATTTCACGAGATTTGTATTTAAATGATTAATACCTTTTTTATCTATTGGTCGACTTTGTTCAAAAACAATATACTTCCTCTAACTAACTTACTGCCAATTTGAATACAATCGTACTTTTCTTTCGTAAGCTATCGTGCTTACAAAAAACTTATCGGATGGATAGGCGGGCGCATGGACAGCCAGACAAACAAACATTTTGATAATTGTTCAGAATTTGTTCATTAACACAGTGATATGATATGAAAATCTTTATGAGCGATATATACAGTTATTACAGTTTTAGAAATGTAGTATACTCTTCGTTTTCGCATTTGCGAAGAGTGTAATAATAATTTGATCAGTGAACTAATGTTATACGCATAGCATTCATTGGATAAAACAACTTACGTGCACTTTTAGTTTTACGAATGATTATATATACTTATTATTAACATATTTCCTTTAGTAGATATATAAATAGGAAAATTTTTCGAAAAATGAAATGCTACCTAAATTAACATTTAAAAACAAATGCCTTCTACCGGAATTGGTAGATCCATATTGTATAAAGGATTTGGAAATAATGAATTAAGTTAGAGAAAAAAAATTAGTTGTTTTGTTAATTAGAATATCTATACCTCGAGCAAAAAGTATTGACAGTGAAGTAATGCGAGTGGGGATTTTAAAAGTGGATCGGTACGTGCTTTAAGGGGTCTACACACGATCCAGCGGCAGGGACCCAGCCATATCGGCATGCTTTGAACTCATTCGTAAAAGTGAACTGGTCCGCTGGAATTCCAATTATCTTCAAAGCGTACTGACAATGTCGGGTCCCTGCCGCTGGATCGTGTGTAGACCCTTTTAGGATTCGCATGGCGTACACGACTGTCAGGCGGGCGTACCGGTACACTCTTGGTAGTCCCACTCGTAATCTTTATATATATTTATACACACAGATATGAAAATGTACAAGGTATCGAAATTGCAATATTGTGTCTCTTAGATTCAAACAAACTTTACGTAGATCACGTCATATATCAATTTTAGTTTAAAATGCTATTCAGGTGTTTCTAGTAAGACTGTTACAAAATAAACGAAAGTTTCAGTCGGACGTTGCCGATTGTGAATTCCTATTAAAAGAGATGACTTGTGCTAGGCGTAAAATTTTTATAACTTGGAAGATACGTAAAATAGCATAGCCCTACTGAAGTTGGGCCAAAATCCGTTATACAGGGGTCATCATCAGAGGCGCCTAAACAGTCAGGTGTTAGAATTATATTTTGTTATAATTTCAGAGTATAATTTACTAAGGATTTTACTTACCTCGCTTACCGAAGGGAAATATAATTATGGATAAAGCGAAATATTATGTAGATTACAGAAATTGAGGTCATTTATTTGGATCAGTTTATGTGTCTGTCTATGGACGCTATATTTGCAAAACTATTTAATGAAGAAAAGTAATATTTAATAGGTAGTCAATTCTATTGAAAACGAAGAAATGGGATATAATTTTATTGAAAAAATTACGGGACACTCAAAATAAATAATAAAACCAATGTGACAGATAAGACAGGCAGGATAATAATATTTGGCATGTAGCTAACGCAATGGCCATGAAAGAAACCTGCTATACTTTTAGTGTAAGCATGAAGAGTGGTCTTCCTAAAAAAGTAGTCGATTAAGAAAACAAGGAAAATGGAGGAAAATTATATTTAGGGTGTAGTTGACAATATTCCCAAGGAAGGAAACCATATAATACTGTTAATGAATAGAAAAGTTTACTCCGTGGTTAGTGTTCACCCAAAAGAAAATATAAGGATATACAAGATATCGAGTCTTCAATATTGTGTCTCTCAGATCATATATCAGTTTTATCTTAAAAGGTTGTTAGAGAGAATTTTAATAATTATATTACGAAACAAGTGAAAGTGCAATAGGACTTTGCCGACTGCGAATGCCTATTTAGATAGTAAAAATAAAAAATGTTGGTTTTGTAGTTAATCTCAGTGGCACCACATAAAAGTAAATTGAGCCGTATTAAAGCAAAATATTAATCAAATAGGTATTCGCAATCGGCCGTGTCGGCCACTCCCGACTGCAACTTCTACTTGATAATTATGTAATGTTTATTATAATATGTATTTAATTATATAACCTTATCTTATCTTTAGTTTTCATTTATTTTTTAAACACTACTGATGGCGCAACTTTTAAAGAAAAATATTATATACTTAAACCCCGTTTTGCGCTAACAATAAAAAAACTAAATATTTAATTGCTTTATTTAATTTATTTTTGTGTTCATTATTAGTAATGCTGATAATTTGACTGAGATATATTAATATATATTTTACAAGGTATAACACGCCTATGACTTATTGAAAATAGTTGTTAAAACTCTCGGCGACGCGCAATTAAGTAAACAAAAAATCCATAAAGAAAGGTCGTAAAATCATTTAATGAGAACACATATTTGATATAAAATATTTACAACGTATCTAGCCATTTGTCTAACAATACAATTGAGATAGAAAACTGTGATGACGTCATCGACTCCGGACAACTCTTAAGCGTTGAACTTATAAGTAGATTATACTAAAGATTACAATTTATTGTGTTAACTGGAACCAACCCTTATGTGTGCGCCTTATTTCCCACGGTACTATTAATTTTAGGAAAAAAAGTTAAAGACATTTTTTATAGAGAATTTTATAAGGAATAATTTTCTATATAGGTATTTTTATCAAAATGTGCACCGTTCCCGAGATAATCTAGAAAACCTGAAAATGGGGGTGGAAACGACCTCCTAGGGGATGAAGCACATTATTTATGGGTTGGAACTTTTCGGACATTTCTACCAGTTTTCAAAACAATTTTGTCCGATATATTAAAATATTAACTGTTATTTTACTGAACTGAGGGTAAACATTATACTTTTCGATTTATAAACTTTTTATATAATTAAGTATTGCACATTCTGTATGATATTCATGGTTTTTTTATAAATAATGTTATTTTTGGACAGTTCTAATTTTATGATGATAAATTAGATGGTGAAATACTCATCAATCTGTATATATAAAGCACAGTGAAAAATCTTATTTCGGGGATTCAGCAGATAACTTAAAAAAAAACATCCGTTCTTTCCATATATTGTTAATCCAAGTCCAAGCTAGTACACCAGTAAAAAAATCTCCCATCCTAGACATCTTATCAACCTCTTGTGTACCTTAATATCCAACGGTCAACATAAAGAAGCCAAAAAATAGCCACTCTTTATAAATACTGTTGATCCAAGTCCCTTAATCTTTGTACGCGTTCAGTACGATTCTATTATAAATAAAAAATAGTCTCCGGCGTGTTCTGCTAAATTCATTCACTTGCACCGGTCACCTAAATCAACCGAAAAACTCCGGTCCCTTTCACTTTCCACAGTAATACAAAGAAACAATGAAAAATCCATATGTCACTCTCTCGGAGCCCGCACCGAATTTAATGTAGAGCACACAGAAAAAATTTGAAGAGGATACAAATCATTTACGTTGGACATCGCCTGCAAATCTAGCTGTCTTGTCGTGTGTTTTTTGTCTATTTCCAGCTTGGCGTGAAATTTATTTAAGCCGGCGTCATAAATTATCAGATAAACAAAAAGATACATGCTGCGGTCAGTGTGAGAGGCAAAGAGGACGACGAACTGTTTGTTGAAAAACAAAGAACGGGACAGGACGGGGCACGTCTGTCAAAAATTAGCAAAAGGATTAACGCGACGAAAGTAGGTTAGGTAATTGGCAAAATATATAACAGCGAGCCCAAATAATGACACATTCTTAATTAAACATGATATTAACCATTGTATAGTCTATACACATACATAGTACAGTAACCTGGTGATCTCATTTCGGACTAATTCAAAAATTTTTGGAGAGTTTGATTCAAAATGGCAGGAATAAGGGTGCTTTTTCGTTGGGGGTGAGTGAGTTTTCGTCAGAGGTATCGAAAAAAAAAGTGACTATTGGAGCGTGTAGATTAGAGAATATTATTTAGATATTATTGTGGTTTCAACCGAAGCAGATTTTCCAGTGGATATGTGGAACAATATTTTTTTATCCAAGTTGTCGTCGAAAGGATTAAGATTTCTTTTTACGATACCGATTATGGTTTCTATTTGAGAATGTGTCCTTTCAATATTCCTAGGGCGCAATTCTGACGTTACAAACTCTTTTTTATGGACACCAATTTCACTATAAAAATTGCCAGATATATTTTGATCAAATTATGTTCATTAAATACGAACTGTATACATATCATATTCGACAAACAAGTTTCACCATCTATAAAAGACTGCACTAGGGATATTCGTGCTGGACAATCTGACCGACTAATACATTATTCAATACAAGGACCAGACATGAAGAAACCATCAAATTTTAATGATGCCCTTCATAATAATTATTTCAAATAATCATTTGTTGATTTTTTAATTAAAGAGTGGGAAGCACCTCAGTACGCTACAATTCTAGAATGTAAAGAATTGTATGCAACCTGCCAAGATAAATGTTTCTGTTTCACGTCAGTCGACATGGGTGAATGCGTTAACGTAACAGAAGTTAAAGAGCTAATGAGTGAACAAGAGGAGGCCGATTACAGAATGGCATATCATGTAAAGAAAGTGGAAGAAAAGGGGACAATTGTTGTAAGAACAAATGATACTGATGTTCTTATTATCTTGCTGGGAAATTTTCATAAATTTAATGATAAACTCAATTTATACCTTGAAATGGGTGTAAAGTCGCAAAATAATTTATGATACGTGAACGTCAAGAAAATTTAAAATAAATTAGGTTTCTCCCTTTCAAAACAGGCTTCCATGCCTACACAGGGTGTGATTATACGGCTGCTTTCTTTCGGAAAGGCAAATCACGACCACTTAAAATTTTAGAAAAAAATATGGACTATCAAAAAGCCTTTGCTTCATTGGGAAACGAAGACCATATTAGCTCTGTACGATTTGCAAAGTTTTTACTTACGTATAAACCACGAGAAGTGAAATTCATAAAAGGTGCAGATGGACAAAGCTTTCCACCTTGCAGAGTAGTTATAGATCAAAAACTGAAACGAACCAACTACGTTTGCAAGCTGTGGTGTTATGCCACTAATCCTTTAAAGACGAACCTTTTGGGATCACCACTAGATTCAGGATGGATACTCGAAGATGGTAAATATACACCACACTGGTTCGATGGTCCTGAATTTCCCGAATCTATAGAAATTATCGAGAATAATTTGGAACTTGACGAAAATCTAGAAGATGATGAAATTAATGATTTACAAATCATTGACTTCTGCGAAGACAGCAATGATGAATCTGATACAGAATAAATTTGTTTAAAACTATTATTTGATACTTGCACCTACAAATATATTCTTAACTATATTATTTAATAAAGATTTTAGTTTCATAAGGCAATATTTTTTTCCCTTTCTCACATTACGTAGATAAATTCAAATTCAAAACAGATTTTGAGAATTCGAACAAATAACGTAAAAATACAATTTTAGTCAAATTGTCTAGTGGACCTTAAACATGAGCTTTATCAGTCAGATATGATATATTCGTGTTTGACTAATCTAAATCTACCAAAATATGCAGTGTTCATTCATTTTGCTGATGAGATAAAAAAATATATATTTTTTTAATTGCGTCTGATGGTCCTTAAACAAGAGCTTTATCAGTCAGATTTGATGTATTCACGTTTGGCTAACGTAAAGCTACAGAAATATGCAGTGTTCATTCATTTTGGTGATGAGGTAAAAAAATACATTTTTTTTTTAATTGTGTCTGATGGACCTTAAACAAGAGCTTTATCAGTCAGATTTGATTGGCTTCATGTTTGGCTAACCTAAAGCTAAATAAATATGAAGGTTTCATCCATTTTCCTCATGAGGAAAATAAATTAAAAAATTTCATCACGTTCACGTCAGTCTGGTTTAATGATAGCAAGGGACTTTTCAGTCAGATTTGGCATATATGTGTCTCTGGATATAAGAGCTTTACAACAGAGTTGATTTTATCCATTTTCCTCATGACGTAATTAAATGCAAAATTTTATTTTTTTTCACCCCCCCGATATGTGAGAACGCAAGATGTGCGGCCATCGACAAAACCGATTATTGTATTGCGAGACAACCTCTACATATTCCTAGGCTCAAACCGCATTTTGCTTATGAGGTAAATAAATCGTTGCTAGGCTCTTGGTCTAACTACTCTTCTGGCTGAATTACATGATAGGACTCCTGGCATTTTAAGGCAAAAAAATATATTGCGTTTTTTGATGGTGATTTAAATTTTTTCACTCTGTTTAGAAGCTTCTCATTCAGCTGCTGCATGGTAAAACAAAAGTCGTTTTTAATATTTGAACTTTCAGCAACAATACTTGATAGCTTACAAAGAAATATAAATCGTCTTCCTTTAACCTGGCGCCTTCGCCAAAACTTCGATTCGCGTTTTATCACCTCTGAAGGAAAACATTTAAATACGACAGGCCCTGTAGAAGCAAAGTAAATAAGAGACCAATAAAGATGTTGAAATATATATATTTTTGAAATCTGAACGGCTTGCTAAAATTAAAAAGTATTTTTAAAATGTGTGAAATGAAATTTCATTCAATGTTACAAATGCCTCTCTCTTAGTGGAAGATAACAATGAATTTGTCATTATTACAAAATTGAAGTCCTTGAGCCAGGTGATACAAAACTGAATGTAATGAACAAAAAGGCGTTATCTGGCATTGACCTACTTACCAATAATTAAGTACGGCTGTAGTACGAAGCAATAGGCACATTTAAAAAAATTCCATCTCGCGATAATTTCCATTTTTATAAACGTGGCGACATTCATATCATTTTATTGCCAAGCGTTGGGCTCCCTCGTTTTCCATGGAAATAAAAATTAGTTTTTACTGCTTTTTTCTTGACAAAAGGAAAATTTACGAGAGGTCTTCATTAAAAGGGTTCCTGAATCAAATTAGTGTTAATTGGGCAATTTATGTAGTCAAATGTGTTTTGAAGCTGCCTCTGTGTTGAGCCTTACATTTCAGATTTATTTAATACAAAAAGCTGACAAACCTTGTTATGCATTAGGCAAGTGGGCTGGAATGAATAAAAAAATTCCAATGATGTTTTTTTTTTAATTTCAAAGCTATATCTGCGTGTAAAACTGTAAACAGAGTCTGAATAACTTGATGTCTCCAAACAGGCAGAGATCTGTGCTATTATGAGAATACAACAAATATGTTCTGTCACCACCAATCACCATTTAAAATTTCAAATCAGAATGAATATTAAAACTGCTCAAATATTCAATTGTTGGTAAAACTTTGCACCCTTGTGAAACCCTGCCATCAAAACCAAGAACGATGGCTCAAAGTACTTTAAGATCACGGAGAGAGAATTTTTTATTTTATTTTTTTCAAAATTTAAACCCTTTTTATTACAGTTGTTTATAATTTTCGAAATTGTAATAATAAACAAATTGAAATAACTCTCTGGATTTTTTATGAAATCAAAAACGGCAAAGGAGTAATGAAAGTAGATTAAAAAAGCCAACTTTAAAAAAAAATTAATGCTGTACTTACATTTGGAGCTGAGATACGTTAGTTTTTACGTTTAGGTCACTTATAAATAAACAAATTATTGAAATTTGGACTGGTAATTCTCCAATGCCTATTATTTTGTCTTTGCTATTTTAAAATAATCCAATGCTACAATTGTTAAAAGACACTGTATATAGGCCCGAAAGTGGTCTTTAGTGGTTTTGTTAGACATCCGAAAATCACCAAATATGTCTAAATGTTATATTTTGACTAATCGGACTTTAGTCGCTAAATAGCCCAGTGGGTAAGGCGACTAGCACTTTTTATTCATGATACGGACGTCTCTGGTTCAAATCCTGCTCCCGAAATATATTTTTCTGCTATTAACAGTAAACGGTGTTAGGAAAACACTTTTTTTAAGTAGTCGACGTTTCATCAAAATTTATTGACATCCTCAGGACTATTTAGGTAAGTTTTCCTTTGTTATATTAAATTTAAAAAATAGAGAGGAACACATTGATATCAACAAATACAACAACTCTTTAACGTATGAGTAATCTAGTATATGTTAAAACACAGACCATCAACCACTAATCAAAAGTGAAGAAAAATCGGGGAAAAACGTTTTATGACTACAAACAATTGATAGATAAAACGACCTTTTTACAATATATTTTTTTATTGTATCAGTAATATTAAAAGTTTTACAAAGCTGTATACATGAGCATAAGGGTAGTTGTTCAATTTAGGTTGGTTTACCATTTTCGTCACAAAAATTTAAAAAGTAATAAAAAAACCGCTGCCCAAGAAATCACTACTTCCACATCCAGATTCTCTATCCAAGTCACTTATATCGAAAAAACTTTGTATGTGGAAATAATTGTTTATGGAACTTTAATAATATAATATTTGAAATCCTCTACCCCAAAAACCCATAAAACGATACCCCACATCGGTAGTGGGGTGGGGATGGTAATGGGGGTGGATGAAGTAAAAAAATATTTTGAGGCTTCTGATTCTTGCACATACACTAAATCACAATTTTTTTTCATCCCCTTTACTAAAGGGGTGGGGGTGGTAATGGGGGTGGCTAATGCCAAAAATGTTTTTGAGGCCTCAGCTTCTCTTGTAAACACTAAATACCAATTTTATAGACTCTTACCTGCTTGATTTACCCATTTACCCCTAATTTACCCCAATTTACCACCAACCCTTTGACAGAACAAGATGAAAATATAATCTAGTTCTAGATCTCGTTAAAGTACATATGTGTACTAAATTTCATGTCAATATCTTAAACGGTTCCAGAGTAAACGTGCGCACAGACAGACAGAAATTTTTTTTTGCTCAAACTTAAAATCTCGGCGTTTCATGGCATTTTAAGCCTATTTGAACAATAAAAATTTTTAAAAATTTTTTTGTCGTTACTATACTTCCACTGGACGTGGAAGTAAAATTGAAAATGTGTATTATGTTCTCAAAGCCGCTTTATTCGATGTTATTTTAATAATTGTAGCTTTAGATTATCTTCAAACAGCAGAAACAAAATAATGAGTATTGGAGAATAACCCATCCAAATTTCAATAAAAAATATCGATTTGTTTATTTATAAGTGACCTAAACGTAAAAACTAACATATTTCAGCTCCAAATGCAAGTAGAGCATTAATTTTTTTTTTAAGTTAGCTTTTTTTTAAAACTACTTTCATTACTCGTTTACCGTTTTTGATTTCATAAAAAGGTCAATGAGTTACTTGAATTTGTTTATAACTAACATTTCGAAAACCATGAACAACAGCAATAAAACAGGTTTAAATTTTGAAAAAAAAAGTTTTTTTCCGTGATCTTAAAGTACTTATAGAGTGGTATAATTTGAGCCATCGTACACATTTCTTGGTCTTGGTCGGCAAGATTTCACAAAGGTGCAAAATATTAGAAACAATTGTATACTTGAGCCGTTATAGTAATCATTTTGATTTGAAATTTTAAGTGGTGATTGTACTTTATAAGAGCTATATATATTCTTCCAAAATTTCATTGAATATTATAGATTATTTTTGAAAGGACAGTGATTTGTTTGAAAATGCATAATTTTGCAAGAATGAATTATAGTTTATGTACTTTTATTATACAGCAACGAATATTTTCCTTCTTTTTATTTTTTTTCCCATACGACTTATAGATTTCGAGATATTCAAAGGAGTCCGATGGAAAACACGGCCTAAAAAATTTAATTGTTTAAGTAAACAATACGCCAACCTCACAGAAACTGCAAAACTGAGTTGTGAACTTAAGTTGACCCCCTGAACACGTTAAAACAGAAAAACTGCCTTCACCAGACAATTCACATTAAAATCCTAATTTGACTCCACTATAAGTTATGCAGTAATAGATATGTGGCAATCTGGTCGTGAACTATTCTTTTTAGTATTTTGGAAAGAACTGACAACAAGCTGATAGGCCGCAGATCCTCCACTGATGCAGGAAGTTATTTTTACTGCTGGGCAAATAATTGCATCTTTATATTCTAAAAGAAAGTAACCCTGTTCAAGACAGCGGTTTACAATATGGGTGATATGCTTCAATATTGTTGGCGTGCATAATTTTATCATGTTCAGCGGTATTTTATCATCTCCGGCGGTATTCGACTTTATATTACTAATTGCATTATCGTATGTAATATCACTAGTGCTTAAAATTTTATCGAAAATTTTTTCGAAAGCGTGTTGCCTGGTAATATAAAGAGTGCAAATTGACAGTTTATTATCTGATTAAATCCCGACCGCTTTAGCGGGAGGGATTTAATCTTTGATAATAAACTGCTAATTTGCAAGAGTTATATTAACTAGGGACAACTTAGCTTGAGAAAAAATTTTTAGATAAAATTTAAAGCACGAGTAGTATTTGTGGAGAATATTTCACGAATAAATAATTCATTAATATTATGTTCAGTAATTAATTGCCTTCAGACGTTTCCTTGTTGCTCTTTAGAGATTACTCATCTTTATCTTCAATTTCATCATTTACGTCACATAAAAATGCATTTCCAAAGCGACTCATCTAATAAAAAACAAAGTAGGTTTAAATTATGATAATCAAGAAAAACAATATACGTTAAACCATAGGTACTGTAACTTATAAGACTATCACAACAAAGCACGCTTCGACCAATCACATTACGGGTGAAATCACACAAACTGCATATTACCAATCTATCTTTTACGTTCTAAGGCTGCCGGCTCAGATGGTATGGTACCGCCATCTAGTAACGCTAGCTTAACTTAGTTACCAGCCTAAACAGTGAATTGAATTATTATATTAAAGTGTTTATTAATATATATTTATGTATTTAATCCTTGTTTCTAATTTGAGAAGTTTGATAGTTAAGTTAAGGTTTACTTGTTTAAGTAAGAGTCTTTAAGTACAACGAATTATAATGTATATAGTGATACTGCAGAGTTTTGATTTTCCAAATAAGTGTTAGCTGCTTTGTAATGATTAATGAATTACCATAAGTAAGTACCTACATTTGTGTATTTATCATGAAATAACTGATTTGTCTGCTTCGTAGATATTCATATTTAATTTTAGTTGGGAAAGTTATTTTGTAGTTATGTTAGGTATTAAGCCATTGAAAGCTGTGTACCTATAACTTGTCCCGAACCTATATAAGTTCCACACAGCATTGGCTTTTTAGGTTATTAATACAGTACTACAATTTACAATTTACGTTAACAATTAGTAATAAGCTAGAGAAGATATTTATAGATAACATTTAAAAGTACGATTTGTCCTATTTGCCGAAAACATGTCACGACACAAAACGTCAAAAAATTTTCGCAATATTTGCCGCTGCAGCGACCTAAAAAATTAGAGCGATAAATTTTGCATGTTGGTCCTGTCAAAAGCAGATCTAGCTTGAATTACCACTAATAATGACGTTTGATTGGTGCAATGTTGTGAAAAAACGGGCTCTCATTGGCTATAGCGTTAATGAGTGAAATAATCAGTATTAAAAAGTGTGAAAGTGAATATTAAATTGTCTTTAAAGTTTGTGTAAAATAAAGGCCTAATGTCATCTTTCTGGTAACAATTTGTATTATTCAATGATCGCCCGTTAATAACAAAATCCGAACGGTAAAAAAGGAGAGAACCAACCATGAAATTAAAGCCCGGGTCAAATGTATCTCTCATGTCCGCCTGTTCCCTAATTGCGTCGGACAATCGCCGGCTAATACTGATTATAAAGTCAAATCTAGTTGAAGTAATTTGTAATTTATGACTACACCTAAATAACCCCATAACTAATGCGGATAACAGGTTTCACGCAAAGTCCAATTGAGGTCTAAACCGCTCGCTCGCAATTAAGTGAACTTCACAAGATTCATTTGCCTAGAAATGTGCAGTGGCATCGAAAACTATTCATGTCCTGTGCGAGGATCAGTCCGCATTATAATCCAGTCAAATTAGATTGAAACAAAATGCCCAATCCGAATAAAAATTTACACCAAGCTGAATTCGTGTCTGAAGCATGTTTTCGATATTTTAAATAAATTTCAAAAGTCTTTCTAGATACCACTGGAGTTTTCAATGTCACAAGAGGTCAAAGGTCAAGAAAAACTATTTCTTGTAAATATGTCGAAAACCATTAGTTTTATGAACAAATAATTGGCAGTAACTACAATTTTAATTTGATAACGAACATGAAAGTATTCGACATAAATTACATTTTTTACTTTACCATAATGCATTAAAATGGGGATACGTTTGGCGGCCATTTTGAAAAAACTGACGGGCTACACATCATGTGACCAAGATTAAAAGCATCTCTAACAACCTTGTAAACATAATCCGAAGAGAAAATCCGTAGACGCACACTTTCCAACGCGCATACCCCAGCCGCCTAGACAATAGTTTTTTTTAATGGGAAATTTTCTTCTTCACATATTCACTAATTATTATTTTTAACATCTTTATAGTAAGCGAGATATAAGGGCAAATTCGATACATGGTATAATTTTTCAAATATAACGTCCAGCTCTACCCTTATTTTTCTCAGAAAAAAAAACCGCTGCCCAAGGAATCACTACTTCCACATCCAGATTCTCTATCCAAGTCACTCACAACGAAAAAAGTTTGTATGTGAAACTAATTGTTTATGGAACTTTAATAATATAATATTTGAAATCCTCTACCCCAAAAACCCATAAAACGATACCCCACATCGGTAGTGGGGTGGGGGTGGTAGTGGGGGGTGGATGAAGTAAAAAAATATTTTGAGGTTTCTGGTTCCTGTACATACACTAAATCACAATTTTTTTCATCCCCTTTAATAAGGAGGTGGGGGTGGTAATGGGGGTGGTTAATGCCAAAAATTTTTTTGAGACCTTAGCTTCTCTTGTATATACTAAATACCAATTTCATGGACTCTTACCTGCTTGATTTACCCATTTACCCCAAATTTACCCCAATTCACCCCCCAACCCTTCGACGGAACAAGATGAAAATATAATCTAGTTCTAGATCTCGTTAAAGTACATACGTGTACCAAATTTCAAGTCAATATCTTAAACGGTTCCAGAGTAAACGTGCGCACAAAAAAAAGTTACAGACAGACCGACAGACAGACAGACAGACCGACAGACAGACAGAAATTTTTTTTCGCTCAAACTTAAAATCTCGACATTTCATGACATTTTAAGCCTATTTGGACAATAAAAATTTTTAAAAATTTTTTTGTCGTTACTATACTTCCACTGGACGTGGAAGTAATATGATGTTGATTACCACCCTAAAATGTACGTGTATACAAAATTCAGCTTTTTACAATTATCAATTTAAAAGCTAAACGTGTCGACATAGTATTGGATGTGTACAAAAAGGACAGTTTAAAAAGTCATACGAGAGAAAATAGAGGAGTCGGAATAAGAAGGCAAGTCCGTATTAACAATATGCTACCAATGAATTGTTCAGAATTTCTGAAAAGCGTTGAAAATAAAGAATTATTTTGTTTATTGGCAAATGATATAACAACATTTAATAACTCTAGTTTTGTCGAAATTGTGTCAACTTTTGGCGAAGAAATTGCGAAAAATTGTTATTGCAATACTGCTCTAAAATCCTGCAACCAACATAGTAGTACTGGCGGTTTCATTTTTTACTTCCACATCCAGTGGAAGTATAGTAACGACAAACAAAATTTTTAAAAAATTTTATTGTTCAAATAGGCTTAGAATGTCATGAAACGTCGAGATTTTAAGTTTGAGCAAAAAAAAAATTCTGTCTGTCTGTCGGTCGGTCTGTCTGTAACTCTTTTTTGTGCGCACGTTTACTCTGGAACCGTTTGAGATATTGACTTGAAATTTGATACACATATGTACTTTACCCAGATCTAGAACTAGATTATATTTTCATCTTGTTCCGTCGAAGGGTTGGGGGTAAATTGGGGTAAATTTGGGGTAAATAGGTAAATCAAGCAGGTAAGAGTCCATAAAATTGGTATTTAGTATATACAAGAGAAGCTAAGGTCTCAAAAAAATGTTTGGCATTAGCCACCCCCATTACCACCCCCACCCCATTATTAAAGGGGATGAAAAAAAATGTGATTTAGTGTGTGTACAAGAACCAGAAACCTCAAAATATTTTTTTTCTTCATCCATACATTTGGGGACAGACTCTAACATCAAATTTGATTTTGCCTAATCTTGAAAAATGGGGATGGTGCCTGTCCGAAAATGTTTGGGTGTCAAAATGGTCAACACTTCTAGAAGTATCTAAAGCTCTTAGACAATTAATTCAATGTGGTTGCAAAAAACCGCTGCCCAAGGAATCACTACTTCCACATCCAAATTTTTTATCAAAGTCACTCACAACGAAAAAAATTTGTATGTGGAAATAATTGTTTATGGAACTTTAATAATATAATATTTGAAATCCTCTACCCCAAAAACTCATAAAACGATACCCCACATCGGTAGCGGGGTGGGGGTGGTAGTGGGGGTGGATGAAGTAAAAAAATATTTTGAGGTTTCTGGTTCTTGTACACACACTAAATCGCAATTTTTTTTCATCCCCTTTAATAATGGGGTGGGGGTGGTAATGGGGGTGGCTAATGCCAAAACTTTTTTTGGGACCTTAGCTTTTCTTGTATATACTAAATACCAATTTTATGGACTCTTACCTGCTTGATTTACCTATTTTCCCCAAATTTATCCCAATTTACCCCCCAACTCTTCGACGGAACAAGATGAAAATATAATCTAGTTCCAGATCTCGTTAAAGTACATATGTGTACCAAATTTCAAGTCAATATCTCAAACGGTTCCAGAGTAAACGTGCGCACAAAAAAAGTTACAGACAGACCGACAGACAGAAATTTTTTTTTCGTTCAAACTTAAAATCTCGACGTTCCGTGACATTCTAAGCCTATTTGAACAACAAAAATTTAAAAAAATTTTTTTGTCGTTACTATACTTCCACTGGATGTGGAAGTAAAAGGATGCACTGAAACCAAATGTGGCTGTAAGAAAGCCGGCTTGTAATGCACGTTACTTTGAACAAATTCTAAAGGAGAATGCGATTAACTCAAAAAAGCTCGTAAAAAAGGTATCCAAAATACACGTAAAATCATTTTCTACTAGTTCTCCATGTAGCTACTTTATTTTTAATGTTAGGTAAACATATTGTATAAAGTTTTAGAGAATATAGAATATTTTTCTTAACGATTCTTTTCTGTAACAATAATTATTTAGTTGAAAAACTTAAATTATAAATAAATAGTAACTTTTTTATATTTTGCTATATACCGCCGTTATTTTTAGCTTTAGGTAAAAAGCTGTATTGAATTTTTTTTTTTCAAAATTTAATTTGGAATAATTTTTCTTAACTTTTTTTTGTAACATCAATAGTTTATATAGAAAATTCGTTCTTTTATCTTTTATAAATCGGCCGCCATCTTGAAACTGAGAGTCATTTTGATTTGGCGCTGCTCAGAAAAATAGTCGTTTTAATGACAGAAATCAGTATACCAAATTACAAGATTGTTTCACTAATAGCCGTTTTTTTCTACGTTGCTGCTCTACTATTTCCTGCTGGTTTACTGGAGACTTCGTGACGTATTTTAGGCAGTGCAAGATACTCCAGTACCTCCACTGTTTAAATAAAACAGAAGTAAGCACGTACTCAACGGACTCAAGAGTAAAACCTTAATGCTTAGATGTAGTAAATCTTAATGGAGGACGTTAGTTCGTTTCTATTCATTTCGGCTATGGAAAATTTTGTTGCAACGTACATAATACCCCTCGTTGACGACTACTCTGCGAGTTTCATTTTCTGTAGAATTTATGTTTCGCCTGGGGCATCAGACGTAGATATAAAGAGATTTACTAATTATGAAAAGCTTCAATCGCATTCACGAGCCCGTTATATATACAAAAGATAAAAAAAAAGTGCCGAGGCTGCTTAGATTCTATGCCGATAATGCGTGAATGTAATCCAGTGGAATATTTTCTGTGGAAAATGAACCTGCAAATATTGTGCTATATGGCGTTTTAAATACGAATATAAGGAAACAGAAATATGAATTCATTGGAACCCAGAGAGAATTCAGTAACGAGTAAAAGTTAATAGTATGTCGATTTGGATTATTTTTAAGCTACTAGTGAGTTCCTTATGGAAGGAATAAATTCGATCAAATCTTACCTAATATCTTCTTTCTGAAAAAAAAAAACGCTCAAACCCCGTTAATTTCTGTTTGTGGAGTATCATTTCTTGGCCTACACAGTCACTCAATGTCACTTCCAGGTTTCGCAGAAGTTATACCAACTCTGTATATTTATACAGGGTGTCTCAATCAGACGTGACCGAGGCAAAACCTATCTAAGTGATGCTTCATAACTTAAGCTAAACACACAGTCTAAAAGATATAATTTTACGTTTCCAAGTGTGTGGCATGTGACTGACAAGTAATAAATATCTCGGTATGTGCGATTAGCGATCTTGTGAGAAATATTAATTAGTGATTGATTACGTGGATAATCCAGAACTCCATATTTTGCGGTAACAGTTTGAACATTTTTTAGTTATTATAAAATAAATATTTTTTATTTCTGTTTCACAAAAACTCGGATATTTGACATTTAAGCTAAAGGGTGGTTTAATGGCTATCTGGCATTTACATTTGGTTGATAATACTCTCTCTTGTCGCGCACGCTCCTTTTAAGTTAAATCTCTCTTTAAAAGCGTTGATAATACCGGCTCTATATTTCAGAAACTTTTCATAATAAATAAGTGTATAGGTAGTTTAGATTACCTCCCATCAAAAACTTTAGAAATATACAGGGTGTGCATTTAAAATAACAGAGTCACTTCCCCGAAAGCCGGTGATATTTCGAGTGACCGTGCAGGTGAAAAAATGCCGCTTCGCAAATAGAAAGCAACGGGTCCGAATGTTTTTGCAGATAGAAAATAGGTAAGATTTTATCAAATTTTTTAATTTCTTTGTACACTCTCTGTATGTTTCAAGTATTGTCTTGCAAAATTAATTGCTGAACTGCCGCTGTTTGAAGCCAAACGTAAATCACAAATATGATTAATTATATTCATTAACGGGAAACGGCCAAAGGAAACAATGGGTCGATATGAAATATAATAGTATAGAATAACTACAAATGAAAATTTATTAATATCTAAACATTCAGTGAGTAGTTCCATTGATGCCGAACTAATGGAAATAAATGAAACAAGAGAGACTACACACTGCAGGACGAAGTTATTCAGAAAATACACATTAATAGAGAGCATGCAAGAGGGTATGAAAGAGGTGGAATTGTATTAGAAATAAAAGTAATGAAATAAGTTTAGAGGCGAGTAAATCTCCCTAAGAAATTATAAGCAATTTGTTCTGTGGTTGTATCGAAATTGGATTTCGACTTATTTAACGAATATTTAGAATTACTCGCTTTAAGCAAACCGTTGCAAAAGTTTTACAGGTGGCGGTAAATACACTGATGATAATCCAGAAATTAATGTTTGGTGTTATTGTTTAAAATGTTAATCAACCTGATATACTGAGGACTCGAAATTTGCTCAAGGAAATCTCAAATGTTTTTAATAAACAAAAAAAGGAAACGTGTATTTCTGTCTGTTCAATCATCGCTCTGGATTGGTTTAAATGATTTTGATGAAATATTTCGCAAACTGCAAGGTATGGCTCTGCCTGCAGTGGTCTCATTATAGTTTTCTCAAGCTGCGTCTAGTGTGAGATGGACAAAAATTGAAATCAAGTTTTCTAAGTCGTATATTTGGTGATAAAAATTCAACGTTTGTTGGAATTGCACTAAAATTGGTAGGTTAGCACTATCTGACACCGAATCTGAAATTTTATTCCATAATTTTTAGAGACCTTTTTTAAGGGCGATTCAGTTTTCAATTTTTTTTTAAATCCAGAATGTTCTAGAGTTCATAATGCAAAACTCGTTAGGAATGGCCATAGTAGAAATTGTTTATTTTATTACGAACTATATTTTTCATTCGAAACTTTTTTTCTGTCTACAACAGTTAAGGAATCATATATGGCCCACCATTTGACAATATAGCCTTAGTAATTTTAACAAGAAGATAAATTCAACAACTCGAGTAAATATCTTAAGAGCCTGTACTAGGTTCTTGTAATTACTTCCACATCCAGAGGAAGTATAGTAACGACAAAAAAAAATTAAAATTTTTTATTGTTCAGATAGGCTTAGAATGCCATGAAACGTCGAGATTTTAAGTTTGAGCAAAAAAAAAGTTATTGTCTGTCGGTCTGCCTGTCTGTATGTAACTTTTTGTTGTGCGCACGATTACTCTGGAACCGTAGTGTTTGCTAGCTGCCTGTAAGGATGGTTTAATATGTTGTAATTAATTAGCCATAAGGTGTTAGCTATTGGAGATAAAAATGTAAGTACATTATAACTTTCCCTACATCGGCCTCTTCAATCTGAATCGTAAATTTCCTTGGAGCTGACTACACTAGTGCAACTTAGATTTTAGTGCGGTGCTTCGTTTTACCTTAACTTTGGTAGAAAGCAAAGTAAAATCACGTTTGCCGGGTGAACAATCAAAAGTAAAGGATTGTCATATATTACAATTGATTTGTTGTTTCCTGTATATTTAATCTGGTCAATTAGACCAATGCTTTTATTCATATTATTGTATTTGCTGTACAATTTATTGCTTGTTTCATGTTTCTCTTGCTTATAATGTAGTAACCAAGTTATTATTATTGTTTGGATGAATATTTGTTTGAAATTTTATAAAGAACTTTCACTTATTTGTTGGATATAAGAGTTGAAAACGATATTTATTTATTTCGCCTTGCACCTGGAGAATGTTTTGACTACAAATTTAACCATTTAATTAATATATAGATTATATTACTATTTGGGAGTTTTATTTATAATCTTCATAAATATTATTTATTTTGCACTATTATTTATTTCATCTCTCTGAGCTAGCTAGGTAAAGTAAGTATGATAGTTTTCTGGGTTTTGGGAATTAATTAACTCATTAAGTAGTCTGGAATTAAGGTCATTTTAATTAATTATTATTTTTTATTCAATCTTGGAATTAAGAAAAAGTAAATGTCACAACGTATGTATTTTAATGAGATCTGGAACTAGATTATATTTTCATCTTATTCCGTTGAAGAGATGGGCAGTAAATTGGGGTAAATGGGGGGTATATAGGTAAATCAAGCAAGTAAGAGTCCATAAAATTGGTATTTAGTATATGCAAGAGAAGCTAATGTATCATTGGCATTAGCCAACCCCATCACTACACCCACCCCATTATAAAAGGGGGTGATAAAAAATATGATTTAGTGTGTGTATAAGAACCAAAGGCCTCAAAATATTTTTTTACTTCATCCATCCCCACTACCACCCCTCTATCACTAACCCCACCTCACTACCGATGTGGGATACCGTTTTATGGGTTTTTAGGGTAGAGTATTTCAAATGTTATAATATTAAAGTTGCTTAAACAGTTATTTCCTCATTCAAATTTTTTTCGTTGTGAGAGACTTTGGTAGCAAATCTGGATGTGGAAGTAGTGATTCCTTGGCCAGCGGTTTTTTTTTGGCTTATTCTCCTTGCATCATGTACCTCCCATTTAAGACACACACTTCACATTCTAACTAATCTCCGCCACTGACATTATCTACAATGACCCATCAAACAATTCACGTTAATTTCTAATACGATTCCAATTTTGTTGCGATTATTTTGATCAACGGTTATACAAATCCATATTTATTAACCAATTAAAATTAGTTTGCACAACGTTTCTTGTAAAGTTGTACTGCATACAGTTGGATTAGAGAAACGCAATAAACCATTTTCCACTTTCTAGTTAAAGAAAGTTGAACTGCCTTCAAAAAGATCAAAAAGATACCTGAAAATTATGAATATTTCAAAGAATTGTTTTTAAAGAATGGCTGTCTAAAGTAGGACAAGATGATCCCGCTATTGGCTTTCTTAATATTAGAAAGGAAATGAGATTATCCATCGAAAATCTCGAATATAGACGTAGTCTCAGATAATTCTCTTATAGAAGTTATTAAATAATAGAATAGACTGCAGTGATATTCTTTATCGTTTTAATGTACTTACCCAGGCTTCTCTTTTAGTAGAGTGTTCGGTGCCTAGATATACGCATAAAAATAAGTTCTGTGAGGGTTTCGTTGTCACAAGCTGAATTTGACAATGATGATATATTGATGTTTCAAAATCTCAAATCCGTCAAAAAATGTCCTACTCAAAAGGTCACTATAATCAAAAAACGACTTAGTGACTTAGGTGCTTTGATATTTCCACTTTTGAGTAATAGCAAATCCTTTTAACCATGAATAGAACTAGTCAAAATAAGTAGATTTTCGAAAAGACCCACCTCGAGAAATCATGCCTGCTCCCCCTGCCCCCCCCCCCCTCAAAGGGGAATTTCATTCCTTTCTGTTCTCATTCTTTAATTGGGTAAACACCTGTTGAATAACAAAATAAAATATTTGACGAAATAATCTGTACACTTATACAAAAATATTATTGTCGATCTCTGTTAAAATAAAATACAGTTCTATTGATTCCAGAGTGGCTGAAATGCTTCTTGCATGGCAAATATCCGATTCTTTCTTAGCCTTCTCTCGGCCAAACCTACGCAAAGTGTTTCTCTTTGTTACTCTAACAACCCTGTGAACATACGAACATCCCCTAGACGTCCACAATTAACTTTTTCTGTTCGCTCCGTTACAAATTGTCTAACAAGGTTAGATCCTACCTACGTTACTACCTCATTTAAGCTCCATTGTATCTGATACTGTTGTTTACACGACGTCCACACGAACATTTAGGTACCAATTAGAATGTAATTTACCACGCAGGAGAATCTGTGTCTGAGAATAACGGCCCCTGATAAGACGAAGACTATTCTCGCAATGTGTTGTTTGGTTTTGTTTGTTTTTGAAAGCTACGAAAGTTAGAAATGACTGAAATGAGACTTCGCGTGTAATTTTCAAGTATAAGTGTTTGAAATAATGTACAGTGTACAGCAAAAGAATAGTACAAGAACAAGTAAATTTTAAACTAATAATTGCTTTTAGTAAAAATTCTTTTATATCTTGACTAGCCGATTTCTTAGTTGTCAAAATTAATGTACTTATAGAAACTTTTACGTTTTATAAACACTCCGAATAAATGATCAGTCGGTATTTAGTAATAAGTCAATGCTGGTTTTGTTTAATAACATGACCTCGTCTACAATGCGATTCTCAGTTTGTTCATAAATATACACATGTATTCAAATGGTATTGAACCAAAATAAAATGACAAATTATTTAAAATATTATTATGCAGGTTAGGTATGAATGCTTTCTATTTTTACGATACTATTAGTACAGCGAAGTAGCAAAAATGTTCAAATTCCCGGCCCAAAAACGATGAAAGGAATTTCCTTAATTTTTTTTGCAATGTGCTTTATAAAATACGTAAATCAAGATCTATATTGTCGCATTACTTGCTTTTATTTTTAAGGGTGGAAACCACCCATAGAACTGAAAAATTAATCTCTTCTAATTTTACGAATAAATTAACAAAAATCCATATACTTATGTTTTTGAGGTCGCTGAATATGATTATGAGGTCAAAACATAGGAAAGACAAAAATATTAAGGGTTGAAACCACCCTTAAATACTGAAAAATTAATAATTCTTCTAATGTTACAAATAAATTGACGAAAATAAATATAATTATGATTTTTAGGTCGATGAATATGATTACGAGGACTATTTAAAAAATGGTGGATTAAAAATAGTCACAAAAGAGTATAGTAATAGGTAGGTATGTCTAATTTTATTAAAAATATAGACTGTTATAAATTAATCAAATTAATACAGTTAAGTAAATTAATTAAATAATATTTTTAATCTGCACTCTAAACATGCTAAAATGCAATGCAACCCGCTTTCTCTACGTACTCTTCGAAAAAATAGACGGCTATTGCTCGTTTCTCTACCTACTATAGACATTTAATATGCGCGTACAAACTGAAAAATTTCAACATTATTTCAAACTGTCATATCTCTGGAACAGTTTGTCGTAGGAAAAAAAATAAAAACCCAAACTCTTCGTTTTTTTATAAGCTTCATTTCATTCTTATATCATGTTTTTATCAATCTTCTAGTTTTTAAGATTTTCAATTTTAAATACATAATTTTCTTGGGTATGCGCTCAAGCGCCATCTTTAATAGAGTGAGATCCCAGAGCTGCCAGACCTACGTCATTTTAGCAAAGCTAATATTTTGACAACAAATAGTGTAATATCTAGTTAAGAACGTATGCGTATTTGCTAGTTTGAAAGCGGGGCCCTTTTGCAGAAAACAGGTATAAAAGGTACATACAAATTTTATTCAGTACGTTAAAGTATGATAGCTGGATTATTTTACACGTGACACGAACTACATGGTGTAAGCGTCAACCTCCGGAACTTAAGGTTCGAGGTTCGATCCCTGAGCGTTCTCAGTTTTTTTTTTCAAATATACGTACTAAGAAAAAAAGTTATGGCCAAAAATAATAAATATTTCCCTATCGGTTGTCTTTTTCTTGGTAATCGCCACTTTAAGTTAATATTTGTTGAAAAAAAAAAAGCTGAGAACGCTCAGGATCGAACCTTGGATCTTAAGATTCGGAGGTTGACGCTTACACTACGTCGTTAGTGTGTCACGTGGAAAATAAACCAGCTATCATACTTTAACGTACTGAGTAAAATTTGTATGTACCTTTTGTACCTGTTTTCTGCAAAAGGGCCCCGCTTTCAAACTAGCAAATACGCATACGTTCTTAATTAGATATTACACTATCTGTTGTCAAAATATTAGCTTTGCAAAAATGACGTAGGTCTGGCAGCTCTGGGATCTTGGACTATAAACTTTTATATCTCTGGAACAGTTTGTCGTAGGAAAATGAAAAAAAAACTCTTCTTTTTTTTTATAAGCTTCATTTTTGTACTATTGCCATTTTTTTATAAAAAAATATTTTCTGAGCAATTTCCAAAAAACCCGATATTTAAAAAAAAATTATGAAAATTTTCATTATTGAAAATGGGTACAGAATGAAAAATAATTATTTTAGAAATTCTAAAAAATTTGAGTATGTTACTAATAATATGCATTAACAATATCTAGAAGGATTTTAAAAAAAATTGAATTAATAAGAAATTATAAAAATAATAATAATAATAATAATACTTTATTAATCCAATTGATCACATAACATGATAAAGGATAAGTCAACACTTTGCAGAGTATAAATAGAAAATTACATGAAATTAGTTAATAAAAGGAATACATATGAGTGTATATACGGTGAAACAAGATTATATATGCAATACTATATAAAATATCACATCGTCAGTACTAGCTTAGAGCATTAAGAGTAAAAAAATGGCGCACACATTTTTAAATGCGCTACTTTTTTGTTCGTAACTTTTTTAGTTTTCATTATAAAAGGTCGTAATACGTCTCAATCGAAAGAAAATTTCAATACCTTTAGTTTTTACAGGTTTACAATTTTTCTCATTGTGTAGATTTTGAGTAATTTTATATTTTAACGTCGTATATCTTTTCTGAACGTTTCGGCGCCATTTTGAAAATGCCATATTTCCCATACTAAACATCAGAGGAAAAAAAAGTAAAAACCATTCGATTTGTTTTCGTAAAAGCTTTAATTTTGTACCCTTGCATTTTTTATTAAAGTCCACATTTTTCGCGTAATTTAAAAGAAAACGTCTAAGAATGCTGATTTTAGGGGGTGAAAATTGCAATTTTCAGTTCGCAATATCTCGAAAAATATGCATTTTAGCAAAAAAGTGTATAAGTGTCTTTCTTTCTTATAATTTGATTCTCTATTAGATTATGTGTATTTTTTGTTTTTTTTTGCTACAACCTCTAAGAAGGAGTGGGGACCACTCCTAATCAAAAAGCAGGAAAAATAAGAATATAGATTTTTATCTACATATTTTATGAAGCACGTTGAAGAAAATTTAGAAATTCATTACATCGTTTTCAAGCTGGGATTTAAAAGCTTCACTTACTGTACTATTAATTAATAAGGGAAATGAGGAACTGGGTTTGACTTTATTTCGAAATTTCGCATATTTTTTACCTCCAGGTACTACTGTAGCATAAATGTTGTCCCTTAAAAGAGTATACAATTATACTTCCTTGAAATGTCTAGGTTTGCAATTAAGAAATATATTTGTGGTATAACCTTTGAGTAACAATGAACAAGAGACTTAAAAACTTATTACAGAATAAAGTACAATTTGCCGTCGCCAACTAATGAATGAGTCGCTTATTATGAACAGCAGCAATTCAAGTTTTGCAGCAATTAACTTTTGAGGAACAATGCACGCGAATAAACATCAAAACCCCGTAAACTAACGTTCCTTTACGTAAAATTGTACATCTGGTCCAGGTGAATCATGGCTTCCGTCCGACTATAAAACGAACGAAACAAATGACAGCAGCTTCCAGCAAGTGACTCAGAAAATGGCGCTGAGAGACATGATAGATGAACCAAACTTATGATGTATTGTTCCCCAGAAGTTCCCTAGAACCTCTGTCATTTGTTTGAGTTGTTCCACTTACTGGGAATTCATTAGAATGTTGGTAACTTTGTCGTTTTTGCATAAATGTTGCTAATGGAAAATTTGCGTTTACTTTGAATAATTGTTTTTAGTTCTTATTGCAGCTTGCGCCATTCATACACCTTGGATGATTAATGTCGGTGCATAAATAAACGCGAAGCGGAGACAGATGGTTTGTCTTGGCCTATTGTTGTGCTCAACTTACTGCTACTACCACGATCGTATAAATGCACGCTGGCTTTTGAAAAAATTCAGAATTGGATATAATATTGTTGACTTAAAAATGCTTCGTGATGTTTGATCTTTCATTAAAATGACTCAAAAAGTTTTAATTTCGGAATAATGTCATATAGTACAGTACCCAGAGGTAAAAAATATGCAAAACTTCGGAATAATGTCATATTGAACGGATTTCGTTCATTTTGGGCAGTATAATAGTAAATGCTTCACAGAAAAGTTTCTATAGTGTGCGCGGGCTTTCTAATTTATGGTGGGTGGATGCCACCCCTTCTCAGGGGGTGGCACTTAAAAAAAAAATTTATATATATATATATATATATATTTATTGGAGCTGAAAAAGAATCAGATTTTAAGAAGAAAGGTTCTATGCAATTTTTCACATAAATTGATAGTTTTCGAAATTGCGATTTTAGCTTAAGAAAAAGGTATTTCCAAACGACTTTCGTCAAGTATCTCGAAATGTATTGATTTATCAAAAAATGTTACCAATTACAGAAAATACAAACTAGGAATTAATTATATTTTTTGTTTATTGATGTAGGATTAATAATTTCGGAGATATTTAAGTTTATATTTGGCATCCAAATGTTCATAAGATAATTATTTAGAGTGAGAGTTAAATATCTCAGAAACTGTGACACCTACCTCAAGAATGCTAATAGGTAGAATAATAGATTATTAATTCAGCTTTCAACTGTCTTTGAGATAGTAATTTAAAAAAAATAATTTCAAATACAGTGTTTCGTTAAAATGTAGCATAATCTAGATGTTCAAATTTTTTTGCTCTTTGAAAACACTTGCTTTAAAAAAAATGCATTTTAAACTTTAAAAGTAATTTCGAAACACTTGGATGCAAAATATAAACTTAAATACCTCCGAAATTATTAATCTTACATCAATAAACAAAAAATATAATTAATTTCTAGTTTGTACTTTCTGTAATTGGTCTGTAACATTTTTTCGATAAAGTTATACTTTTCGAGATACTTGACGAAAACCGTTTGGAAACACCTTTTTTTTTTTTTTTAAAAGGTAATATCGCAATTTTGAAGTCGTTATAACTTAAAAACTATCAATTTATGTGAAAAATTGCATAGAACCTTTTCTTCTTAAAATTTGATTCTTTTTCAGCTCCAATAAATATATATATATATATATATATATATATATATATATATATATATATATATATATATATATATATATATTGTGTCAAACCTAATTTCTTATTTAATTTACTAATATAGAATCGTAAAAATAGAAATAAATAATCCATAACTAGCTTGCATAATAATATTTTAAATTATTGTTTTGGTTCAATACAATTGGAATGCACACGTATCGAATACTGCTGAGTCAACAAGGTTTTATTTAGTAAATAAAGTTAACATTGAACTGTAAACGAAATGTATCATCTACCGGGGTATTTAAACGAAAATGTAAACAATGACGGGGGAGTCTCTACGCGAGCCCGAAAGGGAGGCACTGCCTTCTGTCCTTAGAAAGCCCTTCAGTAACCACGTTGTGTCGTGGGTTTGTATATTGTGTTTGTGATATTTTTTGTAAGTATAGTGTTTTGTTTTATTGTTGTTATTAAATAAATATTGTTTGTGGAAGTGAGTGGATTTAATTTGTCGTTTCTGTTCAGATATTCGGGTTGAGCACGTTTTAGGCGTGACACATGGTGGAGGCGCCGTTGGCTAAATCCCTTTGATCAATTCTCCCTAATTGGTCAAATAAAACCACGGTTCAGTTTAAACGTTTTTTATTATTATTACGGCAATTTATTTCCTTTCAGTTCATTCACTAATATTAAAATAATTCTCACAGGTACTGTTAGGTGGCAACTACTGCATAATTTTCTCTAATCCTTTTCTTTCAGATTAAGGTTTTACATTTTCTAGCTAAGTGATAATTGTTTATGTGCGTGAGTGGGCGTATACAAATCCCTACTTAATCAGCCAATGCCAGTGGAAGGCAGAAGTACTACAAGGTCGGGGGCTAAATTTAAGTTGGTGTTAGCTGATAATTCGACTCATTTCAGCCCCCCTCATAGAAGTACGGAGCAATTTCTGCCTGACCCGTTTAGAAGGTCCAGCAACACTCCTAGGTCACCCGAGCAAAGCCCATCTGGTACACCAACCAAACAAACAACTCGCTTCCCATTTCCCCCCGAGGCAACTGAAAACAAACAACCTGCAACACCGAAGCGACCCTCTCCTTCAGAAGAATCGACTAGTCCTACTTATTCTGAATCTCAGCAGAATTCAGAAGAAAACTCACGCACTTCGCAAGAGGTAGGCAGCCAAAAGGGACTTCCGAGAGCCAAAGAACGAACAAAGGTCCAAAACAGAAATATGCCAAACACTACGCTTTCCCAAAGTTTGGCGATGGAGAAAACCCCATCAACACCAAAATTTCTGTGCCCTCCGACGTTTAACCCAGGCTCAGGAAACGCAACGACCTTTATTAGACAGTATGAGCGGACAGGGGCGGCTAATGGTTGGATGGACACACTCAAAATTAGCTATTTAGACTCGTTTTTAGAAGGAGCAGCGAATTTATGGTTCCAACGTTATGTCAACAAGGAAGAAAATGGACAAAAAGCCTGGCCGGAAATAAAGAGTGATTTTCTCAAAGAATTTGAGACGGACGATGTAAAGAGAATTCTGGAGAAAAAACTGTATGATAGGAAACAAAAGCCTCAGGAATCTATTAAGGAATACTATTACGAGCTACAAACACTATTTGGAGAGTACGACCCTGCTTTTAACTTGAGAGAATTCAAGAAATTTTTCGAAAACGGTATTCGAAGAAATCTCTATCAAAGCTACAGGCTAGTAGTCGACGATAAAATGGAATGGGAGGATTTCAAAAAAGTAATTAATAAGCTTGAAGATATTTCTCGCCAACCAGCAGAAGACTCAGTAGGCGCAAACCAAGAGGAAAAGCAAACTGGCTGCAATTGTGCATGTAGCCGCCAAAACCTCAACGGAAACTACCATAGTCCACAGGTGAACAGTCGTCCATTATTTCAGAATAGAAACAATCATCATCAGCACTACTTCCCAAATCGTAAACAAAGTCAATGGAATGGCTTTAATAATCCGCAGTTCAACAATTTTCAATCATTCAATCAGAGCAATATTCCTAATACCAGAACCAGAGATGGCAGACCCAGATGTTACATTTGCAATAGGACAGGCCACTACGCCAATACTTGTAATGAAAGACAAAGGGCATCCCCAAACGCCAATGGACAACGCAACTAAGCCCCGGCGTCGTCCTCTCCCACAAGGGGGCTACAACGAATAACAGGACTAACATCCTAACAATCTTTGTCTGGGTAAATAACATGCACATAAAGGCAATCCTCGACACAGGGGCCGACCAAAATGTCATTACAAGTAATCTTACAAAGAGTTATAACCTGCAGGCAAACTCAAACTCAACAAAAAATTTATTGGTTGCTGGAGGGCATAGAATACCCACCCTAGGAGAAGCCACATTCGACCTGAAAATTGGAAATATAAGGACAAAATGCACAGCCACGGTTATTGAAAATCTGCCGGTCCCACTCATACTTGGAATGGCATTTTTGGGAAAACACCATGCAGTAATCGACCTCGACAGGGGCAAAATCACACTTAAAGATGAGTATCGGAACAATCACCTCATTGTGCCGGAGAAAGAACATTTGTCGAACATGGAAAATAGGCTATCGACGATAAACTATAAAGAAGCCTACCATGAAGAATCGAGAAAAATAATAAAAAATCTTCTGGAGAGACAGAATATTCCCCCTGCACGCCCAGCGAACATCAACAAAACGAGTCCGACAAGAAAACGTCCCGAAGATAAAAATACAGAAGAATTCGGCAAGCCCCTACAACCACCTGAAGAAGAAGTGGCTCCACCACAGCCACCCATCATTCATCTCAATTATATTCAAGGCGACTACAAAGAAGGGTCTTTGGAAAGTAAACCGCATAAGGTTCAAATAGAAGATGACATCGTCTTGGAGCCACATACCCCTTGTATGATAATGGTAAAGATAAGTAACCCTCTAAATGAGGCAGACCTGAAGCACGCAGAATTCTTCGAAAATGAGAATTTTCTGGTGCCCAGGAGATTGTTATGCATGGAACCGACAATAAAATCTAGTGAAAAAATTTCTATGAAAATTATGAACAAAGGGCCTAATAAAATTAAAATGCTTAGAAACTCCACAATCGGGTTTATAGTTTGCAGCCCATCAGTCATTAAAGATGAAGATGCCTTACTTCTATATATTGAAGACTCCCAAAATCCCGAGGATATTGTTACAATCAAAGACCATAACTTGGAGCACTTGGAACAAGGGAAATTTAAAGATAATTTGGAAAAGTTGCTTACTAAGTACGAGGATGTGTTTTCGAAATCTATGAAAACCATGGGACTTACAAACCTAACGGAACACAAAATCGACGTTGGAAACACAGAACCAATCAAAAGCAGACCATACAGGGTGTCACAGAAAGAAAGGGAGATTATAAATAACCAAATAAAAGAAATGTTGGAAAGCAATGTGATAAGACCCTGCCACTCACCATGGTCAAGTCCGGTGGTTCTTGTCAAAAAGAAGGATGGTCAAACAAGATTCTGTGTGGACTATAGAAAACTAAACAATGTAACAAAGAAGTCTACATACCCCATCCCAAACATAGATGACATCCTAACCTATCTAGGGGACGCAAAATACTTCACCACGTTGGATATGTTTAGCGGATATTGGCAAGTAAAAATTGAAGAAGAATCAAAGCAATACACAGCATTCGTCGCCCAAGGCCATGGTCTATACGAGTTTAATGTTTTAAGTTTTGGTTTGTGCAACGCCCCCGCTACTTTTCAAGAATTAGCAGACAAAGTTTTTAATGGTATGAAATGGAAAGATGTCCTGATCTACCTTGATGATATAATCGTGTTTTCAAATACACTGGAGGAACATCTCCTAAAGTTGGAAAAGGTCTTCCAACGTCTAAGGGAAGCTGGATTAACACTAAAACCTAGTAAATGTGTGTACGTTAAAACGGAAGTAAAAATCCTAGGACATATAGTAAGCAGAGACGGAGTAGCCCCAGACGAAGAAAAATTAGCAGCCATTAAAAATTTTCCAGAACCAAAGACGGTCAAAAATGTGCAGAGCTTCGTTGGTCTTTGTAATTATTACCGAAAATTTATTCAAAATTTTTCTATTATAGCCAGGCCACTACACCTAGTCACGAAGAAAGAAACAGGCTTCATTTGGGAAAAGGCACAACAGGAAGCCTTTGAAACATTGAAGGACAAATTATTATCGGCACCAGTTCTACAACATTTCAACCCAAGCAAAGGTTGCGAACTAAGAGTAGATGGCAGCACAATCGGTATTGGCGGAATACTGTTACAAGAGGATGAAGAAGGTCGACCCCATCCCATCGCCTACATTAGCAGAAGTCTTTCCAAAGCAGAGAAGAATTACACTATTACCGAGCTTGAAGCGCTTGCAGCCATATGGGCACTTGGTTACCTACGTCACTTAATCTATGGAAGGCCTGTTAAGATAGTGAGCGATCACCATGCCCTGTGTTGGATTCGCTCTCTGAAAGATCCCACCGGCAGGCTCGCAAGATGGTCTCTGAAACTCTCGGAGTACGACTATACGATAGTTCACAAAAGTGGAGCAGCACATGTTGACGCCGACTGCTTATCGAGAAACCCAGTACTTGGAAGTAATGATACAAATGGCGATACGGAAGATGTTCCAACATTTCTTACTACAACAGAAGAAATCTCGAATGCACAGCAACAAGATAAAGAACTCCAAGGACTCATGGAAGCAATCAGAAACCCAGCAAATGCACATATAGCGGTTGCGAGGAGGGCAAAAAACTTTCGCCTTCTTAACAACGTGTTATACAAAGTCAATCCCTCACCAGAAGGACTAAAAAATCTATTAGTGATACCAAAAAAGTTGGTAGGCGAAATACTCTTTTCCCACCACTCAGAGCCATTATCTGGGCATCTAGGAGTTGCCAAGACTTTGCACAAAGTGAAAAGTAGATACTATTGGGCAAAGCTACAAAAAGACGTGGAGAAATTTGTGAAAGGTTGTGAAGATTGCCAAGCCAGAAAGGGGCAGAAAAACAAAAAACCGGTTGGTCTTTTGCAACCAATACCTGTTGGAACACCATTTGAGAAAGTGGGAATTGATATTCTTGGACCATTTAGACGAAGTAGGAATGGGAAAACCGTTATCATCGTGGCAACCGACTACGCCACCAGATGGGCCGAAACAGAAGCGTTACCATCAGGAAAGGCTGGACCAGTTGCAAAGTTCATATTGGAAAAAATAATTACAAGACATGGTGCACCTAAACAATTGCTAAGTGACCGCGGTAAAACTTTTCGTTCCGAAATAGTTCGGGAACTGCTAAAAAGTATGGGAACAGTTAGCCAATTTACAACGGCATATCACCCATCGTGCAATGGATTAACGGAACGTCTAAACAAGACGCTGGCAGACATGCTATCAATTTACACTAACACCACGCAAACAGACTGGGATGAATACCTACCACACGTGACGTTTGCCTATAATACTGCACGACAGGACACAACAAAATTCTCCCCTTTCATGCTGGTTTATGGAAGAGAACCCACCCTTCCAACAGAGGCCAGCCTTATGGAGCCAACAGAAAACCTAGATGCACAAAAGATTAGGGACAGAGCACTAGCTGTCCGTAATCTAGCTGTCCAGAATATTCAGGAACGACAGGGCAAGGATAAAACAAGGTATGATGGCAAGCATAGAAAAATGGAATATAAAAAAGGCGACAAGGTAAAAGTATTCACTCCAGTAAGAAAAGTAGGACGGTCGGAAAAACTGCTACTCCGATGGTTTGGGCCGTATTATGTAAAGAAAAAAGTCGGGGAGGTGGACTATGAAATACAAAAGGGCCCAACGAACAAATCAAAAAAGGAAATCGTACATGTGAGTAGAATCTTGCCATATAACGATCCATGGACCCCGGAAGTAGTACCAATACCGGATTAAAATTAACTAATATTTTTTTTTTTAGCTAGTTGTAATAATTAAGCTTAATAGCACCTAAGTTTTTCTTTCAGTATGTATATATGTTTTTTTTTTCGTTATTTTAAGGTACTAAATGCTCTTTATTGCGCAGGTTTCTCCCTATTTCGCCTAATTACGCCTAATCTCGACAAACCCCAGGGGCAACCGAGAAGAGGAGGATCCTAAGGACTTGTGTGAATGCAGCTTTTTATTGTAGGTATTTATATGTATTTGCTGCGAGTCACGAGTAATTGAGTGCAAATATGCAATTATGTGTTATTTTCCCAGAGAAGTTGTATTGTAAGTACTTATGAGTGTAAACTGTAAGTCATGTGTAGAGATGTATAATTTCCCCAAAGAGTGAAGTAGGATGTTGTTGTTAATATGATGATTTTTTTCTATATGTTTATTGGAATAACGGTACGTACCATGTTTATTATTGGGTTTTTTATGCTAAAGTTATCGTAAAAACTTTAGATGAAAAATCAAGTAATTTACAAAAGATTTCAAGCAAGTTAGTCACGAATATGTGACTGTTAAAAAAAAAAAAATGAGCGCAGCTACATGACGCGTAGCGAGGAAAATGGGAAAGCAAAGGAATTAAAGTAATGCACATAATATATTAGGATCATGGGTAGGGATTCTAGATACTTTTGGCTGATGTGCGTATCAGTACACGCACATATAGGGGCATTTGTTCAGTACAAGATATATCTCAAATTGGTATTAAATTTTGGGAAAAGAGGAATAACAAAAAATAGGAGCTCCTGCGTAGTTAGGTATTTTTAAGTTTGCGTAGTACTAAGGATTATTTTGTTTTATGTTAGGCTTCAATTAGAATATATTGTTTTTTAATTGTTCTTTATGACAAAATTGTAATTAGCTGTCCGTTTTATTTGTTTCACGCCCCGCAAATGAGAGACCACACACCGAAGCACACACAGAAGTCTCTGCAGCATGCTGTACCCCACGGACAGGATCCATCTATCGGCGTCTAACAGTGGTGATAAGGGTATCTCTTAAAGGAGGATGTAGCTCGAAAACTCAACGTCACCAAGCAAACCAGCTAGTCGGCGAAGTACCACAAGCATCTGAAAATCACCCCTAAGGAACCAATTGTCACAAGGTGCAGACGATAGATGATGGAAAAATGTAGTCGGGTCTTGGCGCCTGGAGGGGCCAGACCATAGCAGATTGTTTTGAGGACTGCAAAACTACCTCTGCTACACACAACATCCAACACCTCCATTTGGCAACTTCCACATTTTTTTTCTTGCCATACATTTCGATGTCCTTTCCCAAAAAAGGCTAGATTTCTTGGTTGGTTTTCAAGTTAACCATGTACTTCCCGTCCTTTTTCGCCATAGTCAAAAATCCTATAAAAAGATACCCTTAAACCCCATGCCACCCAGCCATGGTCCTGGCACTACTTCACCCCATAGGCGGAGAGACGTTCAGCGACGGTATAGAGTCAAGTCCACCGAGGATCAACTGCTAGATCAGGGTTGTAACAGACACTAGAACCAGAGACATCAGTGACAGTGTGATTCAAAACTTAATAGGTGTGTGCTTGAAAAACACTAAGTGTGTTGGAACTCTCAAAGACTTAATTATATTAGATTAGGTAATTTTAGGTAAATTAAAGTTTTAAAAGCTGGGGTCCAGCTTTCAAGGACAGGGGGATTGTGTCAAACCTAATTTCTTATTTAATTTACTAATATAGAATCGTAAAAATAGAAATAAATAATCCATAACTAGCTTGCATAATAATATTTTAAATTATTGTTTTGGTTCAATACAATTGGAATGCACACGTATCGAATACTGCTGAGTCAACAAGGTTTTATTTAGTAAATAAAGTTAACATTGAACTGTAAACGAAATGTATCATCTACCGGGGTATTTAAACGAAAATGTAAACAATGACGGGGGAGTCTCTACGCGAGCCCGAAAGGGAGGCACTGCCTTCTGTCCTTAGAAAGCCCTTCAGTAACCACGTTGTGTCGTGGGTTTGTATATTGTGTTTGTGATATTTTTTGTAAGTATAGTGTTTTGTTTTATTGTTGTTATTAAATAAATATTGTTTGTGGAAGTGAGTGGATTTAATTTGTCGTTTCTGTTCAGATATTCGGGTTGAGCACGTTTTAGGCGTGACAATATATATATATATATATATATATATTTTTTTTTTTTTTTTTTTAAACGCCACCACCTGAGAAGGGGTGGCATCCACTCCCTATAAATTAGCAAGCCCCCGTACAATATAGAAACTTTTCTGTGAAGCATTTACTATAATACTGCCAAAAATTAATGAAATCCGTTCAATATGACATTATTCCGAAGTTGAAACCTCTAGTTACTGTACTAATATGAATTAGATTTCGTTCATTATTTGACAACTTCATGGTAAATGCATCAGGGCAAAACTTCTATATTATGCGGAGGCTTGGCAATTTATAGGGGGTGAATGCCACTGCCACCCCTTTTCAGGGGGCGGCAACTAAAAAAAGGCATAGGAGCTGAAAGATAATTAAATTTTGAAAAGGTTCTAGGCATCTTTTCATATAAACTGATATAGTGTTTAAGTTATAACGACTAGAGGATTGGGTTATAAGTTATAATGACTAGAGGATTGGGATTTTAACTTGAAAAAGATATTTCAAATAGGTTTTCGTCAAATAACTAGAAAGATGTTACATTAAACGAAAACATGCTGGAGACAAATAAGAAAGCTACTAAATTAAGGATGAATTTCATTTTCTTCTAATTTCTATAGAGTTAATGGTTCGGAGATCTGGAGTATAAAGGTGGCGTCCGAACGTCCATAAGACGAAGTATTTAGTTTAAATGTTAAATATCTTAGAAACTATGGCACTTAGTTAAAAATGCTGCCAATCAAACTGAAAGTCCATTAATTAGGCTTTGAAACGGTTTTTTGGTAATTTATATAGTATAAAGAACAAAAAAGTTATGACAGAAACAATGTACTTTTTCACATTTTTTAATGTAAGTAGTCAGTGATTAATAGTATATTACTCAACGAGCATATAATGATGGCCTATTATTCACGAGCGTGAAGTTTAAGACACGAGCCGTAGGCGAGTGTCGTAAATCACCAGAGTGAATAGTAGCCATTATATGCGAGTAGAATACTAGTGAATAATGAAATCATTATTCACTACAGGGAATAATGGATAGCATTATCCTTGAGGAAACACATACATAATGAGTACATTATTTAATAGCCGTGGACAAAAAAATATATTCCCATATACTACTTTTCGTTAATATATAGTATGTCCTGTGGAAATAATTCTTCATAGGAGTTTAATTTGAAATGGACTACCCCAAAAACCCATAAAACGATATTCCACATGGGTAGTAACAAAATTTGAGACCTTGGCATTTCGTACATACAATAAATCCCAATTTTATGGACTCTTGCTTGCTTTTCTCGAGATCCCGAATGTTGTAAGAATCATATATAATTTCTATCGAGATTTTCATACAACATAGGGAGAGTACTAATGAAAATTTCATTCATCTGTCAAATTTTAATTATTGACCAATAATGAACCTCCTTTGTGAATTTTTGGACCATATGCATTCTTTCAACTTAACTAGCATTCGGACATTTTCCAAAAATTATCCATAATTTTCATTGTACATGTTATATTACTACGAGTCAACCATCGTAAATTGGCAAGTAGCCGCGCAGAGAGATAAGAAATATCGTCACTGTTGCACAGACTTCCCTCCAAACCATCTTTCTTACACCCCCCCCCCTCTATACCTCCATTGACCTATCTCTAAACCTCTATACACCTCTAAATTTGCTCATGCAAATCCGTTTTTAAATGCTGACACTCTGAGTAGGGTTTTTTACAGAACTTTTCCCTACACAACACTGATATAAAACATAACACAGCATACCAACTAAAGCGACTTTATATGGAACTTAAGTGTATGATGATAAACAAAAATCAAACACGATTGAACTAAGTAAGAAGATCGTCAAATAAATGCAAGACATGATCTGAAAGTCTCTTGCCAGCAACATCTGGCCGTTGTGTCACTTCAACGTGCTTAAACGCGTAATTGTGGCACAACGTTTTATAGAAAAAATTATTGTAATTACAAAATAAAATAAATGAGATAACTAAATGACATGTATGCATAGTTAAATAGAATAAAAGTACATTAATTTGGCTAATATGTTGCACAGAGACAAGCAAGATTTTTAAGCTTCTTAAGCTAGCTCTATGAAAAATTTAATATATGAAAATATATTGCTATTTTATTTTTGAAATATAGAATATTTACGTATTTGGAATCATTGGTTATGAATCTGAAGTTAACATTAAAAAATTCAAAATGCCGGCTTCAGTACGCTGGATGAAATTTTTTTCTAAAGCAAATGTCTTTTCTCTTTTAAGTTATTTAGCTTAAGAGACATGACGGAGGGAGAGGCAGACGGACAGACGAACGGACTGACATGACGGACATTTTAATAGCTGTTGCGAATTCTATGACAACACAATGATATGATTTTTTTTTTCTGCGAACGGTGTTTACAATTTTTGAAATGTATCGATGAAATGCAATATACTCGTTGCTTTCGTATTTTCAAAGAGTATAATAACAAATACGAAAAAAATGTACATAACATTTAGCCTGATCAAATGGTGTTCAAAAGTGCTGCCTAGTAGCAGTACCGGCTCAGGTCGAAAAAAACCTCGAAATTTTAGGAGTTTTTCCGGTTTTCCGCTCATATCTTGCAAACGACGCGTCGTACGGAAAATATTAATGTAAAATGAGTAAAATAAAATGGACATTGCTATCAGGTGGGCAGTTCTACAAAGCACGGTCGATTTCACATTGACAATGTTAAAAAATAAAATGTCAGGAATCTATTGATGGCATATATTTTTGAAATGGTTATAGTGTGTACTTTTCAGGTATGCCTTGTGGCACCAGCTTTTTTCCCGTGACTAAAATGTTACAGCTGTTTTTCCTTAGTGAAACGTATAACAAAACACACGACCGTCAGATTTATATTTGTGCTGTGTATTAATATAAATATGCTAAATGGATTATGAAAAAGTTGATTCTTTGAAGTGAAAAATATGTCCTACAAGATATTAGAGAAAATTTTGGTCGTAATAATACCCATGAATAAAATAAAAATTGATATAACTAGAAGTATCTGTTTCTTTTTTATTTGAGCCTAATACTTTCGGAATTCAGTTAACTGTATTGACTCAAATTACCTTTTTGTGTCTAAATTTTGTTACCGACAACCAGTTTTGTTCATAATTTAAAGGACAAACGAGATAAATAATATTTATGACACCATTGTGAATGAGGTACTGTGAGTTACGCGTGACGGTCGTGAGAGGCATGAGATGGTTGTGAGATTCGTAAAACGGTCGTGTAATTGCTGGCTGAGGTTGTGCCAAATTTTTGAAAATAAAAATAATATTTGAGGGTTAGATCATATGTATTTTGGCTAGTAGGAACCAAATATGAAAAAATATACAAGTTGCCCCATTTAAAAAATTTGATTTTCACGTCATTTGCCTCGAAACCGGAAGTCAGAAGTTGGTTTTTTACATCATATAATTGGAAATTTCATCCCATATCACTACACCAAATTTGAAAAAAATCCATTCAACCATTCAAAAGTTACAAGAGTGAAGGAGAGTAATGCCAATGAAATTTCTCATGACCGTCACTAGAGTCTCAAAACCATCACACTCAAATTTGTGTCATGTGACGATCATGAGTGTGACGGTCGTGAGGGCCGCTAGACAAAAATGACTAAGAATTATATTCACCCTAAGCTATTATTAAAGTAAGGTTAGGAGAAGACAGTATACTGGATACCTCAAAATAAAAACGTATTTGGATATTAATAGTTGATAAATGCTAAAATACACAACAAGACGGTCATGAAAGAGAGCACAGGGCCATATATTAGACTTACCATATAAATTACTGGAAATTCAAAATGTTTTGGGAAACAGCACTTGGTTATTGTATCTCACATGATTTCACAACGAAAACTAAATTTCGATTTGTTTTTGAGTCGCTGGTAGTCCTAGCATTCAACTTATTAACTAATAATGAGCGCTGTGACGGTCGTGAGTATTAACCAAGTTACGCGACTTTAATAGTTTATATATTAAATCCTAGACTTTAAAACATGAAAGTTGTATCTTGCCAACAAATTTCGGATATTTTGTAATAATTATAGCAGAGATGGACATTAACCATTTCTCTGGTAACAAAATTTCAGCCAAAACAAGTGTCAATCTGTATGGAGTTACGCGTGGCGGTCTTGAGTTTTAGGAGTAAAAACAGTCAATATTTTATTTTTGTCGTAATTTAGCTCAAGTTTTTTATTATAACAAGGTGCGGTAAGACACATCTAAGCGAATATTGGACACGGGTTGTAGCTTGGACCAATTTTTGATCAGTAAGTCACTAATATCATGAATCGACCATGCTTTGTCGAACTGCCCAGGTATTTTCTATACATCGCATCTTCACACTACAACTTACTTGCTCTTTTTTCCAGCTGACTATATTGACAGCGACCTTATGAATTGGTCTAATTTGGAAATTAGGGAGGTCATGCAGAATTTAATACTCTTCAACTTTGAATACAGTAATATTTTCCGTACGACGCGTCGTTTGCAAGATATGAGCGGAAAACCAGAAAAACTCCGAAAATGTCGAGGTTTTTTTGGTTTTTCGACTTGAGCCGGTACTGCTACGAGGCAACAAACTTCAGACTCATATTCAAAACATATAATTCCCTTGAGAAACCTTCTACCGGACTCATGTTACCGAAAAACTACCATTTGATCAGGCTAATTGTTTGTAGAGAATTTTAAAAGCGTTACTTTTATATAAACATAATTTCGATATCGCTAATGGTTAGAGAGATATAAGCAAATAAACTTAAACGGAGCGCCATTTTACCAAGATGGCGGCGCGAGCGCAAGAGTTGGGGACTTTTAGTATTTTTGACAGGTGGCCTTAATGAACATCTCTGCCAAGTTTCAAAACTTTATGAGTTTGTTTCCTCTGATTTTCCCTATTTGACTGGAGTATTATAAATATTTAAAACAAAAAACACACTAATTTTTTTTGCGCACAAATCATATTTTTGAATTTCCACGGAAATCTTTTCGTCTTTCTGAATTCTGACCATGAAATGGTGTACACATAGCTAGAACGTTCGGGTTATAAGAGCCAGTACCGTTCTGCTTTCATATAACAAGTCTAATATTGTTTTTGAACCACTTCATAAATTTAGAATCTTGCGATAATTAAGGGTTGACGTTGCCAAATACCGACGCTGGCGGTAACTGGAACCGTGAGTGCAGAGTTTTGTTTGTTATTTCAAACTTTAAATATACAAACGAAATACAAAGGTTTGCTAATTGGCAAATGTATGTATACAGAAAGGGAAAACGGGCAAAGTTCCTGTTTTTCTAATATACATTTTGGGGTTAATTAGATCTAAATAGTACAAAGGAATATGTACTTAAAACCCGGATAGGATGTTGGTATTTGTAAATATTCCTCTTGCTTGGATCATGTACGGATATTGTTATGTTAGTAAAGAAGGAGTACTAAAGGTTGCTAATTAGTGGTTATCTAAGCGTTGTGCTTCTAAATAAATATTTTAATTAAAGAAAGACTAATTAATAATAATAGTAATAATAATAATAATCAAATCCGTTCTCTTAGTACATGTAACTGTGTCAGAATATACTTTCACTAATAGTGCTAAAAAGTCACTACACATGTTGACCAACTCGTCTAATTTCCAAACTTTGTAAAATTGAAATACCTATAATATAATTTAATCCAGGAACTTTAGACGAAAAATGCGCTCATCTTCGGAAAAATTTATAGTGAGTTGTAAATTGGTGTACACGTACCTTTCAGCTTCCCAAACAGTCTATGAAAAGTCCCAAAGATTCCGGTGTATGCTTAACTTTTGACAGCGGAAAAACGGCCCAAAAAAGTACCTTTTCTCGGTTATTTTGCCAATATCTTCGTTCCCATCGGTCCTACGGCTACGAAGTGTACTTACATAAAAGAAAGAACGGGAAATTCTCTACAAAAAAGGCGATATAAAGTTTATCGACAGAACTAGTCATTTCCATGGAAAAAGGCGTGAAACATCAGATAAGTTTTGTGGTTCGGCGCCGCTGCGTGGTGCGTTCTGTGTGGCGGTGCAAATAGCAGCTGCGCCTTCTCCTCTGACGTCGGTGTAACATAGGTATAAACCTACGTTACTGTTTTTTTCTGATGGGGTCAATTTTTTTTATTTTGTACCGCTCAATGTATTTTTTCACCTCTCCAGTTGAGTATGTTACCCCCCACATCGATGCGGCTAAAGAGCACCTATATCGTGTCTACTATCACGTGCAGAAGTGGTTAGGAAACGAGCTGAACCCTCAAGATTGGAGATGGGTATTCAGAAATTATTGGAACCAATAAAAACCTCGTAACCTCCTGCCCCGGATTGTCTTTTTAACATGATTTTTTGTAATTGTTCGAAAGGCTGTGGCGCTTTGTGCGACTGTCGAAAGTTGGAACTGCAATGTTCAGCAGTTTCTGGCAACTGTCATGGGAGATCTTGCCTGAATGCTGCCCCAATCGAAGACCATAATCTCGAAAAAAGAATTGACATCGACAATCCAGAAACAAGCTCTCTTGATGATTTCGAATCCTGGTATTCTCCACCAGTCCAGTGGTAAAATGAAGAATAAATCGAGGATGGATAAGAAGAAAATATAAAAAAATAAGTCAAAACTGAGTTACATTAGCCAACAGAATTTTTGTAGTTATTATTAATATTAAGTTAGTAATCAATAATCTAAATAAATAAATAAGTAATAAGTTTTGTTCACTGAAATATACCAGTTCCTATAAAAATGTAAAAATTAGAAGATAACGCACAGAAAACTGTATTTTAATATATTAAAATATCCATACAAAATTTTTACCGGAGTTTCGTAAAAACTATTACGTAAAAACTATTAGTGTTATCAATGAACTTTATATTACCTTTTTTGTAGAGAATTTTCCGTTCTTTCTTTTTTATAAGTACACTTCATAGCCGTAGGATCGATGAGAATGAAGATATTGGCAAAAAAACGAAAAAAAGGTACTTCTTTGGGCCGTTTTTCCGCTGTCAAAAGTTAAGCATACACCGGACTTTTCACCGATTGTTTGGAGAGCTGAAAGGTACGTGTACACCAATTTATATCTCACTATACATTTTTCCGAAGTGAAATGCTAAACTTCCTGGACTAATAATAATGCCATTGTTTTCATTTATCTTTAATGTTAAGCATACTTTAATTGAATAGAGATCATATTTTTTATTAGTTTCTTTTATGTGTTAAATGTGTGTTTTAAAATGTGTTTTAACCGCCTTCCATGTCACCTCAATGCCTCTTAAGTCTAGAACATCTAGATTTGTCGGAGTAAAGGAGACGGGGCCCTACAGTTTATGGTGCCCACTTCGCTAGGTACGCTCAGAGTGCAAGCTAGACGTACTAACAAACTGGGCTACCGACGCGAAATACAGGAAAATTTAGGAATCCCAAAAATAACTGTGTTGTGTTGCTTAAAAAAAAATAAATTCAAACCTTACAAAATTAGAAGATACCCAAACGACTTCTCGAAAAATATGAAAAAGCAGTGTGCGCGAGCGTAACGGTGCGCGGATTGGGCAGTCTGTGTTTTCAAAAAACGACTGTTTTAAAAAAAAAAGGTTGTACGTTTGCATATCTTACATTTTTTATATCTATAATTATTTTCAATACACCTTCAGAATGTAAGTAACACAGTTTTGCAAAATGTAATTGAAATTTACTTTATCGTTTAATAATTAATGTTAAATATTTTATTGTTATACAATTTGTTAATTGTTATACAGAGTTTGAAATGTACAAGCTTGGCAGCTTGTCGTGGCGAAACTTGTTGTAGCATTGAACTTAAAAACATTGAGTTAACTAACGACGATGACGATGCAAATATAGATATAGACGGTGAGGTAAATCCAGACGAATCAGATGAAAACGAAGATTTAGATTCAGAAAGTAATAAAAGAATGAAGTTGGATGAAAACAATTGGTAAGTTAAGCTTGTGTATGCGATATGTGTATGCGATTTATGTGACGAGTGTATGAAATTAATGTAATTTTTTAAAAATCTGTATGAAATAAAAATAATAATTGTTAAATAATTGTGAATATAATTACAACTGCCCTCACATTTTAACAATATAAAACTTAAAAACTAAGTAGCTAATATTTTGTCTCAATTATTATGTCTGAACGCATTTTATGACTGCCCAATCCGCGCACACTATCATATACACATTATCATAGTGTAATATATTTTTTTTAAAGTGAACTAATAAAATAGCATTTCAAAATGATACACATGATTTTTTACAATTAATTATTTTTTATTTATTTGCTTTTATCATGATTAGAGAATATTATTTAGGTATTATGCAAATCACAACTTACACACTTTTTTATTTATTATGAAAATACCTACTTTCTGTATATTGTTGCCCTAATCTGGGCACGCTAATATACTAGTTAGGTAAATACTTTAAAACACTCATTTTTGGAGAACCAATCAAAACAACTACTCTTCTAGCTAATACTGACGAAGTATTGAATTACATGATGGGATTCTTAGCATTTTAAAGAAAAAAAATATTGAAAATACTTAGATCATTTATTTACACTTAGTCATTCACACCTTTTTTACTTAATATGGAATTATCTACTTTCTGTATATTGGTACCTTAATTGGGTGAATGACTAAGTGTAAATAAATGATCTAAGTATTTTCAATATTTTTTTCTTTAAAATGCTAAGAATCCCATCATGTAATTCAATACTTCGTCAGTATTAGCTAGAAGAGTAGTTGTTTTGATTGGTTCTCCAAAAATGAGTGTTTTAAAGTATTTACCTAACTAGTATATTAGCGTGCCCAGATTAGGGCAACAATATACAGAAAGTAGGTATTTTCATAATAAATAAAAAAGTGTGTAAGTTGTGATTTGCATAATACCTAAATAATATTCTCTAATCATGATAAAAGCAAATAAATAAAAAATAATTAATTGTAAAAAATAAATCAAGAATAGGCTTGTAGATAATGAATGAATGTTTCTATACTCTACTGATGAGAACTAACGAGTTCGAAAAAACTTGTACAACTTTTCTAGAGTTGAAATAGAATGTAAGGTTCAATAATTCTTGTGAATGACTGAATTTCAATAAATAATTTAAATATCTTCAATATATTTTTTTGCCTTAAAATGCCAGGAATCCTATCATGTAATTCAATACTTCGTCAGTATTAGCTAGAAGAGTAGTTGTTTTGATTGGTTTTCCAATAATGAGTGTTTTAAAGTGTTTTCCTAAGTAGTATATTAGCGTGACCCAATTAAGGTACCAATATACAGAAAGTAGATAATTCCATATTAAGTAAAAAAGGTGTGAATGACTAAGTGTAAATAAATGATCTAAGTATTTTCAATATTTTTTTCTTTAAAATGCTAAGAATCCCATCATGTAATTCAATACTTCGTCAGTATTAGCTAGAAGAGTAGTTGTTTTGATTGGTTCTCCAAAAATGAGTGTTTTAAAGTATTTACCTAACTAGTATATTAGCGTGCCCAGATTAGGGCAACAATATACAGAAAGTAGGTATTTTCATAATAAATAAAAAAGTGTGTAAGTTGTGATTTGCATAATACCTAAATAATATTCTCTGATACACATGATTTTTCGACACTGCGTTCCATTCAAAAGATATTGGACTTTAATTGGAATTTTCTATGCAATATTTTTTTTTAATTCAATTTTCACCACTTTTTTCTGAATAATGACCATATAGAAAACATTTGTAATTGTTGAACAAATGAACAACTCTCGAGAATAGAATTTTTTTTTCTTATTTATAGCAAAATATGACAGAAAGTGAAGTACTACGGGAGCCCACCCTAACTGTACGTTAACCCCCGATCTTTGGGGACAATGTTTTTCATTAAGATTATCTAAGGAACAATTTTAGACATGTCCTCAAATGGCGTCCATGTTTATAAAAATTTCTTTGCAAATATTGCTTTTGTCATTTAACACAAACACTAAAAAAGATGAAGAAAAACTTTCTGCACAAAAAACAAAGTGCATAACATTTTCTACAATTTTGTTCCTATACAATATTTAGATAGGAGTTATCAAATAAATGATTCAACTTTTAAAATAAAACATAACTTTCAATATAAAACGTCATTCGCTTTCAGATTCACTATCACTGTCTCCCGATACATCGAATATTTCTTCCAAGTCTTCTTCCTCTATTGCTTCATTTATGATATCATTATCATCCTCACTTTCGTCTATTATGATTTGATTTGGAATCATCTCCTGAAGAATTCCAGTAAGCGAGAGGCAGTACTTTATCTGTTGAACACCAAAGAGGTTCTCCATTTTCTTGCTATCGATAATCATTCCAAGGCATTAGAATACTGTGAATACCTTCGTCGGCTAATCGCCAAATACCCGTTTGGTAAACATTTTTAGAGGTTCTGCCTTTCCTATTTCGCTGACTTAGTCGCATCCAGTAAATGAATGAAGACCTAGTAATGCCGAACATTTTTGAGCTCCGTACTCTCTGCTAATGCGGATATGTTAATAAGCCTTCTTTTATTGCCAAATCCGGTGTCAAAGAGTGATTTACATTTAATTTTATTGGAATGAGCCGGCAGAATAAATGTCTGCAAATTATAATATTATTATTATTATTAATTTTTTTCAGTTTATTTTATTTTTTGTTATGTTAATATAAAGTTATATTATACGCCTTACAATAATTGTCACAGTCATTTTCTTCTAAATGATTTACCGATATATGAATTTTCATGTTTTCTTAACTTTGGACTCATTTATCTGGAAAATGGTAACTCCTATCAAAATATTGTATAGGAACAAAATTGTAGAAAATTTTATGCACGTTGTTTTTTTGTCCATCTTTTTTAGTTTTTGTGTTAAATGACAAAAACAACATTGGCAACAGATTTCTTTAACATAATGGTCGCCATTTTGAAAGTACAGTCAGTTTTTCTTTTTGGGGACATGTCTAAAATTGTTCCTTAGGCTTTAATCTTTATGAAAAACATTGTAAATATTGTCCCCTAGAATCGGGGGGGGGGGGGGTGCACGTGCAGCTAGATGGGCTCCCCGACTAAAGTACTTATAATCCATTTTTATTCTATCGAAAAATAATGCAGATATCGATCTGAAATTTTTACCAGATATTCCCCTCTATATAACACGTACTTTAGTTAGTAAAATTTCAAAAATGTTGCTAAAATGAAACAAAATTTTCAAAATTTCCGTTTTTTTGAATTTACTCCTGACCTAATATTTACATGAATCACAGAACGTCTGGCTAGCCGTTGTTTATTAAGAAATTTCGATTACATTGAAATTGCTAGGTAGACTTGTGAACCGCCAGGTAATATCCGCGAACAATACTTCGTACTTCCTGCAAGGCAATACCGAATTAATCGAATACTCACGTGAAAGAATCTAATAGAATGTGCAAACTGAAATTAAATCGATCTACTTCGCTGACTCTATTTATTAAGTGCTTACATAGTTAAATGGTAACCTCGTTAGCGGCCGCTTTTCAATATAAAATTTCCTGCTGAAAAGTCTGCCGCTAGGTTGAATATTGATGAGAGCTTTTATCGGAATGTCTGTCAATAGAAATTAATGATCTAGTAATATATCAGCTTACTAACTGTTTGTATACAATAAAGTGGTACGTAGACTTAATGGTTTGTTAAAAATAAACGCGAAGATGTGATGCGGAAGTGATCGCCAATTTAAAATCTGTAGAATAGTTGGCGGTGGGAAACATTGCGGAAATTAGTCGAGACTGGAAGCACCTGCCGCCGACTGCAATTTAAATACGAAAGTCTCCAAATGAAACATGACATTTTGAAACAACAGTTAATCATAGTAGTGGAGTAAAACTAACATTTGTATGGAATCGCCTCATTTAGATTTTTTTTTTTTTGGTTGACATTTGTCGTAAACATTTCAGCAGAATGTTGGGGATGAAACCCGAGTCCTGAAAGTAATTTCTTTTTAAACAAATAAATGTAGAAACTCATGTTTTTTCGATTTTTTTAAAATATCTTTAGTTGTATAGTTCGTATCGCAATGATCCTAAAAAACAGTTTGTTCTGAATGAAATTGCGAAGAAAACTAGATTTGTCTGAACCTTCTTGATCCGTTTCTTAAGTTGTGACAGACAAAATCGATTGAGAAAGACCATTTTAATACAATTGATAACTGAAACAATTATATACCGGGGTCATTATGGTGTGTGACCTATTAGACATTTTAAAAAAACCGCTGCCCAAGGAATCACTACTTCCACATCCAGATTTTCTATCCAAATCACTCACAACGAAAAAATTTTGTATGTGGAAATAATTGTTTATGGAACTTTAATAATATAATATTTGAAATCCTCTACCACAAAAACCCATAAAACGATACCCCACATCGGTAGTGGGGAGGGGGTGGTAGTGGGGGTGGATAAAGTAAAAAAATATTTTGAGGTTTCTGGTTCTTGCACCCACACTAAATCACAATTTTTTGTCATCCCCTTTAATAATGGGGTGGGGGTGGTAATGGGGGTGGCTAATGCCAAAATTTTTTTTGAGACCTTAGCTTCTCTTGTATATACTAATAACAATTTTATGAACTCTTACCTGCTTGATTTACCTATTTACTCCAAATTTACCCCAATTTACCCCCCAACCCTTCGACGGAACAAGATGAAAATATAATCTAGTTCTAGATCTCGTTAAATTACATATGTGTACCAAATTTCAAGTCAATATCTCAAACGGTTTCAGAATAAACGTGCGCACAAAAAAAAAGTTACAGACCGACAGACAGACCGACAGACAGACAGAAATTTTTTTTTCGCTCAATTTTAAAATCTCGACGTTTCATGACATTCTAAGCCTATTTGAACAATAAAAATTTTTAAAAAATTTTTTGTCGTTACTATACTTCAACTGGATGTGGAAGTAAAACTACAAATAATTTGAAGCTTTAGGAGTAGGGATTTTCAGAAGTGCTCTGTTTAATGAAAATAACGACACGTATGTGACACTATCAGCTTCCTTATTTTAAATAGCATGCCTTACTTTACTTCCACATCCAATAGAAGTATAGTAACGCAATTTTTTTAAAATTTTTATTGTTCAAATGTTATGAAACGTCGAGATTTTAAGTTAGAGCAAAAAACATTTTCTATCTGTCGTTCTGTCTGTCTGTAACTTTTTTGTGCGCATGATTACTCTGGAAGCGTTTAAGATATTGACTTGTTTGGTACACGCATGTATTTTAACGAGATCTGGAAACTAGATTATATTTTGATTTTTATGCCTGATTTGAATTTTATTCATTATTTTAAGGTAACTTTCATTCTCTATCTAAAAAATCAATAGTTTTTAAGATATTTCGATTTTAATAAAACCCGATGTGAAAACCAACCCCTAGTTGGAAATTAATAACATTTGCTATGGTAAATTCCGATAACCAATTTTTCTCCCATATATCTATAAGAAATGGAGCTTATATTAGGCGTGCAGTTCACCCCATATAAGTGCTCTAGAAACTGAGTAACCGATTTGTGCGAGGTAACCACTTCTAACTTGGTTTTTCTTCAAGCTGACATCGAAGAGTACTTACAGTAAAGAATTAGCCAAAGTTAGTTGATCGGAACATATAAATAATTGCAAAAAACTATAATTTTTTTATATCACGAATTTTGCCGAATTCCATCTTCAACTCGCGATATCTCGGAAAATAACGAATATTTTTAGATGAAATTTCAGCACGACATTGATCAAGTTATTCTTTAAGATATTGAATTGGTCTGAACCCTTATTTATTTCACAGATGAAAATAGTGATTTTTCAAAAAATTTCTTTTGTCAAGCCTAATTTTTTTTTTTAAACACAAAAATTGTGTGACGAACTTTTAATACGATAATTTTTGACAAACTTATATTAAAGTACAATATTTAAAGAAGTTTTCTGTTAAGTTTCACCTATTCATATTGTATATATAAAAAGTTATCGCACTTTGAACTAGCGTCTCCGCGCGCAGCAGACATGTTGTTTACGCGCGGCATGTTTCATTGTGGTGGTTGCCGTAGTTCACTCGTTTATTATCATATCAATGCAATGTTTTGTTACATATTCCCTTTTTACAGGTTACTGTAAAGTGGAAATAAGTAATACTAAATTAATTGTTGATAAATTAAAAAATACATAATACATTGGGTTGTTTTTAATATTTTTAATCTGAATCAACATCTATGGGCTGCAACGAGCAACTTGATGTAGAGTTACAAATGAGACAGCATTTTATACCAGCAGCGTAGCACGAACAAAATTCTTTATCACAAGATGTTTTTTTTTAATCTGCAATTACAAATATACTTCTGAAGCAGCTCCAAACTTGTTGGTCCTTCAAAATATATTGGCAAAAGTTCTTAATTTTCAAATTTCCAGCCAAAATCAGTCAGATTGAGTGCTTCAAAAATGTGAGCATTATACCATACGTGCACTTGCCAAAAACAGCGTTTCATGTGTTGAAGAAGAGCTGGGTACGATGGAGGTAATTTTTCAACGGAGGAGTTTTTTTTTTCGAGCTAAGATTACTCTCACGTGGTTAATGTTGTCTTGTTTACTTTTGAAGTCATAAATTCCAATCACAAATTTTGTCCAAGCATTAACAATTTCAGGTGTTAATTTATTCTCAATTTGAGACATCTGGACTAAATGTTCTGTGCTCATTTTTTATGCTACGTTGAGAGCTTTTTTTCTTACCAATTTCATAGAAAGCGGAAGCCGTATCGCATCCGGTTAATGCGTGAATTATTGGTAATGCTAAACCAATACTACTTCCTAGTTCTTGGCATATAATATGTATTGGTATAAAGCGCCGCAAAAACCGTTTTGATGCTATTTTTTCCAGTTTGAAATCATACTTGAATCTTTGTATTTATTTTAAAATAATGTGCGATTAAAAGAATAAACACATCTGTATCAGGGGACTTAACAATCACTATCATGTCCTGAGTGTCTATGTATTGTTTAGAAATGTAGATCAGATGACAAATTATTTGAAAGTCAGCTTCAGCATGATTCGAAAATAAATCTGTAACCTCACGTTTAAGTGAATTAGTGATTTCTTTAGTAACAAGATGATTTTTATATCCACCAGCCAAATATAATTTTTATTAATAATTTTATCAGAAGTCTGGGGGATTTCAATATATTTTTTGATGTAGTCGCATAAAAATACGTTCAAAGCATTTTGTAGCAAAGCATCTGTAGACATAACTTTATCCCAATCCAGTATAGGTCGACTAGCATTAATATCGTAAGTATTAGAATTTAGTTTATACTTTCTTGACCTCTCTTGCGATTTAGGATTCATACTAACGTCATAGCGATCGAAAATGACGTGAATCTCAGAAAAAGTTTCAAATAGTTTCCGAAAATACTTAAAAAAATATTGTCCAACATCTTCGAAACATTTCATATATTTCGTATTTAAACACTGCAAATCTGCCATCATATCTATTATTCTATCATGTAGTTCTGTCCAGCAAGGTTCTGTAATCACAGATGTTACAATATTTTTTTCGATCGCATGTAACAAATCAGATTGACGATATTCGCCTACTACCATCCTCTTTAAATAGAGCAGGTGTTTCATTCAGTGGGACACTTTTTCAAGGCTTACATCAGCTCTTTGCTTGGTTCACTTTTTCTGGAGAAACATATTCTTTACTTGTGCTATTATCTGCTCTTTTTACAGAACTTTTTTTTATCATATCTGTAAAAGTTTTCAATTTCGAGCGTTTTAATATTTCGTAAAAATTTGCGGGTTTATTGGTTTTTTCTAATCGTTTGCAAACAAAATCTTGCTACTTCAAAGTGCGATAACTTTTTGTATATACAATATGAATACGTGAAACTTTACAGAAAACTTCTTTAAATATTGTACTTTAATATAAGTTTGTGTTAAAAATTCGTCACAAAACTTTTGGGTTTGAAAAAAAAATTAGGCTTGACAAAAGAAATTTTTTGAAAAATCACTATATTCATCTGTGAAATAAATAAGGGTTCTGACTAATTCAATATTTTCAAGAATAACTTGAACAATGTCGTGCTGAAATTTCATCTAAAAATATTCATTATTTGCCGAGATATCGCGAATTGAAGATGAAATTCGACAAAATTCGTGATATAAAAAAATTATAGTTTTTTGCAATTATTTATATGTTCCGATCAACTAACTTTGGCTAATTTTTTACTGTAGGTACTCTTCGATGTCAACTTGAAGAAAAACCAGGTTAGAAGTGGTTACCTCAACCTAACCGGTTAGTTGGTTAAAACGAGGGTGATCCGCACGCCTATATGGGCCTAAGCTACAAATGCCCCAGAATATACAGGGTGCCCAGAAAATTAGGTACAAATTCGACAACTTCGACGTCCATTAAACAGTTTATTTCAAATGGAACGTACTGTATTTTATGAGTCTATTCGCTTCCCTATTTTATTACCTTTCAACCTATATGTGCATTCCCTATAGCTAAAATTTGTAGTTATTGGGTTATTTAAAATTATAGATTAAATGGTTAAATTAACATCAATATCGACAATAGTGTGCAACAAATGCTGTAAGGAGGTGTCAAAATGCATAAATGTCAATGGAGGATATAACATTTATTGTAGTTTAGTTTTTCCTATTTTGGCAAAAGGGTTGTTGTTAATAGTTTTCCACGGCCTCCTCACAAAAATATTAAATTTTTCGAAAATCAACCACTATTAATTTTAGCAGAACAATTCTTCACTATGTGACGCCAATGCCGAATTATTATTTCCTTTACCTTTAACAATTTCCTCTTAATTTGTTAGCAACCGAGGAAAATCTTATTGCAAACCATTACATACCAAACCACCTTGACGTGTTTACAGAAACTCGCCAACAAATATTTCTTTGCGGTAGGGCTAATTCCTGGAAGTTCTCTTTCTCTGTGTAGACGTCTTTCAGTTGCATTACGTCGATCGTCCTTCTAACTGCAACTTCATGTGGGAAATTAGATTCCGGAACGTTCCAAATGGATTGCAGTATAAGCGGCAGCTGCCAGTTTTAAATTCAAATCACCTTCCAAAGCCCCTCAGACATTCAACGTGCTAAGTGACATATTCGTTGACGGGTTCGTTCGAGTTAAATGCATTTTATTCTGTAATATCTTGTATAGGAAGGAGTTAGAATATACGAAATCTTATGAAACTAAAATGTTTAAGTTAAATCGCAAAAATTTTGACAGTAATTCTGCAAGGTGTCAGATCAGGCAATATGAGAGGCCACTGTTACGACCCACTCACTTCTTAAGGGAATATTAATTTAGCCATCGACTTTTACATTATAATTTGTTCTTTAAACAACCTCTACACTTTGCACGATTTGTATTATCCTTGAAAAATTCCAAGCAATACGTTAACTTTAACAAAATCTTGTCTCTTACAATTTATTTTTCATAGTCAGGTAGGCAGCGACAGTAATTTTAGGGAGATTTCTTGAGCATTCTTTTGAACATTATCCTATTATTTGACTCGCGTACAAGAGATTCTATGAGACTTTTGAGCCAACTTATAAAATGCCAAAACAAAGATTTATACAAGTTTACATCTTACATCATTCCGAGGTTTACCCTTTTCCAAGTCTTGTCTTGGTCTCGAGATAGTCTTGGCTTAACTAGTCTTGTCTTGGTCTTGAAGCTTTCTTAAACTAGTGAGTCTCGTCTTGATCTTGTCTTGGTATAGTATTAAAGACCGATTTATTTAAATTGCAATTGAACAGAACTGAATTGTTTTAAATCAATCAACTAACTATTTTATATTTTACAAAGTACCACAAAAAACAAAACTCAAGACTCTTGACAAGACTCTCGAAAAGAGTCTTGGTCATGAAAGGTAAGATCAGGTCTTGTCTTGTCTTGAAATTCAAGACAAGACCGAGACTAGTCTCGGTCTTGCGGTATCTGTAACTTTTACGTTACAAATTATAAGTAAAAATATATCTCAAAATTTTCCATTTTTTCCTACTTCTAAAGTTTTATAGCAAGTTGCATGCATAAAGAACAGGTTTTTTGCGGGTATCTCACAAACTATTGTTTTTACAATACTATAAACAAATTAAATTAAAATATATAATAAGTAATAGAGGCCTCAAAACCGATCCTTGAGGCACCCAATGATCCAAGATGCTAAAGAGTGATGCGAATATTTCACGCGCTTTTAATGAGTACGACGCGACGCATATTGAGCGATGTATCTCGAATGAATCTAATAAAACGGACATTCTATATGGAAGGGGGTCAATATAAAGACAGCTTATATTAGAGTAAAGTAACTATGAGTATGAAATATCAAATTGCCAATGTACACACTCAAAGGATAAATATTTAATTCAGTAAATCTCTCTGGTGCAATCTTCGAGTGAGCTCAAAAGGCACATTTCGTGTATGAAACGTGTTACAATAAAGTACGGTGGCTCCGTATTGTAGACGAGAATTTTTCATTTTCCGGAGCTTTGTTATTACGATTATATTCAACAAACGGACTGGATTCGAGCAATTGAATATAAATCCAGTCCACAAAAGCACTCCGAGCTAGGAGAGTTCAGCGGTAATCGAATTAAAAACGAGTTAAAATACCACAAAGCCGATTGTAATGAATAAAATTTTTATCTGTGTAAAGGGCGAGTCTGTTATCTGGTTCTGAAACACGTAACGAACTTTCGGCCGTTGCGATTATGAGCTTGATAAAGGACTCTGATTTAATTTGAGACGGTTTTTGTAGCATGAGTGTGGAAATTAAGGTTATTTTAGGCAAATAATCCTGAAATAACTTAAAGAAAAATTTAGCGCACAGACATTATGTTGAAACTTACCATTCCACATAGCTGCCTTATTATAACGTTACATACAAATTCGGAAAATGTTGTTTTAGAGACCTTAGTGTCAAATATTTTTTGGCATTAGTCACCCTCAGCCTATTATTAAAAGGGGTGAAAAAAATAAAATTATGATTTTGTGTGTGTACAAGAACCAAAGGCCTCAACAATTTTTTTCATCCACCCCCATTACCACCACCCTCACCCCCATTGCCGATGTGGCATACCGTTTTATGGGTTTTTGAGGTAGACGATTCCAAATATTATATTATTAAATTTCAACAATTTTTTTTGAAAGTACGTCAAATTTTTTTGCAAGTACCCCAGATTTTTCTTGAAAGTACGATATACATATAATAATATTAAAAAATATATCTAATTTCCCTGCAATACTATAACCCACTCCTTTTCAAGAATGATTTTATTAAATAATTTTTCTATAAACCTGAACCCAATTTTGGATCATTAGCCAAGTTTCAAATTTTTGGCCAAATTTTCGGGTCTCCTGCCCCACTGTGCGTCGTCCGAAGTATTGCTTTTACCACTAGATACACAATGTACTATTCTCGCAACTATTTTTCACCCTGCTACCGTTTTTTTCAAATTTTATTTTACTCAACTACTTGCACATTATCATTAAATAAACTCACAAACTTTCCGAATGGTTAATTCCTTAAAAGGTTCCCGCCCTCTATTCGTCTTCCTTCAAAATATTTTATTGCCCTAATTTCGTGCAATGCGCAAACGAAACCGTTTCGTTGAACACATATCTGTTTGAAGTAATAAGTTGACAGAGCACTTCCGGTGGAAATGGATGAAATAAAAGAACACAGTCTCGCCTCGTTTGAACAAGTTGGCGTTGCAAACTCGTAAAGTCCGCTGTTTCTGATATATATTTGATTGCTTTGTTTAAAGTCCACATCATAAACATATATGGCAGGAACAAAAGTAAACCGAACACAAGACATGAGTCGGACAGACAATCGAAGAAATCAATATTTAAGTAAACAAAAAATTTAATTTCAAAGTTTTTACTTTAGTTATTTATGTCAACCTATGACATGAGATAGTAATAACGGCAAAATAAATATAATTACAACTAATTAATTTCACAACCTCCTCGCTGAAAAGTCAAAGTTATTAATTACTTCCACATCCAGTAGAAGTATAGTAACGACAAAAAAATTTTGAAAATTTGTATTGTTCAAATAGGCTTCGAATGTCATGAAATGTCGAGATAAGTTTAGGTGAAAAAAAATTTCTGTCTGTGTGTCGCTCTGTAACTTTTTGTGTGCACGATTACTCTGGAACCGTTTAAGATATTGACTTTGATAATTTGGTACACGTATGAATTTTAACGTGATCTGGAATTAGATTATTTTTCATCTTATTCCGTTGAAGGGTTGGAGGTAAATTGGGGTAAATAGATAAATCAATCAGGTAAGAGTCTATATCATTGATATCTAATATATATTACAGAAGGTAATAAGGTCTCAAATTTTTTTTTGAAATTAGCCACCCCCCACCCCTTTATTAAAGGAGGAGAAAAAAAATGTGATAGTGTTTTCAGCGACCCGAAAACCCCCCACAGTGTCAATCTGAGTGAAATTTGTTTGAAATTTATCGAATTACGTCATTTTTAATGTCATTTTTATCGAAAAGTTTGTCATATTGGATCAGCCATTTTAAATTACCTTTTTTTTTTTCATCATAATCTGTTTCAGCGACCTCAATTTGAATTAAATTGCTTTAATATTTCTCAACTTATAATAATTTTAAAATATATTTTTTTTTTGTTTAAATAATTAATAAACAGTTTCCTCACGACTATATGTTTATGACTTTTTATTTTAAGCTATGTAAAAGTAATATCAAAAGGTTTTAGGAAAATCAAAACTTCCCGTAAATTGGGTTGTTGTACCAAGTCAAATTTTAATAGAATCTGTGTTTAACAACATTTCTTCATAAAAAATCATTGAAAACATGTAAAAGTTGAAAATAAAGTCTTATAATATTACAATATCAATTTTACCTACGATCACTACTGTAAATAGTAAAAAACACACTACCTGCCATCCATGTAAGTTGAATTTTACGTATTGTAAACAATACGCACTGTAAACAAATCGCACGGTAAACAAAACGCACAGGACACCCAATTATAGGTGGCTTATATCGCTGATGCGGGGTTTAAAAAAACAAATGCGCCTACGTAATTTTCAAACGCTGTCAAAACTGACATAATATTTGTTGAATGACATTGTTGACTAGTAAACTAAATCCAGATTTTACTCAATAAATAAATAAATATGATCGTAGGTAAAGTATAGTACATAATTCGAGTTGTAAAGCAATTACGCACTCATGGAAATACGCACTCGCCGCTACGCGGCATCGTGCGTAACTTTTCCATTCGTGCGTAATATGCTTTTTACAATTCTCATTACGTAATATACTATTAAAAACATATGCCTTTAAAACAGAGGTAAAAACATAACGGAAGTTTGCAGAGAAGTTAGTTATTAAACGACCTTCAACTTATGTATAGTCTCACTCTATCTCCTTCTATTATCTACACTGGTGCAGTAGTTCAGACTGTGTGAATAAACCTAATGTCAAATTCAATTGACGTTTCTAGGTTATATTTCGGTTTATTTTAGCGGCATAAAGTCATGGATAAATCTAAGTTTAAGTGGCGTTTTGTGCCGTACTGTGTAAATAATACCACCAATTCACCGAAAGAACTTTTCTTCAGTATTCCAGTAATGAGTGGTGTACGTAAAAATGAATGGTTAATGGTCCACATCCAGTGGAAGTATAGTAACGACAAAAAAATTTTTAAAAATTTTTATTGTTCAAATAGGCTTAGAATGTCATGAAACGTCGAGATTTTAAGTTTGAGTGAAAAAAAATTTTCTGTCTGTCGGTCTGTCTGTCTGTCGGTCGGTCTGTCTGTCTGTAACTTTTTTTTGTGCGCACGTTTACTCTGAAACCGTTTGAGATATTGACTTGAAATTTCGTACACATATATACTTTAACACGATCTAGAACTAGATGATATTTTCATCTTGTTCCGTCGAAGGGTTGGGGGGTAAATTGGGGTAAATTTGGGGTAAATAGGTAAATCAAGCAGGTAAGAGTTCATAAAATTGGTATTTACTATATACAAGAGAAGCTAAGGTCTCAAAAAAAAATTTGGCATTAGCCACCCCCATTACCACCCCCACCCCCTTATTAAAGGGGATGAAAAAAAATTGTGATTTAGTGTGTGTACAAGAACCAGAAACCTCAAAATATTTTTTTACTTCATCCACCCCCACTACCACCGCCTATCGCCACCCCCACCCCACTACCGATGTGGGGTATCGTTTTATGGGTTTTTGGGGTAGAGGATTTCAAATATTATATTATTAAAGTTCCATAAGCAATTATTTTCACATACAAAATTTTTTCGTTGTGAGTGACTTGGATAGAAAATCTGGATGTGGAAGTAGTGATTCCTTGGGCAGCGGTTTTTTAATATTTATAATCAAAACTGGAGCTGTAACGTACCTCTTACCTCTGCGATGCTATAACGATCATATCTTTTTAAAATTTCGCTGACCATAAATATATCTATAGAAAGTAAAATATCAGAATTAGCTTTTATAAATCCTGCCTCAGTCATTTTGAAAGAAAATAAATACCAAACGCTAAAAACTTCTAATTAAATGTCAAATTTAATTTTGACAGTTGAGGTTATTTTCTTTATTGCCAACAATGTCAACTTGTTCCTCTTCTTCTGCTCTGCATATAACTTCACATCTAACTGCCGTTCTGATGTCACTTCCGAGTTCGTGGTACATTCAAATAGTCGAACTTTAATAATTTTTTTTAATATGTTGCACTTAGAATTTTTCTTTCACATTAAACATATAACTAAATTAACGCCTCCACTATCATATTTCACCATTTTTGAAAATTCGTCAACAACCCAATGCCTCTATTGACTCATCGAATAACTTTTAAGGTGTTATGAGCTATGCCTACACCGATAATGATGAATTTCAAGTAGTCTTTTATTTGCATGAGGATTAGTTCACTTGGGTCACATCTGACCGGGTCAAAATTGACCTCACTTGAAGCAAATAAAATAAAACAGTTTTGTTTTGACTTTTGACAACTTAAAAAGTTAATTCAATATTCTTGGTTTGTAGGATTGTACGCAGCATTTCATTCTTGGATATTTTTAGGTTAGAATTTCGACGAAAAAAACTGTCAAACGTCGGTATTTCTACCCCACCACTTAACTAACCAAAAGTTCGGAAGTGAGTATCCTGTGCGGGGTGGAGCAGCATCGGGAAGGGGGGATCTGACCTGATTACTTGTGACTTTAGATCATTTGTAAATAAAATATGACAAACTTTTGAATTATGTGACCAAACTCAGAAGTGACCTGATCCCCATGCAAATAAAAGACTACTATTTACTACTGAAATCTGCGGGCTTATAAAAGTTCATCATCATCAAGTTCATCAAGCTCGTCAGATATGATCCTTTTCGTAAATAACGATACTTGCAACATTTAAAATCGTACGCGTAATATATTATTAATTAAAATAAATACTGTGTTGAATCACTAATACGTACCTTTGATGGTATTACATGGCTTATCGCAACGTTTAACTTCACACGCGAAAGATTTCAATCGCCTACGGTCACGCTGCGAAACATGCAAATTCAATTCCCAGAATATTAGCAAATTTCAACAGAGACGGGAGGAAAACCAGAATAAACGGTCAAATGTGACAGAGTACTTCTTCTCCTCCCGACATCTGTTCTGACGTTTGCAGTTCAACAAGCAATTTTTAGTCAACAGTAACCTGTCAATGTCAAGATGGCAGGAATCCTGGTGAGAACAGCAAAATCGACAAAAAACCATATCAGATCTTGTTCACCGATTATCGACAATGGAAACGTTGTTCATTGCTCTGGTTCCTCCAAGCCCGCTAAGCCCAAAGGGCCGCCCCCAGGAACCCCTCCGCCCCAAACGAAAACCAAATTTGGACCTTTATCAGACCAAGACAGAATTTTCACGAATCTATACGGCAAACACGACTGGAGGCTGAAAGGTGCCATACAACGCGGGGACTGGTACAAAACCAAAGAAATCATACTTAAAGGTTAGTACCAAAAATATATATTTTAAAAGAGAAATAGTCAGGGAGTCAATGAAAATTTCAGGTATTGTAGGTTTCACCCTTAATACTAAGAAACCGAAGTGTCCCTAATTCGAAATAATGCAGAAGGGCGTTTCCAAGGGGTGTAAACGGGTGAAAATTGCGTTTTTTTTAAATATTTCGAAAAACATTATTAAAAAAAAAACAGTTTTCTTGCTGACAGTTGAGCCAAATACCTTCAATTTAGTTTTCTACTGACTTTTGTACGATGAAAATTGATCGAGGTACAGAGAGTTGAAGGCTAGGTACTTTTACATCCCCATTAAAGGCTACTAGTCCAATCAATGAATGTTCAAAAGGGGATTGTAGAGGACCTTGAAGGGGGGAGAATTTTCCTCTTCAGGAATGTGTTAGGGGGTAGTTAGGAGGTAAACATACTAAAAGTCCCCGCCTCTAGTCTGTTGCCTCAGGGAGGAAGAGGGGTGGGGGAGGAAAGGTCCCTTTTTTCGATTCTTCGCTTATAACTCGGAAAAAATGAGTCGTACGGAAAAAGCATTCTCTGATAAATTAAACATAATTAAATTTCCTACAAGAATGTCTATATTCATTTTCCTTTTATGTGTTATAGTTTCCGAGATATTCGCCATCGAAAATCAATAATTAATAAATAAATTAATTAGGTATCTGAAATTTTTCTATCAAAGCGGTTTACCATGGCCCGCTAATAAATCACAGTCACAAAACAATCTTTATTTTTACAACACTCGTTGTATTTACTAACGTAATATTTTTTCGAAATCTACATTTCCTTAAATATACAGTGTGAGTCACTTAAAATGAAGACATCCTTATAACTTTTTTATCTTGCTTCCGATATGAATCAAATTTTACTCAAGTATTTTTATTTATTTATTTATTTTAATAATGTCCAGTAGATTTTACTAAACGTTATAGGGCTATGAAAAAGCATCTAAATTATTATTTCGCTTTAAACATTATAATACTTAATATGTCTTGTTTTGTACTGTTTTGAAATAGTTATTACTAAATGCGAAAGTTTACTTTTAGGTGTTAGTCTATATAATGAAGCATTATTTGACGAATTTTTTGTAAATATTTCGTGCAAAAACGAGATTACCTCCCCCCCCCCGCTTTTGAGGATTCTGAACACGATGGAAGTTGTGGGAGAAGTTTTTGACCGCCCCAACCTCCTGAAATGGCCAAAAACCACCTATTTTATGGAGATCCCTTTATGTTTTCATACCGTGCGTGTAATTTCCCATTAGGCACGTAGCGCGAGAGATTTGACAACACCGGCAGCCGTAAATTCGTCCGTTGGTGGAGCATTCCAGCTCTGTTATTTCAGTGCAGCCAGCTGGCACGCGCGATGTTGTAATTCTTCTCCCCATGCCTAGCCCGCGACTACATACACGGTATATAAACGGGTCTGAAGAGTGATTTATCGACAGGCTATACTTGAAATAACATGGAAGGGGGTTATAGAGTAAGTGGAATCCAGAGAGCAAGGGGGGTTGATTAAACCATCCTTCAAACGCTTATTTCCCGTTTTCGGGGTCGCTGATCACGAGAAAAATATTCATTTTTAGCTCCAATCCTTCCTCAAACGGGTAGAAATCACCCCTCACTCACCAGAAAGCATGCTATCCAGGATTTACAGTTTTTTCGGTACATTATCGTTATTCCTGTGCATATCCCTTCATTTTTCACGGAAGAGAAGGTGGTAGCGACCTCGGGGGTTGCTTCAACCCTTCCAAGAGGTGTAAAATTCATTAATTACACTTTGGATCGTCCACACGCCCTTTCCCGTTTTCGCAGGCGCTGATCACGATAAAAATATAATTAATTAATTTTACACCCTTTGGAAGGGTTTAATCAACCCCTGGGCCTGCTATCTCGATTCCACTTATTCTATAACCCCCGTCCATGTTATGTCAAATATATATATAACTCGTCGATAAGTCACTCCCTAGACCCGTTTATATATGAAAACATAAAGAGATCCCCATAACAGGGGTGATTTTTTGCCGTTTCAGGGGGGTGGGGGGGGGGGGGGGGGGTGCGACGGTCAAAAGCTTCTCCCACTACTTTCATCGTATTCAACACCCTCGATAACTGGGGAGAAAGGTTAATCTCGTCTTGGCACGAAATATTTACACTATTTTGGCCTTCATTACATAGACTATGTGAGGTGATTTTTGAATGAGGCGAAGCCGAAATCTTTCAAAAAACACCGAACACCTAAAAGGGCTTTTGCATCGTGTAATATATTATATTTTTTTCTACTACCGAAAGATATTTATTCATTTAAAACTAATTATTAATTAAGTTATTTGACTTCAGGAGTTCCCCAAGGATTTGTCCTTTTTGTCCTCAACTATGTTTTATTGATTTCTCTTATGTTTAAAAGTATTATATTATATTTATCCATACCCTCCTGTTCTGTAATTGGGTATTTCATCTATAGAACAGTGTAATGTAAATAAATAAATAAATAAACTGTCCGCAAACTAGGAGATTTATTTAAAAAAAAACAATATTTTCTGAGATAATTTAAAAAATGCATTTTCCACCCTTCTACACCTCTAAAAATCAATTTTTTGCACTCATCGGTTTCTTTATAATAAACTACAAACCACCAAATTTTCATTGGCTCCCTATGTTTTATCTTTTTCCGAGAAGTATTTTTTATATTTTACCCACACTAGGTAAAAAGTGGATAGTAAACGAAATCAAAACTTCGGGCCTACGAGGTAGAGGAGGAGCTGGTTTCCCCACCGGCTTGAAGTGGTCGTTCATGCACAAACCAGACGATGGTCGTCCAAAATACCTAGTGGTAAACGCTGACGAGGGTGAGCCGGGAACCTGCAAGGATAGAGAAATCATACGGCATGATCCTCATAAACTCGTGGAGGGTTGTCTGATTGCTGGAACCGCAATGGGAGCTGGTGCCGCCTTCATCTACATCCGAGGAGAGTTTTACAATGAAGCCGTAAACCTACAAATCGCCATCGCGGAGGCCTACCAAGCAGGGTTACTGGGACGGAACGCTTGTAGCTCGGGATACGACTTTGACGTATACGTGCACAGAGGCGCTGGTGCTTACATTTGTGGTGAGGAAACAGCCCTCATGGAGTCAATCGAGGGCAAGCAAGGTAAACCTAGGCTAAAGCCGCCTTTCCCCGCCGATGTCGGCCTCTTCGGCTGCCCATCTACCATCAACAACGTAGAGTCTATTTCTGTAGCTCCTACCATCTGTCGCAGGGGTGGTAATTGGTTCGCGTCCTTCGGAAGAACCCGAAACTCGGGAGTCAAACTCTTCAACATATCCGGCCACGTTTGCACTCCCTGCACCGTCGAAGAGGAGATGAGTATACCTCTGAGGGAGCTCATCGAACGGCACGCCGGCGGGGTAATAGGGGGATGGGACAATATTCTTGCTATCATTCCTGGTGGAGCCTCTACCCCGCTGATGCGGCAGCAAGCCTGCGGGGAAGCCATAATGGACTACGACGGACTGATGGCCCAAAAGAGTGGTTTGGGTACCGCCGCTGTTATCGTTATGAACAAGCAGACCGACATTATCAAGGCGATCGCCAGGTTGAGCTTATTCTACAAGCACGAATCTTGTGGACAGTGCACGCCTTGTAGGGAGGGTGTCAGCTGGATGAGTAAGATGATGGACAGGTTCGCTGTTGGGAATGCTAAAGCCGAGGAGATCGATTTGATATTCGAATTGAGCAAGCAGATCGAGGGGCACACGATATGTGCTTTTGGTGATGCTGCCGCGTGGCCTGTACAGGCGCTCATCAGGAATTTCAGGCCGGAAATGGAAATGAGGTTGTGCATGTTTCAGAGAAAAAATCGGAAAAAGACGAAGAAGCCGGAAAATCTGTTGTGTTGATGTTAAGGCTGCTTGTGTGAGAATTTAATTATATTTTGCAGTTTTTAGTTAACACAAATCATGTAATCGATAAGATAATTGATATTTATAAAATCAGTTATCATACATGAGGTATATTAACGGTTTCCATTAATTATTTATTGAATAGATTATGTGCTTCTCTTGCTTAAAATAAAATAGATTATTAGTTGTATTTATTATATGATAAATGGATTGAAATTTGAATTTATATATGCTGCGTACGCTTAGAGCACATGTTACTGAAATCTGCAGCCACTAATTCTGCGAAATATAGGAATAGACTGTTGCTAGCTTAAAGGTGATCTTTATGTATGAAATCATTTAGTAAAAACAAAGTAGGTATAAATATTTAACATGTGCAGCTGCAGAAACTTAAAGTCCGTGAATTATCCATATTTTAAAGGTAATGACAATCAAGAAAAACAAAATACGTCAAACCAAGCTCTGAGACCGCGTGTAAACAAACAAATATATGTTCATTATCACGTGACCATGCCGTAACGTCCCCTCATTGGTTGCATTTGACAACATATATTTGTTTTGACGCGGTCTCAGAGAATCGTGAACAGACTTTAGGTATTGTAATAATGCATAGACAGGTCCAAAACTACTGAGAAGTCTTCACTGTAAAGAGTTCTCGGGCACGCTTCGACCAATCATATTACGAGTAAAGATAAAGAGAGAGAGAGCATTACTGCATTTGCCAATCTCCCGCCTTAACGTTCTAATGTTGTCGATATCAGAAATAGAAATGAAAATAACAATACAGGGTGATATACCACGACATGCGAAAAATTTATCAGTACTGACTTGACTTTGAAATTGGAAATGTTCTACTTATGTGGTGTGGTTATGTTATGTTTATATTATTATATTACCACATGCATGCATAATGCAATCCTACAATTTACAAGTTACATTACCGATAAGCAATAAGCTAGAGAAAAATTATAGATACAATTTAAAACATGGGTAATCCTATTTGCAGAAAATATTTCACGAAACAAAACGATGCGTCGATATTACAGCGATGACATTTTCATGTTGGTAGTGTCAAAAGCCAATCTAGGTTAGTTTACCACTAATATTGACATTTGATTGGTGCAGTGTTGTCAAAAAACGGGCTCTTATTGGATGTCATATTAATGAGTGATAGTCTAGGTGCCCGCGTACATAAATGCAATTTATACATATCCTCGTATGACTTCTTGTACGGCATAATTGCGCCTATTCTATCACTTTTTTCCTCTGCGAAAATTTTCGTAAACGCGGCGTTTCGTTGTCCTCGGCATGAAAAAGACGATTTCACACGTCGGACTGGAAAATCGGCAAATATATTTTGTCCGACAATTCGAAAATTGGATTCTACATATTTTTATTAAGCAATCTTGAAATAATCAGCTGGTTATCTACTAATAAATGTTTTAAAGTTATGTTATGTTATGTTTAGGGTGGTAGACACCCTTAACGTTCCAAAATTTTTGTCGGATAGTTTGTAGAAATATATAGAATATATATGTAGAATCCAATTCTCAAATTATCCGACAAAATATATTTGCCGATTTTCCAGTCCGACGCGTGGAAATCGTCTTTTTCATGCTGAGGAGGAACGCCGCGTTTACAAAAATTTTCGCAGAGGAAAAAAGTGATAGATTAGGCGCAATTATGCCATACAAGAAGTTATACCAAGATATGTATAAATTGCATTTATGTACGCGGGCACCTAGACTATGAAATAATCACTGAATTACTGTACAAAAATTTAAAACAAACGTATGTAACCCAACTGGCAACTAACCCAGTCGATGAAGGTACTTACCTACAAAACATAAAAAAAGTGAAAAAAAATTTTTCTTTCATCCATTTTTTGTCAAACTAGGAAAAAATAAAAAATACAGAAATATTTACAAACAAAAAAATGTCCTAACAAAATTTATCGCTAAAGCCGCGGTTTTCCCGGAAAATAATAATAATAATAATAATAATAATAATAATAATAATAATAATAATAATAATATTTTTTTATTTCCACATTTAAAATGTAACTGTTACATTAAAATGTAGAATACGTCAGCTCTTAAAAATTAATGTATACATGTAAATATAAGAGTAGTAACAAACAATAAAAAAAAACACAACAGTTATTGTCAACGAAGAAGATTAAAAACAAATAGTCAAGTGTAACATTATAACTCGGAGCGAGATACATGCGTACGCGCGCTTGAATACGCATGACTGTCACAGACGCACTGAAGTACATGTCACCAAATCAGAATTTATTCAATCTATATGAGTGTTAGTTCATTTAAAAGATGGAAATTGTAGCTTTCTGATGCTTTTTTGTTTTAAACATTTGTTCAGAAACACGTGGTCTATCCACCTGTATTACTTCCACGTCCAGTGGAAGTATAGTAACGACAAAAAAAAATTTAAAAATTTTTATTGTTCAAATAGGCTTAGAATGTCATGAAACGTCGAGATTTTAAGTTTGAGAGAAAAAAAAGTTTTCTATCTGTCTGTCGGTCTGTCTGTAACTTTTTTTGTGCGCACGTTTACTCTGGAACCGTTTAAGATATTGACTTGAAATTTGGTACACGTATGTATTTTAACGAGATCTGGAACTAGATTATATTTTCATCTTGTTCCGTCGAAGGGTTGGGGGGTAAATTAGGGTAAATGGGGGTAAATAGGTAAATGAAGCAGGTAAGAGTCAATAAAATTGGTATTTAGTATACACAAGAGGAGCTAAGGTCCCAAAAAATTTTTTGCCATTAACCACCCCCATTACCACCCCTACCCCATTATTAAAGGGGGTGAGAAAAAAATGTGATTTAGTGTGTGTACTATGTACAAGAACCAAAAACCTCAAAATATTTTTTTACTTCATCCACTCCCACTACCCCCTATCACCACCCCCACCCCACTACCGATGTGGGGTATCGTTTTATGGGTTTTTGGGGTAGAGGATTTCAAATATTATATTATTAAAGTTCCATAAACAATTATTTCCACATACAAAATTTTTTCGTTGTGAGAAACTTGGATAGAAAATCTGGATGTGGAAGTAGTGATTCTTTGAGCAGCGGTTTTGTTTATTTGTTCTTACCCTAACTTAATTTCAAAATTTTGAAAAAATGGATGAAAACAAAATTTTTTTTCACTTTTTTTTATGTTCTGCATCCAAGCGGAATGTAAACTTTTCAGGATATTATTCTAACTCATTAAAAAAAATTATTCACTTTGCAAGTTTTTGTAGTTTTCACTATAAAATGTTCTCTGCCGTCTGGATTAACGGAAATAGGTTAATTCACAGATGACTTTCAGACTTTGCCATTTTCAGACGCATTAATTTAAAATTCAATATTGACTGAAGACATAAGCCAGACGACAGTAATAGATGAGCTTTAGGTACAACAGAGTTTAAGCCTCCAACAAAGGAGATATCTAATTTAAATTAAGCATCTCAGTGTATTATCAAATTTGTTATTTTCGCACAAAAAAGATCGAGAGCGTAAATCTGTGTATAATAAAAACAAACAACCTTGATGGAGCAAAAACCGTGTACTTATTTCATACCCGCCTCTGTCTATAACTGACAAATGAAGAGACATTTTAAGTCTTCAACATGATAATTAAATTTAATTTATGTGAAATACGAAAAATACGATGACAAAAAAGCGAGATTATAAAGTGAATATTCCACGTCTCAACGAAGCGAGGCCTTTTATTATTATATACTACAACATTTTTTGTTGCCATAATTGCGTTAAACGAACGTTGAAAGGTTATTTATGGCATCATCCGTCAATGATGGAGTCCTCTGGGAATGTTCAGATTCATTTTTACATTTGTTCTGTTGTGTATGAAGAAGCGCAGTGAAACGAACCTCGATGTTACAAAGCTGTACGTATCTGTAAAAACAGCTTTCAAAATAGTCGCTAAAAATTATGAAATAAAATTTGACAGTCGCCAAATTCATTGAACCTTATTACCTACTATCAATGTTTTCAGAGTTTTAGAGGTCTTTTTATTTAGCTTCTACGCAGCAAATATCTGTCGTTTTGAACGTTTAAGCTTTAACGTCAGGCTCTCGTTATCAGTAAATCCTGAAATCTCTATGTACAGGGTGGACCAAATTAGATGGGATTTGGGTTTTCTCTAAAACTAGGCAGATAGACAAAAACCGATATAGCGATAGATCGAGCTCAGGATATTGAGCTCGATTTTCGAGAAACAAACAATGGGGCAAACCGCGATCGTCTATCTTTTTCGACTACCGAGCTACAGAGCGTTTTTGGAAAATTGGCATTTTTGGATGACCTCTATATTATTAAAAGTGTGTACTTACTACCAGGTACTGATGATGTGAATATTACCGAATTGCATGATAACCATGAAAATATTAATTTTCAAAGCATATCTGAAAATGAAATCTTACTTGCCACAAAGAAGTTAAAAAACAAAATGACATCGGGTCCTGATAATGTACCGTCTTTTATTGTAAAAGATTGTGTAGGTGTTCTAGCTGTACCATTGTGCACACTATTTAATCTTGCTTTAAAAACAAAGACGTTTCCTATTTGCTGGAAGGTGACCAAAGTTTGTCCAGTGTTTAAAAGCGGTGACAAAGCCCTAGTTGACAATTATAGGGCCATCTCTATCCTCTCAAATTTTTCGAAGATCTTAGAAATTATTTTGTATGATCGCATCTACATCTCTGTTCGTAATCAAATATCGCCCAATCAACATGGGTTTATGAGTAACAGGTCAACAGTTACTAATTTAGCTCTCTTCACGCAATCTGTTGCCAACACGTTAGACCGTCAGGGGCAGGTGGATGTCATCTACACAGATTTTTCAAAGGCTTTCGACAGGATAGATCATAGAATCTTACTTGGCAAACTATCGAAATTTGGTTTCCATGTTAGCGCTACTGAATTTCTTAAATCTTATTTACTGAAAAGGCAACAGTATGTCACATATAATGGCTTTAATTCGTCTTGTTATACTGTTACCTCGGGCGTCCCTCAAGGGTCAAACCTTGGTCCTCTTCTCTTTCTATTATTTATTAACGATTTAAGTGATGTTCTAGATTGTTGTAATCTATTTTACGCTGATGACTTAAAAATATATTCAAATATAACTTGTATTGATGACTGTAGAAAGTTGCAAGTTGATCTAAATCATGTTCAGTCCTGGTGTGTAGATAATAAATTAGGCCTTAATGTCTCGAAATGTAAGATTACTACCTTTTCACGAAAACAAACAATATGTGAATTTATATATCATATTGAGAATAATGCATTATCTCGATGTAATTCCATTAAGGATTTGGGTGTGTTATTTGACTGCAAGCATATGAGCATATAACTTTAAAAGTGTCTGAGGCAATGAAATTTTATGGATTCATTGTTAGAAACTGTAAAAATGTTACAGATATTGATGTCTTAAGAACATTGTACTTTTCTTATGTCCGCTCTAGACTCGAGTATACAGCACTGATTTAGTATCCATACTATAATCGCCAGAAAATTTTTGAAATATTTGGTATTCAAAGTGGATGGTGTTTATCCCGAGAGAGGAATAACTTATAGCTATTTAACCAGTAGATTTAATATAATTAGTTTAGATTTAAGAAGAATTTGCATGTCAATAATATTTTTATATAAGTTATTACATAATAAGATTGATTGCTGCGCTTTACTTGGTATTATTAATTATAATGTACCCAGAATTAACGCAAGACATAATCCAACCTTTAGATGTGATATACCTAGAACAAACATTTTATTAAAATCACCAGTTTGTGTCATGTGTCAAATTTTTAATAACTTATCTAATATATGTGATAAATTATTGTTCACTAAACACACTAATTCAAATAGCCATTCTCAATGTCGATGTAAGTGTTATGTAATACATTGTTTGTTATCATGCTAGTTTTATTATATAATTATTACTTGTTTCGTTGTTAGATTTAGATATGTAAAATTTTTATAAGTATATTTTTCCTTTTTATTATGTATAATTATTATATATTGTCCTGTAAATGGGTTCTCTGTTGGGCAATAAAACTATTATTATTATATTAGGGTAGAGTGAAAAGAAATTTTTTTTTCAAAAATCTTGGGTGTGCAAAAGTTGCCACTTAGCGTACGTAAACACATCATATATTTTTTTAAATTTAATTTATTTTTTAAGCTGCCACAAGGGTCATCATTTTTTTAATTTTCAAGAATGACGCCATATTTTTTTGTCGCCACTGTACATAAACTGCACAGCACACTGTACTGACACACTGATGCCCACGGCACAAGCGTAAGTTGCTTTCTAAAACAAAACCCAGGGGTGTTACATTAATGGGTTAAAGTGCTAAAAATTTGAATATTTAGCAGCCTTGCAGCAACTCAGAGCGTTTTAATACAAAACTGAGTTTTTTTTGGGGATTGACAAAAGTATTTGAATGGCTTTTTATACCCAAGCTAAATTTTTACACAAAAAAATAAAAAGATATGAAGATTTTTTGCGTTATAAACGTCTAAAAAAAAATGAAACTTTGTTTAGAATTGCATTTTTCGCATCCAATTTTTTTATTTATATGAATTTTTTTTTCGGTCATCGTAGCAGGGTGCAAACTTGATAGGAAATGTCTAATAATTATTAAAATGTTCTCCAAGATTTGCATACATTTCGGAATTTTTTTCAAAAAGTTACGTCGTTTTTTGTTAATTTAATAATGTTCCGGGGGGCAGAAAAGGGTGCAAAACCGGATTTATTATTTTATTATTTTTTTACCATCTCCAATGTTGTCTTAAAATTTAAAAACTTTCGCAATTTTTCATACCTTTGTTACTCTAGTGACTGGCGTAATAATTGGTCCTTCAAATCCTGGCACTTCATTGCACTGACGCAAAAACCACTGCCAAAAATCGAGACGCCTTTGAAAGTTGTTTGGATATAGATGGTGACTAATCCTAATTTTGTAGGGTTTGAATTTGTTTTTTTTTAAGCAACGCAACGCAGTTTTTGGGATTTCCGAATTTTCTTGTGTTTCGCTAGACGATATATTAGGATTTTCACTTACAGTTTCTAAAACAATATTATCTATAGCTTCTCTACCTGCTTTATTATATATTTTTGCTCGAGGTTTTACAAATGATTCAAAAACTCTTTTAAATTTTGTTGTAGCCTTTTGAATATTTTTATGACTGGCTGTTTCTTGTCTGGATATCTAAAAATCTTGTTTAGGCAGCACCTTTGGCACAAAGTTTTGCTGTCTATAACTTACCTATTAAAATAAAGCTCGGAAGCTAAATTTGAATCTTCTCGTCATTCTATAACATTTAATCATATCATATTTTTCACCATTACTAAATTGAACCATTTTTAACAATGCTCACTCACAATTAACTCACAAATTAGTTTTTGACATTTACAATTATTTCGATTATCTTTTTTTTAAGATGGCATTCTCAATAAATATTAGAAATAAGATAAATAATGTATAGGTGGCAATGGAAGTCCATTCGAACATTTATAGTAGTTAAGTTTTTCCTGTTGTTGGCAAAATTATTTTATATTATAAAAAGTATTGTTGTTGTTAATAGTTTTCCATGGCCTCCTCACAAATATATTAAATTTTTCGAAAATTAACCACTTTTCTAGAGGTAAATATGACATATGATATATCGTTGGATAGCTAATTTAAGTTGTGATCGAATAATGAAATAATTTACACATCTTTAAAAAAAACACAAGTTATGTCTAGATCTCGAAAACTGCGGCGTGTATATTTCAATATTTTTCGATTATACTAACATTAAAAGTGAAACCGGATTTACGAACAGAAGAATATAAACGGCTGTGACACGCGTAATTGAATAGCCGAGCAAAATCAGCTTTAACTTCAACCCGCGCAGTTTTTGTCCCCCTCAAATTAAATTCATTTCGTCGCAAACTTTTCGCATTTCTTTTATTTAGAAACAGAACCCGTGTATCTGGCTGGTGCCTCCGTTAACTAAATTAAATTACAAATTAGATTTAAAAACTCCCAGATAAGACAGTCGGATGGGTTAATTAAGTACTACGTCAGTAGTTGCACTTTTTAAGTTCACTCCGAAAAACTTTCCGTCTGGAATTGGGAGCACCGAGAGGATAGTATTGCAGTTTGAACCGAAAGGAAGCAATTAATTTAGTGTCGCGAATTGCCGCCTCTACGGAAGGCGTATTGTGGACGTTTTCATATGAATCGCATTAAATCCGCTTCAGACTTCGATGCCAATGGAGAAATACTAATTGATAACGGCACGCTGATTTGTTCAAGTTTCGTGGAAGTTTCTCTGTCGATAAACTCATTAGCTAGAATATTATTAAACACTTCTTATAAATAGAGCTAATGTCTAAGCTAAGTGCAGTAGCAATTAGATGTTCTTTATAACAGACATCGGTTACATAGGACAGTATTGGGTAAATTACTTATGTGGCTGAAGACAGAAACGAAATCAGAAATGAGAAACGATTATTTAGAGTCGACCAACGAAATAATGCACATGAAGTTAAAATCTTCGGATTTACAGAATTGAAAAGTATTTTCCTATAAAACCAAACATGTATGTTGACAAGGGTTGAGCAGCTAAAGTTATCTAAAGCAAAACACGGATTTTAAGAGGGCGAAACACCCCAAAAAGTGTAAACTGTAAAAATAAGATAACTATAAGATAACTATTGTAAAAAAGTTTTTAAGACTTTCATATTTTAGGGTGTGATAGAAAAGAGCATTTCCAATATTGCATAATTTTGATTTAATAAAAAACAGAGTTTAAGAGGGTAAAACACCCCAAAAACTATCTAAAAATAATGTAACTATTGCAAAAAAGATTCTAACACTTTTTTATTTTAAGGTATGTTAGAAAAGAGTATTTCCAATATTGCATAATTTTTATTTAACAAAAAACAGGGGATAAGGGGGTGATACACCCCAAAAACTATATAAAAGTTGTACAATTTTTTAGCGCTTTCAGATTTTGGAGGGCGATAGAAAAGACTATTTCCAAGATAGCATAATTGGGATTTAATAAAAAACAAAGTTTAAGGGGGTAAAACACCCCAAAAACTGTCTATAAATAATGTAACTATTGCAAAAAAGTTTCTTACACTTTCCTATTTTAGGGTATGTTAGAAAAGAGCATTTCCAATATTGGATAATTTTTATTTAACAAAAAACAGAGGATAAGGGGGTGGTATACCCCAAAACTCTTTAAAAATAATATAAAAATTGTAAATTTTTTTCACGCTTTTAGACATTGGAGGGTGATAGAAAAGACTATTTCCAAGATAGCATAATTGGGATTTAATAAAAAAACAAGAGTATAAGAGGATAAAACACCCCAAAAACTATCTATAAATAATGTAACTATTGCAAAAAAGTTTCTTACACTTTCCTATTTTAAGGTATGTTAGAAAAGAGCATTTCTAATATTAGATAATTTTTATTTAACAAAAAACAGGGGATAAGGGGGTGGTATACCCCAAAACTCTTTAAAAATAATATAAAAATTGTAAAATTTTTTCACGCTTTTAGACATTGGAGGGTGATAGAAAAGACTATTTCCAAGATAGCATAATTGAGATTTAATAAAAAACAAGAGTTTAAGAGGGTAAAACACCCCAAAAATTATCTGTAAATAATGTAAGTATTGCAAAAAAGTTTCTTACACTTTCCTATTTTAGGGTATGTTAGAAAAGAGCATTTCCAATATTGCATAATTTTTATTTAACAAAAAACAGGGCATAAGTGGGTGATACACCCCAAAAACTATATAAAAGTTGTAAAATTTTTTAGCGCTTTCAGATTTTGGAGGGCGATAGAAAAGACTATTTCCAAGATAGCATAATTGGGATTTAATAAAAAACAAAGTTTAAAACACCCCAAAAACTATCTATAAATAATGTAACTATTGCAAAAAAGTTTCTTACACTTTCCTATTTTAGGGTATGTTAGAAAAGAGCATTTCCAATATTGGATAATTTTTATTTAACAAAAAACAGGGGATAAGGGGGTGGTATACCCCAAAACTCTTTAAAAATAATATAAAAATTGTAAAATTTTTTCACGCTTTTAGACATTGGAGGGTGATAGAAAAGACTATTTCCAAGATAGAATAATTGGGATTTAATAAAAAAACAAGAGTATAAGAGGATAAAACACCCCAAAAACTATCTATAAATAATGTAACTATTGCAAAAAAGTTTCTTACACTTTCCTATTTTAAGGTATGTTAGAAAAGAGCATTTCCAATATTGGATAATTTTTATTTAACAAAAAACAGGGGATAAGGGGGTGGTATACCCCAAAACTCTTTAAAAATAATATAAAAATTGTAAAAATTTTTCACGCTTTTAGACATTGGAGGGTGATAAAAAGACTATTTCCAAGATAGCGTAATTGGGATTTAATAAAAAACAAGAGTTTAAGAGGGTAAAACACCCCAAAAGCTAATTAAAAATAATGTAACTTTTGCAAAAAAGTTTTTAACACTCTCCCATTTTAGGGTATGTTAGAAAAAAGCATTTCCAATATTGCATTATTTTTATTTAACGAAAAACAGGAGATAAGAACTATTCAAAAATAATATAAAAATTGTAAAAATGTTTCAGGCTTTTAGACATTGGAGGGTGATAGAAAAGACTATTTCCAAGATAGCATAATTGGGATTTAATAAAAAACAGAGTTTAAGAGGGTAAAACACCTCAAAACTATCTAAAAATAATGTAACTTTCGCAAAAAGTTTTCGACACTCTCCCATTTTAGGGTAGGTTAGAAAAAAGTATTTCCAATATTGCATAATTTTTATTTAACGAAAGACAGGGGGATAAAAGGGTGATACACCTCAGAAAATCGTTATATAAAAATTATGCTTTTTTCTAATATACCCTAAAATGGGAAAGTGTTAGAAACTTTTTTGCAATAGTTACATTATTTTTAGTTAGTTTTTGGGGTGTTTTACCCTCCTAAACCCTATTTCTTATTAAATCCAAATTATTCTATCTTGGAAATAGTATTTTCTATAACCCTCCAACATCTAAAAGCGTGAAAAAATTTTACAATTTTTATATTATTTTTAAATAGTTTTGGGGTGTATCACCCCCTTATCCCCTGTTTTTCGTTAAATAAAAATTATGCAATATTGGAAATGCTTTTTTCTAACCTACCCTAAAATGGGAGAGTGTTGAAAATTTTTTGCAATAGTTACATTATTTTAAGATAGCTTTTGGGGTGTTTTACCCTCTTAAACTCTTGTTTTTTATTAAATCTCAATTATGCTATCTTAGAAATAGTCTTGTCTATCACCCTCCAATGTCTAAAAGCGTGAAAAAATTTTACAATTTTTATATTATTTTTAAAGTGTTTTGGGGTATACCACCCCCTTATCCCCTGTTTTTGTTAAATAAAAATTATCCAATATTGGAAATGCTCTTTTCTAACATACCCTAAAATAGGAAAGTGTAAGAAACTTTTTTGCAATAGTTACATTATTTACAGATAATTTTTGGGGTGTTTTACCCTCTTAAACTCTTGTTTTTTATTAAATCCCAATTATGCTATCTTGGAAATAGTCTTTTCTATCACCTTCCAATGTCTAAAAGCGTGAAAAAATTTTACAATTTTTATATTATTTTTAAAGAGTTTTGGGGTATACCACCCCCTTGTCCCCTGTTTTTTGTTAAATAAAAATTATCCAATATTGGAAATGCTCTTTTCTAACATACCTTAAAATAGGAAAGTGTAAGAAACTTTTTTGCAATAGTTACATTATTTATAGATAGTTTTTGGGGTGTTTTACCCTCTTATACTCTTGTTTTTTATTAAATCCCAATTATGCTATCTTGGAAATAGTCTTTTCTATCGCCCTCCAAAATCTGAAAGCGCTAAAAAATTGTACAACTTTTATATAGTTTTTGGGGTGTATCACCCCCTTATCCCCTGTTTTTTGTTAAATAAAAATTATGCAATATTGGAAATGCTCTTTTCTAACATACCTTAAAATAAGAAAGTGTTAGAAACTTTTTTGCAATAGTTACATTATTTATAGATAGTTTTTGGGGTGTTTTACCCTCTTATACTCTTGTTTTTTATTAAATCCCAATTATGCTATCTTGGAAATAGTCTTTTCTATTACCCTCCAATGTCTAAAAGCGTGAAAAAAATTTACAATTTTTATATTATTTTTAAAGAGTTTTGGGGTATACCACCCCCTTATCCCCTGTTTTTTGTTAAATAAAAATTATCCAATATTGGAAATATTCTTTTCTAACATACCCTAAAATAGGAAAGTGTAAGAAACTGTTTTGCAATAGTTACATTATTTATAGATAGTTTTTGGGGTGTTTTACCCCCTTAAACTTTGTTTTTTATTAAATCCCAATTATGCTATCTTGGAAATAGTCTTTTCTATCGCCCTCCAAAATCTGAAAGCGCTAAAAAATTGTACAACTTTTATATAGTTTTTGGGGTGTATCACCCCCTTATCCCCTGTTTTTTGTTAAATAAAAATTATGCAATATTGGAAATGCTCTTTTCTAACATACCTTAAAATAAGAAAGTGTTAGAAACTTTTTTGCAATAGTTACATTATTTTTAGATAGTTTTTGGGGTGTTTTACCCTCTTAAACTCTGTTTTTTATTAAATCAAAATTACGCAATATTGGAAATGCTTTTTTCTATCACACCCTAAAATATGAAAGTCTTAAAAACTTTTTTACAATAGTTATCTTATAGTTATGTTATTTTTACAGTTTACAGTTTTTGGGGTGTTTCGCGCTCTTAAAATCCGTGTTTTGCTTTAGTAACTTTAGCTGCTCAACCCTTGTCAACATACATGTTTGGTTTTATAGGAAAATACTTTTCAATTCTGTAATTATGAAGATTTTAACTTCATGTGCATTATTTCGTTGGTCGACTCTAAATAATCGTTTCTCATTTCTGATTTCGTTGCTGTCTTCAGCCACATAAATTACTTTGGCAACGGGTCATTATTTTTCGTCCCTAGGGAAATAAAGTAAATTTGAGAACATTTTCTTTTTTATATAGCATGTTTTAATTTTTTGGAAGTAAATCCAGACAAGCCTTACTTGCTATATCTTCTATATCCGACATTATTTTTAAAAATATACAGAGTTATTATAATAATATGATTTAATTTATCTTGACAGCAGCTGCCATTTAAATAGAAGCCGCGTCCTAAATTTATTTTTTTTTCAATCGTTCCAAAAGTAAGTACTTTCGGTACGATCTTTTGTATCGAAAATAGCGTATTCTAGTGCTAGCCCCGAAAGTAGCTATTACGGGTACTAGTACTGTAAAGTGACATATCATCTAAACGTCAATGTCAATTTGCAGGTTATATTTTACTATGAATCACATTAATCACATTCGTACTCGACGCTAAACAGTCGTGTTGCTATGGTAACAAAATAATGACGCTTAAAACTGTCGGATAATAGTTATAATTAGTTATTTCAAAATGGACAGTGATGACAGTGATTTTGAAAATATACCAATTTCAATTGGTTTCATTAAAGAGACGATTGAAGAAAAAATATTGTACGTAACACGCCCCGAAAGTGCTTTTACTGGACTCACAAGCTTCCAGGCCTCGCTTACGGCTCGTCCTGGACTTTGCTTACTCGTCCAGTAAAAAAACACTTTCGGCACTTGTTATGTAAATAACTATTATTACTGGTTGCCATGGATATTCCAAGCATCTCTACCTTTACTATGTGCTTAGCAAATATGAAATATTACTCAAATAATTATAGTTTTCCACTAGTTTTTTCAAGTTTTTCTAGTTTAATGATTCATGGGTATGACGCGGGTCGTACAGTGCGATTTCTAGCTCTCGAATACTTCTACAAACCTCGGCAAGGGCCTTGGATTGCAAACTGTATTCTGGACCAAAAAAGTTCACTTACGACACTTGGTACATAAACAACTATTTCTACGATCGTGCCAAAAGTTTTACTTTTTGCACTAGTGCAAAAAGTAAGTACTTAAATAGGTTATTTTTCCACTACTCTGACGTTTGACAGTGACAATTTTCAGTTGTCAGTTGGACATATTTAGTTATAAAACTGTTGAAAAAGAGAAAAACTATTTAATAAGATCTTAGAAAAACTATTGTGTGCAAAAAGTATACTTGTTGCACTTAGCATGATTGCAGCACTCGACTTCGTCTCGAGTTGCAAATTTCATGCTTTCGTGCAACAAATATACACTTTTTGCACTTGCTACACAAGTAACTATTAACTCTCGCTCGGGTGCATCTGTCCTTACACAAGTTTGATCAGAAATTTGCTTCAAAACTGTTGTTAATATATTGAAAGTGAATGTAAGAGTGCAATTAAATACCTAGTGTATTTATAAGGAAAATATGAACTTTATAATAATTAATAAAACTTAAATAAACTAGCAGCGTCTGTGTTTTCTTATTTTTGTCTGCTACTCATAAAATGCTGATGAATTTTTTTGATTTTAGTTTTACTCATTGCTATGTAATCCAGAACTTTTTGTTATACCTACTTCTTGTAATGTTTATGATAAATTTCAGCAAAAAAATCCCTTACTCCACTTATCATTTATTCACTATTTGTTAAATTAGACGTTAAAAACCGCTGCTCAAGGAATCACTACTTCCACATCCACATTTTTTATCCAAGTCACTCACAACGAAAAAAATTTGTATGTGGAAATAATTGTTTATGGAACTTTAATAATATGATATTTGAAATCCTCTACCCCAAAAGCCCATAAAACGATACCCCACATCGGTAGCGGGGTGGAGGTGGTGATAGGGGGTGGATGAAGTAAAAAAACGTTTTGAGGTGTCTGGTTCTTGTACACACACTAAATCACATTCTTTTTTCATCCCCTTTAATAACGGGGTGGGGCTAATGCCAAAATTTTTTTTGAGACCTTAGCTTCTCTTGTATATACTAAATACCAATTTTATGGACTCTTACCTGCTTGATTTACCTATTTTCCCCAAATTTACCCCAATTTACCCCCCAACCCTTCTACGGAACAAGATGAAAATATAATCTAGTTCTAGATCTCGTTAAAGTACATATGTGTACCAAATTTCAAGTCAATATCTCAAACGGTTTCAGAGTAAACGTGCGCACAAAAAAAGTTACAGACAGACCGACAAACAGAATTTTTTTTTTTCGCTCAAACTTAAAATCTCGACGTTTCGTGACATTCTAAGCCTATTTGAACAATAAAATTTTTTTTTAATTTTTTTGTCGTTACTATGCTTCCACTGGATGTGGAAGTAAAAAACCGCTGCCCAAGGAATCACTACTTCCACATCCGGATTTTCTATCCAAGTCACACAACGAAAAAATTTTGTATCTGGAAATAATTGTTTATGGAACTTTAGTAATATAATATTTGAAATCCTCTACCCCAAAAACCCATAAAACGATACCCCATAACGGTAGTGGGGTGGGGGTGGTGTGACAGGGGGTGGGAGTGTGGGGTGGATGAAGTAAAAAAATATTTTGAGGTTTCTGGTTCTTGTATACACACTAAATCACATTTTTTTTCATCCCCTTTAATAATGGGGTGGGGGTGGTAATGGGGGTGGCTAATGCCCAAAATTTTTTTGAGACCTTAGCTTCTCTTGTCTATACTAAATATCAATTTTATGAACTCTTACCCGCTTGATTTACCTATTTCCTCCAAATTTACCCCAATTTACCCCCCAACCCTTCGACGGAACAAGATGAAAATAATAATCTAGTTCTAGATCTCGTTAAAGTACATATGTGTACCAAATTTCAAGTCAATATCTCAAACGGTTTCAGAGTAAACGTGCGCACAAAAAAAGTTACAGACAGACAGACCGACAGACAGAAATTTTTTTTCGCTCAAACTTGAAATCTCGACGTTTCATGACATTCTAAGCCTATTTGAACAATAAAAATTTTTAAAAAATTTTTTATCGTTACTATACTTCCACTGGATGTGGAAGTAATTAACTTATTATTTTTCTATCATATTTCATGCTGTTTGTACTTAGTGCTTATTCATTACCAGGATTCCCCGTCTCATTTTTCCAAATTTTTTTTTTTGTTTATCGAAAATTGCAGCCAGACAGGCGAACTAGTTGAAAATCCCTCTTGCATTTTCACGCATCCTTCAGAGTATTTTTGCGGTCCTGTAATTACATTTTCCCGGCAATTCAGTTCGAGGACAATTGAAAAAATTAAATTTGTATTCATTTGCAACTGATCACCCATTACACGCTTCATTTGTTTCGAGTAATGAAATTAGGGCCCAAATTACTTCGGCAGACGAGTACTGGAAAAATACGTTTCGCGGCGAGTACAGTTCCAAAGCAAATACGGTAAATTGCATTCGATGTGCTTCGGTGGGGCTAACGGCAATGACTTGTTAATTTTAAATGAAATTGACATATTGAATGTTCTTGCTGTAGTTTACACTGATGCCATAATCCATAACAAAATGTTTAAAAACAAAAACATTATAACAATTCATCATAGGCCAGTCGTTAGGGAGTTCAGGATGCGTAAATACCGTTTTAAATCGGGCAAAAGATTTTACTGTTGGATCCAGTTCATTATAGCTCCTTTTAGACATACTTAATTTACCTGCTATAATTTCATTCAACATTTTACAATATAGCGTTTGTCAAGATGATATCGGTATGAGTATTTAATGAAATACAATTATGTTTATAATCTACATATAATTATATACTTTATATATTTCTTCTGCACGTGAATACACAATTATTATTATTATTATTCCTCCACGCATTCAGTGGATGTGACACAACTTCTGCATTTTTTTACGCAAGGCAAAGCAAAATTCGTTAAATTATTTAAAAAATCTGCAGGATTACAAAAAAACGTGGAATGTTTTGGAGGCCCCAATTCTCACCCTGATGTTATAGATATAGCAGGCCAAAAAGTTATCTTAGCCCTTTACGGAGCAGAACCCGACCAGCATTCTTTGAATTGTCAGATACAAATGGTTCATTAAGTCAATGGCAAAAAGTATATGTACCCTTGCATCGTTACCTTCTACTGAGTCTGCTGCACGTCAACACTCTTTTAGAACGTACTATCAAATTCAGCAGTGGTAAGGAAATACCTAAAGTCCTCAAGATTGGAAAAACAAAATTGGTTTGTTTCCTATTACTACCAAAAACGAAGCTGCTCGATAAGAAGTATTGAAAACAATAAGCTGCAAGTATACAAAAGGCTGCAAATTCGCATGTACTTGTAGAAAAGCTGAACTAAGATGTTCCGTTATTTGTTTTGGATGTCAAGGACAATCGCGTAGAAATGTCGAAATATATGTAGATGACTTAGATCAAGCCGAAGAAACTGAAGATAAGGTATTAGATTTTTTTGGAACATGATAAACACAGTTTGAGGCTATAAGTGAACAGCCGTGAATCATATATCAATCGATAGGGGATCATCCACTGATCACTCAAATGAAGGTTTTAATTTTGCCTTTCGAGTCCTGTGCAAGCGAAGGCTTTAGGATTACCTGAAGTGGTGACCGTTAGACACCATATCGAATCTTACACAAGTAACTGTCCTACGGAGTCTTAAAAGTATGAGTCCGCCATGAGATTTAACTCTTTAGCTATTTTAAGGTAATGGTTGTTACTCGAAACGACTCCTTGATTCTTCCTCCTCGTCTTAACTCTCAAGAGTAACACAGGACTTATTTTACGGGACTGTGCTCATGAAATATTTTAATCACCTTTGATTCTGTGAAATACTAGCAAGACTGTTCACCAATAGCCCAGATTCCGTAAGAAACTGGGCATTGTTTTTTGATAACCATCTTTTTTTAGGTAAGACCATTCAGAACTGAGATATTGGCAAATAAATGTTTTTTTAAGCGATATTGTCCCTAAATTGGAGGTGTTCCGGGGGGCAGGCGATGGGTAAAAATTAGTATGTCTAAAAGAGGATTATAATGAACTGGTTCCAACAGTAAAATCTTTTGTACGATTTAAAACGATGTTAATCTACATGACGAGTGGCCTATCATGTCTATTTTTAAAAGCTTTTATTTAACTTGCAATGTTTAAATTTGGCACATGTGTATAAGTCCGGTGACAATGCAACATAGTATAGCCATTATCGGTCTAAATCCAATATGGCGGACGTCCCAAGATGGCGGATCGGCTTTTTAGTCATAACCCCCTTGATATGGGTATCAAATGAAAGGGTTTGACGAGTAAAATACGATAAATAATGTGACGTCATTCTAAATCCAATATGGAGGACGTCCCAAGATGGCGGATCGGCTTTTTAGTCACAACCCCCCTGATATGGGTATCAAATGAAAGGGTTTAACTAGTAAAATACGATAAACAATGTGACGTCATTTTAAATCCAATATGGCGGACGTCCGAAGATGGCGGATCTGCTTTTTAGTCACAACCCCGTTGATATGGGTGTCAAATGAAAGTGTTTGATGAGTAAAATATGATAAAGTGTGTGACGTCATTCTAAATTCAATATGGCGGACGTGGGAGAGGTGGGGAAGGGGTAGAAAGAGGTGGGAAGAGGTGGTAAAGAGGTGGGAAGGGTGGGAAAGTGGTGGGAAGAGGTGGGGAAGAGGTGGGAAGAAGTGGGAAAGGGGTGGGAAGAGGTGGGGAAGAGGTGGGAAGAGGTGGGGACGGGGTGGGAAGAGGTGGGAAGAAGTGGGAAAGGGGTGGGAAGAGGTGAGGAAGGGGTGGGAAGAGGCGGGAAAGAAGTGGGAAGGGTGGGAAAGGGGTGGGAAGAGGTGGGAAGAAGTGGGGAAGAGGTGGGAAGAAGTGGGGAAGAGGTGGGAAAGGGGTGTGAAGAGGTGAGGAAGGGGTGGGAAGAGGTGGGAAGAGATGAGGAAGGGATGGGACGAGGTAGGAAGAGGGTGGGAAGAGGTGGGAAGGGGCGGGGAGAGGTGGGAATAGGGTGGAAAGAGGTGGAGAGATGGGGAAAGGCAGGGGAAGTGGTGGAAAGAGGGAAGAAGTGGGAAGTAGTGTTAGAGGGGTGAGAAGACGGGAGAGGGGAGGGGTGGATGGCGGTGGCAAATGAAAGGGTTTTGTCTGTCTGTTTGTAAAATAAGTGGGCTAAAAAGTAAAAAATAAAATTATATAAAAAAAGTATTTTTAAGAAAAAGCTTTTATCTGAAAAAACTACTAAAAAGTAAACATAATTTTTTTTAAATTCATACACATGGAAACCAAAAGCTTTGGGGGTGGCCAATTGAGCAAAGTAACTATGCAATATCACTATATGACCGCTCCCAAAGCTTTTGGTTTCCATGTGTATGAATTTTAAAAAAATTATTTTTACTTTTTAGTAGTTTTTTCAGATAAAAGCTTTTTCTTAAAAATACTTTTTTTATATAATTTTATTAGTATTAATAAAAATAAGTAGTAGCTGTAGTCGTATATACTTATTCACCTCATCAGTCTTAAGAACAATCAGGCTGTCAATATCTCATACCGCGAAGCCGTCTCTTTCAGCGATAAAGTACAGAGAGAATATATAAGGAATAGCAAATTGCAATTGTGACTTTTAATGAGCCTTCGACGAAGTCGCGCGTCGCCGGAAATTAGTATCGAAGATTTTTAAATAGCAGCCCTTCGTATATTGCTTCGGAGATTGCCTACGGTTTTAAAAACAATTTATTTTTTTTTGTTTATTTCTTTACTACTGCGCAATGTATACTGAGGGAATCGATAATTTCAGTACAGACGCGTATAGCAGGTCGTTAACTAAAAAATCTACACAGTATGTTTCGAACATTGGGAGGTTTTAAATTTTTCATCGCCCATGTGATTCTCGTCAATTGCTCTTTATAGAACGTTACCTGAGAGAAATTCATGCTGTTGAGCTTGGCAGATAAGACCATGCCACTGGCCCGCCTCTTCAGTATCCAACATCCAAATTATTATTTAAAAATCAGTTTTTTTGTTCAAGTTGTAGTTCAAGAACGTTCCATTATTTCAGAAACAGTTACAATTCGCAAAAGAAAGAAATAAAACATATTATGTATATAGGCTGGTGCCAAAGCGGATTTTGAAAGCTAAAAACAAGGACCTCTTATAACTAAGAGAAAAAACAAAAATTAAACACTAGTCCACTAAAATTAGGAAAAAAAACACCGTTTTAGAGAAAAATTTTGAACAGCAATTTCTCTACGTAGGTATTAAGTACTCAACTTTTAGAAAAATTTTTTCTTATGCGCAGAAAAAAAAGACATGATTTTTGATATATATATCACCCCCGTAAAATTTTTATTTATGAACCGATTTTTATGTTTTTTCTTTTAGTATGTAGATCTCGCAAAAAGACATTAGAAACATTTCCGTTAATTCCAGAACTCAAAACCACGGCCAACTACGACTATTGTTTAAGTGCGGAATATTGAGAAGTACTATTAGGGATTTTTTTTCAAAATATTGGAATCCCTCGCGCGCGATTGAAATTCGGCCCTGTTGGAGCCCGTTCCAGGTTTTTGGGCCCTTCAGGCGATGTTGGTGATGTCCACTCCAACAGCCCAACAAGGGATCACAGAGACTCCTAATCCAGGACTTTCCTTAAAATATGCGCTGTTCCCAATAGTGCGATCTTCTGCACTTCTTGTGCGCTCGGTTGACCAGGCAGTTGTTGTAGTCTCCGGTCATGGCCCTTCTTGACAGTTCCTAGGGCTCCTACAATTATTGGCACGACTGTGGTCCTTGCATTCCACATTCTGCTAACTTCTATTTGGAGGTCTTTGTACTTGCTCAACTTCTCTGTTTCCTTGAGCATTATATTAGTGGCATTAGGGATGGATACATCGATCAGTAAACAGGACTTTTCCTTTTTATTGTGTACGACGATGTTTGGTCGATTTGCGCGAATTTCTCTGTCTGTTATAATTGGCACGTCCCACATAATTGTGACGTCGGTGGTACTGACAACCGTCTCAGGCGTATATTCATAATATTTTTGCGGCACCGGTATATCAAAGTGCTTGCACATGACCCAGTGGAGATATCTGGCCACTCTGTTATGTCGATGAGTGTACTCTGATGGTGCCAGCGTAGTACATCCTGCCACCACGTGACTGACATGTTCTTCTGCTACTCCGCACATTCTGCACTTGCTGTCAACAGGCTGTTTCAAGATCATTCTCTGGTGGTATCTAGTATTTAGCGCTTGATCCTGCGCTGCTATTATCAGGCTTTCCGTTTCCCCCTTCAGGCCTGAGCCGTTCAGCCACTTCATAGACGCCATCTTGTCCACTGCTGGTCGATCGAGGTCGCGGAAGAATTGTCCATGCATCGGCTTTGAGCAGAGTACTTCTATTTTCCTCTTTTCGATGCTGGTTTTAATTTTCTTCTTAGCGTCCTCGTCAGTGGTCTCGGTACTCAGGTATTCTGCTTGAATTTTATTAGCTTCTTTCTGGATGGAATATAACTTCTTATATTTATCATGCTCTTTAACTATCCGAGTGAATCTGTCCTTCCCCTGTCCCATGTACGCGTTCAGTCCCATGATAGAGGAGTCATAAGCAGATTCCAGGTCTATCAATCCAAGGCCGCCATCTTTCCTCTTAACCTCCTCTTATTATTATTATTATTATTATTATTATTATTATTATTATTTAAATTTTCATTTACTTTGAAATTTTATAAACAAGTACCATAAACCTGTAAACATTTTTTTAGATTTTTAGATTTGTAAGAACCTGAGCGTTTTGTTTTATTAACAGGCGTGGAAAAAAATGTTGAAAAATGGCTGCCGCTGACACTGTTTAACTAGCATCTTAGTTCGAAAATTTAAATTTTTTTACAGGTTTATGGTAATTGTTTATAAAATTTCAAAGTAAATGAAAATTTAAATAATAATAATAATAATAATTTTATCAATAAATAATTTAAATAATACAAACGTAATGTATTTTTTACTTTAAATTTCGTTATTTAAAAAAATTATTTTTAATGTTTTGGGCCACCCTGTATTACTATCACGACAAAAATTGGTACAATAGGTATATAGGTGGTCCTGAATAAGAATCCGTTCCAATATTTTGAAAAAAAAATCCCGAACATGTTTCTAATTCCTTTTTGCGAACTACATATTAAAAAAAAAGTCGGTTCATAAATAAAAAATTTACGGGGGTGGCTAGTCCTTAAGTGGGACAAACTGTATATACGTTCTTTCGTGTTTTTTTTTTCGTTTAGACTTTTATATCTCGAAAAGTACACGTTTTTAACGCTAAATGGACATAGGTAAACGTGTTCGTACAAAAAAGTTTCTATACATTTTTGCGATTATCCCATTGGCTTTTCCCGAAAAGCGACTTGGAAAATGTATATATGTGTTTTTTGTGTTTTTTTTTAAATTTTGAATGCAAATATCTCGAAAAGCACGCGATTTCATATTAGAAAGGTACTTGGAATAGGTAGGTACTTATATTGAAATTGAAGAGCTCGAAGACGTCGACAATCTCGAAGATCCTTCGGAATTTGAAAGTTTTATTGATGAAGAAGAAGAACAACCACAATGCAAAAGATCTAAAATGTAAATATCCCGGAATTTCAGTTCATTCATTTATTAATCAATTTACATCATTACATAATACTGGCTTTGTGGATTATTTTCTGAAATTATGAGACATTTCTGGATTCTGTAGGAAAGAAATTGGACAAGCAATTTCATTATCAATATTCATACCATTGATTTTATTTAATTCTAATGGTTTTGCAACTTAAAGCATTTTTCTACCTATAAAAAACATGAGGATATGATGATCTGGTCTGGTGGATATGACTTTTTTCCGTGAGCCTGTGTTGGCCAAGAAAAATATAGGTACTATGAAATGTGCCTTGATGACCGCATAATAATTCTCCTGTATATTTTTCAAGTTCATTCAAGTGCCCGTTTAGCTTTTCTATAAACCCTGAATATCATCAAAGCAAATTGGCAAGAAGTGGCACTTCCAAGAAAATCTGCAACGATAAGGGTAACTCGATCTCGATGTGTTATGTCTAAAATACAACGACCTTTCCAGAGATATACTTCCTTCTCTGACATTATTTCTGTCTGCAGCGAGTTGATAAAATCTAATATAATAATAGCATTTCCTCGTGTGCAATACGATTTACTATTGAAACCTGAAGTAATGTCGCAAATGTCAAAACAATGTTGGCTTTTATGTTTAAAGAGAAAAGGAAACCTACACTTTTGTGTGCCTTAGAGAATTAGTTTATGTATTTACTAACTTGGGAACTACCATCTAGTCGGAGATAGTTTGTGTTATTCAAGAAAATAGAAAATCACTTTGACAATTTTGACATTACTTTAGTTTTAACAAATAATGTACCAGACACAATACGGTTATATAATGTACATTAATCCAACACTGTTTCAGAATTAATAATGTTAAATGAATATAATATGAACTAGTAAGAACTTAGTTCCAGTAATGTAATGATAATTTTTCTCTACAGGTTATTATTGTAGTAAAAGGTATCGTCTTCAGTTTCTATATGATCCGGATACTTGCTCTTCCCCTCGAGGGGTGAAAACCACCCCTAAAGGACTCCGTATCTGAACCTTTGTAAAAAGTGGTTTCAGTCATAAAACTGGAGTATGTTGTACTCCAAACCATGCTGATTAAAAGTCTCGATGGGTCCAACCCTCTAAAAATAAGATATGGAAGTATGAAGTTTGAAAAATAGTCCCTTGAGGTAAACCAGAAAAGGGTAAAAAAGCCTAAAATTTCAGTGACTGGACCGCAAGATACCCCCCCCCCCCCGTTTTAGAGGGCGGGGAACACAATGGTGACAATATTTCCTGACCTACCTTTCACACTACCCTTAACAGGAAAAACCACCCCTTTTCCGATTTTCCGGTGGTAGGCTTGCGAGGGCTTGTCGGATCGGTTTTTTTTTGTCAATTCGAATAAAATAAGTAAAGATTGACCACAGGGGACCTAATCCCAACCTGGGGGTTGAAAGTACCCCACCTCCAATAACGAAATACCACGAAACCAACGATAATAAGTCCTTATTTATATAATGATGATAATTCTGGTGATGATGGTAATGACGATGAAATATAACTATCTTTTTCTGAAATCGATCGGCAATGTCTACATTTTCGGCGCGATTTCAGATCGAAAAATGCACAATTTCAGTATTTTAGTCCGGCGCTAAGAAACTATATTGATTGTGATTTCAGAAAAAATAGTATGCGTACTTCGGTGTGAAAGCACATTCCCGGACTTCGATGCTTGTAGGCCTCGGCTAGCGCCTCGGCCAACAATTTGCATCGTCGTCCGGGAATGTATTGCTTTCACACCTAAATACACAATATACTATTTAAGATTTAAGAAAAAGATTTATTTGATCAAGTTCAGATGAACTTATTTTTAATTTTTTTTAAGACTTTAATGTCATAATCAGCAGTTCATGTAGATGTATTAGTAATATCTAAATCAATATCTAAAGTCACTGGTGCATCATTATTTTGAGGTTCAACGAGGACAACAAATATCCTATAGAATAGAATAGAATAAAATAGAATAAACTTATTCACCATAAAACTTGTTACACAAACAATATCGGTTTTGTCATGAAAACTCGGACAAAATATAAAAACCAATTAATATAGTATATGTCATATGTTACAAAAATTGTATAAAACAAACAAGACTACAAAAATACATAATAAAAAAGAAAACATGAAAAACAAACTAACAAATATATGTACATATAAAGGTAAAGCTACTTCTCATTACCGATCAAAAAACTCGGTCATGTTATAAAAACAATGTTCATTCAAAAATATTTTCAGTTTGCTTCTGAACAGTCTATATATCTATGGACAACAAATGGTCCGGTATATCCTATGTCATATAGACAAGTTTGACAAAAAGTCTTCAAAATTAATTTTGTCACACTATTACAACAACTTTGGTATGATTTTCGCTACAATTAATTTAAAGACATATCCAAGCCTCTCGGTATACTTCTCGCTTCCTGTTTCACCTTGCACAAATAGAAAGGCAAATGTCGACTCATGTTCTGTACATTTTTTTACAAAGAAATATTTAAAATCTTGTTTCGAGAAAAATAAATATAAACAAGCTAAAAACGTACTCTTCGTCAATTTACTGAGCTTTTTATATAATTGTTACATATTCTATAAGATACCCTTCGCAGTTTTCTTGAAAATAATGTTAGTTTTTGGACATCCTAAATTTTGTGATACCAACTTTTTTGTGAAAAAAAATATATGAAATAAAATTTGGAAAAAAAACATTCAACCTGCCTGGGATTTGAACACACGACCTTTGGATTACAAGGCAAAACTTTAGTCATTGGACCATCACACACTACTACAAAAAAACCGCTGCCCAAGGAATCACTACTTCCACATCCAGATTCTCTATCGAAGTCACTCATAACGAAAAAACTGTGTATGTGGAAATAATTGTTTATGGAACTTTAATAATATAATATTTGAAATCCTCTACCCCAAAAACCCATAAAACGATACCCCACATCGGTAGTGGGGTGGGGGTGGTGATAGGGGGGTGGTAGTGGGTAGTGGGGGTGTATGAAGTAAAAAATATTTTGAGGTTCCTGGTTCTTGTACATACACTAAATCACATTTTTTTTCATCCCCTTTAATAAGGGGGTGGGGGTGGTAATGGGGGTGGCTAATGCCAAAAATTTTTTTGAGACCTTAGCTTCTCTTGTATATACTAAATACCAATTTTATGGACTCCTACCTGCTTGATTTACCTATTTACCCCAAATTTACCCCAATTTACCCCCCCTTCGTCGGAACAACATGAAAATATAATCTAGTTCCAGATCTCGTTAAAGTACATACGTGTATCAAATTTCAAGTCAATATCTTAAACGGTTCCAGAGTAAACGTGCGCACAAAAAAAAGTTACAGACAGACAGACAGACAGACCGACAGACAGAAATTTTTTTTTCGCTCAAACTTAAAATCTCGACGTTTTCTGACATTTTAAGCCTATTTGAACAATAAAAATTTTAAAAAAATTTTTTGTCGTTACTATACTTCCACTGGATGTCTTCCGAGAATCAACGCATTAGATATATTATTATAAAATATATATTAGTAAAATGTATAAACAAAAAAATATATATTACAGAGATAACATTTCGCAAGATTTCTATTTAAGTACAAGCGACAAAAATTAAAAAACAATTTTTTTTTTAAATTAAATGATTAATAACTTTCTTATTTACTGATTGATTTTCTTCAAAAACAATAGGATTCTTCCTCTAGCTAAAACTGACTTATCTCCAAATTTCAATACAATCGGACTTTTCTTTCTTAAGTTATCGTGCTTATAAGAAACGTGACGGACGGACGGACAGATGGACATTTTGAAAGTTGTTCAGAATTCGTTTACTAACTGAATTTTTTTCTCTATGAGCGATATTTCCGGTTTTAGAAATGTGCCGATCAAATGCCATATACTCTCCGTTTTTGCGAAGAGTATAAGTCACCACACAAATAACATATTTATAGATGCTCTCACTTTATGCACTCAAAAGTTAAATTGGACTATTGGCCACAATATGGCACTTAGTTAAGTCCTTTACTGTAACGAGTCTGTGGGGTCTATCTAATATCGATGTCACCTCGTATAGAAGGTAAATCTAACGACAACTAGAACCCCTGTCTTCTCTGAAGGGTTTAATATCCCGACGACGCCGATGCGGACAATCATAATTCATATCGAACATCAGTTTTTTCTGAAAAGCTTCGAGGTACTGCCAGAACGTAAGCCTTTTTGAAAATATATAATATTTCTATTAAATATTTCATTTTAGATACATATATAAAACATAAATTTCAGAAGCGACGCGCAATTCTTTATAAAATTGGTCCGAACATTTGAGACTTGAGAAAAATGTCAACTATTAGAAATATAGATTTTAGTGATATATGCTCAGATTTTTTTTTATGTTGAAAGTATGTTATATTGAGGACCTACATAGTGAATAGCAAAAGTTAGTTACACAAACTAATTGCCTATGCATTTCTCCATACAACGACCACAAAATTGACTTAACCCTAATTATGCACCTCAACAATTTTTCCAATATTATTAAAAATCTATTGGTAGATTTTCCGATAAATAAAATTCATCAAAATTCCAAACTTGAAACTGAAGACTTCGATTCGAGACAAACAATAGCTGACGCTTTCTTAATACGCACAAGACAAACAAGCTAAAAACGTACTCTTCGCCGGTTTATTAAACCCCAGTGCTCCTATGCAGTTCTATGATAGTTATATATCGAATTTCCCTCGATATATAACTATCACAGAACTGCATAGGATCACTGGGGTGCAAATGATACGTGACTACATCGACGAGACAGCTCAACGATTTTTCACCTTTAAACTCACAAACTCCCAACTTACTCAAAATATTGCCAACATTAGAAGACGTGACAATATACAACATACTCACAAATACATCTACGAGAGACTTCCAATTTACGACCTCCCTCTACTTGACTGACGTTATCCCATTCCATAAAAAACACATCCCATAAAACATACATTTTTTCTATTCACACTATCCCTAATAACCTCCCCCTTCCCTCCACCCCCTTGACCCTCCGTCGAAACATTACATAAAACAATTTGCCCTTCAGGCAAATAATGGTTTTTATATTATTTTCCTTACATAAATTAATATTAATCCCTAAACCCGTACAAGATACTTAATTTTATCTATTTTATACTGAAATCTTCGATATGAAACTTTAAAATATGATTATACTATTAGAGATCATTTTAAATATATACTCACACAGTCTGAAGTTCATAGCAGACAACACCCGGCCGTTGCGTTATCTTTGCGCGACCTGTCGCGTTATGTAACGTAGCGTTATATATCATTAATATAAAATGAAACATATGAACTATTTTTGACATGTGAACCACAGTTAAATAAAATAAAATATATTGTAATTTGGTAATTTGGTTTACTAAACTTTTTATATAATTGTTACACATTCTATATGATACTCTTCGCAGTTTTTTGTAAATATTGTTAGTTTTAAACATTTTTAATTTTATAATATGAACTTAGTTGGTGAAAGACTCAGTGTAAAATAAAGTAAAAATGAAAAAAAAAACCATACCATTCCCCATGTGGGTTTCGAACCTGGGACCCTTGGATTCCGAGTCAAAAGCGTAACACGTAAAAAAAATGTAAAAAATGTAAATTTTTAGAAAAACAAAAATTAAAAAAAAAATTCTCAAATTTAAATCATTAAAAACATTTTTATTTACTGAACGATTTTGTTAAAAAACAATAGGGTTCTTCCCCTAGCTAACACTAACTTAGTGTCCAAATTTCAGTACAATCTGATTTTTCTTTCTTAAGTTATCGTGCTTACAAGAAACGTGACGGACGGACGGACAGGCGGACATTTTGAAAGTTGTTCAGAATTCGTTCACTAACACAATGATATTAAAAATTTTTCTCTACGAGAGATATTTACGATTTTAGAAATGTGCCGATCAAATACAATATACTCTTCGTTTTTGCGAAGAGTATAATAACAACATGTACATGAGGCATTTACGGCGTTACAAATAGTAGGATCGGAGCAGGTAAACGAGGGATGCTTCTTGCAGCATTTTTGCTCCCATTTAAAACCATTCTGTCGAAAGAAAAGTAGATAAAAATATTTATCTATTGAATGATTGTATATTGATCTTTATTTTCCTAGAGTTATGAGTTTAAATTATTTACACGAGTCACATGAACTATATGAAAAAAGAACAACTTTATTGGGTCAATACAAATTTTGCTGGTGGCGGAAATTTTTTAAGTAGCTATATCTCAGAAATAATTCGGATTAGAGGACTAAGATTCGGTAAAAGTGCTGTTGTTTGTCAGAATTTCAACTTATTTAAAGGACGTTGTCAAATCCCACTGAGTGATAATTATCTATTAGTTGAGTCTATTAAAGTTTTATACACTAAAGATCCTTCCTATTTTTTACAATTAATTATTCTTTATTTATTTGCTTTTATCATGATTAGAAAATATTATTTAGGTATTAAGCAAATCACAACTTACACACTTTTTTATGTATTATGAAAATACCTACTTTCTGTATATTGTTGCCCTAATCTGGGCACGCTAATATACTAGTTAGGTAAATACTTTAAAACACTCATTATTGGAGAACCAATCAAAACAACTACTCTTCTAGCTAATACTGACGAAGTATTGAATTACATGATGGGATTCCTGGCATTTTAAGGCAAAAAATACTTTAATTATTTATTGAAATTCAGTCATTCACAACAATTATTGAACCTTACATTTTACTTGTACAACTTTTTTAGAGTTGAAATAGAATGTAAGGTTCAATAATTGTTGTGAATGACTGAATTTCAATAAATAATTTAAGTATTTTCAATAAATTTGTTTGCCTTAAAATGCCAGAAATCCTATCATGTAATTCAATACTTCGTCAGTATTAGCTAGAAGAGTAGTTGTTTTGATTGGTTCTCCAACAGTGAGTGTTTTAAAGTATTTACCCAACTAGTATATTAGCGTGCACAGATTAGGGCAACAATATACAGAAAGTAGGTATTTTCATAATAAATAAAAAAGTGTGTAAGTTGTGATTTGCATAATACCTAAATAATATTTTCTAATCCTTCCTATATTTCGTTATCACCATATGTTGTATTAGTGGCAAAGTTCTAAAAACCGTTCCTTTTTCCAAACAGGCCTAAGTCAAGTAGTGTCTATATAAATCGCCAGGAGTTAATCGAATAGTCCGCGCCCAACGGAAGCTTAGAAACTGTGTAATAGACAGAGTTATTCCCATATCTCATTTCAAATCGGATATTGAGAAACACATAACTATAACCAACTTCCAATAGAGTAAGGTACAATATACAGGTTTTCTTATTGCAGAGCATATAAATGGAAATTCGGAGATGTTCGTCGACGGCACGAGAGGTGAGACAGGAAGCATAGGAAATTCCAAACCATGCACGAGCAATATGGGTACTTTCGTTTTAGTTCTATCTATTCAAATATCGAGAACAGAAAAATGGCTATGAAACTTTTAATGCTCATAAGTTTACTGTTGGGAAAGTTGGAGGATTATAAATTTGAAATATCGCTAAAGTTGAATGGCTTGTCAATAAGAACAAGGTGGATATGTGAAGTTTGGTCGTATATTATAAAGTGTTCTGAAAATAATGGGGCACCAGACATCGCTTAAGTACTGATATTTGATGTCAAAAGGGATATACTGAACCCAACATGCCTTACTAAAAGGTTAAGAGTTACAAGGCTTTATAAATTTTTTTATAGGTTTTAATTACAATTTTTACCGACTTAAATTGAGGTTTGAGAATAGTTTTTTATGTTAATTTTAACAGTATATTTCTGACAAAGCTGATGTGATGATACTTTAAAACATTTAAAAATAAACTATAAATATCGTGGTATATGTCTGTAAAATTACTTTCAGAGTGAAATATTTTTGGATCTCAGTTTCAGTGTATACAAGAAATTTAAATAATAATTTATGTGAAAATAGCTTCGTATTTTTATTACATTCTGATTTACGTATGCACTGAAAAAAGTATTGCTCTATAATTACCCATTTCGAGGTTGTAAATTATCTTGAAAGGTGAGAAACTAGCTAATTTCCTTTTGCGCTCTTAGAGTAATAAATCACAACTATTAATTAGCAGACTATTGAAACTGTTCACATTTTACACAAAGTAAAGTTTTAAATATGCATTCTAACGATCTAAAATTACCTTCTGGAATAATTTGCGTGTTGTAGTATATGACTTAGTCATCGGGTTTATTTTTAACCGGATTCAAAAAATTTAAAAATGAGTAGGTTCTCAATTTTACCCATTTGTGTCGTTTTTTTTTTGTATTGAATCAAACTCTATACTCATCCACGCTTAACATCAAAATGATGGATTCTGTTATAAAGGTTAGGGGGAAGACTTTTGTAAGAAATTTTGTGCTCTACAAAATTGCCTTTATAACTTTTTGTCGTATGTTTTACAATTTGCCTGAAACTCTATTCCTGTACATAATACACTTCGTACTAAGCCACCCCTACAACTTGGCTATTTGTATTTGGATTTGTATATATTCTTTATAGCACATAATACCCATAATGAACTAACTTTGGAAGGTAGAACTGTTACTCAATCTCTGTTTCAAAGCCAACTGTGATGTTTTTAAAATGGGAATTTTACAAAAGTAACATTAGCGATTGAGATAGAGGAAAAATGTATTTGGAAAAGTCGTTCAGAAAAATTAAGTATGTTCAAATATGAATTTTCATTTCAAAATATTGATTTTTTTTTTTGAACAATATTGCAAGTCAGAAATATTTGAGGTTTGGGTTAGTTTAGAGTATCCAGATTGCTATGAATTCCAGAAAATAGTTGGAAATTTTTAATTCAATAAACCATTTTACATAATGTTGATAATTTATTTAATTAAAAGAAAACATTTTTCTGACTTGCAATATTTTTCAAAAAAAAAAATCAATATTTTTAAATGAAAATTCATATTTGAACTTACTTAATTTTTCTGAACGACTTTTGAGTAACAGTTCTACTTTCCAAAGGTAGTTCATTATGGGTATTATGTGCTATAAAAATATATATACAAATCCAAATAGAAATAGCCAAGTTATAGGGGTGACTTAGTACGAAGTGGGACACACTGTATATTTTCCAAATGTTCTAGTAAATATCGGGCACGCATCTATTTATTCTTGAAAAGTGTAAATGATTCTTGATATGTTGCTTTATTTACTTAACTCTCACATTCTGAAGCCTGTAAAGTTTAAATTTTAACCTATTCACAATAATGGTTTTTGTCAGTGGTTATTAAAAAAACGCTGCCCAAGAAATCACTACTTCCACATCCAAATTCTCTAACCAAGTCACTCACAACGAAAAAATTTTGTATGTGGAAATAATTGTTTATGGAACTTTAATAATATAATATTTGAAATCTTCTACCTCAAAAACCCATAAAACGATACCCCAGTAGTGGGGTGGGGGTGGTGATAGGGGGTGGTAGTGGGGGTGGATGAAGTAAAAAAATATTTTGAAGTTCCTGGTTCTTGTACATACACTAAATCTCATTTTTTTTTCTTTAATAATGGGGTGGGGGTGGTAATGTGGGTGGCTAATGCCAAACATTTTTTTGAGACCTTAGCTTCTCTTGTACATACTAAATACCAATTTTGTGGACTCTTACCTGCTTGATTTACCTATTTATCCCAAATTTACCCCAATTTACCCCCCAATCCTTCGACGAAACAAGATGAAAATATAATCTGGTTCCAGATCTCATTAAAGTACATATGTGTACCAAATTTCAAGTCAATATCTTAAACAGTTCCAGAGTAAACGTGCGCACAAAAAAAAGTTACTGACAGACAGACCGACAGACAGAAATTTGTTTTCGCTCAAACTTAAAATCTCGACGTTTCATGACATTCTAAGCCTATTTGAACTATAAAGATTTTTAAACATTTTTTTGTCGTTACTGGATGTGGAAGTAAAAGTGCATAATCCTAGAACAATCCGCAAATAGTCAAAATCAAAATATGAAGCACATTTAAAATGAATTAAATGGCGATCAGGACATAAAAACATAATTAGCATACAAATTCAAATAGCAGTGAACTGTGCAAACAAACCACAATTTGATTTGCGCGTATTTAAAGTTTAATTAATTACATTAGCCCGTTAATTTACACTCGGTGCACAATTGTGTGGTTCTTTCAATTCAATGATGTTCTTGCGATTGCATTATTTGGCGATTCTACCACAGCAAACTTTTTGTCCTATTTTTTATATGCTTGAAGAGTGATAGATATAGTGGCTTCTCTCTTTGTGGGAAGCATTACTGAGAGGCATAAATTATTCACGTTACATAATCAAAGGTTATATCCTGAGTCTAAGTGCATTTAATCTGTTAAAATGTTACTCATATACAAAATTCTGGTTAGCAACTGCTTGAGTGCTTCAAAGTTTAATATTCAGAAGAGCATTTGCTAAAAAGCAAACTTTTGTAAATAATTAAGCCATACGTACACATTTTAGTCCGATCAAATTTGAAACACGGGAGATATACCGGGTGTCTCAGCTGATAGGGACACTCTTGTAACTTTTGAATTGGCAAATAGATTTTTTTCAAATTTGGTGTAGTGATATGGGATGAAAGAACAATGTTAAAAGGGGTTTTTTTTGGCCCATTCGTGGTAAAGTGTGAAAGCCATATTTTTTTATTAATTTTGGGATGCTAAAAAGGAATCCGTCACTCGTTTTGGCGAAAAATCTGTGGAACACATTAAGGAACAACCCTTATTTGAGGGTGACATTGGAACTGATAATAGTTTAAATACTAAGTTTCGATAACTAAGTAGAAAGTAAGGAAACCAAATTAACGCCTTCAACCCTCCTCGCCATTCCCTCACCACCCCCAAGAAGGTTGTAAGCTACTATAACTACTATAGTTATTTACATATTTAAAAAAAATCAAAATCAATCAAAAAGTACCTTAGTCGGGGGCAAAACCCCCGCGATATTTCTGAGATAGTAATCTCTATACCACATCCCCCTTTCCGCGAAACGGGTAAATGGTGTGTTAATATGTATATTTTCAATAAGTATTTAGGGATAATTTTTTGAAGTCACTAAGTTACTCTATTATGATAGAAATCCATAAAAGAGGCAATGAAAGATTTCTGTTGTAATAAAAACTAATTAAAAGTACCAATATAGTTACACTACCCACTTTCGTGGGTAGATTTGGAATTTTAGGGGACCATAAAATGAAAAAAGATTCCCATTCTAACAAACAAAAATTACTTAAATAACTAAATAAGTTTTTACTATAAAAATCAAGCAACATTTTTTAAAGGGGATATTCACAGCCTGTACTCCCTCCTTAGAGGGGTAAGAAATATTCAGGAGTGATCTGAATTGGCCAAGTCACCTTAACATGATAAAAAACATCCAACTGAGTATTAGGATTTTTTTTTTAATTAAAACTGATCAATTTCCCTGAGAAGGAGAGAGGGCGTATGAGTGTTCGCAAAAGCAATCAGATTATTGTATTCTGATAGCAACTACTCAATGAGGTTTCTGGTTTTTTAAAAAATATGTAAATAACTATATAGTAGTTATAGTAGCTTACAACCTTCTTAGGGTTGGTGAGGGAATGGCGAGAAGGATTGAAGGGGTGAATTTGTTTTTTTTTTTTACTTCTTCTTCTACTTAGTTATCGAATCTTAGTACTTAGACTAATATCAATTCCAGTGGCATCAGGGTTGGTTTTTAATGGGTTCCCGATATTTTTTGTCAAAACAGACGACGGATTCGTTTTCAGCACCCCAAAATTAGTAAGAAACACACTTTACCACGGTTGGGCCAAAAAAGCCCTTTCTTTAACATTGTTCTTTCCAATTATATGATGGAGAGAACCAAAATGGCCGACTTCCGGTTTTGATGCAATTTACATGAAAACCTGAAAACCTGCTGGCAAAAATACATATGATTTGACCTTCAAATATTATATTAATTTTCAAAAAAATATGGATTTTTTTATTTTTTTTCTTTTTTCTTCAAATTTAGTACAAAGAGAATGTAGATATTATGCATCATTTTTTTCGTAACATCAAGATCTAATTAAATAACAGTTGTTCCATGGGAGTTCCATTAAAAAATTTTTTTTTTTGTTGAACTTAATGAAGAATAAATGTTAGAATCTGTAGGCATAATATTTCAAATGTGCTTGCAGACCTTTTTTAACCATTTTGGTTAGATTACGGCCTTCTATGATTAAAACTATAGTTGGGTCAAGTACCTGTTGGGCAGCGTAATCAAATAAATAAATAAATAAAACTAAAAACTAAAAAATCTATATTGTTTGAAAATCAAAATAACAAAATATACACGCCATTTAAAAATTTGAATTTCATATCAATTGCATCGAAACCGTAAGTCGGTCATGTTGGCTCTTTACATCATATAACGGGAAATTTAATCCCATATCACTACATCAAATTTGAAAAAAAATCCATTCGACCATTCAAAAGTTACAAGAGTGTCCCTATGGGCTGAGCCACCCGGTAATTGTTATACTTATTTCGAGAATTAGGACTCGTATAAAGGACCCCGGAACAAAACCCATGAAAATGTTCATTCGGTGGAATCGGCTAAAATTTTGGTATTTTTTAGTTCAAGTCATGCTAATCAAAAGTTCTTATCACATCAATCCAATCCTATGGACAGTTTTTGAAATACAGCTTTTCAAAGTTAGGTAATTTCCGTCATTTTAGACATTCAAGTACTTTTTACTCTTAAATTATTAACTGTAGCAAAAAATTGTAAAGGTCAAAATATTTTTGTTCAAGTCCATAAAGCTGAAGAATTTTGTTTCAGAATTTTTTTATGAATTTTTAGGTTAGGTAAAATATATATATGTGTCATATTTCGACATGCTTCGGTGGGATTGGCTGAAACTTTGCTATTTTGTAGTTAAAGTCATCCTGACCAAAAATTCCTGTTGCACTGAGTCTATCCTATGAGTGGTTTTCGCTCCAGAAGTGCTTGAAGGTCCTAACAACGAGGTAACGGGTAATCTATATGTACGTGTTTATGAATGGCTTCCAGCGTGTTTGTGTACGTGCGTACGTGTGTGTGTGATTATTTTTATCAAAGAATCTGCTCTTATCTGCACTATGTTTCTTATGAGAGTGTTCGCATTGCCAACCAGGGTGATCCCATTTTTTGGTTTCACTTTCTATCTGTTGATTTTTACTTTTTGTTGTTTTTTAATGCAAAATATCGACAGCTCCCTCAATATCACCCACTTACGGTAAAAAATATTTTTAAAAAATAATGTAAAAATAAGCGTGTATTATTATTCAATATGCTTATAAAGTCGCGTCCCTGTAAATCAAAAGGTTTCTAAAATATAAAATAATAATCAGTTTTTGGGTGCCATTTTCAAAGGACCGTAGCTTAAGGTATTTGTGGACATATTTTTGCATGTAGAATCTGCACCAGAAGTTTGTCATCGATATTTCCGTATAACCCTGTATAAACTGGCACATACATACACACAAACGCATGCACGCAGCACACAGATGCGCTGGAAGTTGGAAGCCATTCATAAACACAGACATATATTACCCGTTATCATTGTTATAACCTTCAAACACTCCTGGAGCGAAAACCACTCATAGGATAGACTCAGTGCAATAGGAATTTTTGATCAGCATGACTTTAACTACAAAATAGCAAAGTTTCAGCCAATCCCACCGAAGCATGTCGAAATATGACATATATATACTTTACCTAACCTAAAAATTGATAAAAAAATTCTGAAACAAAATTCTTCAGCTTTATTGGACTTGAACAAAAATATTTCGGCCCTTGCAATTTTTTGCTAAAGTTAATAGTTTAAGAGTAAAAAGTTCTTGAATGTCCAAAATGAAGCAAATTACCTAACTTTGACAAGCTGTATCTCAAAAACTGTCCATAGGATTGGCTCGATGTAATAAGAACTTTTGATCAGCATGACTTGAACTACAAAATACCAAAATTTCAGCCGATTCCACCGAATCAACATTTTCATGGGTTTTGTTCCGGGGTCCTTTATAAATAAAGCTAAATAGATATTTTAACAACTTGAATTTTTTACCTTATCGGAAATGAAAATGTTACGACTACATATTGGCACGGTTGTCTAATTGTGTTTGTGTTTATGTTTTTAAATTTAGTTGATTGATATTTTATAAAAATGATAAATTGTTTGTCAAATTCGAATCTAACCTGAACAGAAATTTGTTTTTATCCTTCATTCAATTCAGGAATTAAGAAACGAAGTTTTGTAAAATATTTTTTTCTGTAATAATTATTACTAACAGTGTTCAGGCCTAAAAATACGCGCCTATTTAACCGTATCAAATAGCTAAAATAAATAATTCAGTTGAGTGCACCTCACTGTTAATTAATAATTAATTTGAATTAATTGATACACATGTACTATGCAGTATTGTGCAAATTTTGTAATATGTTTCAATATTGAACTGCCAGAGAGCAATACCAATTTGGATAATAAACAATGTATCGTTAATTTTACTGTTTACTGTTCCGTTATTTATTTTGGCATACGAGTCTGATAACTATATGACTGGTTGTTGACAAAGTGCCCCTTTGTAAAGTTCGAGTAGTAGATCACGCAAGTTGGGAAACTTTTAAAACGAAATCGTCGTTAGTGAAATAGACAGCAGAATTGCTGAACTCAAACAAGGTCTCCTAAAAGCAGCTGTTTTTCAATCTTAAATAAATGCATTTGAATATTCATTATTTAGAACGTCCCTTTAATACGTCAAATATGGAAAGCAATAGTTTTTTCCGGAACGTTACAGCAATTTAATTTTTAGTTGAAAAATTAATTTATTAATTTAATTATATGAACAATTTCCTCCGAAATGATTACATAACACATGTAGTTTCCGTCCCTTGAATTATTGAGTCACAATATTTAGAGTTAGCTTTTCCTGCTCATCCCATTTCACACACATTACGGCCATATTCACTTTTGTTGTGTACCAAAAGAGAGTAGGGTTTGCAAGGGAGGGAGGGATGTAATATTATGATTACAGCGGCACACAAAGAACAAAAATTTTCAGTCCCAGACATGCGAACACTTCTTTCCTATGTATTTTTGGTCGCTAAAACCGAATTTAATGTCAATTTTTTTTTCTTGTGAACTGATTGATAACATTATTACAGGTATTTTCGAATTTTTGGCGAACGCGCCGGTCATTTATATTAAAACTTAATTTTAGATTTATTTGAAAGAGTAGCTTGTCGCAGCAAAGTTTAGCTTAGCAAAGTTTTCATCTCAGTGGACATTCAGAGAGCTACATATCATCAATAAGGGGCAAAGTACGCAATAAAGAGTAGGAAAATATGAATATACCACAAATAAATCACTATAAATAATATCTACATCCTGTATATATCGCAGTTCGATGTTGTGATTAAACCAGTGTATTCTACATGAAATCTGCAAGAGAATCTGGAGAACTGCATATTAATGACTCATCTCGTTTTGAAGATATTCTATTTCAAATTTTTCTCAGAAACTTACATAAGTTGGTCGGGAAAAATTAATTAAAATTGTTTATTAATCGGGCACTAGAGTTGTTAAAAACCTTATTAATTATTATTTATATTCCCATAGCAATACACATTTACGTTTATGTTAATGACTAAATGTTAATAACTACACATGGATGTTATTGGCACTTAAAAATTAATAAACCAAGTGCGCGAGATTTTCTTGACATTTACAGCGAATGGAAATAAATTGAGAGGCAGCAGACTGTTTTATTGTCAATACATATACATATACATAATAGGGAAACATAAATTTTCTAAGATACTACGAATATCCACCGCCTTTGTCAAACATATTTTATCGTCTCAGTTTTCAAACCTACACTCCAGCAACAACAGGGAAATAATTCGGGATTTTATTATTCGTGACACAACATGCTATTAAAATGTAGTAGTGTATCAATAAATGTCACACAAAAATAAATGTGTAATAATTTTTTTCAGATTTTTATTTTATTAGAAAACTGTTATTGTCCTTAGATCTTAGATAGATCCTTAGGTGAATTGTCTAATAAATTAAAACAAAACAAGAACATTGTAATTAAATAAAAAAAGTTAAATAGTCGATAATTAAACTGATGTTGCTAACGCATTTAACAGTTTATTCAAAAACGTTCCACTTGATATTATTACCAAAATACCACATAAGGATAGTGAAAATGCTTGGTTTAGTAATAATATAAATTATCAGCATAGCACAATATTTTTAGAACCATATTCAGAACCAGAAATGTGTAATATCATAAGAAATAAACTAAAAAATAAACACTCATCAGGACATGACCATATATCTTCATTTCTCATTAAAAGAGTAATGATGGAAATAATAAAACCCTTAGTTTATATTGTAACTTATCTGCTGGAGCATTTCCAGAAAAACTTATCTCCAAACTTTCTAAATATGGGGTAAGGGGTTGAAAGTTATTTGTCATGTCGCAAACAGTATGTGTCAGTTACCAATATTACGCGCAATACAATTGATTCTGTTAACTCGGCATCTATGTAAATTAATATGGGCATGCCACAAGGGTCGGTATTAGGTCCCATATTATTCTTATTATATATTAAGGATCTGGATGGTTTGAGGACTTTAGCTGGTTTTCTTTTTTACGCAGATAACATCTATTATACTATCAGGTAAAAATGTTGATATTTTAGAGATGAAATGTGCTATTCTATTGGAAAACCTTAGTAATTAGTTTAGTGAAAATTCTTTTTATTTTAATGTTGAGAAAACACAGGCATTAGTGTTTCACAATAGACAAAAGAAATGTGATTATCCAAATATTCAACTTGATAATACGTCAATATCAAGAAGGACGTCCAATGTAAAATTTTTGGGTATAAATATTTACAGTTGCTTAAAGAATTTATATTTTGCTGAGATTGATTCTCGGCTAAGATAAAATGTATTTTTAGCTCAAAAGCGTGTGATAAGATGTATGGTAGGCTTATCCACAAGAGATGCCTGAAAAAATATATTTGTGGACTATAATATATTGACACTTCCGTCAATTTTCATTTTTGAACTATGTTTACTTGTCTTTAAAAACAAGAGTAAATTTGTTGGTAACAATTATCTACATAAGGTAAATACCACGCAAAAAGATGATCTTTATGTGCCCTTCAGTAAATTCAATGTCTCTGTAAAAACCGCTGCCCAAGGAATCACTACTTCCACATCCAGATTCTCTATCCAAGTCACTCACAACGAAAAAACTTTGCATGTGGAAATAATTGTTTATGGAACTTTAATAATATAATATTTGAAATCCTCTACCCCAAAAACCCATAAAACGATACCCCACATCGGTAGTGGGGTGGGGGTGGTGATAGAGGTTGGTAGTGGGGGGGTGGATGAAGTAAAAAAATATTTTGAGGTTTCTGGTTCCTGCACATGCACTAAATCACATTTTTTTTCATCCCCTTTAATAAGGAGGTGGGGGTGGCAATGGGGGTGGCTAATGCCAAAAATTTTTTTGAGACCTCAGCTTCTCTTGTATATACTAAATACCAATTTCATGGACTCTTACCTGCTTGATTTACCCATTTACCCCAAATTTACCCCAATTTACCCCCCAACCCTTCGACGTAACAAGATGAAAATATAATCTAGTTCTAGATCTCATTAAAGTACATATGTGTACCAAATTTCAAGTCAATATCTTAAACGGTTCCAGAGCAAACGTGCGCACAAAAAAAAGTTACAGACAGACCGACAGACAGACAGAAATTTTTTTTTTCGCTCAAACTTAAAATCTCGACGTTTCATGACATTTTAAGCCTATTTGGACAATAAAACTTTTTAAAAAATTTTTTGTCGTTACTATACTTCCACTGGACGTGGAAGTAATTCACCCAGTTGTCAAGGACCTACAGTTTTTAATCACCTCCCTGTGGAAATAAAACACTGCAATAAACTTTCACTATTTAGAAAGAAACTTAAATTATTTTTAATTAGCAAAATCTTCTACAAACTAGGAGAATATTTTAAAATGTGAAGTGCTCTATGATTTACTTCTTTTTTCTTCTCTCTTAGATATTAAGTCTGACTATTCCTATACAGTATTTTATCATGTTGTCATAAAAGGAAAATAAAGTTTATTATTATTATTATTACCTTATCAGTAGGATACAGACAATTTTTATTTGAAAAATTGTAAATTTTAATTCATAAATTACTAGCTAGAGTTGAAAGCTAGTTTAATTTGAAACAAAGAAACAGTAAACAGTTCTTCTTGTTGTACAAGCCTATTCATATTTTTTAAGCTAAACTATTAGTTATTTTGTGCAAATAAACAATAGTGAAATGAATTCGTCTATTATGAAGAGTCATTAGGTTATATTTAGATAAGTTTTCTAGGTAATTAGAATTACTGCTATATGTACCGGTAAGAATGTATTTAGAATGTTTGATAGATTTTTTGTGAGTCCTCTACAATTTGAATATATTTAGTATAAAAAGGATTTCTTACTACAGACCCATTCTTAAGTCTTGAACGGACATTAGTTGGGTATAGTAATAATAATGTTTTTATATTTTTAAAAGATTTTAAAGTCAAGATTTTTATATGCTTGATTGGTAATAGACGTGACACGATTATTAAATGATAACTTAACCTCGAATAAAACACCCAGATCAATTTTTTCTCTTCAACTTTCTCTAAATGCACATTATTTATTGGTTATTGAAATTGCATGACTCGTTTATAACGTGTATAGGTCATAATCTTACATTCTTGTATATTAAATGGTAAACAGTTATTAAAATAGAAGTATTTCGCAGTTTTCTACTGACTCGACAATATTATTTATGAATAACAAAAACAAAAGAAGTCCCAGGTGAGAGCCTTGGGGGACAGCCGAATTAGGAATAAACATATCAAATTCAAAGTTATTAACTCTCACAAATTGTTTTCTGTTTGACAAGTATGAGAAAACGAATTGTTTTAAATCACTAGAAGAAGAAAATTGTTTTAACTCATTTACAATAACATTTGGCAACATCCTTTACGAAAGCACAGTATTATAAAGAGGTTCAAGAAAATATTGGCTCAGAAAAAAAGCGATTTCTCGCTTGTCCTCCACTCCATTTAGCTGCGTGCATTAATATTTAACGCGAGTTTGTAAACCGAAGGCATAAAATCCTCATAAATATTCCACTTCCCACAACTGTTCCACACCAATTCAGACAGGAGACTATTTAACTGCAGTAACTGGGTCAGACCGCAGATATCATTACCTAAAGTTACTCCGGGGATCGCGGCGGCAACCTTCCGTTAAATATTTCAAATTTTACACGGACCGGGATTAAGTTAAGTGTCACATAGGGCGTAGAAGTCGGTGGCAAACTGTTGATGCGGGCTGCAGACATCCACGCAGTCATTTATCCCGCTGCTGGGTTAATAAATGGAATTAAGCGTGTTATGTCATTAGGGACGATGTGTGTGTATGCCGAATGCCTGTTGGCTCCGGTGTGATAATTTGATACGCGGAGGATTTATCAAATAATACGAATTGATCCTGGTGGAATCTCTACGTTGGGGTGCGATTAGCTCTAAAATCAAATTGCAGAAATTAATTTTGGTATTCCGATATCGTGAACATTTCCATTCAAATTCTAATTTCTTTAATAACCATCAATATGGGTGCACAGCCAAAAAGATGTGTTACTGATTGGTTATTTATGGAGTGTTTACTATGCGAAAGAGGCCTTGGCCTTAAAGTCGAGACCCTGTTAAAAGATACAAGCTTTCGATCTGGGGGAGGGGGAGGCGCGAGCCACCGCCGTCTTGATTGAAAGATGCAAAAAATTGTTTTCTTCAAAATAATTCGGCAACGCTCGATCCTACGGGAAAAATGTTCCAGACATGTTGAAGAGGACAAAATCTCCTACATTGTTTGTATATATACTTTTATTGTAAGTCTAATATGTAACGAGATACAGCGGTGGGAAAATGAAGTTTAACGAATATTTTTTCAATTTTTTTTTCCATTGAGAAATATTGTAACGTTCATCTAGATCCATTCGAGCAACATGCCGATACGAGGACTTCACGACGATGAAGACTTGAAAAAACTGTTTTTTTTTCTCGGCATCCTCCTTTTCCCGAAATCGACTCGCTTTTTTCCATAAATACTAGATTTGTTGCAAATGAACAGTCATTTGTCAGGAGAAAAAGGTCTCGAGGTGATGTTGAACATTGGTTACCGCGTACTACGATTTCGAGTCCATTAAATTTAAACGTAAGGGCAGCAATTAATATCAGCATAAAAGCCGGCGAAAAAAAAATTGTCATCAACCCACTAGGGCTATTCCAGAGAATGTGCATTGTGAAGGAATCCGACAACAAGTTGAAGGATTACCTTAAGTTCGAGCTTGCCCCATTTCCTTTCTTTTCACAGAAGAAGGAATGTGCAAAGGCACGAAATCATCGTTGTATACTCTTTTAGAACAACTTTCAGAAGGCATGGAACTCGGAGATAACCAAATCGATGTTGTACACAGGATATATTTTACACAAAATTGTATGACTTCTTTGAGTCCATTTGAGAGAAATACGGTTAGTATGTACGAGATCACTGTGGTTCACATGCAATCGTTGTTTTTGACGGATATTCGTTAGATGATAGAAAAAAAATACAAAGGTCGCAGAAAGACTTCTTCGATCGGAGAAAAAAACAACCGCGGATATTCTTTTCGATGAAACAATACCGGTTTAAGTTTCCAATGAAAGATTTTTAGCCAACGAAAACAATAAAGACCGTCTTATTTCTTTGCTGAAAACTAAATTCGAACAGGCTGCTTTTACGGTTAAGCAGGCTGGAGAGGATGCTGTTGATTGTCAATACAGCAATTGCCATTGTGCTCAATATTTGATGCCGTTTTCATCATTGGCGAAGATGTCGACCTCCTTGTTCTGTTAACAGCATTGGCACCATCACAAAATAACATCCATCTTCGTTTTTTAAATGTTCATTTAATTTAATTTCAATATATTTCTACCTTTCGCACAACATTGTATCATCCGCAAACAATTTGAGGTTACATTTCTTATAACAATTACAAATATCGTTAAAGTATAATAAAAAGAGTATAGGAACAAGTACTGGCCCTTGAGGTATTCCATGTTTTACAGCTAATTCTTCTGAATAACTGTCGTTAAATTTAATAATTTGTTTCCTATCTTCGAGGTATGATGTAAACCGCTGTAATACTCTCCCGTCAATTTCATATTTTTTTAATGTCAATTACAAGTAAATCTTTATTATAACAATATAAATAATATAAAATATGTTATTAATAATTTTTTTGTTTCTTAAATCCATCTTTCTGACGCTGTATCTCTTTAAACATTAAACTTAAAATAAAAATGTAGGAAATTTTTCTCTCTTCAACTTTGTCTGGAACATTTTTCTCGTAGGATTGAGCGTTGTCGAATTATTTTAAAAAACCAATTTGTTGCACCTTTAATTCAAGATGGCGGCTCGGGCCACCCCCTCCTCCCAAGGTCAAAAACGTGTATTTTTCATCAGGGTCTCAACTTAACCAACATATATCAAAATCATTACTACTCCACTTTTTGCAGGACAAAATCCCCCACTGATTGGATTATTAAGATTAAGATCCACAATAGAGTTTTAATTTTTACACCATGACGCATCACTCAAAAAAATGACACGCCAACAAGCGTACCTAGACGTTATTACTGTAAAAAAAAACAGAGATTCTCACTTGATAAAATCATCAAAAAATTGAATTTCAAAACTTCCAAAATGTTTGGTAAGCTGAATTTAAGGCCAAAATAATAATTAAATAACGAGTATTTAAAAAAAAAAATTATCCCAATCGGTTGCGAAATAAGTGCTCTAGATAATTTTGAAAGAAAAAATCACGATTTGTGCCACTGTGCATTGGAACAAATGGAAGTTATTTTGTAATCTTTCGCAGAATGCGTTGTAATTTTAAGAATTTTCTATTTATTTATATTAAAATGCAGAATTTAGGAATGTTAATGAGAATATGTTATTAAGAATGTCTCATATATGAGTTTCGTTATATATGTGGCTTGCAAGGCAAAACAAAATGCGAACCAAGTAAATTGCTTTCGCTATTTATTATTCCTCTGGGTTTTTGTTTTGCATTTCATGAGAAAATTTATCGCCAACTGTACTAAGAAGTTGGCTTGTGTTTTATTTGCTTCAACCAAATTAACTTTTACCGTGATTAATGGCCGTTTTGCAAATATTATATACAGCCACAGTAACTAGTTGGTAAAAAAGTACTGACTATTCTGCTCCCGAGTTAGAAACCCAGTCTCGACAGATAGCAGTATAAAGGTTATTTGCAATTTCTCAAAAAATAGAGCACAGATTAAAATTGAATGTGCATCATCAAAATAATCTGTAAAATATTTCATCTTTGTTTCCTTTGTCGTTTGATTGCACGCACACTCAATTTGTTTCTTAACATAACTTTTTTCTACTAATAGAACAATTAAATAAGATTTTGTCTGAATAAAAATTTCCCATCTGAATTTTTGAATGAAGCATGTTTTCAACATTTTAAATGTAATGTCAAAAGGCCTTATAGATAACACTGGAGCTTTAATAAGTTTCTTGCAAATATCTCTGAAACTATTAGCTTCAAAGTACAATAAAATTGTAGTTTACAAAATTTAGAAGAAAAAATATAACTATAATAGGCTAGACTCTGTGAAGAATTTATCCCCGGTCGTTTTACTGACTGCTATTGACCTAAAAATAATACATTAATGAATATTGCTGTGAAATAAAAAGGGCAAAAACATTTATTATATCCGATATATTTCATCCCGGGGTCATGATTTTGTACGAGCAACAACGTTAGCGATAGCCAGGCGACTAGATTTTATAAAATAAATGCTTGTTGAATTTACCCCAACTCCTTTTATTACGGCGCGCGTGGCTTTTCTTTAAAGAAAAATAAAAAAGGAGAATTCTCTCACCGTTCCGAAGCAATAACATTTATTTGTACGAACTAAACAAAACCAAACCGAGACCAATATTAAATCAAAATGGCAGCTTTTTGCCCGTAACTCGTACACCTTTAACCACAACAATTTGTTGCAGCGTAAGACTTTTTTGAAATGCCAGCAATAACCTATCTCCAGCCTTGGCTGCATGCCCTATGGTTCAGGGGTGGACTACGAAGTTAAATGTACATTTCAACTAGAGGAAATAATTTGACAATTCTTAATTTGCATGAAAAGAACAAAATAAGTATTTATATAAATTATACATGATAGAGTTGGAAAAATTGAAGCAAACAAACAGCAAAAATGTTTTTTTCGAAGACTGTCATAAAAAGTCGATCTTTATATGACATCTGCTAAAACTCAAATCGACTGTTTTTGGTTCACAGAATGTAATAGTATATTAGTATCGCGATGCTTATACTGTTTTTTTGCACGATCGTATTAAATTACACTTCAATTAAAATCATTTAATTTCTACTAAATAAACGAAAAGTCAAAAGTAGTACTACGGGAGCCCACCCTAAATATCCGTGCACCCCTCCAATCCTTTTTTTTTCTATTTATTTAACGTCGGCCTATTTCCGCTACCAGGGCCTATCACCGACGCCAGGAGACGAGCTACCCCCAACCTGGAAATTTTGCCGAACCTCTTAGAAGAGTAGGGATCTTTTACTTGCCTAACATCCCCTCCAAAGGATGGTATATCCACTACGTAATCCTCGTCTGAAATTACGTAACTTCCGCTTATACACTGATATACAAGCCGCTAGAAGGTGGGACGAGAACGCTGTATTTCCCAAGTACTAACCGCGCTCGACGTTGCTTCAACGGAATATCGACTGACATTCACATTGACTGAAGTCGCCTCTACGCTCCCCCCCATCCTCTAGGACAATGTTTTTCATAAAGATTAAAGCCTAAGGAACAATTTAAGACATGTCCTAAAAAAAATTGCAAATATGGTTTTTGTCATTTAACACAAAAACTAAAAAAGATGAGAAAAACTTTCTGCACAAAAAGCAAACTGCATAAAATTTTTACAATGTTGTTCCTATACAATATTTGCATAGGGGTTACCATTTTCCAGATAAATGATTCATCTCTTAAAATAAAATATAAAATTCAATATAAAACGTAACACTACGGAAGCCCACCCTAACTGTCCGTGCACCCCCCCGATCCTTGGGCACAATGTTTTCCATAAAGATTAAAGCCTAAGGAACAATTTAAGACATGTCCTAAAAAAACTGGCTGTACTTTCAAAATGGCGTCCGTTTAAAAAAAATGCAAATATTGTTTTTGTTATTTAACACAAAAACTAAAAAAGATGGAGAAAAACTTTCTGCACAAAAAACAAAGTGCATAAAATTTTCTACAATTTTGTTCCTATACAATATTTGGACAGGAGTTACCTTTTTCCGGATGCCACTGTTACCGTTTTCGAGACGGTCTGCAAATTATAATATTATTATTATTATTTTTTTTCAATTTATTTAATTTTTATGTTAATAATATAAAGTTATATTATACGCCTTACAATAATTGTCACAGTTATTTCCTCTAAGTGATTTACCGATATATGAATTTCCATGTTTTCTTAATTTTGGACTCATTTATCTGGAAAATGGTAGCTCCTATCAAAATATTGTATAGGTACAAAATTGTAGAAAATTGTATGCAAGTTGTTTTTTGTGCAAAAAGTTTTTGTCTATCTTTTTTAGTTCTTGTGTTAAATGGCAAAAAAACATTGACAACAGTTTTTTTTAATATATGGCCGCCATTTTGAAAGTACAGCCAGTTTATTTTTTTGGGCATGTCTTAAGTTGTTCCTTAGGCTTTAATCTTTATGAAAAACATTGTCCCTAAGGATCGGGCGGGGGGTGCACGTACAGCTAGAGATGGCTCCCCGACTATAACGTTTATATTTCGCGGCAAGTCCAACTTATCAAATATGATGATGTGATACATAAGTTAAATATCTCAGAAACTATGGCACTTGTGCTAAAAATGTTAAGGAACCAAATTAAAGATTGTCGACTAAGCTAAAAGTCGTTTTTAATTTTTTTCTCCTGCTTAAAAAATAAAGTTATGATCGATATAATGTGCGTTTTCGCATTTTTTCATAAAAAATCTTGGCATTTTGTTACCGTGATTAGTCGGTAAATAAAAAATAAACTTCCCAAATACTGTTTTTCGTTAATATAATGTATTACCTAGATGCTCAATAACATCAGTTAATAAAGTATAAAATTCTATTGAATTAATTATTAACTACAACCTTTGTACTTAAAAACTCTATAAACTCGAAAGATACGAAAAACCGCTGCCCAGGAAATTACTACTTCCACATCCAGATTTTCTATCCAAGTCTCTCACAACGAAAAAAAACTTGATACTATATTTCCACTCCACTATGTGGATATAATTGTTTATGGAACTTTAATAGTATAATATTGAAAATTATCGACCCCAAAAACCCGATATGCCACATCAGTAGTGGAGGTGGAGGTGGTGGTAGGGGGTAGACGAAGTAAAAAAAATTGTTGAGGCCATTGGTTCTTGTATACACACTAAATCTCAATTTTATTTTTTTCACACCTTTTAATAATGGGGTGGGAGTGGCTAATGCCAAAAAAAATTTTTGAGATCTTAGCTTCTCTTATATATATTAAATACCAGTTTTATGGACTCTTGCTTGATTTACCCATTTATCTCTATTTGCCCCGATTTACCCCCAACCCTTCAACGGAATGAGATCAAAATATTATCTAGTTCCAGATCTCATTAAAATACATACGTGTACCAAATTTCAAGTCAATATGCAATATATTTCCAGAGTAATCGTGCGCATAAGAAAGTTAGACAGACCGACAGACATAATTTTTTTTGCTCAAATTTAAAATCTCGACGTTTCATAAGTAACAAATAATAACAATATTCATTTTTTTTGCGTTACTATACTTCCATTGGATGTGGACATAAAAACAGTACTTATGGCCTTTTTCCGCACAAATCATCATGAAGCTGGCATAGGACACCTCAAGACTTTTAGTATGTTATTCATCACACTGAACAAAACATTTTCCCAAAGTGAAAACCTAAAATGCCTGGGCCTATATGTTATTCGCTAGTAATACAAATAATATGCGCTCCTGCGCCCGGTCCTGGTTTGTCCGAGCAAAGGAGCCTGTTGAGCGGCATCTAAAATGAACCGTACAATTTATCAAACACTTCCTTGGATATTTTCAGAACACCCAACTGAAATATTTCTTTGTAATTTACTCTGTCCACATTCCGCTGTTGAAATCTTGAAATCCTCCGTTCTCTAACGCATACCTCGCTTTGTTGCAGGATGACGTGCAGCTGAGAGTTTGACGAATCGAGTAATGGGGAGCTCCAGCCCGAGGACAATGGTCAGGAGCATTTCCAGAGGAATTTTAATAGAAGGTAAATATTGTTTTTGTTAGCGTGTAGTAATAATTTATCGTATGAATACGGGCATTTTATTTATTTGTTTTCCCAACAGATTTTTACAATCTAATTATAGGACATGTGAGAGTAAATAACATCCCAACTAGCAATTTGGTATTTTTATAAAAGCTTCAAAAATTTTTCGGATACAAATTTTATAAAACAACATTACTCTCAGACACACTTTAGAAACGTTATTACGACAGCTATAAATGTAAAATTGGCAACATCTTATAAAATAATTCAGTCACTTGTAAAGACTATTGCTACCATTACAAAATAACTGTATATACATTTCCGCAGGCTCTAAGAACGGTACCGCCACTATAAAACAGTTTTATTGAAGCTTCATTTAATTGTGTTATAAAGCACATACTTCACTGTTATTACTGCTATAAAACACCAATAAAGTAAAACCGTTTCTTAAATGTATTCAAAAAGTCGCATACATATACTTACAAATATATAATATGCTGCTCTGTATATATACCAAGCTTTCAGTGATTTTACCTTATAATTATTTTAGAGACATGTTAACCCATACAGCCTGCAGTTTTTGATACGAAGGAAATTTTACTGTAAATTATTCCATGTCTTTTTGATGAATTTTAAGTGTCCCTCATGTTTACTGAAGGTTTCCAATAGTTTTTGGAATGTTATAAAAATTGATTTCGTATTTTAAAATTTGTTTGTAATGAAAGGACCCTGCAGAAATCTTAGGCAAATTGGCTCTCAGTCAAATTGTCTGAAATTGAGATATGTTAGAGTTTATGAGGTCTTGGTCAAAAGTTCTCATGCGCCCAATCCAAAGTAATGACTAGATTTTGACTTAGAGACGAGATAAAGTTCATTGATTCGCGATTTTCATATAACTTATAAATATTCTTTAAATACATATATGAATATTTTATGAGTTATATACTATCATATATTTTCTAAAGCATATTTGGTAAGACTCTGAGCATGTCAGAAACATGCCATGGCATATCTCTGTAAAGTTTGGTAACCATTTGTAAAGTAAATAAAACATCAAACTTCATTATTAAGAGTACAATTTATTAATATCACTCTACGTATATGCATTGCTAGCATAATACTAATAATAATATAATAATACTACTACAATTAGCATTTTAGAAGCACTAATAATATAACAATGAAACAAAAATAATTGTATAACATTTAAATTATAAAACAAATTTGCTCGCAAATTTGCTGGTTGGGATGTACAATATGCATTATAATATTACGAACTTTTGACACTATAAAACCCAAGACAAAAATAAGTACAAAACCTTGAAAACAAAATAGCCTATGGCCAAAAAATACAACTAGGTACATAACATGTATGGCTAATTCGGTGCCATTTACATTAATATCTGTATCAATACATGTATCTGAGATTTGTATATCAAGTATCAACTATAACATATACAAAGACCGAATTACGAAACATCAGTTTAAAACGTGCAACTGAAATGTTAACCTCCTAATAAGTAATCATAGCAGTTGCAATAGGAATCTTTAAAGAAAAAAAGGTGGCGAAAAAGAATACGGAAATTGTTGAAATACATAATACTGTTATAAGAGAGGCAGTAAGTGGTCAGGAAACACTGACTAGAATTTTAAGATGTTTGGCTACCGGAAATAATACGAAGACTTAGGATTCTCTACCATTTCTATCCTTAAGCATTTTAGAATATGCAATGAAGCTTAAAATATCGTAGTACCTCAAGCTTAGTACAATGTCATCAGGATATGATGTAATGAGTTAGGCTTTTTAGTAAAGCCGACTGTCTTATTGGGTGAGAGATTGTCCTGGTCATCTGGCAGCAGTTGCCCTTTGCCAAAGAGTGAGAACCTGGTTCGACACCGCACCTACCCTGGCTAAGGAATCTTCTATTTCATTGCCTTCCATGTAAGGTGGCCCGGTATCCAGACCAGAGTCAACTTGATGTTTCTGTCCAATCGGGTTAGAGCCTTCTGGCAGTTCCAGTTCGTTTTAGAATTGCAACGATACGAAACAAGGGCATTAAGAGCTGCTTTCTATATATTTGTATTCATGATTTGTATATATGTGTTTTACTTTATTGCCCTTTGCGCCTTACTTATAGATAATATCCCCCCTGAAGACAAACCGTGGGCGCCGCTGGATTTAAAAGTAAATGAATATGGGTGCCAAGTTTAATAAATGTCATCAGATCATACTTGTTTATAGACGACAGTAGTAAATACTCGAATCTCAAAAGTAATAAAATTTATTAACTCTTGCTACCTTTATCTTTATTGTAGGAACTTAATAAATTTGAAACTGCAGTCGAAGGAGCAGTGAGAGTTCTGATAAGGAGTTATTAATCGATGCTTGTTATTGTGTACTCCAGCATTGTTGTGATATCGAAATGGGCCATCGCTAAAGCAAATTTATTTTTAAAACATTTCAATTAACTTATTCGGACTATGTGTACAACTGTCCCAGTTTTAAATAGTAGGATTTTATGGATGCAATAGATAATTTTCAAAAAAATACTCCTATCAATATGTGGTCTAAAATTATTCACTCTACATAGCGTAAGAGTCTTAAAAACCCGCTGGCGCTGCCTAAGGAATCACTACTTCCTATCCAAGTATCTTAAAAAAAAAAGAGAAATTGATACTATATTAAAATCAAAAATATAATCCGGTTTCAGATCTCGTTATAATACATAGTCATATCATAAACCACTCAGAAGTGATCGTGCGGATGGAAAAAAGTTACAGAGATCTAGAGATAGACAGAATTTTGTTTTGTTCAAACTTAAAATCTCGACATGTCAAGGACATTCTAAGCAAAACCAAATATTTCAATTTTTTTTACCGTTTCTATACTTCCGCTCTATTACGTAGATGTAGAAATAGAAACCACTGCCCAAGGAATCACCAGTGTGGTAGTGGGAATGAATGAAGGAAAAAAATGTTTGAGGCCATTGGTTCTTGTATACACAGTAAATCACTTTTTTTTTCACCTCCTTTTATAATGGGGATGGCTAATGCCAAACATTTTTTTGAGATATTAAATTCTCTGGTATATTCTAAATACCAATTTTATGGACTCTTACCTGCTTGATTTACCTATTTACCCCCATTTTCCCTCAACCCTTCAACGGAATAAGATGGAAATATAATCTAGTTCCAAATCTCATTAACATAATACGTGCACCAAATTTAAATATCTTAAACGGTACTTAAACTGTACCAAAGTAATCGTGCACATAAAAAAGTTACAGACCGACAGACAGACAGATTTTTTTTGCTCAAACTTAAAATCTCGTCGTTTCATGACATTCTAAGCCTATTGGAACATTAAAAAATGTTAAAAAAGTTTTTGTCGTAACTATACTTTCACTGGATGTGGGAGTAAAAGAACATTTTTATATATGTTTCACAAACTAATGAACCATTTCTTGCATGACGTATATTGCTGTGGATTTAGGTTTTTGCACGAAATTTAAAGGCAATGTAACAATGATCATAGGTGTCCCTTTTTCTGAAAGGAAAAGTTTCAAACATTTTTTTCGCGCCACGTGACAGGCTCATATTTCAAATAAACAAGAAAATAATATAATGAACTGTACTGGAAAAGCTACTTCCACATGTCTTACATGTACAGCTTTCCACGCATTTCCCTCCACCTCGAACGTGTATTTCAAATTTTAAATTTAAAAAAATACAATGAACTCCAGACTTTTCCAATGACAGTTGTATATACAGATTCGGAAAGTATTTGTTTTGGTATTGCACTAGTTTCAACGATGTAACCGACCGCCCACAATAAAGACGTCTACCAGCAGAGGTAAAGAGTGACAAGCCCCATCAAGAGAATTTATACATGGTTGCTTGCTTCGCTCTCGCTTACTCTTATTGCCCTGTCGAAACCAACACTTTCCGATTCTGTATAAGAGAAAATTATTAAAAACAAAATAGATACTAGGAGACCTAAATGTCACGCATTTTATTCAACCACTTCTTTTTCTCTTTCTACCAATGCACATTTTCCACACATTTTCTTTCATCAGAAGCGCATATTTCAAATATTAATTAAAAAATATATAAATAATGAACTCTACTCAAAAAACTATTCTCTAACTTTCTTACGTGCTGGCTAAGGATCACCCCATTTTTTTTTTCAAAACAAGTTCATAGTTCGCCATATTTATCTTACCAACATTGAGTTAGTATTTAAAAATTTGGCACTATAATGCCTACTTTTACTTGTCTCGCAAGGTCATCATGCAATAATTAAGTTTTATCTCGGTTTACCAATATACAACGTTGAAATCATATAAACTACTACTCGTAATAGATATAGATAAAATCTAAACAGATAAGGAGACTTGTGTAGTCATAATGAACTTCCCCAATAATAATTAAAAATGGTTTATAGTGCTTCTAATACATTTATTGCTAATTATTTTTGTTTACTCAAGATGGATTTATGTAGGACTAGAGTAGAGATAAACGTCAGTTCGAAAAAATGTACCAGTTCGTAGACTGGCTGAATTATTGTATGGTGCGGTGTTTGCGTAAGATAGTTTGAGCGGATTTAAAAAATTGTTTGCGTTTTTAGTCAGGAATATGATTAAAATTGTTACTAAAGCGGATTAAATGGTTCTGAGTAAGTACAAGTTTATTTCAATTAATTATTTTGCGCCACGAAAAATTATGTTCCACTTTGTTCTGTGTCCAAATATAGTGCAGGATTTTGTTCTTTCAGACAGTAAAAATAATTTTCTAAAAATTGTTTTGGATCGTTTGCTGTGGTTTACCTGGGAAAAGGACATTGGAACATTTTATTAGCGAAAAATATCGAAGACAAAGCGAAATTTTTTCATTGTCTATTTTACTTTATTTTGTTAGACCCTTTACTACATTATAGTCAAGGTGCCAAATAAGGATTTTTACCTTAACCTGGAAGTAGGTTTTTTGGCTGTTTTTGTTTCCTCAAAGGGTGAACATTACGATTCTGATTGATACCACTTTGGCAACCTTGGGCATATTGAGATATTCAAGATGGCGATCGGCTTAGAGTGAAAAAACAGGTTTTTCCAAATATTTAATTATATGGGTGTGTGACACGTCGTATATGTTTTTAAGGTCGGTGAATTAGTATTTGAGGTTAAAATTAAGGACGTAATCTTTAAGTGTTGCTAATTTATTTTATTAAGAGGTTTTATTATGATTCTGAGAATAAATTAATTTTGGAAGCAAAAAACCTAGTGCCTAGTTTTGTTGTATAATCAAGTTAGGCTTTAAGAATACAGATAACACCATATCCTTAAAAGTCCAGATTTTCTATCCAAGTCACTCACAACGAAAAAATTTTGTATGTGGAAATAATTGTTTATGGAACTTTAATAATATAATATTTGAAATCCTCTACCCCACATTGGTAGTGGTGATGTGGGGTGGTAGTGGGGGTGGATGAAGTAAAAAAATATGTTGAAGTTTCTGGTTCTTGTACACACACTAAATCACAATTTTTTTTCATCCCCTTTAATAATGGGGGTGGGGGTGGTGGTGGTAATGGAGGTGGCTAATGCCAACATTTTTTTTTTAGACCTTAGCTTCTCTTGTATATACTAAATACTAATTTTATGAACTCTTACCTGCTTGATTTACCTATTTACCCCAAATTTACCCCCCAATCCTCCGACGGAACAAGATGAAAATATAATCTAGTTCTAGATATTGTTAAAGTACATATGTGTACCAAATTTCAAGTCAATATCTCAAACGGTTCCAGAGTAAACGTGCGCACAAAAAAGTTACAGACTGACAGACAGACAGAAATTTTTTTTCTCTCAAACTTAAAATCTCGACGTTTCATGACATTCTAAGCTTATTTGAACAATAAAAATTTTAATTTTTTTTTTGTCGTTACTATATAAGTAATTAAACAAACGTAAACTTAATATTCTGAATTTTTTTAGGGTGGAAAGGCTTGATCATCCTTTTTTTATTTCATATTTTTTTATGATTTACTTTTTGTGTTTTTTTTATTTTTTTTTCAAATTCTTATTGTAAAAACTGTAAACAAGGAAACGTCAAAATCAACATTTAATCTTCTTCGGAATCTTCACTGTCAGAAGTTATATTTCAGAAATTCTCTTAACAGGATTCTGACAAGAATGTTTTGTGCTTAACAACATAGAAAATGATGTATCACACGCTCACATTTGGTAAATAAAATTTTTCAAAAATTACACCTTAGATAAGTCGCCATCTTGAATATCTCAAAATTCCCAAGGGTGCCAGAATGACAACCGAATTCTTAAACTAGACCTACTAAAGTGTTGGATAACCGTAAAAAAAACCTCTACTATACCTTACTTCCACCTTCTTGATTGATACCCCGACTAATATTTAACTTATCACTAAAGTCCTTCAAATTTCCATTGCAGTGGAAATTATCAAAAATAATTCCAGCCTTTAACCAACACTTATTCTGTTTTTGGGAAACCCTGAATTACTTCCATATCCAGTGCAAGTATAGTAACGACAAAAAAAATTTTATTGTTCAAATAGGTTTAGAATGTCATGAAACGTCGAGATTTTAAGTTTGAGCGAAAAAAATTTTCTGTCTGTATGTTGGTCTGTGTAACTTTTTTTGTGCGCACGTTTACTCTGGAACCGTTTGAGATATTGACTTGAAATTTGGTACACATGTACTTTAACGAGATCTAAAACTAGATTATATATTCATCTTGTTCCGTCGAAAGGTTGGGGGGTAAATTGGGGTAAATAGGTAAATCAAGCAGGTAAGAGTCCATAAAATTGGTATTTAGTATATACAAAAGAAGCTAAGGTCTCAAAAAAAATTTGGGCATTAGCCACCCCCATTACCACGCCCACCTCATTATTAAATGAGATAAAAAAATGTGATTTAGTGTGTGTACAAGAACCAGAAACCACAAAATATTTTTTTACCACCCTCTATCACCACCCCCACCCTACTACCGATGTGGGGTATCGTTTTATGAGTTTTTGGATTTCAAATATTATATTATTAAAGATCCTTAAACAATTATTTCCACATATAGAATTTTTTCGTTGTGAGTGACTTGGATACAAAATCTGGATGCGGAAGTACTGATTCCTTGGACAGCGGTTTTTTACATTTTAATCCTATCTGGATTCATTATAATTTCTCATATTATCAGCCAAAATCACTTCAAACTAATACAATACATTATTCTGAACAAAAAATAAAGAATACATTTTTTTCATTTGAGAATCCGTTTTACAGATAAAAATTATTTTGAGTTGAAAAAATTGTTAAATTATGACCTTCTTTGGCGAATACCTCGAAACCTTGTCGTTAAATATTTTTGTATCCATGGAGACTTTTGATCGACATGTCATAAACTACCACTGCGCAGTTTCAGGTCCCGGGAGTGAAAGCCTACATATAAAAGGTATGGGGTCCTTTCAGTGGCACAACGTAACAGTGAATAGAGTCATATTCGAGCATAATGTGAACCAAATAGCTGTCCGCAGTCGGCCGCACCCGATTGCAACTTCCACTCGTCTTGCTAATTACGCTTGCAGGAAACGCAGCGGAAGACAGGATATCACACTACGACAGAGCGTCCCTCTTACTGTGACAATATGAACCTATCACATGCTACGAACAATACGTTCTTATTGAGACTGATCTAATTACCGGCATTACACATTTCGGGCGCTGTATAATTCGGAGAGGCGTGCTTCGTAATAATTCCTTGGGTGTGTTGCCGCCCGAAATTGCATGTTATAATAGGTGCTCAGAGAATCGAGGGCAAAATTACATTGCGGGTCGTGAAATTGCAAAATGAGTTTGTATTATGCCTCGTAAACTATTCGACGGAATTGTCGTTTAAAATTTTTAATCTGAGAGCAATGCAAATGGGTTATTAAAAATTCAGTTTTACCGGTGAAGCAATGTAATCTATTTGGACTAGATTATATAGGAAAGTTTAATGCGGATTTTTTACAAGTGTGGAAAGGTATTTATGTTACCAAAAATGCACAATGTTACAGTGAGGGTGGGAATTTATAGCAACACAACAGAGTGCAGTAGCGTGGTTTCGTTTTTATTTCCATATCCAATGGAAGTATATTAACGACAAAAAAAATTTGAAAATTTTTATTGTTCAAATAGGCTTAGAATGTCATGAAACGTCGAGATTTTAAGACACTGAGCAAAAGAAATTCTGTCTGTCTGTCTGTAACTTTTTTGTGCGCATGATTACTCTGGAACCGTTTAACTGTTTATTTAGTACACGAATGTATTTTAGCGAGGTCTGGAACTAGATAATATTTATATCTTATTGTGTTGAAAGGTTGGAGGGTAAATTGGGGTAAATAGGTAAATTAAGTAGGTAAGAGTCCATAAAATTGGTATTTAGTATATACAAAAGAAACTAAGGTCTCAAAAAATATTTTGGCATTAGCCACCCCCATTACCACGATTTCAAATATTATGTTATATTTAAGTTCCATAAACAACTATTTCCACATACAAAATTTTTTTTACAGATTTTTTTATATGCTTCTGAAGGGTTGAAAATAGCAAAATTGCATATTTTAAAACTTTAAAAAAATATATTTAAAAACCATCGACTTTCATCTAAAAATCATAAGACACTTTCTGTTGATATTTGATCAAGAAATATGAAAAGAAGCATTCCTTATATCAGATTTCTTCTTACATATTATTCCTTCGAAATTCAAAAAAAAAAATACGCAATTTGGTTACTTACCAACGAGGGGGCAACCGCTGAGGGGAAATAGTGTACAAATCGGAGGAATTAGGAAGGAATTAGGAAAAAATTTAAGGTATTTCGGAAGGAATTATTAGGTATTAAGGGAATTACAGGGGAATATGTAGGAAATAAATATTATTACGAGGTATTAGAAGGGAATTAAGAGGAAATAAAAGGTATTAGGAGGGAATTAGAGCGTAAAAATATTGAAATGGAATGTTTATCTTGAAGAATTACATACCAATTCTTATATAAGGGACGTCAGTGTTGTAAAAACATTAGCGCAGAGATTGGCGCTAAAAATATCTAGTAAAGAAAAAATATTTAATTCAATTAAACTACCGATGATACTGTGGACTTCTAGTTCAGTAATATAACGATTTATATCGGACAAAATTCATAAAGTTTTGAAAATCGGTAGAAATGTTAAGGATAGCATAAGAATTACTAAACCGAAAAGTTCCCAACCCTAAATAGTGTGCTTCATCCCCTAGGACGCCGTTTCCCCCCCATATTTTGAGGTTTTCTAGATTATCTCGGGAACGGTGCACTTTTTGGTCAATTATTCCTTATAAAATTCTCTATAAAAAAAGGTCTTCACACTTTTTCTCCTAAAATTAATAGTACCGTGGGAAATAAGGCGCACAATAAATTGTAATCTTTACTATAATCTGCTTTAAAGTTCAATGCTTAACGCTAAAGCAGTAGCTAAACTCCACCTAATATTATAATAAATGTACCACTTCCACCCTCTCACCTCTATAAAATAACGCGATTTTTAAAGAAGCGAGAATATTGTATATTGTACTTGTTTCCACGCCACCCTAGAGGTAAAGTACTTGGCGTGTGGTGTCCTATAGCGACTCACTCACTGGAAATCGAGAAGTTCCAAAAGCGAGAAGTTTCCATGGAGTCGCTAAGAAACAAAAAGGAAAACTCGATCCATAATGGAGAAGTTTCCATGGAGTCGCTAGGAAAAATAAAAAACATTCGATATAAAAATATAATATCAATATACTTTAAAATACCAAAATCACATAAAATATGAACATGTATTAAAAACAAATATACGTATATTTACTTCGATTTCAATTTTATTTATAGCGATAACGCTATAAATTTGGTGACCCCGACGTGATAATTTTATGTCCAACGTGATAAATATATGCCAGAAGTGAAAATTTTATGTCCAACGTCATAAATATATGCCAGAAGTGAAAATTTTATGTCCAACGTAATAAATATATACCAGAAGTGATTGATATATATGTCCGAAGTTATCCTATAACTTACATGATGAAATCTACGTTATTTAATTAATTTGAAGGAGAGATAAAATCATTTCCACATCAAAAGATAGAAGAATATCTCAGATATAATTACCGAAGTACAACACTTTCCTGTTTTGGAACAATTTTTATCAATAATTTCAAGAAGAGATTCAATATATCAACTACCGTTATAAATTGACCAAGATGATTTTTATCATTTTATGAAGAGAAGAATTTTCCCGATGAATTTTGAATAGAGGTTCCAAATTTGAATAGATGTTCCTATAATTTATGGTAATTTCCTAATTCAATCAACTGAAGTTGTACATTACAAGTACTGTCATCTGTCGGTGAGTGAGTTAAAGTACATTCCCTTTTTTATCTAAGAGAGTAGTCAATCAATCAATCAATCACAATCGATTAGTTATGCCAAGACAACCTTCAGACGAGGATTTTCCTCAAACCCATTATGTCACGTCTGTCAAACTACCCCCATTCTGGAAATCAAAACCAGAAATTTGGTTTACCCAGATCGAATCACAGTTTTCTGTTGCAAAAATTGTCAATGACAAGAAAAAGTATGATCAGGTTATAGCTAATTTGCCATTAGATGTGATAGATAATATATACGATATAATATCTAATCCCCCGGAAACGGATCTCTATATAAATTTAAAGAAAGTTTTAATTTCACGTTTATCATCGAGTGAGGAAAAACGTCTGAATGATCTGTTATCAGGTTCCCAAATGGGAGATCTGAAACCTTCAGAGTTCTATAGATCCATGCTGAATATGGTTGGAGGATTCAGCATGGTTAGTCAAAATTTATTGATAAAGCTATGGAAAAGACGTTTGCCTCAAACAGTATATATTGCCATTACAGCTTCAGGGAAAACAGACACAAAAGAGATTCTAGATATTGCGGATCGGATCTGGGAATCCTGTCAAAATTCAATGGTTGCATCGTACTCCAAAAATCCTCTTGACTCTGAGTCAACCCCGTTATCAGATTTAACTACCACTATCAAATCTTCATCGTCTTCCATAGATTCGACATTCATGCATGCTTGTCCGTGGTAATGGTAACACATTGTGGAGCAACGTAAGCCTGCTCTTCTGCAACTGCACCTGTTTTCGCACCCTAATTTGCACGAACAAGAAATTAGTGTTAGAACAGATTCGGGAGCCGGTTCTTTTGTTGTTATAGTTCGGATTAATATACCGCCAACTTTTTTCCATCCCCAATCAGTAGCTTCTAGCGCAACGTTTTTCCATGTTTGAATTTGGTAAAAAACGCGATATGAGTGTTGCCAATAAGCAGCAGAAGTTGTTGGTAGTTTTGATAATATTACAGTATTGTTCGCTTTACCAACAAGTTTGTTAAAAGTCATGAATCTGTATACATCATTACTTTTTTCTGCGGAGGTAGAGTTGTATAAAGCTAGAACAAATCGCTCTCCTACGTCTACAATTTCTCCATGACTAGCTTTTTCATTATTAAAACTTTGCACGATGTCTTGTAATACTTCAGTAATATAACAGTTAAGATTGTAATATATTGGACAAAATTCATAAAGTTTCAAAAATTGCGTGCTTCATCCCCTAGAGGACGTCGTTTCCACCTCCATTTTGAGGTTTTCTAGATTATTTCTGGAACGGTGCGTTTTTCCATAAAAAAACCTATATACAGAATTATTCCTTATAAAATTCTCTAAACTTTTTTCCTAAAATTAATAGTACTTTGGTAAATGAGGCGCAAATGTAATCAGCGCAGGTCATATAATTCGCTGAATATTCGTATGGCTGTTTTTACGCGAAAAAAGTATAAACATCTACACACCACCACAATGTAAAAAATTTCAATTTCTCCCACTACATCTCAGACGACCCAAGGTCAATGCATTATTTTAGAGCTTGCTGTAAACGCTGTTACTCTTCAGGGCTGCCAATGTGCGGGACTTACGCAAAAACCGGGTATTTTAAACCCACTTTCGGGTAAAATCGAAACCGGAAGTCGGCCATTTTGGTTCTTTACATTATATAATTGGAAATTATATCCCATATCACTACACCAAATTTGAAAAAAATCCATTCGCCCATTCAAAAGTTACAACAGTGTCCCTATCGGCTGAGCGACCCGGTATACAATATTCTCGCTTCATCAAAAATCGCGTTATTTTATAGGGGTGAGAGGAATTTATTATAATTTTAGGCGGACTTTAGTAGCTACTGCTTTAGCGTTAAGTATTGAACTTTAAAGTAGATTATAGTAAAGATTACAATTTATTGTGTTGACCGGAACCAACCCTTATGTGTGCGCCTTATTACCCACGGCACTATTAATTTTAGGAAAAAAGTGTAGAGACATTTTTGATAGAGAATTTTATAAGGAACAATTTTGTGTATAGGTATTTTCATTAAAAAGTGCACCGTTCCCGAGATAATCTAGAAAATATTAAGGTATTAGGATGAAATAAAGGTATTTGAGGAATTAGGGGAATTACAAGGAATTAAAGGGGAAATAAAGGGTATTTTTCTAGAATAGGTATTAGGTGTACAAAATTTCGCCAGCGGTTGCCCCCTCGCTTACCAATGTTTAAATAAAAACTAGTCTTTCCTTACTGTAGTATTTGTATGATGTTTTAAACACTTGAACCAATATTCCATGGAAAACAAATTTAAAAAGCCTTTTATACATTTTGTAGATATTGTCTACGTCTAAGAGTATATTGCATTTTCATATCATTGTGTTAGTGAACGAATTCTGAACAACCTTCAAAATGTCCATCTGTCTGTCAATTCGTCCGTCCGTCCGTCCGTCACGTTTCTTGTAAGCACGATAACTTAAGAAAGAAAAGTCCAATTGTATTGAAATTTGGCAAGTAAGTTAGCGTTAGCTAGAGGAAGAACTCTATTTTTAAAGAAAATCAATAAGTAAATAAGAAAGTTATTAATGATTTAATTAAAAAATATATTTTCTTAATTTTTGTCGCTTGTACTTAAATAGAAATCTTGCGAAATGTTATCTCTATAATATTTCATAATAATATATCATTCTCGAAAGATATATATCACAGACATGCAATTTTCGTAGCAATATGTGATGATGGTCCAATGGCTAAACTTTTGTCTTGCAATCCAAAAATCGTGTATTCGAATCCTACACAGATTGGATGTTTTTTTTTCAATTTTTTTTTCATATATTTTTTTCCACAACAAAGTTGGTATCACAAAATTTAGGATATCTAAAAACTAACATTATTTACAAGAAAACTGCGAGGAGAATCCTATAGAATGTGTAACGATTATATAAAGAGCTCAGTAAATTGGCGAAGAGTACGTTTTTGGCTTATTTTAATGTATATGTGCCATAAAATTCCAAAAAGAAAAGTAGAAATATTTTAAAGACACTTGTTTATTTTACATAAAATATAGCAACTTCCACCTGTGCTTATAAAAATAATTTCTTTCTATCTAGGCACGTTCCGACATATGTTTAGTTCACCAGTACTAAATTTCGCATTTTTATATGAACATCCCACAAACCGCAAACACACCGCTGTAATATGTTTCATAAATAGTTTCATCGCTACTTAATTTAATTGAATTGTTTGGCATGTAATGGTAACCATAATTGCAATTCTCTGAAACATGAACATATTTCCTCGTATATCTGCAAAGCGTTTGGAGTTGAAATTAGTAGTGGCATGCAAATGCGATGCCACCGTATGGTTGATTGCTATTGAAATGCTAATGTTTCGGGAATTACGCTCTAAATACATTTTTGAGCCCTCGCTATAAACTGCTTCAATTTACATTGTTTCTAATTTTTCAACCAGATTGTTGAAAAATAATTTTACTAGGGGCAACAAAAATATTTGTTCTTTATGGTGCTACCTTAAAAGTAAAGCTTTCAAGATAGCCCCTAATAATATCTGGCACCGTTTGTTAAAATAGAGTTTCACCATAGACTACGTTGCTTCTAACAAATAAATGTACTACATAGATACGTGTACCAAATTTCAAGTCAATATCTTAAACGGTTCCGGAGTAATCGTGCGCACAAAAAAAGTTACAGACAGACCAACAGACAGAATTTTTTTTTTTGCTCAAACTTGAAATCTCAACGTTTCATGACATTCTAAGCCTATTTGGACAATAAAAATTTTCAAAAATATTTTTGTCGATACTATACTTACACTGGATGTGGAAGTAAAATGTGTAACGATATTCTTTCCCTTATTACCACTTGTATTATATTGTAGAACGTATGGCCATTGTGCGAATTGTGCGTGGATTATCTGCTAAAAAAATATTTAAGATAAAAAAGCAATCTAAGTTTCATTGTAAAATGGAGTGGATTTTATGTGGCGTAGTAATAGAGGAGAACGATAAACTTGTGCACAAGCCATGGAAATGGGGTTTCTATAATTGGAGCTGCGGAAATTAAAAGGGACTTAATTTAGGATATTTTTTTCTTTTTTGTTACCAAATTTAGGCGAAAATAACACGTTGCCTCAATTATTGTGTGGATCTAGGGTAAAAATGCAATGCATGGGAGTTTTGGATAGGAACTCTCTCAAATAAATGTACTATATCTTGAATATTTTCTGTCTATCTAAATAATTTGCAAATAGTTAGCAAATAATTAATAATCCCACCAGAAAAACTGCTCAAAACAAATCATTACTGGATCTAATTGTAATTAATTCTGATCTCTGGATGTTAGCAACGTAGAAATCTTAGTAGTGGAGTAAAAAACAGGGGAAAAGTCGCTTCTTTCTCGAGTTTTTTTTTTAAATCTTAGAACAAACTGAGACATATACCATTTCGTTAAGTAGGTCGATGTTCATTAGAAATCATAAAATACGACATTTTTTAGTGGTCACGGGCATTGTTATTTTTAAAAAGGTGTGAAATTTAGTTTTTTTTTTAATCATGTTTTTTGAACATCTAATGCCATACCTCAAAAACGAATGATGATATCCACATGAACTTTTCTTTGTTATAAAACACTCACTTAATAAGCGCTTCTATCTGTGTATAGTATTGTTAATTAAAACATTTTTAAGCATGTTAAAAACTTAGATAACCTTGATAATTCAGAAAATACGCAGTCAAATTTTCACTAAGCTACAAACTTTTTTGTTTTTGGAAATTTTGTATAACATGCTGCGAAGAAAATAAAGCCAAAAGACAAAAAAGTTTTTGATAGCATAATTCTTATTGTGTCTTTGATTGTTTAGGTACAGTGATTTTTTTGGAGCGCGCGAATTGCAGAAATTGAGTATTAATACGCCCGCGTCCACTAAAACTAACTACTCGTAGTCTCAGAGCGGTGTACGATCAATGTTATTCGTTTTCGTCGAAGGTTAAATTATAAAACCGCTGCCCAAGAAATCACTACTTCCACATCCAGATCTTCTATCCAAGTTTGTCACAATGAAAAAAATTTGAATGTGGAAATAATTGTTTATGGAACTTCAATAATAAAATATTTGAAATCGTCTACCCCAAAAACCTATAAAACGATATGCCACATCGGTAGTGAGGCTGAGGGTGGTGGAAGGGGGGTGGTAGTAGTGGTGGATAAAGTAAAAAAAAATTGAGGCCTTTGGTTCTTGTACACACACTAAATGACAATTTTATTTTTTTTGCCCCCTTGAATAATGGGGTGGGAGTTGGTAATGGGGGTGGTTAATGCCAAAAAAATTTTGAGACCTTAGCTTCTCTTATATATACTAAATACCAATTTTATGGACTCTTACTTGCTTGATTTGCCTATTTACCCCCATTTACCCCCCAACCCTTTAACGGAATAATCTAGTTCCAGATCTCGTTAAAATACATAGGTACGTGTACCAAATTTCAAGTCAATATCTTAAATGGTTCCGGAGTAATCGTGCGCACAAAAAAAGTTACAGACAGAACAACAGACAGAATTTTTTTTGCTCAAACTTGAAATCTCGACGTTTTATGACATTCTAGCCTATTTGGACAATAAAAATTTTCAAAAATATTTTTGTCGATACTATGGTGTAATGAAGCGTATTTTCAACCCGAATAAACCACTTATATTTTCCATAAATAAATATGTTTCTGTTAGATTATTTAATAAAAATTACCAGGCTGTGAAAAATAATTATATCACCGCATAAACTAATAGGCCCCACCAGGCCCAACCGTTCTGAAAATGTATACTAAACCGTGATCTCCGCAGAAAGCATTCAGTTGCTACCAGTGAACAACAGCGAGCAGAAGTGCCTTCTCCAGGGAAACCGCCAGCAGACGTAAGTTACAATATTTGAATTATATTTCCGCGACATTGTACTAAGTTGCGCCTACGGCAATCAATATCCACGCGCACCGTCTCCCCGTCAGCATCGTGAATAGAGGGGATAATGGACTAGATACCCGACGCGCTGAGAGCAGACAGGGGAGTTCCTCACGAGCTCCAACAGCGACCAGACGTGCCCACTGCAGCCAGCTTCGGAAATAAGTAAGTAAAGTGAGTAAAGTAAGTAAGTGAAATTTTTCTAAGACCGGGAGACAGAAAATAATGGTAAAGTCCGCGATTTCTGACTTGTAAAATATTTTTCATTTAACCGTTTCACCTGAAAATAATACAAGTATTCATTTACCGCTACGCACCGTGTCTGCACATTTTCCCCCTCTACCGGCTTGTGGAAAGAGGAAAGTCTTTATTAAAACTCGTGATATCAAACAGTCGTGGTCGGCCGTTTCACGACTCTAGACGTACCCAGCTGTAAGTAAACAGGAGCCCCGCCAACCGTGCAAAGACCGATCCTCGAAGATTGCTCCTACCGCGACTACGTCATTACCGCACGCAGCAAATATAGAGTCCCCCAGTCTAACCGAGAATCTTCTGTTATAGTCACCGCCATTTTTATCGTCATACCGCTGCCTATCACTGCCTGCTGTCAAACTGTACGTCACCGCCATTTTTTTCGTCATACCGCTGCTTCACTCCTGCCTACCTTAGTAACGTCACCGTATCGCATGGTAGCACTTACCGTAATCATCAGCACGTCACAGCCTGGGTTTGCTCTTTTGTTCGTTATGAATGTACTGTATATATTAAACTAGTTAAGCTGTAAATAGTTCGTTATCACTGTAACTTATAGGAAATAAATAGATATTCTGTTTTACCGAACTCTGTGTTTTACTGTTGTTTGTGTAACAGTCCAATTTTCCCAAATTGACCCATGGAAGTTACTGTTTTCTCCACTGTAGCTATCCCAGCCCTACTGTAACAGACTGTGTTAAGAGGCTAGTGTGGGACCTTTGCCCCACGTAAAAAATTGTAAAGGTGGCGCCCGAGTAACCGAACCGTTGCTAAGGTGCCAAAAGTGACCACTTTCCGGCCTCACCGGAAAGTATACGTCACAATACTTACACTGGATGTGGAAGTAAAATGTGTAACGATATTCTTTCCCTTATTACCACTTGTATTATATTGTAGAACGTATGGCCATTGTGCGAATTTTGCGTGGATTATCTGCTAAAAAAATATTTAAGATAAAAAAGCAATCTAAGTTTCATTGTAAAATGGAGTGGATTTTATGTGGCGTAGTAAAAGAGGAGAACGATAAACTTGTGCACAAGCCATGGAAATAGGGTTTCTATAATTGGGGCTGCGGAAATTAAAAGGGACTTAATTTAGGATATTTTTTTCTTTTTTGTTACCTAATTTAGGCGAAAATAACACGTTGACTCAATTATTGTGTGGATCTAGGGTAAAAATGCAATGCATGGGAGTTTTGGATAGGGACTCTGACACAGTAAATGTCGGATACAAATATTAAGATTGCCACGTTCAAAAAAAAGTGCTTTAAGAAACTGTCTTTTCTATTTAGCTCCAATAATAACGCAAAAAAAAAGAAAACTCAATAGTTTACTTTTTATCAAAACACTCCAAAATTATTACTTTTCCTAAACTTCTGTTTATGGAATTTTATTAGCCCCCTAGTTGCGCAACTTTTTTTTCTATTTACTATAATATTATTTTTTACCGTTTCCGAGATCCCAATGCAATGCATTTTTATCCCAGATACTCTATTTAAGATTTTTAATTCCTTTTTGCCTTCAACCTTAGTTCTTAATGCGCCACTGGAAAAAATAACTTATCCTTTCAGATCCTAAAACGTGATAAAACAGTCCTAAACATAAAAAAATAATAATGAAAAGTTCCGTTACACACAATACATAATCATTCTTAAGTGCCGCGCGCGTACGCTTCGACAATTCCTCCATACTAAAAAATTCGTAACTAGCAAACTATGCTAATAATGAAAATATGTTTTTTCTAAAAACTTTTTTAGTCTATTGACTTCATTTTCTTCATAGCATGTTACACAAAATTTTCAAAAACAAAAAAGTTCCTCGCTTAGTGAAAATTTGATGGCGTATTCTCTAAACTTTCAAGGTCATCTACGTTTTTGGCATGTTCACATTTTTTTTTAATAGCAATCCCATGTATAGAAAGAAGCGCTGAAGTGTGTTTTATAACAAAAAAAAAGTTCACATCGATAGCTCAATTCATTTTTGAGATATGGCAATAGATGTACAGAAAACATGATTTTAAAAAAATTAAATTTTACACTTTTTTTTAAATAAGAATATCTGTGACCACTAAAAAATGTCGTATTTCGTGTTTTTATGTGTAAAATGATGTTGTCGGTAATACCCACTGTGTCTGATCTTGTTCTAAGCTGATAAAAAAAACGACACAATTTTACCTCCGTTTCGCTGCTCTATAGTGTTTTCTGACCACGGTCCATCTTCTGATTGAATTAAGCCGTTAAGAATGTTACGATTGCAAACTTATGGTAAAAGAATTCCGTAGTTTCAGAAACTTTCATATTACATCCACATCCAGTGGAAGTATAGTAACGACAAAACAATTTTTGAGAATTTTTATTGTTTAAATAGGCTTAGAATGTAGAACGAAACGTGTAACAGTTCAGAATTAACAATTAAAAATATAGTATGAAAACAGATATATTTCAATAAGGATACAGCAGGTGAACAATGGTATCGTTGCTTATTTAACTGACATGCAGCGAACAGGCCTCGGCACAGTAGCAGTAGTCTTCTGAATACACTTGCCTAACCATTTATCAGGCCCACTATGTTTGGTTACCACTTGCAACTCCATGCATTGCATTAAATTAAATGTTATCTCCATTGGCACCTTATAAAATCTCTGGGGGGGCAATTGTTTACATTACTGCCTATAACAAATATAAGGTTATGTTGTGATCACATTATCAAGTAATTAATTAAATAAAGGACTAATAGATTACCTGGATATTATAAGGTATAATAAATATTTAATAAAGTAAATTCGTAAATGTTATTCAGATTTGTTTTGATTTTGATTGGCAAATGTCAAAATTTAAGTTAGGGATTTTAATATTGATATCAATGGACAGCCTGATTTGCTAATTGGCGCAAAATCACCCTTTTTGCTTTCAAAAAGACAAAAAAGGAGGAGACATTTTTGATTTCGTTGGTTGCTGAACAGGAAGGTGTTCTCCAGATGTTAATTTAAATTCCGTATTAAAATAAATCAACCTAATAAGAGGAGCTAAGGTCAGTAATTTCTTTTTTTTTAAATAATATTTTAAATTTTAAATAAATATACATACCTTGGTAGTTGTGATACTTTTTAGGTTTTTTTGTATGCCCTATGATACCACCTTTCAGCCTCTATCTGCTCTTATGTTGTGCCAACTGGGTATAAAGCTGTCTATATGAGCCATTTAAACCTCCATCTAAATATATGCACAAGAAATTAACGATTCATTATTGGTGCCAGGTGGTCTAATAAAAATTCTTGCCTTGGGTGCAGAGTTTATTTTTTTGGAATCGTAATCACTCGTGGAAGGTCTGCATGTGGTAAGCGGAACGCTGGCTATTATTTCACCACATACGGGTGCTTTTCTTCTTTTTGAACCTGCCAGATCGTAGTGCCATTACGTTCGACAGAAGCAACTTAGTCTTCAGCGACACAAAAGCGTGAGCCATCGTATATTGGTACATTTGCTTGTATATTGGTCATCGTTTATTATTCATTATTTTATTTAGTGTATACTTATGCCATTTTATTTTGTTATACTTAATCCTGATATAACTTCCTATTTTTTTATTTTGTCATTGCATATGTAAGTTAAAAACAGCTGTTTGCGGTCCTGAAAGCTATCGATGTTTAAGATGATATATTCTGCAAATAATTTTTATACTATTTATATCATACTCTATACAATTTATATAATTACTTACATATATATAAGTATATTTTCCACTATTATTATCTGTGATAACTCTGGAATACCTCCACTTGCATCGTGATACTTTTGTTTATACTACCATATATTTCTATTATACTTTTTCTTTGCAATTTGTGTTTTGTCTGCTCATTCCCTACCTCTGCCAACTAACCTTGGCTGGCGCCCGAAGTTTACAATATATTTCCATCTGTTCATTTAATATACACAAGCTATCTTTTGAAATTTTATGATTGACATAAGAGACCTTGCCCACGACCCGCTGTCGACATATGAGCTGCCGAGAAGCCAAATTTTTAATGATCACTTTGGACCGTTTAAATTTGGTCGTGACTGTTTACATCACAAACGTCGAGTTTTTAAATTTGAGCGAAAAAAATTTCTGTCTATCTGTCGGTCTGTAACTTTTTTTTTTGTGCGCACGATACTCCGGAACCGTTTAAGATATTCACTTGAAATTTGGTACATGTATGTACTTTAACGAGATCTGGTAGTAGATTATATTTTCATCTTATTCCGTCGAAGGGTTGGGTGGTAAAATGGGGTAAATGGGGGGTAAATAGGTCAATCAAACAGGTAAGAGTCCATAAAATTGGTATTTAGAATATATGAGAGTAACTAAGGTTTCGCCACCCCCATTATTAAGGGGGATGAAAAAAATTGCGATTTAGTACAGGGTAAAATACCGACACCCTAAAACTACACCTTAAGCAGAAGAAAGTTTTTGACTGATACTATTAAACTGATGTCCAGACGAGCTATATCTAAATTTTAAATATGCATTTTGTATTTTAAGGCATTAGTCATTAAATTTACCAATCTTGCAGATGTTCAAGTTCTCTACTGCTTGTATGCAGACTTCGTCGCGGTCCAATGCATAGGGAGCAAGATATTCACGAAAAACCGTTTTTTTAAACTTCAGCCTTGAATATCTCGAAAAGGATGAGGACGCGAGATATTTGCAAAAAACTTTGACCTTCAATATCTTGGGTAGCCAAGATGTGATTTTTGTGGATTTGGGTTTGGAACACCTTAAAGAATGTCTGTGCAAAAATTCAGATTTTTACTAATTTTGTCAAGGTCAAATGCTAATTTCTCTGGACTATTAGTAATTTAATTTGGATGCATGCTATAAATTGGAATACTAGATATAATATTAAATATCTAGAAGGAAAAGTTGACTGATTTGAAAACCCCCATTTCATTGTACTATATACCAAAGGTTAATAATGAGACATACGGCAAAAAATACTTTCAATACTGAATATTAGATTTGATATTCATCAGAGCGTAAAGATAAATGAAATTTCGAAGCACATACATTATAAAAAAAATATAAGGAATAATATAAATTTAAATTTTGCATTGATATGGAGCCAGTTTTTATGTTCGTTTTTTCATTTAATAGAAACCAGAATGCGAGTTTTTTACACAGTTCATTTTCCGCAGGCGGGCTAGAACAGCAGCTGCTACCATATCAATATAATATATTTCTTTATGTAGTATCTACCTAGTTTTTTCACATTTACATTTTTTTTGAAAGTCAATTTTTAATTTTGTCCTCTGAGAGCCGCATTGTATGCTGAACTTTCAGTATAAGCTTCAGAAGGCCAACTGAATATTTACATTAACGTAAAAAGTCCCTAAAACGTTAATTGACTTTTTATATGGTAAAAAATTAACTAAAGAGAGAAATGCGGTTGGTTAATTATAAACCAACATTTTGCTTTAAAAAACAGTAAGTATAAATATCTCCCTTTTAATTACAGAAAGCGCGCTTCTGCTGTGCGAGCTGTGATTATATTCCCACGGAGAAAAATGATTATAATGTAAATACAACAGGATTTGAGACCATTTATTTAAAGTTCAATGTTCGTAACTCCACCTAATAAGCTGCGTTAGCCATGGAATGAGCTATTCGCAAAATCTTGTTGATAGTGCTCACTTTTTAATTAGACACGTAATATCTTAATCCAAGTTGTCGATAGTTTCGTTCCACCATTTCAAATATTATCTTTGGTGTGACTGTGTAATTGATACAATCGGAAGGCGAGAAAAAATAATGGAAGAAGAAGAGGAGCCAGACGAAGAAGAAGAAGAAAGATGCGTATGGAGATAACACGTTTTACCGAAAAACACTAAGTGATTTTTAAGATGTGGCAGATTTAAATTACAAATATATGATCTTACACATTTTGCCAGAAAGGTGTTGCTTCCAAGACAAAAATTAAAGATCCCAAAAAGTAAAATCACTCCGTATGTTCTCCAAATTGCTGAACTGAGCTGAAATTTAAATGAGCTCTTGATATCTAAATGGGATAAGTGTAAAAAACTGACAACTATCGCAGTTTATCATTACCAGTTTAATTCAAATACATGGATGAGCTTTAAATGATACCGTTCGACTTTACTCCAGGGAGTCGCAATCATGCGATTATTAATAAAATATGCAAAACCGCAATTTGTTTTATCAAATAATTTAAATCGGCTTACTTGGTTATGAAGTTAAATTAAACCGTCCTACTTTTAACCAATTTATATCGTATAAATAATATTTAAACTGCGATACATAGTTTTTCAGTTATATAATGTGGAAATTATAGGGATAATACCAACAGTATATCGAGAGCAAGAGACCGTAGGTCGTGAATATTACAATACACAATAAATAAATTGTACAGAAATAGGTTTCATAATAATAATAATAATAATAATCATAATAAATTATTGCTCCGTTCGATCAATATACATGATATTGGACAGGTCAAAGCAATACATTAATACACAATTAAATATTAAATTAGTTTTTTTTAAAACATCCATTATTTGAAATATGATTACACGAATGACAATTTTACACACTAAACAAAATTTTACTCAAAACTATACTAACGAAAGAAAGAAAGAAAGAAAAAAAGAAGGAAATAAAGAAAGAAAGTTTATTTAACCAAGATACGAAAAGTTTTTGGCAAGTCAAAAATTATAACAAAAAATCATGGAAATATAAACACACAAATATCTACACACAATAACTAATAAAATCATAATATAATAAACAACTAACCAACAACAATAGCAAACACTTAGCCACTAACAAAGAAAGAGTAAAAAAAAAGATTATACATTAAAAGAGCAAAAGAACATAAAAATGGGGTAGCAGACATCTTATAAAGTGGAAAATTCAGTGTGAAAATACTCTTCCACTGAGTAAAAACAGAAATTCAGGAAATGCATTTTTAACTTGCGTTTGAATATATTAAAATGAAGGATTTTTATGGAATTTGGTAAATGATTTTATAGCTGAAGGTTTAATAAGTTTCTTGAAGATTTAACAAGTCTATGTCGAGGTAGTCTAAGCTGAGGGGCAGATCTGGTTGAATAATTATGAAAATCAGAATTGGTGAAAAAATTGCCCTTATTTTTGTGAATTTCCAATAACGAAATAAGAAAGAAGGCACGGGCAGTATGCCCAGTTTTTTAAAAATAGGCCAGCAGCTCCGATTAAAGAACTTATATCTAGATACATAATGGCATTGATTTATTTGTCGCTGAAAGACTCACAATCTAAGGCACTTCTTCCCATAAGTTGCTGATTGGCCCATCGGCGTATTCGCGGCCGCTCGTGCACGATCGGCTTCAGTTCGATTTTCATAATCTCAGTTGACAGTTCGGCCATTAATGTCAATAAATGTTTTTCGTGTTCTCCGACCAAAAACTGGTGAAAAAGTAATTTTATTTTAAGTTGTGATTTGCTTAATACCTGAATAATATTCTCTATTCATATTTACACAGTTTAGTGACAATATATTTTGTGCAAATAAATAGTGTAGTGATGTGCCGTTTGCAGAAAGCAGTTTAGAAAAGAAGAAAATCGATCGTTCCATAGTCGTAACATGATGAAGTTCAGTTTACAGTTATAAAGTAAATAGCAATTAAATTTTAATATCCTTTCAATACATATTTATCTTACTGTTTTATCTTACTGTAATATCGTATGCCTACATCACGTTATATAAAGAGCCGGTAATGCAGGAATTGCAATAATTCATTTTAATGAAAATATTTACCATTCTACACATTTTCTACACACACAACGCCACTGTTGCCTATGGGATGTGATGTTCATCTATCCATTTTAATGGACATATAATGTGACTATGTTAGGAGCAAACAAGGTATATAGTGAAAAGATAGCCTGTTATGTATCTAGATATAAGTTCTTTAATCGGAGGCCAGCAGTGATCCCTCCACCCTGCATTGCTGATTAACCTGACCGCTCTCTTTTGTAATTTAAAAATTTTTGTAGCATGGCATGAGCCACCCCAGAGGAGCATAGGTAATGTGAGAGTGAAATAAGGAGAAATAGCAAGACTGTAAAGTGTTGGAACGCAGAACATTTTTTAGTCTGCGTAGTAAAAAAATTATACTCCACGTGTTTACACCAGCTTAGTTTGTTGTCTACAAGAACTCCAAGTATCTTGACACTGTCACCATTTACCAGTTCATATCTAGTGGAAAATAAAAGTTTTTGAGTTTTGTCTTCATTTAGCATTAAACTGTTAGCAGAAAACCATACCTTAGCTTGCTGAATAGACGCAGCGGAGGTGATGTTTACATTGTTAATGTCATAATCAAAATTTAGCATGGGTGTCATCGGCATAGGCAATGCATTTAACAGGAGACAAATAGTGAAAAAGATCATTTACATATAAGATAAAAGTAGAGGCCCCAGTACATAACCCTGGGGCAGTATTTGACTGGCAGAAACTCCGAATTAACGTTGTTAATAGAGACACATTGTTGTCTGCTGTTCAGATAAGACGAAAACAGATTCACAGGTAAACCTCTAACACCGTAAAAACTCAATTTTTCCACAAGTATGTCATGCGAGGCGCAGTCGAACATGTAAACATATTAGTAAAACTGAATTATCACAAAAACTGCTGATCACGCATCATCCAGGTAATCAGTCAGTGTATAATAGGATAAAAAATAATTTTAGTTTTTTTTTTTGAGGTGGTGCAGGGGGATTATTGATTTTATATCTTCAGGCAACTGATTATAGAATCTGCTTCCAGCATCCGATGGGGTCTTTTCATACAAACAAGAACGATGTGTGGGTAACTCGAGAAGAGAACCATGTCTCGTGTTATAATTATGATTGGCGGTATTGAAACCCATCGATATTTTTTAAATATATAGACACGGAAAAGTTAATATTTTGTGTTCCCGGAATACTGGTTGGCACGAGTCTGTTGGTTTTAATCAGAAAATGAGCCTTACATTTTTTTTTTTTTTTTGGGTAATATTTCTATTACAATAGCCAACAGTGATATTTCCCCACAGGATTATACGAAAGCACGGAGTTAACAAGTGCGTGGTAAATATTAATCAAACTTTTTGTGTCGACAAAATTTTTTAGATGTAATATAGCGTAGTAACTACTATTAAATTTTTTACAGACATGATCAATGTGACGTATAACTTAAGTCAGCATCAATATAAGTACCTAAAAACTTATTAGAACATAAGATTTCCATCGTCACATTATTGACTTTTATATCAAAATGATGATCACTTTTTTTCCTGTTGTAAAAATTCATCGCGACTGTTTTATCTACATTGAAAATTAAACCGTTTTTCCAACAATATTTAGTAAATTGATTGGGAATAATATTAAATTTATCTTGGAGATCCGCAGGATTTTCTGCATCAATTCCAAAAGTGACATGGTCTGCGTAATTATAACACAATTTGCAGTAATATGTGTTGGTAAGTCATTGACGAATAATAAAAATATAAGAGGACCCAGCACACATCCCTGCGGAACACCAAGATGGGTTTCATATTTATCAGAAAAAATGATAATTCGAACATTTATTGTAGTTTTTCCTATTTTTTGGCAAAATTATTTTATATTTTAAGAAGTGTTGTTGTTGCTAATAGTTTTCCATTGCCTCCTCACAAACATACTAAACTTTTCGAAAATTAACAACTTTTTCTAGAGATATATCGTTGGATAGCTAATTTAAGTTGTGAATAATGAAATAATTTACAGGATGTTTCATTTTAAAAAACAAAAGTTATGTCTATATATCGAAAACTGAGGCATGCATAATTTTCTTATCAGCAACGGATTCTACTAAAAAAAGTGCCTTAAGAATATATTACTCGATTTTCGAAAAACTGGTAATAGGGACCGACAAACAAGAAACCTTTATGACTTTTTCATTTGAAAAAACTGACCTAGATCAACAATTTGAATATTAGGGTAGGAAACATTTGAGAACCACTGCCTTTCTGAGCCAATTGACGTGTAGTTCCTTTTAAATTGTCATAAAAAAGTGCAAAGATTACCGACCGACTCGCTCTCGCCGGCATGCGGTGGCCCGCGGTTTCAAAGCAAAGAAGGGCGGCACCTTTGATGAGCGCCTTAACGGAACCAATTATCAAAAAGGAAATAATTTGTTATCTCTTTTTGCAGAATTGCAAGCAAATGATGGGCGTAGAGATTTAAACACAGCATTTCTTTACATGTGTTCTTTTAATTTAGAACAAAATATTGGAGCTTTTATTGTTGTTTATAATTTTTCAGATTTAAATGTGGTTTATTAACATTTGTAACCTAAATGAGTGTTCTGGGTTAAAAGCTTAAAAAACGAGAAATTATTGCTGGACATTGGGAAAGAGTTAGACGTCTGGGATACGATAACAGAAAACAATTATGTGTATTTTAAGTTAGTAAAAAACCTGATTTATTTAATGAATTGCCGATCAGGTATCGAAAACTAAAATACACGAAATAAATCTAAAACTTATCAATAAATTTGTTGATTTACATAAATTGTTCGAAATGGCTTCCATCTTCATCAATACATTTACCCCGTTCAACACATTTGATAAATTAGGATAATTTTTTATGGTTTCTATGCACATTAAAATACCACACTAAACTATCAACTAACGTTGTCAATAAAGAAAATAAAAATAAAAACTTGGTCCAAAATCCAAAAAGCAACACCAAAAAGAACTAACAAGTACTGCCTGTACGTAATCAAGAACTTAACGACTTGAACGGTAAGTCAATAAAATAAATCTTAACTGTAAATACGTGCCCCAAAATTCAAAAAAAACAAAAACAATGAACGGGTTCGACGTGTGTACTTAACAAAGTGCCCACAGAAACTAAAATATTGCACAAGAGGGAGTATAGTTTTCTTCAGATCTACTAAGCACTCAGAAAACGCCGACGTCTTTCACCTTTACCGCACCGCTAAAGATCTTACCTTACCTACTTTTAAAAAGCCATAAAAAAGTGTGATTATCAACTTGTGTCCTCACCGACGCGCGGTCTCTAACAAAGGAGCGCGATACTAATCCCATCTAATTTGGTCCACCCAAACTTGGTATCTGTCGAACAACCCTATATTAATGATTTTTTCAATTAATCACTCGTAAAAATTTCATTATAAAATGGCCTGTTAAAGCTGGTTGAAAAATATGGCTACGACTTCAAAGTATTCAATATTTTAGATCTCGCTGACGTACTGAGAAGTCAAAACTAACAACACAAAAATTGATACAAGTCGTCATTTCGAGATACTCGTTAATCTATATTAATCTCATTTACGCAAAAATGTGGGTTATTACTACATTTTAAGGGTTGTTAATAAGAACGCTGTGTTCTAGAAGAGGGAACATTTGTTATTCTTTACATACTTAATTAAAAGTTAATGCCTTAATTAAATAGAGTACTCAGGTTTCTTCCTTAGCTTTAGTTCATAGACGGAATCCCGAGTGGTTACTTTATCACAGTAATGTAGTAATTAATTTATGTTTTAATGGACAACTATTACAGTAAGCACTACAACAAACTCTCCGGGAAGTATTTTCTGCATTGTTAAGTGTCTTAATGGCACAATGATAATCTCAGTCTTTAAATAATATGAGGAAAGTCGTGCCTCTCTTATAATTCGTAATTCGTAATCAGCAAATGGCTCAAGGATTAGCAAAAAGAGAGCAGAGAATAGATATGGCCTTACGAAGATGTTTATATACAATGGTACATCTAAAATTTCGATTTAGGTTAATATTAAAAAAATATTTTAAGAGTATTTAAGCAAATATTTTAATAAAATAAACTTTTAGTCCACAGTACAGCGCCCTTTTTTTTAATGATTACTAACATGCTGAATTTTCGTGAGTAGCTTCGTTTTGACGAGACGCCCAACTTTTCTCTCTACGAAAATTCTCGGTAGTGATAGCTGCACTTGGGTGTATATATGACGATTGGGTGATTGTTCATTTTATTACTAACAGTTAGTTTTTAGTTAAAACTTGAGACAATTTGATAAAAAACTCGAAAAAACGTGTGTCCTACAAAATCGATGGTTTGACCGAAGCGTCCCCTACCCCCAACATGTCCAAATAACGAGGTCACAAAAAATGATTACTAACCAGCTGATTGATTTTTTTATTATTGCTTAATAAATGTTTTTAAAATTAAATGGCCACATTGTCCTACAACTGCTGTTTTGAATATAACTATTTAGTAGTTCGTCATTACAGCAGCCCTCGACATATTCATGCGTATAAGAAATCAAATCTCGAGGACATAAAGAAAATGTAAGAGATATAAAGCCACAGACAGACAGGCAAACAGACAGACAGGCAAACAGACAGACAGAGAGACAGACAGACAGAGAGACAGACAGACAGAGAGACAGACAGACAGAGAGACAGACAGACAGAGAGACAGACAGACAGATAGACAAACATACGAGTCAAACTTATAACACCCCCCTTTTTGGGTCGGGGGTTAAAAAATTGAAAATTTTTAAAAACCGCCGATCAATGTATCTAATCGTACCAGTTTCTTATGACCGAATCAAAATGAGGCCGAAATCATATTCGGCTACCATAATTGTCTGCACATTTTCAATTTTACTTCAATCGGACAATTTATAGAGAAGTTCCACATGGCGAATTCAAGATGGCGACCAATCATCAAAATCTAATATGGCCTAAAACCTTCTCGACAAAATATTCTTTCAAATAAAAAAAGCGCATCAAAATCGGATCACCCGTTGAAGAGATATGAAGCCACAGACAGACAGACAAACATACAAACATACGCGTCGAACTTATAAAAAGTTCTGTTTGGGTCGGGGGTTAAAAATGACGAGGAGAACGATGTTCGTATCGACGAAGATGAAGGGCTGACGGATGAATCTGATGAAGATTAATTTAGTTTTTTTATATGCATAAATATTTTTTTTTTTATTATTTTCTATACAATAAAAAGAGTTATTCATATATGAGAACTATGCATATTTCTTCTTTTACTTCCACGTTCAGTGGAAATATAGTAACGACAAACAAAACTTTAAAAATTTTTATTGTTTAAATAGGCTTAGAATGTCATGAAACGTCGAGATTTTAAGTTTGAGTGAAAAAAAATTTCTGTCTGTACCTGGTACCGTTTAAGATATTGACTTGAAATTTGATACACTAATGTATTTTAATGAGATCTGGAACTAGATTATATTTTCATCTTGTTCCGTCGAAGGATTGGGAGGTAAATTGGGGTAAATGGTGAATAGGTAAATGAAGCAGGTAAGAGTCAATAAGATTGGTATTTAGTATATACAAGAGAAGCTAAGGTCTTAAAAATTTTTTGGCATTAGCTACTCCCATTACCACCCTCACCCCATTATTAAAGGGGATGAGAAAATATTGTGATATAGTATGTGTACTGTGTACAAGAACCAAAAACCTCAAAGTAATTTTTCTACTTCATCCACCCCCCACTACCCCCTGTCACCACCCCCACCCCACTACCGATGTGGGGTATCGTTTTATGGGTTTTTGAGGATTTCAAATATTACATTATTAATTTTTTTTTGTCGTTATTATACTTCCACTGGATGTGGAAGTAAAACGTATAAAAGTGCAAAATTCAAAAATTCGCAACGAATGTAAATTTGCAAATTTGGGTTTAAAATCAAGGGAAACGTTTTTTGATAATCTAAATGTATGTGCAAAATTTGGTAGATATCAGAATTCCGAGCGAACTGTATAGTAGTAAAACTAACTCTGAGAATAAGCGGAAATGTTTATGAAGAATATATTTTTATCAAAAATAAAAAAAGTTTAGAACTGTAGTTAAGACCATCCGTGGACATACTGTATACTAGTCAAAAATCAAAACTCGCTCGCCCAATCTGTGTATAATTAACTTACAATTAATTAATTTCCAGTTAACTCGTAAACTGTTTATTTTTGCTTCCTTCAATAATCGAGTGCCCTTCTCTCGAGCTCATTGTGTCACAGGCACGAAGTTGTCCTTCCCGGGGCTTTTTAATTAAGTTTTTTCCTTACCACACAGTAGGTACATATTAGCTGTCGATTTCCCGTCCGTTTCTCCCTCACCAGTCCTGTCTTTTTGTCTCGTCGGAAGCCCTTTCTATTGTTGGAGTTAATATTTCCAGAACGAGTCGTTCGCTTCCCCTGGAACTCTTAATATATATCCCCGATTCCATTGTCTTAAAACTTCAGTGTCTACTTGAAATTCCAGCCCTGTTAATCGCGATGGCATCGCTGAAATGCTTAACCAAGCCTTCGTATTCCCTTAAATAACAATCTGTGATTCTGAAATTTGTTTTAATATGTTCAGATGAGGAATTGAGTAAGACGGATTAGGGCCTGACACTTCCGCTGGATTCCGGATGTAGGGCCCTTGATATCCCGCAAGACAGCTGGAAATTTAATTAAGGCGAGAAATACAGTTGAAAATGTTTAAAATTAGCTCCCAGCCAGAGTTACAAGATTTTCTGAGTTTGTGTCCGTGCAACTTAACTAATCGGTGTTTTCAATCTCTGTCAACGTGAAATTTGCGTAGAAAAATTAAACAGAAAACGGCAAGTACGTGTTACTATTATCTGTAGCACTTATTCCATTTTACTGTTTACTTTTACTTTACCCCAATATTCAAGAAAGGTGAGTTAAATGATATGTCTAACTACCGCCCCATATCAATTATACTCATTCTTGGAAAAATATTTGAAAAATTGCTACACACAAGATTAGTATTATTTTGAAACGAATTACCTCTTTTTCAGTGGGCAATTTGGTTTCAGGTTAAAGAAATCAACAACAGATGCTGTAAGTCTACTCTTGAATTACATCACAGATGCATATGAAAATAAAAATTACGCAGACTGCACTTCTTGTGACATTCGACTGTGTTCGACATAATATATTATTATGAAAATTAAACAAGTCTGGTGTAAAACCAAGATCATTAAAATTACTTAAAAGATATTTCGAAAATAGAAACCAAATCACTGCTTAAAATGGTGTGACATCAACAATAGTGGGCATAGATCATGGAGTACCTCGGGGATCCGTCCTTGATCCGTCCTTGTTATTCTTGATCTATGTCAATGACTTACCACAATATGTTTTAAATGCTAAATTTGTGTTGTATGCAGATGATGCTATGCTACTAAAGTAAATTGTAATAAGAACCAGATTGAGTTGGAAGATATTATGCTGCAAACACAGTCGACTACTTCTGAGTGGTTCCAAGCCAATGTTTAAGTGATACCAAAACAGCAAACATGGTATTTTCTACTCATTATATTGAAAAGTATGAAAATCCAGATAATGTAAAATTTCTGGGAGTAGTTCTTGATCCCAAACTGCGTTGGGACCAACATGTGGACTATGTTTCAAAAAAACTGGCAAGGTGTGTTTATATGGTAAACAATCTCATAGGGGAAGTATCCTTAAATGTTAGGACATTATTCCAAGGCACCTTATGCAATTCTAACTTGAGGGCATACAGCTCATTTAGGTAGAATATTTAGTTCACAGAGATGTGTTGTGAGATCGATTTCTAGTCTTGGATATAGAGATGACGTAAAATATAAATTAATTGAACATGGAATATTAACAGTTCCTTTCTTTTATATCTATAGGTGCTTGATGTATCTGAAAAAAAAAACATAAACGACTAAATGGGCCTTTCTTCACCTCAGTCTAAAAGATCTACCACTAGTTATCGCCCAGGATACCAAAACTTTTTACAAAGCTTGCGAATTTCCTGGGAGCTAATTCCTCTGTGTCTTCAGGCGTTAATTCCGCCTGTTCCAGGTACTGTAGCCTAATGCGGATTAATGCCTTGCATTCACAAAGTATCTGTTCCGCAGCCTCAGTTGCAGAATCGCAGTATCTACATTCATCTTCTGCCATGCCCATGTTCTTGAGATGGCATCTCAAGGGGCAATGACCAGTTAGAAGGCCTGTGATCAGCCTTAGGTCGGACTTTTTGAGTTCAAGAAGCCTTGTGACATTCTTTGTCGAATAGATTGTACCCTTTTTCGCTTGTCTTTGGCCCGGCCTTTGGTATTCCTGCAGCAGGACTTCTGTTGTTCCAATTCGAAAAAAAATAGTCGGTTACGTTTTCAACTCTTCCGGGGAAGAAGCAAAAAGTTTACAATTCATAAAAAAAAACAACAAAAATACAAGGTAATTTTGAATTCACGCGGGTCCTCGATAACCGAGTGGTGGACGCGATTCATGATTTTATCCACCTATTGTCCGATATCCCGATTAAGAAGGATTGTTCCTCCCCTTCCCTTCCCTTGTCACCAAACCTTAGTAAAAACTAAATCATCTTTCGAAACACACGTGTTATTTAGATTCAGAATTTTAGTATTATTAGCACATGAAGAGAATAAACTTAAAATAGAAATATGAAATTCGAAATGAATAAATAGTTATTTAGTTGAATTAGAGACGTATTTAATTGTGAATATACTGAATATTACACAAAGACGATAATTGAAAGATACCCTATTATGATTAACCAGCTACATCCTCCGTTTCAATCCCATTGCAATCATGTGGATGCATCGAGCAAAGCATTTGTTTCACAGCACATTATTATTATTTCGTCGCCTTCATTAAAATTCCAAAAGAGAAATATGTACATAAAACAGAGCTGAACGGGAGACTCAATTTAGCTTGAAAAAGCAATCCGTGTTTAAATACGAAAAAACTGTTTATACAAAGTTTTAATTATCCCATCTCGGTGCGTAAGAATCAAACAAACCCGCAGACAACGGCACTGGGTAAATTCTGTCGTAAATTAATAACTTGTTTGAATGGGGCTTGAATTACGCGGCCAAGATTTACAGCGACATTTATACGCGTGTTTTGAGCAAGGCGTATTTTGTTTGTTCTATTGAATTCGAACTGCAATTATCCTTATTCCACTGTAGACCGAAGTATACCCATAAACCCTTCCAAACTAATTGCAATAACTGCGATAAATAATGAGGGATTGTGTGTAGGATGTCGAACTACTCGAATATTAATCAGTTACAGTTTGGTGGAAGAGTTTGTTTTGATTAGAACTCCCACGGGACTCCTAAAAATACCCTCAAAATCCGACATGTGATATGTCGTTGAAAAGGGAATTCTAATCTATATCCAATTATATAAAAAAATATACAGGGTTCCATTTAAAATGCTTGACTTAGACAAACTTCCGAAAAAAACGTGCTATTCAATTGTTTTTTCATGGAAAATATGAGCCCCAATAAGCAATATCTACAAACCAGGTTTTAAGCTTCTACTATGGAGGATCACATCGGGGTCATCAATTTATGGAGGATAACCCTAAATAAATAAATGATTCAATATAAAAGATGTTTATATTCCAATTTAAAATATTTAACATCAGAAAATAAATTTTAATATTATATTCTATTTTGTTATTATTATTATATCTATAGTAACAACAGAATATTAAGTATGTAGGCGAATACGCCCCCCCCCCCCTGCAATATAAAAATCACCAAAATATCAATATTAAAACGGACTTTTTTACAGTCAGAACTGATGGGTAGATTGACATCATTCAATAAGTATGCAGGCTTAACTCTATCTAAAGCTACAGTAAAATCTTTTCCACGTTTAGGGACAGTTATAATTTTGTGACTTCTAGAAATTACTCGAAAAGGTCCTTCGTACCAAGGGGATAAAGTTGGTTTAAGTTTATCTTTTCGAATGAAAACAAATTTACAATTTTTAATGTCAGGACTAACAAAAGTATTTTGAGAATGATTTCGTTTAGGATTTGTGAATTGTAAGTTATTCAGATAGTTTTGTAACTTGTTGATAAATAAAGGCGCTTTAGTATCAGGATGTGATTTAATAAAATATTCACCAGGGAGACGTAAAGTTTGGCCATAAACAAGTTCTGCAGATGAACAAAGTATTGGCATTGCTCGTAAACCTTATAAAATAATTGGTAGTTCATCAAACCAATGAATTGAGTTAGCTCTGGCGATTAATGCAGTTTTAAAGATTCTCTGGAATCTTTCAATCATACCATTACTTTGTGGGTGATATAAAGTTGTGTGAATTCGATGGAAACCTAAAAATTTTGAAAATTCACGAAAAAGATTTGATTCGAAATGAACTCGTTGATCAATTGTGATACGAACTGGAATGCCAAAGCGACATATATAATTTTGAAATAAGGTTTTAGCAACAGTTTCGGCGGTAATGTCTGATAAAGGATAAGCTTCTTGCCAACGAGTGAAACGTTCAGTAACTTTTAGAATGTAAGAAAAACAATGTGAAGGTGGCAATGGTCCAACGACATCAATATGGATATACTCCAATCGACCTTTGGGTATTTCAAAATTACCAATTTGAGTTTTCGTATGTTTATTTATTTTAGAAGTTTGACAATTCAAAACAGTTTTGGTTCACAGAGTGCAATCGGTGTTCATTCTTGGCCAGAAATAGTTAGAATTGATAAGTTTTTTGGTAGAATGTATACCAGTATGTGTTAACAAATCCGTTGTCATCCGGTATATAGTGATATATAAGCTGACCTTTGCCTATCTCTGTTTCAATTTCCCTACTTCCATATTTTGCATTTATAAAGTGTTGGCGAGGCTTTTACAATATAATCAGACAGAAGATTGTAACATACCTGTTACAATTTTTGCCGTAGTCAAAAATCTTATTTTATTTCCGACCATATTTTGAGTATCACTCAGTAAGTTACAAAATTTTACCGTTCATTTAATAATAAGTACTATTGTAAAACACATCACAAAAACTTCTCATCTTGTATACTTAAATATTTCTACAATACAGCACCCCCTTTTTAAATATTTATTGTACTAATTAAGAAACAAGGTTACCATAGATTTCTTTATGGATCTACATTTACTCGTGGTCAAACAATACATTAGTTTCCATTACTAATCTATTACTTTAAATATTAATAATACTACCAAAATCCAGATGGCGTAAAGCGCTTGACAGAACTGTTGTTTTTTAAACCATACTAGCTTTCCTTGTAATTGAAACTTAATTGGTATTCATTTTACTATTCTGAACTGTCAATGAAAGTTGTGCGACTCAATTGCGATATCTCCAAGACTTTGTCTAATTCTGATGTATCGTCGATTACCTAGTGCATCAATAGATTTTGAGGTAAATTAGTTTTATTATTATTCTTTTATAACATATAGGCACCTTCTGTGCTATATATTTTTTTTGTTCAATTGACCATGTGAGTATTTGTAAAATCTAATTTTGGTTTCCTTCTTTCCTATGATGGCGTTATAGTTCTGGCAGCTTAAGTAAAAATTATCAAGTAAAAATTATTTAGTAAAACTATTAAGTAAAAATTATTAAGTAAAAATTATTAAGTAAAATTATTAATTAAAATTACTAAATTAAAATAATTAGTAAAGTAAAATAAGTACTAAAATAAAATTAGTACTAAAATTTTTGATGAAGTTACATTTGTTTAAACAGAAGAATTTATGAAATTAAAAACTTCTGGAGGGTTTAATTTGCCGAAACAAATTAAACAATGTTTATTTGGAATTCAGTCCATAAGGAGAATTTAGTTTTTCTATCAATCAAATTGTGAAGATTCAATAAAAAGAAATTCTTGGATTCATTTGGTATATTCTTCTACACGGAGCACGTGTCAGGAGGGAAACATTTCCTATTGTAAAGAAGCCAATTAAACTTCATTTCCTAGAGATTCATTTCGTTAAGTCAAATTTATTCAACTAAGCCGAACTATTTCGACAATCAAGTACAGGTTGAAATTTCTTGCCAACGTCTTCACGCTGTAAGCATCGAGACGACGACGTGGTCCACCAGGTCTAACGAGACACCTTAGGACACGGTGAGAGTTTTGTGTAGTGTTAAATTTTATTGGTGAATTATTAACATCCACCTAGTGTTACATATATTTTTATGCAGGCCATGAGGTCCTTGATCAGCATAAATTTCGTTCTTGTTTTATTGCTGTACATTTCTATATAATTAAGATTATCATTTCATCTCTTTTTGACATTTGGAACATTTTATTAGTTATAACTAATTTTGATCGTAACTTTGTTGAACATTTGAAATTGCTATTATTTTTTTTTACATTTATGATTATGTAATTTGCTCACGTAAATTTTAATATCGACCTGAATACTTTTATAATAAATTTTATCTCATAACTATTTTTTCAATCTTTATTTTTTTTCTTGGACAAAAGTTTATCCTTTCTAAATTTACCTGTAGGAGTTTTCGTCCTGGTAAAAGGGGGTCAGTAATCTCTATTAACGCTGCAGGTGGCGCCCCAGATTAAATTCATTTTTAAGCCCTCCTTTTACCAGACACGAATTGTGTGACAGGTGTCAAATAAAAAGTGTGTAGTGTACTTTCCCCTAAATAAAATAAGAGCCACAAGGTCGACCTAAAGGTAGGGAAACTCACGTTTATCTCTAAACAAGTAGCTAGCCGAGAGCCGGGGTTCTTCTGGTTGTCACGTCGTTCTTGGGACTTGTCCCGGGGATAACGAGGGAACCTGAAGGCTCCAAACAGGCGTTCACTCCACCCAACAACATCGGGAGGAGCGAAAACGTAACAAGATCTTTCCCGTAAAAATTGCATGGATCGATTGTAATATAGTTCATACATAGATAAGTTAAACACAGCCTTCAACGGCTTAAAAACGTACTAATTCAATTTGCAAAGCAAATACTTCAGATGTAGTTAAAAGCAAAAATTAATTGTTTTAAATTGACTAGTGCGAGAAATAAATTTGTTCAAAGATTAATAATTTTCTTCGTGTATGTATTTAAATGTACATTTTCTCAGATGTTATTATAATAAATTAGTTTTAAATACAGACTATTTATTCACAATTTATTCTAGAAGGTCCTGTATATGTTAATATGCATGTGTTTTAAAATTTGATTTAAAATAAACAAAAATGTTTATTTTCTCTTACAGTGATATATTTTCGGATTTATTAAGAAACATAAAATATTTGGCGAACGTTCTAATATTCCACATTCTGCTAATATTCTGTAAGGCATTTGGCTGTCTTTGTTCTAGCGGTTAATTCAAGGAACATAACTGTCTTACCTCCGTCTATTTGAAGACAACTCGCTCTAGAGAAAAAAATGTAACACAAAAGCTGATAGCCAATTCCCAGAAGCCGAATTTTTTGTATCGCTTGGTGTTAGAAATAATACTCTCTTTTCGCGCGATGATTTCAAACTACGACTAAAAGAAATCCATGACGTTGACATAATAGTCGTTAAAAGGCGTCTTACTAACTAACTAAAAGGAACAGACGAACAAGCACAGCATTATATAAGCCTGGCTACGGTATGTCTTATCTAGGACAATTTTTTATTTGTCACAGGTGATATGAAGCAGACCGGGTAATTTCCCAAGTGTCTCCCGAAACTTTAAAATTACCATTTTCATAAATCTTTTCCTGCAGGACATTTCGGTAATTAGTCTGTATTAAGATATAAGCCACGTTTATCTTCCGAACTCGACACAGTATTCATAGTACCAAACAAAGCAAAATAACACCCGTGTCGTCATATTCTTTTTTCCCCGCTAATTTAATAGGGCTGTTAATGTAATAAAATTGGAGCTGCATCAAATTTCAGTAATATTAAAACTTACGGTTTAATTTTTAGACATCATATAGTCTGGGGTCCAACAGTGCGAAATCGCTCTAAATTCCAAGCAGTGGCGGCTGGTGAAATTTCAATATTTTTTTTCTCGTCTGTGGCGCATGGGACCCATACGAAACTTGGGAAATAACATCTAGAGAAGCACTTCTCTAATGACCCCTAAAAAATTTTGAAAAAGCAGTTTGCGAAAAAATTTTTGAAAATTCGCTAGCCTCCCCTGGGTCTAGGGACCCCTGTTTACTTTTATTTTTTTTTGTCATATGCATTTGACTTTTCATAAAAATGCATCGACAGATTTTGGAGTTTGTGAAAATATTTTCATTACTAACTGAGATACAACGAATTGAAATATTGTAATTTGTTAAATTGAAAATTACAAAATTTCAGTTCATTGTATTTCAGTTAGTAATGAAAATATTTTCACAAACTCCAAAATCTGTCGATGCATTTTTATGAAAAGTCAAATGCATATGACAAAAAAAAATAAAAGTAAACAGGGGTCCCTAGACCCAGGGGAGGCTAGCGAATTTTCAAAATTTTTTTCGCAAACTGCTTTTTCAAAATTTTTTAGGGGTCATTAGAGAGGTGCTTCTCTAGATGTTATTTCCCAAATTTCGTATGGGTCCCATGCGCCACAGACGAGAAAAAAAATATTGAAATTTCACCAGCCGCCGCTGATTCCAAGTAACCTGTTCCGACATGACGTACATTTTTCAACTTCAGATTTGCAAAAAGGGTTATATAGGACACCAGAAATGACTTGTCGGATTCTTATCAGCTCTTGCATAACTTCTTAAATGATAAGAAAAGAGACGAAATGATAATTCCTAAAAAAATGTTTTTTAATACATAACACGTCCTGTAAAAGAAACTATGAGTGCTATCCATCTAATTTTTTTATAGTATACACTAAAGACATAAGCGCTTGGATGAGGCTCGATGGCACAGTTTAAATATGTTTAGTTTTTTGGGAAAAAAATATGAAATCTGTAACTATAAAATATTGTAGTAAGAATTTCAACATACGAGCAAGTACTTCAATTTCAATTTTTTTGTGTATAAACTATGCTAACAAACATACCCAATATATTGAAAATGTTTTTAAGACAAGAACTAAGTTGATATTGCATATAGTATTCGAGTTGTGAATTTTTAAAATGGGTGCATGATGCGGCGCATGTAATAAAGGCGACAGCTCTCCTAAAATTCATAAAGCGCACGAAAACAGTTTACAGTGGAATTAGCTTATATGTTATGTTTACTAGGCGTATGTACCTACTTATGTATATAGTGTGAAGTTATTCGTCTTAACATTTTAACATTATAAAAACTATTTGTGTTTGATTGTTTAAATCGATTGATTATTGTTTGCGGTTCATATTTATTATTTACTAGCTATGCCCGCGGTTACGTTCGCGTGGAATTTTGAAATTGACTAAAAAGCTTCTTTATAAACGACGTTTGCGGTAGAATCACCATTCTGGAATATTTCAGAAAACTCACAAATTTTCTGGAATATTCCAGTGTACTCTCGAATTTTCTGAAATATTACAGAAGTTTAATCTTAAAAGTTTATGCCGTGCAAATACGCTTATTGTAGAGATCAAGCTGTATCTCCTGTTCTACTAGACCGATTTTCATAAAACTTGGCTTAGTCTAGGCCGATTTCAATGAAATAAGAACTAAATGTTACTCCAAGCTTAGATGAACCTCATTGGTTCAGTAGTTTCTGCGTGATGCGCGTTCAAACAGACAAGCAGACAAACAGAGAAAAATTCCAAAATCTGTCTTAATGTATTCTATTACTCATCTTACATCAGTTTTTTGCAAATATTTTCAATGTACATACACGTCAACTTTACAAATGTATTATATGTATACGTTTGAAAATTATTAAAAGGTAAAATAATTTAATAAAAGTGATTTACGCTCCCTCCCACCGACGGAAGACGCTTTTCAACAACATATTGCAAATATTACTTTTTTTTAAACAGTGTTGTGAACCGTCATTCAAATTACCTCTTGCACAAAATTTTGGATGCAGAATTGGAAATCAGGAGCTGGTACCGATAATGTCGACAAAAAAAAGTTTATCTGAACTTAAAAAGTGCAACTGTAAAATAAAATGCGACACAAAATGTTCTTGTGAGTGGTTTCAGTTGCGTGCTCGTGTGCTGCTTTTCACCTGAAAATTGTTTTAAGGGAAAAAGCAATATGCATCATTTTATAATGATAGTGATTCTGACTAAAATATTAGAATAGTTATACACACAAATTACATAATATAAAACATTAATGTTTTATTTAAAATATCTCTCTTTTCTGCTTTCTATTAAATATGCTAAATACCTAAAATAATATTTCTCACTAATGTTTTATTTCTTAAACAATATAAAAACGAGTAGAAGTTGCACTCGGGCATGGCCAATTGCGAATACCTATTTGATTAACATTTTGCTCGAACACACAATTCACTTTGTATCGATTATTATTTTTTTAAATGAGTGGCCGCAATCGGCAACGCCCGACTACTACTTTCATTCGTTTTGTTGTATTATTAACATAAAGTAATTCAAATTTGCAATTATATTGAACAATATAGTGCTTTTTACTGTTACACTGTACCAATTATCGTGTAGACTATTTTTATTTTAATGCTGCATAATTACGCGCCTCATAAAAAAATCATAAACAAAAAACTGTATACGTTATTGACAGGATCTTTTTTAAAAAAACTTTTTCAATATATGGACTATATTTGGTAAGCAATTGTATATAAGAATTTCATAAATTTAACATAGTTGTCCGCATATCGAAATTTTTAGAACGTAAATATCAACCTTTTGATTTTAATTATTTTTTTCCAAAAAAATATTCTTTTCAAAAATACCAATAGCTTAGTTAGAATCAAGTATATCTTTTGAGTATACATACCAAAAATCAGATCAGTAGATTACATAGTTTTTGTTTTAACGGAGAATAACCATTGTAAAACATAATTTTGTAATTATCAATCCGCCATCTTTTTTGCGATTTCTGAAGTTGCGCAAGAGCAAAAATTAATCCGACAAGTGTTTTCTAGTGCCCCAGGTAATGCTCTCTTCATTACTTATATCAAAATTTGTACGTCATGTCGGAACAGGTCATCTTGATTTTGGAGTGCTTGGACCCCGGACTAATAGTTGACGTATTACTATTTGAATGTACTAAAAATGACAAAATTATGAATAATTAAATGTTGTTATTTAACGATAACTGTAAAAATGTCACTGTGTAATTATTTGGACAAAAAGAAACTTTTTTTAACAAAATTATTATAAGATGAAAAATTTTAAAGCAATAAGTAAAAAAATATTTTGAGGTTTCTGGTTCCTATACACACACTAAATTACAATTTTTTTTCATCCCCTTTAATAGTGGGGTGGGGGTGATAATTTGGGTGGCTAATGCCAAAATTTTGTTGAGACCTTAGCTTCTCTTGTATATACTAAATACTAATGTTATGGACTCTTACCTGCTATTTACCCCAATTGACCCCCCAACCCTTCGACGGATCAAGATGAAAATATAATCTAGTTCTAGATCTCGTTAATGTACATATGTGTACCAAATTTCAAGTCAATATCTCAAACGGTTCCAGAGTAAACGTGCGCACAAAAAAAAGTTACAGACAGACAGACCGACAGACAACCAGGCGACAGATAACCAGGCGACAGACAGACAGAAATTTTTTTTTCGCTCAAACTTAAAATCTCAACGTTTCATGACATTCTAAGCTTATCTGAACAATACAAGTTTTTAAATTTTTTTTTGTCGTTACTATACTTCCACTGGATGTGGAAGTAAAATAATTTACGGTATATTTGACAAAGACTGGTATTTTGCAACTAATTTGTTTAATAACAAATTACGCTCAAGGACTATTGTTGGTAACTTTTGATATGTTGTTCCTGACATGTTCAGACATGTATTCTTAAAAGTTCTATTGACTCCACTATGTTGTATTTATAAAACTACTCAATGAAGAAAAATAATATTTGGTAGGTAGTTGACACTATTGACAACAAGTAATTGGGATATACTTTTAGTGAAGATTTTACAGAGTAGACGCTCAAAAAAAAATCACTGTAAAAATGCCGATGTGTGTCAGTTACATCATGTAGCCTATTTCCCTTTCCAGTTTAAACAAAAATTTTAAACCTTTATATTTAATTGCAAAACTGTTAAAGCAACATACATTTATTCTAATACGTAATCCTATGATCTGCATATGGTTTCCAAACATAACTTTGCTATATATGAAACACCGTTTTCTTACGATGCCATTGAATTTTATATTTTAGCGTATCAAATAAAATTTACTTGCATTAGAAACAATCTGTTGGGTGTTTAGTGCTACCGTAAAAACTATTTTGGCTTCATTTCTGAAACTGGACTATCCTGAATATACAGGCCACTATTTCAAGATGTTCCCTAAACCCTGCGTCATTGCTTGCATATTCAGAAGCAGATTTCGTGTTATTAAGTGTGAGGGCGCGGAGTGGTGGTTGAAATTCAAATGCCATTCCGGAAGGATGCATTGAAACTTTTGTTCAAACTAAAATGAAAATAACAAATATAAACTAAAAGAGAAAAAAGTCAAGTTCCCATCCCCATGGGCTGCTACCGCCATCACCTTGCCTCAGACCTTCCCTTGTCAATAAACCTTCATATAAACATCAATGATTTCCTTCTCTGATACGTATAATCATCCCACCATCGAGAAACGGCGAGAAGGGGTGGTCAAAAACTTCTCCTATTATTCTTTTTTTGGATTGAGCACCCTCGAAAGCGGGAGTAAGTAGGTTTCGTCGCCGCAGCAAATCGTCGACTAAAAACAGCAAAGGGCCATCCGTAGTAAAGTGCGGAAACCATCTTTTCTTACTAATTTTCGGGATGCTAAATACCAATCTGTCATCCGAATTGGCTAAAAACACCGGGAAGACAGTAAAAAACAACCCTTATTTAGGGGTAGCATTGAAATTGATATTTTTTTGCAAGTTCTAGCAAAAAAGTTATTCTTTCTTTAGTGCAGGAAATTCTTTCAAAATACTCAGTTTCGTTAGGGAAGTAGAAAAAGAAGCAAAAATTCTAAATTCACCTCCCCCTTCGTTTCCCTCACCCTTCACTACCCATAATAACAGTGTAAGTTACAATATCCAATAATGGTTATTTGTTTATTTATTTTTAAAAAACCAAAACACTTCGTTAAATGGATATTATCAGGTTATGTGATTACTTTTGAATATTCTTACGCCCATCCCCACCAACTAAGGTGGTGAATTTTATCTTTTTAGAGTTTCTATTGATTTTAATTGCAAAAGAAATCCCTAATCACCCAGTCTGATGTTTTTTTATAATAATAAGGTGATTTAGTGAATTCAGATGAATATTTCTCACCCCTGAATATCTTTCACACTTATGGGGTTGGGGTGTACGGTGTGCATATCACTATCCAGAAAATATTACTTGTTTTTTATATAAAAAAATTCTATTTAAATGACTTTTGCCGAGGAGGGTTGAAGGGGTGAATTTGGTCTTTTTACTTCTATTTCTACTTAGTTATCGAAACTTAGTATTTTAAGAGAATTTTCTGCAAAAGAATCTCTTGTAGTTCTAACTCTAGTGGCAAGTTCTAATATCAATTCCAATGTCACCCCCAAATAAGGGTTGTTTTTTAATATGTCGTCGAGATTTTTCGCCAAAATGGGTGACAGATTAGTAACAAAAGATGCCGTCCACGGATGGGTCAAAAAAGCTATTTTACTTCCACATCCAGTGGAAGTATAGAAACGACAAAAAAATTTTTAAAAGTTTTTATTGTTCAAATAGGCTTAAAATGTCATAAAACGTCGAGATTTTAAGTTTGAGCGAAAAAAAAATTTCTGTCTGTCTGTCTGTCGGTCTGTCTGTAACTTTTTTTTGTGCGCACGTTTACTCTGAAACCGTTTAAGATATTGACTTGAAATTTGGTACACGTATGTACTTTAACGAGATCTGGAACTAGATTATATATTTTTTTTCATGTTGTTCCGACGAAGGGTTGGGGGTAAATTGGGGTAAATTCAAGCAAAGTCGATAAAATTGGTATTTAGTATATACAAGAGAAGTTAGGGTCTCAAAAAAATTTTTGGCATTAGCCACACCTATTACCACCCCCACCCCCTTATTAAAGGGGGTGAATAAACATTGTGATTTAGTGTATGTACATGTACAAGAACCAGAAACCTCAAAATATTTTTTACTTCATCCACCTCCACTACCACCCCACTATCACCACCCCTACCCCACTCCCGATGTCCGGTATCGTTTTATGGGTTTTTGCGGTAGAGGATTTCAAATATTATATTATTAAAGTTCCATAAACAATTATTTCCACATACAAAGTTTTTTCGTTGTGAGTGACTTGAATAGAGAATCTGGATGTGGAAGTAGTGATTCCTTGGGAAGCGGTTTTTTACTTCCACATCCAGTGGAAGTATAGTAACGACAAAAATATTTTTAAAAATGTTTATTGTTCAAATAGGCATAGAATGTCATGAAACGTCGAGATTTTAAGTTTGAGCGGAAAAAATTTTTCTGTGTCGGTCTGTCTGTAAATTTTCTTGTGCGCACGTTTACTCTGGAACCGTTTAAGATATTGACATGTTTGGTACACATATGTACTTTAATGAGATCTGGAACTAGATTATATTTTCATCTTGTTCCGTCGGAGGGTTGGGCGGTAAATTGGGGTAAATTTGGGGTAAATAGGTAAATCAAGCAAGTAAGAGTCCATAAAATTGGTATTTAGTATATACAAGAGAAGCTAAGGCCTCAAAAACATTTTTGGAATTAGCCACCCCCACCGCATTATTAAAGGGGATGAAAAAAATTGTGATTTAGTGTGTGTACAAGAACCAGAAACCTCAAAATATTTTTTTACTTCATCCATCCCCACTACCACCCTCCTATCACCACCCCCACACCACTACCGATGTGGGGTATCGTTTTATAGGTTTTTGGGGTAGAGGGTTTCAAATATTATATTACTAAAGTTCTATAAACAATTATATCCACATACAAAATTTTTTCGTTGTGAGTGACTTGGATAGAAAATCTGGATGTGAAATTAGTGATTCCTTGGGCAGCGGTTTTTAACATTGTTCTTTGGCTTCCCGGCCTTCACTAATTAGGTGAAAAGTTTCAATTAGCTGGGTGAGGGCGAGACACGACGATGAAATTTTATTTCATCATTTTTACCGATCTTTTTAGAAGGCGGTTAAATTTTTTAAAAGAGGTTTTTTATTGTTTAAAAAATAATAGATATAAAAGGATAAGCTAAGAAAATTGACCCCAATATGACAAAAAATTTAACTATATATTTTTTTTATTTTTCTCATTATTTTAGTAAAATACAGGACACTAACTTAACGCTACAATAAATTAAAAGTAAAAATTACTACGTTTTCTTCACGAGAAAAATCGACAACCTGAGATCAAAATGGCTTTTTTTGGAAAATTGTACCCTTTTTTTACTATATCGAGTTTTTTTTAGACGTGAGCGCATTTTTTTAGCAGTTTAATTTTTGTATTTTTATATTTGTTGACGTCTAAAGAACAACATGTAAAAAAACCACCATGCTAAAAAAATGCGCTCATGACTAAAAAAACTCGATATAGTAAAAAAAGGGTACCATTTTCCAAAAAAAGCCATTTTGACCTCAGTTTGTCGATTTTTCTCGTGAAGAAAACGTAGTCATTTTTACTTTTAATTTATTGTAACGTTAAGTTAGTGTCCTGTATTTTACTAAAATAATGAGAAATGTAAAAAAAAATATAGTTAAATTTTTTGTCATATATTGGGGTCAATTTTCTTAGCTTATCCTTTTACTTATTTCTTGCTAGAATAAAGCTGACGCGACGTTCTGAATTCGCTGTATACATAAATCTATTCTAGGCTAGAAGTATCTGGAATACCCTTCCATTTAAGAATATCTCCTTAAGTGAAATGTATCGCGGCTGAACTGAGTGTATAAAGATTTATCTCAGCAGTCGGGGCAATGTTTACATACAGTTTTGTGAAAGAGAGTGCCATTTGTACTTTTCACTTGAAATAATGGGGAAGAAAATTAGACCTAGTCTCAAACAACTACGAACTCCACTTTTATCCCTCTGACAAACTGGAATACTCTTTAAGATGCTTTCTCGTTGATTTGCCAAGAATCGAGTGGTTCGTGAAAGCTACAAGCTTTTCTGCTAGTCGAATTATGTCGGACATGTTCTCAAAATCGCATTGAGACAGATAGCTCAATATTTATCGCAGTCGTTGAAAGTATTTACCTTCAGAATTAATATATTTTTTAATGACTTTGTGAAAGTGTATAGAATAATATCCTGAAAAGTTTACATTTCGTTCAGAACATAAAAGAAAAGTGAAAAAAAAATTTTTTTCATCAATTTTTTCAAAATTGTATTGTATTCCAGGAATACCGTGGCTTTAGCGATAAATTTTATTAGGACATTTTTTGTTCAGAAACACGTGGTCTATCCACCTGTATTTTTTATTTTTTCCTACCCTGGAAGAGAGATTTTTTCATCATTTCATAATTTTCTCAGATGAATCCACATTCACAACCAATGGTGTTGTTTCATCTCAGAATTGTCGGTTTTGGGCTTCTGAAAGTCCAAATTTTAGAATTCATTGTAGAAGACAATATTATATAAAAGTGAATGTGTGGTGTGCCATTTCTTATCACGTTGGAGTTATTGGACCTTATTTCATTGAGGGAAGGTTAAACCAGCACACTTATTTACAGCTTCTTGAAAGATTTTCTGAAGAACATTTAAATATTTTAAGACATATGCCTTTAGTTCATTTTCAACATGATGGTTGCCCTGGCCACTCCACAGAAATGGTTAATCGTTGGTTGAATTTAAATTTTGGAGAAAATTGGATTGCCAGGAATGGACCGATCAAGTGGCCGGCGAGATCACCAGACCTATCAATATTGGATTTCTTTTTATGGGGTCGCCTCAAGCAGTTGGTTTACGCTGAACCACTTCCTAACGATGTAGCAGTATTGAAGCAGAGAATTACAAATGCCGTAATCTCCATACCGTTAGATCATATTCGAAACAGTTTTAGGGACTTCAGGCGAAGGATCGAAATGTGTGTGGATGTGGGTGGTCCCTACGTCGAATAATAAAAAAATTGTAAACATTGTTTTGTATTGGTCCATAATTAATTTGTTTGTGAATCTGTTATGTTTTTGACATTTATTACTTGTTATCATTTTTAAACTTCATTAATCTTCTGTTAGTAATTGTTTCTTCTTTTACAATTAGTTCGATTAACATTATACCTTCTTACATCTCGTATATTCAATTTTTTATTTACGAATAGCCTACTTTTTGAGATGATTAACATTTGCTCCTACACAACTTTAAATATGAATTCAACTCTTCGCAAAAAATGGGAAGTTTCAAAAAAATAATTTTATATTCCTGAAATTTGGTATAAAATTGCATTCTAAATAACTTTTCTTAGTGGAATTTTTTCATATTTTGAAAAATAAAGGTACTTTATTAGTGGTGATTTTTACAACTTTGCTTATAAAACACCCTGTAGAACACCAAATCAAGTCATTTTTGGTATACTTTAGTTTTACAACAAGCAGGACTCAATCCACAAATACCATTCCAAAATTCCAAAATTTTTGGTCCATTACACCTCTTGTTACATCTATCGTGGGACACACTGTATATGAGTAGAGACCGAAATGATCCTTTTATAATCTCTTTGTTAGTCTATAATTTTAGTTATCTTTTAACATCTGTACCCAGGTTGTACAAACATCTACGGAGTAATTCTATACGCATTTATCCTCATCAACAATTTTATAGCTCATTCTTTAATTTTTTTGCCATAGGCGCCTCTTTTGTTAAAATTTCCCAGAGTCTCAATTTATTCGAAATCCGTTCTCGCAAGGGTGTTTCCAAATCTTAAATCTCTGAACTACATTCTTCCTAATATAATTATTTTGTTCACCCAATCTTACACCGAATGGTCTCGATCATTCACCCACATAAAGTTTGTCGTACCTTATCAAAGACAGTTTTTTTTTCAGCATTATTTCCATACCTGTAACTTTGTTACTGCCGCCCCATTAATAAAATTACAGTAGACATCATAACTCTTAAAACTCTGATCACGGTTTCATTTATGACTGTCATTTGCATCACTAGGAATAAAATACCTAATGGGCAAAATGATGTGTACCCAAGCACTCATAAACAACACTGTGGTAAAATTTACATTTACAAAATGTTATATGAAACATTTTAATTATTTTTTGTTATTATTAAATTAGGACGAAGTACGTTATCCCCGTGTGTTTTTGGGTTGAGAAAGGATCCCGCTGTTTTCTTACAGAAATCGAATTTTAGTCAAATTGGCTGATCCTTTAAAATGCTGTAGATTTTGACTTCCTGATCAAAAGCTATCATGGGCCCAACTCGATCCTATGTCTAGTTTCCGAGATACAAGCATAAGAAATGAACATACAAGAATTCTCAATTTATGATTTTTTTTCATACTTTTTATATTGTGATACTTTCTAATAGCTAAAAAGATTTATTCCTTTAATAAAAATAGCGTAGAAAAAAAACAAAGTTTGAAAAATACTGGCGAATGCGTCGGCAATTCTACCTAAAAAAACAAGTGAAGAAAATATTCGGTCAAATTGGCTAAAACTTTTTTTAAATAAATGTTGTGTCTTCCTGATCAAAAAATATTCTTATTGAAAAACTTTTGTAAATGGTTCCTTCGACCTCCAATACCCACCGAAGTGTTAAATCCGAGATTATATCATAAACATTCTATACAGGGTGTCTGCTGTATACGTACAAATCTTTTGCATCATAATATATTGACCCAAAAGAAGCAAAAAAGTCTTATAAAATTTTTGCTTTACTCCAAGGCTTTGCTTAAATTAATTATTTTCTAAAAATGCGATATTTTCAGGCCAGTTAGTACTCGGGTAGTAATATATATAATATTGCGTAGGTCAGTATTGCAGGACAAAATAAAATCAAGTTCAACGTCTTCTTGCATCCTACATCTCCCTTTTTATTATGTCTATTGCATTGACAATGAAACATAAAAAACGAGACATGACTTTTAAAAAAACCGCTGCCCAAGGAATCACTACTTCCACATCCAGATTCTCTATCCAAGTCACTCACAACGAAAAAACTTTGTATGTGAAAATAATTGTTTATGGAACTTTAATAACATAATATTTGAAATCCTCTACCCCAAAAACCCATAAAACGATACCCCACATCGGTAGTGGAGTGGGGGTGGTGATTGGGGGGTGGTAGTGGGGGGTGGATAAAGTAAAAAAATATTTTGAGGTTTCTGGTTCCTGTACATACACTAAATCACAATTTTTTTTCATCCCCTTTAATAAGGAGGTGGGGGTGGTAATGGGGGTGGCTAATGCCAAAAATTTTTTTGAGACCTTAGCTTCTCTTGTATATACTAAATACCAATTTTATGGACTCTTACCTGCTTGATTTACCCATTTACCCCAAATTTACCCCAATTTACCCCCCAACCCTTCGACGGAACAAGATGAAAATATAATCTGGTTCTAGATCTCGTTAAAGTACATATGTGTACCAAATTTCAAGTCAATATCTTAAACGGTTCCAGAGTGAACGTGCGCACAAAAAAAAGTTACAGACGGACAGACAGAAATTTTTTTTCGCTCAAACTTAAAATCTCGACGTTTCATGACATTTTAAGCCTATTTGGACAATAAAAATTTAAAAAAATTTTTTTGTCCTTACTATACTTCCACTGGACGTGGAAGTAATTTATATCATGATATTAAAGTTTGACTTTTTAGACGGCTGTAAGCGGCAGAAAATGTAATATCTATAGCATCGCGTATTTTATTTAATACGCCGGCCATACGATATTGACATAATGCGTTTTTGGTGGTGAAATTCGAGATTTTTTATCTTTATTTTTTTATATAGCTAATCGACGTTTGAAGAAAAAACATCATTTATTCGGAGTAAAAGCCACTTGTTGTGGCTAGTCTGTAATTGCCCGACTTTTACTTCTAATCAAACAATATACTATTTTACTTCCACGTCCAGTGGAAGTATAGTAACGACAAAAAAATTTTTAAAAATTTTTTTTGTCCAAATAGGCTTAAAATGTCATGAAACGTCGAGATTTTAAGTTTGAGCGAAAAAAAATTTCTGTCTGTCGGTCTGTCTGTCTGTCGGTCTGTCTGTCTGTCTGTAACTTTTTTTTGTGCGCACGTTTACTCTGGAACCGTTTAAGATATTGACTTGAAATTTGGTACACATATGTACTTTAACGAGTTCTAGAACTAGATTATATTTTCATCTTGTTCCGTCGAAGGGTTGGGGGGTAAATTGGGGTAAATTTGGGGTAAATGGGTAAATTAAGCAGGTAAGAGTCCATGAAATTGGTATATAGTATATACAAGAAAAGCTAAGGTCTCAAAAAAATTTTTGGCATTAGCCACCCCCATTACCACCCCCACCTCCTTATTAAAGGGGATGAAAAAAAATTTGTGATTTAGTGTATGTACAGGAACCAGAAATCTCAAAATATTTTTTTACTTCATCCACCCCCCACTACCACCCCCCTATCACCACCCCCACCCCACTACCGATGTGGGGTATCGTTTTATGGTTTTTTGGGGTAGAGGATTTCAAATATTATATTATTAAAGTTCCATAAACAATTATTTTCACATACAAAGTTTTTTCGTTGTGAGTGACTTGGATAGAGAATCTGGATGTGGAAGTATTGATTCCTTGGGCAGCGGTTTTTTACTTCCACATCCAGTGGAAGTAGGTATGGTAACGACAAAAAAAATGTTAAAAATTTTTATTGTTCAAATAGGCTTAAAACGTAATGAAACGTCAAGATTTTAAGTTTGAGCGAAAAAAAATTTCTGTCTGCCTGTCGGTCGATCTGTCTCTAACTTTTTTTGTGCGCACGTTTACTCTGGAACCGTTTAAGATATTGACTTGAAATTTGGTACTCATTTGTACTTTAATGAGATCTGGAACTAGAATATATTTTCATCTTGTTCAGTCGAAGGGTTGGGGGGTAAATTGGGATAAATTTGGGGTAAATAGGTAAATTAGGCGAGTCAGAATCCATAAAATTGGTATTTAGTATATACAAGAGAAGCTAAAGTCTCAAAAAAAATGTTTGACAGCCACCCCCCATTACCACGCCCACCCCATTATTAAAGGGGATGAAAAAAAATGTGATTTAGTGTATGTACAAGAACCAGAAACCTCAAAATATTTTTTTACTTCCTCCACCCCCACTACCACCACTCCCGATGTGGTGTATCGTTTTATGGGTTTTTGGGGTAGAGGATTTCAAATATTACATTATTAAAGTTCCATAAACAATTATTTCCATATACAAAGTTTTTTCGTTGTGACTGACTTGGATAGAGAGAATCTGGATGTGGAAGTAGTGATTCCTTGGGCTGCGGTTTTTTATAATATTTTTATGAATACGAATCGCTCATTTTCAAAACTTTAGTCAATATTTAACAATTTTAATAGGTAAAGTTCATAATCTTTATTGATCTTTTCTTTTGGAGGCGATCAATATTTTACATTTCTATGTTGCTTTAACCATTTATCATTTTCCCAGACCTAAGTTCCAACAACAACAATTATTATTTACAAGTGCGGGATTAAGAAAGTTTCCAAAAGTAACCGAGTTAACATAAAACTCTCACATTATGAACGCTTTGTCAGATGCAGAATTCAAATTAAGCATTCGGCTCTCATTTAAATTAGGGAACATGATTATTAACGACTTCAAATGAATTCTAAATGGGATTTTTATAAAGTAACTTGTCGGTATAACTTTTTACATTTATACTTCGCTCAAAATAAGACCGGGAAAGTGTAGATGCGGGCCGAGTGGAATTCATCCCGCGATATGAATGTTATTAGCTGCTATAATTAAAGCGTCTTTACGAATTAAAGCGGCAAATACAACTTAAATTACTTCCCTTTTGTCGGAAATTGAAATATAATGTGTATAAAAAGTTTTATTAAAATCCTACAGTTGTTTTTTAAGTGAATTAAAGAAGACAGTTGCTTCCAGAAGTTCTCAAAGTCTCATTTCATGAAAAAAATATTAGAAAGTTGGTTGAATTATATTACTTTGAAATTGGAATAACGCCTAAATTTAATCCTGAAAAGCTGGGCTAAATATGGCGGCGTAAATAAAATTAAGAAGTTAAGTGATGATACAGATAAAATGGTGTGGGATAATGAAGTTACTAACTGTAAAAAATCCACTTTGGTATTGAGATGGGATGAGATAAGAGAGTTTATTCCATTCTTATTTGCAACAAAGAACTCAGTGTGTGATATTTAACAATAATAGCTCAAAAAATATGTCTCTTTCATATAGAGTGTCTCAAGGCTCCATCTTGGGTCCGCTCCTTTTGTATTATATGTCATTTTACCCCATTTTATGCTGCCTCAAAAATGTGCGACCTATGCATTATGTGGAAATAATTGCGAATGGAGTATCAATAATATAATATTTGAAATCGTCTATCCCAAAGCCCATAAAACAATATGCCGCATCGGTAGTGATAGGTGGTAGTGGGGGTGGCTGATGCCAAAAAAGTTGAGGTCTTTGGTTCTTGTACACTCACTAAATCGCAATTTTATATTTTTACTTACTTTAATTATGGGGGTGGTTGTGGAGGCGATTGATGTCAAAACAAATTTTGAGACTTTTGGTTTTTGCATACACACTAAATCACAATTTTAATTTTCTCACCCCCTGTAATAATGGGGTGAGGGCAGTAATGGGGGTAATAGTGGGGATGGTTGATGTCGAAAAAAAATTGAGACAAGTAGAAGTTGCATATCTAATAGAGTTTGAGTTTAAGGTGTCGTGCTCAAAAAAATGATTTGGTAATTCGAGAATTTATCCTATTCATTAATAGAAATCAAACCAAAAAAAAACTTTATTTCAAATTAATTAACAAAGAACAGCATTCCTCCCCTAGCACGTGCCAGAGCCAGCCAGATATACAAGGTGCGAGGAGCAATTAAAGGCTGGATGAAACGACTCCAGATTAGATTAAGAACAGTTAAAAAATGAACACAAGCTTTATTCCCAGCAAAGCGAACTAAATTCTGTATAAAATGAGAAAAAGTAACTTAAAACAAGCTAAAAACGTACTCTTCGCCTGTTCACTGAACTTTTTATATAATTGTTACACATTCTATAGGATGCTCTTCGCAGTTTTTTGTAAATAATGTTAGTTTTAGACATTTTTATAGTACGAACTTAGTTGGTAAAATACTCAGTGTAAAATAAAGTAAAAATTAAAAAAAAAACTATACCATACTCCATTTGGGTTTCGAACCCGGGACCCTTGGATTCCGAGTCAAAAGCGTAAGAACTACACCACCACTTTACACGTAAAAAAAATGTAAATTTTTACATTATAAGACACAAGCTAAAATCATATTTTCACGGTTGTATATTACATTATAAAATGTATATTTGTAAAATATATAAATATTTAGATATTAAAATGAAATATCATTTCACCAGATTTCTATTCAATTACAAAAACATAAAAATCAAAAAAAAATTTTTTTCCAAATTTAAATCATTAATAACATTTTTATTTACCGATCGATTTTGTTCAAAGACAACAGGGTTCTTCCTCTAACTAACACTAACTTACTGTCCAAATTTCAGTACAATCGGATTTTTCTTTTTTAAGTTATCGTGCTTACAAGAAACGTGACGGACGGACAGACGGACACACGGTCATTTTGAAATTACCTACAAAACGTGCGGTGTCCTTTGATCTTTTCAACTGCATTGTTAATTCCATAAAAAATGCTATAGACAGTAAAACTTTGTTTTTCTTTGAGCAAATATGCTGGTAAATACAAGAAACTTCAACTTCAATTTTCGCTCGCTCAGATAGACTTGTTCCTTGCATGATATTCAATACGATATTTAACGCTATGATTATTAAGTTTGACAATTTGGGAGACAAATAATCAACATCCTCTCGAAATATCTGGCAACAACAAATAAACAAGACTTGAGCGTGGTTACAGTTGCGTCATATCTTATCGAAGTTCGAGGGGAATCAGTGACAACCCTAAAAGGAAACGACATTTCAATCTTATCGATTGCATACGGGACTCCCCCACGTTTTCGTCCTTATTCCAATTATCTACTTTCCTTTCGTATGAGCGTACCTTTTCTTGGCGAAACTTCTGATAATTAAAGGTATAATTTAAAAGAGCTTACTTCAAAAGAGAAATCTTTACAGCAAAATATTGTGTTTGCTATTAACTTAAGTTATTTGATGCTAAATGTCAATTGCAAATAGAAACTGGATGTAAAATTTTCAAAATATTCCATCCATCCCCATCCATCCACGTCGAAGTAATTAATGAGGCATTTTGACTCACTGCTTCCATTATCGATAAAGTAGCTGCAAGTGTATACGGTTTCCTAACATTTTTCTTTCCCTCTTAATAAAGATATATTAAGAAACTTGCAAAATTAAGCAAAAGTTGTAGTCGCAGCAATAATTAAAAACTTGCGCAGTAGTTGGAGTCGGATAGGTATATCAGCACACTTTATATAAAACTACAATATATATTCATATATGCGGAATATATTCATTAAAGAAATTACAAGAAGAAAAAGTTTTACCTTGTGCGAGAGCTAAGAGAAAATAATATGAAAACTTCATTCATTCTGGTGCGGTCAAGAGAGAGGAATGTGACGAGAAATTTTAATTATTTCGCGCGATCCTGAGTTGAAACTCATTAAAATAAGTGCTCTAGTAGAAATATATTTTGTAGAAAACATGGAGAGGTTATAGAAAATTTCTAAGAAATGAATATAGCACAAATTAATCTTTGAAATTGTCTTACAAGCATATTGTCTACAAAGGGCTCTATTTCTTGACGTAGAATGTTAATAAAGTTTTCGATATTCAAATTACCGTGAAAAAATGAGGACCAATAAAACCACACCATACACCAAATTTAAGTCGTCCTTGACGATTAATTGTAGCGGCTACGTGCGGATTTTCACGAGCCCAATGGTGGTTATTTTGGCGATTAAAAATTCCGGCACTGCTTATATGGGCCTCGTCTGTCTATATAATTGTTCCTTCAAATCCTGTCACTTCATTGCACTGACTCGAAAAACACTGGCAAAAATCGAGACGCCTTTGAAAGTCGTTTGGGTATAGATGGTGACTAATCCTAATTTTGTAGGGTTTGAAATTATTCTTTTTTAAGCAACGCAACGCAGTTGTTTTTGGGATTCCTAATTTTTTTCTGTATTTCGCTAGACGATATATTAGGATTTTCTCTTACAGTTTCTAAAACGATATTTTCTACAGCTTCTGTACTTGCTTTATTATATATTTTTGCTCGAGGTTTTGCAAATGATCCAAACTCTTTTAAATTTTATTGTAGCCTTTTGAATATTTTTAGGTTCGGCTGTCTCTATTCTGGATATCTAAAAATACTGTTTAGTCGGCACTTTTGGCACAAGTTTTACTGTCTATAATTTAGCTATTAAAATAAAGCTGGGAAGTTAAATTTGAATCTTCCCTGCATTCTATAAAAACTTAATCATATCATATTTTTCACCATTAATAATTGAACAATTTTTAACAATGCTCACTCACAATTAACTCACAAATTAGTTTTTGACGTTTAGGATTATTTCGATTTTCTTTTTTTTACCATGGCCTTCTCAATAAATATTAGAAATGCGATAAAAGTGCACAGATGTCAATGAAAGACAATTCGAACATTTACCGTAGTTTAGTTTTTCTTAGTTTTTTGTCGTTTATTTTAATTCGTTCCTCTATAATTAAATCGCCATATTTTAGCAAAAATTGATATTTGCTTTAAAACGGGAAATAATGTTTCATATAACGACAATGATTGATTTAGCATCGAAACAATCATAAAAACATTATTTATTATTTTTCAATGTTACCGCCAGCTATATAAAATAATAATATTTCATCCAGAGTAAATTAAATTGGAAATTAAATAAATTTGATTTCGTGCTCGAACATATTTTTCGCAAATAAACAAAGCAAAATTACCATTTCCTCGTTAACAGGTTTATATATTCTAAAAAAAATTGGATTGAAAATTGTACGTGCAACCGAAATTCATTCATATTTCAAGCACTGTTGTTCAGCAACAGCGAATATGGAAATATAAAATATTTTTTAGGTCATATTAGGTTTTGAATGGATGCTGGAGCGTATTTACCGTGTTACCATACATAATATTCCAATAAATTAAGCAGCTATGGCATAATACTCGGCAAGAAGTATTATGGGATATAAACGGAATGATTTTAAAACTGATAAAACGCTAGAAAAGCTGGCTCTTTATATGATCAACAAAACTCAAGGCATACGTGATGAATCGTGATAATCTATAAAAATCTGAATAAACTAATAAATAATATCAAAGGTTCTTTTGTAAATATGAAACTGTGCTAGATAGAGGTAATAAGAAAACAAGCTAAAAACGTACTCTTCGCCTGTTCACTGAACTTTTTATATAATTGTTACACATTCTATAGGATATTCTTCGCAGTTTTCTGTAAATAATGTCAGTTTTAGACATTTTCAATTAAGTACGAACTTAGTTGGTAAAAGACTCAGTGTAAAATAAAGTAAGAATAAAAAGAAAACTATACCATACCCCATTTGGGTTTCGAACCCGGGACCCTTGGATTCCGAGTCAAAAGCGTAAGAACTACACCACCAGATAACACGTAAAAAAAATGTAAATTTTTACATTATAAGAGGAGCTAAAATTATATTCCCACGGTTGTATATTACATTATGAAATGTATATTTGTAAAATATATAATTATTTAGCTATTAAAATGAAATATCATTTCACCAGATTTCTATTCAATTACAAAAATAAAAATCAAAAAATTTTTTTTCAAATTTAAATCATTAACATTTTTATTTACTGACCGATTTTGTTCAAAAAATGGGGTTCTTCCTCTAGCCAACACTAACTTACTGTCCAAATTTCAGTACAATCGGATATTTCTTTCTTGAGTTATCGTGCTTATAAGAAACGTGACGTACGGATAGACGGACAGACGGACATTTCGAAACTTGTTCAGAATTCATTCACCAACACAATGATATTTACGGTTTTAGAAATGTGCCGATCAAATACAATATACTCTTCGTTATCGTATTTGCGAAGAGTATAATAAATAGTAACTGAACTTTACAAATATTCAGTGTTTTAATTGTACACAGGGTGCCACGGGATACTGGCTCACCGCTATATTTCCTTTATTTCTTAACGTATATATTAAATTTTTTTGAAAAATAAGGGTCTTCGAAAAATGGCTATAAGTACTCCATTTTCTGTCAGATATTGCTATGAGAAGAAAAATTCTATTCTTCGAGAGTTGTTCAATATTTACAAATTTTTCCTATATCGTCATTATTTAGAAAAAATTTCGGTTGCACGTACAATTTTCAATCCAATTTTTTTTAGAATATATAAACCTGTTAACGAGGAAATGGTAATTTTGCTTTGTTTATTTGCGAAAAATATGTTCGAGCACGAAAATCAAATTTATTTAATTTACTCTGTATGAAATAAATGTTTTTATTTTATATAGTAACATTGAAAAATAATAAATAGTGTTTTTATCATTATTTCCATGCTAAATCAATCATTGTCATCATATGAAACATTATTTCGAAAAATCATGTCTACCATTTTGAAGAGCTGTTTTTTTTTTGGTTCACCTCAAAAAAAACACTGCATTCCATTCAAAAGATATTTAACTTTAATTGGATTTTTTTATGCAAAAGAAAATTTCTATTTTTTCAAATTAAATTTTCACCACTTTTTTCTGAATAATGACTCTATAGAAAAAACTTGTAAATATTGAACAACTCTCGAAGAATAGAATTTTTCATCTCATAGCAAAATCTGACAGAAAATGAAGTACTTATAGCCATTTTTTGAAGACCCCCTTTTTTTCAAAAAAATTGAATATATCGAAAAATAATGCAGATAACGATCTGAAATTTTTATCAGATGTTCCCTCCTAAATAGCACATACTTCATTAAAATTTCAAAAATTTTTCTAAAACTGCTGAAATTAAATATTTTTTTAAAAATTTTTTGAATTCACTCCTGATCTAATATCTGAAAAAAGAACAAAAAACTCGCAGTTTTTTGGATTTTTGACCAAGATCCGGAGGTCTGCCGAGGTTGTAAACTTGGATTTAACATTACTTTTTAATCCTATACAACATATTAAAAAAGCAGCCATACCTGATTTAATGTCAGGTAGAATGTATAAAGTTACTGTACTATATCGTTGGGTAGCTAATTTAAGTTGTGATTGAATAATGGAATAATTTATAGGGTGTTTCATTTCAAAAAACACGTCATGTCTATATCTATATCTCGAAGACTGAGGCATGCATAATTTTCTTCTTATCAGCAACGGATTCTACTCAAAATACTGCCTACTCGATTTTCGATTCAATACTTGTTTCTCGAAAATCGAGCTCAAGACACCTATATTAGTTTTTGTCTATCTGCCATAGTTTTAGAGAACACCTCAAATCTCATTTAATTTGGTCCACCCTGTACGATGTCTATCCAATATAAGCTCCTTTTAACTCATAGAATCGAATTCGTCTTCTTTTCTCGTTTCAATTTTAGTATTTATGATCTCGGGTATCAAGGCAAGACAATTTTTCTTCCAGCAGTGTGTTTCTTTCTTACTTTTTAATACAGTAAAATCAAATTTTCAACGCCCACTGTCTTGAAGAATTCAATGTATCACAGTGCTTCACGCGCTATTGTTTGTTATTTTGTTTTGAAACAATCTAATATAAAGCAAAGCTGAAAGTTTAATCCAGTCTCCCAAGACGTTCATGAGTGAATTTTATCGGCAACATGAACCCACAAAGCCTAATTCGACTTAAAACTGCATGCCATCTACGCCAAAACGACCCAACAAATTGTATCTTAAATCGTCGCAAGTATCTCGTTTAAAACCCCAGCGCATAGATGCTGAGAAGGTTTAGTAAATAGTTAAAATGGTAGCAGAAGAGGTGGCCTACTGTTTTATTTAACTTTGTTGGATGGCCATTTGGAAGACCTAAACAAAGGACAGAATGGTAAGTAAATAGCAACACCTGTACAGGGAGTTCAGTAATGGATGAAGAGAAGATATTTAAACCTTCTGATTCGAATATTTAGAAAACAGTTTTAATCAAAGAAAAAAATTAAAAAATTGCTCAAGATTTAGTCCAGCCAACGTATACTTCTCTTCAAAGTTTTCAGTAATTTAATTTTGTCTCCTCATTTTTTGGTAATACCAATTTTATAATCTGGAGCGCTAAAATGACCAAAATCTCTAATTTGAGTGCTAATGAATGGATTTTGATGAAGCCTTGTGCAATGTGTTTGTAATGACGTTAATAACAAAGTTGAAAAAAAGATTAGAGTAGGAAACGATCGGACGGGGTAGAAAACACGGGTTCCGTAACTTGTAGAATTAGGTCAAAAATGAAAAAAACAACAATATATTCACCTTTTTTGGCGCAAAATAAGATGTTTTTACTCTTGTGAATTTTTTTCAGTAATGCATATTTTTTGAGATATGGCCACTCGAAAATTCCTGAAAGTGGGGAAGGAGAAATGTAAAAGTTGACAAAGAAATCTGAAAAAATTCAGATGAATGTATCATCGAAATACAAGACTTTTTTTTATCTGCAACTTTTCTGTAAAATGCGTTTTCACCAAGTAATTCCGGAAAAACATGAAAAACTACACCATTCTTTCCAATTGTAGTGCTTTAAAAATATGTAATTTAAAAAATTTAGACGAATGCACTAAGGCCTTCTAAACATTTTTTGTCTCTTGGATTTTTTTTGTAATTTGCTAATTTTCCGAGTTACAGGCAGTTTTTCACGACAAATATGTACTACATTTTTTGCACAAAAATACATGAAAGTTCGAAAAATGAGCGTGATTTATATATATTATTATAAAAAAATATGAAACCTATACAGTTAGTTATACCATTTTTCAAGGTTAATTTTTAAATTGAAAATGTGAAAAAGTTTTTCGAAAATTTTTTTTTCTCAATTTCTATTTATCGTGAAAAACTGTCTGTAACTCGGAAAATTAGCAAGTTACAAAAAAATTTCAAAAGACAAAAAATGTTTAGAAGGCCGATTATATCCTACTCTAATCTTTTTTTCAACTTTTTTATTGACATCATTACAAACACATTGCACAAGGTTTTATCAAAATCCATTCATTAGCACTCAAATTAAAAGTGAACCCTCCCTCCGTTGACTGGACTAATTGGCTTAAAATCTTTCTCAAACTGCAAGGTGGCTTGGCGATGGTCCAATAATAATTTCATCAAGCTTCCTCTAGTGTAAAGCAAGTAAAGGTTGAAAATAAGTTTTTTTTTTAGTCACAAATTCTGCGAATGTGCTAGGGATAATAATTATAATTTCATTAGATTTGCATTAAAATTGATAAAATAGGTATTTTAGGAAAAGTTGATGTCAAAAGTTAAGAATCCAAAATGGGGAATCCAATATAACTGCAATATTTTTTATGAAACATGGATGATACATGGAGATTTCAGATTCTCCAATGTTATCTATACAATTTTTCTCTAGCTTATTGCTTATCGTTAACGTAACTTGTAAATTGTAGTATTGTATTTTCTATATAGTAATATAATAATATAAACGTAACATAATAACTACACCACATAAGTGGACAATTCCCAATTCCAAAGTCAAGGCTGTCTAGAATATATAGATAGGCTAGGGCAAATAAAGCTTTCAATAGATTTTAATAACGTAGTTAGAAAATATTTATCGCTGCCGGAACTAAAATTAAATAGAAATGCCTACAAAGCAGGCAAATCAATTATTACATTGTACAAGTTAAACACTATACTGCCGTCATAAGGAGAAGAGCCGCATCTGTAAATTATCGGTTGTCGAGGAAAGTAACAAACGCGTTTGTACTTATCCCAGCTAGTAAATATTAATTCAGAAAGTCAATTTCAATGGATCTTAGGTACTTTAAACATTTAAATTCTATTGGTTCTTATATTTTTGTATATTTATCTGAGATGCAGCCTTTTAGCCTATTTTTTATAGAAGCGGTTGTTTGGCGCGAAGAAAATGTGACGTCATGTAGATGCTGCTTTTTATGTACCTATGTTTTTGTGCTTTAGAATTTTCTTATAATTTTTTTAACTGCAAAGCTAGGTTAAGTACTCTTAGGTGCTCATATATTATTAGAATCTCATTTATGACAAATATGTAGATGCGGCTTTTCAGCTTATGACGGCAGTATATATTAAACGTTATAATTCATTGTACTTAAAGTTCTCTCGACTTAAACAAGTAAACTTTAACTTAATCATCAAACTACTTAAATTAAAAATAAGGATTAAAAAGATAAATATATATTAATAAACACTTCAATATAGTAATTCTTGAAAAAATCATTAAATACATAGTTAATTCTAATGTTGTGCTACTATACTACTATCTGATGTCGGCAATCTTGGAACGTAAAGGCGGGATATTGATAAAATGCAGTAATGCTCCCTCTCTTTCTCTCTCCTGTCTTTACTCATAATGTGATTGGTCGAAGCGTGCCCGAGAACTCTGTACAGTGAAGACCAGCCTATGCGTTACATACCTATGGTTTAACGTATATTGTTTTTCTTGATTGTCATTATATTTAAAATGTATACCTACTTTATTTTTGCTAGATGAATCGCTTTGAAAATGCATTTTTATGTGACGTAAATGATGAAATTGAAAATAAAACATCTGAAGGCAATTAATTACAAAACGTAATATTAAAGATGTACTTAATGAATTATTTATTCGTGAAATATTCTCCCCAAATACCACGCGTACTTATAAATTTTATCTATAAATTTTTGCTCAGGCTAAGTTGCCAGAAGGTAATATAATTCGTGTAAATTTACAGCTTATTATCTGATCTTGATTTATCTGTGATAATAAGCTGTCAATTTATACGAAATATATTACCAAGCAACAAAGCTTTTGAAAAAATGTTACCGATAAAATTCTAAGCACTAGTAATATGACATACGATAAATTTACCATAAAGTTCTTATTTCATTTAGTTAGGACGCGTCCACAATAAGCGAAATCTTCGCAGGCTCTAGTTGCGGCTCAGATCACCTTATTTTATAATTCATTTACCTACTTTTTACAGTCAAAAGATGCTTCTTGACAGATTTACGTTTAAGTTCATCAGTAAAATCCCCAAAGCATCAAAACGTGAGCAGGAGGGACCCCACATGATTATAAATTATGTAAAAGGGTCGGACAAATATTAAAATACATATTTTATAAGATTGACAGTTTCAACAGATGCGCCATGTTGAAGTGTATAACATTTTAACGAGCCTGGTGAATAAAACAACTACCCCATCGATCAAAAACTGAAAGAAATACAATTCAGCTAGATAAAATGTCTCATCGTCTAATGGCTGTGATAATAGCATAGGTGCAACTGCGGAAGAGTTTTTCACTATGGCAATTTTTTTTTATAAAATTTGTTATAATCTGTTTAAAGTGGAAATGTCAGGAGAAGTGACAAACTGCGAGTCGCAAGACCCATGAAAGTATTAACTGTGTAATTGAAACTGTTCAGAAGTTCTGTTGAGTTGGAGATAAAATGCAGCTCGCTACGGCTGACATTGAGGGCAGATCTACAGTGCATGCAAGTTTCAATAAGTGCAAGAATTTAGTACTGAAAATTTTGAGTCCTTGCCCATTTACAACTTCTAAATATAACCAATTGTCCTGTAGGTTGAGCTCAATTAATCTTGTTCCGTTTATTAATAGTGCAGTTGAATTAATTTTTTTTGGCACATTCCACCTGAAATTTTTACGAGCTTTATCAATCATTAACAACAGCTTTGAACTTGTGATCTAGTCTATTATTCCTGTTTAATATATCATATTTGACGCATTTTGAATAAAACTATCCAAAAATATTTGAATTTAAAGCTGCTATAGAAATTAATCCGAAGTGAGATCGGCGAGAGTTACTGTTCTACCGCTGTAATGAGTGCAATGGGGTTATTTCATAATTTTTATTTACATTAAATTTGGATTCTAGGACTAGTAATAACTAAGTGTATGTAATGGCAATTTTTGTATGGACGTTAAATAATTTTAAATTCAATTTATAATTTGAAATGGTAGTTCCCGCCGAAAGCCGTGACGTCAATGGTTACGCATGCACAGTATAGTTCAAGCAGTAAAGTATGGCAGCCATGAAATGCAAACTTCACCATTACCTATATTGATGTGTGACTGACATTTTGTTTTGCCGTTTTCGCTAAATGTCAAAAAATACCAGTTTTGATTCATTCGTGCCGAGCCGAATTTTCGATTTGCCTTGTGTAATTTACGGTGCGGATCAACTAGAACTCTTCTTCTTTGCGTCGCGGCATCGTTCAGCCCTCCCGCAGGTGTTTTTCGAAAAATATGAACGTTTTAAAATTCCATGGTTTTGCGCTATTTTCGGTTCCGAAATTGCATGCTTAAATCCACCTATAAACATACATTTAAATTATAAGTCAAGAATCTTAACAAAAACAAATATTCCTAGATTTAGTTGTAAACCGTGACGTCAGAAGTTAATAAAATTTGAAATTATTGACGATACTTCTTCTTGATTTATGAATAATTAACAAATAATAAAGAAATACTATTTACCAATACATTATTCTTGTATATTCTACTATTCAAATTGATAGATATTTTTAAGTGTTTCTTTAACATGAAATAACTCCATTGAAATGAACATAAGCACACACTGTATGACATGACACTTCTACCAAGCATATGTATTAGAATCAATTTTAACGCACCACCCTGTAGGATATTCAGTACTTCATTAACCTCCGCCTTTTTGTTCCAGCTACTACCCTAATCGATCAATCACGATGAAATAATGGGAAGGCAAAACGGCAGTTGTTCCGCTGATCCGTACGGCAATTTCACCACGATTTTCGGCGAGACCGACGTGCCTGAATGGGAGGCCCTTCTAACAATCGGAACCTTGTCCTTTTTCATCCTGCTCACCATAATCGGAAATATTTTAGTGATCCTGAGCGTGTTCACGTACAAGCCGCTCAGGATCGTGCAGAATTTCTTCATAGTCTCGCTGGCTGTTGCCGATTTGACTGTCGCCATCCTCGTGATGCCCCTCAACGTCATCTACTCTGTTCTGGGACGGTGGATTTTCGGTAGGTATTAAATGTTTTGCTTTTTAAGACAAACCATTCAAATTATTATTATTAATATAATAATAACAAAAATAAGCTAACTGTAATCGTTTAACTATAGAGCAAATAGAATAGACTAATAATGGGGTAAAAATAAATTTCTTAAAAAAGTGTTTTGGACTTGAGGCGAAGTCGAGAATATATTAATTTAAGCAATTGAAATCTCAAAACTTTGTTTTTTTTTCCATTTTTTTTTGCTAAGATCTCCGGTCATATTTGTTATATTGGAAAAATACAAATAGAGATTGTCCACAATAAAATTTTGATCGATATTTACCGTATTGTTTGCAAAAAATTGTGCTTCGATTAAACATAACAGATAAACAAATGTGACTACTCAAGCGTGAGCGAAGTGGTATTAATAAAACCGCTGCCCAAGGAATCGCTACTTCCACATCCATATTTTCTATCAAAGTCACTGACGACGGAAACATTTTGTATGTGGAAATAATTATTTATGGAACTCTAATAATATAATATTTGAAATCCTCTACCCCAAAAACCCATAAAACGATACCCCACATCTGTAGTGGGGTGGGGTGATGATTTGGGTGGTAGTGGGAGTGGAGGAAGTAAAAAATATTTTGAGGTTTCTGGTTCTTGTGCACACATTAAATCACAATTTTTTTCGTCCCCTTTAATAATGGGGTTGGGGTGGTAATGGGGGTGGCTAATGCCAAAAATTTTTTTGAGACCTTAGCTTCTCTTGTATATACTAAATACCAATTTTATGGACTCTTACCTGCTTGATTTACCCATTTACCCCCAATTTACCCAAATTTACTCCCAACCCTTCGACAGAACAAGATAAAAATATAATCTAGTTCCAGATCTCGTTAAAGTACATATGTGTACGTACCAAATTTCAAATCAATATCTTAAACGATTCCAGAGTAAACCCGCGCACAAAAAAGTTACAGACAGACAGAAATTTTCTTCGCTCAAACTTAAAATCTCGACGTTTCATGGCATTCAAAGCCTATTTGAACAATAAAAATTTTTAATTTTTTTTTGGCGTTACTATATTTTCAGTGGATGTGGAAGTAAAAAAATTACCTTAATCGAATAGTTTAAGAGCTGGTGACAATTTTCCATGATTATTTATTCAAAGCATATTTTTCGTGAGGATGTTGAGGGAGGCATGTTTGAGTGTCCTCGTTAGTGCTATGAGAGGGATGCAGAACGTATAACAAAAATCACTACTTTCACATTCAGATTTTCTATCCGAGTCTCTCACAACGAAAAAATTTTGTATGTGGAAATAATTGTTTATGGAACTTTAATGATATAATATTTAAAATCGTCTACCCCAAAAACCCATAAAACGATATCCCACATCGGTAGTGGGGTGGGGATGGTAGTGGGGGTGGGTGAAGTAAAAAAATATTTTGAGGTTTTTGGTTCTTGTACACACACTAAATCACATTTTTTTTCATCCCCTTTAATAATGGGATGGGGGTGATAATGCCAAATTTTTTTTTGAGACCTTAGCTTCTCTTGTCATGCCAATTTTATGGACTCTTACCTGCTTGATTTACTTTTTTGCCCCACATTTGCCCCAAGTTACCCCCCAACCCTTCAACGGAATAAGATGAAAATATAATCTTGTTCCAGATCCCGTTAAAGTACATATGTTTACCAAATTTCAAGTCAATATCTTAAACGGTTCCAGAGTAATCGTGCGCACAAAAAAAAGGTTACAGACAGACAGACAGAAATTTTTTTTCGCACAAACTTAACATCTCGAAGTTTCATGACATTCTAAGCCTATTTGAACAATAAAAATTTTCAAAATTTTTTTTGTCGTTACTATACTTCCACTGGATGTGGAATTGTGGAAGTAATTAAATAATTAAAATAAACATAAACTTTCTAATCTCAGTTGCCGCTTAAAACAAGATGAATCAATGTGAATAAAACATTCTGTTCCTCCAAGATATCTGTTTGTTAACAACTTTCCAGTTCAAGTTTGAACCCTTCCGTAAACAAAGCAGGTATATAGAACATAAACCTTAACATGGCAGTATACAAATTTTATGAGGAAAGAAAAAAATTCATCGTACAAGAACTTTTAATTACTTTTGAACTAAATTAACAGGTAAAGAAATAGATACCATAGGTCTCAACTTGAGAATATTCAAGAAACTTTCTATAACAGTCGAGAAATAAGACCCTCAACATAAGAAAACAGAGCACCTCATAAAACATTTTTATTTGGATTTTTTTTGGAATTGTGAAATATGAAAAAAATTGCACTTTCTTTCAAATGTAATTCGTTGCAGTAAAAACTTGATATTTTGAAAATTACAGTATTCAAACTTTTCGCTTTCCAACAGTTATATTTTTCCAAATAAACACATGTATCAAAATAACAGCATCGGACAGTTCTACTTTAAAATAGTCCTTTTAACATGGTAGTGTCTATTGTCTATGTACTGTAGAAAGGAACTAAAACGTTAAAGGATTTTTGTTGTTTCTTATGTTCAATTGACCTCAACATATGAGAAAACCGCGGAGTGCTACCATTTGAAGTGGTGCGTTTTTGAGATCGAAGTAAAAAGGTCCACTGTTCACAAATTTAAAAAAAGAAGGTAAAAATTAGAAAAAAGTTAATAAAAGTAACAATCTTCGAAACGCTGTATCTAGGTTTCTATTTGTCGTAGAGACTTTTACCAGCCACCATTTCAACGGGCGTAAAGTCAGCTTTCACTCTAATATAATAATGTCTATACCTAAATTCATGCAGGAAAAAGTTAGAGGACGAAATTTGAAAAAAAAAATAGTAAAAATTAGCAAAAAAAATTAAAAGTTTCAAACTTTGAAACGCTATATCTCGGTCACTATTAATCGTAAAAATTTTTACAAAATATCATTTTAACGGGAAAAATGTCAGCTTTTTTTATGCAGCAATGTCTATGCCTAAATGTACCCGAAAAAAAGTTACAGGCTAAAATAAAAAAAAAATTAAAAAGTGCATTTTTTCGTTTTATTTTGGACGTATTTTTGTAAAAAAAAAATTTGATTTCGAAGGTGTCATTTCGACTGGAAATTTAATTCTCTACAACTTTTTTATTGACATGTTTATAGGAAAAATGCATAGTTTTCGAGCAAAACTCAAAAATGTGAAACGTGGATCTTTTTACTTCGATCTCAAAAACGCACCTCTTTGAATGGTAGCACTCCGCGGTTTTCTCATATTGTCAATTGAACATAAGAAACCCTTTAACGTTTTAGTTCCTTTCAATTCTCTTTTTTTTGGACACAGACAATAGCCTAATGGCCAGCCAAACTTTGTGATTACAACCTATTTTTTTCCAACAAATGTCCCAATCATGTCTCTTTGTTACAGGCATCCACATCTGTAAAATGTGGCTGACGTCCGACGTCCTCTGCTGCACAGCATCCATCCTAAACCTATGCGCCATAGCTCTAGACCGATTCTGGGCCATCACCGATCCCATCAACTACGCGCAAAAACGAACCGTCAAGAGAGTCCTGCTGATGATAGCAGTAGTGTGGGTCCTGTCGCTGCTGATCAGCTCGCCGCCTTTGATCGGTTGGAACGATTGGCCCGAGCCAGCGAAATTCTTGGAGGAGCAGGAATGCAAACTCACGGAACGCCAGGGCTACGTCATCTACTCCTCGCTGGGGTCGTTCTTCATACCGCTCTTCATCATGACCATAGTGTACGTAGAGATATTCATAGCCACCAAGAGGAGGCTGAGGGAGAGGGCACAAGCATCGAAGATAAACCTGTCCAAGAACCAGTGCACCTACGCGAACAACAAGGACAACCAGCAGGATAGGGAGAGCGTCAGCAGCGAGACGAATCACAACGAGCACCCCGAAGCCAACGGTAAGACCAAGGATCGGAAGGCGAAGAAGAAGAAATCCAAAGACAACGACAAGAACACTCTCAAGCCGATCCTCACGCACGAAGACTCTCTCACCGACAACGCGGAGAATTCCTCCTTGTCGCAAAGGCGGAATTCGAACCCTTGCACCTCCGAAAACAAAGGCATCCTTAGCTCCACCACTACCGTCACTATATCCAACTCAAAACCTAGTCCCAAAGTGGTATTGAGCGAGCCAAACAAGAAACCAGGGTTCGTATACCAATTCATCGAAGAAAAGCAACGGATCTCTCTGTCGAAGGAGCGGAGAGCAGCCAGAACCCTCGGCATAATCATGGGCGTGTTTGTGGTATGTTGGCTGCCTTTCTTCCTTATGTACGTCATCATACCCTTCTGTCCTATCTGCTGTCCATCTAGGAGACTAATAAACTTTATCACCTGGCTGGGGTACATAAACTCAGTGCTGAACCCCATCATCTACACTATCTTCAACATGGACTTTAGGAGGGCGTTTAGGAAACTTTTAGGGCTAACACAAACTTGAAGGAATTCGGCAGTGTACTTAAAGCTAGTGGTGTGTTGTCCGGCGTTACCAAAGAGTAAGATCTGTCGAGCAAAATTTTGTGGAAAACTCGATGTTATACCGTTTGGAAACTTACATGAAGATGCCTCAGGTTAGTTTTTTCTCGTAAACTTATTTCGCGTAGGTTGTTTTGAGGTGTTGTGTAGCCCAACCCTTTGAAATATCTGTGAAAGGTAAATATTTATGTGTTCTTTAAATTTCACTCCAATAATGTACACGTTTGTCCTATATACACGAAGCAAATGAGAAAAAATGCTCAAAGTTTGTGCTGAGAGATGTCTATACATCGATGGAAAGCTTTTTCATCCTCCATCATATCTACAGGTTCCCACTTATCCCGTGTACGTACGAGGTTGTATCGCAACCGGAAGGCATAATACTCTGGTTACACTATTTTGAGGTTCTGTGTATATGTTTTACGTTTATTTTGTCTCGCCTTCCTCTAATCAATGATTAAAAAAAAAATCTTAGTCTTCAATTTAGTCCATTTTATCGCTATTTATTAACGGTAAATAAATTAACGTCATAATAGCATTTAAAATATTTTTTCATGGTTGGTGAAAAGTGGAGTGCCTCAGGGATCGGTGTTAGGACCCACTTTATTCCTAATTTATATAAATGATCTTAATTCTTGATGATCTTTTTTATCCTCCATCATACCTCATGTTCCTACTTATCCCGTGTACGTACGAGGTTGTATTGCAACCGGAAGGCATAATACTCTGTTTACACTATTTTGAGGTTCTGTGTATATGTGTTACGTTTATTTTGTCTCGCGTTTCTCTAATCATTGGTTAAAAAAAAATTAAATCCTAATCTTCAATTTAGTCCATTTGATCGCTATTTATTGACGATAAATAAACTAACGTCATAATAGCATTTAAAATATTTTTTAGTGGTTGGTGAAAGGTGGAGTGCCACAGGGATCGGTATTAGGACCCACATTATTCCTAATTTATATAAATGATCTTAACCACGGCGCAATGAAGGCTGATCTCGTATTATTTACAGATGACACGTTGTTAAGATCTGTTAAAACATTTAATGCACTTCACCTATGGAGGAGGATGGAGGAAGTGAGTCATGAGTTATCTAGAGGCCCAATTTTCGCCATTACTTCAAGATGGAGCGTTAGCGTACACGGGATTAAGTGAGAACTTTAGTATGTGATAGAGGATGAAAGGGGCTTTCCGTCGATGTATAGAACCCTTAGCACAAATGTTGAGCATTCACCTACAAGCCCAGTGCACATATTACTGGTCTAACATTAATATCGAGAAATTTCTTAGTACGAAATAAAAACGTTATTGCAGAAGTAAGGATGTATGAAGTAGTTACCATAAACACAACAATAGGCCACATTCGAATACTATACTCGACACGAGTTTCGCCGACCATGTTGGTATTATCAGGAGAAAATAATATATTTTTTTAAGGTTTTTTTTGGTGATACCCCGTTGTTTCAGAAACTATAGTCCTTACTTTTGCCAAGCCCCATTTACAAATATTTCAACGACGTTGGCTACATTATATTTAAGTTATTAAAACACAACGCTTCTTCGTAATCAAAACTGTGTACCTTCCTGTATATCTCCAATGGTGAGTAATCAAAATTTTGCTGAGCAGTTGATGTTAAATTTTCTAAGAAAATGTGATTTGAACGGTTAAAAAAATGTTAAATAAAAAAGTTTTTCAAAGGGTATAAATTTTTATCATCCGTCGTCAACTATATTTAAAAAATTCCCGTGTTTTTTATCAAGACTGATTTCCTGTAGTTAGAATTCTAGATGTAAATATTTAGTGTAGTATTTTATGTAAAAAAAAATTGTTAAAATGTAAGGCATTCCAACAAGTAACGCTGCTAAGTACCAGAAGTTGAAAGACAGTTCTCCCAAAATGGTTACTACTGTGATCATGTGCTAGCTGTGTATCCGGTCGAAATACTTTGGCTTCCTTCATATCATCCATATGATGACTTTTTGCATTGCACTTTTTGATAGTTTCGTCATCGTCATGAGGTTTTCTTCTTTGAATACTGAACACCAAATGAGTATAGTAAATCAACTACTCTTTTATTTCAGTTTATTTGCGGGGTGATAGAAAATGGCGATTAATTTTAACAACAGTAGCATTATAGGTTATATAATACACCATTTTGTTGAAAGTGTAGGTATGTACTTACTAGGAAGCTAGGGGCTACTATAGTAGGAAGGATAGGAAGTGCACTTAGACGAAAAAAGTAAAAAATCAAAAATTTTTTTGGCTTTCTATAACCATAAATGAAGTTTTCTATCACTTTTTCCCGCCCGCAAATTTTTTTACAACTCCAAAAAATCGATTTTTATGAAAAATTATGTAGAAAATGTTATAATTGGAAAAATTTCGGTCATTTTGACTTGAAAATTTTCACCTAGGGGTTTTCAAGGTCGTTAATGGTTTTTAAAAAAATGAAAAGAAAATGTCAACTCCGAAATGGCCAATTTTAAGACCAAAATGCATGATGATTGATGTGAAATCAATTCAAACTAGTACAATATATTATTCTGAACAAAAAATTAAGAATACATTTTTTTCGTTTGAAAATCCGTCTTACAGATAAAAATTATTTTTAGTTGAAAAATTTGTTTTTTTGACGGCCCCTATCCAAAATACCTTTGAACCCGCTACGATCTTGTACAAAAAGGTTTTTAAAGGTGCTGACTAAGAATATAATATGTAATATAATATCTTATTAGTTTTTTTTCTAAAATAAATCATTAATACTTTTTTTTGGAATACGACCCACTTTTCCATTCTAGAATCGGACGCCTCTGACTAAAATCAAATGTGGTTATATCCAAAGACTCACTTTATAGGTATATATTAACCAGCAAAATTTCAAAATATTCGGATTCAGATGAGCGAGATTATGAGGGTGGCTCTATGAAAAGTGGGACACACTGTATATTAATGGTTAAAAAATTCCCATTTTCGAGGGGAAAAAAAATCATTGTTTGTCCAACTTAACAACAAATTATAACTGAAATTTTGTTTAAAAGCATCCGATCGATACATACCAAATGGCAAATTCTATATAATTTATCAGTCTCAATTCAGGTTAAATAACTCTGTCGTCTAAGAGGATAAAGCGAAAAGAGTGAAATTCTGAAATCCCGTTTGTGGATTTTCAGAAATTCAGAAATTTTCAGATATTCTGAAAATTCTCAAATAGGATTCTTGTTTTTTGAATTTATTCTGGTTTCTTTGCTCTCGTGTTAAACTGTTCCAAGTGGACTAGGCCGGCCATGTGCAAAAAAATCAGATTTATTCAAATTCACTCAAATTTTTCAAAAAAAAAAAGGATTTTTCAAAAAAAAAAAAGGATTTTTCAAACATGCAGAGTAAAAAACGAGACGGCAAGAAAGAAAATTCTCTGCTATCGATTAGCTTTAACTATTTTTAACAATAATTATAAACAAAAAATTCATAATTTAACATTCATTTAAAAATTCAAAATTTCAGTTCGTATCCATTTCATAGTCAAAATTTAAATACAGTCCACCATACACTCGTTTTTTAATGATTGATAACGCAGTTAATTGAGTTTTCCTCAATTTTATGAAATTATTATTTGGTATTTTACAAGGATCTGCCGTGGGGCCCATTATGTTCTGTCTTCATAAAAACGAATTGCTTGCTTGCCACATATAGTTTTGTGCAATATTATTTGTGTATGAAGCTTGAAGTTTTAATTCACTTAACGAATGTTGAAACCCCATTGTAGAAGTTAACCGGTTTCTTAAAAAAATCGCAGATTTTTCTCTAATACTCCCATAATGGACATATCAAACATGATAGCTCCAATTAAAGATAACCCGCCACTGCACAGTGGTACGAATCGTGATTTCTTCGTTCAAAATTATCTAAAGCACTTGTTTCGCAACCGATTGGGATTTTTTTTTAAATACTCGTTATTTAATTTCCAAAAAACGTAAGAGAGCCGATTTTTGAATTATGCTAACCAAAATTATTGAGCTTAGCCAAAACGGCGTTTTTTTATTTAAATCTTAATAAAACCGACAAATAAAAACTTTTTTCTTATTCAATTTATTACATAAATCTTGTTACTCGGGGGTTTTTGGGGTCGCTGATTAAGAATCTGATATCCAAATTGTCATAAACCAGCCTGCAAGATGGCGAAATCAATGGCGGCTATAAAAGGCTAAAAAATGATGAAAAATGAAATATTTTTCTTAAAGTTTATGCCGAGAAGTTTTGAATATTTCTGATAAGTACTTTTAGGTTAAAATAGACTAAATTTTAAGTTCCAGGAAGAAATTCAAGATGGTGGATCCAATATAGCGGCAATAAGATGATAAAACTAACATAAAAATAAATGCAATAAACTAAATAGGCCATCCCTAAGAAGTATTAAAAAATTCAAAAAGGAACAAATTTTCTGAAATTTATTTCAAATATATCCAATATGGCTGTGATACATTAATTATCAATCATAAATATGCGATTCAGTCCTCCATTAATTTTGAACATAACCTCAAGTAGGTCATATTATTATTTCTTTTTTTTATCTGCTAATAATATTATTGAAATGTATTTACGATAATCAATAAAAAAAATTACCAACTCAATTGGAGTATTAATATTATTCAAACAACACAAATTAAACAGAGAAACAGATTTAAATAATAACAAAAAATTTTTGCGCTAAGTTAGATTGAACGTTCATGGTGTCAAACTCTTGCCTTAGGTCATGTTAGGTTTAATATTCTTGTTTTAAAGTTCTTGGCGTTAAGTATTTATTATATTATTAGCAAATAAAAAAAAATAGTAGTATGACCTACTTAAGGTTATGTTCAAAATTAATGGAGGACTGAATCGCATATGTATGGCAGCCATATTGGATATATTTGAAAATTTCAGAAAATGTGTTCCTTTTTAAACGTTTAAATAATTCTTAGGAATAGCCTATTTATTTCATTGCATTTAATTTATTTTTAAGTTAGTTTTATCATCTTATTGCCGCCATATTGGATCCGCCATCCTGGATTTCTTCCTAGAACTTAAAATTTAGTCTACTTTAACTTAAAAGTACTTATCAGAAATATTTAAAACTTCTCGGAATAAATATTTCATTTTTCATTTTTCACCATTTTCTAGCATTTTATAGCCGCCATTGATTCCGCCATCTTGCAGGTTGGTTTATGACAATTTGGATATCAGATTCGTAATCAGCGACCTCAAGAACCCCCCGAGTATTAAGATTTAACTAAAAAATGGCCATTTTGGAAATTAAATAACGAGTATTTAAAAAAAAATCGTCCCAATCGGTTGCGAAACAAGTGCTCTAGATAATTCTGAACGAAAAAATCACGATTCGTGCCACTGAGCACTGTGTAAAATTGTTCAGGACTTCTAACAATAAGAATAGTACATAGTGTAGGTTTACAATCGTTTTCCTTGTGTAAACGTCTACCAGCCGCGCTCTCCAATTGTGTGTGTTTAAATAAAGTGACCTTGAAAAACCCCTGGGAGTGAAGACTGTGTTCTTGCTTATTCCTGATACTCTTTCTTTGTCGTGGCAATGCGAGCCACGTCCTAAAGCCAGTTCTTTTTTTTTAAACAAAAATTACTTATATTATTTAGGTATTAAGCAAATCACAACTTACACATTTTTTTATTTATTATAAAATTACCTACTTTCTGTAAATTGTTGGCCTAATCTGGGCACGCTAATATACTAGTTAGGTAAATAATAAATAAAAAAGTGTGTAAGTTGTGATTCTCTTAATACCTAAATAATATTATCAATCATGAAATAAATAAAAAAAAATAATTAATTGTAAAAATTACTTGAACAACTAAACCGCATACAACAGCTAGCCTTTGTTGGTGACCAGTTTGGCCCTTACCATATCGACTGGGTACTAAGCAGCTTTACTTATTTTTTGGTAATTTGCGAATGAAAACTGACAATTCCATTTGGAAAATTCTGAGCCCGTTTACTCCAAATAGAGTTGTAAGCGATATGTCCGAATTCTGTTAAGAAAAATCTACTGAATGCTTTTTTTTTATAACACCTTTGTGTAGATATGTGCAAACCTAAACAAGAGATTGTTCGCGATGTGAAATTTGTATATAATAAGAAATAATTGTCAAGTAAGGATCTGTAAATACGTTGCTTCACTGTAATTATGATAAGGCCAAGGAAATCTATTTCCGAAATGTTGATATTAACTACTATAGATGATTAATTTGTACATAAGAGTGATATTCATGTTACGACATGCAAAATATAGATTAATTTATTTAAAGAACTTAGACTTAGCGATTTGTTACCAAGTTATTTATTGTTTCGTATAATTTTTTACGTAAGCTTTAACTATTCGAAAAAGAACGACACGAAAAATATGAAAATTTTATATGATTGTCGAAGAGACCTCTTCGCATTTTAGTGACGAGGTCATAGTTAATTTTAAAGTCATCTCTGTAATGTTGTGAAAAACTGGGAAATAAAAATTTTAGAAAATGTTATTCGGTGTTTGATTTCATCACAATGTACCACCCATGAAATATAAAGAATGGTTTGTCTCTACTAGAGCATGGATATGCTAAAAAGTGGTAAAAAATGCTACAAAATATTTTAATGACTATTGTCTGTTTTGCTGGAATTAATAACTTGCGGTAATCGATATGCAGAATCCTCATATGTTTTGCAAGAAGCTGCAAAGTCTCATACAACTCACATAATGCCGTAAAATGGAACTGAAAGTATTCAGTTCCAACAGAAGAAGCGAAACATTTTTTTTATGAAACATATAGTCAGTTCCAAATTCATTAACCTCCAAACTAAAATTAATAAAGATATTTTCTAAGGAATTATTTGAATGTTTTAACATTAAAAGTAATCCAATCAATGAATACCCAAAATGGGACTGTACAGAACATGGAGGAGGGGAGAACTTTCCTCTTCAGGAATGTGTTGGTGGTAGTTAGGAGGTAAACATACTAAAGGTCCCCGCCCCTAGCCCCGCCGCTTCAGGGGGTAAGGGGGGTGGAAAGGTTCCTTTTTTCGATTCTTCGCTTATAACTCGGAAACGATGCGTCGCACGGAAAAAGGTAATCTATATACAGTGTGTCCCACGATAGATGTAACAAGAGATGTATTGGACCAAAAACTTTGGAATTTTGGAATGGTATTTGGGGATTAAGTCCTGCTTGTTGTAAAACTAAAGTATACCAAAAATGACTTGATTTGGTGTTCTACAGCAAAGTTGTAAAAATCACCACTAATAAAGTACCTTTATTTTTGAAAATATGAAAAAATTCCACTAAGAAAAGTTATTTAGAATGCAATTTTATACCTTTATACCAAATTTCAGGAATATAAAATTATTTTTTTGAAACTTCCCATTTTTTGCGAATTAAGAGTTGAATTCATATTTAAATTTGTAGGGACAAATGTTAATCATCCACTATTTTCTCATGGCCTACTTTTAGCTTCTACATAACTTTAAATTCACAAAAAATAATTTCTATGCAGTTTTAATTGAATGGTTCAAAATAAAATACTAATTTATTGAAAAAATGGGAAGTTTCAAAAAAATAATTTTATATTCCTGAAATTTGGTATAGAGGTATAAAATTGCATTCTAAATAACTTTTCTTAGTGGAATTTTTTTCATATTTCGAAAAATAAATGTACTTTATTAGTGGTGATTTTTACAACTTTGCTAATAAAACACCATGTAGAACACCAAATCAAGTCATTTTTGGTATACTTTAGTTTTACAACAAGCAGGACTCAATCCCCAAATACCATTCCAAAATTCCAAAATTTTTGGTCTATTACACCTCTTGTTACATCTATCCTGGGACACACTGTATGCAAAATTGAACATAATTAAATTTCCTACAAGAATGTCTACATTGATTTTCTTCCTATGTGTTATAGTTTACGAGATACTCGCCAGCGAAAGTCGATGATTAATAAAAAAAAATCAATTATGTACCTTGAATATTTCTATCAAAGTGGTTTACCGTGGTCTGCTAATAAATCACAGTCACAAAACAATCTTTATTTTACAACACTCGACGTATTTACTAACGTAATATTTTGTCGAAATCTATACATTTCCTTAAATACACAGTGTGACTCACTTAAAATGAAGACATCCTTATAACTTTTTTATTTTGTTTCCGATTTGAATCAAATTTTATTCAAGTAGAACAAATTAGGATCTACTTATAACAGAAAAACATTCACCTGCTACAAAGGCAAAGCCACCTGCGGTACCAAAACTTTTTTCAGTTTGTGGCCTATAACTTAAAAACAATGCAACCAATCGAAAATCATTTGTTATCAAAATTAAAGAGCATTAAATTTCGAGATCAATATTAAGCAAAAAAAAATTCAAAAAAAAAATTGAGGTATTCATTTGAAGCGAAATTTAATGCTCTTTAATTTTGATAATAGATGACTTTTGGATCGGATGCATTGTTTTTAAGTTATAGGCCACAAACTGAAAGAAGTGCCAAAAATTCGTGGTTTTTTCGTTCTCACAAAAATTTGCCAAGGGTTTGGAGGTCTAAAACTTGAATTCTACATACTCTCTACAATACATACAAGAAAAAAAAAATCTACTACCTCATTTAATGTAACTAATAGCATTTAAAAACAATTTTAGTAGGCCACTGAATTTTAAAAATACATATTCGAAATATTTGAATTATAATAGGGGCAAATTCTACTCTGCTTTTGCGTATTTGATAATAAAACGTATAGAATAAAATTCTCATTAATATAATTACTTCCATATCCAGTGGAAGTATAGTAACGACAAAAAAATTTAAAAAATTTTTATTGTTCAAATAGGCTTAGAATGTCATAAACGTCGAGATTTTAAGTTTGAGCGAAAAAAAAAAATTCTGTCTGTCGGTCTGTCTGGCGTTGTCTGTCGGTTCTGTCTGTCTGTAACTTTTTTTTTGTGCGCACGTTTACTCTGGAACCGTTGAAGATATTGACTTGAAATTTGGTACACATATGTACTTTAACGGGATCTGGAACTAGATTATATTTTCGTCTTGTTGGGTAAATTTGGGGTAAATAGGTAAATCAAGCAGGTAAGAGTCCATTAAACTGGTATTTAGTATATACAAGAGAAGCTAAGGTCTCAACAAAATTTTTGGCATTAGCCACCCCCATTACCACCTCCACTCCATTATTAAAGGGAATGAAAAAAATGTGATTTAGTGTGTGTACAAGAACCAGAAACCTCAAAATATTGTTTTACTTCATCCACTCCCAGTACCACCCCTATCGCCACCCGTATCACCAATCCTATGACCACCCCCATCCCTCTACCGATGTGGGGTATCGTTTTATGGGTTTTTGGGGTAGAGGATTTCAAATATTATATTATTAAAGTTCCATAAACAATTATTTCCACATACAAAATGTTTTCGTTGTGAGTGACTTGGATAGAAAATCTGGATGTGGAAGTAGTGATTCCTTGGGCATCAGTTGAAGAAATATTAGTTATCGATTGCACAGGATCTAATTGTCTACGGAAGAAATGCTTGAAAAATTAAAATTGACCGTCCTACAGGGAAATTGATCACTTTTTTCAATTTTTTGTCTAAAATTATTCTCGTATTCCATACCTAGTTGAATGTTAACTTTTCTAGGATATTTTTTTTAATTTAAATTGGAAATAGCTTCACTTAATTCAGAGAATTTCATTTTAATTAAATAGTTAAATAATGGGTTGTAGCGAGCCACAGTTAACTTAGTAAATAAACGAAAAACGCTTTGAAATGAATTTAATAATGCTTGCAGTTGCATCCTTTTCCTGCAAAAAGCACTTTAATTGAAAAAATACGAGGATTAGAAGAAGGTAAATAAAAGCCACATAGCACTGTAGTTTCTAAATTAAAAAAAAAAGTAGAGGAAGTAAAACTAGTAAATGGGAAACAGACTCAATCGGTTTTGTTTATATAAATGCGTTACTTGTCTGAACAAGCTAATGGTATTTGAAATGGCAATGGAAAAAAGAATATACTTCGTTTGAGTGCCCGTAAAATAGTATTTACGATTAAAGAAACCCGAATTGATATTCACCACATTAACAGCTTGAACTGTACTCATTGGGAGTAGCAAAATCATTCTTTTCACAATAAAAATTTTACATCAAATTTTTTATAGCTAAATTTTAAAAAAATTACAAAATTTTTCATCAAGTTTTAGATTTCAGTAGAAAATATATGACCCTCAGAACAGATCCGATTTTGATGATTTTTTTTAAATCTTTGTTCTTTATTCAAAATCAGAAATATGAGTGATGGGGCAGATAATTTTTTGAACCCCGAATATAAAATTTTTGGAGAATTTTGTGAAATTTAAGGTTTTTATATATTCAGTCTGGTTTTCGAATAAAAAATATCCCTGGGGGTTCGGGGTTACTAATAATAACAAAATTTATTTATATTCAATAAGTGTCATACAGGAATATGCTATTTGTAAGACTGAATATAAATAAAATCGCTGCCCAGGGAATCACTACTTCCACATCCATATTTTCTATCCAAGTCTCTCACAACGAAAAAATTTTGTATGTGGAAATAATTGTTTATAGAACTAATATAATATTTGAAATCGTCTATCCCAAAAACCCATATCTAACATCTTGTTTTCAATAAATAGCTGGTCGATGGGATATAGTTTACTTTCCTCAAATATAATTTTAATTATTCTTTTTTGTATGTTTTCCAGTGGTTTCACATAAGTTTTGAAGCTCCTCCCCAAACTATTATTCCATAATTTATATTTATGTTTATATTATTATATTGCTACGTATATAATACAATAATACAATTTTCGTTAACAACCAGCAATAAGCTAGAGAAAAACGTATAGATAAAATTTAAAAACAAAAGTGAAAAACATTTCACGAAACAAAACATGATATACAGTGTGTCCCAGGACAGATGTAACAAGAGGTGTAATGGACCAAAAATTTTGGAATTTTGGAATGGTATGTGGGGATTGAGTCCTGCTTGTTGTAAAACTAAAGTATACCAAAAATGACTTGATTTGGTGTTCTACAGGGTGTTTTATAAGCAAAGTTGTAAAAATCACCACTAATAAAGTACCTTTATTTTTCAAAATATGAAAAAATTCCACTAAGAAAAGTTATTTAGAATACAACTTTATACCTCTATACCAAATTTCAGGAATATAAAATTATTTTTTTGAAACTTCCCATTTTTTCAATAAATTAGTATTTTATTTTGAACCATCCAATTAAAACTGCATAGAAATTATTTTTTGTGAATTAACATTTAAAGTTATGTAGAAACTAAAAGTAGGCTATGAGAAAAGCAGTGGATACACATTTATCATTTATTTTTGACATATCTGTCAAACGTAGTTAATACTATCCTTAATTTCTCTTTCAAATTAACGAACCAAGCATAAAAAATTAAGTGAAAATGGTACTCACAGTGCGTGAAAAAATTTATATTGTGCAATGCTACGGAATTGGCTGTGAAAACTCGCTAAGAGAAGTGGTAAGCCAATTTAATTTGAAATTTCCAAACACTGCTTGTCACGTACTCAGGCTATGAGAATAATTAAAAAGTTTCTGGCTACTGATAGTGTTCTTAACATGAAAAAAAAAAAATAAAACCATATGATGAAGACAATGTTGGGGCTATTATCGCTCATGCCTCTGTTATAGAAAATCCTAAGATGCCACTAAGAGACAGATCAGCTCTTATTAATATTAGCAAGTCTGAACTCCAAAGAATTTACAAGGCAAAGAAAATTAGGGCATATAAAGCAAATTATAAACATAAGCTTGAAGAGGGAGATGACGGCCGTAGGTTGGATTTTTGGTTGACCATTGGAGAAAAAAATCATGGAAGAGATTTTTTCATCATTTCATAATTTTCTCAGATGAATCCACATTCACAACCAATGGTGTTGTTTTATCTCAGAATTGTCGGTTTTGGGCTTCTGAAAATCCAAATTTTAGAATTCATTGTGGAAGACAATATTATAAAAAAGTGAATGTGTGGTGTGCCGTTTCTTATCACGTTGGAGTTATTGAACCTTATTTCATTGAGGGAAGGTTAAACCAGCACACTTATTTACAGCTTCTTGAAAGATTTTCTGAAGAACGTTTAAATATTTTAAGGGATATGCCTTTAGTTCATTTTCAACATGATGGTTGCCCTGGTCACTCTACAGAAATGGTTAATCGGTAGTTGAATTTAAATTTTGGAAAAAATTGGATTGCTAGGAATGGACCGATCAAGTGGCCGGCGAGATTCCCAGACCTATCAATATTGGATTTCTTTTTATGGGGTCGCCTCAAGCAGTTGGTTTACGCTGAACCACTTCCTAACGATGTAGCAGTATTGAAGCAGAGAATTACAAATGCCGTAAACTCCATACCGTTAGATCATATTCGAAACAGTTTTAAGAACTTCAGGCGAAGGATCGAAATGTGTGTGGATGTGGATGGTAGCTACGTCGAATAATAAAAAAATTGTAAACATTGTTTTGTATTGGTAAATAATTAATTTGTTTGTGAATCTCTTATGTTTTTGACATTTATTGTTATAATTTTTAAACCTCATTAATCTTCTGTTAGTAATTGTTTCTTGTCTTACAATTAGTTCGATTAACATTATACCTTCTTACATCTCGTATATTCAATTTTTTATTTACCAATAGCCTACTTTTTGAGATGATTAACATTTGCTCCTACACAACTTTAAATATGGATTCAACTCTTAATTCGCAAAAAATGGGAAAATTTTAAAAAAAATAATTTTATATTCCTGAAATTTGGTATAGAGGTATAAAATTGCATTCTAAATAACTTTTCTTAGTGGAATTTTTTCATATTTTTAAAAATAAAGGTACTTTATAAGTGGCGATTTTTACAACTTTGCTTATAAAACACCCTGTAGAACACCAAATCAAGTCATTTTTGGTATACTTTAGTTTTACAACAATCCCTAAATACCTTTCCAAAATTCCAAAATTTTTGGTCCATTACACCTCTTGTTACATATATCCTGGGACACACTGTATATGTCAAAAATTAGCGCAATATTTGTCGACTCGTCAACACAAAAAATTAGAGCGATACATTTTTAATAATGACATTTGGTTAGTGCAATTTCATCAAAAATCGAGCTCTCCTTGGCTATCGCTTATGAGTGAAATAATCTCTTAAATTCTGAAAAGGGCATATTGATATCTCTTCGCATACTCAGAAAAATGTGGTGTAAATTCAACCTAAAAATTTGCTTGGCCCGACCGAATTGACCAGCAGTTTATTTTATATTGTATACTTTTTCTATCACGTTGAACGTGTTATTGGATTGGCCTATAAGATCCACCTTCGCGATAACGCACCCGATTAAACCGTCGTATCTCCTAAAGCGGCTCGTACGCGCCTAAAAAAGATGTAGAGCCCACAGCAGATCGTGCGCCGGCAAATTGGAACAAATGACATCCAAGTTAAACCTTCGCTTAACCGACAATAAGATGTATATCTCCTAAAGTTATTTGACACGAATAAGCAGAAGGAACTCTAGCGAGAAGATTAATTTACTTGTCATCTGAACCGAATCAATTTAAAATGTAACGAATGGTTTGTTTTCGGCTGCCTTGAAATTAGCCGGGATGAAGCGAGCGAATTAAATGTACTGGATGTTCTGTTCGATTATTTAACGATATATTTTTTGTTTAATTGAAAGGAAATTATTTTAATCAAAATATTTTTTGCAAACTATTTCTATTTCTTTTCTTTTTTCTTCCTCATTTAGTATCTGACGTTGATGTTACTAAATGAGGAAGAAAAAAGAAAAGCTATTCCGTCCAATTCATTTGTTTGAAAAATTTTCATTAAGGCACCTACGTACAACAACCGAATAAATTATAAATTATTGTTTTTTTACTTTTAACTGACTGTAGCTCGAAAACCATAAGTCTTACAAATTTGCGCCTCTGACAGAAATTGTAGAGAATTTCGTGCTCTACAGACTTGCTGTAAGATATTTTTTTAGTGCGACCAGTGGTTAACGAGATAATTTGAAAAACTGTGTTTTTTTGCTTTTAACGGACTGTAGCTCGAAAACCATTAGTTCTACAAATTAATGCTTCTGACAAAAATTGTAGAGAATTTCGTGCTCTACAAACTTGCTAGAAGATATTTTTTTAGTGCGACCAATAGTTAACGAGACATTTTGAAAAACTGTTTTTTTTACTTTTAACGGACTGTAGTCTTACAAATTTGCGCCTCTGACAGAAATTGTAGATAATTTCGTGCTCTACAAACTTGCTATAAGATATTTTTTAGTGCGACCAATAGTTAACGAGATAATTTGAAAAAACTATTCTTTTTTACATTAACTGGCTGTAGTTCAAAAACCATAAGTCTTACAAATTCAAAACAGTCAAATAGAGCTCATCGAGCATTACATTTAAAAAAAAAAAATTAAAATCGGGAAACGCGTTCCTTGTGTACTACCTGTTACTACTGCAACGTCTGAAAGATCGTTTAGCGCATTAAAAAGGATTAAGACCTACTAGAGGGCAACCATGTGTCAGGAGAGACTAAACGGTTTGATTTTGATGAACATCAATAAAGATGTGAAAATAATTCATGAAGAGATCTTTGACAATATTTTGGATTTTACAGAATTCAAACATCTCGATTAATTTCCAAAATATCTTATCAGGGAATTATTGGTACACGAAACAATTTGTAAAAATGTATGATATTTTGAGTAAGCCCAAAATTGTGACATGTGTACCACAAAGAACGGTACTAGGGCCCATATTTTTATAAGTTAATATAAATAATATTCTTACCCTCCAGGAACCATTATCTATTTTCCGGATGGTACAGTCAGCTATATTTCGTGAAGCAACATCCTGGGAAATTCCCAAAACCATAGCTGAACAGGACCTAAAACAAATAAAAACATGTATTTGATAGTCTAAAATTATAATAAAAGTGTTTACTAACGTTTCGAAATTTTGGGAAACTGGAGATAACATAGCAATATAAAAAACCGCTGCCCAAGGAATCACTACTTCCACATCCAGATTTTTTTATCTAAGTCACTCACAACGAAAAAATTTTGTATGTAGAAATAATTGTTTATGGAACATTAATAATATAATATTTGAAATCCTCTACCCCAAAAACCCATAAAATGATACCACACATCGGTAGCGGGGTGGGGGTGGTGATAGGGGGTGGTAGTGGGGGTGGATGAAGTAAAAAACATTTTGAGGTTTCTGGTTCTTGTACACACCCTAATTCACAATTTTTTTTCATCCCCTTTAATAATGGGGTGGGAGTGGTAATGGGGGTGGCTAATGCCAAAATTTTTTTTGAGACCTCAGCTTCTCTTGTATATACTAAATACCAATTTTATGGACTCTTACCTGCTTGATTTACCTATTTTCCCCAAATTTACCCCCTAACCCTTTGACGGAACAAGATGAAAATATAATCTAGTTCTAGATCTCGTTAAAGTACATACATACGTGTACCAATTTCAATATCTCAAACGGTTCCAGAGTAAACGTGCGCACAAAAAAAGTTACAGACAGACAGACCGACAGACAGATTTTTTCTTTCTCTCAAACTTAAAATCTCGACGTTTCGTGACATTCTAAGCCTATTTGAACAAAAAAATTTTTTTAAATTTTTTTGTCGTTACTATACTTCCACTGGATGTGGAAGTAATTATCCATATCAATACAGCAGAAAAAGTAAAATTTATATAGGCCGTCACCTAAGATGGCAATATCAGATATTAAACATTATTCAAAAAGTCAGAAATTCCTTATATAAATTTAAGTAACTTGAAATGTACTAAAAATTACCAGCAATCTATATAGCACTGGTAGAGTTCAACTTAAGATATGGGATAATAGATTGGGGAGGAGCAGAAGTAACGTATTTAATGCTACTTCAACGCCCACAGAAACATCTATGGCAGAAGTACAGAAGGCTGCTAAACCTCGAACGCAGGGTAGGGTAGTCACCCTGTGCCCTGAACAATATTTTAATATTTTACGTGCAGTACCCCCTCTGCAATACGCTAGTGAGGAGGGAGTCTCACACGGCCGACTAGTCAGGTCCTTGGGGGTGGCTTCGATAATTGGGGTGGTTCTAATTAAACATTTAATAAAACATCGGTACGTAGTACAAAATATTTCACAATTATCACCGATAACTCAATACGCAGTACAAGTATCACAATATACCTAATAAGTGAACTAATAAGTGGGGCCCACACGCTTAATCTAATATACACAAAATATCTTACAAAATAATAAATCCTTGACAAATGTACAAAAGGTCATATGCTAGAAGCGTGACAAAAAAGCTACAAGTGACCCAAGGTACGGTAAAACATAAAATTACTTAAAATTATTGACATCTATTTGTAAAATAAGGCAAAACTATTCAGTTAGTGAAGTAACGATACACAAAATATACCAAATATTACTGAAATCTAAAATGTTACTGAGATTTACGTTACGAACAAAATATTACCAATATTCCTTGAAAATTTATTTTACTGTCCCGTGGACGTTGAGTTGATGTACCGGATCCCTTGTTAAGAGAATATGATTCCGCTTACCTTTAGTAGCGTCTCAAAACCTTTTCCCGTCGTACGAGGGTAGCGTAATTCTAGGTGATAACAGCCGCAGATGGTAGACCATCTACGTGGAGTCTAAGGTAACGTGCCGAGATCCCCAGTACCATACATACACAAGATGTCAGTCAATAATCCACCATCTAGACACCAATATCTGGACTAGAAGTTGAAACCAGAGTTAGGCCTGGAAGTGCCTCGTAAAGTGTAGAATGTGACATAAAATTTCAAGTAGAATACGAGTAACAGATCCAAGTAAAATCATAAGGTATCAATACAAATAGCCATAAACTAACAAATAGATCCCAATACTTGTAACATTCTCAACAAGGAAACAACTAACAAATGAACAAACAAAGAACCCAGAGATGTGATGTGGGCTGATAGAGGTCCTTTGCCGTCAAAATGGCGCTCCAAAGTCTTGCATTCAGACGACGCCACGTGCTTTGAAAATTGACTTTATTCGGAAATCCGTAGCTGCATTTCCCCAAAACGATACTCAAAACCAAATGGAAATACGACTAAACTTGTTGTGATAAATACTAAATCCCATAAATGGAGCAAAACTTACAATATTGCTAAAACTCGTATTCAGACGACTCAATCTTCTAGCAGCAAAAGGAAAAAAAAGATCAAGAAAATGTCCCCTATCAAAATGTCAAGTTCTTGTCTTCCGTCACAGTACATTCAGAATTTCCACTTCACGGCGTATCCCACAACTAGAATAGATTTTCCTAACTTCGTTTATATCCACAAATATTATCATAACATACTCTGAAAGCCGTCCCCTCATAAATCTACCCACCAAAAGAAGGTTTAATCAATAATACTAGCCATTGTAGAAGCTTTAAAAGGGCGTTTTTGCAATGCACTCTCTCAATGAATATCTGAACGCACTCACCCGTACTTCCTGTAACAAAACGCATTCAATGGCCGAATGGCCGACATGAACCATCAGGTAGTACTATTATGCAACCAGTTATCTATTGGCGAGGGACGGTACCAATAGGTTCAAACGCACACTAAAATTTGAGAAAATAACGAAAATTCGTACATAAATTTCTGGCCATTATTAAATGTGAAAATCGACCCTAACAACATTTTGAGAGAATTATGTATTATTATTATTTCATAATAAACTATTTTACAATTCTTTTACATTCAATTATTTCTCGATAAGAAAAAATGTATTTTTTAAAATGTCTCTAAAACTAACCCGCGAAATCTTAGTTGGTACACCGTGTACACATCCACATACATGTTATTCAACCGGGCTTCTCATCAAACTACCATCCATAAACTTGATAAATAAATATAACACGTAGGTGGGAAATATGTCAGAGTCGTGTTTAGGTTACGAAAAAATGAGGATGATGTTTCAGGTAGCACGTGTGGGATTTTCGGCAAGGTAAATAATTGCCGACAGAAATCCTTAGTTATTTAAGATGATACGATATTGCTAGAGTGTTATGAGCGTAATTGGTGCATATTCTCTGCATAATGGAGTAAAAAAATTTCTTAAATAAGTGTTTCGGGCAGGGAATTTTTTGCAGAAACCTGAAATACAGGGTGGACCAAATTAACATATTCGTTTTTACAACTGAAATTGCAATTGCATTAAGTTTTTTCTGGTAGCTCAAGTCATGTTGATCCAATTGCAAAAATTAGTGGTAAACATTATACTCTAATTATTGAATGATTGAATTTTCTGTATAATTCTTGAACATTCTATATTATATTCTAAGCAATTTCTTGAAAATAAGTAATAATATTATTTTATAATAATATTTTAGGTCTAATTGCTATACTTATAATTTTAATGACCACCCGATGATGTCATCTTGGTTGATGAAACGGTCGAAATATTATGCACTATCTTTGTATTTGTGGAATATTATCAAAGGTGACGATACTCTTGAAGTGTAGTATTTGAAGTATTTTGTCTGAAAATGATTCATAACTTCTGTACTTTTTGAACGATTTTTTTCAAAAACATTCGAGTTCTTACTCTGGCTAACACTAACCTATTGTCCAAATTTCAATTCGATCGAGCTTTCCTATTTTAAGTTATAGTGCTTACAAGAAACGTGACGGACGTTTTGAAAATTGTTCAGAATTCAATCACTAATTTAGAGAATATTATTTAGGTATTATGCAAATCACAACTTACACACTTTTTTATTTATTATGAAAATACCTACTTTCTGTATATTGTTGCCCTAATCTGGGCACGCTAATATACTAGTTAGGTAAATACTTTAAAACACTCATTATTGGAGAACCAATCAAAACAACTACTCTTCTAGCTAATACTGACGAAGTATTGAATTACATGATAGGATTCTTAGCATTTTAAAGAAAAAAAAATATATTGAAAATATTTCAATCATTTATTTACATTTAGTCATCACACTTTTTTATTTAATATGAAATTATCTACTTTCTGTATATTGGTACCAATATACAGAAAGATAATTTCATATTAAATAAAAAAGTGTGATGACTAAATGTAAATAAATGATTGAAATATTTTCAATATTTTTTTTCTTTAAAATGCTAAGAATCCCATCATGTAATTCAATACTTCGTCAGTATTAGCTAGAAGAGTAGTTGTTTTGATTGGTTCTCCAATAATGAGTGTTTTAAAGTATTTACCTAACTAGTATATTAGCGTGCCCAGATTAGGGCAACAATATACAGAAAGTAGGTATTTTCATAATAAATAAAAAAGTGTGTAAGTTGTGATTTGCATAATATCTAAATAATATTCTCTAAACATGATAAAAGCAAATAAATAAAAAATAATTAATTGTAAAAAATCAATCACTAACACTATAATAACAGTTTTAGAAATGTACCGATCAAATGCAATAATACTCTTCGTTTTCGTATTTGCAAAGGGTATTATAAAACATGGAGACTGTTTTTAAAACTATTTAATGTAGCACTAATAATAGTTGATTTTGATAAAATGTTGGAAAAATATGCTCTTATCTTTATTTTACAGCTTCATAAAATTATGTTATCATCGCAGAGAAACATATATTCTAATTTTTTAAAGGTCCTCACTATTTTTGTGTTTGTTTATTTTAACCATTTTTTTGCATTTAGTTTTTTTCTAACGCAAAAAGTACGATATCTCGGCTTCAATCAACATCAGAGGACATTATATGAAATCTTTTTGAAATAAATATCATCAATCAAAGTCACTTCGACCAAATACGACCCTGTAACAATGTTCTTGCTTCAGTTAATACTTTATTATTACAATTTATCTATCCAAAAGAATATAACGTGCATACATTGTGTTACAACCTCGGGGTTTACTTCTAGCATTTTATTTTTCGCCTTCTGAATTTTATAAAGCTTACTGGTGTATAACAGTTTTCGTTATTTATAAAATCATTAAATTTTATACTCCAACACGAAACTTGACTGTAACTAGAGTTTTAGTACTTTTATATAGAATATAGAATGTGAAAATCGGTAGAGCCAGTATATATAACATTATCTTAGTCGACTACGGCCAGTAAACTTCACAACCGCAAGAAATGTATACCAGGGAGAGAGATATGCTACGCAGCCAAATCGAACTTGATAGAGTATTGAATTATGTTAACTTAAACGAAGAAACCTCTTTGAGACAAATTCAGAGAAACTGTGGCATAAAAAATACTAAAAAGAAGGATTTCGATGCTACGGAATGAATAAAGTTCAACATTTAACCCTTTCCAGCCCGAATTATTATCCAGGTCAAGAAAAAATTCTTTTACCTTTTTTTTTTATTCACAATGATACTACTAAACATATATATGCAAAGAAAAACTAAAATATTTACATTTTTAGTGCCAAAATGAATTGACGCCATATGGAGTCACTGGGCAAATATATGCTAAAATGAAAAAAGTTTGGATAATAAATTATTTATTCAATTATCATGAATAATAGTTATTTACAATGGAATAGTTTTAAACAGTTTTATCCTGTGTCAAACATAAGGGCATCTTACATTTTTCGCACATTATACGGGAATATGCATAAATGCAAAACCGGCCCAATACATGCGGTAACTTGGTATTTTCACAATGCTGCTCAAAATGTGAATACCTAGAAACTGCTGTATTTCTCTGCACGTTGTGTTGATAGATGAGCCAGTTTTCTCTACAGAATACAAATTTGTTTGATGTTCAATATTTTGTATTATGTTGTCATCAAAGAAATACTTGAAATAAGTCATCGGTGTTAGTTCTGGTTCAGGTGAATCTGAAAAATTAATTCCACATGCTGAAGCTACTTTATCCAAGTCTTTCTGCCTTCAGTGATATTCCTCCTTTTTTTTCTTTCTCGAATTAGGAGCATGATTTGATTTATTAGACATTTGAGTATCAAAAAGGACAGCCAATGGAATTTCGTCTTCAGAGTCATATTCTTCTTCATGTCTTTCCTCATAGTTCAATCCACGTTGTATTACAGTAGATGCTGAATAGTTTTGTACTTCAGTAATTTTTGTCTCACCATCGTCATCTGATTCCTCAATATTCAAATCAGACACATCTCCTTCTAGAAGTAACAGTAAATGTCGTTCTTCTTCTTCGGTCAATCCTGCTCTAGTCATCTAAAAATACAATTATATTCAGGTGCTTTAAATTATAAATTGTCGCCAATGAAATCAAATATGACGTAAGAAAAGGTTAAAAAAAGAAAAATCAAAGTTGACAAAAAACGACGCGATATTCAAAAAATAACCAATTTTATGGTTGAATACATATTCCTTCTGAATATCCACTGACTCCATATGGAGTCACACAATTTTGACCTATAATAAGGTCGAAATATGGTAAAAATTTAGCTTGCTGTTATGAAATATTTATAAGCTGCTACTTTAACTTACCTTTTATGCAAAAATTTTAATAATATAGTAATAAAACACGAAGAATCAAAACTTTTTACAAACTGTTGTTACACCACTGGCAATACTATCAATTCACAGCTGACAGAAATTCGCCATTTTATACAGAATCTCGTAATGGGACTAAAGTTTTTGGCTTACGCCATCTATAACATATAGACGAATTAACTTCAACGAAATCTACAATAATTATTATTTCGGTTCGTAGATTTAATGGACTGGTACCACAACGACGTCATATGGCATCACTGGTAGTGATGGGCGATATCGTGATTTTTCAATCACAACGTAAATCGTTACTGTGATTTTCTTATATCAGTGAATTTAAAACGTGATGTGATCACGACTTTCATAATACGACGTACGGGAGAAATTGTTAATCGTTCCCTAAGCGCCGATAGACGTGAATGGTGAATTAGCTACTTTGGTAATCCCGTGCTGCCACAGATATGCATAATATGTATAATATATAATCATTTGTTTATCCCAATAACCTGATGTATGGATTGGTAATAAAGCAAAAGCACTAAGTTTTTAATGAAACTTGATAATAGGATATTTTTGTAAAGTTGTACAACCATTAACATTTCGGAAAAGCATCAATAAATTTCCTGTTTATATTTATGTTTATTTTACACGAATTTTTGTAAATTTAAAATGGTAAATTTATTTTTTTTGTTGTTTTATAATATATAAGGATGTTTTTTAAAAATGTTTTCATTTGCTTATTGTCGAATTCCATATTTTTATTCATATTTCATGCCGAAACGTAAATGCTCAATATATGCAATAAAATTGCTAGTATATTTAATCATATAAAATATTTTTACGAGTAGTTAGTTACTTCTGGTATTATAAAACAAAAATGTTCCGTCATGATCCTGCCCCCAATCGCCACATCGCATCGCCAGTCAATAAAAGACACGCATATAACGACGCTAAGGCACGGGATCGCTTGTTTTACGTGTTAATACATACGGCCGCAGACGATAATCGACTCAAAGTAAATATCGTGAAAGATATATTGGCAAGAGCACGACAAGGAAACGAAATCGGAAAGTCGTGATCACGTCACGCTTTTCTGCCAACTTTACTAACAGTCGTTACCTGTGATTTCTTAATATCAGTGATTAAAACACAGTTCGTGATATATCGCCCATCACTAATCACTGGGCTGGAAAGGGTTAAGTGAGGCAGATAAGCCGAGCAGAGTAAAATTTCACTCCTGACCATGTCAATGACATTATGAGCGTTGTACGTTACATAACCAACTAATAACCAACTAATTGTGAAGTCAAAGTCAGTATTTAAGTTAACTTTTTGTTAAAGTGTTATAAGATGCCATTGGGAAAGACTACTTACTCTTTTCAAATTTACAACTGTATTAATTTCTTGTCAAAAGACGGACGTCTCAAATAAAGCAATGACAAATACGTCGATGACCCAACATTAGATACTTCTGCTTTTAATATTTAATAGTATCGAATAAGAACAAAATGATAAATTGTCTAATTATGTATTCGGGCTAAACGCCAAATCACTTACTGATAAAATAAGCTTTTATTTGATTCTTAATTTCTACAGCGTTATTAACATTTAATATTCAACCCCGCACCTTCGCAACAAGAGCGTAAGTATATCACTGCGTGAGTTGCGATGCGGAAATTCCAAATGTCATGGCATTTTTTAAAGCTATATTAGGCACCAAAATAAAACAAGTGGTAATTTAGTAACATAAAATATAATGTGACAACGATTTTCGCAATATAATGTTCAGTTCACTTTATTTGTAGAATAGCCATTTATAACTCAAACTTATCAAATTAAAACGCATCATTCTGGTTGGTTTTTCTTCACTGCATGGATTAATTAATTAATTTCTATTAAGATTGGACATTCTAACTCAAGCAAAGCATTATACAAATATATAGTCTGCCTTCCTAAAATTATACGTTCTCTGTTCGAAGTTGGTTGAAGAAAAAAATGCACTTTTTTGGAAATAAAAAAAAAATTAAATCTATCCCCTAAAAGTACACTTCTGTGCAATAAAATCCCGTACACTTGAAAAATCAAGTAATCCAGTTTTTACTAATATTAAGTGATGTGAATCAGTTTTTTGGAATTTAGATTTTTTATTATCATATAGGTTATAAAAAAGTGACATTGATTGTGAAATGTCATAAGTAAGGTATTTGAAAAAATGTAAAAATTGACGTTGAAAAATTGTGTCCGAGATGAGGCCAGATTAAATCTACCATTACCCATGATACGCCACGCTACACCAGGGTTATACACGCTTTTGCCCAAACATTAACAAAAAGTCGCCCGGACCTGTTCCGCGGAGACACGTAGCGTTCGTGAAACCTGGTATTTGTAGGACGGTATACCCAAATATGTCCGTCATTTTTTCATCGGTAAACACAACATTGTTCCAAAACTCCAACTGACGATAGACATAATTTAAACAAAACAGAATGCGGGCTTGCTTATGTTCTTCTATTAATTTGGTCTTCTTGGCACTTACACAGTTTTTAATTCCGATTTTCCTATCCTTCCGCTAGCTGTTGATCTCGATGCTGGAAAAGTTGTCATGGACACAGCGTCTACTGCTGTTTGAAACGTATTATGGTTAGCAACTGCTCTGGATAGACCATCCCTCTTCAATTTTAGAGAGAATTAGAATTTGTTCATGTTGTTAATTTCGGCATTTCGAAAATATGATATAATATGAATGATTTAATAGGTGTACGGGATTTTATTGCATAGAAGTGTACATAAAATAACGTGCAATCGAAAAAAAAAAGTGACGTACAATGCCTCCTTGATAACTGACGAAGAATTAAAAAAAAATTATTTCGTCCGCTACCTTTGACCATTCTATTTGACATACGGCGGATAGGTGCTTTATATTTGACCATAAATGAGTTTTATTTTTGCCAACTTTGGTGAAATTACTCCTTCTCATAGAAAAGATATTCAATTTTGATTTTTTTGGCAATTTTTGGTGTTTTCCATTTTTTTCTAAGATGGGGGGGGATTGACCAATATATATCGGACAGGTCTATATTTTTTAAGAATTCTATTTTAACCACTTCAATGGACAATGGCCGTGAAAGCCTGCTTTTGAATATGAGCTTGTTATTGACGCTCGTCAAGAAAGCTAAACATCTAATTGAGGGGAGCTCCTCTTGTTCCATAACTTTCCTATTTACCCAGCATTAGTTACTTCCACATCCAGTGGAAGTATAGTAACAACAAAAAAATTTTTTTAAAATTTTTAATGTTCAAATAGGCTTAGAATGTCACGAAACGTCGATATTTTAAGTTTGAGCAAAAAAAATTTCTGTCAGTCTGTCTGTAACTTTTTTCGTGCGCACGATTACTCTGGTTTAAGATATTGACTTGAAATTTGGTACACGTGTGTATTTTAACCAGATCTGGGACTAGATTATATTTTCATCTTATTCCGTTAAGGGTTGGGGGGTAAATGGGGATAAATAGGTAAATCGGGCAGGTAAGAGTCCATAAAATTGGTATTTAGTATATACAAAAGAAGTTAAGATCTCAAAAAATTTTTTGGCATTAGCCACCCCCATTACTACCCTCACCCCATTATTAAAGGTCACCCCAAAAAAATAAAATTGTAATTTAGCGTGTATACAAAAACCTATGGCCTCAAATTTTTTTTTAATTAATCCACCACCACCCCAACTTACTCGAATAGTATGGATGCGTAGTAGGTTTCATTGAAAATGCTTGAAGTAGAAGCTATACTTCTATCGTGAAGTCCACGGCAGAGAATGATTTTTTATATCTTTGTCATGTTATTTTCCGCGTATTACTTCCACATCCACTTGAAGTATACAAGAAAAATTTTTGAAAATTTTCATTGTACGAATAGGCTTAGAATGTCATGAAACGTCAATATTTTAAGTTTGAATAAAATAAATTTGTCTGTTGCATCGGTCTGTCTGTATTTTTTTGATGCTCACGATTACTCTGGAACCGTTTGACTTAAAATATGGCACACGTATGTATTTTAACGAGATCTGGAACTTGATTATATATTGATCTTATTCCGTTACACAGTTGAAGGGTAAATTGAGGTAAATGGGTAAATCAAGCAATTAAGAGTGCATGAAATTGGTATTAAGTAAATATAAGAGGAGCTAAGCTCTCAAAAACATTTTTGGCAATAGCCACCTCTATTACCCCCCACCATTATTAAAGGGGGTGAAAAAATATTGTGATTTAGTGTGTATACAAGAACCAGTTACCAAGAATTTTCTCACTTCATTCACCCTCATCACCATCACCATACTACTGATGGAGCATATCATTTTATGGGTTTTTGCGGTACACGATTTCAAATATTATACTATTAAAATTCCATAAACAATTATTTCCACTTAGTGGAGTCCAAATATAGTATTTTCGTTGTAAGAGACTTAGATAGAAGAAGTCTGGATGTGGAAGTAGTGATTCCCTAGGCAGCGGTTTTCATGATTCGCGGGTTTGAGAGCGCGGGTGAGCTCAAAATAAATACAAGAAACTTTCTTTTTATTTTCTAAATTATTTGTAATAAAATTATGCATTGAACAGACTGGTATGAGACTATCGATTATTAAATCTATACATAATATGAGTTTAGACCGATGCAACTTTCGCATGTCATGGGGCTGTTATATTTTTGGGTAGAAAATTATATAAACATTTACTACTATCTCGCACGCAAATTGTATAGATTTTTATAACTAACCTAATATATAACGGAATAAGGTTAAGCCCAATAGGACCATTAAGATAAGCGTTGTTTTTTAACATAATTGCAATTATCTTGATTGTCCAACATTAAAAAAAAAGTAATGAATCATAATAATCATTAGCCTAATTGGAGAGTGGTTTTCTAACGGTAAGTGGTCTGGCGGCGTCAGACTTTTTTCAGTGAGTAGACAAAATAATAATCCCAGTAATATTAATAATAAAGATCCGAGCTGGCAAAAAATTTAGCCACATCTTAATTTTGAGGAAAAAATTACTACTGAAATTTGCGAAAAATGTTAAAAATCAATTCCTTGAAATACAAATCGAACCGCCTTCAGAAAATGTCGCTAAAAATTATGAAAAAAATAAATGAGGCATTTTGAATCAAACTGACATTAATTATAATATGTAGTGAGGTGGCTTATTGAAATTACCGTAACCTGGCGGATAAAAGCACCAAACTTGGTGGATATACCAATAAATATTAGCCTAGCCTCTGGAATTTCTAAAAATTTTCATGTACAGCACTAGAATCCAAGATGGCCGATAAATACGACAAAATATCACATGTAGCTCAGGAATTTTTAGTTTTTGACCCGGAATTAATTATTGTAAAACTGAAAATTTGCAGGATTGTAGTTTTGGTCCAGGATAACACGTACTAAAAAGTCCCCTACTCTGCCCCGTTGCCGTCGGTCCCTATTTTTGCAGAGCAACAAGGGCCTAACTCGCAGAAATTGCAGAGCTGGCTATAAACTGCAGCAGAAATGTTGTTACTGGTCCAATTTGGTTCGAAATGATCATAAAAGCTTCGAAGAAGCATATCCGTTCATATTTCAGATGTTTCCATGCATATTTTGTTAACAATTTTCCGTTCTATAGCAGCGAAACTAGCAGCGAAAAAGACATTTTTTTTATTGCATTTTTGAATACATACACTCAAAGAAATAGTATGGGTAATTATTTTTTATTTATTTGCTTTTATCATGTTTAGAGAATATTATTTAGGTATTATGCAAATCACAACTTACACACTTTTTTATTTATTATGAAAATACCTACTTTCTGTATATTGTTGCCCTAATCTGGGCACGCTAATATACTAGTTAGGTAAATACTTTAAAACACTCATTATTGGAGAACCAATCAAAACAACTACTCTTCTAGCTAATACTGACGAAGTATTGAATTACATGATAGGATTCTTAGCATTTTAAAAAAAATATATTGAAAATATTTCAATCATTTATTTACATTTAGTCATCACACTTTTTTATTTAATATGAAATTATCTACTTTCTGTATATTGGTACCTTAATCGGGTCACGCTAATATACTACTTAGGAAAACACTTTAAAACACTCATTATTGGAAAACCAATCAAAACAACTACTCTTCTAGCTAATACTGACGAAGTATTGAATTACATGATAGGATTCCTGGCATTTTAAAGAAAAAAAAAATTTAATCTACTTAAATTATTTATTAATAAATACGAAGTATTGAATTACATGATAGGATTCCTGGCATTTTAAAGAAAAAAAAATATTTAATCTACTTAAATTATTTATTAATCAAAACAACTACTCTTCTAGCTAATACTGACGAAGTATTGAATTACATGATAGGATTCCTGGCATTTTAAAGAAAAAAAAATATTTAATCTACTTAAATTATTTATTAATAAATACGAAGTATTGAATTACATGATAGGATTCCTGGCATTTTAAAGAAAAAAAAAAAATTTAATCTACTTAAATTATTTATTAATAAATAATTTAAGTAGATTAAATATTTTTTTTTCTTTAAAATGCCAGGAATCCTATCATGTAATTCAATACTTCGTCAGTATTAGCTAGAAGAGTAGTTGTTTTGATTGGTTTTCCAATAATGAGTGTTTTAAAGTGTTTTCCTAAGTAGTATATTAGCGTGACCCGATTAAGGTACCAATATACAGAAAGTAGATAATTTCATATTAAATAAAAAAGTGTGATGACTGAATGTAAATAAATGATTGAAATATTTTCAATATATTTTTTTTCTTTAAAATGCTAAGAATCCTATCATGTAATTCAATACTTCATCAGTATTAGCTAGAAGAGTAGTTGTTTTGATTGGCTCTCCAATAATGAGTGTTTTAAAGTATTTACCTAACTAGTATATTAGCGTGCCCAGATTAGGGCAACAATATACAGAAAGTAGGTATTTTCATAATAAATAAAAAAGTGTGTAAGTTGTGATTTGCATAATACCTAAATAATATTCTCTAAGTATGGGTAAATTCAACAAAAAAAAATGGTTAACTAACAATATCGTTAATTTTGTTAAACCAAACTATATTGATGGTATTTTTAAACAAGAGGTGATTGTTATTTTAATTAATAAAAAGTTGTCGTACAACAAAACAAACATTAACTTAAAAAATAGATGAATAAGACTATTATTTTGTTCGTCTGACTATTATTTTGTTGAATTCTGTCAAATTAAACTAGATAATAGTATATTTTATTTTTAACTATTATCGAATTGTAATTCTAACCCAGTATTAGTTCGCTGTATTATTGTACTTGGTAGACAAACCAATATTATTGTCGTCTTCTAGAAGTTCTAAAAGAATTACCATAAAATTTGCTTGCTTACCACGTAGTCTATTACAGAAATTATTCCCAGATGATGCCACATACAAATCACTGACAATAATCAATCATGCGATCTGAAAAATATGTCGTTACCAACTTTGAAGTAGATACGTATAATAGTCTCCAAGATAGAGACAAATTACGAATACAATTTTTTTACTTTGCCACTCTGTATCTTGAAAACGAAAAGAGTTAGACCATTACTTTTTCAGTTAAATCGACTTGTTTTGATGTCAAGTATTTACGGCTAAGCGTTGTCCCAATCTTTTCGAAACACCTTGTATTTATTGCTCTAAATAGCACTTAATGTGGGGGTTTAGTTCATTTACCATAATGTTTCAGCGTAGTAGAACAATTTGTTAAATAAACTTATTCTATTCTATAAATCTATCCAAAATATGTTCTCCAAAACATTATGAAAGGTATACCAAAATAGAGGAGAATAACTTGAAGCGTTTTCGAAATTTTTGCAAAAACCATTTTACTTCGAAACTCCATATATATTTATATGAACTTTTCATATTAAAATAAGCCAAAGAAGTACGAATTAAAATCTGTAGCAATTATATGGGACTACCCTGTACAGTACATATTTCCTTACGACTCTAAGGTACAATCGTTTATATTTCAGCCCTCTTTCATTTGTATTATTCCCCTTTTGTGGTAAGAAGTAAAATTCGCTTCGGTAGTAATCAATCTGAAAAAGTCGCCATTAATAACTATGCGGAATCATAGCCTTGGAGCGTAAGGAAGTGATTAAAAAAAAACTCACAAAGACAAACGCAGACAATACAGTTTTGATGAAAGAGCCTATAATAAAGTATAATCTATCTGGAACACTGGAAGAGATAAACTTCATGTCTTATTCAAACTGGTATCAACCGACTTACTGTAAAATTTAACCGATGAAGCGGAAGCAGATTTGATAAGACTCCAAACTGAGGAAGGATAAAGTAAATCTCTCTGCAAATATTTCCCGACCATATCTGGGGAAAATTCAATAATAAATACAAAATACAGGAGGTCAATTTTGCAAGGGCGGGGAGATCTGTTTATTTCCACAAAGGCTTTCTATTTTTATACACGCGAATTTTATTGCATCAAAAATTTGGTTATTCAGTCACACAATCAACATTTATACACTAGTTCACAAGTTCAAAGCCGTGTTAATTCTTCATAAAGCTCGTAAAAATATTAGTCAGGAATGACGTTTAGAAAAATATTCAAAATGTTGAAACCCGCACATAAACAATTGCAAAAGTTATAAACAAATGAAGATTAATAAAATAACGAGTTTTGTTTTTTGTAAGTAACTCGAAAACTGTTAGTATTTAAAATTTAAAGAATGATTCTTAAAGAGGAAGAAATTTCCAATAAAAAAGTCGGCGGCGAACACTAAGGCCGTTCCGATGCTCTGATACCGGCCGTAATAAGTAAAAATATTTTTTTATGTTATTAATTTAAAAATTTTTAAAAATTATGGTATTTAACACAACTAGTTCAACAAAAACAAAACTTTTATTTTCTCTTAATACACATCCAAGAATTTAACACATCACGCTTCTAGAACATTAAAACATTGCATCATCTCATAAACTCAACTGTCAATCCCCTCAAACTACAAAATACTCCACTCTACTTCTTCTTCTGGCACAATACCAATCGTCATTAAAGGCAACAACTTAACAAAATGTTTATCCCGCTACAGGTATTATTTAGACACTTAAAGGAACAATATCCCGTTGTAAAAAAAAATTTTCACCACTTTTTCATAAAATGAGCCTATTGTTAATTAAAACTTTTTTTTTGAGTTTGCGTTTATTTTTCAAGTAGGATAATTGTTAAACAAAAGCCACTAAAATTATTTCGCTTTGTGGAGACCCTACGTCAACTATACTTTATGGGATTATGACATTGCGATGTTTTTAATTGTTATAGTATATTAATTATTAATTATTTAACCTAACAAAAACTAAAAAATGAAAAAGTCAGGTTGAAATTTTTTTTTATTAATTTTAATTATTATTACTGTTTTTATATTCAAAAGTACTATAAGATCACATAAACTTTAAATTGCTAATTGTTTAAACAAATTTTATAAACAGATAAATTGCGTATTTTAAAAAAAAATTTTTGGCATTTTATAGGTTATAAAATATTATGATTAAAGCGAGGATTAAAGGAAAAAAAATTTTTCTTAAAACATTTTTTTAATTGTCTATAATCATTTTTTTCCTTTTTTCAATATTTAAACAAATTATTAAGAAAAAATTTTATTCTTAAAATTTATTATTTGCAATTTTCTATAAGCTGGTAAAAAGAAAAATTACGCAGTTTTTTGTTAGGTTAAATAATAATTAATAACTAATAGACTAAGTATAACAATTAAAAACATCGCAATGTCATAATCCCATAAAGTAGTATAGGGTCTCCACGAAGCGAAATAATTTTAGTGGCTTTTGTTTAACAATTATCCGACTTGAAATATAAACACAAACTCTAAAAAAATTTGTTAATTAACAATAGACTCATTTTATGAAAAATCGGTGAAACAATTTTTTTACAACGGGATATTGTTCCTTTAAGTGTCTAAATAATACCATAATTTTTAAAAATTTTTAAATTAATATTTAATAACATAAAAAAATATTTTTACTTATTACGGCCGGTTTCAGGGAATCGAAACGGTTTAGTGTTCGCCGCGCGGAGCTCTATTTTCAGCATTAAATTAAAATTATTAATAATAGAAATGGAGTTTCAGGAGTCGGGACTTTTTTATTGGAAATTTCTTCATCTTTAAGAATTCTTCTTTAAAATTTCTTAAATACTAATAGTTTTCGAGGTATTTGCAAAAACAAAACTCGTTATTTTTCGTACCGGGTATTTCGTTTGAGCCAATAGTTTTGAAGGTGCTCAAAATTGTTCATTTAATTTTCATTTTGGGTCATAATCGTTTAATTATTATTAATTTAACTTACAAACCTAATAATTAAGTCATATTGTTGTACCTATTAGATTAAATAAAGTTGTTTAATTATTGTATGAACCATTTTGCATTATTTACCTAAGTGATCCTGAAAAGTTACCATGGCAACTTTTTGGAATTGAGTCCGGAAAAGACTAATTATTAAAAGCTTTTATTTAACTTGCAATATGTTTGTTTGTTGGTTTAAGTCAAATCTTGCAAGCTGAATTTCGACTAGTTCTAATTAAGCTAGAGCTTTGAAATTTGGCACACGTGTATAGGTCCGGTGACAATGCAACATAGTATAGCCATTATCGGTCTAAATCCAATATGGCGGACGTTCCAAGATGGCGGATCGGCTTTTTAGTCATAACCCCCCTGATATGGGTATCAAATGAAAGAGGAGATGACGAGTAAAATACGATAAACAATGTGACATCATTCTAAATCCAATATGGAGGACATCCCAAGACGGCGGATCGGCTTTTTAGTCACAACCCCCCTGATATGGGTATCAAATGAAAGGGTTTGACGAGTAAAATACGATAAACGATGTGACGTCATTTTAAATCCAATATGGCGGACGTCCCAAGATGGCGGATCTGCTTTTTAGTCACAACCCCGTTGATATGGGTGTCAAATGAAAGGGTTTGATGAGTAAAATAAAAAAGAAGTGGGAAGAAGTGGGGAAGAGGTGGGGAAGCGGGGGGAAGAGGTGAGGAAGGGGTGGGAAGAGGTGGGGAAGGGGTGGGAAGATATGAGGAAGGGATGGGACGAGGTAGGAAAAGGGTGGGAAAGGTGGCAAATGAAAGGGTTTTGTCTGTCTGTTTGTAAAATAAATGGACTAAAAAGTAAAAAATAAAATTATATAAAAAAAGCATTTTTAAGAAAAAGCTTTTATCTGAAAAAACTACTAAAAAGTAAAAATATTTTTTTTTAAATTCATACACATGGAAACCAAAAGCTTTGGGGGTGGTCAATTGAGCAAAGTAACTATGCAATATCACTATATGACCGCCCCCAAAGCTTTTGGTTTCCATGTGTATGAATTTAAAAAAAAATATTATTACTTTTTAGTAGTTTTTTCAGATATAAGCTTTTTCTTAAAAATACTTTTTTTATATAATTTTTTTTAGGGACCAAATTCAAAAAATTCTTATTATGAAATAGGTACAAGAACTTTTGTACTTACTGTATGGTTTTATAAAAGCGCTATATAACAGTAGTTGTGTGACTCGTTCTTAGATTTAGAAGATTTAGAACATGGAGCTATGATAGAAGGAAAGCAGTAAATAAAAATATAGCAAAAGGATGTTATTTCACGCCACAAATTAATTTTATGTGCAATATAACAGTTTTTATGTTCAACGTTCAATTTATGTGGTGATTTTTTGCGGTCAACCTGAGGTTAATAAAAATATTTGCTAAGAAATAAGACTTCCGAACTTAAACGAACATATACTACATCATAATACTAAAATAGATATAAAAGGTTTTTCTGCTCAAACACGGGGAAATTTATGAGATAATTCAATTCTAGGATATTACTAGGAATAAAAACTCAATGTAGATAGTCAGTATATAATAAACCATTAAGCTACTACCTTGTCTAGTTAAGCTCATAAAATTCATAGGAACAGTGTAGTGGAAATGTTAACTACTAATATAGTACAGTAACTAGAGGTTTTAACTTCGGAATAATGTCATATTGACCATTGATTTCGTTCATTTTTGGCAGTATTATAGTAAATGCTTCACAGAAAAGTTTCTATATAGTACGGGGGCTTGCTAATTTATAGGGGGTGGATGGCCACCTCTTCTTAAGGGGGTGGCACTTAAAAAATATGTATATATTTATTGGAGCTGAAAAAGAATCAAGAATTTAAGAAGAAAATGTTCTATGTAATTTTTCACATAAATTGATAGTTTTTAAGTTACCACGACTTCAAAATTGCGATTGTAGTTTAAAAAAAAGGTATTTCCAAACGGATTTCGTCAAATATCTCGAAAAGTATTACTTTATCGAAAAAATGTTACAGGCCAATTAGGAAGTTTCCATTTTTCTCATTTTCTCGTAATAAATAGTCGTAAAAATCTAAAAAATATCTGTAATTTTTTTTAAAAATTATCTCTATAAACAAAAAAGTTATGGTCCTTCCAAGTTTAAAATGCCGCGATCATCTGGGCTGAGCACGATTACGTCACAATACATGATTCCGCCAACAGCGAGCGGGCGCGGTCACCTTTATACTCGCTGGCAGGCACCGGCAGTTTATAGCCAGCTGCATTTGAGAGCCGAAAAAATTGCTAAAACATGCAATTTTGGCACGTTCATATTTTTCGAAAAACACCATTGGGTCGGTCGTATGATGTTGCGACGTAAAGAAGAAGTCTTCCAGATAAACCTCATCGTAAATTGCACGACGAAATTCGAAAATTCGGCTCGGCACGAACGAATCAAAAGTGACATTTTGTGACATTTCAGAAAATCGAGCACATACACTAAATAAAGGGAACATACGGCGCGCCGCCGGCATGGCAAGTCAGCGCGTTGTGTATTGTGACGTCACGGTGGACTTCAGCCGAGGCGAAGTATTAAAATAAGAAATTGAATAAGTTAGTGAGTTTTTCAGATATCGAGATAATTTTTTTTTTGTTTAACTGGTTATCTGAAAGACTACTAAATGAGGTTGAATGTACATGATATTTCTAAAATAGGAAACTTCCTAATTTCAAAGTTGATTTTCTCGCGAACAGCCAAATTAATTTTGTTTTTTTTTTTTAATTTCAGTTTTTTTCCTCAGTATTGATGCCTTCGAGTAATTTTCATTCAAATTAACGTGTTGAGTATATACCCTAAAATATGGTATGGTATATGATATCTCGGTATTTTATTGACGTGTAATATTAATGTCAGCAATTTGTAGTGATCACAGATATCTGTCGCTTAGAGTTCTGAACGTGTGGAAAAAAAACGGAAAATTTGGGAAAAAACCACGGTTTTTTTCGTTTTTTTCCCAAGCTTCGGAAAAATTGGCTTTTTTGAGAAAAATTCAGTAATTTTATACAGTTTCACATAAAATAAAATAAACAATAAAACATATATTTAAATGGTTTATTTTCTAAGATAAGCTACTAACACTAATAAAAATGCAAAACTGAAAATGCCAGTGCACTTTCTCGACTGTGGACTGATTCCAGTGCCCCCCCCCCCATGCATCGGATGCGAATGACATCATTTATTTTATTGGTTCTAGAAACTGTACGTCGTAAACGCTAGTCATAAGCTTGTTTCAATAAAAATACACCGGGGCATCTTGTTTTTTAATAAACGCAAACTTCGCAAACCTATTAAAGAGCCGAAATTAATTGTTATCATAAAGTACATTAATCAAAATTACAAAATATCACCACTAATCATTCTGTATAATGTAGAAACGCAAAAAAAGTTTCAATAAAATTTTCTGAAAATTTCCCAATTTTCCCGTTTTTTTCTCTCGGCTCAATTTGTCCGGAAATTTTAAAACTCTACTGTCCTATATCATAAAATAAACTGCTTTATTAACTACTAATTTTATTATATACACAAATAACAATAATATTCAATTCTCAAATCGAAATTAGTATCTGTAACCACTTTGTCGAGACAGCGGTGGTAAATACTGGTTATTAACCGAAGCGGCAGTAAATTGCCTTGTCGCAACTACTTGGACTGGAGCAGGTTGGTAGTACTGTCCACTTCCTACAACACCTTTGGCCTCTTCAGCAGCATTTAGTTCCAAACTCTTCAAGATAGCTGCAGGTATTGGTGGTGGGGTTGGGAGGTGATCGCCAGTAGCACGAAAACCGTTTTCATCAGCAACATAATTGACAGCGATAGTCTGACCATTTGGGGCCTGGTAAGCGTAGGAACCTTGGACCTCAATGGTGTCGACATTCTTCAAGTGTCCGGACTCTTGGGCGGCAATATGATTGGCGGTTTCGTAGCTGCAAAAAAAAACAGTTAAATCAAGGTCTTCTGATGCTTTACATCCCATTTATCATCTCCAGATCCATGTAATCGCGATTACATGGATAATCGATGATCCATTTGTTGTCAACGATTATTCTGGTAATGGTACACAAATGTATGAAATGCTACGTATTCTCCTGTAAAAATTCCATATAATTATGTAATTACTGATGTAATTCAAGTATTTTTCATCAATCTATGTAACTTTACATACATTTTTACAGTGTATTGCCTATCCTCTACTTTTAGGAATTTTCGAGTGGCTATATCTCGAAAAATATGCATTTTTCGAAAAAATTCACAAGAGTAAAAACATCTTATTTTGTTTTTTTTTTTTCATTTTTACCTACAATTCTACAAGTTTACGGGACCCTCCGATCATTTCCTACTCTAATTTTTTTTTAAACTTTTTTATTAAAGTCATTACAAATACATTGCATAAGGTTTCATCAAAATTCCTTCATTAGCACTCAAATTAGAGGTGAAAACACTGGTTGACTGGACTATAAAACACAACGTAGATTTTTCGCATTTTTTGAGATAACGCCCCTGTGTGATAATGGGGACGAATTGTTTATCATGAAGGCAAGTAAAGTGTGACTTCTGCTTTGTACTTACTCGTATTTGTAGCTTCCGTCTCCAGCGTTATCGTTGTTGAGCTTCAGAATAGGCACTGAGGGAGAGACCGAGTAGGATTTAACTGCAGCCGCAGGAGCGCCGTACGAAGCGCTAGGGGTGGAAACAGCGTTACCAAAGCGCGCTGAGGCTACCGGGACTCCATAAAAGGCACTAGGATTGGCGACAGGACCAACTGAAGGGGCCGTTACGAAGCCGCCGCTTCCGCTGGCAAGTTTGGCGCTGTTTGGAGGTAAGTAGGTGTTTTCTAGTCGGCCGGCTGAAACGACAGCTACAAACAGGACTGCGATAAACTGAAAGAAAACAAATTCGTTTTGTTGGGTATAGGGGCTGTCGCAAAAAAAACAAAGCGTTTTAAGTTTCTATTGTTTTTGCTAAGCTTTGTTTAAATTTATTTAAACTTCATCATGAAATTCAATACACAAATCAAACTAGTATACATGTATTCTTCAAAAAGGTTTGTAACGAATAGTCAAAGCGTTGATTGCGTGAAACCCTCCGTGATAGGATAGAAACATAAAAGAGATGTTTTTTGGCCCCCATCGCGGAACACATAAGACCCAGGGAAAATGGTTAGAGAAGACTCAAAATTAATAAAAACACGTCTTCGTGGTTCAAAAGGCTGGAGAAAGTTCTATTTCACCCTTAAAACATAAAAACAATCTCTAAAATTGCTTTGAATAATAGCTTATACTGAATGTGAAAATAATATTTATTTTATGATAATAGTTATAATCGATTCAATAGAGATAACAAAGAGTAAAAACTACCCCTATTCACACCCCATTCAGGGGGTGAAAAGCCCTGGTACCAAGGTATCAAGGTGATTAAAAATATACAAAATGATTTTTTAATACTAGTTGAGTCAGACCTTCAACTGATCCGGACCTCAGCATCCTGTTTTCAAAAACAACCTTTTAACCCCATAAGGGTATGAAATAATATTCGCAGCAAGTATTATTACAAAAAGCGCATTAGTTAGCGACCCTGTAAACCACCAAACTACCCTATTCGGGGATGCAATTCTATTCACAGTACCGAATACTAAAAAAAATGTCACGGCACTTAGTAATGCACCAAATTATTTTCTACTAATAAAAGGGACAGACATCCACTGTGTCTTGACTGAGTACCCTTATTACGAAAAACTACCTATATGAAAAATATTTACAGCACATAATGGGCAGATTTCTAAATTCACCGGTGGATCGCACCGGTAAGCAATAACATTATTAGTCGGAGAGCAGCCAATCTGTAGGAAGCATTTTAAAAGTAGTCTATACAACTCGCGAACACCCACCTAAAAAACAGATGATATTATGTAAAATGACCTTCTGGATTTGATTTTTGAGTTCGCCCATTAATTTGAGATTGCCAAATCGGTCAATTCGCAAATTTTTTGAAAAATTTTAAAATTATGTGTTAATTTTTGTTTTGCACATAACACATCATATCTTTTTTATTTTAATTCCGATTTTGACCAATATTTTACACATTATCCCTCCAATATTCTTAGACAGGCTGACGGCAAAGAATATAGTGTAACTAATAATATAGTGCCTAAAAAATATATAATTACCCTCTATTGTCGCGGTTTTTTAAAATTTGCGTTGAAAAATACCCGATCGAGGTAACTTTTTTATTTTTAAAGAGAGAGTTATAGTATAAACGAGAAAAATGTTCCATATACTTTAAACAAACTTTTTTATAAAGATATTTTTTGGAAATTCGGCTCATGTAACGAGATGACGCTGTTGGAAGCGACCGCGCAACTCGTCCGCATTAATTTAAAGCATAACTTCTGTTAACGTCGCCCATCTGTGGTGTCGTTTAAGCGATCAAGTGAGTCTACGGATTATTTAGTTTCTATTTGCAATTAAATGTTATAAAATTATGTAGATAATCTCGAAACATACACATTAAAAAATATATTTTCATTAATTATAACAGCAAGTGGGTACTAAAGATTACATTTTCCTTCGCATAAACAACTTATGTTACATTGCGCGTTTGCTTTGCTACACTTGCAGCTTGTAGTACAGTTATATAATTTACATTTACAAAATGGAGTTAACTCAATAAAATTGGGTTTTGGGCTTTTTGAAATCATCTTTGGAAATAAGATTTCCTCCTTTAGGTACCATCCAAAATCTAAAACATTTGGAATTCTGGGCTTAATTTGGTAGGCTGTCTTGTAAATAGCACATTGCAGAAATGCCCTTTTTGCTTGTATTCTCTGTACTGGGATTTACAATTTCTGATTTTCTTTTATAAGCAGTTCGGGTATACGATCTTCTACATTGTGCATGGTAAACTGGATTTAGTGATAAAAATAAATTTTTCTGTTCTAAATATTGTTTTAGAGCAACAGAAATGTCATCGGATTTTGCATTTGATCGGTACATTTCTAAAGCCGTAAATATCGCTCGCAAACAAAAAATTTTCATACCATTGTGTTAGTGAACGAATTCTGAACAACTTTCAAAATGTCCGTCTGTCTGTCCGTCCGTCACGTTTCTTGTAAGCACGATAACTGAAGAAAGAAAATTCCGATTGTACTGAAATTTGGACAGTAAATTAGTGTTAGCTAGAAGAAGAACCCTATTTGAACAAAATCGATCGATAAATAAAAATGTTATTACTTAATGATTTAAATTTGATAAATCCTATATAAAAAAGTCTATTTGACAGTCACATTTTGTCACTTTGACAGTGATAAAAAAGGTGCATCGTTTCTTATCACGATAAAAATACCTGTTCCTCAAAAGCAGAGTATATCTAGTAGTCGCACGTCATTTTAAAATCTGTACTGTCGGCTATAATTACTTCCACGTCCAGTGGAAGTATAGTAACGACAAAAATTTTTTTTTAAATTTTTATTGTCCAAATAGGCTTAAAATGTCATGAAACGTCGAGATTTTAAGTTTGAGCGAAAAAAAAATTTCTGTCTGTCGATCTGTCTGTCGGTCTGTCTGTCTGTCGATCTGTCTGTCGGTCTGTCTGTCTGTCTGTCTGTAACTTTTTTTTTCTGCCCACGGTTACTCTGGAACCGTTTGAGATATTGACTTGAAATTTGGTACACATATGTACTTTAACGAGATCTAGAACTAGATTATATTTCCATCTTGTTCCGTCGAAGGGTTGGGGGGTAAATTGGGGTAAATTTGGGGTAAACGGGCAAATCAAGCAGGTAAGAGTCCATGAAATTGGTATTTAGTATATACAAGAGAAGCTGAGGTCTCAAAAAAAATTTTGGCATTAGCCACCCCCATTACCACCTCCACCTCCTTATTAAAGGGGATGAAAAAAAAATGTGATTTAGTGCATGTGCAGGAACCAGAAACCTCAAAATATTTTTTTACTTCATCTGCCCCCCCACTACCACCCCCCTATCACCACCCCCACCCCACTACCGATGTGGGGTATCGTTTTATGGGTTTTTGGGGTAGAGGATTTCAAATATTATATTATTAAAGTTCCATAAACAATTATTTTCACATACAAAGTTTTTTCGTTGTGAGTGACTTGGATAGAGAATCTGGATATGGAAGTAGTGATTCCTTGGGCAGCGGTTTTTTTAAGTCTTGTGGAAATTATACTGTACGATATGAGTCGTTTTGAGAAAATTATAATTATTTTTAATTGTTGTTCGTTCACATATTCTGTCGTTAATTTATCTTGCCAAAAATCACTCGAGCTTTTCTTTTATGGATAAATTTCTTTTTAACTCAATATTTTGTCAATCAGTAATTTTGCTCGAAAAACTGACATTTGACAAAATCGCTCGATCTCCGGTCTCGCGATTTTTTCATGTCAGTTTTTCTCATAAAAGCTCTTGTGATTTTACTGTTGAAAAATTTTTTTTTTAATTTTTATGTTTTTGTAATTGAATAGAAATCGGGTGAAATATTTCATTTTAATATTTCTAATTATTTATATATTTTACAAATATACATTTCATAATGTAATATACAACCGTGAAAATATGATTTTATAGCTCGTGTCTTATAATGTAAAAATTTACATTCTTCTACGTGTAAGGTGGTGGTGTAGTTCTTTTGACTCGGAATCGAAACCCAAATGGGGTTTGGTATAGTTTTTTTACCAAGTCTTTTACCAACTAAGATCGTACTATAAAATTAAAAATGTCTAAAAGTAACATTATTTACAAAAAACTGCGAAAAGTATCCTATTGAATGTATAACAATTATATAAAAATCCAGTTAACAGGCGAAGAGTACGTTTTTAGCTTGTTTCCTTTGATTTCCTATCCGAGTAATTATAATTTATTATGCCAAACTATGTGTTTATAACGCACTAAGTATAAGGACTGAGACAAAAAGCACTTTCAACTTAACATAAATGGATACTAGAAAATAATAATCACCCGGCACGGCACGTGTCTGCGTTTAGCTCTAGATGCGATTGCGGCCGATTCATAGTAGCGCGCATTCGTTCGGACGCTGAAACAATTAATGAATATTTCGATAAGGGAGCAAAATTTAAAAAAAAACTTCTTATAAAACATTTTATTTAGTTCATTCGGAACATTTTCTTCGATTATAGTAGGCACCTAACTTTAAAAATAAAAAAGATACCTCGATCGGACATTTTACTCTGCAAATTTTAAAGATTTTGCGTCAAAGAAAAGTTGTTATTTTTTTTTGCCAACTAATTATTTTTTAGGTAAAGTTTTTTACTTTCAACATATCAAAGAATAGTTAGAGAATATTATGTAAAAAAATTAAAAAATTCTGAAGTAAAATAAAAAATATATGACGTGTTATATGAAAAACAAAAAATAAGACATAATTTTTATTTTTTTTAGAAAATTGCCAATTTGGTCATTTTGGCAATCTCAAATCAATGGGCGAATTCAAAAATCAAGTTTAGCGGGTTATTTTACATCAGATTACCTATTTTTTAGGTGGGTGTTCGCGAGTTGTATAGAGGGTGTCGAATTCAGAGGGTCTGGTCTTCCACTATATATGAAAATTATTATTTTGGAAAACATAGCAAATCAGCTTCGTATATTATCTACCGGTGCGTCCACCGGTGAATTTAGAAAAGTGCCAAATATTACAATAGATCTGTACGATTCTAGTCAACACGTTTTTATAATAAAGAAGAAAGAGCGAGTTATTTAGCAACCTCGAAAACAACCAAACTACCCTATTCAGGTGGTAGTATCGTATTCACCGCTGCAAATACTAAAAAATAAGAAACAAGCTAAAAACTACATTTTGATATGCTTTTTATCCCTGTTGGGATGATTCAGTACCTTTTTTTTTCTTTTTGCATTGACTAAAGTAAAGGCTAACTACATTTTGAAATACAGAAAGGGCATCGGTTATATTGTGCTCATGCATCTTTGTAATAACTCGTTTATTTTTAATTTTTCGAAAAACTCTATTTCAGATTTTTTGTCCGAAAAGGTCCGTGCCTTATACCGGTTATAGAGATTTATCGACGGAATATTTAATTTTCGATTTTCATTAGGAAACTGTCGGGTATTTGTAGAATCTATCAAAAAAATTAAGATTTCCAGGATTTGTAGATTCGCTTTTGTTTTTTCAAATTCCCACAAACGTCACCTCATAGACTTAATCGAACCCTACAATCGCCATTTTTGAAAATCAAAATCGGACCTTCGGTTCGGGAGTTATCAATATCTTTGGAAAATCATACTCGGCTTTGGAAAAAATACTTGCGGTCAACGGATTCGGGCCGCCAGCAATAGGCTTCATTTGTGGCCGTGTACCTTCGATCCCACCAAGTCTCATCGCAATCGATCGATATCCTGGACAGTTATCGTGCTTCATAGCCCGATTTCGAGAAAACCAGTTTTTTGCAAATAAATTCAATTTTCATTTGTTTTTCGACATTGTCTCCCGTATACTTATCTGTAGATCGTTGCTAGCGGCACCATCTCTTTTTTGAAATATCTCGATCCGACTGCTCGTTACCGAGTTATTCAATTTTTCCCGAAAAACTTGAAACGTCTCTATCGGGTACTTCCGGTTTCCGAACGGAGCCGAGCTTCCAGCGTTAAGGTTTTCTAAAGGCCTCCTACTAACCACCCAAGTTTCATCGAAATCCGAAAACGGATTAGGGGACAGACAGACAGACCGACAGACCGACAGACCGACTGACCGACGGACGGAATTTTCTAAATTCGCTCTCGAGTCGATAGATATGACTTTCGTTTCGATCCGACGTTTTTTTCGGATTTCGATGGTCCACCGGAAAAATGCAAAACCTATACTACATTTTTTTTCAAAATGTAGTAACAAGGTGACTAAAATTAATCAAAACCTACTCTAGTTTAGGGATGACAGGCACTTTAGATAATGTAATATCAGAAAAAAAAAAGAATTTCATTTTATGAAATATATAGAATCATAATAAAATATTATATCAACATTTATGGTGGTCACTTAATAGTATCTCTATAAAGAAAAACTGCCGTTATTTAGAGATGTTAGAACAGCATCTAGTACATAATATTTGCAGAGCAAATTAAAATAAAATGAAAAGTTTCTATTTCTAAAGCAATTTTAGGGGTTGCTATTATGCTTTTAGGAGTGAAACAGAGTTTTCCCCAGTCTTTTGATACCACGGAGATATTTTTATTAATTTTCTCTGAGCGATGGGGGCCAAAAATTAGCTATTTTTAACATTGTCCTTTCATTTTAAACCGAAGCTCGTTCATAGGAACGTCCGTAGTTGGCTGACATTTTTGTCCGAGTCTGTTTAAAAAATACAATTAAGTTTTTTTATATTCCTATTTTTTTCGTTTTAGTACACCAAAATAATAACAAAACCGTGTTTTTAAATTACTTACATTTAATTTTTAGTCTATTATGTTTCTCATAAGCTTACTACTAACTATTTTAATAAGTACTTCTTAATATTTTCAAATAATGTAAAACAAATGTAATTACATACTTACCAGTTTCATTCTGGATCGACTTGTTGCTACCAAATTAATGATGGTCTTCAGTATACATCCTTTCACTTATATACAACACCCAGCTTAAAAAAAAATAAATGTTACAGATTTGGAAGAATCTATAACAGGTAATTTCAAGGCTGCGTTCATAAAAAATTGTTACAATTATCGATTTATGCAACTTATTTGGGTAAAGGTTCATTTATTTGAATTAAATTGAATAAGGAAATAACGCGTTATTAACGGATTCTACTGGCATTGTGCTTATTCGTGGATGTAGTAAATCATAAAACGTTTCACTATCTATAATACGTGCACACACAAAAAAAATATATTTTTCAAAGGTGAAAGTCACCTATCCTTATGTTTTTTGAGCCGCTGATTTCAAATATCATGTCAAAAATATGTTTCACTGCTCAATGTTTCCCAAATTGACATTTCAACCCTAAATTCGGGGTTAAATGGCTATTAAATCTAATAGAACGACACGTGTTGAAATGAAACTTTTGAATCGTTTAAAATGGTTCTAGTCACATACTCCCAACGTTCTATCGTACCATAGAATGGTGGTGTACTTTTTCCCTCAAAAAACTACTACTACCTTGTTCTGATTTTTCCATAATACGTTTGTGACCTCTTGACAGATCGGAGTTATTACAGGGAATATTGATAAGTCGAGTATCTTTTGACCAGAAGACGCCAAAACAACCCCCGGGAGTTGGAACCACCCCCTCCCTGAATGACAAAATATTCCGAAAATACTGTGAAAGAGCTGAAGAACTACCTAAATGAAAAAAATGACCTCTTGTTCTGATTTTTCCATACTACGCTTGTGAGGGCTTGGCGAATCGGGGTTATTACAGAGAATATTGATAAATCGAACAAGTTTTGATCAGAAGATACCAAAATAACCTCGGGGGTTGTAACCACTCCCTCCCTAAATGACAAAACATTCGGAGAATACTGTGAAAGGGCTGAAGAACGGTTTCCTTCAGTTTTCGAGGGCGAGTAACACGATTAATGCAATACTTCCCCCCAATCTTCTGGAATTGCCCCTAAATGAAACAAAAGACCTTGTTCTGATTTTTCCGTACTACGCTTGTGAAAGCTTGACAGATCCGGCTTATTAGAGGAAATATTGATAAATTGAACATCCTAAAGAACCCGGGGGGTTGTTTAGGTATCTCCTGGTTAAAAGATACTCGCCTTATCCAGTGCCGGTTTTAGATATAAATTGCCCCTAGGCCCGGGTCAATTTTGCGCCCCCCTCCCGCTTACTATTAGTTTATGGGCAGGGGACAAAAACTTTTTTTTAGTCCAAAAAAATTTTTGAAGAGCGGGGGGAGAGAAGTCTAAGAAAACCTTTTTTTACTCCGAAAAACTTTTGAAGAACGGTGGAGAAATTCAAAACTTTTTTTCAGTCCGAAAAAATTCTTTGAAGAGCGGGGTGGGGGAAATCCAAGAATAACTTTTTTTTTAGTCCGAAAAATTTTTGAAGAGTGGGGACTTTAAACTTTGGTTATAGGTTCAAAATAGGCCAATGTTCACGAAACGGAAAAGTTTAGGAGTTTTACGGATCCGAGGGAACCTATAGGGGGTGAAAAGGAGTATTTTTAATTAAAAAATCGATTTTTTTTATTCTCTCTATTTTGAATCTATAACCAATTTTTTTTTTTCAAGTTATAGTAAAGTTTTCCTGTACTATTATAGAAGTTTTAAATCTTTTTAGTTTATTTTCAGTTTTAATTTTTCTTTCGCATTTTTAACTTATAGCTATATAGCCCGTCGGGCAGAGCGCGAAAAGCCTTCTCTTTCTTGACCTACCCAATACTGAAGTATAACTAGATGGGACCTTCACTACTTATTAAAGCATGTTATTTTACATAGGAAATCAAAATTGACGACACTCTCCATTGGTCGAGACCGAAGATATAAGAAAAAAACTAAAAAAAAAAAAGAAATTTAGAAATTTAATTTTCAATCAAATATAACTTTAAAACTAAAGCAGATAAAAATGAAATTTTTGTTTGATTTTGACAAGTAAACCTTGCTTTTTAATTTGAAGTATAATTTATTGCAATAATAAAAAAATTAACATAAAAAAACTGACAAAATTCAAAAGGATACACAAATCAGCAGCATTTTTCTAATTCTTAACTCGTCATAACTCGCTTATATAATGAGCTATTCAATTTTTTCTTTCACCAAAAACTGCCAAATTTAATAGGCTTCATTTTGTCTCGATTAATGCTAGATCTAATTTTTTAACTAAAAGCGCTACAGCCCTTTAAACACAACGAAGCACACTACGGCGACGAAGACGCGAGGCTTCCTTTCCCGCCCCCGCTACTTTCTCGGCCCATCAAGAAACGTATCGGCTGCTGGCCTCATTATTGTCTGGATAAATATTAATAAGTATATACTATTTTACTTACATGTAGGCTATTACAGTTTATGTATATTGTAGATTCATTTTTATCAATGGTGAAAAACTACATGTTTGTTTTACGAAACTGCTGAAAGCAGTGAAAATCTAATGGTAAAAAAATCAACTGTTACTGGCATCAGGTCTATTATTAATTGTGCAAATGAAAGAAAACATGCAATTTCATTAAAATTTTTATAAAACAAAGTGGTGGCACTTATTTGCACACCCTTCGATACCGATTTCATTATTCTTGTCTGACATCTTTTTGTAATAAATAACATTAGCAAAGATAATACGTATTGTCTCTGATATTAGTAACGTGATAAAAAAAATTCAAGTGAGCCTTCATGTAGTTATAATAAAGAAAAAAAATCAGTTTAAAATAAAATGGCATTGTCTGATTTGTGAAAAATCCAGAAAAATTAAGAATAAATTAAGAACATCTTTAAGTACCAGTTTGTACAGGAACGGGTGCGGAAACTAGAAAAAAATATATATTAAAGCTGCAGTGTCGCATTGTGATACAGAAATACAAGGCAGGTTACACATTTATTCAGATTTATTTGGGCTAATGGAAATTATAAAATTTATTATGCAAAATATATTAGCAAAAAGAAATTAAATGTGTACAAACTAAACAACTGAATGAATGAATGAATTTAAAGTAGCGTTAAATATTTTATTTAAGGAGGTTTATCTTGCTGTTTTGCAAAAAAGAATTCTTAACTCTAATATTTCTAAAAACACGCCTTAATGATATATTTGAAGAAATGACGGAAGAAAAATTAGATTATTATAGCAGTGGAAATATAAGAAAGAGATTAGAAAAGCATTTAAGCAAACAAAGTGTTTTGTGAACACAAAGAAAATAGAACAACAGTTCATTCAAGTGATAATAAAGCTAAAAGGATATTTGTTGTCAGTCACAAGTGAATCAGGCGAAGAACACTTGGTTCATGAGAATGAATTGACAATTCCTGATAAAGCTGCCGGTATCTTAAGAGAAGCTATAGCTGGATATTTTAAAACTATAAAAAAAACATGACTACTAATCTGAATGAACATAAATGTAAACAAGAAGTTTCAGATTTGTTATAAACATTTATGTCGTGTATACTAAATATGTCAGGACAGACAAATTTGATTTAAACGTTATTTCTATAGAATTTATATGGATGGATGGAAAATTTATATTAATACTTATGGAAAAAAAAAACAATCGGCTTTGGCCATTTTTTTAATCCTTTACATATCACTACATGTGTTTCGAGCCGTCAGAAGAAAAAGAACTTAATGATATGCTTTATTCTTTTGGCTATGGTTATTCCTACGATGAAATACGTACATTTTTAACGTCTTTAGCTAGTCACGTATTAGTAAAAACTGGTGACGACATTTTTATACCACCTGGAGTTCCTCCAGTAAGTTCTGAAGAAAACAATTACATTTATCCCAGCGATAATTTTGATCAAAACGAAGACAGGCTAGATGGTAAAAATCCCACTAGGAATAGTATTATTTAAAAAAAAAGAACAGCCTATTTACACAAGCATATTTAGATCGTCTATCCAATTTTAACCGATTTTAACCCTTCCAGTTTACATGAAAACAAAAATATAGTTATGTACAAAAATCCAACTAATCGTTCAGAGCCGCCTCTACGAGTTAGTGAAAGCATGGCAAATAATTGTTTTGATTATGTGGTTACCTCTGACATTTCATGGAAAATATTAAAATATACGAAGCAAAGTAAAAACTTTACTAGCTGGCATGATTTTACTTCCACATCCAGTGGAAGTATAGTAACGGCAAAAAAATTTAAAAAAATTTTTATTGTTCAAATAGGTTTAGAATGTCATGAAACGTCGAGATTTCAAGTTTGAGCGAGAAAAAAAATTTCTGTCTGTCTGTCGGTCTGTAACTTTTTTTGTGCGCACGTTTACTTTGGAACCGTTTGAGATATTGACTTGAAATTTGGTACACATATGAACTTTAACAAGATCTAGAACTAGATTATATTTTCATCTTCTTCCGTCGAAGGGTTGGGGGGTAAATTGGGGTAAATTTGGAGTAAATAGGTAAATCAAGCAGATAAGTGTTCATAAAATTGATATTTAGTATAGACAAGAGAAGCTAAGGTCTCAATAAAAATTTTGGCATTAGCCACCCCCATTACCACCCCCACCCCATTATTAAAGGGGATGAAAAAAATGTGATTTAGTGTGTGTACAAGAACCAGAAACCTCAAAATATTTTTTTGCTGGTAGAGGATTTCAAATATTATATTATTAAAGTTCCATAAACAATTATTTCCAGAAACAAAATTTTTTTGTTGTGTGATTTGGATAGAAAATCCGGATATGGAAGTAGTGATTCCTTGGGCAGCGGTTTTTACAATGATATATCTGAACATCAGTTATATCTGTCTGATGCCTACCTATTATTTTCACTTTATTAACGCACCACCCGCATAGTACGACACCATATATTATTACAACTAATATCATATTATTCAATTTGATTTGTTAATTTTATCATCTTACAATAAAGGAAGATAATTCTAAAGCTTTTGTTACGGCCGCTGATTGTAGCCTTGCGCAATTTATGGTGAACGCGGGATGTACCGGGAACGAGTGGGGAAGCCTCGCGACTCCGTCGCCGTAGCGCGCTTCGTTGTGTTTAAAAGGCTGTACCGCTTTTATTTACAGAGCTAGACCCAGCATTAATTGAGACAAAATGAAGTCTATGAAATTTGGCAGTTTTTGGTGCATAAAACATTCGAATAGCTCAATACATAAGCGAGTTACAATGAGTTAGACCTTTCAAAAAAATTAACAATTTGTGTACCATCTAAATCAACGTCAATTTTTTAATGTTAAAGTTATTATTTTTGTAATAAATTATACATCAAATTAAAGAGAATCCTTTGTACTATAAAACTAAAAAATATATATAATTTTATCTTTTTTCGTTTGAAAGTTATTCGTGGTTGAATTTGAATTTTGTTATTTTCATTTTTTTTTTTGTTTTTTTTCTTGTAACTTCAGTCTCGACCAATGGAGAGTGTCGTCAAAAGTGATTTTCTATGTAAAAAAACCTGCTGAATAAAATGAAATAGGTTTTATTTGGTTATACGTCGGTATTGGGTTAGTGAACGATAGAGCCAGCCATCCGACGTACTAATAATGAGTTCAGGCGCACATTTAAAATCCACTCAAATAATTTTTCAATATTGATAATTTATAAAATAGACTGCTAATTATAGGTTAGATTTCCAACCTACAAAAATAGTCTTATTTTGTTAGTACAAAGTATTTAAAATATGCATATTACAATACAAGGTTATCATTTTATAAATGTTCTTTTTTATTAAATATGATTATTTGTATCTAATTATAAATTCAAACACAATACAAAACAAACCAAAGTTTTAAAAAGTTGCGTTAGAAGATAAAATAACAATGTTGTCAATCATAGCAGAACCGCGTGGGCGTGGCTAGTTATATCCGTTAGATAAAACCGTTATCCGATGGTCTAGGTGCCGGATAGGTTATCCTAGGGATAAGGCATATTTATCTGGTGGATATCACTATTTCTAGGTGAAAATACCGATTTTTTGCTTATCTTCGAGATTAGCCTTAGTCTGCAGATTACATATCACTATCTGTAGATGAAAGTACGGACCCTTAAAGTCCCATGAACAATTATTTCCAGTAAGTGGGGTGCAAAATAAATATAGTATAACATTTTTTCAATTTTCTTTTTTTGAATGCGGAAGGGCGGATCCAGAAAGGTACTGGGGGGGGCACTGCGGCCATCTACCGCCGAACGATCAATAATTATATCGACATTTTCCTACTCTTCTCGCCCCCCCGGGGGGGGGGGGTGCCCTGGTGCCCACTATGAGACAACACTCCTACAAAATATAAAGAACACGTGTCCTGTTTGTCTATTTTTGCGAAAAACTGAAACGCACTATGAGAAAACCCTTTAATAAACACCGTTGCCAAATTTCATAGAATTGGCTTTCTAGTAGAGAAAGAACGCTGGCGCTGTTTATATAGAATTTAAAAACATGTGCCACACATCTGCGAAAAAAATTCTTAGCAGACGTTTGTTTTTGCCTCGAATATAAAATAAAAGAAGACTAAAATAATAAAATAACAATTATCTAAAGCCGCAGGGATTCACTCCAGCGTAAATATTGATTTTATAAGCGTTCCCTTTTGTTTCCGCGTGAAAACAAGAAAAATGTTGGAATTAATGGTAGATATTAAGTATTTTTCCCACGAACAAAACAAGGCTAATTAAGATGGATGATGCTGCATTAAAGCTTTTAGTTTGACAAAAAGTCTAAACACGTCATTACAGATTGTATTGAAACAATTTAAAGTTTGTTTTCAAATAAGCTTATCATTTTATAATAAATGAATGGGGGAAGGGAAATAATGGAGCGACTCATACTTTTCGTAAATAAGGAAACTTTTTGTAGTTGCTATAAAAAGCTCGATTTTGGTGGAAGCTTTAATCGAGTCAGTAAATAAATCACTCTGTTTGAATGTTATTTTTATAGAGTAATAATTCTTTCAAAAAATCGCTGTTGCTTTGAGAAGCAGTGTAAAGTACAGTGTGTATAGAAACAACAATTTAACAAATCACAAAATTTCAATTCGTTGTATCACAGTTAGTAATGAAAATATTTTCATAAACTTCAGAACGTGTTGCTGTATTTTTATGAAAAGTAAAATGCATATGACAAAAGAAATAATTTTAAACAGGAGTCCCTAGACCTGGGGGGGGGGGGGGTAATCGAATTTTGAAAAAAAATTTCGCAAACTGTTTTTTCAAAATTTTTTAGGAGTCGTTAGAGAAGTGCTTCTCGAGATGTTATTTCCCATATTTCGTATGGGTCCCATGCGCCACAGACGAGAAAAAAATTATTGAAATTTCTAGATCCGCGCTTGAGTCTGGTGACCTCGCTGGCCACAATATCTAAAAATTCCCTTATATCAAAATATGTGACATTTTGTATAATAGAATACATGGTATATGTTCTAAATGACCCTCGTGTCGCCTTCTTAAAACTTTCTATCGATATACTAAACACCATATAAAACCCGCGCATTTAGTACAACTCTACGAATCAGACATATATTTATTATAGTTATTTGGTGTTCATGTATATTATTGTATATTGTATGCCTACATATATTTTTGTTAAAGAAGAGTGTATTTGTGTTAGCTTTCCAAACAGAGTTAATAAGTTATATGATGCACAACTATAATTTTATATTCCTGAAATTTGGTATAGAGGTATAAAATTGCATTCTAAATAACTTTTCTTAGTGGAATTATTTCATATTTTGAAAAATAAAGGTACTTTATTAGCGGTGATTTTTACAACTTTGCTTATAAAACACCCTGTAGAACACCAAGTCAAGTCGTTTTTGGTATACTTTAGTTTTACAACAAGCAGGACTCAATCCCCAAATACCATTCCAAAATTCCAAAATTTTTGGTTTATTACACCTTGTTCTTGTTATATCTTTCCACACTGCATATTTTAAGCATAAAACTTTCTTACTTTACAGTGTCTAAAGTTGGCAACACTTACTTTGGGAAATACCTAAAGTCATATTTATCGGATAGCTAACCGATGATATATTTTTATGAAAGTTATCCTGCACATAGCAAGCTCCGGTTATCTTATCCATCGGATAGTTATTCGCCGGATAAAAAAGCTATTTATACTTAAGTAAAATTTAAGAAATATATGGCACATTTGAAGTATAGAAGAACTAAAAAGTCACGGGTTCTCCCAATATGCCTTTGATAACAATCATACAACGTGATATGCGGAAAATAAAATGGTGTACCAGTCCTCAATGTGGGAAAGCCCCTGCAAAATTTTAGAGTGTTCTGAGGTAATTTAGTATATTAAATTATTCGTAAATTTGCGAAGATACACTCCTGTTATTGACTAGGTTAGTTATAGGGCGACGAACATACTTGTGAAAGAACATATTGGAGTTGTTTACATTTTCTAAATTGGCATAAAAAGTGAAGCTGGCGGGTGCGGTCAAAGTGCCGCGTTTTTTGCTTTCGATCGAACAATCAGGACACCGGCGTATTTTTGACGGGTTTAACTAAATATCTCTTATATCTACTTGTTTCAGAGTTCACTGGCATAGGGTCAATGTCTTTTCGATTTATTTCGATTTATTTCGCTATTTCTGTAGTGCGATTTGACTAAAACCAAAAATTCACTCCAGCTTTGCTGTCAATAGTGTCAATCCCAAGTCTGATAAAGTGATATGGTTGTACCGCGTTACGTCAGATGCATACAAAAAAAAAGGTAATTTTTTTTTATTTTTCATTTTTTTAACTCCTTTCGGTGGGGACAATCTACTGTTAAATTTCCCGCATGCCATGGTAGATCACGTTGTATAATGGATATCAATAATTTACTTTTGGAGAATTGTTTGGTTAAAATAGAAATCAAATACAAACCGAATCTAATTGGATTGAATTAAATTGTACTCAATATTCAACATATTCTACTTTTAAACTATTCAGTAGTGCTCTAATGGATACTCATTATAGATTCAGCGATACATTATTATTATTATGTCACATCAAAATACACTTTGCTAAAACATTTATCTTAATTGAATACCGTGAAATTAAGAAATTATTAATTGATACATTAGTTGAATATGGACTGACCCTAAAACTATATGCAACAGATATTTTCTTATCATTTTTTATTTTCCCATATTGTACAAGAATTTGCTTTTGAGTTTTTGATTGATTTACACCTTTTCAAGTCAAACAAAAAATGTCTGCCTGTAAGATTGTCCTTAATGCACAATCTAAATATTTTTTAAGGAACGTTGGATAACTTGTAAAATTCCTGTATCATTCATCGCATCGTAAACTTGCCCAGCGGTGTCAAATCAAGAGGTCAGGAGACTGAGCAGGCTACATAATCGGTGCATCTTGTACATATATTTCATTATAATGCGATGATGGGCCGTCATGCAAAAAATCATGTATCTTCTTATTCGAATGAAACATTACCCAATAATTCACGCAACGTGTTTTCCAAAAATCACAATAAGTACATTACCATTTAAATTTCCAGGAAAAATTTGGTATCCAACAAACTGATTCCCTTGAGCTGTTGTTCATATAGCACTCTTAAATCTTCTAGTACTTCTCTGGTTTCTCCAAAGAAGGTGAAGATAAAGATATGAACAACTATCGTCCTATACCTGTACCATCTACATGGGCGCAGCCAGGGGGGGGAGCCATGCCCCCCCCCCCTCCCAAGCCGCCTTCCATAAGCCAAAAAATAAAGAAGCAGTACAAAGTAGTATCTAAATTATCCCTTGAAATAAATATTTTGTAATTAATGCCAATATTATCTAATAGAGGAATCTACACACACATCCGTTTTCAACCATTTTCTGAAAAATTTTCCTTATCCTCTGGGGAGGCCGGGTCTATTGCCCTCCAAGTGAGTGAAGCCAACACCCGTGATTCGCACCGAACTTACATCCCACTTTTGCCACGAGTCACTAGCGGTGGGCATGCGCCATCTATCGAATACTAAAGGTACTCTCTACTTTCATGTTCGCTCTGCTTCTAAATATACCTAAATGCCAGTCTTTGCGTTCCATAGGAATTATGTGGTGAATATAAGCTCGTCAACTTTTACAGAAAAAAATAAATAGGTGAACTAATTGAGTTAAATATATTTGCACTGAGACAGCCGAGGAATCTTCATGGGCAGCTAAAGCTGGCGGACGAATGCTGGCTTGAAATGACCTCAGAATGACTTTGAAATGACCTCTGGATGCCTTTTAAGGGCAAGCGAACACCGGATTCGGACTTAGCGACCCCAAAAACTTGTGTGAATTTTCTCAGATTTCTCAACCACCTTTTCTTAGTTTGACCTTCAAATGACCTTGAAACTGACGTGGTAGAGGTCAACCCGGCATGGGATGCTGACCTAGCGACCCAAAAAACTTATATATAAATGTTTTCAGATTTTTTGACAGTTTTCCCTCCGTTTTTCTCAAATTAACCTTGAAATAACCTACGGATACCTTTTAAGGGTAAGCGAATACCGGATTCGGATTCAGCGACCCCAAAAACCCGTGTGCATTTTTTCGGATTTTTTTCAACCTTCTCTTAGTTTGACCTTCAAATGATCTTGAAACTGACGTGATGGAGGTCAACCGGAATCGGATGCAGACTCATCGACCCAAAAAACCTATATATAAATTTTTTCAGATTTTTTTACTGCTTCCCCTCTGTTTTTCTCAAATTAACCTTGAAATGACCTCCGAATGCCTTTTAAATGCCTTTTAAAGGTAAGCGAACATCGAATTCAGACTCAGCGACCCCAAAAACCTATGTGTGAACTTTTTCAGATTTTTTCAACCACCTTTTCTTAGTTTGACCTTCAAATGACCTTGAACCTGACGTGATAGAGTCTAGCCTCGGCATCGGAATCAGCGACCTCAAAAACCCTTGGGTACCTAGGTAGAGTCCGGTGTATTTTTTTAAACTAAATGTTGACATAATGTAATTATTATTAACAATGATAATGAAAAATTTTGCTTTATAAAAATTGTTGAAAATGGCCACCTTCACTTTATAGGCATGCTTCCGCCCGCCTTCGCATCGAATTGTGCACTCGTTCAAATATTCCCAGCGTATTATTCTGTACTGTGAAATGCTGCAAATGCACCTTGATTTGTAAACATAAATTACTTGAAAACGGTTCGATTTGTCATTGGATGGGATTGGATTTAGTCCTTTAGACACAAAATTTAATTTCCTCGAGTTATGAGGTTTATATTATTTACACGAGTCACATAAATTATATGCTTGGAAAAAACATAGTCAAATAATGAATCTATGCAAGTAGTGCGTTAAATATACTCCCACCATTGCACAGTGGGCCAGAATTGGAATAAATTGGCCAAAAGTCGAAAAATCGAGTTTCTAATTTAGGACTTTTTTGCCCCAGGTATAATATAAACCAGTCCCTAGGAGTCGACATCCCCCGAGCTCTTTGTAACTTCATTCCGAATGTGACAGTCACACGAAGCGCACCGAGCTGTTTATTTCAAGCGTGTTGTTGAAGTTACAGAAAGTGCTGAAAAATTTAGAAAATAGTGGCATTAAAATATATTAAAATGGATTCTCATCCACAAGGTATGTATAATTAAATATCGAAGGTTAAATTTCGTAATTGTTAATTTGTAAAAAAATTTTAACATTCAATAGGAGGTGTTTTTTTCATAGAATATAGAAAACATTTTTTTTAGCAAGAAAAAAGTTTATGATTCGTTCACACTCGTTCAATGTTTTTTTTAACTTGTTCGTTGAACATTCTTGTAAAAAACCGCTGCCCAAGGAATCACTACTTCCACATCCAAATTCTCTATCCAAGTCACTCACATCGAAAAAACTTTGTATGTGGAAATAATTGTTTATGGAACTTTAATAATATAATATTTGAAATCCTCTACCCCAAAAACCCATAAAACGATACCCCATATCGGTAGTGGGGTTGGGGTGGTGATAGGGGGCGGATGAAGTAAAAAAATATTTTGAGGTTTCTGGTTCTTGTACATACACTAAATCACATTTTTTTTTCATCCCCTTTAATTCGTAATCAGCGACCTCAAAAACCCCCAAGTGAAGATATTCAAAACCATTACTCCATTTTTCGACTTTTGGCCAGCTTTTTCGGATTCTGGCCCACTGTGCATTGGCAGGATCGTAACTGTGCGATGATTTTTCACATATTTAATAACACGTCAGGTAGATATTCTTTCACGAAAGCAAATTTATTATATAATATATATGCCGTGGGTACATGTTTTGTTAAATTAAACTGTCAGTAATAACATGCTTTGTTGTTGAATAAATTTTTATTTCCCAAAGTTTGTTGCCTGTGTACGTCAGAGGACAAATTGATGTTCAAAGCCCGCAAGGCAAGGTATTTTCTTATCCAATCTGTCGAGGATGTTACCAAGAAACAAATCTCAAGTGCTTTAAATAAAAATACGTCGCGCCGGGTTGACGTCACAGGTATCAAAGCCCACACTACACATTTCTCATATCTTTTACATTAGTATCTTTCACATTAGTACAGTAAACGGAGGAAATGGCGGGGAAAATTATGGAGAGTTTGGGATATTTGCACCCTTTATGTAAAACCATGCGCTGATCTCGAAAAAAATACTAAAAAAATTCCAAACGTGTCGCAACATGTTCTTATACAGGGTGTCCGGAAAGTAAAGGGACCCACCTTAACTCTAGCTTTTCGAGGTCAAATGGAGCCGATTAAACTAAACATACCTTAGTAAGTGCTTCCTTAAGGAGTTATAGGGCCTTAAACAATTTTCTTTTAATTTTATAATGGGTATATTTCGGAAAACAAATGACTAATCAAGCTGAAAATTGGTACATGTATAATTTAGGGGAGTCCGAATATTGTGAGTATATCTACATATAATAGATGGCGCTGTCGGCGTATTTCTTTGACACATTTTACTTCCACGTCCAGTGGAAGTATAGTAACGACAAAAAAATTTTTAAAAATTTTTATTGTCCAAATAGGCTTAAAATGTCATGAAACGTCGAGATTTTAAATTTGAGCGAAAAAAAATTTCTGTCTGTCGGTCTGTCTGTCTGTCGGTCTGTCTGTCTGTAACTTTTTTTTGTGCGCACGTTTACTCTGGAACCGTTCAAGATATTGACTTGACATTTGGTACACATATGTACTTTAACGAGATCTAGAACTAGATTATATTTTCATCTTGTTCCGTCGAAGGGTTGGGGTGTAAATTAGGGTAAATGGGTAAATGGGTAAATGGGTAAATCAAGCAGGTAAGAGTCCACGAAATTGGTATTTAGTATATACAAGAGAAGCTAAGGTCTCAAAAAAAAATTGGCATTAGCCACCCCCATTACCACCTCCACCCCCTTATTAAAGGGGATGAAAAGAAATTGTGATTTAGTGTATGTACAGGAACCAGAAACGTCAAAATATTTTTTTACTTCGTCCACCCCCCACTATCACCACCCCCACCCCACTACCGATGTGGGGTATCGTTTTATGGGTTTTTGGGGTAGAAGATTTCAAATATTATATTATTAAAGTTCCATAAACAATTATTTTCACATACAAAGTTTTTTCGTTGTGAGTGACTTGGATAGAGAATCTGGATGTGGAAGTAGTGATTCCTTGGGCAGCGGTTTTTATCATAACTTTTTATTATTATGATATAATAACTAATTTTACAAAAATAAGGTCTACTTGTTTCATATCGATAAAATGCACCGTTTTCAGCATAATCGCACTTATGTATTTCAGCGCATTCCAAGCAGCGTTACCACATTTGGTAGATTTTTATTTCTTTTTAGTAGAATTTTAAGGGTTTTTTTAAAGTTTGGTAGGTAAAATTTGCTGGTAGATTTCTGATAATAATTATCAGAAATCTGCAAGCAAATTTTACCTACCAAACTTTACAAAAATCCTTAAAATTCTACTAAAAAGAAATAAAAATCTACCAAATGTGGTAACGCTGATTCCAAGAGCTACTATGCAACATGATATTCGATAAAGTTAGCGTTTATAAAATTTATATTATTGAACCAGTTTAGTGGCTAAACCAAACGTAGCTTAGTCCTAAAGTGCTTCCTTATGAAATTATGCGTTTTTAAATAAAAAAATATTTCGTATTGTTTTAGGTATAAATACAAATTTTATGCAGATATACTTATACCCTCACAATACTCGAACTCCCCTATATTATATTGTGTACCAATTTTCAGCTTGATTATTCATTTGTTTTCTGAAATATACCCATTATAAAATTTAAAAAATTGTTTTAAGGCCCTATAACTCCTTAAGGGAGCACTTTTGGACTAAGGTATGTTTAGTTTAATCGGCACCATTTGACCTCAGAAAGCTACTATTGAGCTGGGTCCCTTTACTTCCGGACACCCTGTATATTTTTTTTAGCAAAAAATGCAAATGTATAATAAAATAAGCATTTTTTTGAAAAAATACAAGAATAAAAAGTGTTTAAAATCGCATTTTCCATATGACCATGGTATTTGGTATTAGATTTGCAATTTTCCCTTTAGTTTTCCGGAAAAACGGAAAAACTAACATATAAAACTAAAGATAAAATTGCAAATCTAATAGCATAGCCATATGGGAAATGCAATTCTAAACACGATTTGTTCTCAATTTTTTTGAAAAAACGCATAGATAGCGAGATAATTGAGGAAAACTATATAATATGTTAGTTTTTCCGTTTTTCCGGAAAACTAAAGGAAAAATTGCAAATTTAATGCCACGGTTATGTGGAAAATGCGATTTTAAACATTTTTTATTCTTGTATTTTTTCCAAAAAATGCTTATTTTATGATATATTTGCATTTTTTGTTAAAAAAAAAATATATATATATATATATATATATATATATATATATATAAGAACATGTTGCGACATGTTTGGAATTTTTTTAGTATTTCGCTTCGTGATCAGCGCATGTTTTTACATGAAGGGTCCAAATATCCCAAATTCTCCAAAATTTTCTCATTTGGCCGCCATTTTAAGCTTCATTTACTGTACTACATGCTTATGTAATATAAAAGCTGGTGCAAAACAACACTCCTTGATGATATTTAATTTATAACTAGAACTAGCTGATTCTTTTTCTCAAACCTTACTCGTTAAGGTGACTTTTTGTTTGCCGAAAATTGAATTCGAACCTTTCAACGTTAAAGAACGGAAAATTTTTGGAGGAAAATATATAAGACTTTTTAAAAGTACTTAAAAAGACCTTTGGTAAAAGTCGTTAGCATAAAAACTAATGGAGTTATGATGAAAATAAAATGGTTGTCTCGTTTTTTCGGAGAAGAAATCAGCAACGAAACCAATGGCTTCACCGCAAGGATTGAAATTGAACGTAATCCATTTACAATTTACTTTATTTAAGTACTAACAATATGTTCTAGATGTTTGACTGGTTTGGGATGCCTAGATTTGAAAAAAAGTTTGATTCAAATTTGAAATGATTTTTCATTTTTTCACAATAATTCAAAAATTAAAGAGGATACCTAAAAATGCTGGAGTACAAAAATTCAGGTTTTCTTTAACTGAAAATATTGTATTTTTTTAAATTTTTCTAGGATAAAAATTAATTGAGATATCACTTTTATAAATTTGCATTTGAGTGCAAGGACCACCTTCCCTGAACACTTTAAACTCAAAAATCTCAAAAACCAAAGTTTTCAAAGAAGTTCATTTGCATTTTTTCGGTGAAATTTTCGGAACATGTAAAATTTTTTATTCTCGACAATTTTGGAGCATTTATAAATATATGTAAACACCCGGTTTAAGAGATCAGGTGAAGATATTTTATAATAGTACTTCAGAGCTGGAAGAAATTTTAGAAGCCGGTAGGTACTGCACAATATTACTGTACGGAGCTGCTAAACAGATACAGTTAAAAAAATTGAGCCGTGTCGAAGACTTATCAGCGTTTCTCCAGCAGATGCGTTGAGTCCTTTATTAAGGCTACCACTAAAAACAGTGCTGTAAAATAATCATCCCTTGTTCCGACAGTTGTTCTGAATGAGCACATTAAAAGAGTTTATTTGCAAACCCAGATGTGGCTTGGGAACAAAAATATTCGTCCAACTGATTAGGGGTGGATTAATAATGAAGAATCTTTACTACCAATCAAAATGCTGAATATGCCTGCACCAGAAGAACTCCTCAAAATGGTATTATGTAATTACAAAAAAGTATGCGGCGCAGCTTGTAGCTGCCGAAAAGTTGTACATTTTGTAACGCAACATGCGGAACATGCTTCGGTGACAACTGCCAAAATTGTCCTCCAATTACTATCATCACTATCGATCAGAACATGAAATAATGATTATTCTACATTTTTGATTTCAGTCAATGTAACGTTTAAATTTTTCGTCAAAAAGAGTAGTTTTCACCCCCAAAAAACAAAAAGCACACATCAGAAATATATAAGTTTTGAAGAGAAGGTAAGATAAGCTTAATTACAAATTTTCATCAAAACCGATGTTATCCGAAAGAATTCTATTTTTACCGTCAAATACTGGACTATATCTGAAATGTGAAAATCCTAAGTAACCTGGAATAGTGATTTTTTCACGATTAGAATACTGCTCTTCGGTAAGCGAGGAATATAAAGAATTTGTAAAATTATTTGCAAAAATTCCCCCCTTCTCTATTTAACACCTTCTATTGATTAATTATCCTATTCCTTTCAGTGATCACTTGTATATTTTTTTTTACTAAAATTGTATCAAATTTTCATCCTTGTTAACGACATTCCAGATATTATTTTCCTGTCATTTTATTTTTTTAAAGTGTATAAATGGTTTTTCACGCCTTGTATGCGAAAAGAATGCCTTCCAAAACGTTGAATTAATGACATCAAGCAGCTGTTGGAAAGGAGCTTTGCTGTCAGACGTACCATACAGTGCAGGGAGGCCAACTGTAGTAAAGCGTGGATCACAAAACGTTTGAGATTAAAATTGACTGAAATACATACTTAAACACCCAGATTCTTTACGTAAGTCGCCTAGTAAAAATAGATTTAAATTTTCATAAAAGTGCAGGTGTCTGTAATGGTTCTTAGAGCACAATCTGTGAATATAACTAATGCCTTACATGATAAATCTTTCTCGGCTATTTCCATAAAACCCGCAATATCCGTATGAATTATTCAGTTTACTTTCCAAAGTGCAGTTTTACTAAATATTAAACTCCGATGTGGCGTCTGAAAATATTGTGTTCATTAACATTTAACGAGGTCGATGATTAATATTACAGTGGAGGATTGCACGCGTCATATTTCGCAGATTAAAAATATTTTTAAGTCCAAGACATTTTAATTAAAGTATAAAAACGACCGGGATATTGTGTTTTAATGAAATAAGGTCTCTGGGTAATTTTTCAATTAGGTAGCAAAGGCCCTAGGCGTTTCATTAATCTGTTGCTAATAAAAACTGCTTATTTTTATTCTATTTTTTTAACTCCTGTTTCAACGTAATGATCTCTAGTTCATAAAAACAGAAGAATCTACTCTATACATCCTACGCCAAATGTTGACGACTTTAGTCGAGTTAATTATTTTATTCTTTTAGTCACCACTCCGTATATCTTTTTCACTAATGTTAAAATAGGTTTTTCCTTAGCAATTATGTTAACCACACGTCAAGTACTACTGATTTCCGTAAAATTTTTTTCCTTAATTATTTTTTTGAGGTGTTCAGCTTCTATATCTTTCGGTCAAAATATACTAGAATTTTTTCCATGGCAATAAACCTTATTTACTTGCCGAATATTATGTTTCTCAGTCAAATACTTTTTTAGATATAGAGCCAAGAGAGACCTACCTACAGACAGACTGAATGACTGAATTGAAATACCAAAATTTTCATAATCTAAATCTGAAATGTCAAAATTTTAAGTAATCTGGATTAGTGATTTTTTCACGATTACAATACTTCTCTTCGGTAAGCGAGGAATATAAAGAATTTGTAAAATTATTTGCAAAAATCTCCCTCCTCTATTTGACAACTTCTATTCATTAATTACGTTATTCTTTTCAGTGATCAAATTGTATATTTTTTTTTACGAAACCTGTACCAGATTTTCATCCTTGTCAACCGCATTCCAGATATATACTCTCTTCCTGTCGTTTTATTACTTCCACATCCAGTGGAAGTATAGTAACGACAAAAAAATTTTTAAAAATTATTATTGTTCAGATAGGCTTAAAATGTCATGAAACGTCGAGATTTTAAGTTTGAGCGAAAAAAAATGTCTGTCTGTCTGTCGGTCGGTCTGTCTGTAACTTGGTGCGCACGTTTACTCTGGAACCGTTTAAGATATTGACTTGAAATTTGATACACATATATACCTTAACGAGATCTGGAACTAGATTATATTTTCATGCTGTTGAGATGAAGGGTTGGGGGGTAAATTGGGGTAAATTTGGGGTAAGTGGGTAAATAAAGCAGGTAAGAGTCCATAAAATTGGTATTTAGTATATACAAGAGAAGCTAAGGTCTCAAAAAAAAATTTTTGGCATTAGCCACCCCCATTACCACCTCTACTCCCTTATTAAAGGGGATGAAAAAAATTGTAATTTAGTGTATGTACAGGATCCAGAAACCTCAAAACATTTTTTTACTTCATCCACCCCCACTACCACCCCCCTGTCACCACCCCACTACCGATGTGGGGTATCGTTTTATGGGTTTTTGGAGTAGAGGATTTCAAATATTATATTATTAAAGTTCCATAAACAATTATTTCTACATACAAAGTTTTTTCGTTGTGAGTGACTTGGATAGAGAATCTGGATGTGGAAGTAGTGATTCCTTGGGCAGTGGTTTTTTTTTAAGTATGCATCCTGTATAGTTTTTACTAAGAGTTGTCAGTTGTCAGGTCTCTCTTGGCAATAGCTTATTTATTAAATCAATTTTAATATATTTATCCACGAAATTTAATTTTTTCATGTAAAAAATAATAATAGGCGTGAATTATTAAATATTTTATAGTTATTAAGGTACCAAGAGTGTTATAAGGATAATAACGCACCGAGGTCGGCAGTGTACAATCCCGGGGGCCTCTGGCCCGAGGGAGTGTACGTCGACCGAGGGCGTCATTATCCTATAACACCCGTGGTGCCTTCAACGTTTAATGTCCTGCAAGTCTGTTATTTAATTCGAATTTTTTTTTTTGACATTTACGATTTATTAATTTGACATCTATTATGTTCAGAACGATTTGGTTTAAAAGAGAGTAAAAATCAGAATTGTTTGTAAACGCCGCCGTTGCATAGAAGCGCATTTTGTTTGTCAATAACGCTCTCATAATTTGCTTGTTTTGGGTTGTATTATAATTTTATAATGCCCTAGGGCGTTATAGATATTCATAACGCCCTAGGGCGTTATTTCTCATTTAATGTATCTCAAAACAGGGTGGTTATTGTAAAATAACAGACTTGTAGGACATTAAATAATTTTTAATGCCGATTAGATTTTTAAAAACATATTTAGCAAAACATGACAACGATGTCAACGACTAGTCAAATGGCAGATGTGTTCTAACGTCGCCGTCGCGCGTCGTGTTGATTTGAAGCATTTCAATTTCTTTCATGGAGGTATTTGCTGTAATTTACAAGTAGTAGATAATGTCTTTAAAAGGCATTTTATAAAAAGTTGTGGAAACACAAATATAAGTGCTTCGGAAAAAAACTTTGTAACTGTTCCGAAAAAATTGATATTCGAAGAACTTGGTGGCAAGCTTCTAATATTTTTGATCCCATCCCTTCAAAAATCCAAATTTTGTTATAGAAAGAATCTGTCAAGTCATAATCAACTTTGGGCAAATTGGACGAATCTACTTTTACAAAATTCAACTCCAACTTAATAGTTTATTGATAAAGTAAAAATCAAATGCCACTTAAACAAACAACAAATGAATCTAACCAATATATCTCTTCACTTTTATTGTGAAGAACCCAACTATCTCTTCGGTTAAGCTAACAATTGAAAAATTACTTAAATAAAAGTTGTAGGATTCGATGGGGGTCTGCAGATTTGCATTCTACGGGAAATATTATTTTCAAAAAATTTTTCCGGTGGGCCTTATAAATTGGGCCCGTGTAAGGCCCACTGGAAAAAATTTTGAATATCATATTGAAACACCCCATACCCCAGTCGTATATTTATCTCTTTTGAGTGAGACAGAAAAATATACAAGGTTGGCCATTTACGTCATCGTCTAGATTTTTAATAAAATTAAGAAATTTAAACACTTGGTATTTTGTTTCACTGGTTTTTATTCAGATTTTTCTGACATATGTTTCGGTCTCACGACCATTATCAAAGAGTCTTAATAACTAACCTAAAAGTGACCGCTTACAATATATATGCACATTGTTACCTACAATAAGCTTGGAATGGGATGATAGCTAATTTTAATTTTATTGCAATTGATTAAATTTAATCCTACCTGGTACTAGGAACTTAATTATCTTACTAGGAACTTACTTAATTATAATTTTAATACAGTGTCTAGTACGGGAGTATTTGCAAATATAATTTGTGTATTTGTAACATTTTTGTGGTTTTTTAGGGCCCTCTTTATTTCCAAAATTTCAAGCATATCTAGATTATCTCCTTTATTGACCTTATGTAAAAGTTTAACATTACTATTGCTAAAGAAATGATTTTGTTGAATACAATGTTCTGCAAACCCCGTGGATTTTACGTTATCTAAAATTGACTTTCATTATGTACGTGACTTAGTGGCACACAATTATAAAGTTACTAAGTCAGCACTTCCCGGCTGACTTGATAACCACGTTTATCGTTTATTATAATATTCATTTTCTATTCAGTTGTATCATAACTGTTGTACATTACACATGTATGAAGCCATTTTATGTGTAGTGAATTAATAAATCCTGTTCAAAAAGTTAATTTTACTTTTTTAAAAAGTAGTTTCTCCTCCTAAGAACTATTATTGGCGCAGTCGTACAGATTAAGTCCGTCGGTTCGTGCATCGTGCAGAAATCGACGTGAAATTTCGATTTCTTTAGACTTAAAAGAACTTTACGTGTCGGACAGTGCATTGTGCAAATTTTCCATCAAGGAAAAACGACATAAAGACCTATTGCAAGTTGAATTGAGTAGATTTGCAAGGAGTGAAAGTGCGAAAGGATTATTAGCGAACCCCACAGCAGCGATCAACTCCAAAGGATAAGACGAAACCCACTATCAAAGTAAGTCGAGTTTATTCCTTTGTTTCCTACTCCTCAAATTTGTATTATACAGATCTGAGTCGAAACTAGTTGTAAGAAAGTTAATTTTGTTTCAATAATTTTAAATTGCCTATTGCACTACCATACAGAATACGTATATTTTTAATAATTCCGTAATAACATTTTGATTTATATTTGCGCTTTGCTAATAGAGAAAATCAGATTCCAACCGCACCACGTTAGAATATAAAGTGCTATATTGCCTATAATATTTTGTCGTATTTAACTAGTAGGTTGCAAAATACTTATAATTAAAAAACTTCAAAAATTATTATAATTATCTAATTTTATGAGCGACATCGACGAACTAAATAATTCATTTAACTCATTAAGTGTAAATAATTTAAATACTGCTCAAACAACAACAATGCCAGAAATAAATCCTAGCATTTTCAAATTATATGCCGATTCCATTCAAACATATGATGGATCCGAAATCGAACTAGAGCCTTTTATTAATGCTGTAGACGAGTTCTACGAACTTTACCATACCAATGATGTCGCCCTAAATAAAGTTGTCGAACGAGTCATTTTCGGAAAACTTAAGGACCGCGCTCGTATGATGCTAGGTTCCAGAGTAGAGCTAAATACATGGCCGTTAATTAAACCATTTTTGAGACAAAGCTTTGGAGATAATAGGTCAATAGACGTTCTTGAACAACAACTTTTTACTATGGCTCTAATGAAAAATGAAAATCCGTTAGAATTTTCTAGACGAATACAAACTGCTCGCAGTAAATTATGTTTTAAACTAAATTCAATACCAATTACAGAAATCACGGAAGAACAAAAGAAAATTTATGTTAAACAATACGAGTCACAAAGTTTAAAAGTTTTTCTTAGAAACTTAACCATTAGAGACTGTGATTTCATTAGATCGAGAAATCCAACGAAGCTAGAAGAGGCCATTAATCTTTTTATAGAAAACGAGAATTTTACGCAGTCACAACATCAAGCCCAAAACGTGTCAAAAAGTATTGCACCACAACCAGGACCAAGTTTTAATCCGTCATTTAACTTTAACGCAAATAAATCTTTCAATAAAATACCACCCTTTTTCCAAAAACAGAACCATCAACCACAAAATGTGTTTGTGCCTCAATACCAAAGCCAAAATTATTTCCAAAAACCGAATTTTCCAAGTCAACCAATACCCGTTCAACCCCGAGTAATAAAACAACATTTTCCAACAAATGCACAAACATTCGGACAACAACGAAATGTAAATGTGTTTAAACCAAACCCTCAAAGACAAAATTTTAGCCAACCACAACCAATGTCCATTCAGACTAGACAATCATTTACGAATAATAATCAAAATTTCGCGCAACCTAGGCTTACCCCAAATCAAGTGAGACAACAGTTCCCTTGGGTTAAACAAACCCCTGTACCAAAGTACGCTGTACAGGAACTGAATGCCATAAGCGACGAACCGGAAATTGTTTATGATGAATCGCAAAACTATCAGCTAACTGACGAAACATCTTTTAACCCTGAAAATAATATGATAAATCCCTTAGAACACGAATATTACGTAGAGCAGCAGGCGAATTACCAACAAGACATTGAAAATGAAAATTTTCAACAGGACGACCAGACAGACAGTCAGAGATAACATTTAACGCCTACATAAACGCGCTTCCCTACATTCAAACTTCAAATCCCAATCTAAAATTATTAATTGACACTGGATGCAACGTTTCGATGCTAAGACCTATAGTCGCTGAAAATTATTTCCCGAATTTCATTTATAAAGCTCCATCGCTATTACAATCAATCGGCCAAGCGCGTGAAGCAACCTATAAAGCCCGTATACCAGCTTTCAAAGAACTACAAACAAAGCAAGAGATAGAATTTACCCTTTACCCATTCTCAGACTATTTCGATGGTATTATCGGACTTGATGAACTTAGAAAATTAAAACTTCAGATGGACTTTGAAAACCAAATTCTATATAATGAGAAAATCCAAATTCCTTTTCTATACCGTGAACACCATACACAAAACCACATTACGGTGGAAATACCACCTCATCAATCAATAAATCGGTTGTTTTATGTATCACATCGGCATGGAGATATTATCGTGCCAGAGCAAAAAATATTTGACTTGTTTATACCAGAAACCTTAACTACCGCTAACAATTTTAAGGCTAGATTTGAAATTCAAAATAATACGGATGAGACACAATGCATTACAATTACCGAACCTTTTAAAGTAACACCATATGAGAGCGATGACTTTGAGACATATAATATAGAAAACATTTTACCTGAATTTCACTCTCAAATTACGGAACCACACTCAAGTCCCACGAAAACTCTTAAAGATCTTATTAGAACTGACCACATGAATCCCGAAGAAAGACAAGCAATTCTAAAATTAATTGATAACTTTTCCGATATATTTCACCTAGAAAACCAGCAACTTTCATTCACGAATAAAATAAAGCATACAATAAAAACTACGGACGAAATACCAGTACATGTAAAATCTTATAGGTTCCCTCACTGTCACAAGGAGGAAGTTCGAAATCAAATAAATAAAATGCTAGATGATGGGATAATTAGGCCTAGCCAATCACCCTGGTCAAGTCCCATATGGGTCGTTCCAAAAAAGGCAGACGCCTCGGGCAAACGTAAGTGGCGTATTGTAGTCGACTACCGCAGGTTAAACGACAAAACAGTTGATGATAGGTATCCAATACCTAATATCGATGACATATTGGACAAATTAGGTAAATGTAACTATTTTACTGCGCTCGATCTAACCAGCGGTTTCCACCAAATCGAGATGTCGGAAGAAAGCATACAAAAAACAGCTTTTAATGTAGAGAACGGGCACTTTGAATACCTAAGAATGCCTTTTGGTTTGAAAAACGCGCCGGCGACCTTTCAGAGGGTCATGGATTTCGTACTGAGAGACATTCAAAATAAAATATGTTTGGTCTATATGGACGACATAATTATTTTTAGTACTTCACTGCAAGAGCATATTGCGAACTTACGGCAAGTCTTTCTTAAATTACGCGAAGCAAAATTAAAAATTCAATTGGACAAATCCGAGTTTCTGAGACAGAACGTAGAATTTTTAGGCCACATAATTACTCCCAATGGCATAAAGCCGAACCCAAACAAGATCCGAGCGATACAACAATTCCCGATACCAAGAACCGCGAAGGAAATCAAATCATTCCTCGGACTGTTAGGGTTTTATCGAAAATTCATTAAAGATTTCGCGAAAATAACGAAACCCTTAACCAAATGTCTGAAAAAGAATGAGAAAATAACGCATGATACGGAATTTTTAAAATCTTTTAACTTATGTAAAGACATCCTGACAAATCAACCCTTACTACAATTCCCGGACTTTAGCAAGCCATTTATTTTAACAACCGACGCTAGCAACTTTGCTATAGGCGCCGTATTATCGCAGGGCCCTATTGGCAACGATAAACCAGTAGCGTACGCATCTCGCACCCTAAATTCTGCAGAGATAAACTATAGTACAATAGAAAAAGAGCTCCTTAGCGCAGTAAATTTTACAAAGTATTTCAGACCATACCTTTTCGGCCGTAAGTTCACCATAATTACCGATCACAAACCGCTGGAGTGGTTACAAAATTTAAAGGAACCTAATAGTCGCCTTATGCGCTGGAGACTCAAATTAATGGAATATGACTATAATATCGTTTACCGTAAAGGCAAAGAGAATAAAGTGGCTGACGCCCTTTCCCGCGTCGAAATTCACCCTATCGATAATGAGAATCAATCGGTTATAGGTAACATAGATAAAACCGATGGCGACAAGATTCAAACCGATTTTCCTGAATTAACCCTTGACGACCTTATTACATTAGACGCTACATCCGACACAGAAGTGTCACCTAATGACCTAATCCAACCACCAATTCCAAAAGTTACACCCCTGGAACCCAAAATCATTATACGTACGAATACCCAAATACGTGCACCGAATATCCCTAGCAGTAACGAAACCGTTCATTCAGCCCGCGAAAACCCGATATTTGAGATTCCCATCTCAGAAGACCCTATAAATAAATTCCAAAATCAAATAATAATGGCGGTAAGCACCAATACCACACGCACACATGTAAGAAACTCAAAACCATTCAATAAAAAAAATCGATACGAGGTAACTTTACCCTACCGAGACCCAGAACAATTTGAAAAGGAAGTAGTAGAATTCTTTAAAAATTATATCAAACCCCGAACTACACATGGGATAATAATAGAACCTCAATATATTCAAAAGATTATTAGCATTTTGCAAAAACACTTCCAACATGCTAGCTATCTACTCGTACAAACTAATAATTACGTACTAGACGAAAAAAATAAAGAGAAACAAATTTCGTACATAAAATACCATCACGAAAATAAAACAGTTCACCGAGGAATTTCAGAAACAATAAAAGCCTTACGACAAAACTATTTTTGGCCGCGCTTAAACGAAGACGTTAGGGATTACATAAACGTCTGCGTAATATGCCAAAAATCCAAATATGAGCGCAGGCCTGATCACTTAAAATTTCAACCTACACCCATCGGCCATAAGCCCTTTGAACATCTCTATATAGACACATTTCAAATAAATAATATCAAATTTCTCACTATAATCGATAGTTTTAGCCGTTATGGACAAGCTTATGAAATCACCCTAGCAGCTAATCATATTTGTGACAATCTATTGAAATATATGACGCATTTCGGAATCCCCAATAAAATAACAAGTGACCAAGGATCCGAATTTAAAAATAGCCTATTCGAGGAATTTTGTAAAGTTCACAACATTGCCTTACACTATATAACAGTAAAAAACCCCAATAGCAACTCTCCCACCGAACGATTTCATTCCACTCTCCTGGAAGAAATGAGAATATTAAAAGACAAATTTAAAAAGGACGAACCTCTCGACAAATTAATGAGCTATGCTATTCTCGGTTACAACAATACTATACATAGTACCACCGGCTTTACGCCCTTCCAAATAATAAAATCCAACCCAGACATTAGAACGCCACTCGAACTTACAGACAGACTAATCATTAATCAATATTTATACAAACATAAAGAAAACGCCCATGTTATTAACGAACTAGTTAAAATACAAAACGAACGAGCAAAAGACTTGACGAATATAAATCAAACTCGTTCTGAACCAGCCACTAAACAACCCGGTGAAAAAGTATACTTTAAACTCGCCCCTCGTAGTAAACTTGCACCTCGATATAGAGAATTAACAGTAGAACTGGACGCCAAAGAAAAAATAGAAACAAATAAAGGGACATACCACAAACATGGGTTAAAACCACAACGAAAAATAACTCAAACAAATCCATCTGTTTCAGATGACGCTGACATCATTAATCTGGATAATTATCCTGATGAACCTGGGGACAGCTCAGATAAAACTGGAAAAACTAAGTAACCCCATACTTCCATTCTCCTTGGGCAGCGCCCGGGTAACAATGCAAAAACATTCCTTTATCAAATACTTAAACTTAGACCATTTCATTAACCCCATAAAAAATTTAGAAATCAATTCAGAACTAATCATTCCATTGATAAATAAAAAAGACGAATTATACCCTCAGTTGCATAACGTCCATTCCCACCTAAAATACTTATTAAAGCAAACCAAAACAAAATTCGAGAATATTAGACCCCTGAGTAATTCACGTCAAAAACGCGGACTCGCAAATATCGTAGGGAAAGCATCTAAATGGGCATTCGGTACACTAGACTCCGAAGACGCCGAACGCTACGATGACGCCATATCAACTCTTGAATCGAACCAACAAGACATTTACCACGATCTCGAAAATTACCTAACTATTACCAAACAATTTATGAATGAAACGGTAGATACTTTGAAAAAAATAATAAATAATCAAAATGAGCTATATCATAGGGTAAAAGCTATTGAGCAGAATCTAAACAAATTTACACTGTTTATCAAAATTCAGAACATTTTAGACATAATGATTATAGATTGCATGTCGCTGATAAATATACTAGATAATATTCAAAATAGCATTTTGTTTGCACAATTAGAATCCGTTCATACCAGTTCATTACCAATCAATGAATTAAAAGATCTAATAAACCGTATGAAGGAACTATACCCCAGTGGTCTATATAACTTCACAAACATACAAAGTTTTTACGCACTTATTAAAGCTGAGATTTACTACAGCAATCAATTGATCTGTTTTGTCTTTCACTTTCCGGTACTCAGAGAAAGTATTTACAACTATTATCACCTTTACCCTATACCAATCCATAACCAAACTATCATCCCCCTGAAACCCTACATAATAACGAACTCGACATATCATCGCTACGAGGATGCAGCATGCCTAAGAGTGGAGGGACTCTGTATCTACCACATAGAACAGCAAATATCTAAACAAGACTGCATACCAGACGCACTCTTGGGATCAACCCCAATGTCATGCAGCACGTTAACCGTCAACCTAGAAAAAGATATAGTGGAACAAATTAACAACGGCTATCTAGTAGCGATACCGGTGAGAAATATTACCATAGAAAAAAAATGTAACGAACATGGATTCATTACCATACAAGAACCCCATCTCGTTTACATACCCAAGAAATGCAGCGTAACAATCCACGGGTACACGTATAGGAACTCTATCGGCTTTACACCGGAGACACCTCTCGAGATACTACCTATCCATATGATCAACCCCGACTTGGACAGCGTCGAAGCAACCCCTTTACAACATATCAACATTGACAAGCTTTCGAGCCTACAACAAGTAGCTGAACGGACACACCTTCATCAATTAAAAACATTTAACACGAAAAGTGACAATGACAATTTAATTCTTTATATTTGCTTAGGTATAGTAGTTATATTTGTATTGATATTTCTTTGCAAAAGTTTGTATGTCAATAAGCAAAAAATATACTCTTCCCTTGCTTTTAGAAATAAAAACAGTAAACATGTAAAAGCAAAAACGGATGTGCACCTAAGTGACCTATCTGATGACGCCGAAAAAACTTCATCCCCTGTTTTTTCGTCTTAGGAGGGAGGCATTATGTACGTGACTTAGTGGCACACAATTATAAAGTTACTAAGTCAGCACTTCCCGGCTGACTTGATAACCACGTTTATCGTTTATTATAATATTCATTTTCTATTCAGTTGTATCATAACTGTTGTACATTACACATGTATGAAGCCATTTTATGTGTAGTGAATTAATAAATCCTGTTCAAAAAGTTAATTTTACTTTTTTAAAAAGTAGTTTCTCCTCCTAAGAACTATTATTCTTTTTATGTTCCTTGACCCTTACTTCTATGCTTCGACCACTCTGGCCTATATATAGGGCATCGCAATCGTCACACTTTATTTCATATACCCCCGATTTTTCTATATCTTCTGTTTTTTCTTTATTATTAACTAATAAACGACCTAAGTTATTTTTGTTTGACGATATTGTATTAATTTCTAATTTATTTAATCTATTACAAATAGAATTGCTAATACCTTTTACATAGTATATACTATGCCACCTTTCATTTTTTCTATTGGGTACATTGTAAAAATGTTTTTGCAACAATTTTCTTTGTTTTTTCTTTATGATTTTATCTATGATTGATGTGTCATAGCCATTGTTGGTAGCTATTACTTTAAGTGTTCTGACTTCCTTTTCAAAGTCAGAACACTTAAAGTAATAGCTACCAACAATGGCTATGACACATGTCAGTAATTTGCGTTTTCATTGTGGTACTTTGATAATAGTTTATTTATTTAAAAGTATGCATTTTCAGTATTCAAATTAATTAATTCACGATTGTGATTTGCAACTATTTTAGTAGTTTAATTAATGGAAAGTTTGCTTTGGGTTTCTAAAATGTTATTACGACTATTGTTGTTTTAATACTCTGCTCAGCTATGTAAATAATATTTAGTACAGTCGCGAATGGTATATTACAGATTTTGCAATTATTAGTCTTCAGCATTTGCATTTAAGGATTCTTAATTGCCATCTCTGTATTTATACCTCACCAAGTTATCATTTGCATATGATAAGATTTGAACACAGCTCTTTTTTTTATCAGTTTTAATTTTGAAGATTTTCGAAAGGCAAGCACAAGATTTTGTTGGTTGTCACTTCATCTATATATAAATAACAACGATACAACGAAATGGGACCAATTGGTCTCGGCCAAGTGCAATTGTAACTAGCCACAACAACAACAACACTACGCTTCGAAACGGCAGTTGTCGTGGCAATTTGATAAGATTTTGTTGATTGCCTTTTTACCATCATATCATGACTGGGAAATTTCCCGAGCTGTGTCAAATTTTACGTATGCAAACGACCATTATAAATACTTCAGGAAAATGACTATTGTCATTGTAAACAATTTATTTTATTGTTTGCATAGCTGACCTGATTATTCTACGGATTAATGTGACAATTGTCCCAACGAATGCTTTCCTTCTTTTTATCTAAACTGTGGCAATTGCCCCAACAATTATGTAATTGAAACAAATGAATATGACAATTGTCTAAAATAAACGTATTAAAACGTTTTCTGTGTTTTCCTTCAATATTCTACTTTTCAGGAATAAGTGAGATTTTAAATAAGAATATAATTCTTTAGACAAAATAAATCAATTACAAATGCAATTTATAATTACAGTGAAATCAGTATTAAATAAAGTACAGTCAAATAAAACAGTACCAAGTAAAATAATCTAATAACTAAGTGTTGCCAAAATTAATAAATAAATTTGATCAGTAAATAGAAACAAGTAATATCAAACTTTATAAAAGAATCTATGGTTAAACAAAAATACAATCACAACGTAAATTTGGGTCCTAACTTTAAAAATCTAATTGAATTGAATCTGCGGTAGGTTCTTGATGAAACATATTAAATAAAATTAAGAAATTTAAACATGATGAAAAATCCAGTAAACCCTTTTATTTCAACGGTCCCTGCTTCGTCGTTCAGCTTTCACAGATTCCTAAGAAAATCTGTATAAATACGAAATCATATAGGATGACTCGCACTACGAAACTATCCACGGATAGCCCGCACTACGTACCATCTGACGATGGTCGCACTACGTACCACCTTTGGGGGTGGCCGCACAGCTGAACTCAAACAAAAGCAGGTACCGGAGTAATTAATACTGCCAGCAAGTGTACTCTCGAAGAGCAGGTCAATAAAAGACAAATTTGGTTCCCCGGAACCGCGCTTATATAGGATTTTAAAATAGAGACAAAAATTCTCAAACTGAAAGTGTGAGAAAGACAGTAAACCACGCGAGCTTCGAGATCTACGCAATATTTGTCATGTATGCATCTAACGCTCGGCCAGCCTTTCGGTTATCTAAATTACCCATTAATAAGAAATTTCGAACTTAAGTGTATAATGAATATGGCTTGCTATCGTTTACGTTGATGATCTTTCTGTTTATGTAACACATTCTTTTAGCCGATACATTTGTGAGAACCTCAACTTTTGCGTCGAAAATAAACCCCGTTAAAACTGTACACAATATTATAAAGAAAATAATATTTCTGTATTTAGGTAAATTATGCATGAAATCGAATTAATTGTTATCGTAAAATATTTAATTTTGATTTGCATTGTTTGAAAATTCTAAAATAGGTAAATTCTATTTTAAATTTAGGAAATTAATTTGTAAATACACGACCTAGGTATAGGGTGTTACAATATTTGAACGTATTTTTTTGCGTAGAATTAGATTCTGCAATAAAAAATGGGGGTTCCCATTTAAAAAAACAGAGTTGGCTGTCACAGGGCCTCACCAAGGTCACGAATCCGGTACCCGATCACAGAATGAGTTGGCCCCCTTAGAACCTAAAAACTTTTGTAGAGGTTATTTCTTAATTGGTGGCTTACACGACGAGATATTTGCAATAATAGATTAAAATGGTCCACCCTGTATATCACCAAAACTAAATAAAAAAAAATGGAAAATACCCCATTCTTTTTTATCCTGACATCGTTCACAGTGGCTACTTAAGGCCGTTGGTAAACAGTCGTAGCCTTGAAGACAAAATAAGGTAGAACATTTACAACAGTCAGGGGCGGCTTAAGGGCTGGGCAACCCGGGCGGCTGCCCGGGGCGCCAAATTGAGTGTAAAAGAGGGGTGTCAGAGGGCAAAAATTTTTTTTGGATTTCTAATAGTATCCATTCCATGAGGCGATAATTTTTTTTTTAGATTTCTAATAGCACTCTAGAGAATATTATTTAATTATTATGCAAATCACAACTTACACACTTTTTTATTTATTATGAAAATACCTACTTTCTGTATATTGTTGCTCTAATCTGGGCACGCTAATATACTAGTTAGGTAAATACTTTAAAACACTCATCAATGGAGAACCAATCAAAACAACTACTCTTCTAGCTAATACTGACGAAGTATTGAATTACATGATAGGAATCTTAGCATTTTAAAGAAAAAAATATATTGAAAATATTTAAATCATTTACTTACATTTAGTCATTCACACTTTTTTATTTAATATGAAATTATCTACTTTCTGTTTATTGGTACCTTAATCGGGTCATGCTAATATACTAAATAAACACCATAACACACACCACAGATAGTAGACAACCCCCAAATCCAAAGCCAAGGCTGTCCGGAAGGGGGTTACACATTCGGAAAAACGCAGACATACATCCACACCCACCGGTGTTGTCAATACCGGGGCTGGGGGTCGAACCCAGAGCGCGGTAGCGAGTCGATCAGCGTATTCGCCACTCAATACGCCTTAACTGATTGAGCTACCGTGCCGGTAAATACTTAAGAAAACACTTTAAAACACTCATTATTGGAAAACCAATCAAAACAACTACTCTTCTAGCTAATACTGACGAAGTATTGAATTACATGATAGGATTCCTGGCATTTTAAGGCAAAAAAATATATTGAAACCATAAATTATTTATTAAAATTCAGTCATTCACAACAATTATTGAACCTTACGTTCTATTTCAACTCTAGAAAAGTTGTACAAGTTTTTTCGAACTTGTTAGTTCTCATCAGTAGAGTAAAGAAACATTCTTTCATTATTTACAAGCCTATTCTTGATTTATGTTTTCAGATTTGTAATAGCATTTCGCTGGATGAGGTGGAAAACATTTTTTTTTATTTCTATTTGCACCCCCCCCCCTCCCCCATGAGGCGATTATTTTTTTGAGATTTTTAATAGCATCTCACTGTATGAGGCGGAAAAAAATTTTTTCGGATTTTTATTTGCTAATGTAGGTGATAAAAAGTTTGTACTTTAGTATGAAGTACGTCCGTGATGACCTGAGGGAAGGGCGCCAAAAAGTGCTCCCGCCCGGGTGGAAAATTTACCTTGAGCCGCCCCTAACAACAGTTCATAGAAATTCCTGATTGCGTCATTGAATTCGTCTCGAAAAACTAGACCATTGATGTGCTGCTTTCTTTGAGTTTAACAGTGCGGTAAAACAGTTATTATTATAGCCCTTTAACGAAAAGAAAATAATCCTTCTAGTGCGCAATTTGCGTGTTTTTTGTTAATAAAATATAATGTGAGTACTAATTTATCATTCAATTTGTTATTCACATAGAGATAGAAGAATTAGGAACTTGTGTAATATCAAAGAGATTACAACTTTTATACCCTCATCGTTTGTAGAAGAGACATATGACATATTTATGTTATAAATATTTCAAACTAACCTAATAAGGTTGCTTGTGTACTGGTGTGCATATTGGTATTTCGACTTAAAATTTTGTATGTAATGTGGACGCAAAAATAGAGGACAATTAATTTTTTGGCAGTCTTTTTTGAAGAAATCTCTTAAAATGCAGTTGCTCAGAATTGAAAAAATAAGACTTATAGCTATAATATCCCAAGGACGTTGATAATACGAAATAATTTTATCAGTTTCCTAAAGCACTTGCTTGGTAATATCCCGACCCGACGCAGTAGGCGGAGGGATATTACATAAAAGCAACGTGCTTGAGGAAGTTGTGATAAAATTATGAGCTATTTATCAACGTTCGAGAGATATTCGCATAGAAAATTTTTTGGAATTTATTTTATTTATTTATTTAAAAGTACACAATTATTAAAAGAGCAATTTGTAAGATTAACTGTAGATTATGTATTATGTATTATTTGGTGTTTTCCTCTATTATTATATTAACTCGTTATTTGCAGTTCCAAATCGACATCGTCAAAAAATAAATTTTAAATTATTGAACCGTCAAGCTGGATGTGAAGTGAAAAGATCCCTAAGGGATCTTATCAGCTATAATATCCCAAGGACGTTGATAATACGAAATAATTTTATCACAGTTTCCGAAAGCACTTGCTTGGTAATATCCCGACGCCGTAGGCGGAGGGATATTACCTAAAAGCAACGTGCTTGAGGAAGTTGTGATAAAATTATGAGCTATTTATCAACGTTCGAGGGGTATTCGCATAGAAAATTTTTTGCAATTTATTTTATTTATTTGTTCAAAACTTTATTAAAAATACAAGTATTAAAAGAGCAATTTGTAAAATTAAATGTAGATTATGTATCATGCATTATTTTATGTGTTTTCCTCCATTATTATATTCATTAAATCGTTATTTCCAGTTCCAAATCGACATTGTCAAAAAATAAATTTTAAATTATTGAACTGTCATTACTGTCAAACTGGATGACATAAGTGAAAAGATCCCTAAGGGATCTTATCAGTGTAATTTTGTTCTGATTGGTTGTTTCAGCACACGTGATTAGAAATGTAATTCAATACTTCGTCAGTATTAGCTAGAAGAGTAGTTGTTTTGATTGATTCTCCAATAATGAGTGTTTTAAAGTATTTACCTGACTAGTATATTAGCGTGCCCAGATTAGGGCAACAATATACAGAAAGTAGGTATTTTCATAATAAATAAAAAGTGTGTAAGTTTTGATTTGCATAATACCTAAATAATATTCTCTAATCATGATAAAAGCAAATAAATAAAAATAATTAATTGTAGAAATAAATCAGAATAGGCTTGTAAATAATTAACGAATGTTTCTATACTCTACTGATGAGAACTAACGAGTTCGAAAAAACTTGTACAACTTTTCTAGAGTTGAAATAGAATGTATGGTTCAATAATTGTTGCGAATGACTGAATTTCAATAAATAATTTAAGTATTTTCAGTATATTTTTTTGCCTTAAAATGCCAGAAATCCTATCATGTAATTCAATACTTCGTCAGTATTAGCTAGAAGAGTAGTTGTTTTGATTGGTCTTCCAATAATGAGTGTTTTAAAGTGTTTTCCTAAGTAGTATATTAGCGTGACCCGATTAAGGCACCAATATACAGAAAGTAGATAATTTCATATTAAATAAAAAAGTGTGAATGATTAAATTTGAATAAATGATTTAAGTATTTTCAATATATTTTTTTCCTTTAAAATGCTAAGAATCCTATCATGTAATTCAATACTTCGTCAGTATTAGCTAGAAGAGTAGTTGTTTTGATTGATTCTCCAATAATGAGTGTTTTAAAGTATTTACCTGACTAGTATATTAGCGTGCCCAGATTAGGGCAACAATATACAGAAAGTAGGTATTTTCATAATAAATAAAAAGTGTGTAAGTTTTGATTTGCATAATACCTAAATAATATTCTCTAGAAATGGATGAATTTAATAGGATTGATATTTGAGCTAAAAATTTTCAGTGTAATTTTGTTCTGATTGGTTGTGTCAGCACACGTGATTAGAAATGGGCGAATTTATTTGGATTCCTATTTGAGCTAAAAATTTTCAGCTATAATATCCCTAGGACATTGATAAAGTACGAGATAATTATATGACAATCGAAAGCACGTAGTCCGACGCCGGCGGAGGGCTATTACCAAGCAACTTGCTTGAGATTGTCATAAAATTATAAGGCATTTGTCAATGTCAGAGGGATATTCGGTCAGAAAATTTTTTGAAAAAGTCGAAACACAACAAAACAATTATTTATTTATAGATTGAGAATTGGCATTGCCAAAACGTGACATTTTGAAATTTATTTGGCAGTTATTATGAAGTTGTCAAAGTTAAATAATTTTATTGTCATAGTGATTGAAAATTTCCTTGGATGGTGTTATCGTATGTAATATCACTAGTGCTTAAAATTTTATCGAAAATGTTTTCGAAAGCGTGTTGCCTGGTAATATAAAGAGTGCAAATTGGCAGTTTATTATCTGATTAAATCCCGACCGCTTTAGCGGGAGGGATTTAATCTTTGATAATAAACTGCCAATTTGCACGAGTTATATTAACTAGGGGCAACTTAGCTTGAGAAAATTTTTTTAGATAAAATTTAAAACACGAGTGGTATTTGTGGAGAATATTTCACGAATAAATAATTCATTAAGTATATCTTCAATATTATGTTCAGTAATTAATTGCCTTCAGACGTTTCCTTGTTGCTTTTTAGAGATTACTCACCTTTATCTTCAATTTCATCATTTACGTCACATAAAAATGCATTTCCAAAGCGACTCATCTAATAAAAAACAAAGTAGGTTTAAATTATGACAATCAAGAAAAACAATATACGTTAAACCATAGGTACTGTAACTTATAAGACTAGTCATCACAACAAAGCACGTTTCGACCAATCACATTACCGGTGAAATCACACAAATTGCATATTACCAATCTATCCCTTTTACGTTCTAAGGCTGCCGGCTCAGATGGTATGGTACCGCCATCTAGTAACGCTAGCTTAACTTAGCCTAAACAGTGAATTGAATTATTATATTAAAGTGTTTATTAATATATATTTATGTATTTAATCCTTGTTTCTAATTTGAGAAGTTTGATAGTTAAGTTAAGGTTTACTTGTTCAAGTAGAGAGACTTAAGTGCAACGAATTATAATGTATATAGTGATACTGCAGAGTTTTGATTTTCCAAATAAGTGTTAGCTGCTTTGTAATGATACCATATGTAAGTACCTACATTTGTGTATTTATCATGAAATAATTGATTTGTCTACTTTGCAGATATTCATATTTAATTTTACTTGTGAAAATTATTTTGTAATTATGTTAGGTATTAAGCCATTGAAAGCTGTGTACCTGTAACTTGTCCCGAACCTATATAAGTTCCACACAACATTGGCTTTTTAGGTTATTAATACAATACTACAATTTACAATTTACGTTAACAATTAGTAATAAGCTAGAGAAGATATTTATAGATAACATTTAAAAGCACAATTTGTCCTATTTGCCGAAAACATGTCACGACACAAAACGTCAAAAAATTTTTCGCAATATTTGCCGCTGCAGCGACCTAAAAAATTAGAGCGATAAATTTTGCATGTTGGTCCTGTCAAAAGCAGATCTAGCTTGAATTACCACTAATAATGACGTTTGATTGGTGCAATGTTGTGAAAAAACGGGCTCTCATTGGCTATAGTGTTAATGAGTGAAATAATCAGCTATAATATCCCAAGGACGTTGATAATACGAAATAATTTTATCTCAGTTTCCGAAAGCACTTGCTTGGTAATATCCCGACGCCGTAGGCGATATTACCTAAAAACAACATGCTTGAGGAAGTTGTGATAAAATAATGAGCTATTTATCAACGTTCGAGGGGTATTCGCATAGAAAATTTTTCGCAATTTATTTTATTTATTTGTTCAAAACTATTTATTAAAAACACAATTATTAAAAGAGGAATTTGTAAAATTAAATGTAGATTATGTATCATGTATTATTTTATGTTTTCCTCCATTATTATATTCATTAAATCGTTATTTGCAGTTCCAAATCGACATTGTCAAAAAATAAATTTTAAATTATTGAACTGTCATTACTGTCAAACTACTGGATGACATAAGTGAAAAGATCCCTAAGGGATCTTATCAGTGTAATTCTGTTCTGATTGGTTGTTTCAGCACACGTGATTAGAAATGGACGAATTTAATAGGATTGATATTTGAGCTAAAAATTTTCAGTGTAATGTTAAAATGATTGGGTGATTTGTGTCACATGACAAGAAATAACGAATGTTAGAACTGTCAAAAAATTTTCTATGAAATTTCCTTTAATTTCTTTTGATACTGCAGGGCTATTTTATTAATAATTAAGACTATGCGTAATAAAGTAGAGGCAATGTAATCGATCATTTTTCTTGACTAGAGGATGTAAATATTATCTTAGGCCTTCAGGTCATTTAAAAGCCATTATATCCAAGTCTAATACATAAGGGGTACATAATTTAATTTTATTTATCACAGAAGTTTTAATAGATACCGATTAGGGTCTTACCTAGATCAGAACGTACATAACAGGTTCAAAGATCTAACTCAGTTATATTTCCAAGATCAGAGAAATTAATTATTGTAAATGATACAGGATGGGCTACTGAAATTGAAACACACGGAATTTCGAGAAGTTAAATTTTTTTTCTTCAGAATTTTTAATGAGTTTGAATATGGACTTCGTGAGATACTCTTGGATTAGCATCCGATCAATAGATAGTTATGATGACGATTTACAGTTGAGTTTAAGAAAAACGTACAATGGACAGAAAAACAGATGTTAAAAAGAAAATTCTTATCAGCAGTTACTCTTGCAGTCGCCAATCAAAATATTGTACGTAAAATCTTATTTTTCCTTTCCAGAGTAGTCGAATCGGGAATTTAAGTGTACAACAGCTACAAGACTCCAATGTAAAATGGCATAAAGAATGTTACACAAAACTGACTCATAAGACAAACATGGATAGAAGCAAAAAACTTTTCGAAAAAGGAAAGAGTTGTGAGCCTACGGATGATTTAGAAGCGAGTACCAGCAGTGACAAGGCAACAAACACGTTACGATTTAAAACATCCGCATATAACAAAAAAAACTGTTTTTTTGTGATGAAGGAGAGAAAAGCAAAGAGAGACTGTATTGCATAGCAACAGACCAAAGTGGCGAGCGTCTTCAGTTAGCTGTCCAATGCTCTAATAGTGAAATATTGAAAGTGCGTTTGAGTGACTGCACAGATTCTGCCCATGCAGGAGACATACATACACTATCACATTATGATGAAACCCACTAAGTCTTCGGCACATACAGAGAAAATTCACTAAAATCTTCTAAGCGTGAGAAAAGAACTGGCAACACACAACCAGTCCACTACAAGATCAGTGATACAACGTACATTGGGAACACATCTATGAAATCATTGTTATTTCATGTCAAGACTAAAGATGAGTTAACAGCTTACTTGTCCGAGAAAGCAATGCAATATTCAACTGGAAGAAACAAGTGTTTATTTGTATTTTGGAGGGAAACAGCAAAGTGTTCAATGAGGATTGAAACAGATGAACTGAAAAGCAATCATGAGGAGGCAGATACAAAAATAATTTTGCAATCCATGTTCGTTTGTCGTCGCGGTGCTACACAGATTCATATTTACTCACCTGATACAGATGTCTTCATACTTACTTTATGGTGGTATAAGTTCCTTCCACTGAACACTATGTTTGTAACTGGACTTGGTCAAAATCAAAGAATGATCAATCTCAGCAAAGTAACCGATTCCCTGGGCTCAAAGAAAACTTCAGCATTATTAGGTATGCATGCATTATCCGGAAGTGACACCACAGAGACTTTGGCAAAGAAAGCTCCTTTTGGAAAGTCTTCAGTAAAGCAGATGATGACATTCTCGAAGCTGTAAGCAAACTTGAAAGTTTGGAAAATTTTCTTGATACAGATAGATTATTAATAGAAAAGTTCATATGTCAAGTCTATGTTCCTGGCACAAATATATCAGACATTGGAGAACTGAGGTGGTGGATTTTCACAAAGAAAGAAACTCAAGGAAAAAACTTGCCACCAACAAGAGCATCACTGATACCAAATGTTGATAGAGTTCGTTATCAAATCATAGAATGGTGCCGTGCTGACCGGCCCTACCATAATCCGACTTCACCATTAAACTTCGGCTGGGAACTAAAAAACCACCATTATGCTCCTGCTATGTGTATGCAACCATGTGTTCTAGAGACAGTTCTTCGACTTCGGTGTTAAAAGAAAATGTGCTCCACCATGTAAATGTCTTTCCCACGATCTGAAGTGTACAGAACTATGTGTGTGTGGAGGAGACGGAGATACGTGTGACAACTGTGATGAGCATACAAGGCATGAAGATTCATCGGATGACTTAGATGGTGATGATACATTGTTTTGAAGAGAATAATAATATAGTATAATTAAATATTGTTTTCTGTCAATACATAATTTATTTTAAGAACCAATTTCATAATACAACTACTACGTCCTACTACAAATTGTAGGTATTAATACTAGTTATTATTAAAGTTTTTGTGAGTAAATAGCAGCAGAAGCATTATTTTTCTTCCCTTAATAAATAACCGATGGCTAAATTATGTTTTAAACCGATAGTGACATGTATAATGAATCATAACTCTTAATTGGTAAAAGATACGAAAAAAATTGATAAGAACTAAATTTGTTCTTTGGCTCATGTAGAACAGAAAATGTCATATGCAGATTTTGCGTATGAGCACTTTGGAAAGAGTTATTCTTGATGTAAAGAATAAATGTCTCGCATGGCGGCCATCTTGGATGTATAACGCCATAAAAACCAAACAGCGCAATTCTAAGCTAAACACCCGGTACTACACCATTATCTAGCATACAATAAAGAGATTCCACATAGTCGCACTTCCCTTCACAAAAAGGAGTAGTAGGAGTAGGTAAATGCGCATTATGCTCCTCAACTAGAGTTATTTAACTTTTCTTAGAATCCAAAGCGAACGAATAGTCAGACTCATTTTAAATATGTAGGCATTATAAACAGTTTATTTATTACATGACCACAAAAATGGCTTTATTACAGTTAAACTCGTGATTATACATTAAAATCTGGGAAAAACTTCGCTTGCTTATTATCCCCAGGCGCAAACATTTCGTTTAATTTAAAATTTTCAAGCTAGTAAATAAACGTACCTCCCGTTCCTTTTCAGCGCTTTTGATTTATGTAGTGTTTAGTTACAACATATCGCACATTAAAGGATAACACGGATTATCCTGCTATCTTGAATCTTCTAAGCATAACATAATTATAAAGTTTCCTGTTGGATATTTGTGTAACTGGCGTTATGTTTAGACGGTGGTAGCGGTTTACTTATACGACGAATGAAGTTTACTAACTAAATTTTAAACGCGACAAACAACGTCAATGCAGTTTAGTCTTTCCTTTGCATTCGAAGTTGTATTTATTTAGTTTGTCAACTTGTGAATGTATTTAGCGAGTTGAACGACGAAAAATGTTCATAATGCGTGTGTAAATGGGAAATAACTTCGGAATAATGTCATATGAATTAGATCTCGTGCATATTCGGCAGCTTAGTAGTAAATGCATAAAAAAAGAACTTTCTATATTATGCGAGGGCTTGCTAATTTACAGGGGGTGGATCCCACCCCTCTTCAGGGGGACCTAAAAAAAAACAAAAACATTGGAGCTGAGAGACAATTAAATTTTAAGAAGAAAAGGTTCTATGCAACTTTTCATAAAAATTGATAGATAAAATTTACATTTTTCATTTTATATGTTTGTTCCAACATCAGGCTATTCGACAGCAGCCGGTTTTGTGATTAAGAGGGCAGTGTAATGTCAATTTTTCTGTGGATGGCGCCCGGTTCATTAATATCCTTTTTCTTTTTACTCCTTTTTGGTCACGAAACAAGCTAGCTGAGCGATTACCTGTGAACTTATTGGTTCTCTCTCTGACTGATATTAAAAATAGGATCCACGACTCAGCCCCGCACGAGATCAGGTAGCTGTTAGCACTCTCCACTGCGTTTTGTTTAAATTTCTCTTGATCTTTACTTTAGTCGGTATTTCCAATTGAAATTTTTGCAAAGCAAATTGAAGATGTTTCACTCCCCATCGAAAAATTGCCGTATTTCGGTTAATTACTGCTATAAAATTAATTTAAAACACCAATTTAAAGATGATTTTGCCAGAAACAACTCTTATTTGAACTATTTTTTTGTAAATGTCATATTTCCCGCGAAAATAGAGAAAAACCAACTTTTTTTTATTAAAAATTACCCCCTATAGGTTCCCGCGGATCCGTAAAACTCCTAAACTTTTTTGTTTCGTGAACTGTGGCCCATTTTAAACTTATAACCAAAGTTTAAAGTCTGCACAAATTTTACTTAAGTTACGTTCATTTTTTTCAATCTGTTCCTGTACTATTACTGTACATTGCTTCTTAGCTTATTTGCTACTTTCAAACCATGTTTGTCCCATTTAAGGATTAGATCCAGAGTTCCACTAAAAAATTTTGACCTCTTCATTTTTACTGAGTCTTAGATGAGTTTGATTAAAACGACTTGTATTAACTTCAAGAGTTTATTGTGATTTTATTTCCCTGTAATTTTGGAATATCCTCTGCAATGATAACTGCATTCGTCTGGCACTTTAAATAGATTTACCGAAGGCATCATAAGCTGCTTAGCAATGTGCAAAAATGTATGGAATATTCAGGTAGGTGGATTTATATTTCGCTGGGGAATATGAGCAGATTGAAATATTATATATATCAGAGCTCAATGTTGAAACAGCAGCAGCCGGCAGCGTATTGCATACTCGTAAAATTTTAGAATAGGAGAAACTGGATATTTTTAAAGTACTCTGGATAACTGCGAACCTGTGATATCGAGAGGTTTATTGGCCAATCTAAATAATTTAAAGTGCAAAGGAGACCATAAAATTTATATCCGAGACCATTAAATTAAAGTCATTATGGCACTCAATTTGATTCGTTGCCGGAAATAAAGTTTTAAAAAATAGTTTGAATTACGAGGCGTATATATTTTAGATTTACGGCACTTCTTACTTATTACTTCCACGTCCAGTGGAAGTATAGTAACGACAAAAAAATTTTAAAAAATTTTTATTGTCCAAATAGGCTTAAAATGTCATAAAACGTCGAGATTTTAAGTTTCAGCGAAAAAAAATTTCTGTCTGTCTGTCGGTCTGTCTAACTTTTTTTTGTGCGCACGTTTACTCTGGAACCGTTTAAGATATTGACTTGAAATTTGGTACACATATGTACTTTAACGAGATCTAGAACTAGATTATATTTTCATCTAGTTCCGTCGAAGGGTTGGGGGTAAATTGGGGTAAATTTGGTGTAAATAGGTCAATCAAGCAGGTAAGAGTCCATAAAATTGGTATTTAGTATATACAAGAGAAGCTAAGGTCTCAAAAAAATTTTTGGCATTAGCCACCCCCATTACCACCCCCACCCCCTTATTAAAGGGGATGGAAAAAAATTGTGATTTAGTGTTTGTACAGGAACCAGAAACCTCAAAATATTTTTTTACTTCATCCACCCCCCACTATCACCCCCCTATCTTTACCCCCCACCCCCTCTACCGATGTGGGGTATCGTTTTATGGTTTTTTGGGGTAGAGGATTTCAAATATTATATTATTAAAGTTCCATAAACAATTATTTTCACATACAAAGTTTTTTCGTTGTGAGTGACATGGATAGAGAATCTGGATGTGGAAGTAGTGATTCCTTGGGCAGCGGTTTTTTTAGTTCATTCCACATAATAAAGAACCAATTCAATTAATAATTTGACAATATACGGGGTGAACCATTAATAACACAACCACACAAAAAAAAAGTTCCGTGCAGCGGACCAAATTATACGGATCTGGTGAATTTTGCGTCGCTGAATCTAAATCCGTGGTCAAAGAAAAATCTATCGTGTCAGTTTTGTTTTTAGTCAAAAACATCCCTTAAAATGGTGTAGAATCATAGAAATAATGTAATAACTCTTAATGAGGTGTGAATGTAGATGTTTTGTAATCGAGAGTAGAGAATATAAATTCGAGCTACAGTAAGCTATTTCTATAAATTAAACCAAAACCGCTAAACTCAAAACACGCAGGTGAGTGTAAATAACATGTTCAAAGGCCAAATTTTGTATCTCTTAGTGCAAAATATTCTCTCTGGTGTGACAACCAGCCATTACTCTCAAAGGGTAGAGACTCAATCCTATGGAGGGTTAAAACTACCCCCACCCCTCATAGATTTCAAAATGGGAAAAAAAAATCAGGCAGGGTGAACAAATACGGAGTAAATTCATTCCAACCACCAATACATGACTAGAGACCACCCTTAAACGGTGGTAAGAGCTAGCTCTATGCTCAAATGTTACATATGGGTGCTATTAAAATTCACAAAGGGTCAAATACTTGTAGCTCATTGTGCCAAATATATAAATCTGGTACGACAATCACCTAATCTTTTTAATGAGGTTGAAAATCACCCCTATTGGGGTGGGGGGTAAAAACTACCCCCACATACGGACGGAAATAGATAAACGGAAATTTATTTAATTTAGGTGTATAGCTTACATAGATAAAAAAATGAAGAGATATATCTATGATTAAAAAAATAGGAAAAGAAAACCACGGAAAAGATATTTTGAAGACAAGAGAGAAAAATCATAAGAAAAGGAAGTATTTGGATTGATGGTCGAAAGTATGATATAGCAATAATGCTATAAATAATACTTTTTAGTATCAAATTTAAAGAGATTTATTTAAAAATTAACATTTTTGTAAAATATCAAAATAATAATTTGTTATTTTTTGTTTCTTCCGCTCACTTCCTTGGTTACTTCGAAATCTTAAGAAGTAGGCAAGTGAACTGCCACATTACTCCCCCTTCAATAAAAAGAAAAGTCAATCATTTAAGGCATATATGGCAAAACGAACCTTTTTAATCACCGGTGCAGAGACGTCACATCTATCTGTGAGCAAATATGTCGGTTTAACCCCATCGATATTTACTGTGACCGAAGAAGTTCCTTTAACAAATTTAACCAATTTGTCTGTACGGGACAGCACTTTAAACGGTCCATCATACAGTGGAGTAAAAGATTTCTTAAAACGTTCTTTCCGAACGAAAACAAATGTACAAATCGAAATATCTGAACTGACAAATGATTTGTAATTGACATGGTGAAAAGGTGGAATGAACGTTAAATTATTAAATGAAGTGCGTAACTTAGTAATAAAATAAGGAATATCCGGACAAGTAAAAAATTCACCTGGTAGTCGTAAAGTTTGACAAAAAACAAGTTCAGCGGAGAAACATTGCAAATCGTCTTTGGGGATGGTCCTGAGAGCTAAAAGAATGATAGGAATTTCATCCACCCAATGTGGTGTGGAAGCTTTAACTCTTAAAGCGATCTTAAGTGTTTTGTTAAACCTTTCTATCATGCCATTGCTACTCGGGTGATATGCGGTCGTACGAATCTTATGAAATCCCAAAAATTTTGAAAATTCTTGGAATAATTTCGATTCAAATTGAACTCCCTGATCCGTTGTCACTGTGACAGGGACACCGAATCGGCAAAAGTAATTATGAAATAACGTACGCGCTACAGTTTCTGCAGTAATATCATGAAGTGGATAAGCTTCAGGCCATCTAGAAAAACGTCGATCACAGTAAGAATATAAGAACAACCTTTAGAAGGAGGTAATGGTCCTATTAAATCTATATGTATGTGGTCGAAGGGTCCTTTAGGAATATCGAAGTTAGCTATCGGACTTTTGACATGTCGTGTCACTTTATTAGTTTGACAGCTAATACAAGTTTTTGCCCAGAGATTACAATCCGAAGTCATTTTGGGCCAAAAATAATTTTTAGAAACTAACGTTCTAGTAGCCTTAATACCAGGGTGAGATAAACCATATCTCCGGTTGGATACCCAAAAAAGGTGGCAGTTTAATGGTCGTGGCGTAATTATTGATTGACGTAATTATTGGTGACCCCGACCCACGTCAGGGTCACCAATTATATAGCAATAATGCTATAAATAATACTTTTTAGGATCAAATTTAAAGAGATTTATTTAAAAATTAACATTTTTGCAAAATATCAAAATAATAATAATTTGCTATTTTTTGTTTCTTCTGCTAACTTCCTTGGTGACTTCGAAATCTTAAGAAGTAGGCAAGTGAACTGCCACATATGATATAAATAGGAAAAAGAATAGTTTTACACAGATTAGAAGATAGATAAGTTGATAAATGTTAAGATAATAAGCAGGTATGGTATAATAAATAAAACACAACTGGTTAACGCTTAATGTATGAATTTACTCCATTTTTATCTACCCTGCCTAACACTACAAATGCCTGAATTTTTGTTCCAGGATATTAGAAGTAATGAAATCCGTCCGTCTGTGGGGGTAGTTTTTACCCCTCCCTTCAATTGGGGCAATTTTCAACCTTATTAAGATTGGGTGGTTGTCGTACCAGATTTGTATATTTGGCACGATGAGCTACAAGTATTTGATCCTTTCCGAATTTCAATAGCACCTATATGCATCATTTGAGCATGGGGGTAGCTCTTACTAAGGGTAGACTCTAGTCATGTGTCGGTGGTTGGAACGAATCCACTCCCAAGCCCACGAGCGCAGTGCTGGAGGTGAAGGAGCTGGGGGGGGGGGGTCCGTGACTTCGGTCAACACCAAGGACCTTCCAAAGCCCCCGAGCCTCTTGTCTGGGTTCCCGAGACAGAGGAGTGTAACCCTCAGGAAGGAAAGGGAAAAATAGGCCCATTCCAGCTAAAGGTGCAGATAAACCTGCATCATAGTAAGGAGGCCACAGCGGTCCTTACCAAAGCGATACAGGGGTGCGAAGTGAAGCAACGTCGCAAGCGGCATGGACTTGACTGGGGTGACGGACCATCAATTAATACCGCGTAGCGAGGCCGTTGCTGACAAGGAGCATAGACTGCAAGAGCAACCTTCAAAAGGTTGATGGAATGGGAAAATAGGTCCATTCCAGATAAAACTGCATCACAATGAGGAGGCTACAGCGGTCCTCACTAAAGTGATGCAGTGGTGCAAGGTGAAGCAACGTCGCTAGCGGTGTGGTCTTGACGGGGTTATGGGCCATCAAGGGACACCGCATGGCGAGACTGTTGCCGAACAGAGCACCGGCTGCAATTTTAGTTAAGACAGCGAAGCTATATTTGGACCATTGAAAGAGGCACAAACAAATATAAAAGTTGTAAAATTTTATTTATAAATAATTATATACATTTTTCACATAAATTAAATAACTGAACATCAGTAAAGCATGTCCCGTAGAACTAAGTCAGTATTTGTAACCCCCTTGAGTCACTTGAGTCACGGGAGGCAGATACTGACTACTAACCGAAGGAGTAACATATCGTCCTGCCGCCACCAGTTCCCCTATCGTGGGATGGTACTGACCATCATCTACAATCCCTCTAGCTGCCTCAGCTGCATTGAATTCCAAGCTCTTCAGAATAGCCGCGGGAATCGGTGGAGGAGTTGGCAAATGTTCTCCAACGGGTCGAAAACCGTTCTCATCGGCGATGTACCTCAAGGAGATGATCTGCCCGTTTGGAGCTAAGTACGAATAAGAACCTTGAACCTCAAAGCTGTCTGCGGCTTTTGGGCGCCCTGATTCTTGAACTGCGATGTGGTTGGCTGTCTCGTAGCTAGAAATTGTAAAATCGTATGAATGATGTTGATAGACCAGGGTGTTACAAGAACAAAAAGTATATACTTACTCGAAACTGTAACTTCTATCTGCATTAATATAGTGATTTGATCTCAAAATGGGAACTGGAGGATACACCTGGCCAGGATAACCTGCCGCATATACTCCGCTCAAAGCAACAGGTGCGGATACAGTTCCTGTAAAGCGAGTTGGGGCTACGGGAGCTCGGTATAAGATACTAGGACTTGAAAGGTATCCGTAAGGATAGGTAGCCGCTACAGGGACGGTGTATAAGGAAGCAGGCGAAGCACTTGAATTGGAAGGAAGTAAAGTAGATAGTGTCGCTACGACGGTAGCATTGCCAGTTTCTGGTCCAGGACTGCCTGGCGGGAGGTAGGTGTTATCCAGTCGTCCTGCTGTCGCGGATGCAACGAAGAAGATGGCTACAAACTAAGCGTGAAAATGTATTACTATACTGCACATAGCGGACAGAGCTACAAAACATTTTTATTTGCGAGAGGTATTTTAAAAATGTTTTTTCTCTTTCATCACGTGATAATATTATATCGAGATTCTCTTATAAAATGTCGAGATCTGTTATCTAAGCTGCCACTTTAGCTGCTTTAAAATTTGCGTTTGTCAAAATAATACGGAAGTGTTTATTTTCTGATAATCCATAATAAAGGCTATCGGATCAATTGAAGAGCTAAGTGGATAAAGGTGTTATGTGACATTTTTGAAAATTTTGAGATTTCTACACAGACAACTATTTTAACTTTCAATAAGTTTTTGGGATAATAAACCTTTCCTAAATGCGTTTTAATGTTTGATAAAGGTGTTATGTACATATGGTTTTTATATAATTCAATGGATAAAGGTGTCATGATCACATACCACCTTTATCCATTACTGTGCGATATTAAATTGTTTTAATCCAAAACACTTTGCTTTTAAAATTATGTTATATTGACAGTAATGTGACAAGTTGTGTTAAGTGTTTCTTACTATTATAGTGAAAATGGCCAGTCGTAGTAAACTGATATTACAAATGGCAATGAATAAACTATTTCATGAATCATGTAAGATGTTTATAAATTGGCTGATATTTGGAAATAGTGCTTATAGTGTTTTAATCCATATATTCATTTCGTTCAATTTCGAAATGGTATGAGATGGTACAAGAGTCGAGATGGTACTTGAGTATCTAATTGCTGTAAACACATTTATACCTTTTGGCAATTCAGAAGAAATCAGTCACATAGTGGCAATTTCTTCCCAGGCAAGTTTTAATAATGTTTTAAAAACAAAACATTATCAATATAAAATGCAATAATAAAATACTTACCAAAGTATTCTAGCAAATTAGTCTGTAAATCAGAAATACTGGAATGTGACGCTTTGCGGTGTTGATTTTTGTACAAACATTTTTATGCTGACAAGTAGAAGAGGGCTGGACCGTAGAAATTTTTATGACAAGAGCAAAACTGATATCTGGTATGGCTTCTGCCCACCCAATATTTTGAAAGAGCATTAAATTGTTTAAGGCAAATCTGGCGAAAAAATAATATGATAATTACGCCAATCAAGTCAAAGGTCATTTGGGTTCGTAAGGTTATCGTTTAAGAATTACAGTGTTCGCTATGCTTACATCTATTGGGTTAAAAAAAAATTAAAAAAAAAATAATAAATCTAAAGAATACGGAGAAAATTACAAACTAGCTTTCGAACAACAAAAGCGTGACGGAGCAAAAGTTACAGTAGATAGAACGATTTGCTTTCTTACTTTAGATCTTCGGCAAACCATGCCGCTGCCAAAATTAAGTACATTGAAAGCATTTTACCTTCGTCAAATGTGGTTTTACAACCTTGGCATACATACATTGAGGAATACTGAAAAAAAAACGTTCTTTTTCACATGGACTGAAGATATGGCCAGCCGTGAAAGCCTAGAAATTGCTAGTTGCTTACATACCTTTTCACAAATTTATAATGAATATTTCCAAGAAAAGACCGATCATCATTATAATATGGCCCGACTCCTGTGGTGGACAAAATAAAAACTTCAATATCATTACATTTTACCAGTTGTTGATTTTAAAGAGAGAATTTAAAGTTATCGACCATAAATTTTCGGAGGTGGGACATTCATATTTAGATTCAAACAGAGACTTTGGCAGAGTCGAGAAAATTTTAAGGAAACATCAAAACATCTACGTTCCGGACCAGTATCGAGAAATTTTAAGAACTCCCAAAGACGCCGTTGTCATAGATATGAAGAATCATTTCAAGGATTTGATGGAATTGCCTCAAAACTCAATTTGTACAACAGGAAAAAAAACTTCAACAATGAAAAGATTTATTTTCACGACGGTATAAAATTGCACCTACGGGTGCTACTATTACATCACTAGATGAAATGACTCCATTTTACAAAGTCGATATTTTAAAGAAAAGAATATGCATAAGATAAATTCCGACTGTATTGCTCTAACGGTGTTTAATGAAAACAAGGGCAGCCTAAGTGTAGGAAAACTGGCCAATCTTAACGAACAATTACCATTCATAAATTAATGGTAAAGGCCGTATTATCACAACATACTTGGAAATGACCAAACTGTGGCTCAAAACCGTAGAACTGTCCGACTACCTAAAAATTGTACAATGTTTTAATAATAATAAAATATGTTTAATTTCTTAACACTTTTATTCACTAATTCCTTATTCATTTAAGAGAAACTTATGAACGGATGAAGGTGTTATGTACATTAATTTTTTAAAATTTTCGAAAATAATGACAACTGACTACTTTAGTTATTTGTCTCTGAAAAGTACATCAAATGTCAATATCATCGCAAAATGCAAGCTATATAATCGTTATAACAAAAAAGTTCTCTTTCGAGTTAAATTACTCAATAACGTGTTTTTGTGACATAACACCTTTATCCACTTAGCTCTTCAATTGTTAACGACACTTTTTCCTTATTTTGACATATTGCTCCTGAATCTGTGCATGTATTTTTTAAACACTCTGTATATTCTATATACCGAGCTGTCTTAAATAATTGAAAATCTTTCTCTATGTACAACGTAAGAAGCGTATTTCAAAACAGCGAGACTTACCAATTTCATATTTTTTGTACTTGTATTTTTGCTGTTGTTAAAAGACTACAAATGTTAATGATGCTAGTGACATGGGTCTGTCTGCTTTTATATCCAATGAATCTCCAGAAACTTGATGATTCAATTTAAATTTTAAGTAACGTTTCGTAACAAGTGGTTCTAACGCGAAATACCGAAAAGTGTATCATTTATTTTAATACCTAAATTATGTTAACATAGAAGATAATTGAGTTTTCTCTTTGCCCTATATGAGACTGACGAAAGGTCATGTAAAAGTGATTATTTGCTAAATGCATTATTTCTTTATGTCACCTCAAAAGAGATTAATTGCTGATTAGTTTAAACTTAAACTGTCAGTTAAGAAACTGGCTGTTAAAATATATTATTTTATAGATATTAGTGTTAACTATGTGTATGAAATTTACATAGTATACAGGTTGTGTAGTTTATAACAGCATTTAAAGGTGAAAAGAGAAAAAATTTTTTCATTTACCAGTTTGCTTAAAAAAGTCACTATTTATAAAATCCTTTACTGAACATGACAATCAGTCTACAAGTTAAAGTTCTCAGAAACTTTTTTTTTAATGTTCGTTTTGAAACTCTCTATCAATCTGTCAAGTCGGATTTTTATTTGTAGCTATAATTTTTTATAATTGTGATCTAAACTTGAATTTTTACTTAAAAATATAGTTTTACTTCCACATCCAGTGGAAGTATAGAAACGACAAAAAATTTTTGAAAATTTTTATTGTTAAATAGGCTTAGAATGTCATGAAATGTCGAGATTTTAAATTTGAGCGAAAAAAAAATTCTGTCTGTCTGTCTGTAGGTCTGTAACTTTTTTTTTGTGCGCACGTTACTCTGGAACCCTTTAAGATATTGACTTGAAATTTGGTACACATATGTACTTTAACGGTATCTAGAACTAGATTGTATTATTATCTTATTCCGTCGAAGGGTTGGGGGGGGGGGGGGGGTAAAACGGAGTAAATGGTAAATAGGTAAATCAAGCAGGCAAGAGTCCATAAAATTGGTATTTAGTGTATACAAGAGCAGCTAAGGTTTCAAAAATTTTTTTGGCATTAGCCACCCCCAATACCACCCCTACCCCATTATTAAAGAGGATGAAAAAAAATGTGATTTGATGCGTGTACAAGAACCAAAAGCCTCAAGATACTTTTTTACTTCATCCACCCCTACTACCACCCCCACCCCACTCCCGTGTGGGATATCGTTTTATGGGTTTTTGGGATAGACGATTTAAAAAACTATATTATTAAAGTTCTATAAACAATTATTTCCACATACAAAATTTTTTCGTTATGAGAGACTTGGGCAGAAAATATGGATGTGGAAATAGTGATTCCTTGGGCAGCGATTTTTTCAATTAAAATCAGTCTACAGGTCATAAATATATAAAGATTTGCAAAATTTTGCTTTCAAATCTTTACAAATACATAATCGATCTGCCAAAGTAGATTTTTCATTTCCTTTCTTTTTACTTCCACGTCCAGTGGAAGTATAGTAACGACAAAAAAATTTTTAAAAATTTTTATTGTCCAAATAGGCTTAAAATGTCATGAAACGTCGAGATTTTAAGTTTGAGCGAAAAAAAATTTCTGTCTGTCTGTCGGTCTGTCTCTCGGTCTGTCTGTCTGTAACTTTTTTTTGTGCGCACGTTTACTCTGGAACCGTTTAAGATATTGACTTGAAATTTGGTACATATATGTACTTTAACGAGTTCTAGAACAAGATTATATTTTCATCTTGTTCCGTCGAAGGGTTGGGGGGTAAATTGGGGTAAATTTGGGGTAAATGGGTAAATTAAGCAGGTAAGAGTCCATGAAATTGGTATATAGTATATACAAGAGAAGCTAAGGTCTCAAAAAAATTTTTGGCATTAGCCACCCCCATTACCACTCCCACCTCCTTATTAAAGGGGATGAAAAAAAATGTGATTTAGTGTATGTACAGGAACCAGAAACTTCAACATATTTTTTTACTTCATCCACCCCCACTACCACCCCCCCATCACCACCCCCACCCCACTACCGATGTGGGGTATCGTTTTATGGGTTTTTGGGGTAGAGGATTTCAAATATTATATTATTAAAGTTCCATAAACAGTTATTTTCACATACAAAGTTTTTTTCGTTGTGAGTGACTTGGATAGAGAATCTGGATGTGGAAGTAGTGATTCCTTGGGCAGCGGTTTTTATTCTTGGCAACTTCCAAAATCGCTGTCAAATTTAAAAATTTACAAGTGTGTTTTTCGTAATTTTGAAAATAATGTGAGTTTTCATAGAAGAAAAGATATAAATTATTTTAAAACTTTATAGTTCCATCACTGATATTAAAATAAAGTTTTCGCTTTTGGCAGCTGTCAAAATTTCTGTCAACTCAAATGAAAATGCATCTAACAATTATTTTAGCAAATTAAAGTATTAAACAAACATTTTTCTATAGGTTTTGGAGGTAATGAATACGAAATTGATGTGAAAAAAATAAGTGTATCTTTCATAATTTTGAAAATAATGTGAATTCCCATAGAAGAAAAAATGTGTTTTGAAACTCAGTAGTTTCATAACTGATGTTAACATAAATGTTTTAATTTTTGGCAGCTATCAAAATTGGTGTTAACTTATCGATAATATATATATATATACATATATTTTTAATCTATTTATTTAACGTCGGCCTATTTCCGCTACCAGGGCCTATCGCCGACGCCAGGAGACGTGCTACCCCAACCTTGAAATTTGACTGAACCTCTTCCCTTGAGAAGAGTAGGGATTTTACTTGCCTAACATTTAATAGACAAGGAACCGCCTGCTTTGCATCCCCTCCGAAGGGTGGTATATCCACTACGTAATCCTCGTCTTGAAATTACATAGCTTCCGCGTATACGTTGATATACAAGCCGCTGGAAGGTGGGACGAGATTGCTGTGTTTCCCAAGATGGATTTCATCCATCCAAGTACTAACCGCGCTGCACGTTGCTTCACTGGAGCATCGAAATACAGCACAGTCAAGACGCATCTAAGCTTGCCCCTGACAAAAAAGAAAGAATTAGACAAACAGGTATCCAGAGTCAATTTTGCAACAAATAGTTCTTTTGACTATTGAACACAAGTTCGGAAAGCGACTGACATGTTGAGACCAGGATATGTCCCGCCTTCTAGTTTCAGTTATCATTATTTAAATGAAATATTTAAAGAGGAGAAATCAAAGTGCTTCGAAAATTTGTCAGGTCAATCAGTTTGTATGTCTCTTGATGGTTGGTCAAATGTTCATAATGAACCGATAATATGTGCAGTTTTGTTTTGTCCTGATGTATAGATACATCAGGACATCCACACACTGGTGATATATTTTGTAAATTTGGCCACTGATTTAATAAATAAATGCAAAAATGAGTATAACAGCAAAGTTATTAGTTTGGTCACAGGTAATGCGGAAAACATAAACAATTTGAGAGAAAACATTGACGATGCCCTGGAATACCTCATAAGGGTGGTCTGTCCATATACTGAATTTGTTTTCCAAAGATTTGAAACTAACAGAAGTAAAATCACACTTGGTTCAAAGTTTTCGACTGCCTTGAGGTTTAGTCACCGAATGGTCCAAGTTGTTGCAAATCTGTAAAGAACGCAAAGATGACATTAATTGGTAGATATGCTTCTAGAGGGCAGAATATTTACTAGTGAAATATTTTGTCGAACTCCTCTATATGTTTCCTTAAATATATAAGGAATAAGAAACCAGACTGCAACCAACAGCTATTCTCCGGACTAATGCCCCGCCGAGCACTGAATTACGAGTTACAAGCCTGGCCGCGTTAAGTACAATAACTATGTATTGCCACAAAACGCTAAGTTTCGATTGTAATAGACACCAGCCGAAAGACTTTTCCCATTCAAAGGAGCTCTCGTAGATGGAGCCTGTCATTTTTGTTGCATGTCGTGGTTTTATAAATCTCGTCATGTACCAAGAGTGAACAGATGCCTCGTTACAGTCGTCTCAGACCTACCTTGCACTGACGAGAGCCAATAGCTCGAAACTGCAGTCTGCAAGTGGTATGAGGTGGCTGGCACGAGAGCTCCTTTGAATGGGAAAAGTCTTTCGGCTGGTGTCTATTACAATCGAAATTTAGCGTTTTGTGGCAATACATAGTTATTGTACTTAACGCGGCCAGGCTTGTAACTCGTAATTCAGCGCTCGGCGGGGCATTAGTCCGGAGAATAGCTGTTGGTTGCAGTCTGGTTTCTTATTCCTTATATATTTAAGGAAACATATAGAGGAGTTCGACAAAATATTTCACTAGTAAATGACATTAATTGACCCATTGATTTTTGAAAGTGTTGAATACTCAAATTAAAAGAATGGCAGAAGACTTTTTAAAATGGTTGAAGCCAAGTTAATATTCTAAACCTTTAAATTAAAGGCTTTTAAAGTTTTATTTTTGCAAAAATTTTGTTAATAAAGTTTGTATTTTTTCTTTACAACATTTCAACTTGAAAATGGAAAAAATCACGATTTTTGAAATAAAAATCGCTTGATTAAATTAAATTAAAATTGACTAAATTAGTTCAACCCTGGTTTCTATACATATTTATTTCAATTGTATCTATATTCATTTCTCAAGATTGATACTTCTTTCTTAAGATAAATGCAGTTACATATTCACACCCTTCATGCTCTCAACAACCTCAATTCAAAATATAAAAAAGTGGTACTATTAACTACAATTACCGTCTATTCATATCTCTGACATTATACCTCATCGAGATACACCATTTATTTTGTTGCAACAAATAAAAAAACAAGGTCATCAGGAAGCTAGCGCTCTCTGCAAATTGATAAATATATTATGCAAATTTCTAAAAATTGAGATGCTCCAATTATTATGCATAATAGCTTGTAGAGTATTAATTGATATATTGTCCTTAATAGGTATATTGATAAAAATTGATGTTGAAAGCAGCTATACAGGATGGAGACATTATTTGTTACAGTTCTTATGGAAGGATATGGGGTCTACTAAGATCTGCACTAAGACTAAAACTCGCATCGAAGTACCTTTTTAAATTATTTTATTTTCAATAATAAATTCACTCCTGTAAAGAGTTTATTGATCTTGTGACTTTTTAAGTACACTGGTAAATAAAAAAGTTTTTATCTCTTTTTCCTTACACGCCGTTATAAACTACACACCCTGTGTAGTATGTAAATTCCATATATGTAGTTATGTTATCAGTAATATCTATACAAGATATTTTAACAGCTAGTTTTTCGACAGACATCAATTATTATTTTTTACACAAAGAAATAATGCACTTAACAAATAATCACCTTTTCATCACCATTCCTCGGTCTCATATTAGATGAAAAGAGAAAACTCAATTATCATGTTAACAACATTTAGGTATTAAAATAAATGATATGCTTTTCGGTATTTTGTGTTAGAACCACTTGTTACGAAACGATACTTAAAAAATTTTAATTGTATCATCTGAAGTTGCTGGAGATTTATTGGATATAAAAGCCGGCAGACCCTTGTCACTAACATCATTAACATTTGTAGTCTTCTAACAACAGCAATAATACAAGTACAAAAATATGAAGTTGGTAAGTCTGGCTCATTTGAAATAGGCTTCTTACGTTGTACATAGAGAACGATTTTCAATTATTTAAGATAGTTCCGTATAAGAATATACAGGGTGCTTAAAAAATGCACGGTACAGATTCAGGAGACCTATGACAAAATAAGAAAAAGTGTCTTTGACAGTTGACCCGATAACGATACGTTATGGCGAGTTATCAGAAAATGAACACTTCCTCATTATTTTGACAAAGTGGTTTTTAAAGCTGTTAAAATGCTTAGCATCTTAGATAACATAGATCTCCACATTTTCCCATGGGAACCTAGATACAATATTATCAAGTGATGAAGTAGAAAATACCTTTTTCAAATACCTCTTGTAAATATAGCTGTATTGTAGCTCTGTTCGCTATATGCAGTACACTAACACGTTTTCACGCTTAGTTTGTAGCTACCCTCTTCGTTGCATATACGACAGCAGGACGATTGGAGAACACTTACCTCCCCCCAAGCAGCTCTGGAACATCTGCTGGCAATGCTACCGTCGCAACGACACCATCCAATTCACTTTCTTCCAATATTAGTGCCTCGCCTACCATATACACCGTCCCTGCAGCTTACGGATACCTCTCAAGCCCTAATATCTTATACGGAGCTCCGGTAACCCCAACTCGCTTTACTGGAGCTGTATCCCCACCGGTTGCTTTGAGCGGAGTATACGCGGCAGCTTATCCTGGCCAGGTATATCCTGCAGTCCCCATTTTAAGGCAAAGTCACTATATCAATGGAGATAGAAGTTACAGCTTTGAGTAAGTACATCTTTTGTTTAGTTCTTGTACCATCCTGGTCTATTAACATCATTCATACAATTTTACAATTTCTAGCTACGAGACAGCCAACCACATCGCAGTTCAAGAATCTGGCAGCCCAAAAGCCCCAGACAGCTTTGAAGTTCAAGGTTCTTATTCGTACTTAGCTCCAAACGGGCAGATCATCTCCTTGAGGTACATCGCCGATGAGAACGGTTTTCGACCCGTTGGAGAACATCTGCCAACTCCTCCACCAATCCCCGCTGCTATTCTAAAGAGCTTAGAATTCAACGCAGCCGAGGCAGCTAGAGGGATCGTAGTGGATGGTCAATATCGTCCCACAGTAGGGGAATTAGTTGCGGCAGGACGATATGTTACTCCTTCGGTTAGTAGTCAGTATCTCCCTCCCGTGACTCAAGTGACTCAAGGGGGTTATAAATACTGATTTAGTTCTACGGGACATGCTTTACTGGTGTTCAAATATTTAATTTATGTATATATTATTTATAAATAAAATTTATATTACTTTTATATTTGCTTGTACCTCTCTTATTGATCCAAATGTCGCTTCGCTGTCTGAACTAAGATTGAAGCTGACGAATTAAAAAAGGAAGAAGTTCTGAAACAAATTGAAATGCTTTTGTTGAAGAACTTGAAAACAACTCAACAATTAAAATTTTTATGTATTTCCCACAATAACGTTGGTTCTCAATAATAAAGATAACAAAATAAATACCTAAATAAAATTATAATCTGTTAATGAAATTATCATGAATAAATGCAGAAATCTGACAATTCGACTGTTTGAGAATTGTTGATCTTGGCTGAAAGACACAATCTTTATCTCTTTTGTTAGTCTAAATTCTTGTGCCATCGGCAGATATGGTTAAGTTTGTATGGTACTAAATTTTCTACATCATTAATATAAAGTACAAAAAGAATAGGGCCTATAGCGGAACCTTGAGGTACTACTGTTTGAATGTTCTTGGTTTCAGACGCTGTCAGCAATATAAATTAAATGAACATATTGAGATCGGTAATTTAAGTAACAGTTTATCCAGTTTAAAGCTGTACCTTCGACACCATATTTATTTAGTTTGAACAGAAGCCAATTATGAATAACGCAGTCGAAATGTAAATAATATTATTCACATTTTAATTTTGAATGAAGCGAAGAAAATTTTTTGATTACATCTTTTCATGAAAGTATATTCAAGTTGTGCTGAAATGGATTTAAGTGATGTTTTGTATCTCGTTTAAAATATTACACTGAGTTTGATTTTGCAAATATTTAAATAGGCCTGCTGAACTTCTTGAAACTTCTGCATTAAGTACGTCTCATCTAGTTATTGTGTCAGTAAAAGGTAAACCAGTAACTTTGTCTTTAAAATTTTCTGACGTTGCATTAAATCTGTTAAAACGATTAAACGCGTTAAAAAGCTGCTTTCATAACGGCTTTATGAGAAATCTTAATTACCTCTAAAAGGGAGGTTTTAAAAGTTCACATAATACCTGCTATTATTCCCTTTTATTTTTATTTCTAGAAAGTAATAATGGCCGAAGAAAGGTTTCATTGTTAATTTTACGATCGTTGCTGATAATGCTGATATTCGCGTCCCCTTTTGTGTCACTTTTATAGTAGTTGTGGAGTATTAAATTTAAAAAGCTTATATTGAAATTTTATTGCTTATAATTTCATATTTTATAGTAAGGTTACAAAAAATTGATTTTTTTTTGTTCATATAGGCTTAGAATGTCATGAAACGTGAATTTAAATTTGAGAAAAAAAATTGTTTGTCAGTCTGTGAATTTGTCCGCAACTTTTTTGTGCGCACGATTACTCTGGAACTGTGTATGATATTGATTGACTTGAAAGGTACACGTATGTATTATAACGAGATTTGGAACTGGATTATATTTTGAAGATACTAACAATAATAGGAACAAAATAAGTGGAAGTTATTTTTTGTATAACGAACGGTAATTTTTTCAAGGGACAAGAGGTAATGACTGGTTAGAACGCCTGTGATCAAACTTTTCGAGTTCGAGAAGCCTTGTTTCATTATTTATCGAATAGGTTCACTTGTATTTGGACTGAAGTATTTCTCCAGTAGGACTTCTTCTGTTCCTTTTCCCCATTTTGGACCTCCTCCGTTACGTATTCCTTAGGTAAGCCACAAATCGATTCGGGTCCGAAAAATGGTGATTCAGCATCTTTTCTTTCAAGGCTGTCAGCTAATTCATTACCTTCTATTCCCTTATACCCTGGCAACCATATCAAGGTAACCTCGTTGTTTCAGGGACTGTCTACATTCCCACACAATTTTAGTCTCGAAGGTATACGATTTGACAGCATTTAGTGCTACCTGGTTATCTGAAAGTATATAGATCTTTACCCTTCGAATGATGCCTTTGTTAAGTCATTCCTGGGCACACAGACCTATAGCACAGATTTCTGCCTGGAAGATGGTTGGTGTGTTGCCAAGGGCTTTAGATAGCCTGCATTTAGGCTCCGCTAGGTCCACACCTACTCCTTCGGCCATCTTAGATCCATCTGTATACCAGAGTGACTTTTTCCCCTACCGCAGTGCTTCGACCCTGCTCGCTTGACGGTTCTCAATCAGCACATTAAACGGGCAGTCAAAGTCATGCTTGGATTGCTTTGAATCAGTGGGTTTGGTCATGGAGTCGAATTGGATTAGCTCCAGAATCCTTAAGTGACCAATCAAGTCGCCTGGTCTGAATTTAAGTGTCTGATGCAGCCTTAGGGCACTAAGTGCTGTCTCCTTCTTCACATGCCGATGCAGAGGAAGTAGGTCCAGCATTGCCTCCATAGCTGCTGTGGGAATGGAGCACATTTCTCCTGTAGTAACTATGTGAGTTAGAGTGTTGTCTAATGAAATCGAATTCAGATTTTCTTGCAGTGTTCTTCTTCTTCTTCTTCTTTTAGCGGGGCGATGAAGGGTCGCCGCACTCAGGCCTTGTGGCCCATTGTGCTATCGCTACGAATTTATTAAATTCCCCCATTCAGGCCGGATTCTAACCCCAAGACCAGAATCCTTCCTATAGGGGTATTCCTTATTTCTTCCAGCACCGGAAAACCAATGCCGAAGTGTTTGTGCCTCAAGTTCATAAGACTAGGGCAGGAAGTAAAGACGTGAATGGAAGTCTCCTCCTCGTCCCCGTAGAACCTGCAGTCGGGGTTGTCAACCACCCCTATAATGTGCAGGTGTTTTTTTAAAGAGCCGTGTCCAGTCAAAAGACTTACCACGATTCTGACCTGTTTCCTACTTAATCGCAGGATTTGTTCTGCTCGCTTCGGCAAGGGCCCTGAGATCAGGAGCTTCGCTTGACGGAGTCCTGGGTAGGAGGCCCAGAAGTCAAAGAACTGGGACCGTGTCCAGTTCTCTACTAACTTCTTGGCACTTGATCTAGGGTAGCCGAGAGCAGGCTCCGGACCCGGTAGAGGTCTCTGAGAGCCTCCTCTGGCCAGAGCGTCTGCTCGCTCGTTATCCTCGATGTTGCTGTGTCTTGTAGTGTTAAAAAATAAGAGATATTTTTGAACAAATCAATAGAGAGTCATTAAAGATTTCTAATAATTACACGAGAAAACACATTGATATGTCCCGAGCTATTGAATTAAGTCTTACTGCGAAAACTATTGTACAGGCGCAAAATGTATTTCTTTTTTAATAGGAACATTAAAGAATCCGGCAATTTGTCTTGAAGAAAAATTATTACAATTACTAAATAATAAACCAAATATTTTTCATTTTATCTGCCTGTCTATATTCCTGAATGACGTTACCTCGTGGTTGATTCATAAGTGACCTCCCTTATGAATACATTTAAGGCAAATATCTACAGACAAAATTCGACTTAATTATGGCACACCCTGTAATGGGTATGACGTAAATCATCCGATATGGTTCTAAAATATGGATATTAGAATATCAAATTTATACGTATTCATCGAGAACTTGTTACATAGTCAATAGATGTTATTCCTGTATTAAATTATGTATATATATTAGCCTCTGAAAACTGGGAGAAGTATATAGAGTCATAAATATATCCATAAACATGTTTTCATTCGCATAAGAAAACGAAACAATAACATTAAAAACCTACGGGGATTTTTATCGTCTTATATAAAGCCGGCATAAATCATAACAGAAGTAAGGAAGATGAATGAGGCGTATAAATATATCGTTTCATAGTTTTATTGGAATTGGGTCGTTGGTTTTATTGTATCGTTGAACTTATAGATTCGGATTTTGTCACCTTTTCGATGCAATATGTATGGCACTTTCTGTAACTCTTTTTTCACAACGCGGCCTTTGGATGATATAAAAAAGACAAAACTGTGACGGCTGACCGTATGGAAATATTCTTTTATACCGGGTGACAACGAGATTAGTCCCATCCAATTTCTAGGTTGATTTTAGGAATACAATTTTGAAATTTTGGCATATCGTTTGTGACACAAAAAGCCACATTTTGCACTTATTAAGTGAAAAATATCACTTCCGGTCCAACCGGAAGTAGCAACAACTTTTGATTTTTAAATAGCAACCTATATATAATTTTGCATATTTAGATTTCACATGAAATTCTCATTACAACGATGCAGTCGTTTTTTTCAAATGGCGTCAAAAATTCGAAGAAATGAAAAAGTTAAATTGGCAACTGCAAGACTGTGTTCTCTAAAAATTTATCCAGTAGGCCTTGAATCTGATGTATCACCTTAATTTTTATTGTCGTATTTCAACAAAAGTTTAGTTATTTCGTGCTAAAATCACTATTTTGATGTCTCAATATTGTTGATTACTAAAAATGTGTGCTAATTATAGGTTGGATTTCCAACCTACAAAAATCGCCTTATTTTATTGGGAGAAGATATTTAAAACTTTATGAACATTACATTGAACAAGATTTTAGTTAAAAGTACGAGAACCAAGCGGAAATTTTCATAACAGTGACATATTACTGGGAAATTTTTAAAAGATGTATTTCTGAGGTTAGGTATATAACCGATGACGTCAACAATATGGCTTACAGCCCGTTTCATAATCGAAATAAATTCTCCTTTTATATCAAAAGGCCCCTTTAACTTGTAAAAGCTGTTTTATAATGGATTTTTAAAGAAGGCTTTACGAAAAAGCTTCCTTTATCTTAAAGTCTGGAATTTGGTACTTTTTTGACATAAAGCAAACTTTTTTCAAAATTGTTCTTGTCAAAAGTGTTTGGCGCTGTGGTTTGGTACATTACAAGAGGTTAAAATGAATAAAATCGGCATAATAAGCGGCACTTAAGTCGACATTAGTTCAAGTTCATCGTCAGACGAGAAGGACAAAGATCTCACGGTTTTAAGGAGAGTCAAGATAAGACAAGGCAGCAGTGCTTAACAAAATACGATGATATGGATTTTTATTACTTCCACGTCCAGTGGAAGTATAGTAACGACAAAAAAAAATTTAAAAATTTTTATTGTCCAAATAGGCTTAAAATGTCATGAAACGTCGAGATTTTAATTTTGAGCGAAAAAAAAATTCTGTCTGTCTGTCGGTCTGTCTGTCTGTCTGTCTGTAATTTTTTTTTTGTGCGCACGTTTACTCTGGAACCGTTTAAGATATTGACTTGAAATTTGGTACATATATGTACTTTAACGAGATCTAGAACTAGATTATATTTTCATCTTGTTCCGTCGAAGGGTTAGGGGGTAAATTGAGGTAAATTTGGGGTAAATTGGTAAATAAAGCAGGTAAGAGTCCATGAAATTGGTATTTAGTATATACAAGAGAAGCTAAGGTCTCAAAAAAATTTTTGGCATTAGCCACCTCCCATTACCACCCCCACCTCCCTATTAAAGGGGATGAAAAAAAATGTGATTTAGTGTAAGTACAGGAATCAGAAACCTCAAAATATTTTTTTACTTCATCCACCCCCCACTACCACCCCCCCTATCACCACCCCCACCCCACTACCGATGTGGGGTATCGTTTTATGGGTTTTTGGGGTAGAGGATTTCAAATATTGTATTATTAAAGTTCCATAAACAATTATTTTCACATACAAAATTTTTTCGTTGTGAGTGACTTGGATAGAGAATCTGGATGTGGAAGTAGTGATTCCTTGGGCAGCGGTTTTTTATAAAATTTGCAATTCAGTTGATCACTATTCCGAAATTCCATAGAATTAGCATTGTACAGCACTCCTACACGCCCCCAAGCCTTGTCCTTTACAATATTTGTTATTTTATTCATTTCTTTATTCTCGAGTATTTTTCTCTTTAAATAGATAGGCATTTAACAGTTTTATTTCGTCCTCTTTCGAGAAAGTCGAACTTTTCTTCCTCTTATTACCTTTAAGTTGATGAACTTAAAGATAATAAGTTCATCACTTGCACTCATATTTAATTTGTTGAACATCAGTAACTAGAGAACAATCAAGAAACCAGACAGTAAATATCAGGTTAGGACGATCTTGAACAGTCAGACATCAGTCACATTGTCCAGTGGCTAATGTCACTCTACTATTTCAGAGTTGCCAATAGAACAAATATTTCAAAATCCCAGCTTTAACTAACAGGAGATTTAAATTGCTTTATGAAACAGAAATGACTTTAAAGAGGATTTAAAGTCGACTTTATCATAAAGTTCACTTTACTTTAAGGAACCTTTTGCCCATATTTATGACACTGGCTGTTAGTGTTTTTGGCGGTAAAATTTTGATTCAAATTTAAAAATCCTTTTTTTTTGGAAATTACTCAACTGATTGTGGAAATTCAAATGTTTTTAGTTATAATTAAGTATTACCTTCACAGTCAATGAGATTTTAGAATTTGTGAAAACGCCGAATTATAATTTCAAATTATTTTGATATAATTACGCAACTCCCTCGTAAAATATTTTAGGACCTAACGCTGGTTATAGTTGCTATAGTAACCGTTAGGAGAGTGTTGCCTAATTATATCAAAATAATTTGAAATTATAATTGATGCAGGCGTGTTTCCGTTAATTTCTTATTTAAATCATGCCAGAACATACTTTACATGAGAATAGGAATGTTTTATGTATTACATTATATTTATTGTTTAATATGCTGTAGAAAAATAAAGTATGTTCCGCTCTATCCTAAGGGGCTTGGCAGCAAACCTTTGAGATTTTTTATGTGTCTCATAACATTGTGGGCAACTATATTATGATTAGAGAATATTATTTAGGTATTATGCAAATCACAACTTACACACTTTTTATTTATTATGAAAATACCTACTTTCTGTATATTGTTGCCGTAATCTGGGCACGCTAATATACTAGTCAGGTAAATACTTTAAAACACTCATTATTGGAGAATCAATCAAAACAACTACTTTTCTAGCTAATACTGACGAAGTATTGAATTACATGAGGATTCTTAGCATTTTAAAGAAAAAAATATATTGAAAATAGTTAAATCATTTATTCAAATTTAATCATTCACACTTTTTTATTTAATATGAAATTATCTACTTTCTGTATATTGGTGCCTTAATCGGGTCACGCTAATATACTGCTTAGGAAAACACTTTAAAACACTCATTATTGGAAAACCAATCAAAACAACTACTCTTCTAGCTAATACTGACGAAGTATTGAATTACATGATAGAATTCCTGGCATTTTAAGGCAAAAAAATATATTGAAAATAGTTAAATTATTTATTGAAATTCAGTCATTCACAACAATTATTGAACCATACATTTTGTTTCAACTCTAGAAAAGTTGTACAAGTTTTTTCGAACTCGTTAGTTCTCATCAGTAGAGTATAGAAACATTCATTCATTATTTACAAGCCTATTCTTGATTTATTTTTACAATTAATTATTTTTTATTTATTTGCTTTTATTATGATTAGAGAATATTATTTAGGTATTATGCAAATCACAACTTACACACTTTTTTGGTTATTTCTTATATGACAGCTTGGCATCGACTATTTTTCAGGGATGCTTTGTCTTTTCATGGGGATATAACAGATGATGAAAGGTGAGTCAGGTAGTGGAACGCAGCCGCCCTTAAAGGTGCAATCTACCCCATCAGGAGGTATAAAATTGTTTCCTTTGTTGTTTCTTATTAAAGACGTTTATCCCCCGTTTTCGAGGATGCCGATCAAGAAAAAAATGGTTTTACGCCGGTTCACCCTTCCTTCACTCTTAAACGGACAAAAAACACCCCTTTCATACATTTCACGATATCAATTCTCATCGGGGCGTTCTTGGAGGGGAATGGCTGGAAATTTAGGCGAACTTCACCGATAAGCAAAGGACAATAGTAAGAGTGACAACCCCAAAGGTACCACCTTCCCAAGAAAAAAATAAAAGTAAAACATTTGATTCTTCCTGCTTTCCAATAAGTATATCTGATTGAAGATTGTCAGTTTTAAGAAATATGAATTTCCTTGAAAAATGAAAATCCTTGCGAGGATAGGTTCATCTTTGATGAGGATGTCCAATGGACAAATGATGACTTTGAAACCACTCCCACTCAATATACAAATTAGAAAATAAAAAAAATCACTCCCTGAAATTGTCACGATTCACTTTTACCATTGTCCTTTGCTTATCAATGAACTCCGCCTAAATTTCTAGACATTCCCCTCCAAGAACGCCCTGACGAGCATTGATATCGTGAAACGTATGAAAGGGGTGGCTTCCGTCCGTTTAAGGGATTTTACACCCCTGACAGGGTAGACTCCAGCCCTAGGGCGATTGCGGTCCACTACCTGGCATCACCTTTCATCATCTGTTATATCTTCATGAAAAGACAAACAATCCCTGAAAAAAATAGTCGATGACAAGCCGTCATATGAGAAATAAGCAAAAAATGATGGTTTTTGACCGCTTGAGGGGGTGCGTATGACTAAAAACTTTTTTCACCCTGTTATTCCTGTTCAGAACCCTCGAAAACAGGGGAGGAAACAGATTTCATAACTTTAGCACGATTTTGTCTACTCTTTCGACTCTTTACATCCACTAATGGTCCATTTTCCAAAAAAGTTGTAAGGCGAGGACATGTTACAGGTAAAGTAAGAAAAGTGATTAGAATATTGAATTATGTTAACCAAAATTAAAAAATCTCTTTGAGACAAATTGAAAAAAGAGTGCCCTGACTTGACCGGTACTTGGTGAAAATCCATATCATCACTACTAGCCTAATCGATGAAGGTATTTACCTACAAAACTTGCAAAATGAATAATTTTTTTGAAAGTGTATAGAAAAATATCCAGAAAAGTTTATATTTCGCTCGGTTAGTTATTTTACTATTTTTTTCCAGGAATACCGTGGCATTAGCGATAAATTTTATTAGGACATTTTTTGTTCAGAAACACGTGGTCCATCCATCTGTATTTTTTATTTTTCCTACCCTGACTTAATTTGAAAATTTTGAAAAAATGGATGAAAAAAATTTTTTTTTCACTTTTTTTGTGTTCTGCATCCGAACGGAATGTAAACTTTTTAGGATATTATTCTATACGCTCTCACGAACTCATTAAAAAAAAAATTATTAATTTTGCAAGTTTTTGTAAGATTCACTATAAAATGTTCTCTGTCATCTGGGCTATACATAATGAAATTCAAGAAGCTGTCGCATATAAAAGAACACTGCAAGAAAAATACTTAAAAAAAGCGGATTTTGATGCTGAAAGTACACATCGGTGCAGAGGTACTAAATCATGCCCTAATTTCTGTCGTGAATTCCCGGTCTATAAGTCCTGGAGGGGCCCTGAGAGCTGAAAAAATTACTTTTTACTTTTTAGTGTATTTTGATAATAGCTTGTTTTTTTTTAGTATTTTTTTTTTAAATCTTCATTGTTGACATGCATAGATGCGTTTTAATTCCATATTTAAAATTGTGAACTAACTCTGGATTTTTGCAATATTAATTTTAATGTATTCAAAACATCGTTACGAACAGTTGCAGAGCTGTAGTTTACATACAAAACTCAACTTGTTTCATTTGTGCTCTACCGCAAACTTTCATAATTTAATTAGTTTCAGAATTCTGCAGATAATCTTAATCTCTTTCTTGGTTACATTATAAACAATATGAGTGGGTAGTTATCAAACAACACACGGTAGTTTCAGGACAAATATTTATTATGTATTACAGCGATAATCAATTTTGTATTACGTCACAAACATCAACCTTAAAATATACACCAAACAACGCTAGTTTAAATAAAAATAGTTGGATTAATTTTAGTTGTGTTCTTACTTCAAATATTTACTTCTTGTAATTTTCCATCGCACCTCCATTACGTTAATTGAGTTAAAATCCGAAACTTCATCAAAAGGTGCTATTAAAATAATTAATTTTTGAGTCTCCAAGATTGGATTGAGCGGGAGCATTGTTAGCAAAGTGCAGGACAGGATTACACTGCTTAGCGCATAGCACATTCGTTTGTTGATATTACTTCCACGTCCAGTGGAAGTATAGTAACGACAAAAAAAAATTTAAAAACTTTTATTGTTCAAATGGGCTTAGAATGCCATGAAACGTCGAGATTTTAAGTTTGAGTGAAAAAAATTTCTGTCTGTCGGTCTGTCTGTAACTTTTTTGTGCGCACGTTTACTCTGGAACCGTTTAAGATATTAACTTGAAATTTGGTACACGTATGTATTTTAACGAGATCTGGAACCAGATTATATTTTCATCTTGTTCCGTCGAAAGGTTGGGGGGGGGTAAATTGAGGTAAATGGGGTTAAATTGGTAAATGAAGCAGATAAGAGTCCATAAAATTGGTATTTTGCATATACAAGAGAAGCTAAGGTCTCAAAAATTTTTTTGGCATTAGCCACCCGCATTACCACCCCCACCACATTATTAAAGAGGATGAGAAAAGATTATGATTTAGTGTGTGTACTGTGTACAAGAACCAAAAACCTCAAAATATTTTTTTACTTCATCTACCCCTCACTACCCTCTATCACCACCCCCACCCCACTACCGATGTGGGGTATCGTTTTATGGGTTTTTAGGTAGAGAATTTCAAATATTATATTATTAAAGTTCCATAAACAATTATTTCCACATACAAAATTTTTTCGTTGTGAGAGATTTGGATAGAAAATCTGGATGTGGAAGTAGTGATTCCTTAAGCAGCGGTTTTTTAAAACTTGTTATATCTTGCATCCTGAAAGGTAGAGAAATGCAATACAATCTCAAAATCGCTGCTCGGTATTGCTATATTTGTTACTTGAAAAGATATGATTGAGTGGGAAAAATTTTAAGTAATTTCATGAGATGAGAAATGCAAATTTTTGAACTGCAGATTTTCAAAAAATAATTGTAAATAGAAATTAAAGGATTTTAAAAATGTTTGTTTTTGAGATATAATGCTCGATGAGCTCTATTTGACTGTTTCGAAAAATTTGTAATTTTCATATTTTCTAGGCCTACTAAGTTCTTCTAAATGGGCCGAATTTTCGAGATCGACTTATGCAATTTTTTATCGGCAAACTGGATAGTGTATTCGTTTCGTAGTTGTCTCAATTATCTCTATACAAAATTTTAGCTCGATGCCTCATATAGAGTGCTTGTTATTCGATAGCTAAATTTAAAATGTTTCACTTTTCGACTGGCCCTGTATAAAAGTCGGTTAGGTTTACTAAAAAAGGTAAAGTAGTCATTCGACTTAAGGAACATCAGATACTAAATGAGGAAGAAAAAAGAGAAGTTATTCTTTAAATAAATAATGCTTCTGTACATTATTCGTTTGCTGTACGTAGATGCCTTAATGAAAATTTTTCAAACAAATGTATTGGACGGAATAGCTTTTCTTTTCGCTTCCTCATTTAGTATCTAGTGTTGATGTTACTAAATGAGGAATTACGGTATTACAAATAAACTGCCTATTCTGTACTTAAAGATCGAACAAATAATTAATTTTCATTGACTAGACACAACTGCAATTTTATACCTTGAAAAATAAAATCAACTTTGTTTTGTACCAAGATTATGATGTACCCGGTATCAAACTAGCATCAATGTTCTATCAATCATTGCACGTACTTACTTATTTAATAAGATAGTGAATTCTAAGCTACTAATATATAGCTAAAGTTACTTATATATATGATGTATTAAATTGAAGTAAACAGATGTGCATTCGAAAAACGTGATTTGACGCCACTTCCAGCAAAACCGGAAGTTCAGGCACATCAATCTAAGACCAAATAACGGTAAATAATCTGGTTATTCATTTCCAGCAGTTTTAATTTCAATACCTGCAGTACGTTTTGAGAAATCATTGATACCGTATTGAGAAGTAGGTAAAGTCTTTGGAGCCATCTGAAAGAGAAACTGTCCATAATTTGAAGTTTTGTCAAAGGAACTTATTGTTCGGAATCAGTTGACTACAACATATCAAAAATTCATCTCGGCAACACGTGAAAAACGCCACTACACATCCATACCTGAGCCAGGATTCGAATCCGGGACCCCGTGGTCGCAAGCCTAACCGATTACCTCTTAAAATATCTTTATTCTATTTAACTATCTTTTAACATGTAATTTCTTAAAGTATCATATATGCCATTTTACAACAATGTACACTACATACAGATACACAGTAGAACCACGCGAAGTAGCGCCGCGGCCAGATGTTACGGCGATGATCTTCAGGCCCTGTTATTTATGTTTAAATGCGGTTTTTTTATGAAGCTCAATCGTATTTGTTCATATTTATGTTCAAAAACTTCATCTGAATTCGTTATTGTGTATTTATTGTTTGGGGTATGTGTCAAATAAGAAGTTTCCGCAAGAAACATAAATGCAAAAACCCTCCAGCCGTCAAGAATTAAAAACAGTACACAGAGTGCAATCTTTTCATGGAATACGTGGAATTTCAGCGAGGGGTCAGCACTGTACGTACTGGGCCAACGAGTCGGTCAGTATTTTACTTGCAGGCATCCATCTGTACATTTTTGATATTTTATTTTTATGTATGTCTGGAGAGTGGAAAAAAGTCATTAGAGCTTTTATGATAATAAGTTTTAGGTTTGGGTTACTTTCCTCGTATTAGCATTATACCATCATTTAAACAGAAAATTATCTCTATATATAATTAATGTAATCAGTGTAATGTTGTTTTTGTGAAAAATACGGACCTGCCTAGAAGGTTCCATGTCAACTGATTAATCTACGACAAGTCTACAATTTTTAATTTATGCCGAATTTCCATAAATTTACAATTCATATTTTAGAAATAACGATTGTGTTACAAATGATAACGTTCCAGTTTCAAATGGATTATTTAGTCCTTTAATTTGATTTACAAAACAGATTATTCCAATTATTTAGTTAATTTATCCGTTTCAAATAGGTTGAAATGAAATTTCCAACGTTAGGAGGCCAACGTTAACATTGAAAGCATATAAAGGTAAATTTTATCGAACATCAATTTTACTTCCACATCCAGTGGAAGTATAGTAACGACAAAAAAAATTTTAAAAATTTTTATTGTTCAAATAGGCTTAGAATGTCATGAAATGTCGAGATTTCAAGTTTGAGCGAAAAAAAATTCTGTCTGTCGGTCTGTAACTTTTTTGTGCGCACGTTTACTCTGGAACCGTTTGAGATATTGACTTGAAATTTGGTACACATATGTACTTTAACGAGATCTAGAACTAGATTATATTTTCATCTTGTTCCGTCGAAGGGTTGGGGGTAAATTGGAGTAAATAGGTAAATCAACCAGGTAAGAGTTCATAAAATTGATATTTAGTATAGACAAGAGAAGCTAAGGTCTCAACAAAAATTTTGGCATTAGCCACCCCCATTACCGCCCCCACCCCATTATTAAAGGGGATGAAAAAAAAATGTGATTTAGTGTGTGTACAAGAACCAGAAACCTCAAAATATTTTTTTACTTTATCCACCCCCCACTCCCACCCCCTGTCACCACCCCCACCCCACTACCGATGTGAGGTATCGTTTTATGGGTTTTTGGGGTAGAGGATTTCAAATATTATATTATTAAAGTTCCATAAACAATTATTTCCAGATACAAAATTTTTTCGTTGTGTGACTTGGATAAAAAATTCGGATGTGGAAGTAGTGATTCCTTGGGTAGCGGTTTTTTAATTTAACATATTTTATGTCACCACATAATTACTTCCACATCCAGTGGAAGTATAGTAACGACAAAAAAAATTTAAAAAACTTTTATTGTTCAAATAGGCTTAGAATGTCATGAAACGTCGAGATTTTAAGTTTGAGCGAAAAAAAAAATTTTCCGTCTGTCGGTCTGTAAATTTTTTTTGGTGCGCACGTTTACTCTGGAATCGTTTAAGATATTGACTTAAAATTTGGTACACGTATGTACTTTAACGAGATCTAGAACTAGATTATATTTTCATCTTGTTCCGTCGAAGGGTTGGGGGGGTAAATTGGGGTAAATTTGGGGTAAATAGGTAAATCAAGCAGGTAAGAGTTCATAAAATTGTTATTTAGTATATACAAGAGAAGCTAAGATCTCAGAAAAAACTTTGGCATTAGCCACCCCCGAGGCCACCCCCGTTACCACCCCCACCCCATTATTAAAGGAGATGAAAAAAAATTGTGATTTAGTGTGTGTACAAGAACCAGAAACCTCAAAATATTTTTTTACTTTATCCACCCCCACTATACCACCCCCACCCCACTACCGATGTGGGGTATCGTTTTATGGGTTTTTGGGGTAGAGGATTTCAAATAATATATTATTTAAAGTTCCATAAACAATTATTTCCACATAGAAAATTTTTTCGTTGTGAGGGACTTGGATAGAAAATCTGGATGTGGAAGTAGTGATTCCTTGGGCAGCGGTTTTTTTAGTCTATTATAGTTCAAGCGAGTAAGGGATTAATTCATTACAGTAAAAGTTGCAGTGTGGCGTGGCCCTCGGTAATGCTCAATTGAAAATTTCATTTTTCATGACAGTTTTATTAAAAATATTTAAATAACTTCTTAAAGTTAAATTGATATATCTCCTAATCCTGCTTCTACAGCTGCATTGGAAGTCCTTTTAGACCCGATGTAAATTAATTAAATAAAAAGAGAACCAAGAGAAGTGTCATGTCAGAAAACTTGTTACATAACAGATTTTGAGCTGCAAAACATTGGACTTCCAGGCAAACATACGCGTTAAACACACAACACCCGTTCTATCGTCGGTGGTTAATAAATAGACGACGAAAGGACGCACAAAAGGAACTAGATAGCATGAAACAAACGTTTATATTATCGGAAGATTCGGAACACTAGGAATTTCACGCTTATAACTTCCAATCCTTATTTCCTTAATATTACGATGGGAATCCTTTACAAGTTAGACAGACGTAAACTTTTTAGGTCAACTAAACAAAGTTGAATGATTCCATTCCCAGGCGATGTAAAGGATACGGAAAAGTCAGTCAGACAGTGAGCGCCTCGAGACATCTGAAATTTTAACGAAATGGGAGCTCGTGCGAAATTTCAAATAATGCGACGTGACACGGGAATTCACGTGGAAGACCCGTGCCTAGAAAATTTTGATAATGTCCTATGATTTCTCTGTAGGCTGTTTATTTCAATAATATATTATTCATGAGGAAATTTCTGTGTGGGAGCTAACAGTTGAGAAGTAATCGACTTGAACAGCAGTTGCGTCACGATAAGTACAAAATAGCGATGTTCAGAAAAAAAAATAATTCTATTTAAATATTATAAAATGTTCAAAAATTATCCACATAGTATAGTAACTACAGATTTTAATTTAGGATTTTAAAATTAGGAAGTTTCCTATTTTAGAAATATCATGTACATTCAACCTCATTTAGTCTTTCAGATAACTAGTCAAACAAAAAAAAATTATCTCGATATCTGAAAAACTCACGAACTTATTCAGTTTCTTATTTGAATACTTCGCCTCGGCTGAAGTCCACCGTGACGTCACAATACACAACGCGTTGACTTGCCATGCCGGCGACGCGCCGTATGTTCCCTTTATTTAGTGTATGTGCTCGATTTTCTGCCAAACGTGCCAAAATCGCATGTTTTAGCAATTTTTTCGGCTCTCAAATGCAAGCTGGCTATAATGCCGGTGCCTGCCAGCAGTGGCGCAACCAGAAAATTCATCGGGGGGGGGGGGGGCAATAGAACCGGCCTCCCCAGAAGTTGAGGAAAACTTTTCAGAAAATGGTTGAAAACGGATGTGTATATATTCCTCTACTATGTGGATACTGCTTTTAGTCCCTTCAAATTAGTCAAAAAATTGCTGTTTTATGGAAAATTTTACCACAGTTATGAGACCTGTAAGAAGTGAAGTGAATTATGATTTTCAACCCCCCCCCCCCCCCCGCAATTCTAGAAAAGGGTGGTTTTTGAGAAATATATACATATGTATGAATTTTAGCGTTTTTTCGTCTTTTTCTCTATTTTGAGGAAGACATGTATTTTGGGGGAAAATATCAAGAGAGCAAAGTTGTAGAGCATAAAATTTCCCACAAGTTCTGCCTCTACCATTTTTTTTTTCGAATTCCGCTTAGTTTCACCGTTAGAGGGCACGAAAGAAATAAATATACATATGGACTTTTACGCCTTTTTTTAGATTTTGACCCAAAATTATGCATTTTTATGAAAAATTGCGTGAGATCAAACTTGTAGAACATAAAATATATATATTTTTATGAAAAAAAAAACCAGAACTAAAGATAGTTATTCTGCCTCAAAATCTAAAAAAAGTCTATATGTATATTTATTTCTTTCGCGCCCTCTAGCGGCGAAACTAAGCGGAATTCGAAAAAAAAAAGTAGAGACAAAATTCATAGGAAATTTTATGCTCTACTACTTTGCTCTCTTGATATTTTTCACTGAAATGCATAGTTTTTCCTCAATATAGGGAAAAAGACGAAAAAACGCTAAAATTCATATATATGTATATATTTTTCAAAAACCACCCTTTTTAGAACTGCGAGGGGTAAAAATCATGTTGACAACCCAAATACTTAACTTTTCACAGGTCTCATAACTGTGGGAAATTTTTTTTAAATATTTCCTAATTTGAAGGGACTATTTGTACTAATAGTGATTATGCTTCTTTATTTTTTGGTTCATGGAAGACGGATTGGGGGCGGGGGCGGGGGCGGGCCCCATGCCCCCCCCTGGCTGCGCGCCTGCCTGTCAGCGAGTATAAAGGTGCCCGCGCCCGCTCGCTATTGGCGGAATCATGTATTGTGACGTAATCGAGCCTCAGCCCAGATGATCGCAGCATTTTAAATTTGGAAGGACCATAACTTTTTTATTTATAGAGATAATTTAAAAAAAAAAATTACAGATATTTTTTAGATTTTTACGACTATTTATTACGAGAAAATGAGAAAAATGGAAACTTCCTAATTGCGATTTTAGCTCGAGAAAACAAGCATCCAAATGGGGTTCTCGTTGAATAACTCGAAAAGTATCACACTCATTGTTAACAAGAATTTAGCACTTGGTTTGAAACAAAATTCGAGGGATAGAAAATGGGCGAATTTTGGCCTATTTTTGGGGTCACTTTTTGCAGGGGTAAGTTGTAACAAGCGCGAAACTTTTTAGATATCAAAATAAATAGATACCAGATATAATGAGAAGAAATAGAAATAGTGGCCATAGTGGCCACGGGAGATCATGGTCATAGTACTGTTACAGCTCTGTTGGATATAAATGACGAATACTTAGCAGCTATAAATCTCAAAAATGCATATGATTGTTTCAACTTCAAAATGCATTCAGCAAAACTGCACTATCTAGGCTTGGCATCAAACATTATAGCATGGTTTCGTGGCTACTTGTCACAGAGAATGCAAAAATTTAAAGTAGGTAATTTGCAAATATCGGACAGCTTAGTTGTCAATTCGGGAGTTCCTCAAGGCTCAATACTTGGACCAATGCTGTTTTCCTTGTACCTGTCAGGTTGGCCGAAAGTTATAAAAAGCTGTAAAGTACAATCCTACGCGGATGACACACAAATGTATTTTTCCTATCGTCCTACATTTGTTGAAGAATCCGTGATAAAAATTAATGAAGATCTTTCTAATATATGTTTATTTATTTCAATGGCTTCTCTGTACCTTCTTGGCCAACAATTTTTGGCGTTGGCTATTTCTTTGTCTCGTCAAATTTTATCAAATGGCCGGTTTCTTCTGAATGCTTAGCAAGCGCTGATTTTGTAGACTTTCTATTCTTTGTGTGGCTAATATGTTCCTTGAGTCAGGTGTTTATATGTCGTTTGGACTCTCCGATATAAACTTATCCGTAGGAATATGGAATGCTACATACTCCTAGTGTTTCTATAGTTCTTCTGGACCTTGGTATTTGGGAATGTCAATGCGAATACTAAACAGAAGGTTGCACATTTTTCCAAAAAGAATTAAAAAATCGACAAATTTTTGAGCGTTTTTTTTTTAAATATATCAAAAGATAGCATTTAATACAAATCTTTTGACATCTGTCCGAGTGATTTTCCAAAAAAAAAAAAATTGTATACTTTTATCCACTATTTTGGAAAGTACCGTATATTGAATCTTTCACCTCAAATATTCAGCAGTGCAGAATAGTTATGTCCACATATTTTATAGCACTGTGGCTTAACACCCAAATAAACCGAGGAAACCAACAAAACGCCGCAAATAGAAAATTATTTAACAGAATTTACTCCACCATTTACAACCTGCATGAAAATTTAATTTTCTTGCTTAACTTTCTCGGCGATGTTCAATATGCACCATCTGAGCCCTTTACCTCTTTCCTTCCGTTCGTCTCAATATTCTAGGATGTGCGGATGCAGCTTAGTTTCCGGGCATCAACAGTAAGCTCTATGTCTATTGTCATATTATAACCCCAGGGCCGGATCCGCCTTTGTGGGTAAACGAATTTATCTCTGTCTGCCGTAACAATAAACATGCGTTAATAATTGAATCATCGCTACAGTAGTGGATGCAGAGAACAGGCAGGTATATCGGAACCCCCTCGTTGGGGGTGGTTTTCGTATGGGTTTAACATCAGTAGTTTAGTTGGTAAGTGTAACAATATTAGAATACAAGGGCCATTTTATAGTCCAAATGCTTATTTTTCACTGTTTTTCATAATTATTAATTTTCAAGTGGTTTTCTATTGCGCATAGTGCAGTGGGGTTACGTTCGTTACTTAAGCATTTTTTTGTTGTAATTATTATCAAAACCAGAGTTATAATAATTGTATTATGTTTAAAAAAATGTATTGTCTAAATATTTTCAACCCTTAAACGGGGGTGATTTTCGTGTTTTCCGCAAAACGAAAAGATATGCTCACCTCAGAATTTCCTAAAAATTACTCTAGAACCGTTTTGACTTGAAATTTGGTACACGTATACAGGGTGTCCCACGACGAACTGCGGCGATCGATACCTCGAACAGTAGACATTGTAAAATTTTGAAAATTTGGTACTTAAGTCTCTCCGTTTTTGGCATATTTCAATTTTTATGTCAAAAATGACGTTTGCAGGCCCTAAAAGAATTATCAATTTTTCCTATAAGGAAGCCTTTATTATCTAATTTGGGTTGGATTCTTTGTTGAGAAAGACCTACTTTAATAGTGTTTTTATAATATTTTGATACGTACTAAAACAGAGTGTTCAAAAAATAAGAATAAAAATGAAATTGAGAAAACTGTCAAAAATCAATTTTTTCAAATGGAAACCCCCAATTTTTATAATATTATTTTATTTACCAGTAAAAATAAGGGTAAGTCTGTGTATGGATGTCTATTCCGAAAATTTTTAGTTTTTGAAATATTGCTAATTCAATATTTTTATAAAGTGAAATCCCCTACCCTAAAAACCCACATCGGTAGGGTGGTGGGGGTGGTGATAGGGGGTGGTAGTGGTGGTGGTTAAAGTAAAAAATATTTTGAGGTTTTTGGTTTTTATACACACACTAAATCACAATTTTTTTCATTCCCTTTAATAGTGGGGTGGGGGTGGTAACGGGGGTGGCTAACGCCAACCAATTTTTGAGACCTTAGATATACTAAATACCAATTTTATGCTCTTTCTTGCTTGATTTACTTACCCTTTTTACACCAGTTTACCTCCCAACCCTTCGACGAAATAAGATGAAAATATAATCTAGTTCCAGATCCCTTTAAAGTACATACGTGTACTAAATTACTTCCACATCCAGTGGAAGTATAGTAACGACAAAAAAATTAAAAAAATTTTTTTTTGTTCAAATAGGCTTAGAATGTCACGAAACTTCGAGATTTTAAGTTTGAGAGAAAAAAAATTTCTGTCTGTCGGTCTGTCTGTCTGTCTGTCGGTCTGTCTGTCTGTCTGTAACTTTTTTGTGCGCACGTTTACTCTGAAACCGTTTGAGATATTGACTTGAAATTTGGTACACGTATGTACTTTAACGAGATCTAGAACTAGATTATATTTTCATCTTGTTCCGTCGAAGGGTTGGGGGGTAAATTTGGGGAAAATAGGTAAATCAAGCAGGTAAGAGTCCATGAAATTGGTATTTAGTATATACAAGAGAAGCTGAGGTCTTAAAAAAAATTTTGGCATTAGCCATCTCCATTACCACCCCCACCCCATTATTAAAGGGGATGAAAAAAAATTGTGAATTAGGGTGTGTACAAGAACCAGAAACCTCAAAATGTTTTTTACTTCATCCACCCCCACTACCACCCCCTATCACCACCCCCACCCCGCTACCGACGTGGGGTATCATTTTATGGGTTTTTGGGGTAGAGGATTTCAAATATTATATTATTAATGTTCCATAAACAATTATTTCCACATACAAAATTTTTTCGTTGTGAGTGATTTAGATAAAAAATCTGGATGTGGAAGTAGTGATTCCTTGGGCAGCGGTTTTTTAAGTCAATATCTTAAACGGTTCCAGAGTAATCGTGCGCACAAGAAAAGTTAGACAGACCGACGGAAATTTTTTTTTGCTCAAACTTAAAATCTCAACGTTTCAAGACATTCTAAGCCTATTTGAACAATAAAAATTTTCAAAAATTTTTTGTCGTTACTGTACCACTGGATGTGGAAATAATTAACTCAGTCAAATCCGGGTTCGTCCCCCCCCAGGATTAATTTCTGGTTACTCCACTGTACTAGATCTGGACCTGGACCTTATCCAATTTTACATTTTATCCAACTACCCTCAGCTATTGGATTCAACCTACGCGGCGTTCCCAATTAGACAAAAGGTAGGATCGAACTATTTGCCGTTTAACATTTAACGAAGTTCTGGGAGATGCACTGCGGTGGGATCGGTCAAAGAGTTTGTCCAGTTGGCGGATAATCGATTACTTGCAAAGTTCAGAGGTATATTTAATTGATTTAACATAAGATGGAACTTCGTCAAATTTAAATTTCAATTAGATTGACAAACGGGGTGCGGTACGTCACATACTCCTTGGGAAAAGGAACAAGCAGGACAAATGACATCCAAAAAGATTGTCCAATAAGTAATAAATAAAGATATATTTTACTTTCAGATTGTGGAGGCATAGTAATGATAAAAAATTGAAATTGAATTTTTTTTTCATTAGGGTTT